>OY728142.1:271900735-274400735 GCA_963277665.1 Viscum album | reverse complement strand
TTATTAATTTAATTATTTCATTTTACCAGTATTAAAAATTTTTTCTTGAAAGAAACATTTATCAAATATAGGAATACAGTATTGAAATAATTCACCGTTTACCACCACTAAAACATAATTTCTGATAAAACATACTCTTGATCAGGGCTAAAAAACTGATAAAGGATACCCTTTATCAACGCTAAAAATAATGCGCTGAAAAAGGTTACTCTTTATATGTGCTTAAAATAAAGTGGTGATAAAGGTTTCCTTTGTCAACACTAAAACAAATTTGATGCTAAAAGGTTCAATATATCAGCACTTTCTTTAGAAATAAGATATTTTCCAATAATCAGTATTTTATTCTAGAGGTGATAAATTTTAGTTATGTTAAAGGTCATTTTTGTAGTAGTGTATCAAACCTAGTGTGTGAGTAATAATATTCTTATTTCAAAGTTTGTAGTAGATCTCAAAATCATAGTCCTTAAAAATATATATCAACCTCATTTACCATATATTGATATCCCACTAAGAGAAAACTTATCATATAACCTTGTGGTCTATATAAACAAAAAACGTGTTCTTTGATGAGGTTAGGCCACCACATCTTCAGTGAAAACACAACTACCAAAAACTCTATTTCTTGGGTGGAATAGTTACAGAAATGCCGACATAGCTGCTATGACCCATAAGAGATCACTGCCCACAGAAACATTATGATGGATCCCACTCCAAGATATTATTAGTCACAAAACACCTCAAAAATTACCACTTCTTCAAGATAATCATAATCATCTAAATTTATCAACCTATTCTTTATATAACCAAATACTTCCTCATAATAATTATTATAGATAGAGGACTGGCCCATCCTATTATAATTTTTCAATAGTTTGTTAATCCATGTAATTCCTAACCCAAAACTCTTGTAAAATCTAAACAAAAACATTAATCTACAACTTTCTCTAATGATCCTAAGTGGTAACCCTGAGATAACTCCATTCATGTTGGATTGGTCTACTCCCACAACATAATGAGAGACCACATACCAAAGAAAAGGAAATTATTTCATCTAGAAACTTCACCTCGATGGCTTTCCATAATGATGATAGTGTTTAAGAACCTACAGTGCACCTCAAATATGGTCGGCATTGTGCTCTTCTGAATTCAAGTAGATCAGGATTTCAATAATTAACACAACTAAAAACTGTTCTATGAACTCATAGAACAAAGATTTCATAATCCCCATTGACACGTATATTGCATTCATGACCCAACCTTATGCAGTATATTCTAAACCTCATAATATTACTCTTCTAATTTCGGAAACAATAATATAGAACCATAAGGATACATAATAGGTTAAATGAAACCCATATCCACCAAAACATAAACCAGTAACCTCAATGTTTGAAACTCTCAAATTTTCATTTGATAAGGTACGATTAAAAAGGGTAACATTTTTTATTGTAACTTTATCTCAAACATGACATTGTGTTAAGGGGGTAGTGTCAAAACCTCAATCAGTAAGACATCAAAACACTTATCCATGTCACCAAGAACACCCTCTACATTAACTTCTACGAATAAATATCTAAAATGAGATAAAATAGGATTCACTTTCCTACCACCCATCTGATAACCCTACTCACTAATGAATGACACCCACTATCCCTCTAAATTAGAAAAAAAGACTAATCTGAATGAAATTGACGAATTATTGCATAGAATATAGAAAATCCATTCATGGGACAAAATCATATGGGTTGATATATATCAAGAAGAAATCCTTTAGTGACTGGTGTTTCCCCAACACCAACCTACATCCCATAAATAGATCCAAAAATACAGCCTGACCTCCAACTCATGTGGATACTGAAAGGGGCATGGGAAATCCCACCCCTCTATTCCAAAATAATAGGGCAATGTTAGAGAAAAAAAAGGCTTTTTTGGATCTAGAATAAAATAATGTAAAAAACAAGGTATTGTGACAAATTTATCATACCTTAGATAAATGTTGGCTTTATTAGTGTAGTTTCATCAATCACATGCACCTCTCCACACCCATTCCATTTTCCTCTCTAAAGATTTCATATATGACCATGGTTTGTTCAAGTTCCCTTATAATGGGGACCATCATGTGGTTTCCCTATACATGCTCCATCTTCCACCACCTACTAAATAATTTTTTTTGTCCCTATAGTATGAACATCCTTAGTTTAAACTCTTATTTCTGATGAAATGGGGTATTACCACCCATATAATATTATCTTCCTTGAGTTATCATACAATGATCCAACCAATTAACATGACACCATCATAAATAAAATGAAAAAATGATGACCCAAGTTGCTTCATTAGATTATCATACCCTAGTATAATTTGAAATGGTCTACCATGTTTGGTTCCATTATGAATAGAACCTCGACTGTATAGACATCTGTGACCCACCGCCTAAATCCCTACTCATCAAGATGCCTTGATGACCACTATCTCAATGATCAAATCCCAAAGAAACAATCTTCTTGATAGCCTATACATTCTTCTATAGATACAGATATGTAGTAATCATTTATGGAATGACTATATACCCAACTGATGGGTTCAACACCTCTTCTATAAATTGTTCACAAGGATCTTCATCTGGAAATACATTAAGGGGATAATTTTATAGGTCCTTAAACATTATTAGAATTTCCCAAATGATTAGGATTACCAATGATAGAGAATTAATATCCTTCCTCATTACATCCTTAATTGTAAATTAAAATATATCTATAGGAATCTCCATTAAGAATTCATCTTATGTAACATCTCCCTCCTTATATTTATAGAGATTGAACATCCACTGCTAATATAAGGCCCCAGCCTTAAACATTACTTAATCTTTAGTTACTTCAATATTACACGTTGAGGATGTTTTTAGGTTTAGAGTTTTAGAGAAATAGATCATAAAACATGCATTACATTCCACACATAAACAAAGTGGTTACATAAAAGATAGTACTCATTTTTCCCATCAATGGAAACATATTTAAAATAAAACATGGATTCTTTCATGACACTTCCTTGACCCTATCATCACATCATGTACCTTTCCCTTGACTTGTGAACAACATTTCAAAAACATGGGATGAGCATAAAAAGCTCAGTAAGGGATATAAAAATATGGAAAGAAAACATGAGTACATGTATACATAAGAATCAATGAAATAATACTTTACTCATAAAAAATAATCACTATAACAAACCTCATCAAATCATGAATAAATCATAGAAATAATAAGGCATAAAGGTAACTTGATTCATTCATAACATTCTTACGTAGGGAGTAACTCTCTTGGTTACGTTTGAAATACGCATCACAGTATATTCCATAAATCTCTATGGAGAAACATTAACGTTAAACTCCTTCGCGTTACCCAATTCATTGGAGAGCTATATCGGGCTCACCCTCCCTTAGTTTATCACGAAACCACTCGTCTTCATAATAATTCCCAGGAACCAAAACATAATCGTATCACATAAAACATACATAAAGGAAACATAACATTTCCACATTTCAATCACAAGATATCAATAAAACACATTGATATAATAAAAACATTATGAAAACCATTTTCAATACCAAAATAAAAGAAAAGTAAAATATGTTATTTATTTTTCATTTGAAAAATAAAGTATGGCTTATAGAGGAAGCCGAATCTCAAATAATGGTCACGGCGGCGGAGAAGTCGTTGTCACCGCATACGTACGACAAAAAAACATTCCTTTTGTCATTTAGTAAAACGTTTAATATAGAAAATATTCCTTTTGAATAAATTTAAATGTCAAAGGGGTTTATACACCATATAAAATAATGTTGTGTATAAAACCAAATATGACTCAATGAAAGGAGATTGAGACGAAGTCTCATACCTCATGTCTGACATGACTCGATCGTTCTTTAACGTCCTAAATAATAAACCTGAGTTAATTTATACTTGCTTAAGAACCTTTTTCAAGTTCATTATTCCTTTTATATCACTTATTACCATGTTATGAATACTATGTAATTATTTATGTTAATAATGGTCGTTTTGTCTCTCATTGGTACATGAGTCCAAAATAAACTCTTTATAATTACAAGTTGTTCATGTGGTAAAATATCTATTATATCCAGAATTATATTCAAGATGTAGATATCATATATGTCATATATATCCCGTATATACATGGATTTAAAATATTACATATCATTTAGAGGTAAGAAATGAAATGCACCGTTCATGGAGACGGTAAGCCATACGTACGAATGAACGCTACTTCCATTTCTATTTCATATTTAATGGAATTAATACATAATGATAAATAATATTATTATAATTCCAGTATGGTATCATATATAATATCCTTAAATATATCCTTTATATGTACCACATATGGTATTAACGAATCAAATCACTTTGAGGGGGTGGTAGTCCGCACTTCCTAAAATGAAGATATGGCGTTTACCCATAATGGAAACCATAAAGTTATGCCATAAAAAAATAAAGAAGATTAAGTAAAACATAAACTTATTATATATCATATATAAATATAGTGACATCTAAATGGCCACCATTGAAGTTGTTATATGAGTGTTGAACAATCATCATTTCATGAGGCAGAAATTCCCCATCCACTGAAACAATCTGTTCTTTAACCATTAGATGTAGGTGTGTGTAATGGTAGCTAGAATAATTCACATAAAAACATCCAAGTATATTTAAGATACTGATTTTTTTACAAAATAAAGGAATAAAAATATTTTAGAGGGTTGGGGAAACAAAATAAAACATAATAACACAAGAGAAAACACTACCTTTAATACGGGTAACTCTTTTTGATTTGAGGTCAAAGGATTCCTTGGGAAGACTTCTTACCAAAGTGAGGCTTCTAAGAGTAATAGAGGGTTATGGAGAGACAAAATGGTTATTTTTTGGCCGAGCCAAAGGCATGAGAGGTGTGGGTAAGGTGGTAGAGGTGGGGGCCTTTTATAAGAGGAGAGGAGGGTACTCTTGGAAAGTTATAAAAGGATACTTTATTATAAAATGATTTTCGGATTTTAAAGGTAAAAAAACTATATATTTCGAGGATAAGGTGATATGAGTTCGAAATACACCATTTAATAGGTTTTTGACAAGTTTAGGTCTCAGATTTTACATTATCTTATCATTTTATTTAAATCGTTAAATAATGAGTTAATCGCTGCATCATCATGGTGTCATAAATAATTAAATTTATATAATGTCTAAAAATTATTAAAAAAATATAATGATGTAGTAAATTTTTTTATCTTTTTAATGAATAATTATAGTCAAAAATATGTCTTGTATAACCCCATTTAAAAATTTATTTGGAAAAACAACTCATGTTTGTGACATTTTAATTTTAACGTTAAATAAAAAGTTATTAATGTCATTTTCCTACCAAAGTGGCTCCATGTAGTCCCCAAGTTGACCCATGGATTTTCATGGTAGTCCATGACACATAAAATAAGTGTAGGACACGTTTCTAGGTCATTTCATATTATTAAAACATTATCTTTACCTTAAATTACACTAATTACCTCTAATCGCGATTAAAAACATAAAAGTTACTATTCACAAAAAAAAATTATTTTAATCCCATTGAACCACATATTACTTCCTAAAGACAACCATTTATGTCGAAATTTTGAAAATCAAATCACAGAGGTGGTAATATTACATTTAAACGAAAATTCAGTTTTTTTAAGTACCACTTAGTGGTTTCACTATTCATCAAAAATTGATGTTTTTCATAAAAATTCAAAAACTTCACCCTAAGATATATTTGATATTACGAATTCAAAAATGACGTAAATTTTAAAAAATTAAAAACATATAATTTATATTAATTAATTAAATAATTAATTCCCGCTGTCAGAGCAAATAGCGTGTTTTTATGAAACAATAATTATCAAAAGATTGACACTAGTTTAAGTCCAATTTCAATGTGAAATTAATTCCAATGAACACTATTTGATTAAATAGTAAAAATATATTTTAATTTATCTTTAATACCAATTTTAAAGATAATCTAATCATATAAATAAATTAGATTAAAAAGCGGTTTTGAATTAAAATACATCATTTTTCACTATTCATTAAAAAATGAACTTTATCGGAAAAATGCCAAAAATGTACACAAAGTAAATTTTGATGTCCCAATTCAAAAAAATAATTTCATTCGGTCCAATAGAATGTATAAGAGTGACCAAAACTATTTATAGATGGTTCTCCATCAATAGGCGATAAGTCGACCTTTAGTGAATATTAGAGTATCTATGCCTAAAATTGAATTATTTTCGTATTTTAAGACTATTTATTTTACTGGATAAATATAAAAACATTTAATAAACATATATATTAATATTTTAATTATTTATATTCATCCCCGCCAATACAACTGTTACGTGTTAACTACAATTTAAAATAATATTATTTTATTACTAGTGTGCAACGTAAGATTTCAAAGAAACTCGTTGTTGCGTATCAGGTACGCTATCAAACATAGAAACCACTTTAAAGTAAAATTAATATTTAATTCTCAAATATTAATAAATATTGAAATGATTTATTCTTTATTTTACTTGAGATGTTACATACTTCCCCCCTTTTTGGGAATTGTGTCCTCGCAATTTTATTCACTTATCAAAATAAGTGGGGGTGTTTATCCCTCATAGCATTTTCAGATTACCATGTTTCCGCTTCAAACATATTGTTTTTCCATAACTCATTTACCTGGTAAATTACCTTATTCCGCAACCCTTGATCCTTGTGGTCAAGAATCTGGACCGGTTTTTCATCATAAGATAGATTCTCTTCCAGGTGAACTACCTCTAGACTCAAAACATGAGATGGATCTGGCATGTAATTCCTTAACATTGAAACATGAAAAACATTGTGCAACTGAGATAAACTTGGAGGTAAATCCACTCAGTATGCAACTGATCCAACTCTCTCCAGATTTTCATATGGTCCAATGAACCTTGGACTCAACTTTCCTTTCTTACCAAATCGCATCGCACTTTTCCATGGTGATACTTTGAGAAAAACATGATCACCTACCTCAAAAGAGAGATCCTTCCTCTTGTTGTCTGCATAACTCTTCTGCCTGCTCTGAGTTGTTCTCATGTGTTTCTAAATCAAATGAACTTTTGCTGCCATCTCTTCTTCCAATTCTAGTCCCATCAACTTCCTTTCACACACTTCATCCTAGAAAGCTGGAGTTCGACACCGCTTCCCATATAATTCCGCAAATGGTGCCATCTGTATACTGGAATGAAAACTGTTAATATAAGAAAACTCAACCAAATAAATATGTTGGTCCCAGCTTCCCTGATAATCCATCGAACAAGCACATAGCATATCCTCCAATGTCTGTAATGTTCGTTCTAACTGCCCATATGATTGAGGATGAAAAGTTGTACTAAAATTTAATTCAGTACCCAACGACTTCTGAAGGCCTTTTCAAAAGTTAGATGTGAACCTAGGATCACGGTTATATAAAATGGAGAGAGGAACTCCATGTAACCTGACCATCTCTTTAAGATAAAAATGGGAATGTTTATCTAGTGAAAAAGTATCTCGTATAGAATGGAAATGAGCAGATTTAGTCAAGCGATCAACAATAATCCAAATTGCATTATTACCTTGAGGTGTCTTCAGCAATCCCACAACAAATTCCATTGATATATTCTCCCATTTCCACTCTAGCACTGGTAAAGGCTGAAGCATCCCTTTCATTAACTGCCGCTCTACTTTAACCTGTTGACAAGTCAAAACTTCACAGTAAAATCAGCAATATCCCTTTTCATTCCGTCCCACCAGTAATATTCCCGAAGATCTCTGTACATCTTAGTACTGCCTGGATGAACTGAAAACAGAGAACTATGAGCTTCACATAATAAATCTCTCTTCAATAGTGAATCACACGGCACACACAATCTCTTCCCAAATCTCAAAACAAAATCATTATCAATGTTGAATTTAGGCAACTTACCCTTCTGAACCAGCTCTACCTTTTTCTGAAACTCACTGTCTTGCTTCTGTGCTTGCTTGATTCTGTCTGATAGAGAAGATTTCACTGATTCCTGAAACAAAATAGAAGTACATCCTACACCAACAACTTTTATGCCAAACTTCATCAAATCCTTAACCAAAGGATCACGTTCCAAATGCAACATTGTTAATGAAGCATTACTTTTTCGACTCAAAGCATCAGCCACTTTATTTGCTTTTCCTAGATGGTAATGAATTGTACAATCATAATCCTTGATTAATTCTAGCCATCTCTTCTGTCTCATGTTCAATTATTTCTGAGTGAATATATACTTTAATCTTTTATAATCAGTATATATTTCACACTTTACTCCATAAAATGATGCCCTCAAATTTTTAAAGCGAAAACCACAACAGCTAATTCCAAATCACGTGTAGGGTAATTTAGCTCATGAGTTTTCAACAGACGTGAAGCATATGCAATTACCTGATCATTCTGCATAAGGACACAACCAATCCCCTTCAATGAAGAATCACTGTATATAACAAACTCATCATTCCTGTAAGGAAGTGCCAATACTAGAGCATTCACCAATCTTCTTTTCAACTCCTGAAAACAATCATCAATTTATTTTGTCCAGATAAACTTAACACCCTTCCGAGTTAGCTTAGTCATTGGACTAGATAACTGTGAAACATTTTCATAAAACCTACGGTAGTAACCTGCCGAACCAAGAAAACTACGGATCTTGGTTACATTTCTGGGTCTTGGCCATTCTTCAACAACTTTTTTTTAGTAGGATCAACAGTTATTCCATTTTTCGAAACAATGTGACCAAGGAATGAAATTTTTTGTAACTAATACTCACACATGCTGAATATTCCTTACAGTTTCTTTTCTTTTAAGGTTTTCAAGATAACCCTTAAATGACATTCATGCTCCTATTTACTTTTAAAAAACACCAAAATATCATCAATAAAAACAACCAACATTTTTCACATGAGTCAACTAAGCCATCACTGCAAAAAACTGTTTAGTTCTGATTCTGACCATCTCAGGATACTGATTTGAAAGTTCATTTCCATATGTATGCCTTCCCAGAAAATCTATTCTGTTTCATCTATGAAAAAACATTCTTAACAGAAATATCTTAGGTGAAGCAACATGGTAATGTTCAAATTCTATATCATTTCAATCATACCATAAATTAACTTATAATTTAACAATTTTATAACTCCTAAAGATATCTAAACCGACCTCTAATACCAACTATAAGGCCCCAGCCTTAATCATTTCCTAATATTGAGTTACTTTAAGATTACCCGTTGAGGATCTTTTCAGGTTTAGAGTTTTAGAGAATTAGATCATAAGACATGCATTACATTACACACTTAAAAAAAGTGGTTATATAAATGATAGTACTCATTTTTCTCATCAATAGAAACATATTTAAAATAAAACATGGATTCTTTCATGAAACTTCCTTGACCCTATCATCACATCATGTACCATTCCCTTGACCTATGAATAACTTTTCAAAAACATGGGATGAGCATAAAAAGCTCAGTAAGGGATATAAACATATGGAAAGTAAACTTGAGTACATGTATACATAAGAATCAATGAAATCCTACTTTACTCATAAAACATAAGCACTATAACATACCTCATCAAATCATGAATAAATCATATAAATCATAAGACCTAAAGGTAAATTGAGGCATTCATAACATTCTTACGTAGGGAGTAACCCTCTTGGTTACGTTTGGAATACACATCACAATATATTCCCTAAATCTCTTCGAAAAAACCTTAATGTTAAACTCCTTTGCGTTTCCCAATGCATCGGAGATCTATATCGGGCTCACCCACCATTAGTTTATCACAGAACCACCCGTCTTCATAATAATTTCCATGAACCATAACCTAATCGTATCACATAAAACATACATAAAGGAAACATAACATTTCCACATTTCAATCAAAATATATCAATACCACACATTGATATAATAAACCCCTTATGAAAACCATTTTCAATACCAAAATAAAATAAAAGTAAAACATGGTATTTATTTTTCATTTAGAATAAATTATGGCTTGTAGAGGAAGCCGGAACTCAAATACTGGTCACAGCGGCGGAGAAGTCATTGTCGCCGCATACGTACGACAAAAAAGCATTCCTTTTGTCATTTAGTAAAACACTTCATATAGAAAAGATTCCTTTTGAATAAATTTAAACGTCAAAGGGGTTTATATACCATATAAAAGAAAGTTGTGTATAAAACAAAATATGCCTCAATGAAAGGAGATTAAGACGAAGTCCCATACCTCGGGTCCGACTTGACTCGATCATTCTTTAACGTCCTGGATAATAAACATGAGTTAATTTATACTTTCTTAAGAACCTTTTTCAAGTTAATTATTCCTTTTATATCACTTATTAACTTGTTATGAACACTATGTAATTATTTAAGTTAACAATGGTAATTTTTTCGATCATTGGTAATTGAGTCCAAAATAAACTCTTTATAATTACAAGTTGTTCATGTGGTAAAATATCCATTATATCCAGAATTATATTCAATATATAGATATCATATATGTCATATATATCCATTATATACATGCATTTAAAATATTACATTTCATTTAGAGGTAAGAAATGAAATGCACCGTTCGTGGAGACGGTAAGTCGTACGTACGCATGAACGCTACTTCCATTTCAATTTCATATTTAATTGAATTAAGACATAATTATACATAATAGTATTTTAATTCCAGTATGGTATCATATATAAAATCATTAAATCTATCCTTTATACGTACCATATATGGTATTAACGAATCAAATCACTTTGAGGGGGCGGTAGTCCGCACTTCCTAAAATGAAGATATCACGTTTACCAATAATCGAAACCATAAAGGTATGCCATAAATGAAAAATACAGAAGCTTAAGTAAAACATAAACATATGATATATCATATATAAATATACTGGCATCTTAATGGCCACCTTTCAAGGTGTTATATGAGTGTTGAACAATCATCGTTTCGTGAGGCAGAAATTCACCATCCACAGAAATAGTATGTTCTTTAACCATTAGATGCAGGTGTGTGTAAGTGTAGATCGAATACTTCACATAACAACATCCTAGTATATTTAAGATACTGGTTTTGTTACAAAAGAAAGAATAAAAAGAGTTTAGATGTTTGGAAACACAAAATAAAACATAAGAACACAAGAGAAAACACTACCTCTAAAACGGGTAACTCTTTTTGATTTGAGCTCAAAGGATTATTTAGGAAGACTTCTTCCCAAAGTGAGGCTTCTAGGAGTAAGAGAGGGATTTGGAGAGACAAAATGGGCAGGGGTTGTCCGAGAAAGGGCATGAGAGGTGTGGGTAAGGTGGTAGAGGTGGGAGCCTTTTATAGGAGGAGAGGAGGGCACTCTTGGAACGTTATAAAATGTTACGTTATTATAAAATGATTTTCGGAATTCAAAGGTCCCAAATTTATATATTTCAAGGATAAGGTGATGGTAGTTAGAAATCCACCAATACAATAGGTTTTTGACAAGTATAGGTCTTAGATGTTACATTATCTTCTAATTTTATTTATATCGATAAATAATGAGTTAATCGATGCATCATCATGGTGTCATAAATAATTTAATTTATAAAAATTATAAAAAAAATATCATGATGTAGAAAATCTTTTTAGATTTCTAATGAATTATTATAGTGAAAAATTTTACTTGTATAACACCATTTAAAAATTGTTTTGAAAAAACAACTCATGTTTGTGACATTTTATTTTTAACATTAAATAAAGCGTTATTAATGTCATTTTCCTACCAAAGTGGCTCCATGGGGTTCCCAAGTTGACCCATGGATTTTATTGGTCGGCCATGACACATACAATAATGGTAGGACATGTTTCTAGGTCATTTTATATTATTAAAACATTATCATTACCTTAAATTACATTAATTACCTCTAATCGTGATTAAAAACATAAAAGTTACTATTCACCAAAAAATTATTTTAATCCCATTGAACCAAATTTTACTTCCTAAAGAAAACCATGCATGTATAAATTTTGAAAATCAAAACACAGAGGTGGTAAAATTTCATTTAAGCAAAAAATTAGTTTTTTTAAGTACCACTTAGTGGTTTCACTATTCATCAAAATTGATGTTTTTCAGAAAAATACCAAAACTTCACCCTAAGATATATTTGATATTCCAAATTCAAAAATGATGTATATTTTACAAAATTAAAAACATATAAGTTACATTAATTAATTTAATAATTAATTCCCGCTGTCAGAGCGAATAGCGTGTTTTTATGAAACAATAAGTATCAAAAGATTGACACTAGTTTAAGTCCAATTTCAAAGTGAAATTAATTCCAACAACCACTATTGGATTAAATGGTCAAAAATATCTAATTTCACTTTAAAACCAATTAAAAAGATAATCTAATCATATAAATAAATTAGATTAAATGGAGGTTTTGAATTAAAATACAACATTTTTCACTATTCATTAAAAATGAACTTTATCGGAAAAATACCAAAAAATTACACAGTAAATTTTGATGTCCTGATTCTATAAGAAGAATTTTATTCGGTCCAATAGAATGTATAAGAGTGACCAAAACTATATTTATAGACGGTTCTCCATCAAAAGGTGATAAGTCGTCCTTTAGTGAATATTAGAGTATATATGCCTAAAATTGAATTCATTTCATATTTTAAGACAATTTATTTTATTGGATAAATATAAAAATATTTAATAAACATATATAATCATATTTTAGTTATTTCTATTTATCCTTGCCAATACAACGGCTACGTGTTAACTACCATTAAAAATAATATTATTTTATTACTAGTGTGCAACGTAATATTTCAAATAAACTCTTTGTTGCGTATCAAGTATGATATCGAACATAGCAACCCCTTTAAAGTAAAATGAATATTTAATTTTCAAATATTAATAAATATGAAAATGCTTTATTTTTTATTTACCTGGGATGTTACAGCTAATGTGCTACTCCCTGGATCTAGATAGCTACGCAATACATCCAAAAATCCTCTTAATGTCAAATTTGAACTAATGTGATATTCTTTTTATTTATTTACTACTCAAAAACCGGATTATAGATTCCCCTACACACACTTTCCCAATGTCTGCCACGGAAAAAGCACACAAGGCCATATACCATACCTCATCCTCCTCTATAGGGTGGAAAATATGATGATCAACTCGATTAGACTGATGAACATATACTACCCAATATTCATGATAATTATTTCCAAGTGGATTTTATAAGAAATAGAAATAATTCATAGGTCTGGTAGCATAATGTTTTATAAAGAATTAATTTAATTACTTTTCTATTTAAATTCAAAAAAACACCCCAATTCATACATGAATACCAACATGTATGATGTTTGTAACTCTCATAGATATATACCCTGTAGGTGGAACCACCACACTTAGTCTTTCTCTAGACTCAGGGTACTCACATTAGATCATGGGGGGACCAAAAATCTCATGTCCTAGACTTTCTACGTAGACAATGTCATATAACAAGATCACCTAGCACTACATGCCAACAAACCCATGTAATACTCACAGATCCCAACACTGAACCCAATTATATATCTTATCCAAAAAATTGGATACCACACTATCACAACCCCCACCATCCAAAGATATCCCTTCGAGCCCAGAAAAAATGGAAAAGAGATAATAACCCCCATGTCCTACGTCTAGTAGGCCCTAGATGGGAACTAACACTGATGGTATAAAAATATTACAAATGAATGCAATTTCCCTCAATATAATATGGATAAATAGACATGAAAAAATAAAATCCAATAAATGTAATTACATAATATACAATTTAAACCAAAATAACCCCAAATGTATGAAATATTTGATAAAATATTGATAAAATACTAGAAATAAATACCAAGACAATTCTTGTGTCAGTGACTCAATAGATACTCCATAGCCCAATCTTATAATGTCCAGCTCAGTCCTTACAATCCTCTTACAACCCTAAAATTAAATTTATATGTACATGAGGTGATAATTACATGTATACTCAAAAGGATAATACCGAAGGTCTGTCATTCTCTTGTAAAAAGAACATACTAATGCACCCATAAAGTAATTGTAGAACATGCATGCACATAAATAGACTAACTAACCAATCTAATCCCCACAATGGCATGATCATGAGATGGCATATCTAATATAGTAAAATATTATAAAAATAATATAAATCAAATGGAATATATAACTAATTCCCTAGTAGATTTATTCTCTAATTCCCCAACATCAAACATCATGTTATATCATTCCTTGCATGAATATATCATAACATGATTATCCATATATATGGTTTTATGGGTTAAATCATTGATTATCCCAACGTCCCACATGGTCTACAATATATTTCATGAATTATTCATCATCACATCACAAATTCATCCAAATATATGGCACAGTAGGTTATCATGAATGTTAATGACATCAAACTCATCCCCTCCTCATTCCATGAAATTCCCCTATCTCAAATCAAATCCTCATCATTTTTAAGTTATATCCAACACTAATATAAAATCACTATGTATTTTGTAATAATAACCAATCAGCACTACTACTAAAGGAAGAGTGGGATAGAGTTGTTAACTCGACATATAAGTTAACCCTAGCTTGGATGTTGAGAAAAAACACCCAGAAACCAATGCCTTTGGGAACTAGAACAATTATCCAGCCCATGTGGGGTGTATAATTAAATATTATAAAATACATGATAAATTGATAACAGAAAACACCCAACCTTTGGTTTTCCATCAACTGCACGAGCATTCTCCACATCCCCACCCATGAAGCTCATGACATATGTCACAAACATTGGAACCACAAGATGCATCACACCAGACAACCTATTTGTCTATCATTCAATCCATCAAGTTACCACATATCAATTTCATATCGTTCTTATTCATTTATGAACCCATATCATTTATGTTTCGTAATTTCAATTTATTCAATGGATAACATCGTAACTAACATAACCACACCATATAACTCCTCCTTCATCACACATAAACCATCACCACAACACAA
Source organism: Viscum album (assembly GCA_963277665.1). Classification (NCBI taxonomy): domain Eukaryota; kingdom Viridiplantae; phylum Streptophyta; class Magnoliopsida; order Santalales; family Viscaceae; genus Viscum; species Viscum album. The sequence goes on along the minus strand of OY728142.1, from coordinate 274,385,560 downwards.
TGTTTGACAAATATCACCATAACCCTACCATATTTTCAAAATAACCACACATGTCAATAATAGGACATTATCCCACACCACATCCCATTTAGATTATCCTTATATTTATTTCCCAATTCATTCCTTACCCAAGAAGCTTAATACCAGCACCATATAATACCCCAAAAATATTCACACAACCACAAATAAACTCATGTTAAGCACATCAACAAAAAAAAATACATTTCATATTCCACATTTCAGTATAATTTCTTGTTCAGGGATATTAGATAACATCACTTATTATATTTCATGGGTATTATCACACAATACCAATTTTATATGGGAAGTAAATACATTATCCATATATAAGTGAGTATCCTTTTATTTAATAGTGATAAAAGTAAAATAAAACAATATTGGACAAATAATTCACAGTAGGTATATTGAAAAAAAAGGATCCAAATAATTATTATTATCACTAACATAAGTAAGAGGTTATAAACCCATTAACAATAACATCTAATGTTCTAAATAATTTTTAAAGAACAACTTCAAAATATATTTATATTTATATTGTTAATTGTTTTTTACGTGGACCCTTAATATTTACCCAAATGAATACAAAAGAATGAAATCATCAGTCATGTATATAGAGATGGATAAAATAAGTATCCCCTTTCTTAAATAAAGAATACTAAATAGCTATGTAAGGGTGGAATGAAGCAATGGCATCATTAGAATCATGATCACACCAAGTAAGTATCGGGAATCTAGATCATAACACTCTCTATAAAAAACAACCACAAAATCACCCAAACCATCCATATCCCAACACAACCTCTTCTATGAATAAGAATTATGGAAAAACTGAGAAAGAAGATATCATAATCACCCCATTATCTTTGACACTCAACCCCTGGATTCCAATAACCAAATCCCACAAGAAGAGGTATAATGGAATCTGAAAATAACTTAGGAGTTTCCTAAAATTCAATTAATAATTATAGGGGAAGATAGGTTTCAGAGCGGTCTTGAAATATATTAGATAACCGGAAATTAGAAGACCACGGCGCATCAGTATTCACTATGGAGCAAAGGTGTTGATATAAGAAAAGACTGCATCATAAATGAGTGGAACCACTATAGTGAGGATACTAAAAGTTGTTTTATATAAACATGGAAAGGTCCACACCACATATCTCAAAAACTATGAGAAGGACCCTGATGCAAGAGAAACCACTATGTCGTATAATTCAGTCTCCCTGAAGAAGGTTATGTCGTAAACCATCACTATAATGTAACTACCTGAAAAAGATTGAACCATAAGAATCCATACTTTTAGCCCATATACCATTGTCGGGGATCCATATAGAAACTATTCAGATAATGGAAGACCCGTGAATACCTCACTCCCCATGGATCCACACAACATATTCTACCTTTATGAAGTAGCACATGTCTCTACGCCACAAAATCTTTCCCTAAATGAAATATTAGTTATACCTTCATCATTATCTCCTAAAATCCCATAAAATATCCCTGAAAAACCGCCATCACCTAAATATTGAGAAATTAATGGGATTTTCGATTTACCATTACAAAACTGTCCTTTAAAAGCCCTTGTAATTTTTATCAATAGAAAAACATCTAATAAATGGCATATTTATCAATGGTCAGTAAATACATGATAAATATAACATTTTATATGTTCTTTTTTCACTGATAGAGGGAACCTTTATCGACTCTTTGTTTTTAGCGATGATAAATATTTATTTTATCAACGCTTTTTTATAGGTTATAAAGGTCTAAATAAATAAAATTATATAATTAAATAAATAAAAACTAAAAATGAGTTTAATAAAAAAATATTATAAATTATATTAATTAATTAATTAATGTTATAAATGATTAAATTTATTATACATTATTAAATAGTTAACATTTTATTAAGTAGATAATTATAAAAAATAATTTTATTAACTTGTATATTATATATATATATGACTTATATATTGCAAAATATTTATGTTCTTTAGATTAAATAGTCATTTATTTATTCATTAATGGTTTATAATTAAAATTTTATATGAATTAAAAATATCGACTAAATTGCATAGTAATTGATATATAATTGAATATTTTTTGATATTTTAATTTAACATAAATCAAATGTGTGTTATATTGATTTTACATATAGGTAATTAATTCATTTTTTTATATAATGAACAGACATAAAACATATCAATTTATTCAATATTGTTAAACTATACTTATTATTAATTTATTCGATTTCACTCATTTTTAACATATATTCATGCACAAAAAATTGACGTTCGTTAATAATGATAAAAATATATATTTTAAAATATATTTATAAATAAATATAATTATAAAAAACATATAATATATATTTATACAATTATATTTTTATATTTTAAAAATATACATATTTTTTTAAAGAAATTATTTTTATTATTATAAATAAAAAGAAATATATTTTTTAATAATTAATAAATTTATAATAAATTTAATTAAATAATGGATATATTTAATATATATATATATATATATTCATAAAACATATATATATATATATATTATATAAATTTATATAATTTTATAAATATTATTTTTTAAAAAAATATCTACAATTTTAAATAAATAACTATAAAATTCTAAAAAAATATTTCAAAGGAAATAGATTTTCTATATTTATTTTTTATATATATTTATTAAGTATATATAAATAATTATAATTTTTTTATTTGTAAATATAATTATAAATCTTTTATCAGCTCTTAAGTAATAGTCACTAAGAAAAAGAATCTTTATTAGTGCTTTTTTCGTGCTAATAAAGATGAGGCTTTATCCGCAAAATAACTTTAGCACTAACAAAGATTTATTTTATTAGTTCCTTTTTAGAACTGATAATTACCTAATTTAATCACCACAAAAAATATTGAAAATTATTTTTTATTATCACTTATTACAGAAGCTCTAACAAAAGGACAATATCAGCACTTATTTGTAAGTGTTGGTAAAAGTGTCCTGGTCTATTTAAAAAACCCTAACCATTTGCGAACCCATTGTGATATCATAAGCTTTCTATGGAATCCACCCTCTACCGATGCTCATCCTCGGTGAATCCAAGCTCGAATCACACCACTGAACTAACTTCAGCTGGTCAAAAATCACTTCAGAATTTTAGTGTTCTTTAATGTATTGAAGTAGGCCTTCCAATTTTCTTTGATAATATTTTTTTGTTTTTTTCTTCTTCAATGATGTTAGTATTTATGGTCTGATGATTGTATACTATTTTTATTTTAGATTTGGAAAAGAATGATTTTATTATGATCTGTTGTTTGATTGACTACTGAAGTCTGGATTGTCTCGATATTAGGAGTTATTGGTTATATCAGACACTAAACATTGGATTTATTCATTTTTATTTTACTGCAATATGTTGTATCTTCTTAATAAATAATTTTTTCTTACATTTATATCAATTTCTGAAAATATTCATATATAATATTTTTTATTGACAATAGAGTTGATGCACATTGGTTATTCCGTAATGATTATATATATTCTAACACCTTTCATGGACACCTCAGTGGGCATTCAACATCAAATGTTATTTTTCAAGAACCAAGATAGTGGTGTGATGTATGTTCCACTATTGGATATATGTATCATAGGATCTAGTTACTCTTATAATTCAATATAGTCATTTGTTTTCTAATTGAGAATATTTATATGTGCATCCCCAGTTATGGACATGAGGTTTCATCACAAAAAGCCTTCGCTTTTTGAATCATTATGGTGCATTTAGGTCATGTTATGTTTGAATTTAGGTTTTTATCTATTTGATATATTTTATTGATAATAAGTTATTTTTTATATTTTTGTGATATGTATATGTGTCTATATAGCTATTACATCATTTATTTCTATAGTTCTTTGTCTAACAGGTATGACTATATTGGGTAATGATGATTTTGGTTCTTTATGTCATTTTACCCAAAGGTTCATGCTAGAAATTTGTTTGACTTCGAGTACTAATTGATTCTATTGGGTGAAGGACCACCTCCCATTTATAGATTTTACACCCAATGTTTAAACCCTCCTTTGGTGACTTTGAGGTGTGTTGGAGGTCATATGATGATCTGAACTGGTGTTGTTTGGGTAATTCAGGATAGGGTCATTAGACTATCAATCTTATAGTTTAAAACTATATAGATTAGTGATAATATCATTTATTAACTTCTTTTATCTCCCTCACATTTTTATATTCATAAAGATGATTCACTATAGTGTATCCATCCATGTATTTATCATGTATCATTATATCAGAGACATAACTAATAATTTGACTCATTAGAAATATGATCCATACCCAATGTGCCTTAAATAGGAATCATTATCACCCTCGATATCTCTATGTTGTTGATAATTTCATATAAGATATTACAACAGATATAACATCTATTCTTGGTATAATGTAATGTGTTATGTATGTACTACTTCTATAATATTTCACAGGATATGAGATTATCTTTATCTGATTTAAATCATATGGAAAGTGATGTAGTAAGTAAATTTACATAATCTACAAAAATTAAATAATATTTATTAATTTTTAGTGATTATTTATTATGATTTTATTAATGATTATATTATATCTCCCACTATTTTTTCAACTCCCAACAACCCTTATTGTTGGATTTAGAATTTTTTTGTGCTCAGATATTCTAGTATAAATTATCCATATTTCTATTCATCAATGTTTTAATCCATTAAACAATAATTTAATACATTCTTTCCAAGTGCACCAAAATGATTAAAAAATATTGATAGTTCTCTCTATTTTATCATTAACATTATTCATCGACCTATAAAACCCCAAATCCAGTTGGCTGAATGAGAGTTTATAATTCATGATTTTTATATTTTAGTTTTTTATTATAGCATAATTGGCTATATTATGTTTTAATTTGATTGGTGGATTTAATAAATATTATATGTGGATTAATTATTTTCTTAAATTCAATCACCAATTTTCCTCAACATACTGAAATTCATTGAATGAATCAAACTTTGAGTTTCCGTTATATTAATTGTCTATAACTATCCCTTTTGATAATGAATATATTATGTGTATTTATTTATATATTGTATAAAATTGACCTTTTATGAACCCAATAATATGGATATAAATAAAAAATGGATGCATTCTAATTTTTTAACAAATGAATATGAATATGGAGTCAAATAGTAAGTCATGTTTGCAAGAGAGCATGTGGACCACCATTCTAAAACCCTTTTTACAAGTATACATTGTTTTTAGTTAAGAAAACATAGTCCACATGAGATGTAAGAACATTTGATTTGATAGTTTATATATCAAAGCTATAAATTTTCAGTAAAAATTCAAAAAAAGAATATGGACATTGATTGGGATGGTATTATGGTTTATGAATCCTTTTTTCTGAACACCTTTATAAAAGATGACGAAGATCACCTAGAAGAAATGATATTGGAAATTAAATATGACCTTCATGGTTGTCTGAAGTTTTTTGAGGAGTTAAATAGATTTTCCATGAAACCATTGTATATCGGTTTTACTAAATACACAACATTGTCAGTTGTATTGGATTTATATAATTCTAAAGCTGGTAGTGGAAAGAGAGACACCAGGTTTATAGAACTACTTGGTATTCAAAAAGATATTCTACCAGAAGAAAATGAACTTACATGCCAAAAATATGACAATAAATAATATTATGTTCAATTGGAATGATCTATCAAAAAAATAAATGCATGTCCAATTGATTTCATATTTTTTCACAGGGACCATGAATCACTTATAAAATTCCCTAAGTGTGGTGAAAATCAATTCAAGAAAAATGAATCAAGTACTTTGAAATGTGTATGGTACATTACTATCATTCCTAAGTTTGTAAGATTATATGGATATCAAGAATCCATGAGATAATTAACATGGCTTGTAGATACAAGAATTAAATATGGTAACCTACTTCATCTTGTAGATTCTCCACCATGGAAGAAAATTGATTATGATATTTTCAAATTTGAAGATGACCCAAGATAGATTCCACTTATATCATCTACATATTCCATCATGTTGATAAATTATTGCATACTTAAATGGATATACATGAAGTCAAAATACATTATGTTGTATCTACTTATATTAAGACTAAAGAAATATGATAATGATATTGAGGTGTATTTGGTTCCATTAATTAAAGATCTGAAATTTATGTGGGACACATGTGTTAAAATGTATGATGCTTATAGAAGGGAAGAATTTACATTGAAGACCATGTTTTATAGAATGATAAATTACTTCCATGTTTATATACATTTATCAAGCTATATCATTGATGGAATGTTAGGGTATCATATTTGTAAAAAAATGCAAATACTCAATTCGGTTGAAATATTCCTTTGAATACTATGTTTTTTGGACATCCTAAAATTTTTAGCTTAAATAAATAAATATTGATCCCATAAAATAGCATTCGATGATAATATTGAACAAGGTATAACATTTTCCGTAATAATGGGTGATCAACTATAAAAAAAAAATTGACACTATTGTCAGTTGACCATTATTAAACCTTACAAAATAAGTTTGAAAGAAGAGATCAATTTTCTTTGAATTCTCATATTGGAATTGTTTATATGTCATACATATTATTTATGTCACGAATTTAGAAAAAATTATTAGATAGTGTTATTGGAACATTACTAAATGTTCTTGGAAAAACAAAATATGGAATCAAGGCATGGTTGGACTTGATTGACATATGGGTATGGGAAGATTTTTCACCGATGAAGGGTAGTATGTGGACTTTTCTTCCTCTTAATTCATACACTTTACCAATCCCGAAAAAATTTAAAATTTTCCTTTTCCTTACTAGTGTAAATGTTCTATAGTGGTATTCATAAAATATATAGAATTTCATTATAAATAAAAATTTGATGTTATAAAGGCTAATATCACACAACTATCATGTCTTGATGCTAGATTTAATGCATGTTTATTTCTATTGATTTCTGCCTCAAAATGTATGACATACATATTCCAGACTCTTCTTCTTTTTAAAAGTGATATGTATTAAAGTTGTAGACCCGCAGAAGTTTCCTATCATGAATAAGGATATTGAAGTCATATTAAGTGAATTATTGAGGTTCTTACCACCATAAATAATTGATATAAGGGTCTACCTAGTGGTTCCTAGAGTCAAGTATTTTCAACTATGTGGTTCTATACATTACAAATAAATATACCCCACTAAATGGTATGTAATGATTTTGAATGGGTGTGTCAAGAATCAAGGATAACCAGAAGGGTCTATTTCAAAATGATATATTTTTTCATTAAGATATTGAATTATGTACCGTTTACCAATCAGATGTTGAAAGCATCGGTCTCCCAATGTCTCATCCCAATGAACACCTTATAGGCGAAGGTATTTTTAGAAGAGATTTTGTTACAATTAACTTAATAGAAATGTAGGAAAAAAAATTAAGTATTACAGAATAGTAAAGATGTTGATCCATATATTTATTCTTACAAATAAATCCTTAGATATTTTAATCCATCAATTGATGAAGTATGGATATCAAATACACAAAATAAATAGTATATAGGATTGTTTGAAGAGGAAATTTATAATGAGTTATCTAAGAAACTAAATTCAATTACTGAACAACATCAATGGCTAGATAGAGGACCAAATGAAAATATTATATCATACCCTATTTTTTTAATCAGTGGTTGTATTTTCTTTAAAAATTAATATCATAACATCTATACGATGAAAAATAGAGTTGTTACACTTTTGGATTATGTGATGCACTTATATAGTTCAAAGGATAGAAATATAATTTAAGAAAATATATTATATTTTGTCCTTATCAAATAGACATATCAGTTGGATTATACATTATTTCATGTTCTTCTTTACCATTGAAAATGGGTTGACAATATCATTGGAGTTAAAGATGACATAATTCTCTTTGTGTAGGTTAATTTCATTGTGTGATGGGAAAATATAAGTGGTTCATAATGAAATGACATGAGTTGTAAGTATTTAAATCTCTAATCCTACAAACATGAGTTGGTAGATTGTAATTTTGGAAACTAAATTTTTTTTATACGGATGGATGTTAAATCAAGGATAAACCAATAATTGGGAAATCACAATCATTTCATGTCAGTCCTAATAGAGATAATGTCTTGTAAGTTAGAGGGGACAAAAAATAGCGGATTTCTATTATCTATAGAGGAACCAAATCCATTAAACCATTAAAAATGAAAGTTGGGTCAATTAGAAGATAAAAGATATTTTTGATATATAATTGTTTCCTAATTATATTATTTGTTCACTCATGCATTCACATTTTCTAAATTAAATTTTTGAATACTCATTCAGACAATGACTTCTACACAGGATGATATTACCAATCCATTGGAAGAACAAACTATAATAAAGGAAACCATTTTGAAAAGTGTAAAGTTAATGTTATTATATACCTTCCCTATTTTACTGAAGAAATATATAATGGAATGTTGATTTAATATTCATTATTCCTTTCAGAGTTTTTTAATTTTAGAAGATTTATGTCCATGTGTCATGCCTTTTCAAGAAGAGAAACAATGTTTTCTCTGCTCAATCATAGATATAATCTTGATGTTTTCATAGTAAAATAATTTTCCATATGATTAATGTAATGTATTGTATTTAGGATTAATTAATTTGTTTTTAATATTAAATATTAATTATTTTCTTATATATGCAAATTATTTTGTTTGAGTTGGGGTGATCTGTCCATCTTTCATGCCTTTCATCACCAAAATATCTACAAAATTATTATCCATCGAAACCTTTTCACCATATAAGTGGTACATTTATCACATTCATTCATGTTCCCTCCACTACCATTGAAAGAAGATAAATTATGCTTCCTCTTCTCAATTACAGAGGAAATCATTTTGTTTTCACAGTAAAATAATTGTCCATAGAATAAATGTATTGTCTAATATTTATTTTTAATTTATATTCTTTAGTATTACACACATAATAACTGTTTTAATATACAGGTGTATTTATTTGTTCATGTTGGAGTTTTCTATCCATATTTCTTGCCTTTCAATACTAAAACATCCACATAAATCTTTTCCCTCAAAACCATTCAACCTTGTAGTGTTGGCATTTATCACTTTACTTCAAGTTCCCTACACTAATCAATAATAGAGGTAATGTTGATATTTACATTGTAAAATAATTTTTCATATAAGTAATATATTATTTCTTATTTTTTTTATTTTTTTTATTATTACTCAAAATAATTGATTTCTTATATAGGTGGATTATTTTTTTCGATTTGTTTTTTTTTTGAAAATTAACATGAATTGTTGGTTGGTCAACAAAGAATGTTAATGGAAATCATGGTAACATTGAAATTTATGATTTCTTTAGACATTGGTACACATAATAATCAACTACACCTCAATCCTAAACATGATGCGATTAGCATGACTCCATGTACTTATTTTTACATAAAAATAACATTAATTATAGTAAAAAGGAAAACTGATATACTTGAAAACAAGTAAGAATATTCATATTGATTTGATAATTTAAAAAACGTTCCATAAGTCATATTTGATGTTTAATAATTAGTCACACATTAATCGGATACATTATTTTCCTAAAATGACTCAATGTTTTTTTATTAGTTTAAAATCGACATTTGACTTTAAAAAAGACTCTCTCCAAAAACCAAGAACACTCAATAAACTTATTTTGTTATATTATAGAATCAACTCATAAATCATGTATGACATGTATGAATTGTTTTCACATCAAAAAGATACATGATTTCATTTGTATGAGTTAATGTTCTTGTTTCATGTTTAAAATGACATTTAAAAAAAGATGTGTGGATTTCTAAAAAAAAATATAACATTAAAATTGTTTTTATAATTTATTAAAATGATACTTTAGTCATTTAGGCCACGTAAGAATCATCCTCAACTTGATCTGATGCACAATGTGAATGGTAGGACTATAAGTGAGTCTTTTTTTAAAATTATTATCAATTTTAGTAAAGAACTAACTTGCCTACTCAAAACTGAAAAAACACACTCAGATTGTTTTTATAATTTATGACAAAGATCCATACATTATTTGAGGCATGTGGTTTCAAAACACATTGGGTACAGGTACTGTATTAGTACTGTAGCACAATGTAGCAGTGGAGACATTGTAGCAATAATAGACACTCTAGCAGCGGAAGATCACTTAGTGGTTGCAGGGTACTATATTAGTGGCAGATACAGTGCAGTACTATAGGAGGTAGAGTACTGTTGCAGTACTATTTATAAAATGGGCCTTGGGCCACAAATTTGGGCAAACGGTTCATGTATTGGGCTAAATGCCCACAGGGCCTTTGGGTAATGTAATGGGTCTCCCTCTACCCAGCTAAAAGAGGTCTTTTTTTGTTTAAAATAATAAATGAGGCTTCGGACCTATCATTTTAAATAAAATACGCTCCCTAATCTGATGCATGGTGAGACCAGTAAGACTCCATGTGTGTTTTTTACTATAAAATTGACATCAATTTTAGTAAAAATACCAACTGAAACACTCAAAACTAAGTAAATAAATAATAATTATTAAAATAATTTTGGAAAATTATCCATAATGGATTTTATTATATTTATAAATTGGCCTCACCTCAATCTGATAAACATTGTGATAGGTATGAGTCAAATTGTGTTTTTCAATTTTAAAATAATATTTTATAAAAAAAGACAAGTGATGAACTCAAAACATAGAAACACATTCATATTGGTTTTAGAATTTAGTCAATTGATCCATAAATGATTTGATATGTGGATGAATAAGTGGCACCTCAATCCAATTAATGAGGTGATGGGTATGTCTCCAAGTGCATGTTTTTATTTAAAATCGATATCAATTTTAGTAAAAAGTCCAAATGACCTACTCAACACTTGGAAAACACATTAAAATTATTTAAATAGATTTATAAGATGATCCATAAGTCATTTTTGATTTGTAGGAATCATTCTTACCTCAATATGATAAACAATGTGATTGGTATGAGTAAATGTGCGTGTTTAAATTTTAAAATGACATTTTTGGAAAAAATACATGTGATGTACTCAAAACAGAGAAAAAACATTCAGATTGTATTAAAACTTTATGAAAATTATCCAAATTTGATTTTATATATTTATGAATTATATGCACCTCAATTTTATGCATGGTGTGACTTGTATGACCCCATATGTTTTTTTAAATTTTCTTCAATTTTAGTAAAATGGCCTGCCGGTATACTCAAAATCGATAAAACACATGAACGTTGTTTAAATAATTTAGCAAAATTATCTACATGTCATTTTTTATTTGTAGGAATCATCTCTAACTCAATTAAATACACAATTCGGTCTGTATGATTCAAAGTGAGTGTTTAAAATTTAAAATGACATTTTCATAAAAAAGACATAGGACATTCTCAAAACTAAGAAAACACATTAATATTGATTTTATACTTTATGAAAAATTTATATAAGTTTTTTGAGACATGAATATATATAAAACACCAAAATTAGACACACATTGTGACCTCTATGACTCCAAGTGTATGTTTCTATATAAATTTCACATCAATTTTAGTAAAAATTGCAATTGACCTCCTCAAAACTCAGCAAACATATTCAAATTTTATAAATATTTTAGGAAAAAAATCCATTGGTAATTTTTTATATGTTGGAATTATCATCACCATAATCAAATACACATTTTTTCGATATGAGTGAAATTGCATTTTTTTATTTTAAAATGACAATTAATAAATAAATGAAAGTGATGTACTCATATCTGATAAAACACATTTATATTTTTTTTCAATATATAAAAAAATGATCCACAAGTCATTTGGGTGTGGGAATCAATCACACCTTAATCTTATGCACATTGTGACTAGTATAACTCAATGTGTGCCTTTTTATTTAAAATTTTCATTAATTTTATTAAAAAGGCTAATTGACCTACTAAAAACCGAGTAAACATATTCAAAAAAATTAAATATTTTCGGAAAATGGTCCATATGTAATTTTTAATGTTTAGGAATTATCATCACCTCAATTAGATACACAATGTGATCAGTAGGATTCAAAGTGAATGCTTTAATTGTAAAATCAAATTTTAGTAAAAAAAGACAATTGATGTAATTATAACTGAGAAAATAAATACATAATGTTTTTAAACTTTATGAAAATGATATATATGTCATTTCGGATGTGTAGGAATTAGAACAACCTCTATCTGATGAATGGTGTGACTGGTATGACTCAAAGTGTGTCTATTTATATTAAATTGCCTTCAATTTTTGTAAATTTGACAACTATCCAACTCAAAACCAAAAAAAAAATTCATATTCATTATATAATTTTCTAAAATGATCTATAAGTCATTTTTTATCTGTAGGAATCAACTTCAACTCAATCTGGTACACAATGTCCCCGACATGACTCAAAGTGTCTGTTATAAGTTTAAAACTATCATTTTAGTTCATAAAGTGTCCATCACTAAAAACTAATCAAACAAATTATGATTTTCAAATAATTTAGTAAAATGTTTGAGGAATCATTTTTTACATGTAAGAATCCGCTTCACATCAAACCGATACCCAATGTGATCATAATGTGTCAAAAGTGTGTGTTTCTAGTTTAAAACAACATTTTAGTAAAAAATAAATTTGACTTACTCAAAAATATGAAAACAAATTCATATTGTTTTGATAATTTAAAAAAAACATAAGTCATTTTAGATGTGTCGGAATTAGTCTCACCTCAATCTGATTCATAGTGTAACTGGTATGAATCAATGTCAATCTTTTTATTTAAAATTGACATCAAATTTCATAAAATTAACACTTTCTATTAATTTATTCCTTTATATTATTACTAACATAAGTATTTTTTTTATATATTTGTGTTCATTTTCTTGAGCATGGATGGTTGTTTTTGGATTTTTCATGAATCGGGTTAGGATTAAAAGATAATGTAACATTTATGTTTTAGAATGTATGTTAAAATTTTTATTTATGTAATTTTATAAACTAATGATTGAAATTTCTATGATATAGAGTTTTTTCATTGTTTTTTTGTTGAAAATTTCATTTCATTTAAATATTTTACTGGTATATATTTCTGTTGATATCTGGTGTATTTTTGCGGTTGGAGTGTGCTGTTACAACAAAATGCAGTATGGCCCTTTATCTGTTCTTTTAAAAGAGCTCATAATTGTCTACATATTCAGTGATTTTAATATCTAATGATAAATGGTCCTTTATCAGTTTTTGTATAATCATGGATAAAGGATTAATTTATAATCATTTCTATAAGTGCAGATGAAAGACACTTTATCATCACTTTTATAAGAGCTGATAAAAGACCACATCTTTTAACCACACTCATGTAGTTAGCACATTTGAAGTGCTTTTAAAGGCCATTTCTAGTGTTATTAAAGGAGGATTTTTATTATTGAGTCGAAAACATTAAAAACAGAAAAATTTTATTCCTTATTTAACTAAAAACCTTCAAATCTCTAGGAACCAATGAAACATGATCATCGCCAAATTAATCTTTAACGATTATAACCAAAACCCCCATAGAATAAAATAATTACATTAAAAATAATTATAAATATTAAAATATTGTACCTTGTATGATTTTTAAATGATGGACATTGGTAGAATAATGAATAACAACCCTGCTACTATGATACTTGTTCGAAACCATCTAGATTACTAACCCGTGATATTGAACATAGATTATATCTAACTAATATACATAAAACTAATAATTATAAATTACCTATATAAAAGGTTATATACTTAAATAATATTTTTAAATAGGTGATTAAGATGGTTATGTTTTTTATACATTAATGTAGAGTTCAATAACGTAATTCAGAATTCCAGGAATGGGTTTCATGACTCAAATTTAATTTATTATGATATTTTCTTATTATACAACTTTTTTTTGATATAGTATATATACATCCCCATTTAGTATTTTTTATTTTCATCCTATCATTATTCATGTTCATTAATGTTTAATTTAAAATCATATCTTTCAATTGGTTTCTATTCTAATGCCTCTAATGTCGTAAGTGTTTCCTCTCTCAAATTAAATTAATTTGGAAATATTAATTATTATGAACAATGAAATATTTGCGATGGTTTTATCACTAAATTATGAATATATTTTTCCATATTCATGAAATTCATATAATTTCATGAATATTCCATGTATTGTTTAAATGGACTTTGATTCAAAAGATACAAAAGTCATAAGGGTCTAGTCAACTCAACACACTTCATTGAGTTAATATTTTTATTCTTGAACTTATTCCATACATGTTTTATTTCATCTACCACTAGGTTATATTTAACTTTAATTTCTAATTTTATCTATAAAAATTCGTCTTTAAAACTCATATTTTTAACTTTTATAGAATTATTATCCAAAATGTTTATCATTTTTAAGAATAATTTTCATCCTCTTTAGGAACGGATTCCCTTCCTTGTCAATATTTACATTTCCAACAAATTTATTCCATTATAATATAAAACCCCATTTATTTTAATTTTCATGTGGATTTATTAATTTACAATACCTATTTTCGAAGGGTTTTTTTACTACCTATTTTTAAAATATTGGTTTTTGAAAAAAGGTATTCAAAAATATTAAAAAACAATTTTTGTACTTTAAAAAAATTATTATATAACCCTCCACATTTCATTCTATAAACATTAATTAATATTATGAATCTATTATTTAAATATATTATTCAAAATAAACTATTTTCAAAATCATTCACTTAATTGTTTTAAAACCATTATTACTTTTTCATCACTCAATAATTAAATAATATTTTTATAAGTAAAAGGTTACAAAAAAATCACTACACATTTTTTAAACATTTATGTATTTTCCATGGCTACATATTTTTTATTTCTTTAAAAATATTTATTGTTGAAATTAATTATTTGGAATATATTAAAATTTACCTTTCCAAAAATGTATTTTTAATGTTTCCCAAAACATCATCACTTTTTTCAATGTTAAAAGCATTTTTTGTAGAACCCTTTTTCGATTTTGTAAACATTTTTATCTTTTTATATAAATGACTTTATTCATGTATATTATTTTTCTTGTAGTACCATATATATGATCCTATGATATAATCTTTTTATTTTATTTTATTTTGGGTATAAACACTTTAAATTCATGAAGTAAACTTTCTTGATACAATCGTGATGTTTTATGAACCCCATTTTTTCCATGGGTTATTTTTGATGTTTTAAGGAACTTTTTTTAAGTGGAACCACAAGTATGGATGATATTTTGGTGGCGACCAATATATCCCTCCAACTCATTATTAATTCTTATATCTCATGAGTTTAAAAGCTTACAAATGTTTATTATTCCCTAAACAAGGTGTATAAATGGGTATTTATTCCACGCTAAATGGTACAGGGGAGGATTTATCCCAAGACAAAGTGAAGAAGGGAGGATCTATCCCAAGATATAGTGGTACATGGGAGGTTTTATTCAAATACCAAGGGTACACAAGGGGATTTATCCCATGTCATAAGGGTAAATAAGAGGTTTTATCCCATACCTAAGGGCACTTGTGAGGATTTAACCTAATAGAAACTGAAACATAGGAGGTTCTTCTCCCATCCCATGGGTAATTGGGGGGATTATCCCAATACTAAGAAAGTATGTGGGTTAATATCCCAATCATAATATGTGATTAATTTCTTAGTAGTTAGCATTGACATAGTATTACTATACTTATGTTTGTTCCAAAGTCCTATTTCAAAATTTTGTACCTATGATTTTGCATCATGACTCGTGTTTAATGTCTAATTATTCCTCCCTTATTTTCAGTGTTATATTTCTATTTATTTAATTTTAAATTTCCATTTATCCTGACTTAAAGACAAATCTTATTAATAAATTGTATTTTAATAATATATTTCTCTCATAATCATGCTTCCTTATATTCTTGTGATCGAACACTTGATAGAGTTTTGGAAAGTTTTCACTTAAGGACTATTTAAGATCAACAATTTATTATAATTCTCTTCCCTAGGTCATAAATATGATTTTTATTTTTGATAATTATAGAAGGGGTTCTAGTTTGGTATGATTATGGAGTAATTTTTGAATTTTTTTTATGTAGCTGGTCCTCAAAGAGAAAAATCCGTTCATTCTACAGTTTCAATGACTATTTATGAGATGAATTGATTATTCATGTAAATTAATAAAATAAATTTTTATATTTATTTGTGTTCTATATAATTTAGTAATGTAAAATTGAGTAATCCAAGGCGAGAACAAGGGACTTGTGACATATTCTAAGAAGATGTTGATGATGTGGTAGACAATGTAACATTATCAGTTTATATAAGATAATAATAATGGATGATATCTATGTGGAAAAAATTTAATGTCTTATTAGCTCTTGTGATGTCAGAAATAATTAATTCCATACAATAATATTCAATTATATCACATTTAAATCCAAAAGGATTACATATGGCTTCATTGTATGATAGTTGGTTCAAGTAAATAAAAGAAAAACATGGCAAAATAGAGAACAATTTAATTGTGGAAATTACTTCAATGTCAAAGGACAATAATGTTATAAAAACCAAAAGGTTTTTATAAGAAAAAATAAATATATAAGTAATGTTGATTTGAAATAGGGTATATCTTAAATGGAAATATTATTAAAAATTGGAATGAATTGACATGTACCAAACTTTTCCTCATGTTGATGGGTTAGTTATGATTTATTTATTCATAGAAATGGTTGTGAAAGGGGATTAAATATTTTCAAAATGGAAAAATAATCATAATTCTATAATTGTGTCCTTGTGGAGGAGGATTACATCAAATAGTACGATGTACTTTCTATTTATGATTACAATAAAAAATATATAATTGAAGAAGTGATATTTTGTGTTGTATTAAACACATATATCATGGAATTCAAGGCCCGATCAACACTTGAGAAATCATCGTTTTCAGCATGGAGTAAATGATCAGAATCTATATTTCAAAAACAATAATAATCAATGGATTATGGTGTTGATATAAATAGACAATGTAATATTTATAGAATTTAATAATGTACAATTGGAAAGTATATTGTAAATTTACGAGGTTTGAATATGATATATCAATGATTGATGAGATAATGTTTTTCCATCCATTGTGAGTGATATTAATAAGATATAGAATTTTTATTTACCAACCAAATTAGGGAATGGAGGATGAAAAATATTTTTAATTGGGGATTAATAGTATATTAAAACACTAGTTTCTATTTGGATGGAGTTTTTATTGGATTATAATGTTAAATGAGGATATTTTAAAATGTGTGAGAAAATCCGAGAAATCCATTATACATAACCACAACTAAACCAAGAATTTTGTATTCCACTTATCAAGTAGTAAGGTTATAAATCAGTTCCAATTAAATCCCTTAGAGAGTGGTAAAATTAAAATCATTCTATGTTAATGGTTTGATGAATTTCGGTATGTTTTAAAATGAAACATCCTAGAAAGTGTTTTTGGGAGTTATGGATATAGATTTGGCATGTTAAGTTAATGATAGTTTGTAAAAATCAAGGGGTATATTTTTTCATTTAGATTTATGTTTTTTCTTATGAATAAGTTAAGTAATATTAAATCTCATTAAGCACAATGGAAGATTAATACACTGTAAAAACTCAATAATATTCATTGATCATAGAGATAAAGTAAAAAATATAAGATATTGGAGTTATTTATAAATAGACTATTAAAACCAAGTTTTATTACTTGAGTGATATTAATCTTATAAAAATATTATATATTATTCAAATAGAATGTATATGAATATCATGAATCAAAATATATCTTATCAATTCAAGAATTGTTTAGTAATATTAGAGTATGTTTCCATAAAATATAATGTTTTTGATTTCAAGAAAAAGTTATTATCCAAATAATATTTGGATAATAATAATAAGGACCATAGAGTTAAATAATATACATCTACATAGATAATTTATATAATGTACAACCACTACCCTAGGGTGTTTTTGATTTTATTAATCTTCATAACTGGGGTTATCTTCATCAATTGGTTGACGGAAATATATAAAATAACAATTTTTATATTTGTTGATCTTATTATATAACTCTTGATAAATTTTATGGAAGTTATCTATGGGTTTATTCAAAATAGTGAAAAGTATTTTTCTACAATACAATGGTAGAAGGAAGTATTACTTATTGTTTAAAAAGTAGGATTCGTTTATCCTTTTTTGAAAAACAAAGAGAAGTTTTTATTTGATATGTTATGTGGGATTTAATGACTGTGAAAATATGGGAAACATGTTTTTCAATCATTTATAATATATTTATTCTATACCAAGTGGGTTCAATTGTAAGATCCCAGATCTTGAAAAGGCATGTTCTCATTTATGTTTTGGCTCAATTCCTCTATTTTGGTTAACTAAGTGATTACCCATGTCCTAGAGGAATCTCGGGGGTGTTCTGAGGGTTTAGGACATGAAAAATGGGGAAAATGGGGTTTTTTGGGGCAACTGCATGGTATGTTCATGGTTAGTCCTAACCACATAGACTACCTAGGAAACCATGTATGATGTGTGTTTTGGACAGTGGCTTCCGCACAGTTTTCACACTGTTTGGCACACCATGTAGGAAAACCATTTGAGGGGGGATTTTGGGACAGAAGTATCCACCCATTTTGCACGTGGTTTGGAAAACGGTGCGGGTAAACCATGCTACCTATAAACATCAAAAAAATTACAATTTTTTCATTCTTAGATTTTAAACCCAACTTCGGAATTCCTCCTATTTCTCCTCTCTTCTCCCTCGTGATGAACAAAATCTCCCAAGTGCTTCAAAAGACCAATCTCCCTCATTTCGGAAGTGTTTTTGTGCCGTTGGTTGCGGATCGAAGCTCTGGGTAAGGAAAATCCCATCCTTTCTTCTCTTTTGAGTATAGGGTTTGTATCATCTTCTCCTATCTTTTAGAAGCTATAAAACCATACGCCATGGGTGATTTTTAGGTTTAAGCTTCAAACTATTGTTGAATAAGAATTTAAGGGCATTATTAATAGTACATTAACCCATGGAATCTAGGTAGGTTGTATACAAGTTATATCCAATGTTTTATTTGTGGATTTGTGTATTTTTTTTCATTTTTCCTTGTGTGTCATTTGGTATGTTGTGATCACCCAAGACATGTATTTTTAAAATGGTTATTAAAAAATAATATGGAGACCCTCATAATCCCGGTGGGATGCATTCAGGGTAATGATAATAATCTTGGACAACCCATGGCGTGAGACACCTCTTTCAGACATAGGGATTTGTGAATAACAAGTGATATTGTTGTGTAATCATGTAGAACCCTTGAAAAACATGTCTATGAGACTATTTGTGTTAGTTTGGTAGCTAGTTGGTACTCCTAGTCATGATAATAACCAAAGGGATGTTGGGTTAATATATGGAAATGATTAAAGACCATAATAGAATTGTTTATGAGCATGGTAATGAATTCTAGTGAATTAGGCATAATGAACCAAGCCTAATGAGATGACCATAATGAATTAATTCTTAGTGAGATAAGAAAAATAAAATGGAATTGGGATAAATGGTTAAATGATGTTAGATGTGGTAAATGTGTCAATGGGTTAAGGCATGGTAATAAACCACTTGTTATTGTTATGGTTTATGTTTTCTACGGGAAATGTTTTTGATGTTATGTAAATGGATAATGGTCACATATATGTCTATTATGTGCACATATCATGGTAGTGTGGGGTATTGACCCAGGTTCTATGCCCATGGGTCGAGTTGGACTGATGCTCTAAACTCCACCCCTGATGCACGAGTTAGGGATAGGACTGATTTTATGTTTCCCTATCGGATGCATCCACCCATACTGATTCTTCATGTTGAAGATATGGTTGACATGAGGAAGTTGGTCCTAGTGAGATAGGACAACTATGTGTTTTTCCTCATGTACGTGATTGTTTAATTTGAGCCCGTGTAACTTGTGGTGTTTATAACCCCATGATAAATGTCATAGAAATGGTATGTAATGGGAAGTTGGATAAAGTGGTAATATATGAAAATGGTAATAATTGTTGGTAAAAGAACTAAAATATCAAAGGGAACACTAACATTCCATATCAATTATTATTCATTACAATTTTTCATACACAAATGTTTATAATGGGTATTTTTTTAAACACCGTTATTGGTGGCATACTCAATTGTACTCACACCATGCTCGAGCCGATGTTGGGTACGAGAGTAGACTTCGGGTTTTTTGGTTAGGAGAAGGAAAAAGTACCTTTCTATGAAGTTTGGTTGGCATACATTGAAGTGTATGAGGACCCAAACATGGCGTCAAAGACATTTTGGGGATTTTATAGTATGTCATTATTTTTGGTCTTGTTTACCTTTGCAATTATACTATGGCGTAGCATATTTACTCTTGGACATGGTTGTACAAAATTTGGGAATAGTTTTTTATGCATTTTCTTGTAATATTTATTATTATTCAGCAATTTTTTTTGTTGTGGATTACTTGGATAAAAAAGCAGTATAGTCTCCCCAATTGACTATTCAGACCGTTGCTGCTAGTTTTCATAATTTTTCGTATGGGGAGTCATTCTTATGGTCATGTAATAAACCAGCTCATAGCACTAGTTTAGTTGCTTCCAGGTCGGGGATGTTACCTAGTAGTATCAGAGGAGTTATTTCTTCTCCTTCTCTGAAATCTTGTTATTCAGGATGGTAGATGGGATTTGGATGTGTCGGGCCTTGATAATGAGCTTGTGCTTGGAGGTAGCTAACCCATATACAAGGTAAAAGCCAAATAACCCTGGGTGAGAATTGTTTATTATGATTGATCAATGATACATTTGATGATATTTCACCATTGGGTGACGAACATGTTGTGTGATGTGATTGTTTTATGATATTTGGCTCGTAGCCTCAATGGAATATGGTTTGCATTCATGAATCATTGTAGGAACCTAGAGAGGTAGGTTACATTTTTCAGGGTAGGAATACATGGTTTGGGTGTGTGAGACATGAAATTTAGAATGCACCTCACATTTTGATAACTGAAAAGGGAAAATTTGGTAAACAAAACAAATAAGTTAGTGAAGATAAAATAATAATAAGTAATGACAAATGAAATATGTGTATTTTAGGGATGTAATGTATTTAAAATGTAGTATTATCATGTTTTGTGAGCTTTGTGGTGTTGTATGGTTGTTTACCCCTTGTGGACCATGGCCCACGGTAGGGATGGTCGAGGTGATGTTTTTGGAATAATACGTTTTATCGGGATGGGGCATGTATGGTGGGTTGTTGTGGCTGGTTAAGTGCCTTCATGTTATGAAGTTGTTAAGGTTTTATGATATGTTTTATAAACTTTGTGTTTGGAAATATAGAGAAATGCCACCAAGAATTTAAGCGTTGGTTGGGGAAACAATAGGATGTTGCTAAGAACACTCCTCTTGCAGAGGAGAAAGAGAATGTAATGATCCAAGAAGGTAGGGAAGATCAGTTCTAAGAGAACATGGATCATTTTATGCAGATGATGGATCAGGACCAATGGTGGGTTGCTCCGAGTATGTTTGAGATGACCAGAGAGTTTCTCCTACATTACCCTCCAACCGTTACTGGAGAGGGTGGGCCGAAGGCAGCAATGTTATGTATATATTCTGTCTAGATGATACATGATCATCTAGAGACTCCCGATGTGAAGCAGGTCATGTTGGATGATTATATGTTGTGGGGCCCAGAAAATCCTTGGTCGGTCATCCAGGATCAGACTGAGCAGGCTGAGGGGAGGTTGTAGAATGATTTCCAAGAAACGTTTTTTAAGCATTTTTACCCAGAGTATTTGAGCCATGATTTTTCTGCAGAGTTCATGATCCTGACATAGGGATCGATATCAGTGATGGAGTATGCTGGTAGCTTCACAGACTTATGACGCTTTGTTCTAGCATTGGAGGGGGGATGAGGTAGCAATTATGAGGAGTTTCTAGGATGGTATGAGGCACGAGATCAGGTCTCAAGTGAGTATCTTTTTATTGAAGAGGTTTACAGAGATAGTGGATCAAGCATTGATCACAGAAGGGAACCTGAAGTGTTTTTCATGTAGTGGTCCTGTCAGGCCAATTGGGAAAATATTTGTTGCATCGTCCAAGGGTTGGAAGCATCATTTTGGATGTTTTTAGTAAGTAATAAGTGTGCAAGGTGGTTAGAAGAGAGGGTCCACCTCTTAGGGTGGTGATCAGGTGTTTTTCTTTCGATGTTGTAGGTAGGGAAGATGCATTGAATGTGTCCTCGACCTCCAATTGAGTGTCGGTCATGTGGAAGATTGGGACATGTGCAGAGGTTTTACATGAACCCTCATAAGGATAGTATGAATGTTGGCGATAGGCAGATGCCCAACGGAGGCAAGCTATCATTTTCACCATATCAGGTGGGTAGTTGGAGCTCCACGGGATGTATAGGCAGGGGCGGTGGATGTAATGCTATGGGGCATGATCGCCCACATCAGTATGGTTGTGCAGTGTAGGGTATGCTGGTTGGACTCCAAGGTAGAGGGGTCGGTCAGCTTCATGCAGTTCAGTCTGCACCTGGTGATGGCGAGGGTGGTCCATCAACTGTTCAATGTATTATCCTTTTAGATTTTATGATATCTAGTGAGTTTTTTGACATTGTTTCCACAAACTCTTTAGTTTCTGCTTAGCTTGTGGTAGTGTTGGGGTTTCTTATAGAGAATGTGTGTGGGGTTATGTCTGTTGAAACTCTATTGGGGGTGCATAATGAGGACATCAGGCATTGAATGGGATGTTCTCTAGATGTTGGTGGGGATCTTTTTTTGTGGGACTTGTTCATTCTTGAGATGTCGGGATTTGACCTGATCATGTGTATAGATTATTTAGTGTTGTATCGGGAAGACATAAATTTTTACCATCACAGGGTATCATTCTATTCAATGGAGGGTGTCTCTTATGTTCATTGTAGATAGTGGGATGCTCGGGAAGGTCGTGCGAGACCGTTCTGTCAGAAGTTGGATAGGCTCCTAGCTCCCCTAGCTTGTCTTATGTTTGATGATGAAATAGGGGAAAATTATTTCTTCTCTCCAATATTGGATCAGTTTCAAGATTTTTTTCTTGGGATTTTTCATGGTTTCCACCTGAGAGGGAAGTTAAGTTTATGATCGAGTTGCTGCTGGGAGCAGAGCTATTTTTTATTCCACCATACCGAATGGCACTGGAAAAACTCCAAGAGTTCAAGGTCTATCTTGAGAAGTGGAAGACAATGGGTAAATACATACTAGAAAGTCACCTTGAATATCTTCTTTTATTTTTGAAAATAAGGCTGATGGGTCATTGAGGTTGTGTGATTATTATCAGAAGTTAAATCAGATTACGGTGAAAAATTGGTACCCTTTTCCAAGAATCCATGACCTATTTGATTAGTTTAGGGGTGAATCGGTGTTTTCTAATATTGATATTAGATCTGGTTATCACCAGTTTAGGTTGGGACTTATGAAGTAACGCTAGCAGCTTTCAAGAGTCGGTACGAGTTGTTTGATTTTGTGGTGATGCCTTTCAGCTTAACCAATGCACCGGTAGTGTATATGGCTTTGATTAACTGAGTATTTTATCCTTATTTGGATCATTTTGAAATTTTCTTTGTTTACGTCAACTTGGTGTACTCAAAAACACATAACAATCATGTCCAACTTCTTGACATCGTCTTGAGTACACTAGGTGAGCAACCAATTTATGAAAATATTTCAAGGATTCAGTTCAAGATCGTATTAGTGCATTTTTTGGTTCACAGAAACTCTACGGTAGGTGTGTCGGTGGATCGAAAGAATATACAGGTTGTTGTGTCTTGAGAGCATCCCAAGAGTGTTTCAGATGTTCGTAGTTTTTTCAGTTTGGTCGGATATTACCAGAGGTTCATTCATGATTCCTCTCATTTCATATCACTATTGTTGGGATTTACCATGAAAGAAATCAGGTTTGAGTGGTCAGAGGCTTGTCAGAATTCCTTTCAAGGGTTGAAAAAGTGATTGACAACTTCACCGATCTTGATCTTACCTGAGACAGGGAGGAAGTATGATCGATTTTGTGATGTTTCCAGTATCGGTCTACAACTATGTTGATGCATGCTGTGTGGGTTATGGCTTATGTGCCAAGGCAATTGAGACCCCATTAGTGGAATTATCCAACTAATGATATTGAGTTGGTTGCAGTAGTCTATGCCTGAATATGATGGAGGCACTACTTGTTGGGGGAATGGTTCATGGTGTATACTATCCACAAGATTTTAAAGTATCTCTTTTTGCAATGCGATTTGAATCATTAGTAGCGAATATGGTCCAAGTATCACTAGTATTTCGACTTTGATATGGTATATACACTAGGGAAAGGGAAAATTATTACTAATTCTTTGAGAAAGAAGGCTCAAAACCAGGGGGTTCAGGAATCCAGCACCAACTAGAAGGTGATGGCCT
This sequence comes from Viscum album, assembly GCA_963277665.1. Classification (NCBI taxonomy): domain Eukaryota; kingdom Viridiplantae; phylum Streptophyta; class Magnoliopsida; order Santalales; family Viscaceae; genus Viscum; species Viscum album. The sequence continues at coordinate 274,360,859 of OY728142.1, read as the reverse complement.
TGTTCTCAGAGATGCACCGTGAGGTGTCGGAGGAAAATGGTTAGCCGACTCTTGATTTTTTGGTTGTTGAATCAACACTTTTGAGCCATGTTAAGGGATGTATTCTTGGAAATCTTGAATGATTGCCCATGAAGGATAAACTAATGGTGGGGATCCACCTTTTGGTTGGGCCGTCTATGTGGATGGGGTTTTTTGTTCATCACTGTGTGGTTGTACTGGTGTGCATGCGGGAAGAGTTGATGCGTAAGTTCAATGAATGAAAATGGGAAGTGAATCCTAGTTTGACCAAGTTTAATCGTGTTCTTCGTAGGCAGTTTTGGTGTCCATGAATGAAAAAGGATGTCACATGCTTTGTGCCATGGTTCCTTACCAGTTTGTCGGTGAAGGCTGAGCATCAACGCCCAGGTGGACTTTTACATCAATTGCACATACTAGAATGGAAGTGGAATAATGTAATGATGGATTTTGTGGTGGGTATTCTGAGGATGCCATGGAAGAATGACACAATCTAGGTGGATGTGGATCGGCTAATGAAAGTGTCTATTTTATTAATGATTTAGGAGACATATATAGTTGATCAGTTGGGTGAGTTGTATGTTTGGGAAATAGTACGGTGGCATGGTGTACCATGGAATATAGTTTCAGATCATGATCCTCATTTCAAATCTCGATCCTAGAAAGGGTTTCAGAAGGAATTGGGTATGTAGGTGCTCTTGAGTACAGCTTTCCCCATGTAGATGGTCAGGAAATCAGCGTGTACAATCCATGTGTGGAAGACATGTTGGGGGCTTTCATCTAGAATTTATGTGGTTCTGGGGAAAATCACATTTCAATTGTGGAATTTCCCTAAAATTGTAGTTTTCAAGCTATGTTTTAGATGGAACCATTTGAGGCTCTCTATGGGAGGCCATGTAGATCTCCATTGTGTTGGTTGGAGGCTAGTGAATCCAAGCTGTTAGAATCGATTCTCGTGTTGGAGACATTGGAGAAGGTTGGGTTAATTCGGAAATGGATGGGAACAGCTCAGAGTAAGAAGATTTCTTATGCGGATTAGAGGCATAGACCTCTTGAGTTCAAGGTGGGTGATAGTGTGTTCCTTCAGGTTTTTCCATGGTCGGGTATACCAGGGATTCAGAAGCAGGTGAAGTTAGCGCCCAGGTATGTGGGGTCATTTGAGATTTTGGAAAGTATCAGGTTGGTGGCATAGCGATTGGATCTTCAATAATGGTATTGATGGATTTATGATTTCTTTCATGTTTTGTAGCTTTGGCAGTATAAACCTAACCCGACTCACGTGGTGGATGTTGATGATTTTTTTCTTGAGGTTGATGCATCCTTTGAGGAGCATCCAGTTCATGTTGTGGATTGTACTAAGAAAGTATTGCGGTGCAATGTAGTGCGATTGGTGTGAGTTCAATGGTAGCATCAAAATTTTCAAGAAGAAACATTGTAGTGGGAATCGGATATTAGGTCTTAGTGACCCGATCTATTTTCCTTGGTAGTGAAATGAAGCTTTGGAGGTCGACTTGAGGACGAGTCGTTATAAGGTGGGGAGGTTGTAGGATCCTGGATAATGGAAATGAATGTTCTCATTTAAGTTTTGTCTTGAATTCCTTATTTCGGTTAATTAATTGATTACATATGTCCTAGAGGTGGATCAGGGGTGTTCTGAGGGTTCGGGACATGAAAAGTGGAGAAAAGGGGGTTTTCAGCATACGTCGCATGGTCTTTGCATGGTTAGTGATAACCTTGTGGAGAGCCCATGAAACCATGTAGGATATGTGTTTTGGACAGTGGATTCTGCATGGTTTGTGCATTGTTTGGAAAACCATGTGGGTAAATTGTGCGTTGGGGCCTTTGGGACAGAAGCATCCGCACAGTTTGCTCACAGTTTGCAAAACTGTGCAGGTAAACCGTACAGCCCAGAAACTTCTAAAAAATTACAATTTTTTCACTCCATTATTTTTAACCCATACTCTAAAATTATTCCCATTTCACCTTTATTTCACATATGGACGATCTAAATCAACCATGAGCACCAAGAGATCAATCTCCCTCGTTTCTAAGGTGTTTTTCTGCCGTTATTGGCAGATCAAAGCTCTGGGTAAGTCTAATCCCATCATTGCATCTCTTTTGAGTTTAGTGTTTATATCTTCTTCTCCACTCGTTCTGAAACTCCAAATCCTTAATCCTTGGGTTATTTTTAGGTTGAATCTTCAAAGGTTGTTCGAAGATTAATCTAAGGTCTTGGTTAAGTGTGCGTTCACGAACAAAATTGAGGTAGGTGGTCTATAAGTTTCATCTCATGGTTTATTTGAGGATTTGTGCAAGTGTGAGTTTTTTTCATGGGTGTCTCTTGGTATGTTTTGATCACCCATGACATGTTTTGGTAAAATGGATATTAAAAAGGTAAATGGAGTCCCTCAACTTCCAGATAGGATGTGTTGAGGGTAATCACACTAATCTAGGGCTACCCATGGTGTGAGTTGACTCTTTCAGACCAAGGGATTTGTGACGAAAAGTTGAGATTGTTGTGTAACCATGTAGAGGACTTGATAAACATGTTGATGTGACTATTTTTGGTTGGGTTAGAAGCTTGTTGGTGCACCTAGTCTTGATAATTACCTAAGGGATATTGGGTAAATATGTGGAAATGATTAATGTCCACAATGGAATGGGTTATGAGAATGGAAATGAATCCAAGTGAATTAGGAATATTGAACCAATCCTAGTAAGATGGGAATAATGAATGAATGCTTATTGAGGTAAGAAAAATAAAATGGAATTGGTCTAAATGGTTAAATGATTTGAAATGTGGTAAATATTTTAATTGATTAAGGCATGGTATTGAACCTCATGTTATCTTTATGGTTTATGTTTTCCTTGGGAAACTGTTGTGATTTCATGTAAATGGTTAATGGTTACATATATGTATTTCATGAGCATAATTCTTGGTATTGTGGGGAATTGACTAAAGTTTTACACCCATGGGTCGAGTTGGAATAAGGCTCTAAACTCAAACCCTAATGCATGGGGTAGTGATAGGACTGATGCTCTATCTCCCTATCGGTTGCATCCACCTAGAATAATGCATTGAGGTGAGGATATGGTTGACATGAGGAAGTTGGTTCTAGTGATATAGGACAACTGTGTGATTTTCTTCATGTATGTGATGGTGTACTTTGATCCCATGTAACTTGTCGTGTTGATGAACCCATGATAAATATGTTGGAAATGGTATGTAATGGAAAATTTGATGAAGTGGTAATATATAGAAATAGTAATAATTTTTGGTAATGGACCTAAACTAGATAAGGGAACTTAATCTATCCTTTTCATTTATTATTCATTTCTATTTTTCATGCACAATAATGTTACCAGAAATTTTGTAGACACCGTTGGTGGTGGCCTACTGAGTTGTACTCACATCCTGCTTGGGCCACCATGGGGTAGCTAAGAAGACATCATGTTTTCATGTTTGGAGATGGGAAGTGCCCTTTCTTGTAAGTTGGGTTGGTATTGGTATACGTGGAGGAGGGCCTAGACTTGTAGTCGAAACCATTTTGGGTATTTTGCAGTTTGTCGTTATTTTGGGTTTTGTTTACCTTTTCACTTGTAGCATGGAATAGAATATTTACTCTTGGACCTGGTTGTACCCCATATTGGAATAGTTGTTTATGTATTCTCTTGTAAAATTGATTATTTTTTTTGCTTTTAAGTTTATTTTATGTTGTGGTTAACTATAATGAAAAGGGGGTATAGTCTCCCCAATTTACAATCCAAACCCCCACTACTAGTCAGCAACCTTTGGAGTTTGAGGAGGTGTTATTATGTTCATATAACCACCATCCTTGGAGCACTGGTTTTATGGCTTCTAGGTCAGGGACTTCACAAAGAGGTATTAGAGGAGGTACTTCTTCTCCTTTTCTGAAATCTTGTTTTTTGGGATGGTAGACAAGAGATAGAATGTGTCAGGACTTGGTAATGAGCTCGTTCTTGGGAGTACCTAACACATGTATAAGGTAAAATCCAAGACACCCAGAGTGAGAATTGTTGTTCATAATTTTGTGTTGTTACAGTTTATGATACTTCTCCATTGGGTGATGGATATATTGTGTGAAGAGATTGTTTTATGATATTTGGATCATGTCCTTAACGGTACAAGGTTGTTTATTCATGCATCACTATACGCACCTAGATAGGTATGTGAAATGCATCATAGTAGGGACACACGGGTTGGGTGTGTGATATAGGAAAGGTAAAATGCAGCTTCCATTTGGATAATTGAAAATGGAAAATGTAGAAAAAAGTGAAAGTGGGAGAAGATAAATTAATGATAAGTGATGAAAAATGAAATATTTGTAGTTAAGGGTTTTTATGAATTGAAATTGTTTTTGTGACATGTTGTGTGAGATTTGTGGTGGGTCAATATTCTTTACCCCTTGTGGACCATGGCCCATAGAAAGGATAGTTGTGGTGATGTTTTTGGATAACGTAGGTTTATTGGGATGGTTCATGTATGGTGTGTTATTGTGGATTGTGAACAACCTTATTATTATAAATTTTTGAACATTTTATGAAATGGGTTCTAAAATTTGTGTTATGAAATATAGAGAAATGCTACCATGACTTTGAGCACTGGTTAGGAAACAAGAAGATGTTGTTGAGAACACACCTCCATTAGAGGAGAAAGCGAATGTGGTGATCTAAGCATGTTGGGAAGAGAAGTTCTGAGATAACATGGCTCGTGTTATATAGATTATGGATCGGTACCTAGGGTAGGTTGCACCTAGTATGTATGAGCTAACTAGAGAGTTTCAGCTAAAATACCCTTCAACATTTACTTGATATGTTGGGATGGAGGTAGAGGAGTTATGTATAACGTCTTCCCAGAAAATACTTGATCATGGGAGACTCCCGATGTAAAGCATGTCAAGTTGGTAGCTTATATGCCACGGGGCTAGCCAAATCATTGGTTGGAAATCTAGGCTCAGACTGAGTAGGCTAAGGGGATGTTATAAAAAAATTTCTAGGTAATGTTTTTAGATCATTTATACCCACAGACTTTGAGGAAAGAGATGAATGAAGAGTTCATGAGCCTGACTTAAGGATAAATGTCTGTGATGAATTATTTTGGCCACTTCACTTCCCTGTGATTCTTTTTTCTAGTGTTGGCAGGGGATGAGGCAGCAGTTACGAGGCATTTAAGGGATGTGATCATGAACAACATCTTGTCTGAGGGGAATATCCTTCACTTGAAGACGTTTACAGAGGTATTGGATCTGTCAATGATCACAGAAGGGTACTTGAAGAGAGTGTTAGGTAGTTGTCTTGTTGTTCTAGTAGGGCAGACATTTGGTGTAGCATCCGAGGGATGGAAGCATCGTTTTGGATGTTTTTACCTATGTGGAAGTCTACATGGTTTTCAGAAGAGAGGGTGTGCCTCTCAGGGTGGTGATCAGGTGTTCTGCTATAAGTGTGGCAGGACTGGGCACATGTGTGGACAATGTATTCGACCACTAGTTGAGTTCCAGTTGTGTGGCATATTGGGACACGTGCAAAGGTTCTGTAGGAACCCTCAGCAAGATATTGTGAATGTTAGTGATAGGTAGATGTCAAGCGGTGGCAATGAATCATTTTCTCCATATCATGTAGAAATATGGAGCTCTACAGACCATACAGGTAGGGGTAGTGGATGTGGAACTCTAGGTAGGATCTCCCACATCAACAAGGAAGTGCAGTGCAGGGAACGCAGGTTGGATCCTAGGGTAGAGGGGTCTGTCGGCTTCATACAGTTCAATATGCACCTGGTGATGGAAAGGATGGGTTGTCAACTATTCAAGGTACGATCCTTGTAGATTCTATGCTTTTTTGTCTAATGATTAACACGGTTTCATACACTCTTTTGTTTCTTGTAAGATTGTTCTACTTTTGGGTTTTCCTATGGAAGATGTTTATGGGGTTATGTTGATTTACACATAGTTGGGGGTGTGGAATGAGGACATCAGGCAGTACAAGGTATGTTCCTTGAAATTCGGTGGGTATTGTTTCTTGTGGGACATGTTCATTCAAGAGATGTCAGGATTTGACCTGATATTGGGTATGGATTGGAGAGTGTTGTATCGGGCACACATAAACTTTTACCATCATAGGGTATCATTCAGGCCACTTGAGGGTGACGCTTATGTCCATCGCAGAGAGTGGGATGTGCGAGCTTTTCGTGTGGGGTTGTTCTATCAGTAGTTGGATAGGCTCACAGCTCAAGTATCATGTCTTGTGCATGATGATGAAATAGAGGATCAATTTGTCTTCACTCCAATAGTGGATCAGTTTCTGTATGTGTTTTCAGAAGATTTATCGAGGTTGCAACTCGAGAGGTATTTTGATTTCACGATTGAGTTGCTGCCGGGAGCGGAGCTAGTTTCTATTCTGCCATACCGAATGGCATCATCACAACTCCAATAGTTAAAGGTTCTACAAGAGGTTTTGGAATTCACGGGGTACATACATTTTTGTATGTCTCCTCGGGGATCTCCTTTGATTTTTTAAAATAATACTGACATGTCATTAAGGTTGTGTGTTGATTATCAGAAGTTAAATCCGATGATAGTGGAAAATTGGTACCCTATTCCTAGAATCGATGACATATTTGACATGTTTAGGGGTGAATAGGTGTTTTCTATCATTTATCTGAGATCAGGTTATCACTAGTTGAGGGTTATCCCTTCTGACGTACTACTGACAGCTTTCAGTAGTCGGTACAGGTTGTTTGAGTTTATGGTGATGCCTTTTGGCTTGACCAATGAAATGTCAGATTTCATGGCTTTGATGAACCATGTATTTCATTCTTATCTATATTAGTTTTTTGTTGTATGTTTTCACGATATATTTGTCTTGAAAACTCATGTCGATCATTCCTAGCATCTTGTAATCTTATAGAGTACACTATAAGAGCATTGAATTTATGATAAGTTGTCAAAGTGTTTATTTGGGATTGGAGATGTGCATTTTTTGGGTCACATCATCTCTGAGGCTGATGTGTTGGTGGATCCAGATAAATTGTATGTTATTGTGTCTTGGGAGTATCCCAATAGTGTTTCAGACGTTTGGAGTTTTTTTGGGTTTGGCCAGATATTAATGGAGGTTAATTTAGGATTCCTCTCATTTGGCAGAACCACTTTCAGTCATGACCAAGAAGGGAATCAGTATTGAGTGGTTAGAGGCTTTTGATAATTCCTTTCAATAGTTGAAAAAGCGATTTACGAACACACCAATATTTATATTACCTGAGACAATTAGGAAGTACATTCTATTTTGTGATACATCTGGTTTTAGGCTTGGGGTTGTATTGATGAATGATGAGTAAGTTGTGGCTTATGGGTTAAGACAATTCTGACCCCAATAAAGAAATTACCCCACTCATGATCATGAGTTGGCTGCAGTAGTGTATTCTTTAATGTCCTAGAGGCACTAATTTTGGGGGGAACATTTCATGGTGTATACTGACCACAAGAGTTTAAAGTATATCTTTTTGAAACTGGACTTTAATATTCAGTAAAGAATATGGGTTGAGTATATCAAGACATTAGAAATTGAGATGGCATATACACTTAGGAAATGGAACAGGTTTTTTGATGCTTTGAATAGGAAGCCTCAGAACTAGGTAGTTCAGGAATCCAACACCCACTAGAAGGTGATGACCTTGTTCGCAGAGATGTAGCTGGAGGTGTGGGAGGAAAATGGTCAGGCGACTCTTAATTCTATGGTTGATGAATCAACTCTTTTAATTAGTGTTAAGGGAAGTCATCTATATGATTCAGAATACTTTTACATGAAGTAAAGACATAATGGTGGGGAGCCACCTTCAGGTTGGGTCATCAGTGTGGACAGGGTTGTTTTGGTTCATGATCGTGTGGTTATACTGGTGTGCATGCGGAAAGAGTTGATGCATGAGTTTCATGCATCAAAATGGGAAGTGCATCCTTTTTTGATGAAGATTTATCGTGATCACCATAATATGTTTTAGTGGATAAGAATGGAAAAGGATGTTGCGGGATTTGTGGCACTATTCCTTACCTGTCAGAAGGTGAAAGATGAGCATAAATGCCTTGGTGAACTGTTACATCCATTTCCCATTCCGGAATGGAAGTTGGGCGATGTGATGATGGATTTTTTAGTAGGTTTTCAAAAGATGCCTCAAATGAATGATTCAATCTTGGTGGTTGTTTATCATCTAAACAATGTGGCTCATTTATTACTGATTTAGGAGACATATATATTTTATCCGTTGGGTGGAGTTGTATCGGGAAATAGTATTGCTTGTTGTTGTACTGCGGACTATAGTTTTGAATCGTGATCCTCATTTCACATCACGTTTTTGTCAAGGGTTTCAGAAGGCACTGGGTATATAGGTGCTCTTGGTTGTGGATTTCTACCTGTATACGAACGGGAAGTCGGAGCGTACAATCCAAGTGCTTGAAGACATGTTGAGGGATTTTGTATAGGATTATAGTGGTTCCTAGGAAGAAACACATGTCACTTGTGGAATTTTCCTACCAAAATAGTGTGAAAGATATGGTTTAGATGACATAGTTTGGGATTCTCTATGGGAGGCCATGTATACCTCCACTGGTTAGGTTGGATGCCTTTGAAACTGAGCTATTAGGACTATGTCTTCGATAGGAGACTTTAGATAAGTTTGAGTTGATTCAGAAATGGATGGCAATGGCTTAGATTGGGTAGAAGTCATATGTGGATCGGAGTAGTAGATCTATTGAGTTCCAAGTGACTGATAGTGTGTTCCTTTGGGTGCCGCCAAGGTTGGGTCTCTGATAGATTCGAAAGCAGGGAATGTCAGTTCTGAGGTTTGTGGGGTCATTTGAGATTGGGGAGAGAATAGGTCTGGTGTCATCCTGATTGCATGTTCCACAATGGTATAGTAGGATTCATGATGTATCTCATGTTTCGTAGCTTTGGAGGTATAAAACTGACCCGACTCACGTGGTGGATGTTTAGGATACTGTGCATGAGGCTAATGCATCCTTTTAGGGGCTTCTGATTCATGTCGTGGATTGTATTGAGAAATTATTACGGGGAAAGGATGTGCTATTGGTGAAAGTAATATAGAAGCATGGGAATGTTCATGAAGAAACTTTAGAGAGGGAATAATATATGGGGGCTCAATGGCCCAATCTATTTTCCTTGGAAGTGAAATGAATCTTTGGAGCTCAGCTTGAGAAAGCGTCATTATACAGTGGGGTGGTTATCATATCCCGAATCATGGAAAGGTGTGTTCTCATTTATGTTTTGGATTTAATACCTTGTTTTAGTTAATTAAGTGCTTACGCAAGTCCTAGAGAAGGCTCAAGGGTGTTTTGAGGGGTCATGAAATGAAAGTTGGAGAAAAGGTGGTTTTCTAGGTCGGTCGTACAGTCTGCATATGGATAGTGATAACCGTGCGGATATCCTAGGAAAGAGTATAGGACGTTTCTTTTACACAGTGTCTTCTACACAGTTTTTGCATGGTTTTGAAAACTGTGCAGGTAAACTGTGTGAGGGGGCCTTTTGAGACAGAAACATTCACAGAGATTTTCATGGTTTGGAATACCGTACGGGTAAACCGTGTATCCCAGAAACTTCAATAAAATTAAAATTTTTCCACTCCGGGGTTTTTAACCCCAACTCATGAATTTCTCCCATTTCTCCTCTCTTCACCGAAGGGATAAGTAATATCTCAAGAGCTCTAAGAGATCAATCACCCTAATTTCCATGGTGTATTTGGTGTTGTTTATTTCAAATTTAAGCTCTCGGTAAGGCTAATCCCATCCTTGCTTCTCTTTTGAGTTTAGGGTTTGTATCTTCTTCTCCACTTTTATTGAATCTCTACAACCCTACACCTTGGGTGAGGTTTTGGTTGAATATTCAAAGGATAGTTGAAGTGAAACCTAAGGGTTTGATTAAGAATTATTTCTCATGTGGAATAAAGGTAGGTGGTCTAAAAGTTATATCCCATGATTTATTTAAGGATTTGTGCAAGTGTGGTTTCGTTATTGGGTGTCTCTTGGGATGTTTTAATCCCCCTTATATGTTTTGGTAAAATGGTTATTAAAAAGGTAATTAGAGACCCTCATGGTTCTCATGGGATGCATCGAGGGTAATGACACTAATCTAGGGCTACCCACGGGGTAATCTAACTCTAATAGACCTATGGATTTGTGATGAACAATTGATATTGTTGTGTAATCATGTGGAGCCCTTGATAAACATGTTGAGGTGGCTATTTGTGTCCGGTTGGAAGCAAGGTGGTGCACCTAGTCATGATAATAACCTTAGGTGTATTTGGTTAGTATGTGGAAATGATTAAAGACCATATTAGAATGGTTTATGATCATGGTAATGAAGCCTAGTGAATTACGCATAATGATCAAATCCTAGTGAGATAGGCATAATGAATGAATGATTATTGAGATAAGAAAAATACAATAGAATTGGGTTAAATGCTTAAATGATGTGATATGTGGAAAATGTGTTAATAGGTTAAGGAACTGTATTAATCGTAATGTTATTGTTATTTTTTATGTTTTCCTTGGGAAATTGGTGTGATGTTGTGTAAATGGTAAATGGATACATATATGTATATCATGTGAATATATCTTGGTCATGTGGGGTATTGACTAAGGTTCTACGCCCATGAGTCTAGTTGTACTTTGAATCCATACTCCACCCCTAATGCATGGGTTGGGATTGGACTGACGCTCGGTTTATCTATCTATTGCATCAACACAGACTGATGCTTCGTGGTGAGGATATGGTTGACATGAGGAATTTGGTCCTAGTGAGATAAGACAACTGTGTGTTTTTTCTCATGTATGTGATTTTTTAATTTGATCCCATGTAACTTGTTATGTTGATGAACCCATGATAAATGTGTTGGAAATTTTATGTAATGGAAATTAGTTGAAGTGGTAAAATATGGAATTGGAAATAATTTTTGGTAATGGACCTAAAATTCCTAAGGGAACTCAATATTTCATTGTAATTTATTATTCATTTACATTTTACCTGCACAATTATTTATACAAGATATTTTGAAGACACTTTTGGTGGTGGCCTACTGAGTTGTACTCACCCCCTACATAGGCCCCGTTGGGTACCTGGGCAGACTTCATGTGTGTAGATATAGGGAAGGGAAAATTCCCTCACTAAGCTATTGGGTTGGCATGGATGTACATGGGGGAGGACCTAGACTTGGTGTCGGGACCATTTTGAGAATATTGTAGTTTTTCATTATTTGGGTATTGATTACCATTTCACTTGTAGCATGGCATGTCATATTTACTCTTGGACATGGTTGTACCCCATTTAAGAATGGTTTTTTATGAATTTCTTTTGTAATATTGATTATTGTTCCACAATTTTGTTTTATATCTCTTGTTCCTTAATCTGATAAAAAGGAGGTATAGTCTCCCCAATCGACTATTCAGACTCCTTATGCTTGTCGACAACCTTTTGCATATGGGGAGGCAAGCTTAATGTCATGTAACCACCCGAATCGATGAACCAGTTAAGTGGATTCTGGGTCGGGGACATTACAGAAATATTTTTTTATGAGTTTTACTAGAACTGTTGAAATATTGTTTTCTTTTATGATTTGATAATAATTGTTGTCAAATAAAATGAGGAGAAACCAATTGTTATATTTTATAAAAGTTTAATTTTACTCTTTATTCACATAATGAGAATTATGTAAATAGTATAAGTGATAAATATTAGTAAATAATTATATAAACTAGAAAAATATGAATGATTAAACTGATGGATGGTGTGATGATTAGTTTAATTAATGATGTGGTGTGTTATGAATAATCCAAAAGGGAGAATTATTAAAAAAACGAGGCTTCCTTTTTTGGATAGTCTTTATTGATAAATATTATTTGTAATTATATAAAATACTCCTAAAATTAATAAAAGAATATCTCTTGGTGTGTTGGAATACATTGAGGAATCCTGTAAGAAATGTGGTTGAATATTGGGGTGAAGATTTTATTTATGTCAGGGTATAGTGATGTCCATGACATGGGGGTGACCATGATTGATGGAAACAACTTGTGTATTGGAGGAATCCATATGGTATTTATATGAGTTCTATAAACAACTAATTTATGATTTTTATATAAAGACGAATGATATTTCTTAATTTATGATGGTGACATAATTCATTTTTGAGAATTTATTAGGAATCATGGTTTAATAAGTTCGATATAAAATGGGATTTGGAAAAAAAATGGATGTTGTTTGACCATGGTTGGTTGAAAAAAATACTATGATAAAAATGAAGGTTTGAAATGATCCTATATGTATTTTTTGTAATTGTGTATGGTTACTTGAAATGGGAATATGTAGTGTATTGTGGTTTGGTATAATTCGATCTAACTAATGAATTTTCAATAGTTGGTATGGAAATGGAAAACATGCTTTTTTTGAGGGCATGGTGTAATGTTAATAACTTGGAGAAAATTTAATCAAGAATTTATATTTTTCTATGAGATACAATTTGAATATTTAAAAGTTAAAAATGGTTATATTTGTTTGATAGTTATAGATTCGAATGCTATCATTTTCAAGGACAGAGTTTGACCATGACATCAAAAAACCCATGGTAAAGTTTTCTATATCATGGTAGACCAATTTTAAATTAATATCTATATTTGAAAACAATTATCTATTATTATATTTTTATTTGATCTAAATTCAATGAGTTTGACTTATATTTATAATTTATTAGTGGTGAAATTTGGGTAGCATACTTTTGGATGTTTGGAGATATCATTCAAGGGAAAGAATGTGAATCTCTTGTGATGTTAAATATATCTCTATATATAAAAGAGGGAATAATTTAAGAAGTTATATATTTAATTATATATTTTATAGGGATATAAAATTTGAGAGAATATGCTATTTTCAAATAGATCATTTTTGTACAGTCTCGAATATCAATCAATTGAATGAAAGAGAAGTAAATTCTTTCACCCACCACAGTGTAATAATTATTATTAGTTCATGTATGATCAATATATCACTAAAAAGAGAGATTTATCAAAATGTTATGAAGGTTTTTAAACTATTTAATTAGTAAGTCCACACTAAAATTATAATGTATAAGTAGTATTCCTTGTGGATTTTGGTACACATGAAAATCATCATGTGTGTTCTCTTTAATCATACCACAGTGAGGGTGAACTAAGTATAATATATCTTGTGTTTATATTTTTTCCTTTATCGCCTCTAAATTTCACTGATAGATAGAGATAATTATGTTTTTCATAACATTGGAATATGATTTTTAGGAAGGGTTTTTTTAGAATTGCAGAGACTTATTCACCCCCTACTTAATGTATTTTAATTTGTGGTACATAAAACATGTATATTCACAAGTGCATCAATAGGGAGTTCCAAAATCATAATAATAACAATTATAGTTGTTTAAATTTATCTATTTATTTGTTATTTTGATCTAAAAAAGATCATGATAAAAATCATGTATCCCAGGTCAATCATTTATTACATATTAAGAAAACTATATATAAATAATTTTTTTAAAGGTGGATATTTTCTCAGGAGGTTATAAATTCATTCGAAATGAAGGATATTTTGAATATTTCCATTTTATAAGATACAGATACTATGAGTTCATAGTGATGCTATTCAAATTCACTAATGATCTGATAACCTCTGTGGACTTGATAAATAAATTATTTTCATATTATTTTGACAAATATTTTGTGGTCCTTATAGATAATATTATTATATTCTCACAATTAAATAACAATGCAAGGATAATAAAATTTTTATGTTTATTAATTTTTTAAAGGATAAGATTCATTAAAAGTAAAAAAATATAAATTTTGAACAATGAATGCTACATTATTTTTTCCTTTAATAATAAAAATGATTCATCCTTCGCGGACAAAGTAGATTAAAGATTGTATTATAATTATATCTATGAAACAATCTATAGTTTCAATAGAATACTTATGTACTATTGATTATTTTTGAGAGTTTTTCATAACATTTAATAACATTAACCTACATAACCTTAAAAAGAGTAAAGAGCCACTAGATTAAAAAATATGAAGAAATCCCCAAGGAATTGATGAATAAGTTTGTTACTAGATATTTACTTACACAACATTCAATTGGGTAAGTGTTTTTGATATATAATGATTCTTTAAATTTGGAATTGGACTATTTCCTCATTAATAATGATAATGTGGTAGCCTATGTCTCCAGAAAAATAAATATAAATGAGATATTTTACACTACACAAGGTTTGGAGTCTGTAGTGGTCATATAAACATTTAAGATTTGGTGGAATTATCATTTGGATAGAATTATGACATATATAAGGTTATTAAGTTTTTATTTTATATATTTAAACAAAAATATATAAATATATTCCAATGAAGGTCGTTAGATATGATAAAATAATATAAAAAGTAAATCCATTACTAACCTAGAAAGTTACTAAAAGTGGAAGATGTTCTCAGTAGATAATATATTGAAACATTTTCCATGATAAGTATTGAAATTGATCTGGTATTCTGGAACATTAAAAGGATGAACATGTGAATAATTAATGGATAACACTTACTAAGGTCAAATGATTTCAAAACCACCTATCTTGGAGATGATTAAATGGATACAAAGGGACAACAAGATGATACAAAAAATGTGGATGAAATAAAGAATAAAAAAATAGACCTCAACATTAATAAATATAGTGTTTTTTTGTGGAATTAATATTTATATAATAAATTCCTTATAAAAAGAAAGATCTATTAGGGGATTTTTATACATCCTCATACTCAATAAACCCATGATTTCAAAAATTTAAATGAATTCAAAATCAATTATTGTGTGACAATATGATGAAGGTTATTACAGAATATACACAAAAAGGTTTAATATCCCAAAAATATAATGTATATGATGCATCTTCAACAAGATGATGAAACTATTACCTATACTAACATGGAAGTCGGAGAAAATCATTATTATTTTTCATCATTGTTATTTGGAAGGAGTATAAATAATGTGATTCCATATGGGGTTTACTGGACCATCTTAAAGAGACTTCTCACTTCCTCTATTATTAAAAATAATTTTTACTTGATCAATTTTATGAGATATATATTATAGAAGAAGTGTGGATTTATAAAACACTATTATCAACTAAATGTTATCGGGATCTAGTGTTTACATCATAGTTATTAAGAAGTCTTAAAAATTCATTGAACATGATATTGAACATTAGTATGACATATGAAACTCATGATGATTATAAATATAAAAAAAACAAAATATATAATACAAGATTATATCCTACTACATTAACATAAATGGGGGTCTAGATCAATATATTTCGAAGATCAAATTTTCATAGAGCAGTAACATCCACTCAAGCATTCAGATGGCCTCATATTAACACCTTTATTGGAAGAAACATATTACTTAAGAATGAAACAGTATATATAGATAATTAATTTAATTTAATATATAAGTTTTTGAAAAAAAATAAGGTTTATGAGCTACATCAAAATATTATAAAGACATTAATTTGATAGAATTGTAATGATAAAAATCATCAATGATACCTAGAGGTTGGTGTTAATGATAATATTAATTTAAATATATCCCTAAATGAGTATAATGGGGTTTCATAATAAGGGATATATAATCCATATGTACATTAATCCCTTTCATAAAATTGATCATGTTGTAGTTTTAACCAATCAATTTTCACTTCCACTAAATATGTCTGACGTATATAATGTACAACGCATATCTAACTTGTGGATGTTCGTACTAGATTCCTCACATATACTAAACCAAGATTTCCTATATTAAAACATGATCTACCATAAAATAAAAAACATTGAATATATTTTCACATATGTATAATGTTCTATGATATATGAAAACTCACATTTTCAAAGTACTATGGAGAAATCGCATCTAAAAAGTGGAAACATGGGATCCGGAATATGTAATGAAACAAAATTACTATACCAAATTTTATTCCTATAGTTTGAATCAAAATTTAGATGATAATTTTTCTGATTTTTCAATAATGTAACATCCTAATATTTTATAAAAAAATCATCATTAAAATTCATATTATTAAACTCATTATTTAAATATTAATTTATAAATAAATCATAGGCACCATTCAATCAAATAAATATCATTTTATCTCAAAAAAATAATAAAAATGAAGGAATAATGCATTTAATAATATCAATAAAATTATAATGCTAAAATGAAAAGATATTTCTTATATTAATAAAATATAAAAAACAAATAGGTTTGGGCCTCCTTGAAATAAAATTTTGTATATGATATTATGAAAAGAAAAAACATCAGAAATAAGATTAAAATTTTAAAAAAAAATATAAATAATCTTGATAAAATTTTTAATAAATGGATAATGAAGGATTGAAGTTATATATATAGGAATTCTATGGGATATATGATTATTTTAAAATGGTTGAACTTTCAATATGAAATATGACCCTTAGAATTGAAACATAACCACTAAAATAGTAATAAATCTATTTCAACAATAAATTGATCAATAGAAAAATAAATGAAGCAAAAAAATAATTTTTTTTACCAAAAATGAAATAAACAAATATAAGTATCAGAATCCAATAAAATAGTTACTCATTCTATGTTACATGGTGTAAGTATAAGTAAACATTTTTAGTAAAACATTTTAATATTATTTAATAGAAACACTAATTTTTTTGATACATTTAAATGATTTAATTAAATATGTTTTTAAATGGTAAAATTTATATCATTTTTAAAATTATCACATTATAATCTGGTAATATTTATATTTTTTTATGTTTTATAAATTGTGAAACATAGGGGTGAATAATGAAATGTTGTAAAATATGATATTTTTATTTGAAGATTAATATGTTATTAATTAAACCATAGATGATAAAATAAAGGATTTTTTCTCACATGAATAAGTTATTATATTTAGTTTCAAAGATCAAATAAAATTATTCCTTTGATAAATTTTTAACAAATTATCAATTTATACCTTCCTATACATGTTTTATAATCTCATATCTTACCAACGACCATCCTTCAAATCCTTAAAGAATATTTCAAATGGGCTAACTTAGTGTTGAAGGAAACAACTATGTTGAAAATTCATTCAAACTCATTTCTTCTTATTTCTTAATATTCCACATTTATTTCATAAAATAGTGTTTCATCAAAAAATAATTGATATAATTATACTTTAATATGATTTTTAACATCATATAATAAATAAAATTTATTTTATAGTTGCTAAAATAATTATTGAATCATGATATATTAAAACATCACACTGAATGATGTTATGAATCAACTGTTACAAAATTTCAAGGATTGTTTTAAAAATGGTTTCCATAAATAATTTTAATATTTAAAAAAAATTTAGTGAATTTAATGAAAATATATAATTCTATAAATACAATTATAAAAATATTTATAGTCATTTTAACTTCTTAAAACGAACATAGAAATAAGTATTCTAAAAATTTGAAATATTTTAGAGAATATATCAAACTATTGAAATATTATTCATATTGAATATCATTAATTCAATAAAATAAAAATTATAGAGCTTATAAAAAAATTATGAAATGTTTTTTTACTTTTACCATTATTTTAAAGCTACTTTAGAACTATTGATAGAACAACCCCAAATGATCAATATGAGAAAAATATATCCCATAAATAAATAAAATAATATAATAAACTTATTGTAATATATGAAAAAAAATTAATAATGATCTATTATATTTGATTAACATTTATAATTTGGAAATTTATGGGGTTATATTTTCATCCAAAGTGAGTCACTACCCATGGTTAGGGGACTCTCTCACATTTTTTATTCTTTTTAATTAATACTCAATTTGTATCTCTCTTTTTTAATATTTATATCTCTCACATATTCACATTATATATTATATGTAAATATCTCTAGGATAATTTATATTTTTTGTAATCTTTTTTCAGGATATATGAATCTCTTTCTAGTTCCTTGTCTAATAAATTATTTAAGTCAAACACTATAAAAGGGATATTTTCTATTTCTTCTTTCTTTTCATGCATCACTCTTATAAAGACAATTATCTTTTATTATTTATAAAAAACAACTCTTCTTTGATATAAAATATTCTAGTTCATTTGTATTTTTTAAAATTATTTATTCCCTTGTCTCCATAAATGGGTTTTTACCAACTTCATAAAACATTAATAAAATTGTGAATGTATATAACTTATTCATTATCCATATTAATGTCATTCCATCACATTGATATCTATATTCTAAAATAATTATTATTTATTCCCTTATGGAAATATAATATTCATTAATTCCTTTTTGAAGAACTTGTATGTTATCTTATCAAATTATCATTTATGATATTATTATTTAAGCCATTTATTTATCATTTTTTTCATCATTTCGTTATTATTCATTTCATATGATTCCATTTTATGTGGTACGCATATAAATAGCATATTATGATAAAAAAGGGTGGGGATTGAATTATAAAGTAACCCAATCAATTTGTTAATTAATAAATTATATGAGATATTTTGTATGGTGTATGTGGAGTGATCCATGTACATTATGTTATGTTGTCTTAGCATCGAGTCTGGACTTTTTTATGATATCATGTTTCATTATTGAGAAAAATATTATGAATCTCATGATTATCATTATTATTTAATATCATTTCAATTTTTTCATTTTTTAGATAATGATTTATATTACTCATCTTATATGATTCTGTGTAATGATTATTGACTCTTATTATAACTCACTCTCATATTAACTATAATTATCACCATACTTGGACTTTTGGATCTTACGTATTTCTATGGATTCCCAAAAAGTTTACATTGTAGTTATAAGAGTTTAATGAGATCTAGGAGTGTATTATAAATATACAAATATAATATTGTATGGTTTATTAAAAAAAAATTTATTATGTATCTAATCTCGTAAACATGTTAGACCTCTATACTTTTTAGTGTGTCTTGATATATTAATTTTATATGAAAAATGGTGCAATAAAATGTTTCAGATATATGGGTTATTATAAAATTTATAGAAAATTAACTTGAATGGTTAATATCAATCTGTCCATCTAATTATATTAGTAGTGATCAATGAGCTATACTAGGGTGATGTGGTAAAATCTTACAAAGACATGGACAAATAATTTTCAGTCCATTTACGATTATATATAACATGGGTTAATAAATTGGAGTCTTCAAATTTAATTTTTATTATACTAATCTATGAACTAATATTCATATCTAATAATGATATGAAAAATTAAAAATGTAAAAACACTTATCATCAAATAATAATAAAAATTAAATTTGTACTAGTTAGTACAAAAAATAAATTTATACCTATATTCAACACACTTTTACGAAATACACATTTTTGGCATAAAAATACTACAATAAATTTAATTAACATAAAAAGGGATGTATATATATATATTTGGACTATGAACTGAACCATATGTGTTTAAGTTGGTCATCATAAGTCCATGTGTTTTTTTACTGATCCTTTTAATACTATTTAAAATATAGAAAAAAATTTGTTAGTCTAATTCACCAAAAAAATAAGATTTGGTTCACCTGAACCATGTTTTGGGGGCCTGTTAAGAATTTTTAGTCTATATAGAATTCTAAAATAGTGCATAATAGCTTTGGGGTGGTTTACAATGACTGTGAAACACTTTAGAAAAATATTAAAATATTATATAAGTATTATATAGATTACTTGTTTTTTGAATGTAAGTTTTTTCAAAAATTACAAAATAAAACATATTATCCACATAATATATATGATACCCCATGTATGTAACTATCTTAATTACATGAATCAATGAAAATAGATTATTATAATACACTACCATGAACTATTAGGTTTATACTTTTAGATAATTAAAATAAAATATTAACTAAAAACTCCTTATTTTTCAACTAGTGTACATTCTTCTTAATCTATAAAATGTCTTCAATATATCCCAAAAAATCTCCACATAATATTATTTTCTAGGCACATATTATGTATTAATTTTTTCAAAACATATTGAAATGAAATCACAATAAATGGTGTGAGAACAAATTATTAGTAAGGGGAAAAATAATAATTATATATCTGCATTGATCATAAGATGAGAATATGTGTATAGTAAATGTACAAGGACATAATATAAAAAAATCATACCCAAAAAATCGTCGATTAGATATATTTATCCATGTAATATGAATTAGAATATAATAATACATAAATAAAAAATGTTTTAAAGCATTAATCAGTACTCTTGATCCATGAAAATATAACATCAAATACCCTAGAAATCCGGGTAAAATGTAACAGGGAAACATCACCTTAATGAGTCACACTCTTTCACCCATTATTATTGGAAATTAATTTTTTTACGACATATACATGTCTCAAGAGATATTAACTTTTTACCAATGAATAATAGGGAAATATAGGACCCGACCAATTATTTATATAGACCTGTGTGTGGAACATAAAATAAATCATTAATCAAAACATAAAGAACCCATGTGAAGAACATTACTTCCATTCATCATACCATAATGAACCTATGGAAATAAAATGGGGTTCTAATGATTTTCAGATGGTTTCAAATAAGTAAATAAATTATAATTCGTTTAATAATCGTAATATTATCAAATACTAGAAAATAAAAGGGTATCTAAAGATATATAGTAACTTTTTATGTAAATAATATTCAAACATGCTAATAGATAAAATGGTATTTACTCTGTAAAGAAAAATTCTGTGAAGTTGATTCTACAATTTCCCATATCAACCTATGTATGGAATTTAAATTAAGAAACTTAAATTGTAGGAAGAAAATATATAGTGTTCACAGGGGAGAATAGTTGAAAAAACTAGTATCTGTACATAGTGTATGGTTTGAAAAGCCAAAGGATGTGATAGATCATTACCCCAAATAGTGAAGAACATTAAAATATCCATACAATGAAATAAATTGGATGGTAATAATGGAATAATATAAATTATCATGAATAAAAAAACTTAAAGGATATTAACATTGATGAAACACATTAATTAAGTGGATTAGTAAAATTTATTGGGAAATAAGAAACATTCTTAACATTTTTAAAGAAGATTCTATAAATATAAATATTATATAAAAAATGATAATAAGAGGTTATTTAATAGAACATGAAAATGTATGTATGATTATTTATAGAAAAATAAAAATATGGTGGAAATATGTGTTCACATGAAAAATTCTAAAAATAAATTATTTTTACACTTTTATGAAGAGGACAAATACATAACATGTAAAATCATTCCTCAAAAAATATAAACTAGGGAAAATGAAAAAAATGATATTAATAAATTATTTAGGCTTATATGAAGAAAATTAGTAAAATTATTAAATGGATATTACCATGGAATAAGATATTTCCCTACTCAAAAAAAGATACAGCGTTGGTTTCCTTACAACAAGAAAATACTACACTCGGTGGGAAATGAAAGAGTGGGAAGACATATAAAACCAAAAAAATAATAATTATTAGAGAATAAAATCATGGGGTTTTAGATATTAATTCCCCATATGTAATATCATTAAAAAAATACTCCTTATTTAAAATTTATATTTCAAAAAAATAATGTTTTGTAACATTGAAGTAAGAATCCAAATAACCTAAGATGGTTACCGTGGAAAAAAATTAAAATTATAAAATGAAAAATTTTAACTATACTTAAATTATATAGGGTATTTAACACACCATATAATATAATTTATGGTTCACAGTATCAAAAAAGTCTAATGGAATTGAAAATATTAGAAAATAACCATTACAAATAGGGTAACATGTCAATTAAAATATTAATGAATAAAGGAACTTGATTAGGATTTTAATATCCCATTAATTACATGAAAAATATATTAAAAACATGTTAATTATATTTGAATAAAAATAACAACATATAAAATTGATAATGGTGTACAAATATAACATGTCTCAAAGAGTTATAGTCAATACCAATAAACACTTATTGTGGTCCTAATTTTCTCTGAGCATGTTCATAACATCCAAAATAATCAAATTAAGTTTATTAGATGCCTTCTTAATAACCTTATTCATATATATTTCATTTAGTTTTATTCATTTAGTATTATATCATATTTAATTGCTATATTTTTTATGATTGTAATTTTATGTTAAAATTGAGTTAGTGTCAGCATATTTTTAATAATTTTAATGAAGAAATATGATATTTTAATTCTACATCTAATAAAAACAATATTAAATCCAAAAAAATATATAAAATAATTATTTTCTTATGATTTTGTAATATTTTTATTATTTGTGTTCTCATAGTCATCCATATTAGATTTGTTTAGCATCGTTCTTGTAGGTGGTTAAATAGACCCAAAAAGAGCAGGAATTAACTCGATGAGTGAGTATTGTATAAGAAGTTTATAATATAACAATAATAGAATAATAATTGGTTTTTTTGATTTTTTTTAAATCATGATTTAAGTTGTTTTCATAGTGAATTAAAATCATGATTAAAAACAAAAAAAAATGTTATGTCGCTGAGATCGTAGTTCACATAACACACATTTAACATTCTAATTTCAGGAATAATGAGAGGGAATAACTATGGTTTAAAATTTTTATCTTTACAATTATAATTATATTATATATGTCACATTTATTCTAAAATTAAATCCTTATAAACAAATAAGGGGGTAGTTGAGAATAATAGAAGACATCACTTTGTGGAGGTGGTAGTCTACACAACACTTGATCAGTGTTTTTTTGGATGGGATGGAATAAATTTTCGTTATTGAATTTCTATAATAACTCAAATGTACACTATATATACTTATATCATTATATTAATATGGTTAATGTAGTCTGGGATGAGAAATATTAAGAAGAAAAGGTTAGGAGTATGTAATTCTTACATCGAGACATTGCATATCCTCTTGATATAATCGTTAGAATTGAAGGAATTGATCTAACATCAAATGACCATGGGATTTATGAAGTAAAATTTATTTATTGTATAGAATATTTTATTACATTTTAAAATATATTGTTAATTGAAAATTTATCATTTAAATGGTTGTAGTGATCACCTTTTATCAGTGATGAAAATGGATCCTTTGTTAAAACTGTTAACATTTCAATGTTATTAATACACTTTTAAAGGTTCCATCACACAAAAGGTTATAAATAATAGGTTTTTGTGAGATATTTGTATTAAAAGGACTCGATAAAATAATTACACATATGTTTTAAACATGTTTCAATTCAATTATTTTTATATTTTTATTTTTACATTTTTCATTTTACTGAGGAAACATGTTTTTACCTAGGTACCATATGATTTACTAAAAATAAAAAATAATTGATATTACCAAATATGGTTTATCTAAAAAAAATTATATCCTTATTTAATCTAATAATAATTTTAAATAACATTTAACTAAATATTAAATTAAATCATCTTAAATATATAAAAACAATTTTTTATATAAAAAAATATATTAACCATTTTGTGTACATAATCTGGTTTAGCATTGATTAAAAATAAAATTTTTGTCAACATAAATAAATATGGGTTTAAATTAATATTATAATAATTAAATCAAATATATTAAATTAATATTTTATTTATGTTAATAGAAATAATCTTTAAAACTAAATGTTTTATCATTATCAAAGTAATTAAATTTAATCCTTGTCAACATAATTTGATTATTAAGATTGAAATTCAAATAATTTTAAAAAATTGAAACTATGATCTCAAATATTATACCAACATTTATATTTAGTTTTATAATGTGATAAACAAATATATGTATGCGAATAAAAATAGTTTTTAGAGTAAAACATTAAGAAATGTTACAAAACATTAAACATGGGTTTTATAATTTCAATATGTTATTTGTAAATTGATTTATATTAATTAAAATATATATTATGTAATAAATGATTCATAACCTTTTAAATCATTCTTGTTTCATAAAAGTTCATGTTTTTAGAAAAATTAATATATTCACTATTCACCTAAAAATCAGATATTTTTATAAAAACTAAAAATATAACCATAATGATATATCAACATGATTAATTTTAAATTGAAGTATATTTATAAAAAATAGTATATATGAATTTATAAATTTACCTTTAAAATAATATATATAAATAAAAACCATTTTTATAGAAAAAAATCTATTTCATTATAATTTAAAATTTGAAATGGGTAAAATGCATGTTATAAACAACATATTAATGTAATAATTACCAGATTATATCATCATAATAATTATTTTAATATAACATAAAGATATTCACTTATTATATAAGAAGAATTTACTCTGTAGTGGTATTCTAGTTTGTTTCTTCTACTAACATAGATCTTTAAGAAATTTCCACAACATGTAATTTCACTCGCATACGATTTCACATATATTGTAATCGTTCAACATAAGATTTGGGTAATAATAGAGAAAATACAATAGAATCTACTTCCTACCCAATCACATATATATATTTATTTTATAAGGGATACTTTCAGTATCTATTTCATTTATTTCTATTTTTTTCAGAATTCATAATATGGTTATATTATTTTATAACAACTAATTTAATGACAATATTATAATGATAAAATATTATTATATCAACTAAAAGTTTACATTTAATTTTTTTTCTTTTTTCTAATGATAGACTAAAAAATATAATTATTTAATTAAAATAAATAGAGAAATTTTGGGTCATTACATTCCCCTCCCCCTTAAATAAATTGCTTCTTCACAATTTTAATTATTCTCAACTAAGAAAATAGATAAGTGATTCTATAATATTGACATGACTTTGGATAAAATTTATAATGATGTTCCATCCTCATTATCCTTGGTATGAAAAATGGACAGATATTTTTTTTCAAAATAGTAATATATGTAATTTAGAGGTTTCTATAAACATTTTTTTCTAAATAACTCAATACAATAAAGGTAATTTTTCATGCAGAGTTTGTTGTCAGCCTTTTATTAATAGGTGTCCTTATTTTTTAGAGATTTTATCTAAAAATCAAAGAAATTATTATTTTTTCTATTTCATGAGATCCAATCTATTCCTAATATCACATCAAATTTTATTAGATGGAGAATAATAAGATATTATAAGAAGCACATTCTAGTAAACATTTATTTGAGAGGAGTTATATTATGTGGAAAAAACAATCCTAAAACTATAATTTCATATTAATAAATCAAAAAATTGTCATCTAGGTGATCATTTAATGTTCTTATAAAACATATTAAGTAATAATGAGATATTTTAACTTTAATAAAACACTCATAGATCTTGTCTGGTTTATAATTGTTCTTCACCCAAAATAATTTTTGGAACTCACTTAAGTTTTTATGGATTATAGGATTTTCATTATTTTCTTAGTATGGGAAATTTTTTTATACCATTCATCCTTGTAATAACATATATTAGGGTATTTATTTATTTAATGACCAGTTTTTTCACATTTATGACATTGAACTATTGAAAGTAACTCATTATAAAATATGTTTCCTTCCATTTTGTCCCCTAAAATATCCATTTCCCTAATAAATTTTTCTGATATTCTCTCTTTTACCACATATAAAACATCATACAATTCATTTGAGACATTACCCTAGGTTCCTCTTCCAACATTTGGGACATGATGGAAATTGAATCTCATTTCCTTTATCATTATTCTCACATATACATCATTAATACTCCATCATTATCTTCATTATTAACATTATAAACATAGCTGTGTTCATTTTTTTTAATATATATTATTTATAATTCATTTGGAATAATCACAGTGATTCTTCCTTTAATAAATATCTATTTAGGTTTATTTTTAGGATAATGTCTACATTTTCTATGACATCAATTGTAAACATGGTTTCTTCTATCTTACGTCTTCACTAAAAACAAAATAACCTAATCATGAGTGCTAAAAAAATTAACACTATAATATAATTATTTCAACATAATACATAATAATTTCAACCTATAAATTTATTTCTCTAAAAAAATATTACATTAACATTCAATTCAACTAAAATCACTTTCCCTTCAATCTATATATATATATTTTTGTTTCTTTATCACAAATTCAATAAAATATTTCATAAATATATTTAATAATTCATAATGTGTAGTATGATAATATCACTATCCAAAGCATATCCCATGGGTGTTTTTTTCAGGTATGAAATCTTAGGGCCACTCATCATACACTAGAGTGATGATCAAGTAAATACTCAACCATCGTTTTTCTTGTGGAATGCCTCCAGTGGAATATGTGTCAAAAAAACATCCAAATTCTAGTACCCAAAGAGAGATGTAATTTCTATAAGAACCAAACAATAATTACTTTACCAAAACATCGAAATGTTATACAATACATATACATAAACCCAATAATTATGCCTAGGGTTTTCACTAAATTTCTCTTATTATAGTCACAAAAATAATCCATATTCCCGGAACTAATATAAAAGGTTATCTATATGATTGAAATTAGGATTTGAATTAAATTAATGAGAATTACATTATCTATAACTAATATCCTGGCCTCTAAAGTTATCTAAAGTCAACTCTAATTCCAAATATAACACCCTGTAGATGTTATCATCTCAATTAAATGATGTAAAAAAATATTTCATTATAATATATTTTCATGGTCATTTATGTTTACTGTATTAGATAATTATGTTAAAACATTACAAAACAATACTCTTGTTGTAAAGACCCAAGTTTGACGTACATCGACATTACATTACTTTTGAGAAATAATTAAAACATGACAAAAAAAGATGTCCAATGTCTATATTTGTATAGTGTTTTTGTAAACTAAAAAACATAAACAACTGGTACATAAAATATCTACAGCGTATCCCTCTTTATCCTTCATAACTAGAACCCATTTTTTACACATGTTACATAATACCCTTCTTCAAAACCTAGGGAAAACGAAACATGAAAAGGGGTGATCTCACATTCTAAGTAAGGGTAATCATGAAATATATAGTACAAAAAATAAAAATAATAATGTAAAAACATGAACATAACTTTTGAAAAAAAAACATACCACATTTAACATATACTGAAAACATGATTCATGAAATAATTCTTACTAGTTTATATGGCATAAATCATAATGGAATCATGAACCATGAGAAAATAGAATGGGAATAAAACAAGGAATTGTGTAAAAAATAGGCATAAAATATGATTTTCAATGTAGCTAAGCCAATGTTGCCAGTACCATCTTAGTGGAGAGTGTCCAATATTGGACCGGGTTTACTTTTTGATCACACCGTGTATTACTTTTCCATATTTACTTGTAATTCTAGACCTGTATTACTAAAATAGTTTTACCTTTTGTTTTATTAATTTATATATCATGATATATAAATCCTTACCCAATGAATTGGATGGTGATATTGGTCCCACCCATCTCATAATGAACTAATTTTTACATGTTCCTCAAAAATGTAAATCATTCATCATAGCATATCCCATGAAATAAAATGAGTTTCTTAAACATCATTCCATCATAACATAATCCATATAAAATATCATTTAATTATAAAAAAATAAAATCATAGTAATAATAGTGATATAAACACAACCGAATTTAAAGAGTGTCATCTTAGATGGAAAATAATTTTGATAAAATGCATGAAATCAATTTTTGATGAAAATATCCTTTATTTTTCAGAAAAAAAATTATTTTCTCAAAATGATGTTAAATTTTAAAAGGAAACAATTTAGTTGTAAATAAACCTGAAATTTTGTAGAGACAACTTCCTGGATTTTTTTTTATAAATACGTAAACATCTATTCATATGGTATAAGTTAAAAAACCATTCTTCTTGTACTCTTTTCGGAAAAGTCAAATATTAACTTGTATTGAACGGGAAAGGAAGATTACATCCATACTGTCTAATATAAATTCACCAATGGGTATATTTTATTTTAAATAATAGTATAATAATAGATATAATATTATAAATTTATGAATCATGACGTGGATGATAAATATACCATTGTAAATACTTACATATAATGAATCTCGGATAATAATGAGATTGAAACATTATCACTTAACTTATGTAAAATATGATTCATATGTATATAAATTTCATATATAATGATTTAAATAAGGTTATATACTTATTCCATAATCATAGTCATTTTTATGATATCATATATGATCTAATTATGATCTTTGAGTCACCCATTATTCGGACATTAACTACTTTATGTTCTTATGCATGTTTTTTCAGATAAGTTATTCTTCCACTTCATAGATTATAGTTATATCATTTAAAAAATGATATTAGTATAATATATATCATATTAATTCAATCCATTCATTTATATAATCATTATTTATTGATGATCAGGTAGAATGAATCGAATCCCATCGTGGAGGTGGTAGGTCATTTGTACGCACACGCGACAATATCATTCACTTAATGGTTAAATGTTAGGAATTGGATCGTATATTAATTATAAAGAAGAATTAAAATTTTATATTCATTTTTTTAATCCATTATAATCATAATTTTACCCATCCCATTTAAGTATTGTTGAATAACAAATTACTCCCGGGTGTGGAGATGATAAGTCGTACGTACGCACACATGGTGATATTCTTCGTCATAGGATGTATAAAAGGAGGTGTAAGGTTGTACGATAATTATTATAAAATCTCAAAATGTATAATATACTGCCTATATTACATTAGGATGGAAAAAACATAATAAAAGGATGTAGAATAATAAAGTAACTTTTTAAAAGGTTTTAAAGTAATTACCTCTTTTTCGAGTATATCCTTTTGATTTGAACAAACGGTCTTCTTAGGATGGATTTATGCCAAATGTGTGGCCCCTAGAATGAAGATAGAGAAGATGTGAGAGTAAAAGAAAATGGGATAGAGTAGAAAAAGGTCTTTAGTGGTGTGACTTAAAGTTAAGGATAGATTCCCTTTCATAAGAAAGGGGAGGGGCGCCTTTAAAAATCCCAAAACTATTAAATTAATATAAATTAATTATTAAATTAAAATTCCTCCAATGTAGATTATCTCAAATTTAAGATAAATATGGGTCGATATCTTATAATCCAAAAAAAGTATACATGTTCTGATATTATTCAAAACGTTATCATTTTTATTTATCCTTATTTAAACTATTTAGTTTTAACTGTAGTAATAATATTCTAAATATGAAATGGTTATAAATATTTACTTCTGTGTTTCCAATTTTCTAAAATTAGATACATTATTATATTCTAGACCTTAATATTTTCACTTTTTAATGTTTAAATATTTTTTTTGTTTTTGAAATAATTTAATAATATGTTATTTTTATAAAATATCAATAGGGTAAATTTAGACACTATTCATTTATTTGACTTAAATAAAATCCACACAACATATAAATTCAAAAAAAATATTTAATACACTACTAACATGAAATATTATTCTATTGAATTCTTGTATCACATTAATTATTTCAAAATATATTTCTTTTCAAATATTCAAAACTATTTATTTGATATTTTTAATAATAAAATAATTTATACATAACTATTGTGTCATCATTAATAGTAATTATTTAATATATAAAAATACTAAATAAATTCAAATGATTTATATAATATCATTATATTTCTTGAGACTATTTATATAAAATATATTATCTATTTTATCACTTCATGAATATTATTATACCTTGAAGAGATAAGAGAGTGGCATGTTTTCACTTTATTTTATTTTAATTATAATGACATCACTATCCTGGAAAAAATCCATTAAATGAATAAATTCTGACCCTTATGTGATTTGAGTTTACTTTAATTAATTCAATAGGATTTTTATAAGAGTTTTGGTAATTTTATTATCTTTTTCATGTTGTTTTTTACCCAAAATTACCTGATTTTCCATCAACTGTGGTAACTAAAAATTAACATAGTAACTATTCATAATATCCAAAAAATAAAAAAAAACCTATAAACATTCCTGAATAGCCCAAAGGCCATCCTTTTTATTGATTTTTGACAGGCCCCCTTTCAGGGGGTTAGGGGGAACCCTTACAAGACCCATATGCTCATAGATTACAAGGGTCGTAGGCTTAAGAGATTACATGATCTAATGGTATTAGGTAATTCAACCAGACTATCAACAAAGAAACTTCCCCTCCACAGGATCTGTGTCAAGATAGTAGCTCTACACCTTTTCATGGCCGTCTGGCTAGGCTTCCCGTGCAAGAACAGGATGGTACTGATTGCATAGTCATACCCTCTCATTCTGACAATCCATTAGGTTCTCCTCTAGTGAGTGCAGCTGCTCTGAATCCTCTTCTGGGGGATACTCCTTTTTTGTACTGTGTCTATGACAACTACATGTGGCCCAAAGGTCTTAAGGTGGCCCAAGGGCCTTAAAGGCAACCCAAAATCCAAACTGACCCGAAGGCCTGGGTTGCCCGAAAGCCATAAGAACTCCAAGCACAAACTGGTGGCCAAAGGTGAATAGTTCGAGCTGCTGCAATAGTGACCAAAACATGCTACAGTAACTGCTACAGTGCCTGCTACAATACCGCACACTGTACAGTCCTGCTGATGTACCCGTACAGGGTACAGTTCTCCTACCGGACCCGCACAATGTATAGTTCTGGTACAATATGTCATATTGTACAGTACTACTACAGGCTGCTACAGTGCCTGCTACAGTACAACTATGGTACTTCTCCAGTAGCCTATAAATATTCCTCTAACTGGTTTTGAACCTAGGTCTTGTGGATGTACTTATGGATACCTCACCAACTCGGTTGAGGCTCATGTGGATAACCTATAAACATAATATGTACCCAATGATTCCGAATATGGAATCCATTTTTCAAATTTCCTATAATATATCTTCCAATAATTAAATTAAAATTAATTCCTATTGTCAAAATAAAAAAAAAGTGAGTTTTTAATAAGTAAAAACTATCAAAATATTGACATGTGTTTATATCTAAAATAAATATGAAATTACATCCAATAAAAAATAGTGGATTAAAAGATAAAAAAATAATCCCATTACACTTTAAAATCAATTGAAAAGATAATATAACTATATAAATAAATTTGATGAAATGGAAATTTTGAAATAAATTACGGTATTTTCAATATTCATTAAAATATGAATTTCATCAGAAAAACCCAAAATTTCAACCACGGTAAATTTTAATGTCCCAAATCCCAAGAAGAATTTTATTATGTCAAATAGATCTTAAAAAATTGTAAAAACCTAGATTTAAAATTGGTTCTCCATAAAAATGTGGTAAAATGGCCTTTTTAGAACAAAACGCTCATTTTATCTGTGAAATTGTATTTTTTCATATATCATGTCTTGAAAACATTTAAGATGAATTTAAAATATTAAATTAAATATATTACATATATTTTTCAAAAATAAAATACATAGAGAGTGATTTTATTATTTTATAGACTCACATATTTTCATCTAAATATTTTTTAGAAGGAAGTTATTACCGTTACTACCCTCCATTATAATGACTAGGTTATAATATTTAGTTATCACTTATACTTGGTATTTCATGAAATTATTATATTAAAATAACTTTAGATTATGTTTAACACTAGGCATAAATAGTGTTTCGTCTACTGCAATCTTATATGATATTGTGTATAGTGCATTCTAATTATGGTGTAGCTTACAACACAAGACATCATAGAAAATAAAAAATATTTATCTCTTAAAATCTTAGGATATTACATTATACCCCTATTAAAATGAATTTTACCATGAAATTCATTGGGGTTATAAATGGTCTACTACATGAGAGTTATTTTCACAGAAACCCATGTAATAACAAGGAATACTAAAACATCATTTAAAAAAGGAATATTAGAAAAAATAATTGTTACCCAATTTAACTCAACCCTAGGTTTCCACATTAGAGAACTTAGGTGGGATGTGAAAACATGAATATGGAAGAAAAATTTAAGCATCACATTCTTACGGAGAGTGACAGAGAACAATGTATGGTTAATTTTAACTACCAGGAAGCTATAAATATCTGATATTTTAAGGGACCATCTGATTCGTCGGATTAGAAGGTGAAAAGATTATTTTTTTGGTTTTCAATATGCTTCCCTAATGTTGAATTATTTTTCATGATAATAAATACTCACTTTATTTTGATATAATCTCACAATTGTTCGTGCCTTCACAATTTCTACTTTATCTATTCTTTAAAGATATGAAGTGGAATTTTTCATTCTTTAAGTCTTAGTAGATCATGCAATAGAATAATAATTTGATCCATCTATCTCAAAAAAAATCTTAGCACATGTTATCAAATATGAATAATTCTACCTATAGTGAGATTATACATTGATCTAACAAAATTGAACCGAAGTATAATATATAATATCCATAAATGGATAACCTTATAATCCTTCCACAAACTAAAAAACTACAACTTTAGAATGAGGTGAACTAATTTGGCTTATCTGTTATCTCCCATATCTCATAGGGTAGTTCCTGGTTTTCACAATCCAACATGTGCATACCTTAATCATGTATTGTCTTTAAAAATGGTAATACCCTAATTTAATATACATCATTATTTAGAACATTCAGGTTTCATTATTCATAATTCCAAAAAACTATAAACTAATCCAATATTGCATAAACCCCATTTCAAAAAAATTATAATCAGTTCCAATGTAACTAGTATCATCCAATTTATTTATTCAAATAAAACATATCATTGTCTAAATATAATTATCTAATAAACATGCCCATATTATGGGTTATCCTTCCCTTAATCATGTCTTTTCCAAAAAAAATCGCCTTATTACCTCAATCACTTTTCATGGTTATTATTATAATTCATCATATTCACTTAAGTAAAAAATATAGTGGACAAATACATTGATATTTCATTGTTCCATAATAATATAAAATTGATTCTACAATATTATTTTGTAATCTCATTACATAAATGCAAAATCATAACACAACATCATTATCATACTCTACATCACCAATATTGATCACATGTTAATTCCCTATGTATTTCACCTTAACAATTTTCTGACCTCGATCATCATCATTAACCCTTGGATTTGGGTATTTTTTATCATAATGCCCCCAATTCCTTGAACTTGTAGCATTGAAGTGTGTCTGGTGTATTCTTTGTAATCTTTTCCCTCTTCACAACATTACCAATTTTTCCCATTACTTCGGCACTCAACAACTTGATGACCTTATTTTAAAACATAAAACATATTCTAGTCTCTTAAGACAATCTAAACCATTCTACTTTGCACACATTAAGAATATAGAAATATTCTTTTTCTTTTTTTCCATGGTATTGAGATTTTCCTTTTAACTACATCTTTCATTTTTGGTCAAAACCATGCGATTGATATGTAACACCAACTCTATTTCTACATTGATAGAACAACACACAACATATTCATTTCTTAAAGAGTTTCTTATAGCTATTTATTTATAAATATTTGGTTTAAATCCACTAAAGAATCGATCAACATTACATTCAGGTAAAATGATAAATCCAGAAGCATACCTTGAAAGTCTTGTAACATTTTCCTCATATGTACCAACAGATTTATCATCCATTTTCTTAAGCTCATGGAAAAACTTTTCTATATTTTTTCAAATAGTACAAGGAATGTACTTATTGAAAAATAAGATCTCGAACTCAGCCCATTCCTTGGATTCAATTTCATCTTACTTCCTTGTATTCTTTATTAGAGTCCACCACTAGTCTACTTCTCCTTATAAATGATAAATAGCACAAATTACTTTTCATGTTCCAAACAGAGAAGAATCGAAATTTTATTTTCCGTGTTACCGATGTTTTTTTAGAACCAAGTGTATCAGAAGACCCACTTAAAGATGGTGGGCGTCGCCTCGTGAAGGACTTAACAGAATGTTGTTCACTTCTCTACTCATTTAGAAGTCCAAAATTATTCATATCATGTGTAAGTATAGAAATTATATTTTTTATTCCATATAACATAACATTTGGTTGTTTAGGATGATAATAATTTCGTTTACTAGTGAATTAATCATTAACACAGTTCCTTCGGGTTCAATCCATTGTCTAAAACCTAAAAAAAGTGTGAGGGAAAATCATACTAAGAAAACAACATAATCAAGGCAGATTAATTTCAATCATTATCATATCAGGCTTAATCCTAGGATATTCATGATTATTACAATAATTCTATTATTATAAAAAATAGAAAGACATACCCTTAGAGACGTCCCTAGAAATACCTTAGAAATATCTCTAGGGATCTAACTAAAGTTTTCATATACTAGTTTCCAATGGTTAACTAATCCTTTACTTTGATACCAACTGCAATGACCCAACCATTATGTAAAAATACATTACATTACTTTTGAGGAATACATAATACTTTAAAAACATATATTCCAAAAAAATATTAGTTTATGGCTATTGGAAATTTGAAAACATAAACAATGGGTTCATAAAACATATACACCATCTCTTTCTTTATCCTTCATAACTGAACCCCTTTTAGACAAATCTAACTTAATACCCTTCTTTAAATCTTGACGAAAGGAAACATGAAAAGGGATGATCTTAAATGATCAGTAAGATTATTCTTGTAAAATATATTACAAAACATAAACATTAGAATGTAAATTCATGAACACAACTTTTGACAAAAAACATACCACATTTAACATATTCCAAAATCAAGAGTCATGAAATAAATAATGGTAATTCATAAATAATAAATCATAATGGAATCATGAACCTTGAGAAAATTGTATTGGAATAAAACATGGAATTGTATAAAACAAATAAAAACATAAAATTATTTCCCTATTATACCTGGCATTGCTACTAATTCAATAATAGGGGAAAAAGTTCATTACTTAACCTGGCTTACTTGACGTTCCATCCATGTATTACTGAACCACATTTACATGTCATTTTAGCACTATAATATTGAATTGTATTTTCTTTTCATTCCACTCATTTCTATATCATGACATATAAATCTTTACCTAATGAATTTGAAGGAGATATAGGTCTCACCCATATTATAATGAAATCACTCTTACATGTTCCACAAAAACATAAATCATTCATCATAACATAAACCATGAAATAAAATAGGTACCATAAACATCATTTGATCCTCAAATAATCCATATAAAATATCATTCCATCATTAACACAAAAAAAATCATAGTAATAATAGGGATATAAACATAACCCTATTTAAATAGCATCATATAAAATAGAATATAATTTTGATAAAACACTTGAACTTAATTCTTGAGGAAAATATATATTCTTCTTCAAGAAAAATTTCTTTTCTAAAAATTAAACACTATTTGAAAAGAAATAATTTAGTATAAAATAAACATGAAATAATATATAGGAATCGTCATGTAAATAAGGTGTTATAAATACATAAAAATCATTTCATAGGGTATAAGTTAAAAAATATTCTTCTCATACTCTTGATAGAAATGTAAAAAAGAACCTTATATGGAAAATGAAAGAAAGAATCCATCCATAAAATTTTATAAAAGTTAATAAAATGGATCAAATTTAATTTAAACAGTAGTATAATAATAGATAATGTGTTATATATTTAGGAAACAAGGATAAGGATGATAAATATACCCTAGTAAATACTTAGGTACAAACAATCTTAGATAATAATGAGATTGAAAAATTATACCATACCTTATGTATAATATGGTTTATATGTTCCCAATACTCTTGTATAATTATTTAAATAATGATATTTACTTATTCTAGTATCATAGTCATTTTTATGATATTATATATGATGATATTATCATTTGTTTGTCATCTGTTATTCGGATATTAACTACTTTATGTTCTTATGCAGGTTTTGTCAGATAAGCTAATATTCCAATTCATCGATTATAGTTATATATTTTATATAATGATATTAGTAAATATATATCCTATTAATCAATTCAATTCATATATATAATCATTATTTAATGATGATCAGTTAGAAAAAATCACATCGCATCATGGAGATGGTAGGATGTACATACGCACAAGCAATGATATCATTCACTTAATGACTAAATGGTGTTTAACTGAATGATATATTAACTATAAAGAATAATTATCATGTTATATTCATTATTTAAATCCATTATACTCATTATTATAACAATCTAAATTAGGTATTATTGAATAAAAAATTACACCATGGTGTAGAGATGGTAAGTCGTACATACACACACATGATAATATTGTTAATAGTAAGATGGATAGAAGGAGGTATAAAGTTGTACCATAATTAAAAACATATCTCATAATATAGAAGATAATTGATTTGTTACATTACTGTGGAAACAACATAAGAAGAAAAAGTAGAAGAAGAAAATAATTTTGAACGTGGTGATAAAACATTTACATCTTTTTCAATTATCCTTTTTTCATCTGCACAAAAGGTATCCTTGGAATGGATTTATGCCCAGATTGTTGCCTCAATGATAAATTGAGGTATATTTTTATAGTAAATGGGAAATGTTTGGATGAGAAAAAAATGAGTTAGAGGTGTTATTAAAAGAGAAGGAAATGTTTACTTTTATAATAGAGGGGAGGGGCTGCTTTGGAAATACCGAAACCATTAGATTAATATAAATTGATTTTAGATTAAAATACCTCCACAGTGGATTATTTCAAATATAAGTTGACAATATGTTAAAATAATCTCAATAATTAATATTTAAACATTTTTTATTTTATTTTAAACCTTAAAATTTTAATTTATCCTTATTTTATCTATTTAATTTTAACTGTGTAATAATATTCAAAATATTAAAGGGTTTTATATATTTAATTATGTATTTCCATTTGTCCATAATTAGATAATTTATGAAATTATAGACCATATAATTTTCCCTTTTTATTTTTTAAAAATTTTATTTATTTTTAAATAATTTAATCATATGTAATTTTTATAAAATGTCAATAGTGTTAATTTTGACACTATTCAATTATTTGACATTAAAGAAAACCATACAGAAGATAAATTCGAACCAAAATATTTAATACACTCAAAAAATGTGATATTCACCTAAAATATTCGTGGAGAACATTAATTATTTTATATTATATTTCATTTGATATTTTTTAAAAATTTATTTGATATTTCTATTAATAAAACAATTTCTACATCACTGTTGTTGCATCATTAATGGTAATTATTTAATATCAAAATTTTTTAAATAAAGATATATGATCTAGATAATTTAATTATATTTATGGAGTCTATTTATGTAATATGTTTTACTATTTTTATCACTACATTAAAATTATTATACATTTAAGAGATTAGAGAGTGACAATTTGTCACTTTATTTTCATTTAATTAAAATTAAATCACTTTCATGGAAGAAAGTCCATGAAATGAATCAATTATGAAACCTAGGTGATATTGGTCAACATTAATTCATCCTATAGTATTTTTGTAAGGTTTTAGGTTGTTTTTATTATCTTTATAATTTTGTTTGTTACCCTTAGTTACTTTATTTACCTTAAACTGTGCTAAATAAAAAATTACCATAATTACTATTCATATTATCCAAAAAATAAAAGTAACCTATTATAATAATATAGACCCATTGATTCCTATTATGGAATATATTTTTAATATTTCAAAACTCATATGCTTCATTAATTAATTTAAAATTAATTATAGTTTTTAAAACTAGAAAACATGTTTATATGAATTTAAAACTATCAAAATATTGACATGTATTTATGTCGAATTTAAATGTGAAACTAATTCCAACGACCAAAGATTGATTAAACGATAAAGACATAATCCAATTAAACTTTAAAAAAAATTAAAAAATAGAATCTAAATATATAAATAAATTAGATGAAAAGGCATTTTGGAATTAAATTACAGTATTTTCTAATATTCATTAAAATATGATTTTCTTCAGAGAAATTACCAAAATTTGGACCTAGGTAAATTTGGATGCTCTGATTCTAATGAACAAATTTAATTATTTCTAATAGAAATTATATAATTTAAAAAAAATATTTGAAATGGGTTCTCCATCAAAAGGTTGTAAAACTACATTTTTAGAAAAATACTTATTTTATTTGTAAAATTGAATTTGTTCTTATATAATGTGTTCGAATCATATTAGATTTATTTTGAACAATATACTGAATATATTACTTATTTATATCATAATCCAAAAAGAGTGATTTTATTATTTTATAGAGTCGGTTATATTCATTTAAATAGTTTTTAGAAGGAAGTTAACATCATTCATACCCATCATTATAATGACAGGGTTATAATATTCAGTTGTCACTTAAACTCTGTATTGTGTGAAATTAATTCTATAAAAATAACAAGAAATTTTTTGTAACATAGTCCAAGAATATTTTTGCGTATACTGAATGCTTATACAGTGTTATGTATAGCGCAATCTAATATTGGTGTAGCGTACAACACAAGACATCAAAGAAATTTAAAATAATTTATCTCATAAAATCTCAGGGTGTTACACGTGCCTTTATTAGATAATGGTAATTTGTTATACTATATAAGAAAAAACATAATCCAAAAAATACTTCAAAATATCTCAAATATTCTTCAAAAATATATATACTATACTAGAACCCATATTATATATGAGTTTTATTCATAACCTCATAAAATTAAAGCATAAGGAAAGAGGTGATCTCAAAAACTCAAGAATGGTAATCATATGTTAAAAAAATATGATATCTAATTAACATAAGATAAATATATCGGTATAATCAAGTTATATGATTATAACATAAGAAAATCTTACCCAAAAAACCCTAGATCAGAAATCATGATCCATTGAATATGGATTGGAATATAATAAGATATAAAATAATATTTTTTAAACATTAGTCAATAAACATGATCCATGATAGTATAACATTATGATTCCTTATAAATGTTGAACAAACATTCTCATTGGAAAATAACCCCTCTGTGAGTCACTCACATTCACCCAAGCATGTGTAAACTAAATTGTTCCCTGTTATGCATGACCCATGAGATATAAACATTTAACCAATGCATTAGAGGGGTTATTGGACACCACAATTCTTTTATACGTACTTATCTGTTCCAAAT
The DNA here is from genome assembly GCA_963277665.1 of Viscum album. Taxonomy (NCBI): domain Eukaryota; kingdom Viridiplantae; phylum Streptophyta; class Magnoliopsida; order Santalales; family Viscaceae; genus Viscum; species Viscum album. Next base: position 274,321,466 of record OY728142.1, on the reverse strand, counting down.
GAAATAAATCATTAATTATAAAATAAATTACCCAAAGGATGAAAATAGATTCATTAATCACACCATAAATGACCCATGGAATTAAAATGGGTGGCATGTATATTCCAAATGGATCATCATATGTAATTCATTCAAAATTTCATCAATAATAGTTACAAGAATCTCCATTAAAAGTAAATTTGTATATAAATATATTTAGTAACTTTCTTGGAAAATACCCTTTCATCAATATAATCAAACACATTGTATTTTGCCCATATCGGTAAAGGTTATATGATTAACTCAATAATTTCACAATTCAATCGATATTTAGAATATAGGTGAACATTTATTAATCATAGGATAAAAATATATATCGTTCACATAAGAAAATAATTAGTAGAATACTCGTATTTATAAATAATGTAAAATTTGGACTGAAAAATGTATACATGGGTCATCTCTATAAAAGAAGATAACATTCTATAATTCAAATAATGAAATAGTTTTGATGGTATTATTTGAAGAATAACATTGATCAATAATAAAATATATAGAAGGGAATTGAATTGAAAAATTAATTTTTTAGGAACATTAGGAAAATACCAATCAAAATAATAACCATCTTAGTATTTTTTTGAAAAGATTTATATAAATAAAAATATTTTATAAAACAAATAGAATAGTAATTTCATTTAGAAAAAACTAACTCATAGAAACTATGTTTAGTATAAAAAAGAAGTTATGGACGAATGATGGGTCCATGAGGAAAACACTAAAATGTTATTATATCCACACTTTGATGAAAACAAACAATATACAAAATGAATAAATATTATTAAAAAACTATTATAGAAGTTAATTTTAGTATAGAATTACCCTAATAAAAAATTTAGGCATATATGAATATATTATTAAAATAATTTATGGAATAAAATCATGTAAGAGGAGGTTTCTGGACTGAAAAAAGAATATATAGGGTTGGTTTTGTTACTGCAGGTAAATAATTAGACAACAGAGAAGAAAAAATTGTCACAGGACATGTAAAACCCTAAAAATATTAATATGATAAGAAAATTATGGGGGTTTAAAACATAAATAAAATATAGATTCACAAGATGGATTTTATTTCAAAAAACCATGATTTGAAATTAATATTAAGGGAGAAACCCTAACAATAACGGTAATATAAGAATAAAAATAAAATAAGAGGGATCCATGTAATTGACATTAAAATATCCACAAATAAAATATATTTATTAAAATTTAGGATTATTAGTTATTGAATACAACATATAAATTAAATGTTGATGAATAATATCAAACCCGTCTTATAAAATTAAAAATAGTGATAAATAACCCTTATGAGTAGGGTAACACTTGAATCGAATGAAGAATAGAGAAAGGGGCAAAATATTTCATTGTATATCCCAAGTGCTACCAAAATTATATTGTAAAATATCATAATGGTAATTAAATAAAAATAAAAACATATCAAATTGAAAATGATGCACAAATATAACTTGTCTCAAAGAGTCATAATTGAGTCTAAGAAACCCTTACCGTGGTCCAAATTTTCTCCGTGCATATGCCCAAATTCGTGAATATAAAAAATGAGTTTAATATATAACTTCTTAGGAACATTATTCATATATATTTAATTTAATAAGTATCTTTTATTATAATATTCAATTTATTTTTTATTTATATTTAGCTTATGTTTGTTGTTTTGTTTGATAATTGAATTGATGTTGGTATATATCAATAATTTTTGTAATCGAAGATGATATCAAAATACAGTGTTAAATAATTAATGAAAATGTTATATAACCTTTAATAAATGGTCAATTTATTTTTATCATATAATAATACTAGTATTTATGTTCTCATAGTCTTCGGTTAAAGCGTTTTTTATCACTGTTCTTATATGTGGATAAACCGACACAAACAAGAACTTGTAATCACTCGATGGGTGTGTACGGTTATGAATGTGTATCAAATAATTATTAAAAATGTTATTATATTATTTAGATTTTTTATGTTTGAAAATAATATTTTAATTGGTTTTAATAAATAATTAAAATCAGTATAAAAATGAAAAAAATTACTTAGTGGAGACTGTAGTCTACATAACGCATGGTTAACATTTTCATTTCCCAATTAATGAAAGGAAAACAATGTGGATTATAATTTTCAATTAATAAAACTAATTATATTATATATTTTACACTTATTCATAAATTTCATCTTTATAACCAATTTAGATAGGTGGTGGTGAAACTAGAAGACGTCGTTTCAGAGAGGCGATAGTTTTCACAATTCACGATCGACGTTATTTGGTTTGTATAAGTTTATATGAAGGAATAAATAAGGGTTGTTACAATAATATAATAAAATTTATATAAACTAATGATATAAATTTCATTATATTACTATGTTTATGATTTTTTTTAATATAAATTTTAATATAGAATCATATGGTGTATGTAATACTAACATAGAGACCTTGAATGTCCTCTTGATGAACTCATTTGAATTTAAAGACATAAGAATGATTATACTCACCATGGGATTTATAAAAACTAAGGTATATACAGTATAGAAATATTTTTCATGTTATTAGGGATATTTAAAATTAAATGCTGATAATTGAATGGGTGGATGTGATCCCCATTTATAAGTTAGGAAAATGGAACTTCAGTGAATACCCTTTAGTTTTCAATGATAACATTACAATATTCACAGGTAAAAAACTAAAAAAGATTTAAGTAATGTATTTTAGGGTGATATTTTTTAGATAACTTTAAAAAACAATTACACACATGTTTTTGATATATTTGATGTCATTTACTCTTATATTTTTAATTTTACCTTTTTTTAGTTTTTACCATTGTAACTAATTTTTACCAAAGTATATTTTGTTTTAAAAATCAAATAAAATAACCCCAATTAAAAAAATTCGGTATTATAAAGAAAATTATAACTATATTTAGTCAAATTAATATTATAAATAATATAAAATTGTTTTTATGTGAAAAAATTCTATATATAGAAAAACATTGTGAATGGAAAAGATATGTTTTGGACAGTAAATGTTCTTAATATTATTTAATATTTATTAACAATAAAATATGTGCCATTATAATTTAATATGTGTATAAAAATAACATTATATTCATTATTTTAAATATATTAATTTAATTTATTAGATAAACATTTCAAAAATTTATCAAAACAGTCATTGAAAAAAGCAGTTTTACCATTATCATAGAAATTGGATTTAATCTTATTAATAATGGTTTTTTGACAAAGAATTAAATTGATAAAATAGATTTTCATATAAAATATGACATACATTTTATAGATATAATTTCTGAAAGTGATAAAAAATTATATTAGAAGAAATAATAGTTATTAGCGTTAAAAATTAGTTATATTCCTAAAACCATAAACAATGTATTTATTAATTTGATTTAGAAATTTTAAATGATTTATATTTATTATTATATATAAATATTTAATTTAATAATTTGTTATAAAAATTTAATTCATTATTGTTTTATATATATTATGGTTTTTAACAAAATTGATATTTCCTCTATTCATCTAAAAATCAATTATTTTTGAAAAATTCCAAAAATTCACCCTAAGGTTATATTTTCATGAATAATTTTAAAATGAAATTAATTTAATCATATTAAAAATCATATTTTTTTACAAAAGTTCTTTTAAATAGGAAATAAAAATAGTAACTATTTTTCCTAAAAAATAAACTTTATTTTTCATTAAAAGTCAAAATGTGAAATGTGAAAAATATAAGTCATAATTAACTCATTAAATTTATAATTACTTAACTATATAATCCTAACATCAAGTTACATAGTTCTTCAATGTCTCTACAAAATATCTAAGCATAAGGTACACACTGATGGAATACATGGGTTAGTGATTCTACTTACCCAAATCGTGTTGCAATTTCCAAAAGCTTTTATATATTTAACATATGATTTCAATCATAATGTAATTATTTGAGCCATAGTTGTGATTGTCATTGGTAAAACCCGATTGAAGCTACCTCCTTCATATGCTCAGATAACTAATCTTTATAAGGGATAATTCTTCTACCTAATCCCATTTCGTCCCATCTTTCAACGATTTCATAATATGATTACTTTCCTTCATACATGCTCATTCAATGAATATATTAAAATGGTAAAATATTATTTTAACATCTCAAAGTTTTATTTTAGTTGGTGTTTTCATGTCAAATATGTTACTAATATAATAATTAATTTTGGAAAATACATAGTGAAATTTTGAGTCAATAAATTATTTATATGATAATTTAGAAAAGGAAATATTCATTAATAAATAAATATTTAATTTATTAATAAATATAATTATTTTGAAATGATTATAAATAAATATACACTAACTAATTTATATATAAATTTTAATTTTAATCTTTGGATAATAGTTTGTCAGATACTTTCTAAAATCAAGTTACCTTAACCAAACTATGTATAACTAATTTATAACTGATACCCAACATGAACCAATTTGATATTGTAAAATATTTATTGAACATGAGCCCTAATAATATATCTAATTTCCATTTTAAACAATACCATGTTTTTTATTAGTTTATTTAAAAATCATTTTTATAAAATTTTTCTAATATGAAACACCTTTGGAATATGAAATAAATATTTAAATATTCAATTATATTCCATGTTTTAAATAAAATAACAAAAAAACTTTAAATCAATATTATTTACATTTCTTACCTATTTAAATTTTTTGATGAGGTGGGATGTTAAAAACCTAATTTTTTTCTTTTTATTTTTTATTACACACGGTGGAATACAGATATAGTGGCTCTATTTTCTACCCTAGTATATTTAACCACCAATTTGGACATACTAGAGGCCAATTTAGTCTTGTTTGGTTGAATCGATTACTTGTTTATCAGGTACCTATTTCTATGAGTATTTTTATATATGGGTATTTAATAAAAAATACTCTATAGGGTAAGGATAAAAAATTACCTAAATGAATCCCACTGGGGGAGATTTGGTGTGGGAGTGGGGGATAAAGATTACACTGTCAAGTATAGTTTAACTTATTGTTTCTATTTTTTTTAATACACAATAATTTATTTTGAAATTAAATTTTTTTAAAGAAATATTTTATTTTAAAAATTCATTAAAAAACTATAAATTATATAAAAAAATATTATAATTTTAATTTATTTGGAGGGAAAATTTATATCTAAAATATAATATAAAAATAGTATATTATAAATATAATTTAATTTGAATATTACTATATTTGTGAACATAATATTTAAAATACAAAAAAAATTATGATGTCTTAATTAAATAAATATATGTTTTATATTAATAATTATTATTTTTTTCGATAAATAACTTTAATAACAAAATAAATATAAATAATATAATAATAATGGCTTGATATATTAATAATAATTTAATATATGTTATTAGAAATATTTAGAATAGTATATTTTAATTAATAATAACACTGTTTTATTTATAATTTAAATAATAATTATAATATGAAATATTGATCATAATAGGATTAATAAATATAAAAATATGATAATTACTAACATATTTATAAATTAAATAATCACAGGGGTTAGGGTTTGACACTTGACATCACCTTATTTTTTGGAGGGATTTTTCAAAGGAAATTGTGTAATGTAGTGAAGAAAACTATAATTGCACATGTAGTATAGTAAGTACTATTTAAGAATTTAGAAATATAGAAGTGTGGGTATTATAGCATGTATTGTAGTAGTTGTATTATTAAGGAATCTTTTATGCTGAAAAATTGGGACTTTTTCTAAGAAAGGGTATTTCATGCCATAAGGATTTTGGTTCAAAAAAATTAAAATGTCATATCTTGGTTCTGGCCTTATCCTTATCATGATGATGTTTGATCCTTTCTAGTCAAACGTATTGAGTCAATAAGGTTTCATTATAACTTTTCCATTCCTTATTGTTTTGAAAATCACAAACACCATATATTAAGACAAATTTTATTTTCCCTAAAAATTATCTAAATAAGGAAAATTATTCTACCCCAAGGATTTCTTATCATTACCTAGGTTATCATTGATTATACTATAGATTCTCTATTTTGAACTCATTTATTTCTTATAAATTATAAAAATCTGTTTCACATCAAAAACATTAGAATCCTATAAATCCTTAGATATAGAGTATTCTATTTTCAGATTCCAAAACCTCTAAAATTAATATTCGGAATTCTCTTAAATATAGATTATGTATTCTCTAAAGCTTATATTCTGAATTCTATGAAATTCGGAGTCCAGATTCTCTGAAATTCAGACTCTGAATTCTCTAAAATTCAAACTCTGATTTCTTGAGAATTTATACTTCGAATTCCTCAGAATTCAGACTTTGAATTCATTAGAATTGAGAATCCAAATTCAACAGAATTTAGACTCCTAATTCATTGGAATTCAGAATCCAAAATCTATAGAATTTAGTTTTCTAATTCCTTGAAAAATAGACTCTACATATTTACGATTTATAGTATCCAAGTGTTTATTTACTTAGACTCTGAATATTATTTTTCCGTAGACTCCAAAAAATATATTTGGTTAAGTAACCATATTTTCCTTACCCTTTTATAGTATGGAGATTATTTCCTACAATCTATTTCTAACAAACCATTGTTTGAGTGACACGTGTACAGCTCCCTCTGAGATTCATGGAAAATTATGACAACTAGAGGAGGGAGCTGACCATCGGAGAAATTCCTATATATAGGATCACTTTGGAATGAGCTCAAAACATCGAAGATAACATCTATCACTCTAGATATTTTATGTTGTTGAAGTGATTTATAGAGAGAGATACTATCATGCCTTGTATGTACTAAACATCTTGTTTAGCTTGCTTTGTGCGACTCTGATTGTTGTTTTGTACAATTGAGTTCTTCCGGGGATAGAAAAAGATAGGTGCTGACTACCTTAATGTTAGAGGACATACTTGATTAAGAAGATAGAGGTTCTCACTAATTTAATGTTCGAGGGCATGCGGGGATAGCAAGACATATTACAATATTTTTATCAAGGGCTTACCCGGATGTGATTAAGATAGACTTTCTTGAAATTATAAATCACGGGACCTTTATACAAGGTTGTTGGATACTTTACTCTTTGGGTTAAAAGATTTCAAACTTGTTACTTGTTTTGTTTTGTTTTTATTTTCCACTGTATTTTGATCACGGAATAACGTATAACCTTCTTTTACATTATTTTTCATTTATGTACTATGATTAATAAGATTCTATAAACATTAAGATAGAATCTTTTCCGTGTAATTTTTTTTAAGTTTCATTTTGGGAACCATATTTCAAGAACCTAGAATGTTTTTAGAACTAAAAGAGGTCTTGGGAATTTACCTTGTTTAACTTTGTTAAACATAGTTTTCCTTAAAGTAAAAAATGAATGTTTTTAAATATACAATTCACCCCCCCTATAATTGAGCATCTACATTCATATTTTCATAACAGAATTGGTATCAGAGGAGGTATTTGAAATACTTATATTCATATATATGTTTTCTTTCTCATGTTTTCATTGTTCTAAATATAATTCTATTGCTCCAGATTTTTATCCTGGGTTACAATATTTTACTAGTAACAAATTTTTGTGGATGGATATTTTATTTTAGATGGTAGGAATAAATGTTATTTCAAATGAAAATCTAAATACTACTAGACCAGCTATATTTCATGGGAATGATTATGAATATTAGAGAGATCATAGGAAGACTTTGGTTATTAATACTGGAGTGGAAAATTTTTTTATTATTACTAGAGATTATAAGATTCATGATATAGAAGTTAGAACATTTACTAATCATGAAATTTCAGAATATCAACAAAACTATAAGGTATGCAATACTCTGTTGTGTTCCTTGACCATGAATATATATAGTCATATTTATTCTTTGTGAAGCTAAAAATTGTATTTGGATGAAATTGGAGGTTACTAATTTTGGTACATCCAAGGTTAGTAAAAATAGAAGAGTTATACATAGAACAGAATATCATGGATTCTTATTTCATTATAGAGAACCAGTGTGCATGGTAAAACGAAGGTTTATGATTATTTTTAGCTGTTTAAAATCCATGGCTGAGAAAGGTTTAGATGATGAGGCACTGGTGGACACGATTATAGATATCATGCCTAATGAGTGGGAATATAAGAGAACAACTATTGATGAAAATAGGAAAGAATCTCAAATTACTCTTGATGAGATTTTTGGAACATTTCTTCAACATGATACTTGATTGAAAAGAGGCGTTGATTTAAATATGAATAAGAATGGCAATGGAAGTGTATCCTCTCCTACTACTAAAGTCAATACACTTTAAAGGGTTGCAGGATCCTAGTCAAAGAAATTTATTGTTTTATTTAAATCTATAGAAAGTGAAAAATATAAGAATGATCTAGATAATCTTGCTTGAAGGATTAACAAGATAGATAGAATGAAATAATTTCAATGTTGATTTAAGAAGAAAGAAAGAAAATAAAAGAAAAGAAAGACTCTGATGTCCCATGTTATGAATGAAAAAGTTCAGGGCATATAAGGCCATATTTTCCTATGGTTAAGAGAAATTATAGAATAGAAAATCATTCTAAGAGAAATAGAAAGAGGTATTACATGGCTAAAGATAAGAATGTTTTGAATGGTATTGACACATGGAGTTCCAGTGGTTGAGACTCTTCTGATGAAACCTCGGAGTACGAATCATCTAGTCAGAAGAATCTTAGTTTACTAGCAAGATTACCCATTGAAAATCATTGTTTGATGGCCAAGGTAAATAATTATGAATCTATAACTAATGTTTTCATAAATTTTAATTATATTGATAATAAATATTATGAATATTCGGATGAAGAATCTTCTATGGATGAAGATAATACATTACCAACTTATGAAAAAGTTTTTAGGGTTTCTATGCTTCTTGAGAATGGAAATTCTAAACTTAAAAAAAACATGATAAGGAAATTATTGAATTTCAATTTTTACTAATGAAGTATCATATATTTCTAAAGATCTTGATAAGAATATTTATTATTTTCAAAGTATTTGAAAAACCCTTGAGGAAGATAATTCTGATAAGGATAAACTTTATAAGGATCTTGAAAAAGTAATTTCAAAGAAAAAAAATTTAGATTCTAACTCTAGTTCTAAAACTAATGTTTTTGAGGATAAAAACATACTTACTACACTAAAGTCAGAAATGTTTTCCTTAAAGAAAGTTTTCTTAAAACATTACATTAGGTAAGGAAAACATTTGTAAGATGTCTTCCCAAATTCATTATCTCAGGAATAATTCTGGATTTGGTTATACTCATTCTAAACTAGTTTTTAGTAATAACTATTTTGTTCCTAAAAGTGCTCCTGTTTTTCCAAAAGTACATATTTTGTAATAATTGGGAAAAAATTATTCTCTATGCAGAACTTAGTCTTTAGGATTTCATAAAGCCTATTTTTTCTAAGAAAATGTGGATACCTTAAATTTTTCTTTCGAATGTTTCAGGATCCAAGAATTTTTGGGTTCTAAAACTGTAACACTCTTATTTCTAGTAAAATAAAAGAAAGTTCCTACATCAACACATGGTACATGGATAGTGGATGTTCAAAACAAATGAATTATAAAAAAAATCTCTATGAAATGATTATCTAGACGAAAGGAGTAAAAGTATCATTAGTAGATAATGCTAAGGGAGAAATTATAGGAACATGTAACATTGTTCTCTTAGGAAGAACACTGATTTTAAATTTTTTATTTGTTAAGGGTCTTAAGAAAAACATTATTATCATATATTAGTTATGTGATGAAGGTTACCTTTTGAATTTTAGGAATGACAAATGTTTAGTACACAATTTCAAGGAAGAGTTTATTCTTTCTACCAATAGGCAAGAAAATGTATACACACTGAACTTAGAAGACCATAAGAACGAAGACCTACCTTGACCAAGTGCAATAGAAGATCATTTTTGATTATGTCATAGAATATTAGGACATTGTAACATTAGGAACCAATGAAAACTCTCTATGAAATTACTAGTTAAGGATATACCGGATAATAGATTTTATTTTTCAAAAGTTTGTGATCACTGTAAATTTGGAAAGCAACATAAATAAATTGTTAAATCAATATGTTAAGTCTCAACTACTGATGATTTACAATTTGTGCATATGGATCATTTTGGTCCAACACAATCTGGATGCATTGGAGGAAAATATTATTTTTTTGTCTTATTTAATGATTATAATAGATTTATGTGGGTCTATTTTTTAGCAATGAAATATGAAGGTTTTTCTTATTTCAAAATAATTAGATCCTAATTTAAAAATGATAAAAACCTTCCCTTGATAACTATTCATAGTGAGAGTGGAGAAGAATTTCAAAATTATGATTTTGAAACTTTTTGTAGTGGAAAAGGCATTACTCATTACTTCTCACAACCAAAAACCCTTCAACCAAATGGTGATATTAAAAGAATATACTGAATTCCTCATGAGATGACAAGAACCATGTTGAGTGAATATTTAGTAACCAAATATGTTTGGGAAGAAGCTATAAGTACTACTTTTTGTAATATAAATTGGGTTTTAATTAGACATTTTCTTAATAAAACCCCTTATGAGTTATGGAATGGTAGAAAACCTTGACTTTACTGTTTCAAGTTATTTTGATACAAAGTATTCATTCTGAATAATACAGATAAATTACATAAATTTTCACCCAAATATGATGAAGGATTTTTCATAGGCTACTCCATAACTTCTATGTCTTATATAGTTTTCAATAAAAACACTTGTATTGTTAAAGAAATAGTACATGTAAAATTTGACGAAACCAATCCCCTTGTTTATAAACAACATCAACCTACATCTTATGATGTGTTTTCAAAAAATATTTATCAATCCTTGGTAGAAGATTATTTTGATAACGAAAATGTTCATGAAAATGTTTCTGAAGCGATTACCACAGATGATTTCCTACCATATTTTGATGAACATGTTTTACAAAGCTCAAATCAGTAGTTTCTTAAGAATAATCCCAGTAATATCATCATTGGTGATGTAAATCAACCTGTAAGGACAACAAGTTCCTTAAGGAATAAAGTAGAACATCTATAATTCTTTTCTCCATTAGAACCAAAATGAACTGATGAATCTTTAGGTGATGATGATTGGATAAATTTCATGCCAGATGAGTTAAATGAATTCGAATGGAATAATTTTGGGACCTTGGTTGAAAGACATAATGAAAAATCTGTTATTGGAGTAAAATGGGACTCCTGAAATAAGGGTGAAGAAAATGGAATCATAGTATCAAATAAAGAAAGATTAGTTTCTGAAGGATATAATCAAGAATAAGTTATAGAAAATGAAGAAAAATATGCTCCAGTACCTAGACGTGAATCTATTCATATTAAACTTTCCTTTGAATCATTCTTTAATTTCAATCATTTTCAAATGGATGTTAAATGTGCTTTCCATAATGGTTATGTTCAAGAGGATGTTTTTTAACAACCTTCGGGTTTTGAAGATACAAAACATCCTGAACATGTTTTCAAACATACCAAATCTTTATATGGACTTAAATAAGCCCAAGTGCCTAGTATGAAAGTCTTATAATATTTTTGTTATAAAACAATTTCATTAAGGGAAATATTGGTCCCACCCTCTTTAATAATAAATATAATAAAAATGTTTTTATTGTTCAAATTTATGTTGATGACAATATATCTACTTGAACACAACAATCATTAACTAATTCATTTGAAAATATAATGAAATATGAGCTCGAAATGAGTATGATGGGTGAGTTAACATTTTTTTCTTGGTTTTTAAATTTCTCAAAAGCTTGATGGGATTTATATATCTGAACATAAGTATATTAAATATATTATTAAAAATTATGGATATGACAACTCTAAAAGTATATGTACTACCATTGGTAACTAAAATTCTCTTGATCTTGATTAAGTTGTGAAACTAGTGGATCAAACATCATTTAGAGGTATGATAGGTAGTCTACTATACTTTACAGATAGTTGTTCAGACATAATATTTTCAGTATGCTTATGTTCCACATATCAATCCAATCCTGTGTAATCACATTTAAAGACAGTGAAATGATTTTTTCACTACTTAATGGGAACCATGTATTTAGGACTCTTTTATAATTCTAAAAATGGTTTTGTTTGCAAAATATTTTTGGATGCTGACTTTGGTTGGTGTATAATGGATAAGAAAAGTACATCCGGGACTTTTCATTTCATTGGAGATTCATTAGTTACTTGGTCATGAAAAAAATAACACTCAGTAGCACATTCCACTACTGAAGCTGAATATATAGCAGGTGAATGTTCAAGTGTTGTTGATGCAACACACACTAACAGACTATGGTATGTGTTTTACGAAAACACAAATATTGTGTGATAATACTAGTACCATTTCATTAAGTAAAAACCATTCATATCACCCATATAAAAAACACAAAGATATAAGGCATCACATTCTTAGGGAGCAAACATAAAAAGGAGATATCATTCTTCAGTTTATCAAAACAAAAGATCAAATTGCTTATACGTTCCCAAAATCCTTATCCTCTGATATATTTGAATATATTAAACATATGATAGGAATTATAACCATAAGGTAATCTTCTATATTAACTTCTTTTTGAAACTTATCTACTTATATTAAGAAAATCCTTTTCATAGGGAGAGTACATTTGCCTATTACTAAAATTTTGACAGTCAAAATGTTTGTAGTTAAATTTTTCATAGTCATTTTTTTCATTGTAAAATTTTTCATAGTCAATATTTTTTACTTTTTGTAGTAAATTTTTTAGTCATAATTTTTATAATCAAATTTTTGTAACCAAATTTATCATTAAATTTGTTTTTAGATTTTTCTGAAATCTAAAGTTCTTTGGGAAAAATGTTCCTCAATACAAATAATTTCTCTAAACAATTTGAAAGGTTTGTTTCATTTCCAAAATATTCATAAACATATTTTTCCTTAAATCCGATTTTTTATCTTAAAAACCTAAAATGTTTGGAACCTACCAACAAATTTCTTCGATTATCATCTAAACCATCAGATCTGATCAAGAGTATTTAAACTATTGGATCATGTAAGGAAGTTGAACTGTCACTTCCATCGCCTATATAAGGACCCCCACCAATGGTTGTCCCAAATTGATCTTCATGCTCTGGCATATTGAATCCATGGTGATCCACCTAAGGCCATTCTAAATATTCAAGGTGTGCTTAATTATGAATTTCTGTACAATCCAGTCCTTAGAAATAAATTTCTTATGTAATGGAAATCATTAAGTGGCAGATATAAAGATAGTGGTCAGTTGATCCAAAATTATTCGCTATGTATTATTACACAATTTCAAATAATATAATGTTGAATGGATTGATGAGCCTATGTATATCAAAAAGTAGGGCACAAGATTCAGTTGTCCAGATTTGTTATTCAATTCTTATGAATTAGTAAGTTTCTTCATCGAAGGAGGGAGAGACATGTTTTCCTTTAAAATCTATGGAAATACCTACTCCCTTTCTTACAATATGGCTTCCATCCTTATTGGAATTCATTATGATGGAGACACAGAGTTATGATCTCACGTGTTACCTGATGTACTAGGAATTTTTGACGAGGAGAAAGCTATAGACTGTCTTGGATTGATGGAAGTGAAGACTTTAAAAATGTTTCATCTCTCTACAAATCTCAGGATTCTTCATCTATGGGTTCTGGGATTAATCATTCCAAGAAAACGGGACAAATATTCCCTGATGAAAAGTGATATCTATGCATTATAGTTTTTGGTAAATCTCCGAAAAATCAATTAATTACAGTATTTTTTTACTAGAAATCATGAATATCATGAATGGACCCCTAAAATCTTAGATTATCATGTATCAAACTATTTATTAGAAGATTATTGTTCTTTTTCTCTAGTATTTCAATGTACCTTGTAGTTCAATGCCCAAGAATATCAAAGTAATGTTGGTGAGTTATGATACTCTAAGGAGAATAAAAGTTGGTTTTTTCCGTTTATTCTGGATGATTTTATGATTTGTCAGAAGCTGAAATCCAAGCTCTTGCAAAGAAACATGAGGTGGCTGAAACCACCAAGAAGGGTTGAAAGATGAGGAAGGAAAAAAACCAGAAATGAAATAAAAAAATCCAGTGGATAAGGTAACTCAGTACAAACTTCCAAAACAAAATAAGAATAGGTCTTATCCTAATAAATTAGAGGATAAGTAAATAGAATTCAAGAAAAATAAGAACGAAAGGGAGCCTACATTTGGTTTGGACCCGACTGAGGCTAAAGCATTAAAGATAAAGGCTGCTGAAGATCTTGAGAAACAAAAGAAAGGGAAGAAGCAGAGGAAGATGTTATCGGAGTCAAAAATTGTTCATTCCCTTCTCAAGGATGATGTGAAAGAATCTGAAAAAATCGTAGTTCCAGAATAATTTTTTCTAGAATCACTTATTGAGACTCTGGGAAAGATGGTGGTGATTCCAGATCTAGAACACGAAGAAGAAATTGTTCAGAAAGAGGAAGAGAAAAGAGAAGAAGAATAAGAAGAAGATGGGGATTCCACTAATGATGTTATAAAGTATGTTGAAGATTACCATGATAAGGGAAGCCCCACTGTATAATTATCAATCCGGACTTCTAAAGTCAAATCCTAAAAACATGCTACTCTAGGGAATGATGAGAAGGGTTAGGAAGAAGTAAACAATACTTTTGAAGAAGAAAGATGTAATCATGATTTCATTCATCTAGAAGATCAAGTGGTTGATGCTGAGAAATAAGAAGTTGAGGAAGATAAAATTGTCTCATTATCTGATAGTGAGCATGAATCACCTGAACCCGAAGATTTCAATCAGATAGTTGATAAGGTAAAGCAGTTGTTGGTCCATTAATCTTGTATATTTTAATTGAAAAAGATAGATGTTGGTACTTCATAGAAAAGGAAATCTGTAGAGTTAGAAAAATTGTCCTCACCAACCAAACACTCTGATTTGGAATCTTCCTCCTTTGGAAATGATTTTGTGGTAAAATCGTTAAAAAAGATGGTTGGTACTATTCCTTTGTTTTCATGTATTGACTCAGGAATCCAGTTGCTTCAGCATTCATTCAATCAGAAATCAGAATCAATTTTCATACCTATGGATATGATTGTAATTCTTGAGGTAGATTTCAAAATCTTTATTAGTGGTTATGAGGCTCATAACTTATTTGAAAAAAGATTAAAAGCTAGTCAAGGAAGACAGTCAAAGACCTTATATCTTTTGATGAATTTCAAGATAATGTTAAAGATTCCTTTGACACCAAATATGGAAAGATTAATGATCTTGCTAAGAACATTGAGGAAAATATGACTCTCGAACAAAAAACTCAGATCCAGGAAGACAAGGACTTATATGAAAATCATAATTTTGTAGCCCTGAATTGGAATAGGGAAAGAGATATCATAATCGAATTTGAAGAGAATCTTGTTAATAAAGAAGAAGAAGTGTTGAAAGATCAAGCATAATGTCATAAGGCTTAGGATGAAAAAATTAGAGCCTTGTAAAAGAAAATAAAAGACCAAGATCGACTACTTAAGCATATGGAAGTAGATCACATGTTGGTAAAGAAGTTGAAAACCATTTTGAAGAATCTAATGTTAAAGGTGAAAGAAGGATTATTTTTCCAATTCTGATCTTTTGTTGAATTTATTCCTTGTAGAAATTCATTCAATATTAATGTAATTTTGTTTGTTCTTTATATATTTGGTTTTTTTGTAATAATTTTTTAGGTTCAATTTTTTTTCCATTCCCACTATACCATTATGAAAATCAAAAAGGGGGAAAAGGAATAATAAATAGAATACTAAGAATGAAGATATTTCCCTATGTAAGTGGGACTTCATCTATGGGAATGTTCTTGTTAATGAATATTTTCTCATTCAATGAAAATGTATAATCTCATTCAGAAAATCAATAATATGAAACTTGTGGATTTACAAAGTGATGTAGGAGTTATTCATATTAAATTTGATCCATAAGTAATGGGAGATAAGTTTTTATTTTCATGTTCGTAATATATTAAGTCCTTATATTCTTTTTCGTAATAATTTTTGAGCATTCAATAGAGGGGGAGATTATTGAGTGAATAAGTATTCCTTATGATTCTTCTATTCATTTATCTTTTGAAAATCACTAACATGTTATCTTATGAAAAATTTTATTTTCCTAAAAATTATCATAATAAGAAAAATTATCTTTCCCCTAGGAAATTTAATCCATACCTATGTTTTTATTGTTCATAATATAGTTTCTTTATTTATAACTCATTTTTTTCTTCTAAATTCTAATAATTGGTTTCACATCTAAAACCTCATAGTCCTATAAATACTTAGATAAATTTTATTCTATTTTCATATTCTGAATTCTCTAGAATTCAGATTATGAACTCTCTAAAATTCAGATTCTGAACACTCTGAAATTAAGATTCTGAATTAACTAAAATTCAGATTCTGTATTCTGTGATATTCAAACTCTTAATTCTCTAAAATTCAAACTATGAATTCTCTCAAATTCAGGCTCCAAAGATTTTAGAATTCAGACCCCGAATTCCTTAGAATTCATACTCCGAATTCCTTAGAATTAAGACTTTGGATTTCTTAGAATTCATACTTTGAATTCCTTATAATTCAGACTCTGAATTACTTATAATTCAGACTCTTAATTCATTTTAATTCAAACTCCTAAATCTGTAGAATTCAGGTTATGAATTCCTTGAAAATGAAATCCCAATATTTATGATTCATAGTCTCCAAGTGTTTATTTACTTACACTCCGAACTTTATTTTTCCTTAGACATGAATAATAGATTTGATTAGGTAAGAAGATTTTACATACCCTGGTTATAGTTATGAAACGATGTCATTAAATCTGTTTCTAACTATATATTGTTTGAGTGACATCTGTATAGGTCCCTTCAAGGTTCAATGAAAAATTTGATCTTGGAAGAGGGAGATGACTGTTGGAAAAATGCCTATACATGAGATCCCATTTGAATGTGCTCATAACAATTGAGACAACATTAATCACTCTAGTGATTTTATACTGCTGGAATGATATCTATAGGGAGAGACTATCATTCCGTGTGCGTACTGAACAACTTTTTCATCTTGCTTCATGCGACTCTATTTTTTTCTTTGTACAATCGAGGTCTTCCAGGGATAGGAAGTAAGAGGTTTTGACTACCTTATAGTTTGAGGAATTCTTTGATTAAAAAGAAAAAGGTCTAATTATATTGATGTTTGAGGTCTTGCAAGGATACAAAGACAGATTCTAATATTCTTATCAAGGACTTACCCAAGTGTTTGTATGACAGAATTTCTTGGAAGTATAAATCAAGGGGCCTTTATCCATGATTGTTGGATACCCTACTATTTGGGTTAAAATATTTCATACTTCTTACTTGTTATGTTTCACATTTATTTTCAGCAATATTTTGATAAATGAAGAAAGTATAAACTTCTTATAGATTCTGATTATTTTATGTACTTTGATTAATAAGATTTTATATGCTTTAAGGTAGAATATTTTCCATGTATACTTTTATGAAGTTTGATTTTCAGAACAATATTTCCAAAACCTAGCATGATTGTAGAACTAAAAGAAGTGTTTTGAATTTACCTTGTATAACTATGTTAAACACAATTTTCCATAATATTATAAATGAGGGTTTTTCAACATACATTTAACCCCCCCCCCCCCCTTTGTAATTGATCATCTGCATTCATATTTTGAACCTACACAATGGGTCCATGATTTTTTGTGTGATTTGTAAACACAATATCTGGTAGTAATTATTATTATTTATAATTATTGATATTTAATAATATAATTATTGATATAACTAATTTTTTTAATTATTATTAATTATTATTTTTATGACTGATGGTGTGTGTAGGGTTTGTTTTCTATCATTTTTAGGAAAAATGGGTTTTTAGGGTTCTGTTATGCAATAGTGATTCTAGGGGGCATGGAATTTGATCTTTTGGATGAAGGGAACTCCCATGGTTCAGATTCATTGATGGATTTCTCAAAGGTTAAGTTTAAAGCATTGACCACCTCTGGTGGATTCTAAATTGATAATGTGTTCGTAAAATTAGTTTCTATTTGTTAATGCATTTAGACCAAAATCAAATCATCAATAAGGGAAACATTGCACAAATTATATCTATCTAAGAATAATTTCATGGAATTACCCTAATGAAACCCCACTTGGGTAGGTATTTAAGTAAATCATTACCCTATAATCCCGTATATAATAGTGAATGGGTCTGTTACTAACACTAAAGGTGTCTGTCAAACATATGGGAGGCATTAGCCTAAAATATCCTGAAAAATCAAGATAAATTACTAATAAAATCCATATATAAATACTAAAAAAATAAAAAAACCATAAATAATTAATATCTAAATGATAATTAATTAAAAAAACATTAAAATTTCTCCAATAAACTCCTATACTCTAGTCTTGGTGTTTAAACTATGCAATCTCAAATATTCATTGGACTCTCAAGTGAAACAACTCAAATAAACTACTAAGGGTGAGCACATGGGAGTAATGAGAAGGATCATGTTTTTAAAAGACTCTATAACCACAATGACTAAACATTGTGAGATATATATGTGTAAAAATCAATAAAATATAGGTAAGGGTTATTCCGGAATAGTGAATAAACACCATAAATAGATCAAAAGAATTATTAATAAAATTTTAGAGTCACTTAGCTATTACCCTTGGGGTGTTACTGAATTATCATATTTGAATGATAAATTTATATAAGAATAACCAAATAATGGTTGTTTCGAATTTGAAGGATCATATATCAAATAAATAGAAATCCCAAAATCATTTTACCTTCAATTAATTAGTCATATCACATCTTTTTAGTATTTATACAGAATATAGATGAGTTTCAAAGAAAGTATACGAGTTCACTCAAGAATAATTAATAGTGTCCATAAACAATTTATCACTCTTCAATCATCATAATAAATTAATCATATCAAAAGTAATATATCTTATATAATTAATATATCCCAAATAATCAACCACATTTCTATAATGAAACATTCATTTCTACATCTCCAGAACCCCCACATCTTCACCAAAACAACACATCACCACAACCATTTTTACATCATAACCACCACATTATTACTTCATTAACTCATGTTATATCCATGATCCATCAAAAACTAAAAAATTATATAGCCATAATTTTTCATATTCTTAGAGAAATCAAGACATGTTATAAACATAATCCATTACATCCCAAAAATATCTTCATGTGCTGAAACCTTGATCAATTACAGTCCACACACACACAAAACAAAAATCACGTTATTTCATTACAACCTATTTAATTATAAAAATTCATTTCATAACTGTAACCCATTACAACATGTTATAACTATACATGTGATAACCTTGATCCATCACAACTCATGTAAGTATCTCACTACAAGTCATAACCACTAGACAATAAAATATATAGACTACACATGTGATAACTTTGATCCGTTATATCCCATGTTTAATTTCACTATTAATTAATCCATTAATACATGTGAAGGTATACACATAACCATAATCCATTAAATTTGGAATGTATAGTATCATAATATCACACAAAATCATCAAAAGAAACTAATAAACATACAAACCATCATTCAAAAAAACAAACACATAAATACCGTAATAGAAAATGAAACATCACAATAAAAGCATATGAGCCTCAACCCAGTTGTTGAGGACACTTAATATGAATCCACGAGACCCGTGTTCTATTTCGGGAAAGGGCATATTTGTCACGACCCCCTCCCCACAAAGTGTACCCCTCTTGGGATGGCAATGTGAAAAGGGAGATAATGACCCCCGAGTCCCGCCTCCAGTAGGCCCCGGGTTGGCGACTAGCACCGAGGGTATAATACACACACAAATGGGAGGCATTACCCTCTAAGAGAACACATGAAGAAGAGAGAGATAGAATAGAATCCAACCAACTCCAACTCATAACTGAAATGTAAAAGAAACCCAAGTACATATATGAAATGTCATGCAAAAGTACTACAACTGAAAGGGGAAACTAAAAGTACCCAAAAGAAAGTAAAACGACAGCGACCACAAGCCCGAACAGCTCCTCCTCCAACCGCAAGCTAGTAGTAACCAGCTTGATCTCCAACCTGCTCCAAGTGACCTGAAAAACAGTTTATATGTACATAGGGTGAGTATAACAGTATACTCAGTAGGATCCTCCCCAAGACTCTCGTGCAAAAGTAAAGAAAGCATGCTAAAGCCCAGTGAACAACAAGTGAAACTAACTCGTCACCTAAACAGGCATACTATGTTCCCAACCTCACCATGGCTACTCTCACCAAGTAACACATACAAGAATATAGCGTATAGTAAAGAATGTCAAGGGTACCCCGCTACTACTTCCCCACTGGTTTGCCGCTTTGCCCCAACGACATACGTCCTGTGCATCTCTCTCCAAAGGCTTTCCCGTATCAACATGGGTCAAGCTCCACAATCGGCACCACGTGCACCACATAGGCTTGCCCGCAGACACCTGGGCTAAGCTCCACACAATCCTCACAACCAAAAGTAACCAGGTAGTTTCCGGGAGCCACCATAGCTCGCATAACGTGTATCATACGTCGGGTATTATACCTCAAGCCATTACAGCCTATACACGTTACACCTATAGTAGTCCATAGGATACTATATCCAGAATATATGTGTGTGAAATAACCACAAGCCATTACATCCCTCTACACACATATATGGGTAAAACTAACCACTGTGCCTACCAGCACTAGATCTACCAAGAGAAGAGAGCGGGGCCAAAGGGGGTAGTCAGCCATTCAACCTCCTATCAGAATGTTGGGGAAAACACCCCCCCAGGGCTCAGAATCCCCGGGGTGTCAGTTGCCCTTACCGACAGGGTGGAGTAGCGTATAGAAACACAAAAAGTACAGAATATATAAGTAACTCACATCCACACTATGGGCATTACCTAGTCTTAGATACAACTGCAGCTAACGTCTCTCAGACTCCAGGCTGCTACTTCTAAGACTAGGTATCCTATAAGCACACAACCAATTGAAGAGCTTTATTAGATTACTCCATTCTCATTTATCAGTTCCACTGTACATTAGTTAATTCTTTAAGCATTAATTAAGATTGAACAATTCCCCATTTAACTGAAATGGCGTCACTTTCAATACAACTGCTCCTTTTTAAGATTCACATCACCTTTAAATTCTAACATCTCCATCCCCGTGGATTTTCACCATTTAATCAAACATTCAATACAGAAATACTTTTCCACATTCCCAGGCATTCTAGAAAAACATCCTATGCTTCTAAACACAAAGGAGGCTCAACACGGTGAGTAGATATACTACCCGTCGAGTCTTTGCCGCCTATAGAAAGAGCATAGACCCATCCTCCATCGAGAGGCTAAACACGGAAAGCACGTGGCATACCCCGCGTGTCTTCGCCTCCTTTGGAAGAATGGTAGCAAGACCAGCTTCCTTGAGCAGTGGGGAAAGAAAAGCAGATTAACATTCAAGAAAACCACAAGCAACCAGCAACCACATCTGTCCCATTCCATCACCCCCGGTGTCCTCCCTGACACCCATATGCATAAACTGATGCATCTCGCCACACTAGGCATCATCCGCTGCCACAACTATAAGGCCTACATGCCTCCACATATCACAACAACCATCCAGGCTCACATCACAGCACAAGCAGCAGGAAAACAAACATCACAAAATGGGCTCTCGGCCCTTTAACAAACAAGAGGGTAACTCAGAACCCTTTTTGAAATTCCCACATAATCTGTTCTCTAATCCATATTGAATTAACAGATTTGATATTCGTAGGTTCCAATCATGGATACCTAATCAGTAAGCTATCACAATTAAATAACGAAACTTACTTCCCTAATTTGATTATCCTCAAATTATAACAACTACAACAACGACAACAACCAGATTAATTTATATGCCTCTTTATCCTTCGCCAATTAATCAACAGTTAATTCCAGCTTTACGTTCATTATCAATTTCTATCATGAACGATCAACAAATCAAAGAAAACATAGATATCACTATATCTAGGAAAACATGAGGCAAACCGTTATCACGGTATAAAGCAACAGCATGCGATCAACCAATTCTTTTAATCCGGTTCAAGTATTTAATTAGGTCAATTTCATTGTGATCCAAAGGAATAAATCATGCTAATTCTACGATTGCACATATATAATTAGAGAAGCCATGAATCCCCTACCTCGAAGAGTTCTTGACGTCCTTTATCCACAAAACGGTTCACAATTCTCCTCTCGCAACAACTGCATCCACCCGGGGACGCCACGGTACGACATCACCAACCAACCCAACAAAACCCATTAGAAACATAGAAAGGAGAACAAGAGAAGATGATCCACAAAGGAACGATGATAAAACATACCTTATATCAATGATTGACAGACACAGCTCGATTTCATCCAAAATAGAGCAAAACCAATCAAAGGAGTAGGGTTCGATTGTGAAACTCCAACGGAAACGATTGAAAGGTTCTAGCGTCTCTTGGCCGAGAACAGAGAGGAAAAACAATGGAGAATGACATCTCATCCCCCCCCCTTTTTTTTATTTAGAGAGGCGACGGTTTAAGATCCGGTTTACTCTCCGTTCAAAACGGAGCGCACTAACTCACGCGGTTTGACCAAGTAGAAACATCCCGGCCTTAGGAATAATTAATATAGAATTTATGGGTTTTGAATCGGTCTTAAAACACATAAAATAAGGTTTTAAAAGTATTTTACGTCAAAGAAAACGTCAAAATTTGCAAAGCTGGAAACACTGTTCACATACTCTAAATTTGGCAAAGGAAGGAATCGGTAGCTCTTAAGAAACTGGAATCACTGTTCATTCGTGAAATTTGGCAAAGTATGGGATCGGTAGCTCTTAAGAAACTGGAATCACTGTTCATTCGTGAAATTTGGCAAAGTATGGGATCGGTAGCTCTTAAGGAACTGGAATCACTGTTCATTCGTGAAATTTGGCAAAGTATGGGATCGGTAGCTCTTAAGAAACTGGAATCACTGTTCACTCGTGAAATTTGGCAAAGTATGGGATCGGTGGCTCTTAAGAAACTGGAATCACTGTTCACTCGTGAATTTTGGCAAAGTGTTAGCCAAGCTACCGGTAGACTACAACCACCAGTAGGCCGAGCTACCGGTAATCAGCAGCTACCGGTAGGCCGAGCTACCGGTAATCAGCAGCTACCGGTAGACCGAGCTACCGGTAATCAGCAGCTACCGGTAGACCGAGCTACCGGTAATCAGCAGCTACCGGTAGACCGAGCTACCGGTAATCAAGAGCTACCGGTAGACCGAGCTACCGGTAATCAGCAGCTACCGGTAGACCGAGCTACCGGTAATCAGCAGCTACCGGTAGACCCAGCTACCGGTAATCAGCAGCTACCGGTAGACTGAGCTACCGGTAGGCAGCAGCTGGGGGATAAGTCACCTTGACCTCCCGGAACACCTCCAACACCACATTTTCACAAAGTAATGGACCAGGGAGGTCCGGGCCATTACATTAGATACCTCTCAAAACATTCTCGTCCTCGAGAATTAAAAACCAACCCAGAAGAAAAGAGGGGTCCGAACAACCTCCACATAAGATACCTCTCAAGGGAAAACCACCATGAGTGTTCAAAAGCTGGAACAAAACTACGACACCCGAGAGTATGGAAACAAATAATCCATAACCAAACAATTCAAACATAAAAAAAAATCACATCAAAGTTACATAAATAAAACATGAAAGGTCTAACCATAAAGGAAACGTCATAAAGGAAACGTCATTACATGGATAGAGTTAAACATTAAACAACTCTGGGTACTGAGCACGTATCTGTGACTCACGTTCCCAGGTACTCTCCTCCATGCCACCGTGTCGCCACAGGACACGAACTAAGGGGATAGAACGCCCACGCAACACCTTCTCCTTGTGGTCTTGGATCTCCACAGGTCGCTCCTCGAAGGTTGCATCATCGTCAATATCGATCTCTCCCCAATCGATAACATGAGATTCATCATGAAGATAATGACGGAGCTGCGATACATGAAAAACATCATGTATCCGACTCATCCGAGGGGGAAGTGCTACTCGATATGCCACAGCTCCAACACGAGCTAACACCTCGAAAGGCCCAACAAAACGGGGAGAAAGCTTACTTCCGTGACCAAACCTTCGCTGCCCACGACGGGGAGTCACCTTCAGAAACACATGATCCCCAACATTAAACTCTAAGGGTCTTCTTCTTTGATCAGCATAAGATTTCTGGCGATCTTGTGCTGTCTTCATCCTCTCACGAATCACTTGAACCATCTCTGTTGTATTCTGCACTAGTTCTGGTCCGAGAATTGCTGACTCTCCGACCCCAGTCCAGCACAACGGAGAACGGCATGGCCGGCCATACAAGGCTTCAAACGGCGCCATGCCGATGGTAGAGTGAAAACTATTATTGTAAGCGAACTCTACCAAAGGTAAGTGCTTCACCCATGAACCTCCAAAATCAAGAACACAAGAGCGCAACATGTCTTCAAGAGTTTGGATGGTTCGCTCTGTCTGACCATCCGTTTGAGGATGAAAAGCAGTGCTAAGGCATAGTTGAGAGCCAAAAGCATGCTGGAGACCTCTCCACACCCTAGAGGTAAAACGAGGGTCTCGATCAGAAATGATCGTCTTAGGAACTCCGTGAAGCCTCACCACCTCCTCCAGATACTGCCTCGACAAAACCTCCACTGAGCTCGACTCCTTGATTGCTATGAAGTGGGCTGATTTAGTTAAACGATCCACTACCACCCATATAGCATCATGTCCTCCCGGAGCTCGAGGTAAACCTGTAACAAAGTCCATTGAGATGTCCTCCCACTTCCACTGAGGAATCTCTAAGTGCTGGAGAAGACCACCAGGAACACGGTGTTCGGCCTTCACCTTCTGGCAGACTAAACATCGAGACACACATTCTGCAACTGAACGCTTCAGCCCAGGCCACCAAAACTGACTCCTCAAGGATCGATACATCTTCGTCACACCAGGATGTACGGCTAAGGGCGAGCTATGGAACTCTCGGAGAACCGTCTCGCGCATTGCCAAGGGAACAAAAAGCCTGTCATGATACAACACTCGGTGTTGTTCATCCTCTGACCAACCATCAGGGGCCTCCCCACAAACAACTCTGTCTCTCAAAACTTCCACCTCTAGATCACCCAACTGAGACTCTTCCACCTTTTGCATCAGGGATGACTGCACCGTCATCTGGAAAAGACAACCTCTTCCTCCAACTTCTCCCATATCAAGATGCAAAGCTGCTAGCTCTTCCATCCCTCTCCAGGAATCACCAGATTCACGTACAACATCATTACGTGACTTTCGGCTCAGTGCATCAGCAACAACATTTCCCTTCCCAGGTGTATACGATATTTCGAAGTCGTATTCCTGCAAGAACTCCATCCACCGACGCTGCCGCAAGTTCAAATCCCGCTGAGAGAAAACATACCTCAAACTCTTATGATCAGTGAAAACCACAAAGCGCTCTCCAATGAGGTAATGTCTCCACAACTTCAACGCAAACACCACGGCTGCCAACTCAAGATCATGGGTGGCATAGTTGCGTTCATGGGGACGCAACTGCCGAGACCCATAAGAAACAACTGACCTCTGCTGCATGAGAACACAGCCTAGCCCCAGATGTGAAGCATCACAGAAAACATCAAACTGGACTCCCTCCGTTGGAAGACAAAGGACTGGAGCACTTACCAACTTCTCCTTTAGATACTCGAAAGCTGTCTGACACTGATCAGTCCATATGAACGCTTGATCCTTCCTGGTCAAAGCTGTCAGAGGAGTCGCAACTCGGGAGAAATTAGCCACAAACCTCCTATAATAGCCTGCGAGACCAAGGAAACTTCGCACCTCTGACACGGTCTTGGGGGCTGGCCAAGACACCACTGCTTCTATCTTCGAAGGATCCACAGCTACTCCCTGTTGGGACACAACATGTCCCAAGAAACGAACTTCTCGAGCCCAGAACTCACACTTGGACAACTTCCCAAACAACCGATGTTGGCGAAGAACTCCCAAAACAGCTCGTAGATGTTCTGCATGCTCTTCTTCAGATGTGGAGTACACAAGGATGTCGTCAATGAAAACCACAACAAACTTGTCCAAGAATTCACGGAACACAGCATTCATCAACCCCATGAAAACAGCTGGAGCATTTGTCACGCCGAATGGCATTACAACAAACTCATAATGCCCATGACGACAGCGGAAAGCTGTCTTCGGGATATCCTCATCCTTTACACGCATCTGATGATATCCTGACCGCAAGTCGATCTTTGAAAACCAACTTGCACCCTTCAGTTGATCGAATAGGTCATCAATCCGCGGGAGAGGATAACGGTTCTTTATTGTCACTTTGTTTAAGCGACGATAATCGACGCACAACCGCAAACTGCCATCAGCCTTTTTCACGAACAAGACTGGTGCACCCCACGGTGACACACTTGGCCGAACAAAACCACACTGCAATAGACCATCGAGCTGAATACGTAGCTCTCGTAACTCAGAAGGGGCCATCCTATACGGAGACATAGAGATGGGAGACGCTCCGGGCTGTAGCTCGATCCCAAACTCGATCTTCCGTTGAGGGGGTAAGGATACAACCTCTTCTGGAAAGACATCAGGGTACTCTTCTACGACCCTAGGAAACGCCAGCTGTTGAACCTCTGAAGAACTCAGCATCATCCCAGCCATCATGGATGATAAGGATGAAACTCGTCTATGACTCATCCGAGGATCCCTCTCACCAACAAACACTACTTCCTCTCCATCTTCATCAAAGAAAACGACCTTCTTCCTGTAGCAATCCACAATAGCCTGCACCGAATACAACCAATCCATGCCGAGGATGACATCATATGGTTGTATTCGTAAACATAGGAAATCTCCCCAAGAGCGGTGCTGCCCCAACACTAGATCACAGTCTTTACATACTTCAAACAAGCTAGCTCGACCTCCAACTGGCGTAGTCAACGCCAGGGGCACTGGAAGCCTCTCTACCTCAAGTCCCAAAGCGTGGACAAGGGTAGGGGATATAAAGGAGTGTGTCGCTCCTGAATCAAACAAGGCATACACCAAGGTAGAAAACAAGCAAAGGGTACCTCGGACGACATCTGGCTCGCCTGGAGCTGGCAACGCTAGAGCATGAAGCTGACCACGACCACCTCCACGACCTCTCTGGCCCTGATGACGACCACCACCACGGCCGCGCTCTGCTCTCTGAGGACGGGGAGCGTCATGGGGCTGTCCTCTGCCTGCTTCATCTACCCTCTGGTGATCTAAAGCTGGTGCAACCTGCTGCTGCTGCCTCGGCTGGAACTGCCTCAACGGAGGAACCTGGAGTGGAGCGCCTGGTGCACGATGACTGCTCTGAAAAGTTGGGCACTCCCGCTGCTGATGACCACGTCCACCACAAGAAAAACAAGCGCCTGATCCCTTGGCATAGGTCTGAGAGTTTCTACCTCCGGAGAAATGAGATGGGAAGGGCCGGGACCTACCCCCAGGTGAACGGAAACTCTTCTGTCCTGAAAACCGGGAACCCCGGACCACAGCTCTGCTTCTTGAGGAATCATGACGATTCCCCTCTCGTGACGATCCGGTCCTAGCCAAGGTCCTCTCAACAACCTCTGCCCTCGCCAGCACCTCAAGATATGTCTTCAGCATAAATGGGGTGACCTGACGCTGGATCTCTGGACGCAAAGCCTCCTCGAAATGCCTCGCCCTGGCCTCATCATCTGGTAACAGGTCTGAAGCATATCGTAGAAGGTTCCTGAAACGGATTCCAAACTCCCGAACACTGGAGCTCCCCTGTCGAAGGGTAAGAAGCTCCTGGCAACTGGATGCCTTCGCAGTCGAAGAAAGAAACTCGACTCTAAACCTGTCTCGAAACTCCTCCCATGAGATCGCTGACTCCTCACGATCCCCGAGGAACAAGAACCACCACTGTCTCGCTGCTCCACGCAACATCGTCACAACCAAGGACACCCAGTGTTCCTTCCGAGCACGAATCGAACTGAAGCCTATCTCGACCTCCTCCAACCAGTCTTCTGTGACTGCATCTGAAACGGAGCCCTCGTACTTCTGTAGACTCTGGCGCTGAAACTCTCGGAGTGTCTTCCTCCAAGTGTCATCTTCGTCAACCTCTACCCGGCGGCGATCTGCTGGAACAGCCTGCTGGGCACCTTCTGCGCAAACCTGACGGGGACGCCGACCTGGAGCCATACCTGTAAAATAACAATCGTTAGAGCTCCTAAGCCTGGAATATGGAAGACTCAACATTAATTAATTAATTATTTTGTTTTATTAATTTTAGGTTACCTATCCCAAGGTCTACCCATTCAAACACAGGCGCAAGGAATAATGATGCATGATCCTTTCCTAGGTCTCTACCCTGCAACCAGTATCACTTTGTTTAGTAGCCATCGTAAACTTAAAGGTCCGTGCAACAGATCATAGGGGGCCCTGAACGCCTATGTCTCTGCCGGTCTCCAGTGTTTACCCCACTTGCTAAACATGAATGACACCGTTGCCCTACCATCCCATGCATCCTCACCTGTGCCTAACTCCAAACTCCATCCTATCCCTCGACCAGACCTTTGATACCACTCTGTCACGACCCCCTCCCCACAAAGTGTACCCCTCTTGGGATGGCAATGTGAAAAGGGAGATAATGACCCCCGAGTCCCGCCTCCAGTAGGCCCCGGGTTGGCGACTAGCACCGAGGGTATAATACACACACAAATGGGAGGCATTACCCTCTAAGAGAACACATGCAGAAGAGAGAGATAGAATAGAATCCAACCAACTCCAACTCATAACTGAAATGTAAAAGAAACCCAAGTACATATATGAAATGTCATGCAAAAGTACTACAACTGAAAGGGGAAACTAAAAGTACCCAAAAGAAAGTAAAACGGCAGCGACCACAAGCCCGAACAGCTCCTCCTCCAACCGCAAGCTAGTAGTAACCAGCTTGATCTCCAACCTGCTCCAAGTGACCTGAAAAACAGTTTATATGTACATAGGGTGAGTATAACAGTATACTCAGTAGGATCCTCCCCAAGACTCTCGTGAAAAAGTAAAGAAAGCATGCTAAAGCCCAGTGAACAACAAGTGAAACTAACTCGTCACCTAAACAGGCATACTATGTTCCCAACCTCACCATGGCTACTCTCACCAAGTAACACATACAAGAATATAGCGTATAGTAAAGAATGTCAAGGGTACCCCGCTACTACTTCCCCACTGGTTTGCCGCTTTGCCCCAACGACATACGTCCTGTGCATCTCTCTCCAAAGTCTTTCCCGTATCAACATGGGTCAAGCTCCACAATCGGCACCACGTGCACCACATAGGCTTGCCCGCAGACACCTGGGATAAGCTCCACACAATCCTCACAACCAAAAGTAACCAGGTAGTTTCCGGGAGCCACCATAGCTCGCATAACGTGTATCATACGTCGGGTATTATACCTCAAGCCATTACAGCCTATACACGTTACACCTATAGTAGTCCATAGGATACTATATCCAGAATATATGTGTGTGAAATAACCACAAGCCATTACAGCCCTCTACACACATATATGGGTAAAACTAACCACTGTGCCTACCAGCACTAGATCTACCAAGAGAAGAGAGCGGGGCCAAAGGGGGTAGTCAGCCATTCAACCTCCTATCAGAATGTTGGGGAAAACACCCCCCCAGGGCTCAGAATCCCCGGGGTGTCAGTTGCCCTTACCGACAGGGTGGAGTAGCGTATAGAAACACAAAAAGTACAGAATATATAAGTAACTCACATCCACACTATGGGCATTACCTAGTCTTAGATACAACTGCAGCTAACGTCTCTCAGACTCCAGGCTGCTACTTCTAAGACTAGGTATCCTATAAGCACACAACCAATTGAAGAGCTTTATTAGATTACTCCATTCTCATTTATCAGTTCCACTGTACATTAGTTAATTCTTTAAGCATTAATTAAGATTGAACAATTCCCCATTTAACTGAAATGGCGTCACTTTCAATACAACTGCTCCTTTTTAAGATTCACATCACCTTTAAATTCTAACATCTCCATCCCCGTGGATTTTCACCATTTAATCAAACATTCAATACAGAAATACTTTTCCACATTCCCAGGCATTCTAGAAAAACATCCTATGCTTCTAAACACAAAGGAGGCTCAACACGGTGAGTAGATATACTACCCGTCGAGTCTTTGCCGCCTATAGAAAGAGCATAGACCCATCCTCCATCGAGAGGCTAAACACGGAAAGCACGTGGCATACCCCGCGTGTCTTCGCCTCCTTTGGAAGAATGGTAGCAAGACCAGCTGCCTTGAGCAGTGGGGAAAGAAAAGCAGATTAACATTCAAGAAAACCACAAGCAACCAGCAACCACATCTGTCCCATTCCATCACCCCCGGTGTCCTCCCTGACACCCATATGCATAAACTGATGCATCTCGCCACACTAGGCATCATCCGCTGCCACAACTATAAGGCCTCCATGCCTCCACATATCACAACAACCATCCAGGCTCACATCACAGCACAAGCAGCAGGAAAACAAACATCACAAAATGGGCTCTCGGCCCTTTAACAAACAAGAGGGTAACTCAGAACCCTTTTTGAAATTCCCACATAATCTGTTCTCTAATCCATATTGAATTAACAGATTTGATATTCGTAGGTTCCAATCATGGATACCTAATCAGTAAGCTATCACAATTAAATAACGAAACTTACTTCCCTAATTTGATTATCCTCAAATTATAACAACTACAACAACGACAACAACCAGATTAATTTATATGCCTCTTTATCCTTTGCCAATTAATCAACAGTTAATTCCAGCTTTACGTTCATTATCAATTTCTATCATGAACGATCAACAAATCAAAGAAAACATAGATATCACTATATCTAGGAAAACATGAGGCAAACCGTTATCACGGTATAAAGCAACAGCATGCGATCAACCAATTCTTTTAATCCGGTTCAAGTATTTAATTAGGTCAATTTCATTGTGATCCAAAGGAATAAATCATGCTAATTCTACGATTGCACATATATAATTAGAGAAGCCATGAATCCCCTACCTCGAAGAGTTCTTGACGTCCTTTATCCACAAAACGGTTCACAATTCTCCTCTCGCAACAACTGCATCCACCCGGGGACGCCACGGTACGACATCACCAACCAACCCAACAAAACCCATTAGAAACATAGAAAGGAGAACAAGAGAAGATGATCCACAAAGGAACGATGATAAAACATACCTTATATCAATGATTGACAGACACAGCTCGATTTCATCCAAAATAGAGCAAAACCAATCAAAGGAGTAGGGTTCGATTGTGAAACTCCAACGGAAACGATTGAAAGGTTCTAGCGTCTCTTGGCCGAGAACAGAGAGGAAAAACAATGGAGAATGACATCTCATCCCCCCCCCTTTTTTTATTTAGAGAGGCGACGGTTTAAGATCCGGTTTACTCTCCGTTCAAAACGGAGCGCACTAACTCACGCGGTTTGACCAAGTAGAAACATCCCGGCCTTAGGAATAATTAATATAGAATTTATGGGTTTTGAATCGGTCTTAAAACACATAAAATAAGGTTTTAAAAGTATTTTACGTCAAAGAAAACGTCAAAATTTGCAAAGCTGGAAACACTGTTCACATACTCTAAATTTGGCAAAGGAATCGGTAGCTCTTAAGAAACTGGAATCACTGTTCATTCGTGAAATTTGGCAAAGTATGGGATCGGTAGCTCTTAAGAAACTGGAATCACTGTTCATTCGTGAAATTTGGCAAAGTATGGGATCGGTAGCTCTTAAGAAACTGGAATCACTGTTCATTCGTGAAATTTGGCAAAGTATGGGATCGGTAGCTCTTAAGAAACTGGAATCACTGTTCACTCGTGAAATTTGGCAAAGTATGGGATCGGTGGCTCTTAAGAAACTGGAATCACTGTTCACTCGTGAATTTTGGCAAAGTGTTAGCCAAGCTACCAGTAGACTATAACCACCAGTAGGCCGAGCTACCGGTAATCAGCAGCTACCGGTAGGCCGAGCTACCGGTAATCAGCAGCTACCGGTAGACCGAGCTACCGGTAATCAGCAGCTACCGGTAGACCGAGCTACCGGTAATCAGCAGCTACCGGTAGACCGAGCTACCGGTAATCAGGAGCTACCGGTAGACCGAGCTACCGGTAATCAGCAGCTACCGGTAGACCGAGCTACCGGTAATCAGCAGCTACCGGTAGACCCAGCTACCGGTAATCAGCAGCTACCGGTAGACTGAGCTACCGGTAGGCAGCAGCTGGGGGATAAGTCACCTTGACCTCCCGGAACACCTCCAACACCACATTTTCACAAAGTAATGGACCAGGGAGGTCCGGGCCATTACAATATTTCCTGGTACTTTAGATGTATTGTAGAAGGAACATTAGTAGGAAATGTAGTAGTTACTATAGTAGGTATTTTTCGGTACTATAGTAGTTGGAAATATTCAATATCGGGCCACCGGTTTGGGCCTCGATTCCTTAAGGCCTTCAACCCACAAATCCATTAGGTCGGTAAAGATTTCAGGCCACCATATGTCCTTCAGGCCACCTCTTGGCCTTCATGCCATCAGATATCGAGATGAAAACATGAAAAATTGTACATGGAATAAGCTTCATATGAGGATTCAATGCAGGCGCATTCACTATAGTAAGTCCTAAAAATTTGTAAGAATTATCTGGTATGACACTTTTTATCAGTACCAAACATGTGAATCCTTTCACATGAAAACTGTGTGAACAACTAAGAAAAGGTGGAGAGTTTATCCTGATGTTGACGCTAGGGAGGTGCATTTTCACGTTTTCATAGTCTGGGATGTATTCCTTTATGAATTTTGGGTCCTTCAACTTCCTGATTCCTATGAGAAATAAAATTTTAGGGTTCCCCATCAACCATTAAAAAAGAGGGATTATAAAAATGAATATAAAATTAAGGCCTTTGAGACACTCTAGAAAAAATTTACATGAAAATATAATAAGAATCAATCATCTGACAAATAAAAAATTAATCCCAGCATTTAATGATAATAATCACCATAATATACAACAAATCACTTCAAAATATTACAACAATTACCATAGTAATACATGAAATGTCCACGTTTTCATATCTAATTAGTTAGATATTGCATAGAAAATTATACAAAACAATATAATTATGAATAACAATTAAAATATTATATTTTCAAAAATCCTTCCTAAGAGGATACCAAAAAAACAAATATAAAGGCCACGCACCTCAAATTCAACTCGAAAAACATAAAAACCATTATGACTTACCGAACACTCTTTTTTCTCTTAAATTATCACTACCCAACCAAAATTTGAAGGACATCATTCAATGTAAGTGAAAAAAATTCAACATATCATATCATAACTTACCAAAATATCATATCTAACCCACACAAAAATCCTATGTCATAACCCTAGAAAAAAAATTAAACCAAAATTATGATTCCATAATCATTCTAATTTAATTATAATTTTTTTTAATATAAAATTTTTCCAAAAAATAATTTTACATGAATAGAGTTTCGCATCATAGTGTATGGTAAATAACTGGAAGAATTATTAAGAATAAAACTGATCATTTCCATCCACATATTTACATGCATGATTTAATATAGTATAATCATCACAATGTTTTGGCATGTATTCAAAAAATAATTAAACAATAAAATAAATTGAAATCCTGTTAAATATATTACAATATTCAATATTCCTCGTGATAATTTCAAATTTCTATTTTCATATCTATTTCACTAACATTACACAAGTAATACTCATAGCACCAACAATGGATAAATAATGGAATAATAATAATATGAAATTGAAAAAGAAGATATTAAAAAATGTTTATAAAAAATGAATAATTTAAAAAAAAGGATCATATAAATGTAATTAGAAACATACAATAACCCATTTAACCATATTTAACAACAATACTAGTCTAAAAGAAATGTATAATAACAAATGTAATAATAAATACATAAGTAAATAGAAACCACTCTCCCTAAACCAACCATATCTACCAAGCCGAATGAGAGAAAAAAATTACTTTTCCCTCTGAGGTTTCGTCATGGTGGATTTACAAATGATTTAGTGACACAAAATTTCATAGCTTATACTAAATAATATGACTACTTAAATCAATATAAATAATGATAACTCCCATCATTCATTTATTGTAGGTAATAATTTGATTAGGTGTTGAACATCATTCATTTCATTATAGTTAAAAATCAAAGGATTTCTGTTTTAATAATAATATATTCGAAATTCCCATAACATATTAAGTAGTTTATATTCCAGAAGACAAAGGAAATTTTAAAAATCCCATAATTTAAAAAGGTTGAGGAGTTCGGTTTTGAGTAAATTTTATTTAATCACTAATGATTTTTTGAGGAACCTTCACCAATATTCTCTAGAGATATTCACAGCTAACAAACTACCATAAAATAACAAAATAATTTCTACAAAATTATTAAATGAATTGGGATGATAAATTATATGTAAAAGATAACCTTTAATTACAAATAATTTTTATACATGGACCATATCCCAACATTCGTGGATGTATGTAATGAACTAACCCCAGTCTATTGGATATGCCACCTAAATAGACCCATCACATAATATATGTAAAATTGGATAACAAAATTTCCTTGAATATAATTAAGACAAGACATAAAACTATAGTAAAAATTTTAAATAGAATATATACCTCAAAAATATACAATCCTATCCAAAACAGGCTCAAACATAAAGTAATTCAAACCCCCACATGGACAATAGTCCCTTCAAGACCAGCGGGAAATAAAAGCACCAGTAATAAGAGAAACAATATTACTATAAGATGTTCCTCCATTTTCATTAATACCACAATAAAACATATAAAAATTACCAAATTCATAATTAGGGTGTGATCCAAAGATCATTAGGATGCCAAAACAGTTTCTATACAAGGTATAATATCATGAATCTAGAAATAATAAATTTTAAAAAAATATCATTACAATAAATTTACAAAAATTAAATCAAGATTTTAATTATTTCCCACATTTTTCCTTTGGTTTTTATAAAATACATTCATATTCTCATCCCATAATTATGAAAACTATAAGTGATAAGTCATAAAATAATATTCAGCTGTAAATAGGGACACATATAATTTAAATAACCTATCATCTGAAACTACGTGAGAAAACATAAAATAAAGTCTTGTGAACAAGAATACATGATAAAAGAAATAATGTGATAAATAACCATATATAAATAATAAAAAATCTCCTCGTATTGGAATCTAGCCTTTGAAAAAATGCATACTAGACACTCACAATCCTATATAGGAATATTTGAAACCCATAGATATCGAGACTTTCTAGTTGATATCACAAACTTTTACCTCTTATGGGTGTAAAAAACAATAATGATGTCCACCTTTCTTTCCTAATCAGCCATGGTTTCCAATTTTCAATTTTCTGAATAAATTTTCAAAACCATTATCCCAATTTTATAATCCATTATCACAGCCATTACAATCCTCTTAGGAGATTGAAAACCCATTTCCAAATTATGAAAATTTCTTTTCAATGAAACCCCCCTTTTGGAAACATTTTCCTTTCAAGAAATCAATTGGAACAAAAAACCAGTTAAAATAAATGAACAAAAAAAATTAATTTCTCTTGAATTACATGCAAGTTTCCAAATTAACCCATTTCTTGGAAAAATATACCTCAACAAGATAGAAATCTTGAAACCTTCAAAAATGGTGTCTGAAAAATATGAGAATGACCTTCAAAAGACAGAGCATCGGGAAACTGAAAATAATCAATAGAAAACACATTCTAATAAAAAATTTGAACATAATAATATCCAAACCCATAGATGCAACCATATCCTAATAATAACCAAATTGATTACATACCTTGAGAGAAGAAACCCCACCGCAATGGTGATCAGTCATATAAATTAGAGATATGGAAGGGAAGAAGTCAACCAAAAATGACTAAGAATATTCTCTAGATCCATATCAATGAATCATATAATGAATGAAATGAGGAACTTCATGAGTGGCAACATTAAAGCCATGTCATTATTATAACATGGCATGACTCCCCTTACACGTTTTGTGATCCATGAAGATCATATATTCAGAAAACCCTTTTCTTTTTATTATATACATGATACTTTATATGTTATAAGTTAAACTATTTTAAATAGTGTGTAAACCTCTCATGTAGTTTATATAATTTGTGAATTATTTCCACTAATCATTACACTATGTGTACTCTCTTTACCCGATGTGTAATTGCCTAATGAATATAAAAAACGACACGCCTTGCTGAAAATTCAAACAAATCACTGACTTTACCATTACATATATCCTCACAATTATTTCTAAACATTACTTCTCAAAAGAAAAAGGAAATGAAAAACAAATATAACAACATACCTGATAGAAAGGTAAGGGTTCATTACAATCTATATACCATAAATTCTTTATTTTTCCCATAAATCTATCATGATCCTAGATCCATAAAAAGATAAGGCCAATTTTCCCTTATCAATTACTCTCACTCCCATGTCATGTGGATATCCTGACCGCACTACCCTAGTACATGGAAAAGGGGATCATTTTATATCATTGTACCTTATCCTGAATATCCATTATCTGAAATGGATTCTAACCAATGTGGAATCCGGGTAAATATGGACATCCATCAATCTAATCACCTGGTAAGGATCTATTATATACAACCTCAATTAGGAAAGATGATATACCTAATGGATATAATCTAATATATATAGAATGTCCAACTGGTAGTTCACCCTACTTAGTAATCCAACGATATCAAAGAGGCCCACATAACCTCGGTGATAACCTACCATTACTACCCAACTAATTATGCTCCCATGAAAAGTTAAACAATGATAATGACCCAATCAATAAAATCAAACTCTAGTGGTTGATAACAATAATCTAAATAATATTTCTAATGAATTCAATGATCAATCTTATCTTGAGAAACTTTGAAATCTCCTTCATCTCCAAAACAAGACTTCGCCCAACCATGGACCACTCT
Organism: Viscum album; assembly: GCA_963277665.1. NCBI lineage: Eukaryota > Viridiplantae > Streptophyta > Magnoliopsida > Santalales > Viscaceae > Viscum > Viscum album. Next base: position 274,284,010 of record OY728142.1, on the reverse strand, counting down.
CTAAAATCTTCCTAGTAAAAGGGATATAAACATGGATTCCCATAAAAATAAATTAATTTCACTATCATTATCAAATATGGATAACTATTTGTGTATAAACTTCTAGAAAAGATAAATTCTTTTCTAAATATAATCTGAAATCAAGCACCCATGTTTGGGGTATATCATTTGGAATATATATATCCCTCTCTATATTTCCATTCTTCTGTAGATGATAGGTCATGAAAAATTTCAACTAGGAACTCATATAATATTTCAAAACATTCCAAAACCTAGATGTGAACCCCGGGACCCTATCAAGAAAACATCATTGGTAAACCAATGATTTCATACAATCTTCCAGTAATACATGTCCCCATGATTTTCCACATTTTTTGTCTCCATGATTGGAATTAAATGTTCTAATTTCATGATTTGATCAATGATCACACATATCGGCTCCTTCCCATTAAACCTCTATGTAAAAATAATGATGACTTCCATGGAAATATCATCCCAATTCTATATCACAATAGGTAATTACTTCAACAACCCATTTGGTCTCTGGTGTTCTATCATAATTCTATGATAGGTAAAACACCACGATACAAAATCTGCAATCGAGTATCTCATCCCTTTCCACCCATACTGTTGTTTTAGATCATGATACATCTTGGTAGTAACTGTGTTCACAAACAAATAATATTGGTTCCAATTAACTTATAACTCTTGCATCATTGAAAATTGAACAACCAAGATACTATAGAAGCACAAATATCCAGTTGGAGAATGAGACCACTCTCCCAAGGTCTCCCCACCATAAAGGAATTCACTAAAACATTGTCACTCAATGTTTATCACTGTATCATGTTGAACTATCTCAGCAAAAGATGATTCATCCTTCATCAAAGACATAAAAACATGTCCACCAACATCTTACAATTTCAAGAACATCCTAGAAAAAAACCAATCATATACCGCACTATGAATGATTCTTTCATGGATTGTCTCGATAATTTTTGTCTCAATGCATCAGAAACAACAATCCCTTTCATTGGAGTAGAAGAAATATTTAAATAAAAAGTCTGAAGATACTCTACCCATCATCTACATCGTAAATTAATATTCATATAAGTAAAAGTATAATCCAGAATCTTATGATCCCAATGTACCATAAATCGCAACCCAAATTGATAGTGACACGTGTTTTGAGTGCATACATAACCATCTCCAAATAATGATCATGGAAATGTTTTGTATTCTCATGAGGTAATAACTGGTGAGAACTATAATCCACCACCAATTTCCCCTACATCAATACACATCCTATATACATACCAGAAGAATCATAGAAAAAACCATAACTTGATCCTAATTTCTAAATAGTCAAATTTGCTGGGGAATTTAACCTCGCCTTCATCTCCTAAAAACATATCTAACACATGTCATTCCCATGAAACTACACACCCTTATGGGTAAAATATTTCATCAGAAATGCTATCTTCTATAAGGGCCTAAATAATAATTTATAGTAACCAACTAAAACGTTGAATCCTTGGGTACCAAAAACATTTATGGGATACTCACAGTATATACCTTCATGTACCTATTCAATATCAACTAAGATACCCCTAACAAATATCACATACCCCATAAACATCACTTCTTGGATCTAGAACTCATATTTTTTAATCCTACCATAAATAAAATTTTATTTCATGGTAATAATAATTATATCCAAATAGACCATATAATCTTCTTCTAACTTAGAATACTAAAAAATATCATTCAAAAATAGAACAACAAAAGGTTTTCAAGAATAGATGAAATATCTGATTCATCAAAACCATAAACACTGCAGGAAAATTAGTGAGACCACTTAAAATAACCAGAAACATGAAATATCCATATCAACACTTAAATTATTTATTTGGTATTCCATGTTCTCTAACGATCAACTGGTACTTCCATAAACATAGGTCAATCTTAAAAAACTAATGATCTTATCTAAACTGGTCAAAGACAGTATAAATCAATGGAAAACAATATTTGATCATAGAGGTTACCAGATTCAAATTTTGATAATAAATTTAATGTCTTAGGCTTCATTCTGCCTTATTAGAAATGAGGATAGTAGAATCCCATGGTGACACACTAGGAAGAATAAATCCTTTATATTTTATGTCCTAAAGATGAATATTAAATTCCAACAACTCAATAGGTACCTTATTATATGATGATATAGAAATGAGCATTATATAAGAGAGAAGTTCTATAGTAATCTTGACCTCTCTCTACGGTGGTAAAAGAGATAAATCATCTAGAATGTCTTTGGGGTGGGAACATATATTTTTAGGAAGTTAAACACTCAAAAAACGTTCAAATACATCAAGACACATATCTGAAAATTAGAATAATATTACCTTATCATTAGTAATAACATGCCCTAACCATCCTGATCTAGAGTCCCACCCACCATATAAAACATGAATGATCCCATCGATAGATAAAGACTGAACCATATAAAGAAAATAGTCTATCTCAGCCATAATATTGATCATAGAATCAATGATGATAATCAATTCGACGATTTCAATATCATGGAACAAAAAGTCCCACTCCACCTCAATTTCAGTTATTATCACCATACACTCATGACATATAAAACCTTGTTTGAACCTCATTCCCAAAGGAATGTAAAGATATAAAAAGAATGTAATTTGTTCCCAATGAAAACCCAACATTCCATCTAACATTAATGATACAAAGGTATTAGTATAACCAATATAAAAAAATCATCCCCATAGAAGACAAGAAAAACACAGTACCTACAAAAATAGTTATAACTGCTTCAAATTCCTCCAGTGAATATTTCGTTCAATAAATTCTTCTTGTCTTAGCCACATGAACATCTCTCTTGTCTTGAGGAATTAACCAACCACCCATGGAAGCATCATAATGAAACAAAGAACCCCTGGTGAGAGTGGATCCTACACTTGTTACCTGAGATATATTTTCACAAAAACATTATAGATTGCCAAATCATCAAAAAATATAAAAACCCCTAGGATATTCTAAAATAATATGAAATTTATGACCATACCTCCCACAGTAGTAGTATAAAACCAACTTATTCCCTATCAAATACCCTGAAACCAATCGTGATGAAAACATACAACTGTAATTCTTTTTTTTATCCATAATATACACCCTGGATAACCACTAAAACAGCTTAAGCTCTACCCAAACCTATCATCCCACATATGTCTACCTCATATAATGCTTACTGGTAAATAAAATCTTCAATTTTTGGTAGTCAAATGAGTATATACATCAAATTAACATCATGAAGCAGTCCTAACTCAATCCATAAAGCCTTTAGGCACTTCATATTTACAATCATTGAGGATATTTGCACTGACATTTCAAAATTGATAGAATACACCAGAATGGTATGCTCCCCATAATATATGGTCAAAATCTCCTAGGTCTGAACTACACACAATGTCTTAGAGTAAAAAATATGGCTAAATATTTTATTGAAAGAAGACTACGATAGATCCTCATGCAACTTATCTATCTTAATAAATTACCACCATCTCTTTCATGGTCCCTCATGTGTATACATGGAAAACCCCATCCTAGATTCTGTTGAATTATTCAATAGGATGAAAATATTATATATCCTCTCAAAAAACTCCTTAAATTTTTTGAGTCCATTTTCGCTAGGAAATATTTGAGGATTCTTCTCAGTAAATTCAAATATATGACCCACTACACATTATCGGTTCCATACACCAACATGACTCATACTTAAAATTGTACAAATAATATTTTAAATCATCTAGGCGTCTACTAGAAGATTCAAATGTGCATCGTATCTCGTAGGTTCCTCTCTCATATTTGGAGGAGCTCTTTTCAAAGGAATTATTCATCAGAAGATAATAATAATTTAGTAATGATAAATTCCCAAAATCATAGGAGAATCTTTAGTATTTTATAAAAAAAGATAAAACATTATGATTTTTAAAGAACAATGAAAGGGATTACATAAAAAGATATATGTCAATTTAAATAAAATTCAGGTACAATTCATTCAATCGACCTCCAATTGAATGTCTTAAACCTATTAAATATTTCAGACTACCAATGGTAACTTGAATTCAGTTATATAAGTTAGTTTTCTAGGACACATGTCCACGCTTACTATTGTAATTTTGATAGTCCTAACTCTTAACTACCTAATACACTAAACCAATCTCAATAAGTGTTAACAAACTTTAATATGAGCATCCCTTTAATAAAAGATTCTAATTAACAAACCCAAGTCAACGAGGAAAGCCACATGAACCATCCAGTCGTGTAATATATGTAAAATAGAATAACAAAAACTAGCAATTAATATACAAAAAACAAGACATACCACTATAGTAAAATTTAATCATAACTGAGATACAAAAAAATATATTTAATCCATGAAATAATAGGAAATTCTAGAAAGTAGTTCAAATCCCCATTTTACCAATCATCACCTCCAGACGTGGTCAAACTAATAGTAGATGTAACAAGAAAACACAACATGTTACAAGAATCTCTAACCGTTACCTTAATCCTAAAACAAATCATCTAAAAATTCATATAAGTTTCTTGTAGGGTGTAATAAAAGTCCCAACATGCTACCATCATAGTTTTTATACATTTTCTAACATTAAGAATGCAAAAAATATAGATTTTAAAAAATAGTTTTATAAAAAATTTCTTAATTTAAATCGATTTGTAAATAATAATACATTTTTCCGTTTGGTTTTCATAAAATACTTCTTATTATAAAATAAGAAATATGATATGTAGATTTGATAATGTATAAAGGAATATAAATTCATCAATAGGTACATATATCCAAGAAATAATCTACCATGTGATACAATATACAAAAATTCATATTAAAACCTTTGAGATACAATCTATGACAAGAACGAGCATGTGACAAATAACCATAAATGAAAAATGAAAAAAAAAACAGTATTAGGACTAGACTATGGGAAAATTCATACAATATACTAACATTCCTAAATAGAAATATGTTGGATCCAACAGATATCGAATCATTCTAGTTAATATCACAAAAAGTCACATATATTAGTAAAACACACACTAAGGATGTCTTTTCCTCTTTCCTGATGCACCAATGTTTCCCAATGTGAAATTTTCTAAATAAATTTTAAAAACAAAGATAAAATATTTATGAACAATTTTAAAATACAATATAATCTAATTTGGTGTTTGGAAATCCATTTCTAAATTAAGGAAATCTAATTTCAAATAAGACCCCAATTTTTGAAAAACAATTCTTTTCCAAAAGTAATTTGGAATAACTTATCACTTCAAAAAATATAAATTCCAAAGTACATTATCCATAATGACATTAAATTCTTAATAATAACCCATTTAATAGAAACACGTACGTCAATATGGTAGAAACATGTCTTTATTTAACAATTATGACTATACACCAAGATAATTACCTTCTTTGGACAAGGCATGCCAAGAAACTGAAACGTTTCAATAGAAAACAACATTCAATCACAAATATGAACCAAAATATAGCTAAAACCACTACCTCAACCAAATAAAATGAATAACAAAAGGATCACACAACCAGAGAGAATAAATACATCCAAAATGATGAAAAATCATTGAAAGAAGAGGTTTGGAAGGGAAGGATTCACCCGAAAATTCCATGGAAGGAACTCTATGATGAGAGCATGGAATCCTACAATAAACAAAATGAGAAAACACTCATGAAAAATCTTAAAATCCTATTTTTGGACTATTAGATGGAGTGTAGTCTTGTTACACATCATGAAATCCATGATGCTCATATACACTAAAAAATATATTGTATTTTTATTAAAACATTTTATTTTCTATTACATAATATTTACCCTATACACAACTTGTAAACCAATCACATTGTTTTTACAGTTCATGGATTCTTATGGGAAGAAATTACATGGAATTTACTCCCATTACACATCATTCAATCTCCCATTGAATAGAAAATATTTATGTTTAAGCTAAAAATTAAAAGAAATAATTTACATGACTATTACAGGTATCCTCCCAATTCATTTTTGGAATTATTTAACAAAACATATTCTAAACCATTCATGAAAAATGATAATGGTCGGTTTCACTATGTTTCCTTTTAAAAAAAAAATTAAACCTTCCTAAATCAATTTAAATGAGGGAATACATGATGGTTGGAACATCACCCCACTAAAATAATAGAAATTACGACATATATAATTTAGGTGATTGGAATATTTCTTATATAACAATATTCATTATTTCAATTTTTATTGTTTTTTAATTCCGTTACCAAGCATAAAATATGATTCAACAAAAATTATAACTTATTATCAAAAGTTATAACTTATCATTTAAAAAATATTATTTATTCCAAAATAAGGATTTTAAAATTTGGTGTTGAAAAAACATAACATATTTATTCCTCGTAATCAAAATCATTTTCAAAGGAAAATTTCAGCCTATGATATATAATATAATCCTAAGAATCATACTAAAATGTATTAAACTAATGGAAACACTGATAATACATAATATATATTCATATGTAGTAAATTTATAGAGAACATGTAATATATTTAATAATATATAATATATTTATTGGTTATAGAATTTGTTATGTATTATATTTTCTAGTGCATAATATATTTCTCTAATGACTGATATATATTCCTTTCATGTAATACTATATGAAAGGATTTTTATTTTGATATAAATCCATAAGATATAATTTTAGTCAATATATGATCTTTTATTAATACATAGGTTTTTATAAATGGATTGAAAATTTGAAATATACGGTTTTTATTCTAAAAAAATAAAAATGTAAGGGTTTGTCCAAAACATAACATTTTTTACCTTATAAAGTCCAAAATATATAATATAATTTTTTAATTTAATCGATAATTTTCTTTTTTGAAAACGAAAATATTTAAAAAAACTAAATACGTAAAAAAAATTAACCACAAAAATATAATGTAAGTTTACTTGTTGATCATAATCATAGGTTAAGACAGATAATTCCTCTTATCATTCATAAAATATTATATATTCCAAAATGATGAAATATTATTAAAATATATACACATAATAAATAATAACTTCCTCAAACTCCCTCAGAACTAGATAAATGATAAAGGAAGTGGTTGGGAAAATCAGATCCCTTAAATTTTATATATCATAAATAATTATCTTCCTAGAGAATTTAAATAATCCCCCAGAAAAATATAAACCATCATAGCTACTTGAAGGACCCTAGATCGCCCTGAGATGGGGGTGATTCAGGGTTTCACCTTTTTCACTTCTCTACTAGAACTTGTTCCCATGTTGGGAGGAACTTGTTTATACTTGTATGATGGAAATGTGCAGTAATTAAAATATTCACTTGAAGAAGGACAACACAACACTTTTTACTTATTTCAACACTAAGGTCTACGTCCAAGGAGCATACAGAGATGGGTTTTCAGTCATAAGAAATTCTACTAACCATCACAAGATATGTATTACAATGGACTGGGCACAGTCACTCTTTCCCAGGAACACTTCGTTTATAAAGGATTAGGGATAGCCCACTGCTTCCCTCAGATCACTTCTGTTGACTCCCCTAGCTCACTACATTAGGATAGGTCTCACTCAGTTTATCGACATTAAGGTCGCTTCTATAGATTCTCATGAAAATTCATTGTCTCTATTCAGTATAAGACAGTTCTTTTATCAAATCCCAGAATTGATGCTCTTTTAAATTCAGTTTTCCCCTTTCATGTAATTACTAAATTCATGAGAAATTCCTCCTCTTTTTCCATTATAATCACAAATTCCCTTTAAGCTGTTTTCATTTCCACAAACTATACTTGATTCTGCAGACTTTATCTGATATGTGTACCATTCTTCCTCTACATACCGCTCCTAGTTCGTGTATCATTTATGCTCCACGTATTGTGCCTTCTCAACATACTACGCATGATTTTCATACTGCCTCTTCCCCGTATACCAGCTCTACTCATTTTACTGAGCCTTCTCTGTGTAACATTCCTATTCTGCGCACCACACCTACTCCACGCACCACACCTGCTCTACGCACCACCATTGCATACCTCCTCTATATACTGCCTTCATGTACTGCCTCTGCATATTTCCATCACATTCTACCTCTATATACCTCATTCACATACCACCTCTGCGTACCACCTTCATGTACAACCTCTACATACCGTCTCATTCTTCTGTGGTCTTTATCTTCAAATTCTTCTAATTATTTCATCTCCCACATACCACGTTTTCTTATTCAAAAACACTTCCATAGACTACTCCTTCCAATTTAGAGAACTATTTTGTCTTTCATGTTCCACATCATCCAATGCCGAATCCCTTCTACATACCACTTTTGGTCATAGGCTAGTTATTCCACCTAGATGATACTTTTTTATCGAATTATCTCTTAATTAGTGATTGGATTAGCACCCCATCTCTGGGAATGTAACTCTTCAAATTTTACCAATTTGTTTCACCCAAATTTTAACGGTGGGATGAAATTCACCGCATACTAAACACCATCCGCCTATTGTAAGCCTCAACTACATACTGAGACCCTCTTGCAAACTGTGAATGGTCACTAAGAACAATGTTTTTTCTCATCCATGTACTAAATCTATCCTCCAACAACAAGCCATTATGTGTACCAAAAAACCATCCATGGTGAACCATCGGCATTATGCATACCACGCGCCTACACTTCTTACAGTCGCTATCAACCATTTTTTGTAGCATTCTACGTACTTCATGCCCTTACCATGTACAGTTCCATGTACTACATGCCTTCATCCCGTACCATTGCTGCGAACCGTTTTCGGTTCTGTACACCACTCCGTGAACCGTTTCCAATTCCAGGTACACGATCACAAACCATTTCCCGGATATGGGATGTTGTCCATGCTCTATGGTATGTGGTTTGCTTCCATTACTGATTTCCCTCGTCATTATTGATCTCATTCACTCTTATGCAGAAATCCTTCCATTACCAGAAACAACATCCCAATTTTGAGGTTCAACAGTTAAGAAAATTTTGAGAAATGACACCACCATAAATATATTTTTTTGGAAATAACGTGCATGGTAATTTACTTTCATATTTCTTCTCCAATAATCATTATGTTTCATCACAAAACTTTTCTGACATGATATATAGTATTTGATCAATCAGTTTAAACATCATCAGATTCTCCAGGGAATGTACTTCAACGGCCCAACTTCCCTATCATATAGCAATATCTGTCTCTCCATTCAATAATTAATATGTCTGAATCATCTTCTCATCATTGTATGATAATTCTAAAATTTTAAAATCTCCACATGATCCCTCATTCATTAATGCATGAATCTTTATGTAGGCTATTTCATGGTCTTTTTAAATAGTGATATGTTTCATGATAACTTTATAATGTGAATCCCTTCAACACTCTCTAAGATGTTTTCATTTTTGTATAAAATATATCACCAGTGATACATGTATCTTGAACATAAGATCAATTCAACAATCATCTGAATTTCCACTCTCAATAACTGTGGAGTTTTTCATCATATCCTTACTAATTTTTATCTTCCTTGAAAACTATTGAAGAAAAATACAACCATATACACAATGTGGTCCCAATAATCTTCCCTTTGTAATATTTTTGTCAATTCCTTAAATTCCTCCTCAAAAGAACGTGTCAATATCAAAATGAGATTATTATTTCTCTATGTTTTCTTTTTCTCTATCTCTAACTTTTGAACATCCATTTCACTTTCTCTCCACCTTATTGACCAGAAATAAAAATGTCAGGGGAAAAGGTTATTTGTCCTTTCCTATGAAATGTTTAATCAATCATTTCACCGTATGTCTTAAAAAATGTGTGATGTATAAAACAACATGATTTTTTTTAAACAACAAGGATTTCCATCAATCGCTAATCATGATACCTCAAGAGATGAGAACTCATGTACTTTGTCTTAAAGGGTTTTCCACATTCATTCCAGGCTGATGAAATCGAATGTGATCGGGAATAATCAACCTGAAAATCATGCACTCACTTCAAAGAACAGATCAAAATCATTCATGTTTAATTAGAATGATAAATTGCCTATGGGAACATCCATTCTTATTATATCACTAATTAATTCATTTAATCCCACTTTGAAAAATAATCTTCATTCTGAGTGACCAAGGACGAGAGATTGAGAAATGACATACCTTTTCCAATGACATGTTCTTCAAACAATTTCTAGTGTAATTGAATTTAATACCAACTGAAATTCATGCTGGTAGAAATAATAATTATGGGAGATTAGTCATTTGTATCCCCCTCAAGGGAAACACTCCTCATCATCTTCATCAAGGGTGATCATTTTTCATTTTAAATATTGAATATCAATTGAATAATCATCCATGTATGGACACTTATTCAGCTTTTCTATCAAAAGTTTATAACATTCAGTACTTTTCATGTTCTTCCCATGAGAGCATGCTTCACTTTCAATTCCTTGCACTATCATCACAAATACAATACTATGATAATTAATGGAAAATGGTGGATTATCGTTTCCTCTTCAATGCAAGATAGAAGGCTGAGATGGTTTTCTAAATAATGATGATTCATTTTCTCCAGTCTTCAGGCTCGAAAATATAAGAATATTTTTTGATCAATGCTGAGGATCTATTCATATTATCTTCTTCATTTTGGGGAGAGTTTTTCTTCTTAATATCCATCATGAATGATAAATCCATTCTTATTTTAAAGACAAATTATTTCTCTGGTATTAATATTAGATAAACTTTTTCAATGAGTCCATATTTCATACATCTCTCACACAAAAATTCATTAAAAATTTTTATTCATTGGTTTTTACTCTCTCGTTCTCTTTATATTTATCACCTGAATGTTTTATTTTTTTCTTTAACACTAGCCTTGGACTTTTCATCTTCGGGTTTCCTCATTCCTTCCATATCTTCTAAAAATATGACCAACATTTCATTTGGAACTGTTGTAGCGGGTTTGAATCTTCGACACGGGTTCATCTGACTATCATCCCTCTTAATTCCCCTTTTATATGAATTTCCCATCAATTTCATTGATATAAAATCCATATTCTTCTTAAATTCACTACATGAGATCTTCTTGGGGAAACGAGTGTTAAAAATATTCTCCTAATTTCTTCCCAAGGTAGCTTCTTCAAACATAGCTAGCATTAATGGTCTTCTTTTCTTATCAATAGTGAATGCATGTTGAGATGGGCATGTACAAACATTGTGAACACTACCGTTTCCTACATCATAGATGTTATCAATCATTCCAAATTTCTTTACGTAAAACAGATGCTTCCGGACCTGTGTATGTCACTACTACTTCTCTATATTTCTTCCCTTTGATATAGGATTTCTCTATGCTTTTTGTTTAAGGGATTGTACAAACAATCCAGTGCACAATGCCCAAGTCAGTTTCATCACCAACATTGACCAACAAATCTTGTCTTCTTTATATCTTATGTATAAGGATGTTGGGACTTCTTCTTAACTTGTTTTCCTCTATCTAGAGAACCATCTTCTAGATTTTTCTTCATATCCACCCAAGCCATGGTCGGAGGTTTCTTATCCTCACCTTTCCTCATCTATAATTTTTTTGAGTTTTTCTTCCAACCTGGTCTTTTTGTAGAAACATATTTATAAACAATAGTATAAGTTGGTATGGGTAGTACCTTAACATTATTAGCTGCATGTGATAGATCATTGAGTGAAGTCATGATATTATATTCATATGTTGGAGGTCTTTTTACACTAGAATCTTCCAGTGGGAATTGAGTATCAACAGAAACTATTTTATTCTTTTTTGGTGTCTCAATATGTCTATTTTCAGGATTGATCAAGAGAGCATCCAATTATAGATATGGCCTTTTGAGAATGAACTTCTGATCTCCAATAATATTCATATTCACTTCACAATCCTTCTTCATTCTAATCAATTCTTCATCAGGCAATATCATTTTTTCTAAATCAAATATCCATGTTCCTTTATCTTCTTGGATATCTCATCAAATTGTAGAACCATGACATCAGTGAAAATTTTCATTTTCACTTAACGAACAAGGATCTTTTCTTCATGATACTTTCTTACTCCCTCTTCCTCTTAAAATTCATTGAACCATTTTAATGTATTTATATAAGGTTTTCTCTTTTTTTATTCAAAAAATTCAATCTACCTTGATATATTAAAACATTCTAATATTTTCTTTACCAAGCCTTCCTCCATATAATCTACTTATTTTCTTAAATGGGTGATTTACTCTTGCACACATTGAAATATTCTACAAATACCAAAAACTTTATTTTTGAAGAAATCCTAAAGGTATTTTAGTAGTCTATGAATTTTATCTGTGGTTGAAGATTGATCAATGGTGAAAACACATACCTCCCGATCTCTTTGATCATTTCTTTCCAGGCCTAATAAGCCATCATTTTATGAATGATATGGAGAACCAGATACTATATCTTTTTTATATAAGAGTAACTTCTTCAACTATCTCATAGCTTTCTATTACTTTTTCTTCATGGTCATGCTGGTTATATACTTTTAATCACATATAACTGAAATTTCATCAAGACTGCTCTTCATTGTATACTCTTGAAATAAAAATCAAATATTCTACTGAATTGAAATACTAATGAGTATCCAACATAAATAAACCTCCCTCTGATACAAATTTATGTACCTTAGATCTCCCTAATAGGGGGGTGAATCAAGGTGTCACCTTTTTCGCTTCTATATTAGATATTTTTTCCACGTTGGTAGGAACTTGTTTAAACAAGTATGATGGATATGTGAAATAATTAAAACATTCACATGTAGAAGGATATCACAGAACTCTTTTCTTGAATCACCGCAATGGTTTACATTCAAGGAACATACACCAACAGGTTGTTGGTCATACCAAATTTTAATAATTTTTACTTGATGTGGATTACAATGGTTAGGGAATAATCACTCTATCCCAAAAATACTACCTTATAAAATGTTTATGGGTAGCCAAATGCTTCTTTTGGATCACTTCTGTTGACTCCCCCTAACTCAATATCTTGGGAGAGGTCTCACTCAGTTTAACAACATGAATTTATCTTCAACAGATTGTCATGAAAAGTCTTTGTCTCTCTTCAGCATGAGACACTTCTTGTATCAAAGTACATAATTGATTATCTTTTATATTAAGTTTTCTCATTTAGTGCAATTACTAAATGCACTAGAACTTCCTCCCCTTTTTCCAATAGAATCACAAACTCCAATTATGATTTTTTTATTCCAAAAATTTTCCATGATTATGTGGAAAATATCTAATCTGCGTACCACGCCTGCTCTGCGCACTATGACTGGTCCATGTACCTTGCCTCCACCACCTCATGTGCCCGCTCAGCATATAAAGATGGCTCCACGAACCGTCTCTTCCCCACGTACCGTTACTAGTCCACATACCACACTTGCTCTGTGTTCCATGCCTGGTACACACACCGAACCTACTCTGTGCACCATGTCGGCTCGGTTCACTACCTTCAAATACCGCCTCTACATATCACCTTTGCATATTGCCTCTTTGTACCGCCTTCACGTACTGCCTCTATGTATATCCTTCGCATACCTCCTCTACATAACGCCTTTGTGTAGCACCTCTGTGTACCTCCTTCATGTACCGCCTCTTTATTTTGCTGAATCCTTCTTAAAATTATAAAAACTATTTCATCTCCCGCATACCTCTTATTCTTATTCAATATTCTATCTGTGGACTACTCCTTCCAATTTCATGAACCATTTCTTCATTCATGTACCTTGTCGTCGTACAAAGAATATCTCATGTGTACTGCTTTCCAACTTTGCCGTGTTTTTCCACAGACATGATATTTTCTTTTCGAATTCACTGTTACATTGTGATTTTATTAGCCCTCCTTATATATACAAATTAATTTGCAAATCTCACTAATTCGTTTTACCCAAATGTTCACTTTGGGACAAACGTCACTGCATACTGAACTCCATACAGGTATGGTAATCCTCCACTGCATATTGTGACACTCTTTCTAACTATGAATTCTCACCATGTACTATGTGTCTTCTAATCCATGTGCTGCATCCATTTCACCAATAACGAGCCATTCCATGTACAGAAACTCATTCAGCAATGAGGCATCAGCATTCCACGTCCCACATTCCTTCACTGCGAACCATTTTAGACCTAATTCCACATATTGCATGCCTTCACTACGTACTATTCCACCTACTGCATTCCTTCACTGCTTACAATAGCTTTGAACCATTTTTGGTTCTGTGAACTACTCTACGTACCGTTTCCACTTCCATGTACGTGGTCACGAACAGATTCTTGGACTTGGTATTTGGTCTGTCCACCAAGGTACACGGTTTTAATACTTTTTCAATTTTGTTCTCTATTCTGTATCTTGTTCAATCCTATGAAGAAATAAATCCATTTGGAAAAACAACATATAGATTTTGAGGCCCAAAAAATTGGAAGACACATGTAAAAAACACCACCTTAAATATCTTCTTGGGAAAGAACACCAAAGCTAATTTATTGTCATCTTTATTCTTCAAAAACCATCTTCTATTACCAAGAACCTTATCTGTTGTGATATATAGTCTTTGATCGACTAGTTTCAGCATCGTTAGATTCTCCAGAGAAAGTACATCAACTTCCCAACTTCCCTGTCTACCCGCAACATCAGTCTCTCTAGTTAACACTGAATATGACTGGAATCAGATTCTCAGCTTTGTATGATCATTCTTAAATCATGAAATCTCTACATGATCCCCCGTGCAATAATGAATTCCTCTTCATGTAGGTTGTTGCATGGTCTTTTTGAATATTGAGATGTTCCATGATCACTTTATAACTTGACGCCCTTCTACACTCTCATAGATTTTTTCATTGATTTATACAATGTATCACCTTTGTTACATTTATTTTGAATGTAATATTACTTCAACAATAATATGAATTTCCAAACTCAATAATATTGGAGTTCTTAATCATCTTCTTCTTCATTTTGATCTTCACTGATGACTATTTACAACAAAAACAACATTATTCACAAAGTGGTCCCAACACAAATGGTTAAGGAAACCCATGACATCATAATAAATACCTATCAGATGATTCTCAACCTCAATAATTCAAATTGAACAAAAATAAGAGGATCCAAAAGAGTAATAGATTTGTGGAAATGCCTCTAAAATACAACTAATTCACAACTAACACTCTTTGAGTTTGATTATGGCATCAAATATATCTCACATCCAATAAGGAAACTTCAAAAATTCTCACATGTATAGTAAATACCTCTTAAATGGGATCCTACTCACTATCGGAATCCAAACATAGAAAGGGAAACATGATTCAAAATAATTACCAATTGAAATAAACTATATCAATTTTAAATAATTCATGTTTTTTTAAATCAAAACTCTTTGAAAACATTAGTGCTCATCTTACTAATTTTGTTAAGGTAGTAATTCATTTATATTTATTGTAACCATCAAACACCCCTTTTGGAATAAAATTTTATCATCAGTTTTGAAATCACTCTACAATTTTATAAAGGGAGTAGAGTAACTAATGTAAGAAACACCTCAATCCCCAAAGCATTACCACTCAGTGAAGACCAATATAATCAAATAGGATCTAAATATTCTTAATGATAATTACCAAATTTCATACAATGGGATAAAGAGTAATGAACCTGCTCGAGGTCACGTCACATCATTCAAACCAAGGTGGACATGCTACCTCATCCCTTACAAAATTATCCCTACATGATAGTTAATATATAGAAGACAACAAAAATACTTAAATTAACTATTAAAATCCACTATAGTTTATTATTAACATTATTTTCTAACAAAAACATAGAAATAATATATAGTGGTGAGTACCTTTGTGTACTCAATGGGATCGTATTTCTATGAAATTATTCATCCTTAAGGAATAGTTATTCTGGGATAGAAATTTATAAATTCAAATAAGAAGAGACAAGTGTTAATAAAGAATATACTCTAAAGAAGTATGAAATATAAGAATCTTTAATAATAATATTTTAGAATAAATTAATTTGTACATTTGGCAGTGTTACCAGCATCATCATATCAAATTCATTATATTACATAGGTATGATTAAACAATAGTAATTATCAATTTCTAGGATCGTATAAAAAATAAAGAGGATTCCCAGAATAATATCACCTCCAATTCATTAATCATATCACATTAGATTTATATTTTCATGGTATTAATAAATGAGGTTAATAATAGGTTTTCAGGTCTACATAAGAATAATGAATACAGTCTAGAAAAAAATTTCCATTCATAAATCATCATAATCAGCGCACCATATCACGAGTAATATATATCATGTCATAATATAATCATAATTGATCCACCACATCACCATATAATCACACCCACTGCCATATCACAATAACTCGACATCTTCACCATAGCACAACATTACTACAACCACAACAATAATCAAACAACTAAATCATAACATCATTACCTCGACAAATCAAGTTAAAACCTCATGAAATCACTACCCAAATACATGACCTAACCTTAAGACATCACAACTCATGGTAATTTTTTACATGTCATAACCTTAATCCATTGTATCCCATAAATAAGGGCAACATTCGAAAACCTTATCCATTACAACTTGTATATATTTATAATAACGTACAATTCACATTAATCCATTGTATCCCATGTAATTATATAGATGTAAGTCACAACAATAAGTCATTATAGAATGTTAAGACTATATATGTAATATATATATGATCCATTAAATCCCATGTAGGTATATAAGTGAACGTCACAATAGTAATCCAATAAAGCCTATAAATAATATAAAAGTTATATCCTTTAGACATAGCAGTTTGTGCATAGATGCACTATTCAATAAGCCATTATAACTTATGATGGTATAAACATAACCAAAATCCATTATAGGATACATGTAAGGTATCATAAAATCTTTATAAATCATGAAAATAAATAGTTAATCATACAATAAATCGAACAAAAAAAATGAACACATAAATACAATAATTGTAAATGAAACAACACAACTTACAATAAGATGAAATAATAATCAAACAGATATTATGGTAACCTCAATAATTCAGGATAATTATCACCACAATGAATAACAAATTACTACAAAATATTACTATAATTACAATACTAATAATTAACTTACCATTAATTACTTCATTAATTATTTAATTATTTCTTATGTAATTAATGAAAACTATATAATTAGGATATGACCACAACCTAGCCTTAAAACCTCACACATTCTTCCAATGGGTATACTAACTAAATAAAAGCATCTTCCCAACACCATAAATCAAAATCCTATAACCTAATCACCACTAAGATTTATCTAACCCGCTTTTCCTTACAAATTCAGGCAACATTATCGAAAATTAAAAGACATTACTATAGGGAAATGAATTAATAAAAATATATTTTATTATAGAAGAAAATATTATATCTAAATTTCAAATATATCCTATGATGAAAACCCTATAAAATTTTAATCCTAAATTATACTATTTTAATCATTCTCATTTAATTCTACTATTTTGTTTGTTATTAGCATACTTTAATCCTTAAAAAAAATTCTATCATTAGAATAATGAAACATAATTCACAGTAAATAAATGGTAGTAAAATGAAGAATACATCAAAATTATACCATCCCCCCATTTCCATATATGATTTATCATAGTTTTACGAACAAAAATATGAAGCATATATTCAATTAATAATTAAACATTGTCATAAATAATTATATGGTTTAATATGATTCTACATTATATATTATTCATTGTCATTCCTAACATCTATTTTAAAATATATTTCCTTCCCATATATAATGCCATATAAATTTCACTATAATGGAATATAAAATGGCATAATAATAATATCACAATTTCTTTGAAGATATTAATGGAAAATATTAGAAAAAAAAGTAATTAAAATAAAACACTGAAAACATAAATGTATGATAAAACATCAAATAACCCCTTCCACTAAACCAAACAAAAGTACCAAACATAATTAAGGGTTTAATAATAATTGTATAAATAAATTGTTATTTATATAGTATCCCATATCCCGAGACAACAAATCTCTACCAGTCACTGAAGGGATAATAACATACCATTATCTCAAGGTTTTGGATAAGGAGGATTGAAAAAAATTTGATCGATAATAAATTTCATAAATTATAAGACACAATATATTGGTTTCAATCAATATTAATATTGATAAATCTCATAATTTATTTTAAAGGTGATGTCAATTGAGATGAAATTTAGGATAAATGGTTTCAATGTATAAAACAGTCAATGGATTTAATGTTTAATACGAATAGCTTATAATGTTTCACTTCATATGAATAAATATATATTCCAGAAGATATTGTAAATAATTGAAAACATATACCATAGTATTGTTATGTAGTTCTGAATCAATGATGTTATAGTTCATCGCCACAAACAATGGGAGGAACCATTGCATATCATCTCCACAACAATTCTCAGCAAACAAACCACTAACACTGGATAAAATAAATATTTCAACCTTCATAAATAAATAGGAAGGATATATGAAATAAAAGTGATAGATTTTAATTAATAATAATTTAGATGATTTTATTTCACAAAAGGGATCCTAGATCTGTTTCCTCATTTAAAACAAATTCAACCATATTGAATCAATTTAAATTAGGGAGGACATAGTTCATGGAATATCATCATATCGTGGAACCAAAAATCATGGAATGGGTAATGAAATACAAGGGAATATTTATTTCATAATAAAATTCCCAATATCAAACTTTTAAAATGTATAATTACATTATCAATCCTAAAATAAAATTTATATTAAATTTTAGATGATGATAGATAATTTCCCCTTATCAATTAAAAAATATGACCCAATCCTAAATTATTATTATTTTGGTAAAATAAAATACATAATATATATATTCAATAAAATAAAAATAATTGGAAAAAGAAAAATTTCTGAACATTTTTTGTAATATTTTTTCAAGGATCAAACTAAAATTAGATAAAGGAATGGAAAAACTGATAATATGTAATAAATTTTCTTATATAAAAATTTTTAGAGAATATGAAATATATCTTGATGATAGGTAATATATTTCACTTGGATATACTTTTATTTGTAATATATTTTCTATTATGTAATATATTATTATGATAAAAAATAAATATTTTTTTTAAAATAGAATACATAAGGTATTTTGTTTTGCTATAAATCCATATATAATTTTTTTAATTGACAAATATGGTTTGTATACAATAAATTTATTTTTATACATGCCATGAAAAAAATAAATGTAAGTCATTTATTATAATAGAAATCAATATGTACATTTCTTATAAAAAATATAAGGTTTTATACATAATAAAATTATCAATATGTAATATAATTTCTTCTTATGCAAGATAATTTCCATTATGAAATTGAATTATTTATAAAATCAATATGTTATATATATACCTTAGTTGAAGATATAAAAAATAAGGCCGTTTTTTATACCAATCACACCATATGATAGATAATTCATCAAATATATCATAAAATATTATATAAATCAAAACGTTATAATTTATTTAAAAAAACAATTAACAATTGATAACATTTTTAGACTCCCTCAACACTTGATAAATGAAAAAAAAACTGTTCAGGAAAACCAAAACCCTTACATCAGATAACTCTCAAAATATTCCCAACCATTAGAATAAAAATAAACCCTAAAAAATATAAGAAAACATAAGTTCTAAAAAATTTAATGTATTCACATTAAATACCAGTTAAATTATTCTTGTCCACAAGAATCCAAACAAAATCAAAAATAATAATAACCCAAAGAATAATAATTATAGGGAGATACCACTCATAAAAATAGGTGCACTATTAAAACTATATGTGAATGAGTGGGGATATAACTCCAAATCCACTTTAATAAGAAAACATACAAAAATATCACATCAATGTGAAGTACTATCAAATTGCAACATAATCACTCATAGAATTAAAACACTACAAAGGAAATAGATTTCAAAATAATTACCCCTTGAAATAAATAATACCCATTTAAAATTATTCATGTTTCTTGAAATAAAATCATTTGCACACTTTAGAGTTTTTCTTAATAATTTATAGAATTGAATAATTCATTTATGCTTATAGAAATCAACTCACACCCTTCTATTAAAAACATTATTTATTGATATGAAATAATTTCATATTTTTTATATAGAAATTAGTGGAGTCCCTATCCTAGGACACACCTCACTCCCCATGACATGATCACGTACTAAATATTGAGAGACTCACTAAGCCTCATAATATTCATACTAGTAATTCAAAAATTCGAAAAATTATAAATAGAATAATGAACCAACATTAGGATGTGTCTTATAACTCATATATGGGGGATATGTTCAATCATCCATTCCCAAATCATATCTACATGATAATGAATATAAAATAAATAATAACAATTCATAAATGAACTCCAATAATCCACCATATTTTCCCAAATAAACGAATCTCCAATTTATAATGGACAGTCTAGTAAAACAACTGAAACAATATATAGGGGGTGATATCCTTGGAGTATTCAATATATTCATATCCATAAAAATTATAAATCCATGTAAAATTAAGGTTTTATGATATGTATCCATAAAATAATATAAATATACACAATAGTTAATCAATAATAGGAATTAATCAAGGTAGGAAGCATTATTAATTGTTGGAGTTGGTTTTCTAGATCCAAAAATTGTACTATGGATTTAATGTTTATTAAAAAAATTTAATATAAATAAAAAATCGCATTACATATTTTTCATTATTTATTATGAATTTAATTTATTAATGTACTAGAGTATTTTTTACGTTGATATGGTCATGGAAGTTCAACACTAAGATAGAACCATGAAATCCCATGATTATATTCATGAATATTTTTATATGGTCGGATAACATACTATGATGGGACATATATAATTTTAATTGTTAGGTAGGATTTAACATTAACAGATCATACTTTTTCACATGAATTTTATACATTATATTCTCTGAGAGAGGATATTATATAAACAAACCCACAAATAAGAATCATGTATGTTTTTGTGTCATCACATATTCTGTTCATTGATCATGTGTAGTGGTCCATAAATTTTAATATTGTTTTTAATAAATGTTAGGAGTCATGTACTTGGTTGTTGTAGCCAAAACCATTACACCCTATGTTCATGAGATGTAGGGTATATTTGGTGCATCAAAAATGAAATTTTATTTATTAATAATTCCAAGAAAGATTTTCCCTTCCATATTAATGTATGTTGGTTTCACCACCCTTTGATTGAAGTGGAACCATCAAATAAAATTCTATGTTTATTATGTAATGGTGAGTTTATTTTATATATTCGTCGAAAGATATATCAAGAACATAGGTTGGTAAAAAATGTGAGCATCCTGGTTGATGATATATTGTTAAAACTGGATAAAATTACATAATAAGTGTTCATGTGTGGTTATCGATGTTGGTACAATAACTTCTTACTCTTGGGTCCCTTGACCCATTTCTAGATGATAATCTTTAAATTTATGTAAGACCACAAAATACCCATGTTAATGAAGCCCAGAGGGTCACACACTACGTGTTTTATTTGTTCATAATTAAATTCTTTTTGAATATAATTATTGGAATAAATATTATTCTATAGATCTATGAATAATTATATTCAATATTAATTGATAATAAATATTTAAAAGGTAATTTATACTTATTTATTCTTTAACAAAAACATTATTTAATTATGTGAATGAATAAAAAATATTTATTCACTATAATGTGAATAAAATATATTTTTTATTTATTAAATATTTAATAAATATTTATTTTCAATATTGTTAATAGAATACTTATTTAGTAAATAATATTTAATAAATATTTATTCATGTGTTGTCTAAATGTTGAGGAGGATGAGCGGAAAAAGATTATGTCTCATGATAAATATTAATTCCCAAAATGATTAAATAATAATGAACATTATTTTAGATAATGCATGCTAAAAATAATAATGATATTATTATTATTATTATATGGAATCAGGTTGGATATGATTTATTTTATTTCATAAGGGTCTTTTAGAAATTAAATAATATTTTAACCAAATCCCTAAATCTATAAATATATTTCGATGTCTATTGTGTAGGGTAAATTAATAATTGAGAATAATTTTACACAATTCATTTTTCTCTAGATTCCTACTTCTCTAATCCTTTCAAGAATGTAAAGAAAAAAAGATAATCCCTTTTTTTGAATGAACATTAAGTGATCAAGACAAACAATACAATATGATTGATATGTTGCACTAGCACTCAACATTTCATTGGTGTTATTTAGAGATCGATGGACCACATTTTTCAACACTAAAAGTTCCATACTTTCTATCTTCCCCATACAATGACGGTAATATGAAATAGTTTTTGGATGATAAACATTTTCATAAAGGGAATATCATAGTACAATGTAATCATTATTTGGATATAATTTAATTTACTTATAAATTTAACATGAAAAAAATTCCTCCGATTTATAGGATCTCTATGTAAATATTTTATGGGAACAATTTCATTTGGTAATGGGGTTTTAATTCATCACAACTGTTGAATGTTCCAACAAATCCAACAATAACATTAATTGTTATTATCAAAAAAGTTTACACTACTATGTCTGGAACCATCAAGAGATATCAGAGAGGTCCTGTATAAATTTATACTTATTTAGTTGATTATTGGTTGATTATTTTTAAAAGTGTTCATAACTTCAATTTTAAAATTGTTTTATTGAATCCTAATTTCAATTAACATGATTTCAAAATTTTAATATTCTTTAATCAAGATTAAAATCATTATGTCCCAAAAATAGAGTATGAATTTTTAGAGATTCCATAAAAAGGTGGTAATGTTTTTGGTTGGTGGATTGGAATGTGTACACATGGTCTACCCAAGTTCATTGCACTTAGATTTGTCATGAGATATTGGGTGAGTTAAAAAAATTACATGTGTTGCATTTATCATACACAAAGTGTACATTAGAACAACCTAGAAAAAAATTTGATTACATGGCATGTAGCTAGTATAAATATCATGTATTCTACAATGTTTTGGGGAGAAATTCACACTAATAGTGTGATCAAATACATTTGTTTAACCAAATTAGACTGGAAACGTATATTTTTAATGAAACACTTGGAATGTATCTAGAATTAAAATCATTTAACTTATTAATTCCCTCCATATAAATAATAATTCATGTCATTATGATCGTTACGAAGACACATGGTATGCCGAAAAAACGTAGTCTCTTCAGAGTATATGTCATATGGTTCAACATATGAAGAACACATCATGTAAATCAGTTAGATACATGAGAAAATTAAAAGTGGAACACACGACATATAAAAAGTTAGTACATGTCGAGTAATCTATCTTGGATGCATGATGAGGCCCCCGAATTTTGTCTTGAATATACTAAATTGAGGAACATGATATGTATCTCCTAAGTACAAAATGTTTATTTTCCAAATTAAGGATTGAATTAAATTACATTTAAATAGTTAATTATATGATTAAACCCTAATTATGCTATTGGAACTCGATGTTTTTACTATAAATACATAGTTAATATATTGTATTTAACTAGAATTATTGGTTATGATATTTTATTTTTCTTCAATGTATTTTTAGGGGTATCTCTAAGAGAATTTAGAAGTTCATTAAGATTAAGGTAATTAATGAATTAATTATTTAATTAATATAACCACATTAATCAAAATAATAAATAATGAATTGAAGTGAATGATAACCAATGTAATTTTGTGTACTAATTTCATTTGCACGGAAAACCACGAGTTTTTGACTATACCTAAGTTTGCATTGGTTTAATTTAATTTAATTTAATTTCATGAAATTACAATTATTTATTATTAAATAAAATATTATGACCTATGAGTCACCCCTATCACTTTTATAATGTAGGACATGTGGGGGAACATTTTTTCATGTAATTACTCATAAAAAATCCATAGGTTTCCATTACATTCTTGTGATTTATAAACATCTGTAATAAAAGGATAATCTCAAGGAAAAAGGATGTGGTTCATGATGGAATCTTGGTCAAACTATGATAGGTGATAGATAGGTTGATAGATGTATTTCTTCAACTCATTCCAATAATAGAACAAAGATTTTCCCCATGGTCTCATAGGTCGATTTATTATCCACTCAATCAAAGAACCATTATATAAGCTCATGAAAGGGTATTTTGTTTATTAATTATTTATATATTATGATTTAATTATTTAATGGATGAAATTCCATTATCACATAAATTAATGGCCTATTATACAGATATGGAATTTAAATAAATGTATTAAGAATAAATTCGTTATTGAAACATGGTTAATCACTTATGTAAAATCCAGTCAATCTTAAACATACATGTAAAGGATAAAATAATAATAGCTTTAATGTAATAAAATGAAATACATTAACATAATACTATGTAATTTTTCGCCTCCCAATACTTTATTTAAAATTAAAACTATAGAACTAAGTGTTTGTCCAACATTCATTTAGAAACATACATTTATCATGGAGTTCCAATGACTGTTTTGGGTTGAAACCCCCAATTTACATCAATAGAGGTATCCCACTATAAACTTCACATAACATAGAGGAATATGTTAAGGAAATAAAAATTATTATTTCTAGTTTGGGATGACTGCAAAATAGACCAAGGCCCTACAATATTTTAACATCTTGACCCAACTTCCAATAAAACCAGTAGCAGGACATGTTTTCATATGGCCTCAACCATGCATCCATATATTCTAGAGTCTAATGAATAGTAGATAGGGTCTAATAATTTTATAGTGGGGTGATTATACCATCATGATCAGATTATAACTATGATATATCATAGAAATAATAGCAGACAATAGCAGAAGCAGTAATAATAAAATGAAAAAGTAGTGGAAGAATAATATCAACTACATATAAATGTCCGATGTAAATATACAACAATTAATTATTGTACAGATGATGCTACATAAACTAAAATATTAAACACATACTAGACAAAATTATACAGTACAATTCAAAAATAATAAAAATAAATAAAATACCTAAGGGAGAAATCCATGAGCATCCTATGCACAAAATCAGTCATGGGTTATTAACTCCCAAGTACAAGAAACTCAGCATAAGAATAAGTCACTGGCCTTGTAAATAAGAGATATTGATAGGTACCATAGTGAGATAGAGGCCTGATCAGGATGTAATATATACTAAGTAGGCCACCACCGACAGTGTCTATATCTAAATTCAATCACTTTTGAAAAAATAGATTATACCAATGGTTAGTAATCAATGGAATAGGTCCCAAAACCATTGGTATGGCCTATACTAATGGTTTGTATGGTAAATGGTTGATTTTTTGTCTAGGTAGACCTATCCAAATAGTTTTCCGAAATTCATTGGGATAAATAATTTAAAATAATATACACAGTCGAGGATTGAACCCATGACCTCCAACTTATATATAAAAGGCCTAACCACTGTGCAACAATTATAATTATGAATATATATTGATATATATATATATATATGTAATTTATAAATTAATTTATTTTATGATATTTTAAAAAATAATTCATAAAAATAATGTTGCCTATATTAATGGTTATATAAATAATTGGGATAAGAACAAAAAAAATGGGACCTCTACCATTAGTTTTGAAAAATTATTTGTATAATTTTTTTAAAAACCCAATCTATCCCAATGGTTTCTGAAAACCATTGGCATATCCTATATTAAATTTCATATCTCAACGGTTATAAAGAACCATTTAGACATAACCCCATATCCCAATGGTTTTTCAAACTGTTGGGATTGGCATGAGAGTTTTTTGGATATATCCCAATGGTTTTACAAAACTGTTTGGATGTCAATATATCACATACCTATATCCCAATGGTTTCTTCAAACCTTTGGGATAGAGAACCTAATTATTTGGATCTATCCCAAAGGTTTTACTAAACTGTTGGGATATCATAAATATTACATGTCATATCCCAGTGGTTATAATGAACCATTGGGATAAAGGTGTGGTTATAGGTTGGATTTATTGTAGTTATTACACATGTATAACATATTGAATTTTTCATGTTTAAAGAATAATAAACAATGATGAATCAATAAGTATGAGTCACCTCAGGTTCTAATGTGGGACATATCTGACTCTACCCACTTCATCATAGGATGGAATGATAGTATGATCCCTATATATATATATATTATTCTTATAAATATTTCTTAGTTATATACGTCAATTACAAATAGGGACTAAGTATGTGAGGTCATAAGTAGCCATATACCTGGAATACTTCATGTTAGATGGATTGGGGCATAACTCAATCATCCATAACTTTTATGAATGATCCTATAATATTAAGAATATGATAAATTTCTTAAATATCACAATGGATGTGATTCTTCATTCTCAACACTTGAGTTTTTGGGTGAGCCATTATTTCAACACATGAAACAAGTGACACGGTGCATCATGAACACCGTCTGAACAGTTTTAATGGTGTAAGATGTCATGATCAACACCTGATGTAAGGTAATGTGAAATTTCATTGTTAACAGAATACCATAACCAAAATTCCACATATAATTTCAATGTTATAATGATAACGATGATAAAAATGAATTTCCTCTCAAGGATAGGTAATTTATAAGCCCAATAAAACCACGGGAATCACAATTCTACGTATTCACATAATTCATGATTATATATATAAATACTAATAGGTGTGGTCATACCTTTCAATTTAATTAAATTTATTTAAAACCATTAAATTTAGACATTCCACTTCATTTATGAAGTTAGGACTATCTATAATCATTGTCGAGATACCTACTTAGAAGGTGATTGGCATTTGTAACTATTAGTCATAAGTAAGGCTATTCCATTTTATTCAATCCATTTAAGATTATAAATATAGGCCTTGTAAAAATCATGAAAATTATCAAAAAAAAAACAATTCATAGGAAACACAAAATCTATAATTCCAATCAAGATTTGAATCACTAATCACCACTTTTTAGTTTAGATGAAAATCCACCGCATATGTGGGGATTTATTGTAAAAAACTACCTTATTTAAAAACAATTAATTTATCTCAAAAAAACATCACATTCATGAGGAAAAATCATTTCACCAAAAAGGATAATTTTATAAAGCAACCAAATATAGAGAAACTATTTTATTTGTTTGGACTATCACTTAGAAGGTGCTATTATCAACTAGTCAATTACACGTATGGGGAATTCCATTTTTAGCCCAAGATGAATGCTTAAAATTTGTTATATGATATTAGAAAATTATAAAAAAGATGATTAATCAATTGTCTCACCCATATTGGATGATATAATTGATGTCCAAATCCTCTAATTACATATCAAGGCACAAAGGCTGTAATACATCAGGTGTATAACAATTTAGAAACAACAAACACATTTTGGGGTGATGTGCAACAAAGGTTTGTGGACAACACAATGGAAATATTTTCAAATATATGTAAATTTGATGAAATATAAATAGAACACCTACCTTATACCAATTATTATCCAAAAATCCTATATCAATATTTTAATTGGTTCGGTTTGAGAAAAATCAAATAAAGAGATGAATAACCTAATAATATAGGGGGTTAGCTCATACAATGATAACATGGTTACTAAGATCATAAATAGTAAAGGATCAAGAGGAACATAGAGCTCACTAAGAGGAATCGAAAGATATTTATGGATATCAAATATGACTTTGAATGAGGTGGATAACATCATTCCTATAGTTGGATTGAGGAGGAACCCATAGAAGAGTGGGAGGAGAGCCATCAACTAAAATGGGACGAGGAAAAGAGAAGATTAGTTTTTAATATCATTAAGTGTGAAATAGTAAATTCTTGTATCTTTAAAAGGGTGAACTATTTGGTTACATGATTGGCCAAACATTTTCCCAACCATGCTTAAGGCACCTTTTAAGACCCCCCTCGCACGGTCTTGTCAAACGGTTTGAAAAACAATGCTCATACCACAACAAATACCACTTTCAATGTCACAACCATGACTTTTTATAATGTTTTTATTTCATTTAATTTCCATTTTTTCTTTTTTGTGGGGGATTCCAATTCATTTTTTTGAGGAAAGGGTGATTTTTCATGATTTGGTCCAAACCGGGAATCCATTTCATGATTTAAAAATTAATTTTCATTATTTTATAACTCATTAATTTTTCAACATTTTAAACACATTACACTTCCCAATTGGCATACACAAGTATATGAAAACCACTATATCCATATGGACTTCATAGAAATCAACAATAATGATGGATTTGGGTTTTTTATTAAGGTATTAGGCTAGCCCGAAATCTCATTTCCTGTTTAATTGTTTTTATTAAATCATTAACATCTCATTCAATTTTTACGTTTTTTTCAATGATTCAAACTCTCACCCTAGACCACCTACCCAATGTTCCCCCCCCCATGCCCCCATCCACCAATTTGGAGCACATATTCATCTCAAAATTGCGAGTAAATTCTCTTGATTTCTCAAATCATCCAGATTTGAATATGTAAACTGTTTATTTCATAACTAATTCAATTCTCAATCATTTTCCCCCTTCTAGTTCTTACATGACCACCTCATCCTTATTCTAAGCTCAAATTCATTTTTGGATGTTTGAAAATTCAACTATGGGTGTATTGGGTAATTTTATTCATGAAATCTTAAGTAAGTGGGTTTCCTCTCATGTTCCTTCCATTTTTTAGGGTTTCATCCACGTTTCATAAGTTTATAAAATTTTTATAATATAGGGTTAATACCTATGTTTTATCTTTGAGTCTTTTTGGTTAAATAATGTGGATTAGTGATCGATTTCACTTCCTTGTGGTGAGTCGGTGGGGTGGTTCATGTTTTAGAGCAATATTTGGAGTTTTGGCACAAGTTGTTGGAGGTTCTATGTGTAAGAATCCTAATAGGAGTTATATTTTCATCATTAATATTTTTATCATACTCATATTACATTATATTTGGTGTAGTAACTATTTTTGGTAGTATTGATTAAGTGTTTAGTTTCAATTTTTCTAATTGTTTGGAAAATGTATGCTTTCCATGTGTATCTTGTGTTGTATCATTTGAGGTAATTTGTTAATAATTTAATGTGGTTTAATAAATGTTATTGTGGATAAAAAATCTGTCTTTTATTGGTATTGTGGTGATTTTGGCCATAAAATAGGGGTTTGAAATGGATTTTTTTGGTGAAAAACATGGTTAAACCCCTTGGGATAGTTTTATGAAAATTGTAAATGTTTTATTGAGTAAAACAAATTGTGAAAAGGATGTACATGTACTATTTTGTAGAGTTTGTTCACCTAATATGTGTTTTAGAAAGGTAAAATTTTGTTTTAAGATATCAAAAAAATTTAGGATGTTTTATAAATTTTTGAAGTGTTTTATTAAATTGTAAGAAGGGTGTGAAACACGTTTGTGGGCTGCTTTGTGTGAGTATGATGTGAAAAATGAATTTGGATTGTGTAAGGAGTATTATGTGACATGTCTGTCAGATGTTTAGTGTATGTGTGACATAGAAGTGTTATTTTCATGTGATATTTTTATGGTTGTGGAATTTTTTTAGCACAGGTGGAAAACCTCGGTATCTAGGTGGGTGGATTCGTACTAATATGCTAGTGATCCCATTGGGTTTAGCCCCTTTTTCATGTAACAATTTTTACGATAACAACACGAACTAAACTATTATGAGGATGATGATGATGATGATGATGTTTAGGGACCACTAGGTTATGGGTATGATCCATACTAGTTGCTTATGTGCACGATAACAGATATTTGTGTGGTTACTTTCTAAGAGATAGGAGGTACCTAGGACCCATAGTGAGCTATTTCATAGGGGTTTTTTATCTTTGGTAGTGCTCATTATATAATTTATTCTTACCATTGGATAATGGTATGTTTGGATAAAAAATTTAGTAGCTTTTTCATTCTATTTTAAAAGTGTTTATTCTTTAAAGTATCCCACTTAAAAAAATTCTTTTAAAGTTGCATCTCTTTAAAATTCTTAATATCATATCATGTTTAGGAAATCCTGAAAGCATTTTTTCATTTAATGTTTATCACATAGAATCTATTATTTGTGGAATCCTACATTTATTTTTCTCACACTATACTTATTATTTGAGTGTAAATAGACTTGGTTATTTTTGTTGTAGGTTTGGGTATAGATTTTTGTGCCAATGGTTTGGGGTTTTTGTGGTCCTTCATGATACATTGTTATAGAGATGGATTAAGAGTTGTTCCTCTTGCCATGATGAGGTTATTGGGATGCCTATTTTGGGTTTCATCATTTGTTATAGTCTTTGAGAATTGTTTAAAATTATGTAATTCAATTCTGAATATTTGTAAAAGATGGTTTGTTTTGAAAAATTCAGATTTGTTATATTGGATTTATTTGTTGTTTTATGTTTATAAACTCATGTAAATCATTCAAAAGTACCATTTTTTATACCTGGGCACTATTTCTAGCACATGGGGATTGGGAACTCCCTTTGGGGCATGCCGTGGACCATGTCGGGTGCCAGTTTTGATGGAAACAAGATTCGGTTCGTGATAGTCAAGAACCTAAAGCAAGCCACATAGTTGTGCAGATCCACTACAATAGTCAGATAAAACTATAAAATACCTATATAAAAACTAATTTATCTACATAGTTCCCTCTAATGGTCCACAATGTTTCAAAAAAACTATGCACCCTGACCCATCCTTCCCGTTTTTATGTTTTTAGAGCCCAACACTTCCAAAAAAATGAAAGATCCCCTGAATCTCATCTTGATCCTTTAACTAGGTCTAAAAACAGTACTTTTAATTGATCCAACCCTCAAAATTAAATTTCAAATCATGTTTCAAAGAACATTCCATCCATCAGAAACTAAAATTCAAATTCCCTTGGAATCTATCCATGGCACAAAAAATAGTCTTTACAAAGACCAAATTTAGAAAAGACCTTCCTACTTGAATACCTTCAAGTAACTATCTAATACTATGATTCAGTTATGAGAAGTTGAATATGGATCCCATTAGCTATAATGTTTATGAAATTTTAAATTCTATGTCCAATGGTGATGGCTGTAAGAACATGAAAAAATATTTGGATACATAATAAAATTTAGTTCATTATGTCCCACCTGAATTATAATGAGGTGAACTACTAACAATCTACTCTTTTATAATTTTATAATAATAGAAATTTATTGAACCACATTATCCGTATGATAAATTTTGGGGATGGAACATATTATTTCTAGTATTAACTTCTAGGAATGGTTCAGAAGCCTATGGGTTGTGTCACCACATAAATAGATATCAATGATACTAGAATCCTAACATCCCTATCCAACTGAAAATGAGGTGAGTGATAAATAATTCAATATCAATGATTAAAATTTGAGCAAAATGGTTGACGTTTAGTTATTAATTATTTCATCCATGTATAATGAACTTATGTAGTCATATGAAAAAATTGATTCTTATAACATGATATAGTATATACAAGCCTTAAATCAGGATAGATATAGATCTGAATATTTTGAAATACCCAAATCACTTTTTAAAATTAATCATTGAGAAAGTTCACCATTTGGGCCCCACATAGTAAATCTTTTTGGATACATTGTGTGTATGTAGCTTCTATGGTCTAAATGTCAAGAATAACTATACACCAATCTCATTGTGTGTACACCTTTCATAGAGATTCTCGAGATTTTTTTCTAATTTCAATGTTAAAATCATTGATAATTATCTTTCATATCTTCTCGCATTTCATCACCAAATTCATATGTAGAAAATGTATCAAAATATTTTTATCCTTATGGTGAATAAAAGGAAAGTCCATGTAAATCTATCTATGTCCAATAATTCTTCAAAACACACTTATATGAATATAAAGATCAAGGGGAAAGTAAGGTAACATAATGATATCTATTTCACATGTGTAAATAGGGGCCACTAGAAGATAGATTACACTTAAGAAAATATGAACGTGGAAGCTTCAGGTGTACTTATTATCAACAATGATCTATCTATTTTTAAAAATCGGGTATTAAGTACACTATGTGGTGGTCACATTTTTATTCAAATACAATATCCAAGTATATTTCGAAATATTGACCAAAGGGAGGTATATATATGATCATTTAATAGATCCATACTTTCTCTAATGGATATTAGGGGATACAACCTTACATTTTCGATGGGAATGATATTGGTTTTAAATGATTGTTAATATATGCCTTCGATTACCAAAAACATTATATCAATATCTACACTTGATAGAGATAGATTTAATTCCATATCTATGTATAAATATTTTTTATTTTCTAAATAAATCATATATTATGCTACACCATATTTACATAATAATTTTTATGTGTTTGATAATTCAAACCATATAATATTAGTTGATAATGAAACTATATCATGTAACTCATATCAATCCGAACAACTGTATCACCGTCTAGGACCTGTAAGAAAAATAAATATACCAAATTACACCAAGATGGATATTTGGATTCCATTGAACTAAAACATCATGGTTTTTATAGTGCTTGTTTATAAGGAAAATAAAAAAACATACATTTAGAGGGAACGGTTAATGGGATAAAGAGCACCATGAATTAGTTCGTACATATTTTTTTGGACTGTTTCTAGATAAAGAAAGGGGTGGGTATTCATACATTATAGCTATTACTAATGATTCATATAGATATGGATATGTATAATTAATGACGTATAAGTGTGATTATATTGAAATATTCAATTAATATAAGAATGATTTTGAGAATTAACATGGTATGAAGATTAAGAAAATCAACTGATGTAATGGTGGAGAATATCGTAATCAAGACATTATTAAACATTTACAAGAGATCATGATTCTATATCGAATCAATCATATTTATACTCCATACTGAATTGGTGTTAGTGAATGTATAAACCACACCCATTTAGAAATGGTGAGATAAATTATGACACATAATTCACTTATATTATCCTTTTTGGGTTGGTAATTTCATAAGAAAACATACATATAAACCTAAGTTCAAACTAATTCATCATATGGTATTCTAAACCAAATGTTGCGTGAAGGGAAACTCGTGTTGTCTGGATTATATGTTTGATTAGTGGATGCATATTTCAATTCCTCTACATGAAACAAAAAAGAACCTTGAAGAATGAAATTTACATTTATAGGTTACCCAATAAGACCTATCAAACAAGAAGTTAATAGTTTATAAAAATTACATATAACTTGGAAGTGGAATATATCTAAAATAGATAGTGTATGTGATAGATACATTGTTGTTGTTCATGCTCGTGGGAAATAAGATTTTTCATAAGTAAAAAATACCCAAATCCCTGGGGAAAAAAGTTTTAGAGACACAAGTACTATGTAGGAGTACAAGAGAGGTTCTAGAACCTGAATGATATGGTTTTCCAGTCATTGTGAAATGTGAATCCTTATTAGTTGACAATAATAATCTTGTAACTTACAGGGATGTAGTTAGTGGAAAAGATGTTTCCATGTGGTACGAAGATATGAATTCTAAAATTGATTCCATGTACCAAAACCAAGTCTATAATTTAGTAGATCCTACTAAGGATGAAAATACAATTGTTAATAAATGGATATTCATGAAGAAACAATACATATATGGGAAATGAAAAACCTATAATATATGATTTGTTGAAAGGGGGTTCAAATAGAGTCATATATAGACAATGAAAAAACATTTTCAATGTAATGATATGGAAATAAATTAGACTTATACTAGTTTTTGTGGAATTCCATTACTATGAAATTTGGAAAGTTGATGTCTAAACCACATTCCAAAATTGGAACCTTTATGATGTTTCATATAGGATAAAACCTAATTTTTTTTAAACCAAACGATGCCAAATTTTTTTTAAAATTACAAATATTCATTTATAGATTATGGAAAGCATACATGTTTTGGAAAATTTAGTTGGATAAATACATAAGATAAATTGGTTTCATA
This sequence comes from Viscum album, assembly GCA_963277665.1. NCBI lineage: Eukaryota > Viridiplantae > Streptophyta > Magnoliopsida > Santalales > Viscaceae > Viscum > Viscum album. The sequence continues at coordinate 274,249,594 of OY728142.1, read as the reverse complement.
AAGAATGATTGTAAGTCTTTTGTCTATAAATGGTTTATTGGGAGTGCATTCATTTTATTTATACTTTATGTCAACGAAATACTACTTATTAGAAATGAAATTCCATTCTTATAGTTTATTAATGTATACATAAACACATGATTTTACATATATTACTTTGGTGGAGCAACAGACATTCATGGGATCATCATCCATCATGATATATCACGGAGAATACTAAGAATATGTCAAGATTCATATAATGACACGATACTAAATTGATTTAGTATAAAATAATCTATAAAGAGATTTTTCCAATTTTACATTGCATTCATCATTCTAAGAAATTTTTTCCTTAGGAACATAAGGAAATATAGAGGATGGAGAGGAATCCACACATGTCAGTGATTGGGTCATTCATGTTGAGATGATATGTGGAGTATGATATACACTATAATACCAAATGTAGGATCGAAATAATATAGATACTGAATGAAGTATCTAATAATGCTCAAAATACAAGAGGGGTGAATTGTATTATTTAAAAAAAATTGGAACTTTTAAAGATTAATATGTTTAACAAGGTTAAAAAAATATAATTAAAAAACCCCTAGTTCTATAAATTTTCTTTAATCCATAAAAGTGATTATGAGAAAGAAACATTGTAGAGATGGTTCTGAAAAATAAAACTGAATGAATGTTTACATAGATAAATATTCTAACTTGAATCATATAGAATCATACAAAATCATAGTATAAGTATAAGGAAGTATAACATAGTTATACTTTCCTCAATAATCAAAATACAATGGAAAACATAAAACAAACAAGTAACAAGTAGTAAGTATTTTAACCCAAAGAGAAGGGTATCCAACATCCTTGGATAAATGTCCCTTGATTTATACTTTAAGAAAGTATATCTTACCCACACCAGGGTAAGCCCTCGATACAATGATCGATGTCCGTCTTGCTATCCCCACAAGCCCTCAACTTCAAGGTAGTTTTCACCTCTATCTTCCTTAGAAAGGAAGTCCTCAAACTTTAAAATAGTCGGCTCCTAAATCTTCCTATCCCCGGAATCCCTCGAATGTAATCAGCAAAAATTGGAGTCACATGAAGAAAATCTGTACAAAGTGTTTAGTACGCACTAAGAATGAGAGTATCTCTCTAGAAATCACTTCAAAAACATGTAATCTCTAGATTCATATAATAGTTCATAAAAGTTATAAAAGTTTTGATCTCGTTCAAAGGAGCTCCTATTTATAGGCACATCTCCAACAGTCGGCTCACTCGTCCAACAATCATTTTTTTCCATGAATTTTGGAGAGACCTATATACGTGTCACTCAAACAACGGTTAGTTAGTAACTGAAATCATGACATCATTTTATAAACAAAAGAAATTTTAAGCAAAATTATTGTTACATAATCAAAATCAAATATTCTGAATGTAAGAAAATAAATGCTCAGAGTCGAACTAAAAAAACATTTTTTGTCTATAATACAAGGATATTCGGATTCATTTTTCTAAGGAATTTTGAACCTGAACATTATAAAATTCTGGTGTCTAAATTTCAAGAAAATTTGGAATCTAGATTCACAATAATTCGGAACCTGGACTTACAATGTTTGGAGATAGAGTTCATGAGAATTCGTAGTCAGAACTTACCATGTTAGGAGTCAAAATTCATGAGAATTCAGAGTCCGAACATAAAAATATTGGAGTCTGAATTCATTAGGATTCGGAGTCAGAACTCATAAGATTTTGGAGTCTGATTTCATTGAACTCAGATTCCAAACTCATAAGACTTCAGAGTCTAAATTTAGAGAACTCAGAGTTAGAACTCATAACATTTCGGAGTCTGATTTCAAAGAATTCGGAGTCATAACTCATAAGAGTTCAGAGTCTGAATTCATGGAATTCAGAGTCTGATCTTGGATCCTGAAAACATATTTCTCTTTATCTAAGTATCATATAATTCCGAGGTTTTATATATGAAACAAAATTTTACACATGGAAAATATAATTAAAAAATATGTTGAGGATAAATTTCCTTAGGGAATGAAAATTTTCCTTATAGATGTCAAACATGTTGTAAATTAAATTTTCCTTAAGATAAGGTCTTTGTGATTTTCAAAACAAGAAGGAATAGTAATGTCATAAAGAAACCTTATTTACTAGAAACTCTCTCCCAAGTATGAAGGAATTGAAAATTCATAAGGAAAACCTTATTGACTTAATAATCTCCCCCTTTTTTGAAAGCACAAATATCCATACGAAAAAGAATATAAGGACTTAGAAAACAATTTCTAGACATTGCAATAAAACTTATCTCCATTTACACATGGACAATGAAAAATATGACTAACTCCCCCGTAGGATTTGGAACTCTAAGGATTGTATTCTAGATTTCTGGAATGAGATTTTTCATTTTCTTGTGTATGGAAAACACTGTAATGAAAACCCCCTCTTAGATAAACTCCCCCTTACTTAGGGATATTTCTTCTATAATTAGAATTATTTTTTCCTTTCTCGACCTTTGTGATTTTAAAAAAGAGTTTGAGGGAATGAAAAATAAATTATGGTTCCTAAAATATTAGTACAATACATCCAAAAGACAAACAACCACAAATTTCAATATGATTAGAAAGAGTTTGTAAAGGAAGTGAATACAGCAAAAGATCGGATTGGGTTTATCATCCTTCCTTTTCCATGGGCATCAGCTTCATAGCTATAGTATTTAGCTTCTTGAGCTCCTTATAATCTTCCTCTACTCTCTTAAGAATCTGTTCATGATCCTCAGATTTCTTCTCTAAGGCTTTGATTCTTTCTTCCTATGCCTTGAGATCCTCTTCCAAAGCCTTCGGGACTTCTTCCTTCTTTACAATATTTTCTTCAAACTCAATCCAAAGATCTTGTTCTCTCTTCTAGCTTTGGGCAACAGAATACACCTTTCCATTCAAATCCTTTACATGTTGAATCTGAGTATTCTTCTCAAGAGTTAGATTTTCATCAAACCTGGTTGTCAGATCCTTGATCCTACCTTCTTCTGTGTCATAAGCCTCTTTAACACCTTCTAAAAACTCATCAAGATCTGTCAAATCTTCAACTGTTTTTTTTTTGACAAGATTGCCACTTTCTTACAAGATCTTTTATGGGAATCATAGTTAATAAATATATTCTTGAAATTCTTCAGAATCATTACACACATGTCCATGACCGTGGACACTGAATCTGATTTCTGATTTAGCATGTTTTGATGCATCTGGAATCTATATTCTATGCTCCAAAAAATCAGAATGGTGCCAACTAGCTTCATTAGAGACTACACAACAATGTCATGTCCTGGAGATGATGATTTTGAATATGAGACATTTCCAGGAGATGACTCTTTCTCTAGCTTAGCAAGATTCCTCTTTGAATATCCACCAGCTTTCTTCTTCTTTAAAACTACTTTAGTAGGTGTATCAACAACCACATGTTTACCCTTATCAGTTTTTAGAATAGCTTCTTCATTCGGAGATTCATGTTCACTGTCAGACAGTGGAACAATTATATCTTCATCTATTATCTCCTTCTCAGCTCATGCCTCAGTGTCTTCTGGATGAATAAAATGTTGATTACAACGGTCTTCCTCGGATAACTTGTTCACTTCATCTTCAGCCTTGTCATCTAACCCAAGAGTAGGAAGCTTCTAAGATTCGACTTGTGATGTTCAGATTGACAATTTCTCGAATGGGATTTCCTTCTCATGAAAGTGTTACACTTTCTTAATCAAGTCTTTAGTATCACCACTGCTTTCAGCATCTCTTTCTACACCTTCGACAGCTTCTTTTTCTTCAACAACCTTCTATTGGGCTTTTTCTGGAGTCATGAACTTCATCACCGGAGTCTCGGGTAAGGGTTCTACAAGGAAGGATTCTGGTACCAGAATTTATTTGAAAGCTTTTCCATATCCCTCAGAATAGATTGCACAATCTCATTCGTAGACATATTTTTCTTTAACTTCTTTTCTTAAGCTTGGTTCTTATGCTCATTATATTTCTTTTCTTTTAAATCCATAGCTTCTATAGGATCCAAGCCAAACTATGGCTCCCCTACTTTCCATTTTTCTATGCCTTATCTCCACCTTGCTACAACCTCAGCTGGATAATATTTCTGCATCATAGGTTTTTGAGGTGCGGATTGAGCTTCCTTAGCTTTTTGGGTTTTCTCATCTTCTTCTACTTCTTTTAATTTTATCTTCTTTACTGCCTTTTTTGATGGTTAATCCACTTCTTACTTCCTCAGAACAACAACAAATTCCTCCTCTGATAGGTCATAAAATTCTTCTGAGTCCTTAAAAAAACAAATGTTCATCCTCTTCAGGGTATCATCACTGACTAGCATGACATTGCAATTTATAGGCTTCGAACAGCAAGGAATTTTTGAAAGACTCTAGACACCGAACAATCAACATAGAAAGAATGGCCGGGTACATGATAATATGAGCCTTAATGTTTTTATTCTTGATATTCCAAATCGTAATCAGAATAATCTTAAACAAATTAACATTTCTTAGGTTCACTAGAAAATCTAGGATGTACATGTCACTCTTCTTTAAAGTTTCCCTGTCACCTTTTCTCGGAATGTTAAATCCTTGCACCTAGAGTTCAAGGATCCGATTATTTGTAGATAGGGGAGAAATATTCGGAGTCTAGACATTAGTAAGACCAAGGCACTCCATAGTTTTCAACTTTACAAAACATTCTTTAACATCCGGCAGCTTGTGGGAACAGAATTCAGATTCTCCATCATATAGCACTCCAATCAAACTAACTGCCTTTGTGTATGAAAGAGAATAGGTCATTCCATAGCTTTTGAGGGAAAACTTCTCTCTTACTTATTCCTTAAAAAAACTGACTGATTCATAAAACTCTATCAGCTGATCTGTATACACCAAATCATGAGCCCCTGGCTTTGATATGCATACACTCTCCCATCTACTAAGCTTGATACTCTTCGAGATTATATTAACATGTTTATTGAAAAAGTTCGGATGCACAAACCATTCTCTATATACCTCTACTACGAAATTGGCTTGATAGTATACATATCATTCTGAGAGGATTCTTATACGGTCATTCAGAATTGAGAAACTCTGAGAAGTTTGGAACATGATAAAGTAGAGGGTCAGAACTTCAACATACGAGAGATTAAGATCGATGTGATACAACCTTTCTGGGGTCCTTTATATAGGCATTGGAAGTGACGATTCATCTTCCAAACTCAATCCAATGGTTTAAAATCCTTTTGATCTGATCAGATAGTTGGTATGATAACGGCAAGAAAATCTTAATAGAATTTGATCTTTTGAGGTTTTTTAAGAAAAACATTCAGATTTAAGGAAAATAGAATCTGAAAAATTTAAAAAACAAATGAAAATACCAGCAGGTAAATCATGATTATGAAAATTTAAGAAAGGGAACGTACCTTTAGGATTTCCAGGAAGATTATTTGTATCATGGAAAAATTTTCTTGAAGAACATTAGATTCTGAAAAATTTTGATTATGAAATATTTGAAAATGAAAAACTTCAGTAAATTTTTTTTTGAAAACATCATTACGAAAATTTTTTTAAAACATTATTAAGAAATTTTTTGAAAACTTCATTATGAAATTTTTTGAAAACTTCATTACGAAATATATTGAGATCTTCATTAGGAAAATTTTTGAAAACTTAATTATGAGAAATTTGAAAACATCATTATAATAAATTTGGAAATTTCATTACAAATAATTTTTGAAAACATAAATATGAAAAATTTTGAAAACATCATTATGAAAAATATTGAAATCTTCATTATGAATTTTTTTGAAAACTTCATTCTGAAATTTTTTGAAAACTAACAAAAAAATGTACTCCTGATTTGAAAAGGAGTTCATTACTATAAGGAGATTGGTTTCAATAGAAAGTTAAAAAGGAAGATAATCTTATGGTAATCATTCCTAACTTCTATTTAATGTATTCAAATCTATTGAAGGGTAATGATTTTGGGAAAATATCATCTAGTTCATCGGGTGTTTCGATAAATTGAAGAATAATATCCCCTTTTTTGTGTATGATCCCTAAGAAAGTGATACATAATATCTATGTGTTTTTCATGTGAGTGATGTGCAGGGTTTTTACTTAGGGAAATGGAACTAGTATTATCACACAAAATTTGTGTTTTGGAAAAACTCATACCATAGTTTGTGAGTGTGTGCTGCATCCAAAAAATTTGAGCACAAAAACTTCCAAATGCTACATATTCAGGTTCAGTACTGTATAGTAGTACTGAGTGTTGCTTCTTGAATTACCAATAAACTAATGAATCTCTTAAGAAATGAAAAGTTCTGAATGTACTTTTTATCTCCATTCTACAACCACCAATGTTAGCATTTGAAAAACTCTTTAAAATAAAATCATTTCCAGAAGTATAAAACAGTCCAAAATCGATGGTCCCCTTTAAGTAGTGAAAAAATAATTTCATAGCCTTTAAATGAAATTACATAGGATTGGATTGATATCTTTCACATAAGCACAATAAAAACATAAAGTCTAGACGATTAGTTTTCAATTATAGTTGACTTTCTATCATACCTCTAACAGATTTTTGTTCTACTGGTTTTCCAGCTTCATCAAGATCTAGTGTGTTTGAGGTACCAATGGGAGTACTAATTCTTTTAGTTTTGACATATCCATACCTTTTAAGAAGGTCTTTAATATACTTATGTTGATATATATAGATTCATTCTGGTTTTTGAGAAATTTTAAAACCAAGAAAAAAAGTTAACTCCCCCATCATACTCATTTCAAACTCAAAATTCATTAGATCTGCAAAGGAATCAGTTAAAGATTGCTGAGTTGAACCAAATATAATGTCATTAACATAAATTTGATCAATCAAAATGTTTTTCGTAGCTTTATTTATTAAATGTGATGGATCTTCATTTCCCTTAACATAATTATTTTGAAGAAAAAATCATGTAAGCCTATTATACCAAGCTCGAGGTGCTTGGTTAAGTTCATAAAAAGATTTTGTAAGTTTATAAAAATGTATAGGATGTTTTGTATCTTCAAAACAGGGAAGTTGTTCAACAAAAACTATCATGACCCGACCCTACCCAGGCTCGAGCTGCGACTACCCCAAGCCTGCCTCCATAGGCCAGGGGCTGGCGACAAGCACCGAAGGCTAAACAACTTGGGGAGGCCTTTTCTTGAGTACCTGTACACACACACACAGACCACTCAATGCAGAAGTGCAGAGTAAACGGAAAAGTAACGTACTGACCACTATAAATAAGCACAAAAGTGCATCAACCTCAAAACAGTACCATGTAAAAGCTGAAGGTAAACTGAAAGAAAAAGGGAAAATCACGCGCCCAACCAGAAAAGTGTCATAACCTGACAGTAGATAAACAAAAGTAAATAGCTGGGAGATTCCCACACCAAGAACCTGACTATGACCACCATACATGGTCCAAATTCCCGAACTCCTAAGCTCCACTGATGTCACGACCGACCTGTCTGTCATCTGCAAGGTCACACCATATGCGGTCAAAGACCAAGTGTTGGTGAGTATAAAAATACCCAGTAGGATTCCCTAAAGGCTTGAGGGAGAAACAAAAAATGTACTGAAGAGGTGAGCAGTAGATCGAATAGGGATAAGTAAAGGAGTAAAACCGAGAGTACAGTAAAGAGTACAGTAGAGTATCAGCTCAACCCAACAAGAGAAAGGAAGTAGACTCGTCCAAATACATGGAGTTATAAACAGTGATAAGATGAAAATTCTCATCGAGTTTTCGCTACATATAGTAGGAGAGTAGACTCATCCAACCATGAGAAGCTAGACCCGGAAAGCACGTGGCATACCCCATGTGTCTTTGCCTCTCCTGGAAAGAGAGTAACCAAACTCATAGAGTGGGTACTGGTACAAGGTATATACATATCCATATTCTCAATAAAGAAACCCAAACAAGATCACAAGGGGATCTCAATCCCGTAGCTCAGCCCCAGAAAGTGAGTAGCCAATAGTCCCAGAAGTGAACACCATCGATGCCCAGTACCCGTATGTCTTCCCCAAACTACATGTCAAGGGGTTCAAATCACTGTACCTTAACACTATCTGCTTTGGGTGACACAAACTCACCTGCACTGTTTTAGGTCGCGTCACAAGGATGCATCTCAGTGGGGAAAGTGTCCCACGTTCTTGAAAGTTCTTGGGGAGCTTCAAGCCACACCTCATCATTGTCACACAGTAGAGAGGTCTTCTCAAAGTCGACGGGTTCCCACTGCCCATCCCCACGAAAGGGTAATCTGCTGGAGGGAGACCTAACAAAAGTCGTAGATCGGTCCTAATGGCCATCCCCATGAAAGGGTGATCTGCTAAAGGTAGTCCTGGAACCATCATCAGGGACCACTTCCTAGCCCCACTAGAGGTAAGCCCGGATCTTCTCCTGCTATCCCTACTGGATAGTACCCCACTGGCCATCCCTGCTAGATGGTACCGCACATGCCATCCCTTCTAAATGGTACACCACTAGCCATCCCTGCTGGATGGTGGCGAACGGTCCATCCCTGCTAGATGGTACCCCACTGGCCATCCTTTCTAAATAGTACCTCACTGGTAACCGAAACACTTAGTGGGAAACACTTCACGATAGATCACAGAAGGACGATATGATCTCGATACACAGCTAGGGAGTCTGCACCCAGGGCTCATTGGGGGCTCATTACCCTACTAGAAACAACCTCCTGGGTAGTGTATCAGTGCCCGTGTAATGTCTTGGTCACACTGATACCCAAAGAACCCTACCAGGGAACACGAAGGGGCGTGAGGATCTCCCCGGGACCCTCGGGATGATACATGTTCCAATACGCTGAGTCTACTATCGAAGCAGACCAAGACAACTCACTCCAGAATGTGGGAGCACAACCACATTGTACGAATGCACATAGCCTTAAACGATGTCGCAGTCCGGTGAAAGGGACACGACACTGAAAACCCCCTCAGATGAAAGAACTAGGGAACCATAACAACTCTTCCAGCCACACCATCGAGAACAGGAGGACCCTCTACGTCACGAGAGGTCAAAGGTACGTAGATAAGAACACGACACCCCCATGGGGCCCACACGACATGTGGCCTAAACTCATCTCCAAACCAAGCGCACAAATGTTCTCAGGTACAAACTTCTTCATGTACCTCCAACCATTTTCGCATTCTCCCTGAGTATACCACATTTCCAGCCCAGAAGCTATCGTGCACACAACACCCAAAGTCAACGCAAAAGGTGTAAATGCAATTTCGACAACCTGCTTCCTCTATAAACCTAGCATGGCCAACCACATCTCTTAAAAAATCAACTTCACTAACACATGAGTGAATACGATCACACGTCAATGGTTTCCTTCCAAACACAGCAAGAAGAACTTCCACCGGATCACCTTTCATGCTTCCACATTTAATGAGATTTTGAATGAGGCTCTGGACATCCAAATGGATCGTACCGCTATACTCCTTGAGGAAAAACATGCGAGATAGACTATCTACTCACCTCGGATGGATATCTGACATAAAAATCTTCTAACACCGCTTTACGCCCGAACGGCGTCACATGGTCCCGAGCCTTGGTCCCAAAAACAGTCAAGTGCATCGCACTATTGCGATATCCTCAGAAAGACACGTCAAATTGACTACTTTCTTGCGTGGGATTGATATATAGAGAAGAAGATGCATATTTCGATACTACACATGAGCGGTGCAACATGGCACCCGCATCCCAGTCCAAAAGCGCTAAGAACAGATCACGATGTGGTAATCCTCTCGAAAAAGTACACATGATTGACTAACCATTTGTCTGAAACGGACACCGGTTGATAAAGATAGAAATCCCCACGAACTCAAAAAAAGTCCCTTGTGGGACCCTCCCCATCATGCAGAATTATAGCGGGCATATTGCACCATTGCAATGCCCTCATAAAAACACTCTGAATTGACTGCACGCATGCCCCGAACAGACGTCTGATGAGAAAATTGTGAAACGCGGCGCACAGCTTAAAAGACGGGTCGTGGGGCCCATGTATCAACTCCAGTTTCAACACCTGAAACTATACTATAAAACTCATCCTCGATGCCAGGGCTCGTAACGCCACTAACGTTGCTCAAATCAGACACCGGATGTGTCTACGCCATCCAAAGAAGAACTCCCAGAAAAACGCCAAAGCACTTATCGTACGTTTTGGAGCCCTCGAACCCCCCCATCTCGGGATTTAAAAATCCCTAATTCCGTCACAAAATGTCTTCCTCGGTCCAAGGAACATGTGGTCACTGACGGCATGAAAATACAATTTTCAGTTAGAATTTTAGGGGCATTTAAAAATTTAGGTCGAAAATAGGTTGGCCGGTTCGGTCAGCCCACCTTGGCCTGGACCGGACAGCGGTTCATCGAGGGCCGGCTTGCCTCGCCTGGACCAGCTTAAGCCTGCCCAAATTGACTCCCATGGGACCCTCGTGTTGTGGGTCCCTGTTGCCTATCGGGGTCTGATGTCCCTGGTCTTCCGCCTCGCCGACGGTGTCACGCGCCCGCCAGCCGGTGCCCCGTCTCGCCCAACCGCCGTCCGCGCCTCGCCGCACCTCCGTCTGGCAGCCCCGCTTCTGCTGGCTTCTCCGCTCACCCAGCTACCTCTTGCAGCCGCTTTTCTGCAGCCGGCTGCGCCACCCAGAAGACCCGCTGTCGATCCGGCCCGCCTGAACCCTCGCCGGACCGCCCTGCCGAACCGACCAGATCCGCTGGAAACACCAAAAAAACTTGAAACCTTTTCGGGCCACTGCGGATGCCTCAAGACTCAGAATTCGAATCCGAAAAGTGAATCAGAAATATCAGATCCTAAAACAAGCGATTATGGGATTCTATAGAAATTTTAATAGAGATTAGATGCATATATATAGAAATTAATAGTGGGATGATTAAAAAAACTCGAATCAAAATTCATACTTCCATGGGTGTAGCCCGAAGCTTCGTTATTGATCCACTATAGCCAGACCGCTTCCACCATGGAGAGGAAGGATGGAGGAGAGGAGGTGGGTGAGGTGCTCCGTGAGATCTACTTCCGCCAGAGTACAAAATGTGGGAGAGGGGAGAGGTGTTAGGGCGTAAATAATGAAAACCAAATGAAAAAGTTTAATTAATTTAAACCCCCAAATTGACCTACATCTGAAACTCTTGGAGGGGTCAAGAATATACCTCCCATAGGGTAAACACCACCTTCCGAGTACAATATTTGTCTCGTAATTTTAATCTGAGCCTCCATTCAAATGTTATAAAATTTAACATCTGAATACACTAAGTTACGAAAAGGCCCCTAGTGGAATTTTTCATAGGAGGCCCGCGCCTGTGAATGCTACACCCCTCCTAGGGTAAACGGAACACTACAGACTCAACGGTGCCCTCGGGTTTCCCGTCTGAGATACCGTTTAGGATTTAATTCACTTATTTGGCGTGCCCAGTGCGAGCGCACTAAAAATTTAATTCCTGCCACACTGGGGATCAGAATTTCATGCCGTATGAAGGCACTACTCTGGAATAACATCAAGAATATTCCAAATTATTTTCTAGCCAAAACCATGTTCTTAAATCATTCCCTCTTTCAATATTTTCATCCCCAAAAAGAAAAACTAGGGAACTACTCAGGGTACTAAGCCCACACCTGGCTATCCTATACCCAAAAGAACTCTAGCATAGTCCCGCATCACTGCACACAGACCAAAGAATTTGATATGTTCACGCGAGGTCTGACCTTGCTGATGACATGCATAGGAGCACACACACATCTCCTTAGGTATGCCACGTGGGAGATTTCATGCACCCACTTTCAACCTAAAGGGTTAGGGAATGGCGGTAGGGAACCTCTCCATCCCTTCGCATGGTCTCAAACAGACAAAAGGCCCTCGGGGAGAGGTCACCTCCCTGGCCAAACCCCTACGTCGCATGCCGCGATTGGAATCACCGTTTTGACCTGTGACAATACCTGGTGATTCCCTATTTCAGAATATCCATATTGTAAAACACCCAAGGATATCTGGTCACGTAAGATTTCATAGTCGATGTCCCACGACCAAGACTCTCTTACACACTCGAAAGGAGAATGAGTCTCCACCATCGACTAAAGAGAAAGTTTCCACGACTTCTATTCTACTAACGCAGGGTAACACCGACGCCCCGCATCACCCTGGTAACAACTCAAGCAAGGAGCATGGAGAAAAATATACCTTCATACATAAATCCTATAAATTATACTACAAATAGTAGAAGAGCCGTAGGGTGTACCTCTTGCCACCTCATGCTCTGTAGGATCATAGACATCCAATGTTCGTGGTTGTAATCGATCCCAACTATCTGCTCTTGAAGCCTGACTTGGACCGCTTGATGGTGATAGGAAGACCTCGTAAGGTCATCCCCCACTGCCAGCTCCTCCCTCTTCTCTGCTAGCACCACCTCTCTAGGTGCTACTTCGACCACGGTGCTACCTCTGCCATGGTGGTGCACCTACTGCCTGCACGATATTCTCAGTGTGTCCGGTTGGGCAGTCTCCTGCCAAGTGACCTCGCTCATCGCAAGCATAACAATGACTCTCTTTGGGCTGCACTGGTGACCTCTGGCGCCACTATGATGTACGACCACGCCCCTGCGTATGGTTATCAGAAATTCACCTGCATTGAGCTTCTGTCAGCCGATGCCGGCTAGCTACGGCAGACGTCTCGGCTCTGTCGAGCCTGCTGCCACCACCAATTGTAGAACTCAACAAGAAGCTCTCTGTCACCATCACCCGCTCTAGCCCCCAGTATATGTGTAAATTCCCAAGGGTACTATGAAAACATGAATATCTCTACAGATACCCTACACGAAAATCCACGCTCGGATGTTGCTGTCGTGGACCTTGTCCGGGTAAAAACGTGCACGTTCTGCGAAACTAGTTGCGTACCCAGTCACCGTTATCCCTCCCTACTAAAACAGCAGTAGCTCCTGGATCCGAAAAGAGTGTAAGAAGGAGGGGTAAAACTCCTCACGAAACAGCACCTGAAAGTCGTCCCATGAATGTGACGACTCATCAAGTAACTAAGTCACGAGACATTACCAACGCCTAGTTTCTCTGTGGAAAAGGTTGCGGCCAAGGACACCATCAGATCTTCTGGAATCTGCACAAGCCTGAAAGGGCAAACCACTATCCCAAGCCAAACCTCTACTGCCTGAGTGTCTGTCTCACCACTAAACATCAACGGTCTCTGACGCTGGATCTAACAAAGCACGCTCATCCTACGCTCAATCTCAGTCTTATCTTCTTGATATGCATGTTGCTCACCAGGTGGGGGTTCTGCTACCGGACCACCCGGAGAAAGGGACTCACATGATGGGTCCTGGGATGTGGCCTCATCACTCACATGGTCTTCATCACGAACCAAAGAGGGTATCCTGGCTGGCTGTCTTCACAGAAACATCTTGGATGTTATCAAGGAGTACCGTGGTCAGATGAAAATATATGTATATAACTGTAGAAACAATGGGGAGCTGACTCAAGAAAGACAGTCAAAGACTCAATCCTATGTGATGCACAAACTAATTTTCAATACAACGGGTGTCTCATCATTCCAACTCGACAAGTGGGTTATCAGGGTCCTGGTGAATGGATACTTCGGCAGCCGCACCATCACTGGACTCCCTAGCCTGAGAGCCGCTCTCGAGACACGTTGATACTATTTCCCTAGATACCAAATAATTCCTTTTTAGGGACGTCCAAACAATTTTCCAAGGAACGAACCACCTATGATACCACTTTATCATGACCTGACCCTACCCGGGATCTAGTCGCAATTACCCCAAGCCCGCCTCCATAGGCCAGGGGCTGGTGACAATCGCAGAAGGCTAAACAAATAGAGGAGTCCTTTGCCTTAGTACTTGTACACACACACGCAGACCACTCATTACAGAAGTTCAGAGTAAAAGAAAAAGTAAAGTACTAACTACTATAAACAACCACAAAAGTGCATCGACTTCTAAACAGAACAAAGTAAAAGATGAAGGTAATCTGAAAGAAAAAGGGAAAAACATGAGCCCAACCAGAAAAGTGGAACAACCCAGCAACATGTTAACAAAAGTATACAGCTGGAAGAGTCCCACACCTGGAACCCGGGTACGACCACCGCACGCGATCCAAGATCCCAAACTTCTAATCTCTACTAAAGTCATGACCAACCTACCCATCGTCTGAAAGGTCACACCAAGTGCGGGAAAAGCCCAAGAAGGGGTGAGTATAAAAATACTCAGTAGGATGCCCCTAATGCTTGATGGAGAAACAAGGGAGGAACTGAAGAGGTGAATAGTAGATCAAATAGGGAAAAGTAAAGGATTACAACTGAGAGTGCAGTAAAGAGTATAGTAAAGTATCAGCTCAACCCAACAAAATAATGGAAGTAAAATCATCCAAACACAAGGAGTTTGAAACGGTGAGAAGATGAAACTTCTCATCGAGTCTTTTCTATTTATAGTAGGAGAGTAGACTCATCCAACCATAAGAATACCGACACGGAAAGTGTGTGGCATACCCCGCACGTCTTCGGCTCTCCTGGAAAGAGAGTAACCAAATCCATGGAGTGGGTACTGGAACAAGGTATATACATATCCATATGCTCAATCAAGAAACCTAAACAAGATCGCAAGGGGATATCCATACCGTAGCTCATCCCATGAATGTGAGTAGCCAACAGTCCCAGAAGTGAACACCATCGTTGCCCCGTACCCATATGTTTTCCCAAAACTACAAGTCAAGGGGCTCAAATCACCGCACCTTAGCACTATCCACTTTGGGCAGCACTGACTCGCCCAAACAGTTTTAGGCCGCCTCACAAGGATGTGTCTCGGTGGGGAAAGCACCCCTTTTTCATGAGAGTTCTGTAGTAGCATCAGGGCACACCTTGTCACTATCACATAGTCAAGAGGTCTTCTCAAAGTCGGCGGGTTCCCACTGCTCACCCCACAAAATGGTAATCCGCTAGAGGGAGACCCGATAAAAGTCATCGATGAGTACCAATTCCCAGCCCAGTGAAAGGGTGATCTAGTGGAGGGAGGCCCAAAACCATCATCAGGGACCACTTCCCAGCCCTTCTGGAGGTAAAATTGGATCTGCTTTGGCCATCCATGCTGGATGGTACCCCACTGGCCTTCCCTACTAGATGGTACCGCACTGGCCATCCCTACTAGATGGTACACCACTGGCCATCCCTACTGGATGGTACTGAACTGGCCATCCCTACTGGATGGTACCTCACTGGTCATCCCCACTGGATGGTACCTCACTAGTAACCGGAACGCGTAGTGGGAAACACGTCATGATATATCGCAGAAGGAAGATTTTATCTCGATACATAGCTAGGGAGTCTACGCCCAGGGCTCACTGGGGGCTTCTTACCCTAATGGAAACAACCTCCTGGTAAGAGGATCAGTGCTTGCATAATATGTTAGTAACACTGATACACAAATAACCCTACTAGGGAACATGAAGGGATTTGAGGATCTCCCAGGGCCTCTCAAGGTGATAAATGCTGCAATCCGCTGATTCTACTTTCAATGCGAACCGAGACAACTCACTCTAGAAAGTGGGAGCACACCCACACTGTACGAACGCACGTAGCCATAAATTATGACACAGCCTGGCAAAAGGGACATCACACTAAAAACCCCCAAAGCTAAAAGAACAGGGGAACCAAAACAACTCTTCCAGCAAAACCATTGAGAATCGGAGGACCCTCTACGTCATGAGAGGTCAAACGTATGTAGAGTAGAACACGACCCACACATGGGGCCCACACGACGTGTGGCCCAAAATCATCTCCAAACCAAGTGCACAAACATTTTCAGGTACAAACAAAAACATATACCTTAAGGAATTCCCGTCTACGCCTAGAGTATACCGCATTTCCAGCCCAAGGGATATCGTACACACGACACCCAAAGTCTACGCAAAAAGGCGTAAACGCAATTTCTCCAACCTACTTCCTCCACGACCCTAGCATGGCCAACCACATCTCTTCAAACATCAACTTAACTCACACGGGAGTGAACGGGATCACACACCATGGGTTCTCTTCCAAACACAATAAGAAGAACCACCATCGGAGCACCTTTCATGCTTCCACATATTAATGAGATCTTGAATGAGGCTCTATTCATCCAAATGGATTGTACCATTGTACTCCTCGCAGAAAAACATGCGAGATAGACTATATAATCACCTCCAATGGATATCCGACGTAAAAGTTGTTTGACACTGATTTATGCCCGAAGAGCATCCCGTGGTCCCGGGCCTCAGTCCCGAAAACAGTCGGCCGCATCACACCATTGTGATATCCTCGGAAAGACACATCAAATTGATTGATTTCTTGCATGGAATGGACATCCGGAGAAAAAGATGCATATTTCCATACCGCACATGAGCAGTGCTATGTGGGACACGCATCCCTATCACGAAATGCTACGAACGGATCACACCATTGCGATCATCTCGAAAAAGTACACAAGATTGACTAACCACTAGTCCTAAACGGACACACGGTGATAAAGATAGAAATCACCGCCAACTCCCAAAATGGCCATCATGAGGCCCGCACCATTGTGTAGAATTAAAGAGAGTGGATTGCGCCATTGCAATGACCGCGGAAAAACACTCCGAATAGACAGCCCGCATGCCCCGAGTGGACGTTCCATGAGAAAGTTGTGAAACGTGGCGCGCAGCTTAAAAGACGGGACGTGGGGCCCACGTCTCAACTCCTGTTTCAATGCTTAAGACCATACTGGAAAAATCCGCCTCATTGCCAGGTTCGCACCGCCACTGATAGCACTCAAATCGGACACCGGATGTGTCTTTGCAATCCAAAACTATAACTCCCGTAAAACGCCAAACCACTTATCATTTGTGTCACGCCACCGAACCCCCCATATCAGGATTTAAAAATCCCCAAGACCATCTAAAAATGTCTGTATCGGTCCAAGTGAAGTGCCACCACTGATGGCACGCGAATCTGATTTACGATTTGAATTTTAGGGGCGTTTAAAATTTTAGGACGAAAATAGGTGGGCCAGTTCGGCCTGCCCACCTTGCGCCTGGACCAGCCCGTGATTCAGTGCGGGCCGGCTCGCCTCACTCAGACCAGCTTAATCTGGTCCAACTTGACTCCCACGGGACCCGCGTGTTGCGGGTACCTGTCGCCAGCTGGGGTCTGACCACACCGGTCTTCCGCCTCATCGACCACATCGCGCGCCCCCCAGCAGGTGCCCCGTCTCGCCCAGTCACCGTCTGGGAGCCCCGCCATCCGTACCTCGCCACTCCACCGTCTGGGAGCCCCGCTCTTTCTGGAGCCTCTGCTCACCCGGCTACCTCGCACAGCCTCTCTTCTTCAGGCATCCGAAACACCTTGAAGACCCGTCGCTGAGCCGGCCCGCCTGAACCTTCGCCGGACTGCCTGCCGGACCGGCCAGATAGGCTGGAAACACCAAAAAAAACTCGAAAATTTTCGGGGCTGCTGCGGTTGCCTCAAGACTCAAAATTTGAATCCGAAAAGTGCATCAGAAATATAAGATCATAATCATAGAAATTACGGGCTTCGCATGAAATTTGAACAGAGATTTGACGCATCTATATATATAGAAAGTCCAAGAGGGATGATTGAAAAAAATTAAACTCGAAACAAAATTCCTACCTCCTTGGGCATAGCCCAATGCTTCTTTATTGATCCGCCGTAGTCAGACCGCTTCCACCATGGAGGGGAAGGATAGGGAAGAGGAGGTGGGTGAGGTGCTCCTTGAGATATCCTTCACCTAGAGGAAAAATTGGGCGAGAGGGGAGAGGTGTTATGGATTAAATAAGGAAAACCTAAATAAAAAGTTTTATTAATTTAATCCCCCAAATTGACCTACATCTGAAACTCTTTGTGGGGTCAAGATTAAACATCTCCTAGGGTAAACACCTCCAACTGAGAAAAACCATGGTCTCATAATTATAATCTGAGCCTCAGTTCAAATGTTATAAAATTTAACATCTGAAGCGGCTAAATTATGAAAATTCCCCTGGTGTCATTTTTCACTGGAGGCCCGCGCCTGCGAAAGTTACACCCCTCCAAGGTAAACGGCATGCTACGGACTCAACAGTGCCCTTATTGTTCCCTCCTGAGCTACCGTTTAAGAGTTATTTCATTTATTTGGCCTACCCAGTGCGAACACACTGAAAATTTAATTCTGGCCACACCGGGGCTCGGAATCGCATGTCGTCTGAACGCACTGCTCTGGAATAACATCAAAAATATTCCAAAGTCTTTTTTATCAGAAACTGGGTTCTTAAAAAATATTCCTCTTGTACAAACCCATTAAGGAATTCCCATTTCACATCCATTTGAAAAACATTGAAAATGAAGAATGTCGCAAAGGCAAGTAAAATTCAAATAGATCCAAGTCTTGATACTAGATCATAGGTTTCTTCGTAGTCTATTCCTTCTTGTTGATTTTATCCGTCAGCAACAAATATAGCATTATTTGTTAGTATGATTCCATTTTTATCACACATATTTCTGAAAACCCTTTTTACCCAAATAACAGAAGTTTCCTTAGGTCTTTCAACCAAAGTCCATACATTATTCCTTTCAAATTTATTTAGCTCAACTTTATATAGATTTTATCCAATGATAATCTCTTAAAACATCATTAGTGTTTTTTGGTTTTAATTGTGAAAGGAATGCTAGATATTATACTTCATTTTTTAAGTAACTTCTAGTCCTTATAGGTTGATTCACATCACCAATGATACTATCATTGTGATGATTATTTAGAAACAATTGATTTGGGTTTGGTAAAACTTGTTCATCAACATATTGTAGGAAATATTCTGGGGTAAATGAATCAAGAAACATTTTCTTGGGAATCGTTATAATCAAGAGGATCTTCTATCAAAGATTGATAATCAGTTTTTGAAAACACATCTGAAGATGTTGGTTGGGATTGTTTAAAAATAAAAGGATTTGTTTCATCACATGTAACATGTATTGTCTCTTCAATAGTACAAGTGTTTTTATTGAATACTCTATAATTCTTAGAAGTTGTGGAGTAGACTCTGAAAATTCCTTCATCAGATTTTGTGCGAATTTGTATAAATTATCTTTAGTATTCAGAATGAATACCTTGAAACCAAAAACCGTAAAGTACAAAAGTATAGGATTTCTACCATTCCATAACTCATAAAGAGTTTTATTATGAAAATTTCTAATAAAGACACTATTTATAGTATAAAAAGCAGTACTTATAGCTTCAGCCCAAAAATTATTGGCTACGAAATACTCAATCAACACGGTTCATGTTATTTCTTGATGAATTTTGTTTCTTCTTTCAACAATACCATTCATTTAAGGTGTTCTACGTGCTGAGAAGTTATATATAATGCCTTTTATAACACAGAAAGTTAAAAAATCATAATTTTTTACATTCTCCTCCATGATCACTATTAATAGTAATCAACGTATGTTTTTTTTTTACATTTTTGACTTGGGATCTAAAACTTCTGAAATAAGAAAAATCTTCATATGTTTTTCTAGAAAATAGACCCATGTAAATATAGTGTAATCATCAACTAAGAAAAATACATAATACCTTCCTTCAATGCTTCCAATTTGTGTTGGTCCAAAAAGATCCATACGCACTAAGTGTAATGAATTTGTAGTTCATACTTCACTGACTGATTTAACGCTTGATTTATGTTTCTTTCCATATTAACAAGGATCATAAACTTTTGAAGAATAAAATCTATGCTCCCGTAGATCCTTAACTAATCTTTTCTTTGAGATTTTGCATAGGTTTCTAAGGTTACAGTGTCCTAACCATCTATGTCATAACCAAGAATGATCTTCCATTTCACTAAGACAAGGTAAGTCTTGGCTCCTAAGTTCTGGTAAGTTTAGTGTGTAAACATTCTATTTCTAATTGGTAGATAGAATAAATTATACATTAGAATGGTGTACTTAGCACTTATCATTGCTAAAATTCACAAGGTAACCATCATCACATAATTGACTTATGCTAATGAGGTTGTGGTTAAGACCCTTAATAAATAAAACATTTGAAATCAACGTTTTTTTCATGAAAAACGATGTTATCTATACCAATAATTTATCCCTTAGCATTATCTCCGAAAGTTACTTTTCGTCCTCTCATCTTGATAATCTTTTTAAAGTAGTTTTTGTTACCGGTCATATGCCAAGAAAACTTACTATCCATGTACCAAGTATTTCTATTGGTACCTTTTTTACTTTACTTAAAACAAAAGCGTTAGTCTTTTGGAACCCAAAATTTCTTGGATCTGGAAATTTTAGAAAGAAAAATTTTATGCACCCACATTTTCTTAGAAAAATAGGCTTTATGAAATCCTAAATACTAGGTTTTGTTTAAAGAACGCCTTTTTTCCCAGTTTCCACCACACTAACACTTAGTGCAGAATGGAGCACTTTGATGAACAAAATAATTGTTACTAAAAATAGGTTTAGAACTATTATATCCAAAACCGGAATTATTACTTAGAGGTCATATTTGAGAATAAATTTTATCAAAATTTTCCTTACCAAAGGTAATGTTTGATAAACATTTCCTCAAAGAAAAAATTTTGAATTCCCATCTTATAACTTGGTTCTTATCTACCAAAACATTAGAATTTGAACTAGAGTGAGGCTCAAAAACATTTTTCATAGAAATTACATTTTCTAGATCATTAGAATGTTTATCCTTCTCAGAATTTACTTCTTCAAGATTTGTTGAAATATTTTCAAAATCAAAATTTTTCTTATCAAGATCATTAGAAAGATCTGATATTTATTTAGTAAGTATAGAAATCCAATAATTTGGATTATCAATATTTATATTGACATTAGAATTTTCATTCTCAAGAAGCTTACCAATCCTAGAAACTTCTTCTTAGGTAGATAGAGTATCATATTTATCAAAAGAGGATTCATCATCCAAATATTCATAGTATTTATAATTATTATAATTTTCATTTAAAGAAAAATTGAACATTGATTTAGCATTGTGTACCATATCCATTTAGAAATGATTGTCAATAGGTATTCTGGATATTAAAACAAGATTCTTCATTTTAGAAGATTTGTAATCTGATGATTCATCTAAAGTGTCACAACCACTGGCACTCGAAGTGTCATTAGCTTTCAAAACATGCTTAGTTTTGGGTTTATAGTACTTCTTTTTGTTTCTCATATAATTCTTTTACTTTCTTTCCTTTATTTTAAGCATATGAGAACTAGATCTTATATGTCCAGCTCTCTTGTATTCATAACATGTAACTTCTGAATCTTTCTTATATTTCCTTTCGTTCATCTTATATCTGTATTGAAACTTCTTCTTTCAAGCTATCTTGTTTATCTTTCGAGCAAGATTGGCTATTTCATTTTCTGAAGATTCACATCCACTAGATTTGGATTGTATAACATCCTTGTTAGATTTTGATCTAGTAACTCTCTCAGGAGTCTTTGATTTAATTTGATTTGAAGTTGTAGTAAAAAAAACACTTCCATTTACATTCTTGTTCGTAATTTTGTCAGTATCTCTCTTCATTCTAGTCTCATGTTGAAGATGAGTTCCAAAAGGTTTATCAACAGTAATCTAAGTAGCCATTCTATTTTCATCAATAGAAGTTATCTTGGATTCCCACTCATTAGGCATGATGTTTATGATCTAATCAACAAGACCTTCATCATCTAATACATTCTCACCCATGTATTATAAACTATTAACAATAGTCATTAATATCTATTGCAAATTATATATGGGTTCTCCATATGGAAATAAAGAACCATGATATTCATCTCTGAGAAAGGATCTTGTTCATTGAAAAACATTGGTAGTTCCAAAGTGTGTAACTTAAAGTTTCTTCAATATACAATTTTCTACATCACAAGATGTAATTTAGATATATATATTTCTAGCCCTAGAACAAAGCAATGTGTTTCTTACCTTATAATTCAGTTGATATTAATTTTTTCATGATTTTTGAAAGAACTAACTTCCTTGTCAGGAATTTTATATCCTTCAATAAGCATGAAAAAATATTCTACTCTAGTATTGATTATGAATGGCTTCTTGTGATCTCTCTAATATTCGTAATCATTCCAATAAAAAATAGGTGGTCTTAATGGATTTAGGTTGTCAATGGAACCAAAATTGATTCCTGCCATCTTAAATAAAAACTTTCCACACAAACTTGTTAGTAATAAAAGATTGTAAACATGGAAAATATTTCTCAGAACGAAAAATATAGAACAAGAGTATCTATGAAAAAAAATGAATTCGCACATTATGAGTCCAAAACGATGATTCAAAAAATTAGAAGAAGTTGAATTATCTCCTGAATCTAATCATGAGATTAATTCAGATAGAAACAATCCTATAATACCAAATGTTGAATTGCCTCATGGTACATGGTCACCTTCTCTGATACCAATTGTTGAATTGGTTCAGGGTACAAGGACACCTCCTCCGATACCAATTGTTGAGATGGTATGTGGAGTATGATATACTCTATAATACCAAATGTAGGATCGAAATAATATAGATACTGAATGAAGAATCTAATAATGCTCAAAATACAAGAGGGGGGTGAATTGTATTCTTTAGAAATTATTTATAATTTTTAAAGATGAAGATTTTTAACAAGGTTAAACCATGATAATTCACAATACCACTAGTTCTATAAACCTGCTTGAATCTGGAAAAGTGATTCCGAGAAAGCATCTCCAAAAAGATGGTTTCAGAAAACGAAACATAATGAATGTTTACAAAGATAAATATTCTACCTTAAAGCGTATAGAATCTTAAAAAATCAGAGTACAAGTATAATGAATTATAAGATAGTTATACTTTCATAAAAAATCAAAATACAGTGGAAAACATGAAACAAAAAAGTAATAAGTAGTAAATATTTTAACCCAAAGAGAAGGGTATCCAACAACCTTGGATAAAAGTCCTTTGATTTATACTTTCAAGAAAGTTTGTCTTACCCACACCAGGATAAGCCCTCGATATGAAGATAGAAGTCTATCTTGCTATCCCCGCAAGCACTCAACATCACGATAGTAGGCACCTCTGACTTCCTCTGTATGGAAGTCCTCAAACTTTAAGATAATCGGCACCTCTCGCTTCCTATCCCCGGAAGCCCTCGAATGTAATCTGCAACATTCAGAGTCGCATGAAGAAATTCTGAACAAGATGTTCATTATGCACTAAGCATGAATGTATCTCTCTAAAAATCACTTCAATAGCATACAATCTCTAGATTCATTGAACAATTCATCAAATATGTCAATGTTATGAGCTCGTTCAAAGGTGCTCTTATTTATAGGCACAGCTCCAACGGTAATCTCCCTCCTCCAACTGTCATATTTTTCCTTAAATTTAGGAGGGACCTGTACATGTGTCACTCAAACAACAGTTAGTTTGTAACTGAAATCCTGAAATCATTTTATAGCCAAATGAAAGTGTAAGAAAAAGTATGGTTACATAATCAAAATCAAATATTTATAACGTAAGAAAATAAAATATTGGTTTCTAACTAAAAACACATTTGGTGTCTATAATAAAAGGATATTCGGATTCAATTTTCTCTGGAATTTGAAACCTAAACTACAAATAATTCTAGATTATGAATTTCAAGGAAATTTGTAATCTTTATTCACAAGAATTTGAAAGCTGAACTTATAATGTTCATAGTCAGAGTTCATGAGAATTCAGAGTTAGAACATACAAAGTTCAGAGTCAGAATTCATGAGAATTCGGAGTCTGAACATACAACGTTTGGAGTCTGAACTCATTAGGATTTGGAGTCAGAACTCATAAGAGTTCAAAATCTGAATTCAGAGAACTTGGATTTAAAACTCCTTAGAGTTCGGAGTCTGAATTCAGAGAATTCGAAGTCCGAACATGGATCCTGAAAAAATAATTATATTCATCTATGTATTATATGATTCTGATTTTTTAGATATGAAACCAAATTTTACACTTATACAGGATAATGAAAAAACATGTTGAGGATAAATTTCCATGGGGGTGGAAAATTTTCTTATAGATGTAAAATATTTTTTTATCAAAATTTGCCTTAAGATAAGGTGTTTGTGATTTTCAAAATAAGAAGGAATGTTAAAGTCATAAGGAAACCTTGTTGACTCAACAATCTCCTCTAAGTATGAAGGAATGGAAAAGTCATAAAGAAAACATTATTGACTCAATAATTCATGTATGGTATGATACGTAATAGTCTATTTGTTTCATACACTATATGTGTGTTATGGAGAAGTAAATAAGTCCCATATAACCACTATTATTTGGTAGTCAATACTATCATTAAGAATATCATGGGTGCTATGGATATATTTCATGTTTATAGTTGTGATTTGGGAACTAGTCATTAAAGGATATGGATGTGTTAGTTTCCAAATATATAAAGATGATATAAAATCAAAGACAAGATACAAATTCTCTCTCAGTGGATGTATTATAATCTAGAAGGGCTCAAAGTAAGTTATGTTCACAGATTTTACAGTAACATCTGAATATTTTTCGCCCTTTAAGGTAGCTATATAGGTTTTTTGGATACACAACTTATTACATGATCTTAATGTAGTACCTAGAAGTAAATATCATATCAAAATCAATCGTGATAGCATTATAATGGTGTCCCTAAAAAAGGATCTAGGGTCACATAAATCTTTGAAAAAAATACATTAGAAGTAACATTTCTTGATGTATTTTTCTCAAGGAGGTGAAGTTTCAAATAGGTGAGTATCCATGGAATAAAACATAGTGGATATCATGAAAAAATCCTTAAATCATAAGAAACATGATCATAATGTATTTTATATTAGAAAAAATATTTATATGAAATTGTCTCTAGTATATGATAGAGTCAATTAGAGTTGGTGATCAGTGACAAACTATTTGTACTTTTAATTTCATGTATATTTAGATATTTGGATATTAATAAAATATACAATTACATATTTTTCATTGTTCTACATTAATTTAATATAACAAATTCTTATAGTATCTATCACGTTAATAGGGTCATATAATTCCCCCTCTATGATGAGAACCTTGAAATTCATCTATGATATTCTTTAAATATATATTTTTGGTCTTATAATGTTTTATGATGGGATTGGAATTAATATTTATTTTTATGTGATAGTTCTCATAACCATATGAAACTTCTTTTATTGACGTTTAGACTCTTTTATCTAAATTATTTGATGTTTTGAGAATAGTAATTCCTCTAATAAATACTCATATTCATTTCTCATACACTATTACTATCTGTGAGAATATAAAATTGATCATACACTTTTGGATTGTTATTAATTTTTTTCATGACATGCATACTTTTATTCATTGACCAACACAATGAATCCATATGTCCAAATAAAGATGGTTATATTGGGTGCAACGTCAAAGACATGTTATTATTTAATATGATCCGGATACATTTTTTCCAGCCATATTATAGGAAATTGATATCATTTATCTTTGATTTAAATGCAACTGTTACATTAAATTGCATTTGAATGGTGTAACGATGAGTTAATTTCAGATAGTCAACGAAATTCGTATAATGAAAATAGGTTGGTGACAATAGTGCTCAACCATCTTGTTGATACATTATGAAAAAACTTATATATTACATTTTATTTGTTCATGTGTTTTTTCAATGTTGTGACATTAACTTCATTCTCTTTGGTCCTAGGACAAATTGAAATACATTAATCATTATTTATATACAATATTGAATAATGTCAATGAGAAAAAAATCCAATAGGGCCACACACTAAGAGTTTTCTTTGATCATAAATAAATTATCGAAAAATTTAATTATTGTAATAAATAATATTCTCAATACCAAAGAATAATTTTATTCAATATTTATTGATTATAAATATTTAAAGGTAATAAATATTTATTTACACATTAATAAATAATTTATTTAATTAAGTGAACAATTAATAAATATATATTCATAGGAATATGTATATAAATTTTATTTAGAATTAAATATTTAATAATTATTTATTCAAGTATTTTATAATTGTTGATGTGGATGAGCGAACCAAGATTATTTTTAGTGATAAATATAATTTCAAGAAGATAAAATAATATTTATCATTGCACCAGATAGAATATGCCATAAAAAATTAATAATACATAGAATGGGGTTAAATAGGATTTATTATAAAAATTATGGATCATTGTATAATAAAATAATGTTTTAAACTAAACCTTAACACTGTAAATAAATTCTTATGCCTATTTTTTGGGTTAATAGATAATAGTGAATCGTTGGGCACAATGAACTTCCATCTATATTCCTCCTTCTCTCATCCAATAATTAGTAACAAGAACATGATAGAATCCTTCATGTCTGAGGAAACATGAAGTGATCAATATAAATAACACATGGTGATCAATATATCTCACTAGTACTCAAAATTCCCTCAGTATTGTTCAAAGATCAAAGGAACACATGTGAATTACCACTATAGGGGATATAATTTGAGTCCTCCCTAAAAATTTAGGGTAATCCAAAAAGTTTTTTTGATGATCAAAATCATTATAACAAATATAACAAGATGATGTCCAATTTTTTATGATTTAATTGAAATTTATTATAATTTTCACATGAAAATGATCATATTTTTTTCCATAATTTCATTGTCAATATTAGATGGAAAATTTTATCTGGTCATGTAATTTACATCTTACACCATTGGTGAATGAACCATCAAATCTGAAAAAAAAACATTGATGGTTATTCAGCAAAAAGTTGATTCTTTTTCATTTGAAACCTTCACATGGTATTAGAGTGGTCATGTTTAAATTTATTATTATTTGTTTTATTATTGACCAATTATGTGTAAAAGTGGATATAACTTTCATTTTCATATTTTTAATTCATTAATATGAAGTTTAATTTACATGTTATCAATTTTTATTATTCATCATTAATGATTTATATTTACATAAGACCTATTAAATGGTGACGAATAATTAGACATGACTTCGTGAGGTTCAAATTCTTTTGTACAGTAGACTGGGTTATACAATGTGTAGTCATATTATACACAATGTACCCATGTTCACCGCATCTTGACATGTCATGAGATATACAAAGTGTCGGTCAGTTATTACATGTGGTGAATTTATTATACACCACATGTAGTCTAGACCAACGAGGTATATTTTTTAGATTACAAGGTGGGTAGCTCATGTACATGTCGTGTAGTCTACATAGTTCAAAATTGAATTTAAAACTAAATATGTTCTCAAATACATGGATTCTAATAACATGAGACTGATGACCTAAATAATTCATCAAACACTCTGCATAATGTCAGTGTATATAACATGTAACCTATTAATTCCCCCATCATAAGAACCAGTCAGGACATTTGGTGGGTTACATGGTCACACAATAAGTGGAACACATGGTGCCTAGTGGGAGTACACATTGTGTGGTTCTATATTCTAAGAACAAACCTAGTTAATCAGGGGGTTACATAGACACAATAATAGTAGAACATGCGATGTGTAGCTGGTTCGTACATGTCATATAATCTAGTCAAGATACAAATTGAGACTCCATTCATTATTAACAAATTAATAAAAAATGAGGAACGTTATGTGCATCTCATAAGTACCCATTGGGTAATCTCCCAATAATGTTCAAAATTAGATTACATTAAAATAATTAATTTTTCATTAAAACCTTAATACAATTTTGGTACTAAATATGAATTACTATGTAACAAAGGCATTTTATAATTAATTAAATCTAAAATAATTTATTAAAATTATAATTGATTATTGTTTATGTTGTTTTATTTGACATTAATTCATTTATGATGGGTATTTCCTAAAGACTATATATAGTTATTAAGATGAAATGACTCAATTAATTAATTAATATAACTGTGTTTATATTAATTATATTGACCAAATTTAGGTGAATTATAGACAGTATACTTTTTCATAATAATTTCATGTGTATGATAGATCATGAACACTGACCATAACTTTTCAGTGTTTATTTTTTATAATTTAATCTCAATACATGGTTTTCAAATTATATATTATTAAATATAATATTATGAAATATCCATCCCTCTGTTATTATGTAGGAACTATGTGGCCAAGGTTTTTTATGTAATCCCCCTTAAATAATCCTTTTGTTCTCCTCACTTATGTGTTAGTTATAAGAATACGTAATAAAAAGATTTTCTCATGGTGTGTGGAGGAGGTACAAGATACAGTCATGATAAAACCAGCCTCAGTGATAAAAAAGTGGTTCGGTGGAATATTGTGACTCACTCCATGACTGAAACATGATTTGTGTTCCTTATTACTCATAGGCTGATTTATTTTCTACTAAAAAAATCAACTATTGGATAACCTCATGATCAGGTCATTTATTTGTTTGTTTGCGTCTGCATTATTAATTGTTTATTTTATAGAGTATTGAATATGACCATATAAATAAATTGACTATTATAAAAATATGGAATAAAAATAAAAATAATATGCCTATGTTGTTTTATCAAAACATTGTTAATCACTTAAATAAAATCTGTTTAATTTTAATAATACTTTTAAAAGACAAACCAATAAAATATCATGCATAGAAAATTAAATAAATAAACATAATATTACTTCATACTAGGCATTCCATTACATTATTAGGAATGATAGACATTGAACTATGTGTGACACCAAACCATGTTGGTACATATAATTTTATCATGTATTGTTTAGGAATTTTTTTTGATGGATTAACAAATTTACATCATGATATTTATCCCATGCTAGACTTATTGTTTCTTAGAGTAAAGTGTTCATGAAAACCAATTTATGATTTCAAGATTGGTAGTCTACTCAAAAGATTAAGTACATTCAAGCCCATAGTTGTAAAGACATTCTTCCCTATGTAATTTCATGTAATTAACCAATCCCGTGATTTGGTTATGATAAGAGTTATATATATCCTTTTAACTAATATGTTAGAGTAAGTAGACATTTATAATCTTATTTTTATGTTTTTTGGGACTTGATAATATTTTGAGATACTTAATAAAATTTAATTCATTATGATTCAAATAAATTATAATCAACTAATGTACTAAGAATTTCGCCTTTTATAATTTTAATGTATGGAAAGTTTGTCAACCACATTATCCATGTGATCAATCTTGTAGAAATAAAATCCCTTTACTATATGTATAATCCAGGATTGGTTTGGATGTATACTTGTTTTGTTGCACCATGTATAGAAATATCAATTGCTAGAATCCTCAAGTGATGATCTACCTATAAAAAAGTTAGGGATGAAGAGTATGTTGTCTATGATAAACACTTTAGTGATGTAGTCAATGTTCAGTGTTTAATTTTTTCCACCGTATCTAATCAACTCATGAAGTCACATGAAGACATAAATGATTATAGCATGATCCATCATCATTGTGGTCTAAAACAAGAGAGATCTAGATAAAAACTGTTTGAGATATCCTAGTGGATATTTTAGAGTAATATTGGAAAATGTTCCCCAATTGGGCCACATGTAGTTTTTTCCTCAAAAGATGATGGATGTTATAGTTTCCTTTGAGTTTAGAAGACATGATTCCTAATGCCTATAATGATTCATTTATTTTTTTCATTTCATTATTTCAAACTAGGTTCACTATCATTGTTACCTTTATGAGGATTGAATATTGGGGGGGGGGGTCATGGTGGCACAATCATTCACATCATTTTTTAAATTTTAATCTCTTAGAGAAAACACCAATGGTTCCAACATCCATAACTGGGTACAGACCATCATTCCAAAGGCATTTGGTCATTTGGGGTTTCCATAATAATGGTTCTTAAGACCTCTCATTTGATGATAGGGTGGGAGTTTGGAATTATAGATTGAGTTTGGGTAATTATTTCCAATTTTGTGACACTCTTATAGATTATAGTTATGTTCATGAACCTCTTCAGAATCCCAATTTGGGATTAGTTACCCAAATAATATGATAATATATCCAGCACATCAATGTGTAAAGGGGTTTCTATTAATGATACCATCTATATGTATCTGAGGTCTTAAATCTATTTCCTATTATTTCATAAAAATGGGTAGTTGGATATATTTTGAATCCATATAACTATAAACTACAATTAATAGGAAATTATTATTTGTTGGACGGTAATGAACCTTCACAAGGGTTCATATGAATCTTTTGTATAATAGGAATAAAAAACAACACAATTTATTTAATCCATGCAGATTAATTTCACACGTAAATGAAAAATATGAGTGTTCTTAGGAACCATTTTTCAATCTCAATCCTCAGTAATGCTGCATATGTATCTTGTTTATAATAGGAGTAAGAGTCAACATAGATCGATCTACCATCACCCTCGAATGGGATATGATTGATAATTAAGGTCTATGATGTTTGTCTCCCTGAGTTTTACCAATATGGGAATTCATTCAGGAAATTCACTAAGGTGGATGACGTTGTGTGGAGGTAGTGGTATAATTACCCTAAATCGGTCATACACGATGAGGTTTCCCTATATAGGGGAAAAATTACGATGTGATTGATATGATGATTTGAAATCCCTAAACCAACATGATTCATGATCATTGTGATAATAATTGGATAAAAATTGATTGGAATAACTTTATAAGGATGTGGGACTTATGTAATAGGGTAGCTATAAAGGGTGTTTTGATACGAATCTTAGGCCTTAAGAAAATGTCTTATGTATCTTTATTATAGTAGGAATTGGAGTCCTCATAATTCAATTTATCCCTAATTCATTAATGGTAATAACGTATTTGAGGGTATGGTTGGTGCTTACACCTAAATGGGTTCATTTTTATAAGACAATATATCATATTTAGATAGAAGCTAATTTAGACCCATGTGTTAATAATTTTTGATATGTGGATGGAAATCCACTATAGGGGATTCCTAATGGAGATCAGGCCATAAAAAGGAGTCTTATGTATCTTTTTTGGATAGGATTTACTGTTTTGGTAGTTCAAATTTATGTATTCCCAATTTTGTATCCATGAAAACTATATCATGTCCCATGTTGTATACATGACATGCTTGAAATGTCGAGGATGTCAACTGTACATGTCTTATATGTCTATCTTACATGTCCCAAGTATCTATTTTTTCATGTCTTGAGTGTCTATTGAACATGCCTATATTATCATTATGACATGTCATGAGTGTCTGTTTGACAAGGATAACATGTCTCAGGGTGCCTCATATGATTACATCATTCAATACAACGGTCTTCCAAATGATTTGGATGAAAAGTCTGGAGGAATTTAAATCACTTGGATGAAACATTTGAGAGTCTTCATGTGATCAATGAATACACATAAAAGGATATGTGTGTGATCTAGGATAAATTGTCATAAAACGACATTATGACCTGGCAAGCAGGTCTATATGGATTTTCAAGACATGTATAACACATCTAAAAGACTCCAGATGACATGGATGACAATTTTGGAACACATTTCAAGAATTAACATGCATGTATATAGGACTTTTTATGATTTGGATGGTATTTCTAGAGGACTTCTTAAGACTTCTACAGTATTTGTAGAGGAATTTTCACATTTTTCTGACTTTTCTAGAGGACTATAAAAGCCATGAACAATATATATGGGAACTATCTCTTTATATAGATATTTCTAGAAAACTGCATGAATCCTTTACATGAAAATCATTGTATCCATCCTCATGTAAATCTTCTATATTTTGGAGCATTTATTTCATATATTCTTAAATGTTTTTCAAGAAATATCTTGTTTCAGTTTTGTGTTATTAGGTCAAAATACAAAATGTTCTTCACGTTACATGGATAGTAGATCATAGTTCCTTCACACAATTAGTAGTATGATCACACATATCATATAGTCATGTAGTGTAATATATTAGGTCATTCGTTGGATTTACCTAATAGAAGACCATTTTGAATTAATGAATTCTTACTATGGTAAGTCTACTCTTCTATACACCCATGTGTAGTCATGTCTCTCTGTATTTTTTTTGCTAAGGGGGAGGCATTTATAGCCCTCTCTACACAAGTTCTATACCACCATGAACATAGCATACCTCATATAAATAGGATCATGTCGAGGGAGGTATTATCACATCACATTCTTCACATGATCATTACATGGGTCATTCATGGCGTCGTATGATAAAAAATGACAATGATAACACTCCATTGTCTCTATATTTATTATAACCTGAGCTAATCAATAGGATTACACATGATCATGTTAAATATTTCAATGATCCTTCACAAGATCTGGCTGATATATCATGGAGAATTACGAGGATCTAGATTCCATTCAAAATGGATTTCATGTTATTGAGGGTTAAATTTATGTGGTCTTCCATGAGATCATTTTGTCTTGTTAGAGAAAACTCACATGGTCAAGATGGATTGTCAGATACCCTCTACATTATCAATAGTGATCACACAAGGTGTGTTACCTCTTTTCATGCAAAATTGTAATATCTTCCCTTTATGAGTGGCTTTGAATTTTTTTAAAAAATATTTCTTATTTTACAAAAAATTTTCCAATTTTCCATTGGATTTATCTTAGGAAATCAGATTATAAGTATAGGGCCTCACAATAGCATGAAATCATTTTCACGAAGAGTCTCATTACTTGTATTTGATGCACAACATGAATAAATTCACATGTTTGAGGGATTCCTAAAGACCAAGATGACATGTCTGGGATTCTTCATGAGATCAGTTTGCCTTTTGAAAAGGATATCTATTGATAAATAGATACATATTTGGATCTAATTCTGAGATTAAGATATATTTTTTAAGGGGAATTATATAATCATGGGTGATTGGATGAGCAGATACCCCTTCTCATGGGAAATGTCATAACTTTTACCATGAGACGCCTCTACGTTTTTTTCATTAATTTAAAATAGTTAAGTGTGACTATCATGTTTCTATCACCTAATATGTTTCATGATCAAAGGATCTCATCTGAAATTCATTTCATGATCATCATAACTTTTCTAGAAATATTCACAAGTATATGTGGACATGTCTAGGGGCTTCATTTAGTCATGAATAGATCACATTAAGAAAATGAACAATTTTCTCAACCATTCCCAGGGTCATGTGATCATGTTTATTCTTCGGGTTCGTGTGATTTGTGTGATCCAACCACTTAGTCTATATGTATCAATATTTCTCCTTCCATTGTCTTAGGAGGGAAATAATAACCATTATTTTTGTATTTCTTGAATCCTAGAATTTTTTATGCTCATTTGGTGGGTTTTAATAAATTCTTCTCCCCAGGAGAAAGGTCCAGAGTGATAAGGACTCAGTTATATGTAGAGTAAATTCCATTATGAGTTCCTAAGGCTTCTACTAATTGATGTCCTAGACAACATTATTTCATACTAGTGAACATTGTAATTCTACAATGCATCCAATAAATAGGGAAAGGAGGGATCTAATCTTTCTACTAGTGAATCCAACTCCAAAATAACTTATGATTTTCTCTATTTCATGATTGATTCTTAATATCCCAACAAATTAAGCATTCTAAAACACCAATTCATGAGTCCATTTTTCAAGATTAGATAATTTGATATTTTTATTTAATATACTTCTGTGACATTTTATTTAAACAATATATGAATTAACTCATTTTATTTTTCTTAAACCATAACACATGTCTCATTTTGATTATTTTCTCATAGACTTCACGTGATTGACTAGCTTGTTCACAATATTATGTGATCATTATATGGTTTTCATGACCATACCATAGTCATTAAATTTTTATTATTATAATAGATCATATGGTCATGTGATTCTCTATGGGTCATGTGATCGGTAAAACCCATACCGGTTCATGTAATTGAAAGTCCATATCAAGTTCATGTTATTTTCTTGATTTTTTCCATGTTATGAGTATATTTTTTTTACTATTTAATTCCTATATGATAAATGATTATTGATTTGTATAGATGGCTTACATTTTTATGATATATTCTAGAATAGAATTCAGAGGGCCATGATCACTAAGAATCAAAATGTTTCCCCTCATTATCAAGTGTTCTCTAAGAACTAGTCATTATAAGGGATTCTCCCACCTGAACATAATATTTATAATTTATCATACCAAAATCCAATTTATGAATTCAGTAGGCCAAATAATGTTATCATTCCCTCACCTGATTAAAATCTTCCATCCTACAGGATTTCAGCCTCCCATGACTGTATTCAAATGACATGTTTTGAAGAAATTAAATTGTTTATAGCACTACTCTAGGGGTTTTAATACATGTTTACATACACCCGTTGGGGTCTAGATAGATTTTATACTTTTCATCAACCAATTTATAAAAGTTATTCGAGTATACTCATATCATTTTATAAATTTAGAAGTATCTAGAGCTCAGGGTGGGACTTGTTAGCTAGAGGTAACTACTCTAATGAATGGACATGGATTGGAATTCTACATTTGGAATAGATTCTCAGAATTTTCCAACCAGATAAATTCCATTCATCATTTTGAGGTTATATTGACTTCAAAATTTTTGTGAACCTTTAGTTCAATATTATCAAATAGATGATTAGTGACTACTATCCCAATAATTTCATTCTTCCATCACATACTGATGTAGGGATCAACCTTTGGAATATTTACTGAATGGGTTGAATACCCCTTCATGGGGATATGTATTTTGAATTTTTTCTTATTTTGGAAGTTTGGGATGAACCAAAAATATCATTGAACATGGTAAGGTAAATGATAACCATCATGAAGAAAAAATAAGGTGTTTAACCTATGGTTTCATGTTACCTTTAAATATATGATTGGTATCATCTTCTATTGTAGCATGATTCATCCAACCACTATACACCCTCATCAATTCCCTTCCCAATAGTTTAAAAATAGTGTTGTATCATAATGATACATCCTTGAGGATATGATGTATACCTCATAGAGAATAGGGTGATAATAGAGGGAACCCCAAGACTTCCGCTAGTGGATTTTTAGTAATATTTTTGAATGATGGATTTTCTTAATTGGAGATGCATTCTCAGAAATTTGAGTGGGAACATTGGTGATGGAAACTTTCTTTGAAAATGGGTGTCCACTTAATCTATCCATGATAGGTATTTCTTGACTTTATCAACCCCTTGGTCATATCTAGTAAAGAAATATACATTACACAATTGGATTCAGCTTCCAATGATTTTTTGTCTATATAAGAGAGAAGTTTTAGTGTTATAAATATCACAACACTATTAGAATACATAATTATTTTTTCCATCCCATGTTTTTTTTCGTGGTTGATGAAATATTACAGGGTATTGATGAGGATGTTGACTTGTTTATCCACCACAGTTCATTTAATTTCATTCCCTATCTTGCACTGACTGGTATGATTATAAAAAACGGTTATGGAAATCATGATGAGAGGTCATGTAAAATCTCTCTCTATGAAGGGGTTCTTCAGGATCACAGAGAATAGATGATAATCATTGAACCATATACCCCATATCATCTGGTTCACGAATTTGTGTATATTCAATGGATCTCTCTTCTCCCTTCAGCTAGCATTCAAGGGGAATGATATTCTGGACTTACTCACCAATTTTGTATTATTTTGGAAAATGAAATAAATAATAATATTATTATTCAATTACCTATCAAATCCCATGTATTTATATCCTACAACTATTACCATGCATAGAACTACTACAAATATGGCCTTTAACAGTGTAATAAAAGGCCTTTAACAACGCTACAAAAGCATTGTTAAAGCTGGCATAGATAAACAGGGGGTCCCCTTTATCAGCGCTCCAAAAAAGCACTGATAAAAGTTAAAAAATTTATAATTTTTTTTAAAAAAATCCTAGAAACCTCGGGGGGGGGGGGCTTTTTACAGTGCTTGAGACCCCCCTTTATCAGTGCCTTCTCGCACCTACAGCACCCCCACGCACCCCCCTCTACCCGTTATCCGCGCTATCCCCCACCCATTATAAGTGCTAGCTCCCATATTCTCCCATGCGCGTGCGCCCCTTCCTCCACCAGGTTTTGAACTCGAGACCTCCCCTCTGCACACCTAAGCCCTTACCACTCCCCTATTTTGATTCGTTTTATGTGTCATGGTATCTATATTTGTATATATATATATATAGTTATATTTATTCATATAATAATAATATATATTTACAATAATATATATATAGTTATATTAATATATATATAGTTATATTAATATATATTTATAGTTAGATTAGTATATAGGTATATAAATATTCATATATTTGTATTTTAAATAAAATGGGTTTTAGTTATTATTTATATAAATCTAATATATTTTATATCTAAATATATTTTATTATTTATATTTATAATTAATTTCAAACGTGTGAATATATAAAAAATATGTATATATTGTTATATATTTGATTATAAATAGCACTTAATTATAAAAAAAGATAAAATTTCAAAGAAATAATGTCAATATGAATTTAATACCTTGAAATAAATTCATTCTCCACAAAAAAATCCAATAATACCATTTTAAGTGAGGCTGAAAATACACAAAATGTTAAAAAATCGGGGTATCCCGACTAAAAACTCAGTTTTGGAGGCCTTTTGGGCCTTTTTTGGCATCAAAAAATTCTTTACCAAGTTCACCCTATGTTATTTACATGTATCTCTCGTCGCAGGCTATGATTTGATATATGGTGGAGCTCAAACGGACACCCGGATCAAAATTTATTGTCGTTTGAAGTTTGAGTTGCGTTTTCAACAAATTTTGGATCTTTTTTTGATTTTTTTTAATTTTTTACTCATCAAATTTTTATTAAATTACTATTAATCCATAATAATGATCAAATTATTAATTAGAAATGTTTTTTTAATTTTTTATAAGCCATTTTCACTAAATATCTTATATATTAAGTGTAAATGTATATTTATACTTATCTAAAATATATTTAAAATTATATTTAAAAATTATATATTATAATTAAAACAATATAACTATATCTATATATTTAATTATTAATATATTTTTTTATTGAAATTTTTTTGGAAGTAGACCCTTTATCAGCACTTTTAAAAAAAGTGATGATAAAGACCCACTTTATTAGCGCTACTAAAAAAAGTGCTGATAAAGGGGTACCCTTTAACAGTGCTAAAAAAGAGGTGTTAAAGGGGGTGCCTTTATCAGTGCTAAAAAAACTGCAGATAAAGGGGTACTTTTATCAGTGCTTTTTTAGCACTGATAAAGGCAACCCCCTTTATCAGTGCTTTTTTTAGCACTGATAAAGGGTGGTGCAGGCCTTGGCCTATTTTGTGGTAGTGTATGTGGAAGCCTACTAGGGTGTTGTACAAAATTGACTCGTCCTTCTGGTTGAAACCCCCTTTCCTTCACCATACCCCTTATATTTTGCAGTAATGGAATTGATCGAGGACTTGGGGGATCCTCCATTGAAACATTCTCATCATAGTGATGAACATCCCATTAGTGTTATAGGGTTTGTTGAGGAGGATTTACATTCAATTCTGGTGGCATATAAAGCATTTTTTGAAAGGAGAGAATTTGAGACTTCTTATATATCTTCTTCTTCGGCTCATCTAATAGATATGACTTCTAAATTGAATCCATAAACTATTCTTTCTTTTGATATATCCACTCTAGAATTTGTAGATGACTAATAAGTTTAATTCTATTCTAGAATTAAATACATTTCTTGATCACCAAATATCATTTTGAGGATTTTTGTTTCCAAGAGTAATGTCTTCTACATCTATATCATGACTTTGGGTATATGGATTTAATTTGCAGTCATTATATGATATCTTTTTGTAGAATCTCCTTATCCAACAAAAGTTTACCACTAGTGAGATGTACCATTGTTTCTCTATTTTAAAAAAAATTCTCTATCCCATTCAATAATGGAAGATTTTAGTATACTTGAGTAGAGAAATCAAATTGTATTTCACTTTTGTTCTTAGATGGATGTATTAACCCATGAAATAGATTAATTCAAAGAAAAGATAGCTAGTGTGAGATCCCATATTCAAGAATCATCATCATTATTAGTGACTGATCAAAAAGGATCTTAAAATAAATCCAATTTAGTTGAAACATTTCATCCTCAGGAAAACAACAAAGTGACAGAGTTGGTGACACATTAGTGCTCAATTAACACTTCTCTAAAGACTCTCATAAATTTGGAAAATTCAGATGACTGTCTTTCAATGTTAATTTTCTATAGTCATACACATTTTTTTCTCATTAATGTTTTGTTTTTGAAATATTAGGAGAGAATATATAATGTTGATATTCCTCCTTCTATTTCAATTTATCAATGAAAAAATCATAAGAAATTTAAATTATTTGTTCAGTTTTTTATTTTATTATGTTCATAACATTCTAATAATTTCGTATCATATGGATCATAAATGATAGAAATCATTTGTATAATCTCAAGTAAAACCAAATTCAGTGATTTTAATGAAAAAACTCACAATTTAATTATTGTATGAATTTCTCATGAATCCCCACTAATATAGGATTACTCTCTAATGTATCTACTCTAATTGTCCTCATATCAATTGTTTTAAAATGACAATTTGGGTGAAATATAAGTCTTGAAGGGAGAGTTATCAAACTTATTCCAATAGACGTACTGATAATAGCACGTTTTTTATAGAAAAAATTGTGATCCCAACAATTTTTTTCTATTTTTATATTACCCTATCTACTTCCTAAGATTGATATAGGGAAATATTAGTTATAATGAAATTTTACTTTTTTCGTGCCTCCCTCTTTTGGATTTTTTACATGATAGGTTTTATGCATTTTATATTTTATAAATGTTCAATATTATTCTAATCACATAAAGTTAATATTAAAGAAAATAAACATGAATTTTTCCTAGGGTTACCACTTCTTGTATTCTAACAAGTTAGTATCATTTCTATTTTTGTTGTTTGTTTTAAGGACATGACAATTAGAAAATATTTATTTTGTACTTTAGTGTATTATATCATTGAACATATGCTATTTTAATTGAAGGACCTATTATTCATACATTATTCTATTATATATTAGGGCCCTCTATCCCATACCTTGTACTATTTTACATTAGGATCTCCTAGCATGGACCTTCTACTACTATAAATTAGGGTCTTCTTCATTGGAACTTATACTATTTTAGTTGTGGTTCCTATATCAAGGTTAATTTGCTTCTATAGTTCAGGGTCTTCATGATTGGACATTTTTCTATTTTTGTTGAGGGTCTTATAGAACAGACCTTATAGTTGTATATTTTTTTTCTTCTTTTATGTTCCTTGTAATATTGTAGATATGGTCTTCTAGCTCGATCCTTGTTGAATGGGGAAAACATGTCATGGATGACAGCAAAACAACCGATGTTTCGATGTTATTCCAAGTAATATAATTGGATCATGGGGATTGTATTATCTTTTTTATAAGGGAGATATGACTCAATTGTTTGGGTCAATTTCCCCTATGAATAATCCTATAAGGCCCACATTCATGTTCATGTAGAAGATACCCCACTCCCTTCTAATGGCCATGAATGATTTGTGAAGATTTTGATATTCTGAATAATTAAGTGGGAATGGAAAAATGATCTATATTTCAAGGGTTCTGGAATCCTATGTAAGTTTATAATTTAGTTGGTATGCTCTTTCCCTACTCTATTTGGTTTCGATTCATGTTTTGGGGTCCATAAAATGGTTCTAGAATAGAGTGTTTCATTCCTACTTTGAGGAATGGTACAATACATAGTGATGTAACATCAAGATTGTCTAATCCATTTAAATAATCTAGATATAATTATTGTAAATCAGGGTCTATGAATATCTATGTTAACATATGGTGGGTACTAATAGGTATCAGTCATCATTTGGTAATGACGAAAGCCTACTGTCCCCACAGTGAGGACAATAACTATCGGATTTAAGGGGGGCCTTTTGGGACTAAGAATCTAGTACGAACAAGATCTTTGGTCATGTAAAATTATTAAATAAATCCTAGTGGGGTCCTTAATGAATTTTCTATCCCTATTACCAATTATGTTCATGGAATAATCCAGAGAAAGGGATCCCATGTTCCATGGGATTCCAAAATGAGGATACCAACTCGAGG
Source organism: Viscum album (assembly GCA_963277665.1). Lineage (NCBI taxonomy): Eukaryota > Viridiplantae > Streptophyta > Magnoliopsida > Santalales > Viscaceae > Viscum > Viscum album. The sequence goes on along the minus strand of OY728142.1, from coordinate 274,209,248 downwards.
AACTAGTTATGTTATCTCAAACTTCGAAGACATGAATGTGGTTTATAGAAAATGTAATACTCAAAAAGGTATCTAGAATTATAAATGTTTTGTGGAATCCATGTGAAAAAATTATTTTGGGGAAAATATGTGAAAAATCATTACATTTACTTTTTCCTGGACATGGTGGTTTGGGGAATATGGCATATCATTTACTAGGACAACGAATTAGGATCTATGATCTTTGAAAATTATTTATATACACTATAAATTTTTCCTAAACTCCAAATATAATGATTTTAAATTGTGAACTGTTGAATTTTTCTAGGGTCTCTTTTTTTGGTTCTTCATAAAAAAAGTTTTATGTCTCTTTAACTGGTAATTTTAAGATCTTGCAATTTGGACTGTCAAACGCAAATATTTAGTACCATGTAGATTTGAACAGTATGAATGATGTTTGAGGTCATAATCCATGAGCACCTAATTGATTAGAACTTTAAAGAATTTTCTAATTAGGATACCCATGATCAAGGGTACTTTAACATCATTTTTATAGGGAGAAAAAAATATCAAAAATCAAGGCTCAAGTTTCTCAGGTTCGGAATAATGGTTTGCGATAATCATGTTTGGGACAACCAAAAACACCTTATGTTTATGATTTCATCCGCTATGATTTCTGGGATCCCAATAGAAATATATTCACCTTTCCATGAAGATTTCAGATCCACCACTAGGATAGTCAAACAGAGAGATATCTTCTTTTTTCTTGGGCCATGAAATGTTTTTAGAATCCCAAGGTCACCAAGACATGAAGTGTGATTTATGCATTGATATTCATAAAATATGACATAATAAATTGACACTATGGTTAACCTGGTTAATATATTTTGGTCCTATGATATGTAATGATTACGGTTTATGTTCATCACACATTAACTTCATGTAGTGGTTATGTATCTTTCATTAATTTTAATGTCATGTGAGATGCATGTTTTCCATGAAATTTTACATCATATGGTAAGGATGTAAGATAGTTTCCCAAATACTTATAGAACTTATACATGTGGTTTCATCTTTATCATTCTATTTTTCTTACCTAATCCCATTATTAAATATCCAAGATTCCCTATGTATCTTATGATGGTAGGAATCAATCCACATGCAATTCTAGTTTGAAAATTCGATGCACAAGTCTACCATGTGTGCAAGAAGGGGGAAATTTTAATCTTACATTTGGTCTTAGGATTGAAGATTAGGGAATCACTACATATTCCATGGTAATAGTAATCAATCAACCTATATTTATTGAATGGAAAACTCATTACTCAAGTCTAACCCATACGAAGAGGTGTCAATTTTTCCATTGATTTCTAGGGATGGACCAAGATTGGAGATACTGGAATCACTTTGTATCCTTTTATAGTAGTAATCAATTCACTTATAGTTATTAAATGGACAAATATCTATTCAGGTCTAACCCATGAGCATATGCGGGCATTTTTTCTATTGATTATTGTGGCTGGATCCAGGATTAGAGATCTGGATATCACAATGTATCCTACAATTCTAGGAGTCAAGCCACATGTATCTCTTGATTAGAAAATTATCTATATAGGTCCTACCCATATGTATAGGGTAGATTATTACCATTTTATATTGTGGTTGTACCTAGGATTGGAGATCCGGAAGTCACTAGATATCCAGTGATGGTGGAAATAAATCCACACATAGTTCTTGAATGGTAAACTCTCTAGGTAGGTATGACCCATACATAGAGGGGGGAATTATATCCGTTTATTACTATAGATAGACCAAGTATTGGAAATCATGGTGTCACCATGTACCATGTGATGGTAGGAATCAAGACACACATAGTTCTTGAATTGGAAAATCTCCACACTCGTCTTACCCGTATGCATTGGGGGTGTTTTTCCAATTTATTATTGCTATTAGACCATTGATTATGTTTTTGGGAACCACTACATATCCTGTTATGTCATGAATAAACACACATGTAGTTATTTTATTGTAAATAATCCATTTATGTATGATCCAATTCATTGGGGGCGTTTTTTCCATTGAGATTATGCCTAGTCCCATGATTAGAGTTCTGATCATCACTCTATACCATGTAATGGTCGGAATGAAAACACAAGTAATTCTTGAAAGGGAATCCCTTCATTAAATATTAACCCATACAAAGAGGGATAATTTTTCCTATTTAATATTTTAGCTGGACCCAATTTTGGAGATATCGACATCACTATGTATCGTGTGATGGAAGTAATCAATTCAAACGTAGTTCTTGAAAGGGAATCTCTCCATTATAGTCTTTATAATTCACAAAGGGGAATTTTCCCATTAATTATTGTGTTTAGACCCAGGATTGGATATTTGAATATCTGAAAGTTTTCTATGATGGAGTTAATTTATCCACATGTATTTATTAAATGAGGAACTCTCTATGAAGTACTTCACTTTACGCATAGGAGGAATTTTTTCAGTTGGTTATAATGGTTGTACCTAGGATTGGAGACCTGAGTAACACTATATATCCTATGATGGAAGGTATCATGCCACACATAGTTGTTGAATTGTAAAATCTCCACATAGGTCTGAAACATATTTAGAGGGGAATTGTTTCCATTTTTGTTGTTAAGGACCTAGTATTTGAGATCTAGGTATCACTATGTGTCTTATGATTGCAGTAATCAAGCCACGCATAATTATAGAATAATAAAGTCCCCATATAGTTCTAACACATTTTTAGGGGGGTCCACATTGATTGTTATAGAAAGTCTAAGGATTGGAGATACCTATATCACCATGTATCATGTGATGATAGGAATCATGCCACACATGGTTCATGAATGGGAATCTCTCCATGTAAGTATGACCTATATGCATAGAGGGTGTTTTTCCTGTTATTTATTGGGGTTTCACCTTGGAACCTAGGATTGGTGATATGGTTTTCACTGAATTTTTTGTGATGGGAGGAATCAACCCACGTGTAGCTCTTTAATGGGAAACCCTCCACCTAGGTCAGACCCATATGAAGAGGAAGAATTTACCCGTTTATTTTTTTGTTGGACCTAGGATTGTAGATCCAAGAATCACTATGTATCTTTTGATGGTAGGAATAAATCCAAAAATTATTCTTGAATGGGAAACTCTCCATGAAGGTCTGACCAATACATTGAGAGGGGATTTTCTTATTGATTATTTTGGTTTGACCCAGTATTGGAGATCTGGGAGTCACTATGTATCATGTGATGGCAAGAATCAAGTCACCCATATTTCATTAATGGGAAAATCACTAAAAACGTTTGACATATACATAGAGGGGGGAATTTTATATCCTTTTTTGTGACAGAAACTAGGATTAGATATTTCAGAATCACGACCTATCCTATTATGGAAGTAATAAAGCCACGCATACTTCTTAAATGGGAAAATCTCCATTCATGTCTGACTCATATGCATAGAGAGGAATTTTTCCTATTAATATTTTGGATGGACCCAGTATTGGAAATTCAGGGGTAATATATATATTTTTATGGGGGGAATCAAGACGTATGTAATTATTGAGTGGAGCTGTATTGTGATACCATCGCCAAGGATTTGTTTCCTCTCAATCATCGGTAATAGTATTGTGTATTTTCATATCCTGAACGATACATTAACCATGAAATTTGATGTCATGTAGTAAGGAAGTTTAGTGTTCCTTTTAAGTACATCATCCGGGACTATGCTAACCGCGATTTTAATTAATATGTCTCAGTCATGCGGTGATGACCTTACCAAAAATATTAAGCCCACAAGATCTATGATCAGTGTGAAAAACTAGCAATGATAAATGTTTTGTTCACTAAAAATAACATATTAAAATAAATAAAAGAATCATTTTTGTCATGTAGTGGTTGGGAAAATATATAGTATCTATGTGACGCTACGTATCTCATTGAAATGAGAATCAAGATGTATATAGTTATTGGGTATCATGTTGATTAACATCATGAACAAGGGATAAAAAAATTATAGTTTGGACCAAGATTGGAGGTTTGGGTGAAACAACGTATCACGTTATAGAAGGAGTGAAGTCACACATAGTTATTGGTTGGGAAATTACCTACGTAAAACATACTCACACATAGGGATGGGGTAACTTCATTTTTCATTCACACAGGTCTAGCACATGTGCACTGTATCATCCATGAAGTAGAAATCTCTATGCAATTTAATGTCGTGTAGTAAGGACTTATCATCCATTTTAATGTCACATGGTTTGGAATAAATGGTGTCATGTAGATTTAGTCTATGAAATTAGGACCTCTAGTGTATCTTAACATCATTAGGCCATGATGAATATTGAAATTTAATATCATGTGGAAAAGATGTTATATGATTCACAATAGCTATGAAAATAGCTTCTTGAGAAACATTTTATTGGTCGGGGTGTAACCTATTCCCCATCCATTATTCCAAATGAGTAATATCTATTGGAATAGAATATTTCTATGATGTAACATCCCATTTGAGTTCCATATTTGGAGGTTTATCTACTAGAATCATTAGTGTCAGAAGATCCAATACCAATTCTCCTTTAAGGATAGAGTGGAGTAAAAACTTTTTATTGAAGGTTTGTACAATCTGATTTAGATGAAAATCGATAATGTGAATTGTTTCTAACCATTTCTCACAGATCTAATCTAACTCATCGGGTTTATTTTGAAATTTATTATCATATGAGAATTTTTTGTGGATATCTATCTAGATCTAGGAAAATTATAATTTTATGGGATTTATGGATACATTTATATACAACAATATATAGGGATTTGCTTGTGTTTTTGTTTGTGTGGTGGTATGGTAGGTCCATAATGAAACAAGGATCTTTTCCTTCCATGAATCATTGTCTTTTTACACCATGATCTAGAGTATATTTGACTGATTTATGTTAAAGTCCTCTATTAGAAATTTTTTTCATTTCACGATAGTAGCGTGAATGGTTGGATTCCATGTTGTACTCCTGGAATAATTTCATCAATTTTTTATAAGGTAATTTCATGTTAATGTTCGTCAATATCATGTGAGGTACCTCAATTATTGGGAAGACATTTGAATTTATAAAGTTAATTATATTATTCGACCTAACTTTTGTGAGGGGTTATTTCAACATACCATTTGGAAAAGAAGTAGGTAATAATAGGGATGTACTTGAATCATTTAATTTTCGCTAAGGGATATGGCCCCACAACATCCATTACCAAAATGGAAAATGGCCAGGAGTATTTAGCTTTATGTTGTAACTCTAGGGGTTTGTGTTTGAAGTTTTTATGAATCTCATATTCATGATATTTCGTGGTAAATTCCACATAATTTTGTATCATTGTTTTACATTAGTAACAAGTCCTCTAAATTTTATGGGAGAGTATGGTAGTACATTGATGAGTGAAAAATGAGCTGGCATGGAATTCTTCAATAACGGGAGGAATATCTCATTCTGTTATGAATCTAGGGAGAAATCCATATAAGCCTCATTGATAGAGGTATTTTTTCTAATTTATCACAACCAAAAGGGTAAATTTTATTACCTAGAACTGAGTCTATTATCCTTAAGCTCAGTCTATTAGGAGAGTCCCATATGGTGGTAATAAACTATAGGTTTTATCATTCTAGAGGTGGTTATTGGTGAATTGTGATCCAGGGATGTGTCAACCTGATTTATTTCCTCCACGTAATAGACAGTGATTAATGATACCATCCTTCAGTACGTGATGTGGAAACCCATTTCGTTCTTATCATGGTCATCCATGAATTTTGTGATATTATCAAGGGAATCGACATGATTATTAAGTGAACATGGGACATAGTGCAATTTAGGCTGAAAATAGAACTATTCCATTAGTCCTTAGAGATAATCTATGAGGGGGTCTAAATCTTCATTCTTGATGGAATATTCACCACATATTCATTTGATCACTAAATATGAATCTTCGTTGATGTTTAGGAAGGCTATATGTAGCTGTAGGAAGATTTCATGGAGAATAATAAAGGCCTCATGTTTTTCCTCAAAGTTAGTGTTGCCTTGAAAAAGAGATAAAGAGTATATAAAAATTTCTTTGTCTAGATAATCAAATACAATCCCCAGACCAACCTGATTTTTCTACAGCTTTTTCAACCTCTTATTTATCGTAAATTAGAAGGCTCTATAAAAATACAACTCCCATGTTCGGGGAGTGTCATGAGAATATAAAAAAACTTCATCTGGAAGAGTGGTGTCAAGTTGTGTGATTTCAGGGGTGGGATGTGCTTCATGTAAATCAACCACGTTCCTTCTACTTAGCTCAATTCTATAAGAAAAAATAAATTTCATATTGTTTTAGAATAACCGCTCATCAAAAAAAATTCCTACTCAATATAGTAAGGGAAAAGATGTACTTGAGTGGGTCGATACAAGAGACCATGTGTACTTTTTGATTCTAAAAGTAATGTCACGGTATTGACAATGAAAATATGAGTATGAGATAATTCTTCTTAACATAAGAACACCAAGTCTCGATACATAGTTTCATTTTACTGAGGTAATATAGAATATTTTCCTTACATGAATATTTTTTCAATATGAAGAGAGAACTAAAAGACTGTTCAATGGTCGATACCTATAACATAATTGATTTACATCTACTAGTAGAATAAATAGTGGGGGTGTAGTAATTACAACTTGATATCATTAAAGTGTTCTTGGTAGCCGTTATCCCATTTGGTAGGAAACTACCTTCTAAATTAACATAGTGAAGTTGGGAGAATTTCTAGATAGGTTAGCTATGAAACACTTAATTTAAGTGAGGTTCCCTTAGATCCCCCTAATTTCATTGAGATTCCAAGGGGGTGATATCACTAGGATTGCACTGGTCTTTTTTTGGTCAACCATGATTCAATGGCTGAATACCCCAAATCCATAGAGTTTCCAAAACATTACCCCCAAAATCAAATTTCTATGAATTCATCTTCAAATTGTACTATCAAAACATGCTGAAGATTTTCAGAAGATATATGTGGTGATCACATCACATTTAATATTTGACTATAAGGTCGTTGACATAACATTATTTTATTATTATTACGAATTTATTAAAAATATGATGCATGGAAAATTATAATTTAGAACCATCTTTATTCAATATATATTTGATGAAATAATAGAAATATATTCCTATAAGAAATAATATGTTAGTGGTTTCCCCATCTTCAGAGTCCTTCCTTATCTGATTGTAACCAGAATAACCATCCCTAAAATAAAAGGAAGTGGAAATCTATATTTTCATGAATAAAAATTTATTTGATCAAAAATTTTAATTTTACCATCGATCAATACTGATTAATGTCTATAAAATCAATGCTCACCCATATCTGGTCGTTATATTTCATTATTGGAATGAAGTTGGTGAGCCATCTTTGGTATTTCACTTCCTGAACAATGTTTTCTCTGGAAAATTATTCAGCATTAAATTTTTTCTTAGTTTCATGAGATGGGTGCATCCTCCTGGAAAATTACATGAAACATAGATAGTCTTCATGTAAGCCTAGATGGTGTGTATCCACATCATGGCTTATCCCCGGAATTTCTATATAATTAAAATAGAACATATTTTAATGTTTCATTATAAATTCAAAAAACATTTTACGGTTTTAATGGGGCTTAGAAGCACTAATTATTGAAAGTCATTGGTCTTCTTCTATTCCAAAATTCACCTACCTGAGCCCATAAATAGTGGTGGAGAGGCCTTCCCCAAATGTTTTAGGATATTTCTGGAGGCTGACCTCATCTTCTTTCATATCCGAGTATGTGGAGGCATTTTCTGATATAGTGGGTAATCCAAGAGAATATTTGTCACCATAAAGGTGGGGTAGACCATGGTATGATTCTTTTTCAGCCCAATATACTGGATTCATCATTGAAAATTTCAAAAACTAATTCTTCTATTTTAGGTTTCACCAGGTAGAGGTGGACCCTGAACATCAGCAATTGATTCTACCACCTAAAAAATTATGGGTAGCACATAATCACTTTCAATCAAACTCCAGGGATTTGTGGGGGTAAACCCCAAGACATTTGGTTCTAAAATCTACACATCATCATCCAACATTGGTTGTTTGTCATATTTTTTATAAATACCTTCATCATCATATATGGATTTATAGGATTCTATGTTGGAACTGTCCCCATGTAGTATGTATAATTTCAATTCAATGGGGTATTTTAGGAATTGATTAAATGTTTAAGGTAATTCAACATGGTTCTAAATTCATTTCCTTCTATGCATTACATTATATGTTTTGTCTTGATGGATAACCAAGAACATTGCTTTAGATATGATATCCCAAAAATGTTTCTTGATCTTGATATTCCTGAGATTTATTTACTCACTCCTATCATACCCTTAAATGGTTAGCTTTATTGGTGATATTTTTCCCATGTGTTTTTTAAATGATGAATTGTCCCAATTGATATGAGGTTGTTCTTCGAGTAGTTTTAAATTATATCCCTTTGCATATTGACATTTTATATTTTTCTAGAAACATATAGGGGTTTGATATTTCCGTGAATAAACTGTAGAGACCCAAAGATTGACGTACATTGACTTTAAATTACTTTAGAGGAATACTTAATACATAACAAAAAAAGACACACAAGGACCATAATAGTTTAGTGTCTTTGGAAACCTGGAACATAATCTTCTAATCATGGTGAAAGATCTTCAATATCTCCCATAAAGATCATTCCCTTTTTTTCTTACCTAAAACCTTTGTTTATATCCGGGGGAAAATAAAACATAAAACGGGTGAGCTCAAATGCTCAGTAAGGGTAAGCATGGATAAAATAAAACATACCATATACATTTGAACTTAAAAACATTAACATAATGTTTAAACATCAAAAGCTTGAGAAATGACATAAAACATGGAAGTACGTAAGGAATAGATCATAAAGAAACATTATGAATGACAAAATAGAATGGGAATAAAACATGTAATTGTGGCATCCATTAATCACATGTAATGATTTCCATAGTAGCCAAGGCATTGCTGCTAAGACCATCTTAGTGGACAAAGTCCCATTCTGAATCGAGTTCACTCCTAGTTTCAGTCCGGTAACACTGAACCGGATTAACATATTGTTCCAGCCATGTCTATCTCATGAGATATAAAATCTTTACCCAATGCATTGGAGGTAGATATAGGTCCCACCCATCTCATAATGAAATCATTCTTACTTGTGCACAAAAAAACATACATTATTCATAATAACCCAATAAACAAAATGGGTTTCATAAACATCATTCCATCATCACATAATCCATATAAAAGAAATGGATATCATTTCATAATAAGAAAAATGAAACCATGTAAATCATAGCGACATGATACTTGAAACATACACATATGAAATAATTTCATCTTGGATGAAAAATGGTTTTTATAAAACACTTCAAATGAATTCTTGAGGAAATATCCTTTCTTCTTTAAAATCATTTTCTTTTCAAAAAATGTCATGCAATTTTAAAAGAAAATGATTCCGCTGAAAATAGTCATGAAATATTTTTTAGGAAGCTTTATGAAAATAAGTCTTTATAAAACCGTAAAAATTCATTCGTGCCGTATAAGTTAAAAAAACATTCTTCTCGTACTTTTGCTGGAAAAGTCAAAAAGTACCTCGTAACGTAAAAAAAATATTCCTTACATACCATGTAGTAAATGTCAAGAATGGGTAAAAACGACTTTAAACATACATGAATACACTTTTATAAAACATGGACATGGTTGATAGAAATAACCCCAGTAAATATTTACGAATAAGCAATCTCGGATAAAAATGAGATTTGTAAAATTATACCTTACCTTATGTCTGATATGCTTCGTATGTATCCGAACCTCCTGTATAATAATTTAAATAATGTCATTGACTTATTACAGAATCATATTCATTGTTATGATATCATATATGGTTCACTTATGACTTTACATTACCCGTTCTTTTGTAAATTTCATGTTAAAGAGTGTTTTGGGTAAAATCGTTTCATTTGTCATCCGTGTTTTGACTTGTAATTATTCATATGATTACTTAGAACACGATTACATAATTAAAGAATATAAAACATTATTTTTATATAATATATATTCAGAATATACATATATATAATAGATCGATAAATGGAAAGAAATACACCATTCATGAAGACGGTAGGCCGTACGTACGCATGAACGTTGTTTTTGTTTCCTTATTGAGTTGAATGGAATTAAGTTGATGAAATACATATATACATTAATAAATTATCTTTATAATGTCATATATTTTATTATTATTTCTTATATATACTTTATAATCATTCTTATATGGTTAACATGGAGAATTAATCTCATCGCGTCGTGGAGACGGTAGTCCGTACGTACGCACGAGCGATGATATCGTTTCCATAATTATTGAATTGAATTGGAGTGAATGATACAATATATCAGAGTCATTATGATGTTATAATAACTATGTATAGTTATTTTTTTACACCATTATACCCATCCATGTAAGGTGTTTGTGGAAAAACAGATTACACCATGGCGTGGAGACGGTATTCCGTACGTACGCACGCGCGGTGATTTTGTTTTCCTTAGGATGGATAGAAGGTGAAATGGGGTTGTTTCATATTTATAATAACAAATCAGTATATTAGTGATACTAATGTTATTAATTTATATTGAAACAACTAAAGAATAAGAAGTTGAAGAAGAAAGAAGCTTGAACGAATCGGGAGAAGAAATTACCTCTTCTTCGATGCGCCTCTTTGAAACCTCCTCTTAGGGCATATGATTGGTCTTTAAAGTAGACCAGAACCTCTAGGATGTTTCTAGGGAAGTGGAGAAGATAATTTGGCAGGGTTTGGGCGAGCTTGAAGTCTCAATTTGGTGTGAGGAGGATAGGGAGGAGGTGCCCTTTTATAAGGGAGGAGAGGGGAACCTTTGGAATTCTTAAAAATATTAATTTATAATAAATCTAACCCCACTTAAAAACCTCCAAAAATGACTCATATTAGAATATTAGATGATATAGGGTTGTAATATCATCAACCAATCAAATTTAGACATGTTTGGATCTTATTTTAAACCTTATCATTTTGATTTATCCTTATTTAATCTATTTAAGTTTATTTGTGGTAATAAAATTCTAAATTTTAAATTATAACAAATAATTACTTATTTGTTGTGAATTTTACATAATTGTTTAATTTATAACATTATAGACCATATAAATTTAAATTTATAATTTTTAAATATTTTTGTGATTTTTAAACAATTTTCTAATATGTTGTTTTTATAAAATAACAACAGTGTCAATTTTGACACTATTCATTTATTTGAATTTAAATAAACTATATACAGAAAGATATGTTGTAAATAAAAGCTTTAATAGATTAATATAAGGTCATGTGTATCTATAAAATTAGTTTATCACATTAAATAGTTCATATAATATTTATTTTATAATTTTTACAACCATTTATTTGGTTTATCTCTTAATAAAATAATTACTACAACATTATTGTATAATTATTTAATATACTGATTTATTTCATAAAAATTTAAAATAAAATCCTATGATGAATATAAATCTACTACCTTTCACAATAATACTTTTACTATAATTTATCATCTTGAAATAACAATATTTAAATTGTTATATTTATTAAATTATGAAGGTGACAACTTTGGCATCATTTAAAATAAAATAATATAAGTGTCATAATCAGTTTTCTAAGGATCCAAACAGTTATATATTATGTAATTGGATGATTAAGGTTTATATATACACTACAAATAATTGTTTTTCAGGTTTGTGGTCCTTTTAAGGGGTATTATTATTTCAATAAAAACTATATTACTTATTTTCCACTTAATAAATAATTTCTGTATCATTAATGTATCACCATTAATGACAATTATTTAATCCCTATAAATTCTAAATAAATTACCATGATGTAGATAATTTTATTATCTTTCTAGAGACTATTCATGTTTGAAGTTTTGTGATGTTTATCACTAAATTAAAATTATTATACTTATAAGATTTAAGAGAGGGACATGTTGTCACTTTCGTTGGTTTTAATAATAATTAAATTATTTTCATGGTCAAAAGTCCATAAAATGAATCTAATCCGACCCTTAGTTTATATGTGTTTACTTTTATCCATTCAATAGAATTTTGGCATGTGTTAGGGTAATTTTATAATATTATATTTACCCTTAATTACCCGATTTACCTTTAACTATGGTAAATAAAATTTACCGTAGTTACTATTCATAATTCCCAAAAATAAAAAGTAGCCTATTAACATAATTTGGACCCACTGATTCCAAATATGGAACTCATTCTTTCAAATTCAATACAAAGAAGTTGCAGAAATTAGATTAAAATTAATCCCTTTGTCGAATGAAAACAGGTTTTTGTTTAAAACATTGCAAAAGATTGAATTGATTTAACCTACGAATTCAATGTAAAATCAATGCTAATGACATACATTATATTAAATGGTAAAAATCTATTCCATTTATACTTTAAAACCATTCAATATTATAATTTAACCACATAAGATATTACGATGAAAAAAGTTGTTTTTAATTAAAATATAGCGTGCTTTTACTATTCATTAAAATATGAAAGCCATCAGAATAAAATGAAAATTTTATCCAAAGTAAATTTTTATTTCATGATTCCAAAGAATAATTTTATTTTGTCAAATGGAACTTATAAACATGTCAAAAACTAGATTTAATGTGGGTGCGCTATCAAAAGGCGGCAAAACTGCATTTTTTTAAAAATACTTATTTTACCCAAAATATTTATTTTATTCTTATACCATGTTGTAGAAAATGTGTAAGATGAATAATAATGTTATAAAATTCAAAATTTAGTTAATACTATTTCATAACGGCTAGTTCATAATAATATTATAATAATATATCGTTGTTTAGTAAAACCTGGTATTGCGTACAACACACGCTATCGAGGAAGGTCGCGATTGCGTGTAATGCAAGCCATGTCAGGGTTGCGTTTTGTGAAAGAATACTTCATTGTTTCATATAACAGAATCCAATCATATTTCATTTATACATTGAATATATATATAATTATATTTATATACTCAATGTTGCATAGAATAACTATTATCAAAATTGTGTGTAACGCGATACAAGAAAAGTGTTGCGTATACTGCAAGCTAATATGGTGTTGCGTATAGTGCAAGGTATTCTTGGTGTAGCATACAACACAAGACATTAATGAAATTAAAAGAATAATTTTCATAAAATCTCAGGGTCTTACATAAACTCTTCCTAATCTTGTTCGATGAGAAAGAGGGTGACATGGAATTCTAATGTCATATTGTCCAGTTGATAAAACCCAGTTAGACAGAACACTTTCCTGAGCTCTTATGGGATTTGGATGGAATCAATGAGTTCCTATACGATTTATTTTGAATGATGGGGAGAATCTAAGAATGATTGTTTGGATGTTACAACCACCAATATCTTCATTTTTGCATACATTCATGCTAGGTATCACGGATTCTCTGCATGGGGATTCTCCCTAGTTTGTGGTTAGTGAGTTGTTGTGTTTAAAGTGTTTAAACATGGTTCTTGATCAGAGGTTAACAGAGAATCTTCTACAAGTGTAAGGGGATGTATTTTTCATCCCCTTTTTCTACACTGATCAGACAATCACACCCCTTCCAAATGATCTTGTAAGATTAATAGTCATGGATGACCACTGGAAGGAACTGATGAATATTTTTGTTTCTTTTAGTCTTGTTTATGTTGTCTCCCATGGGTCCTAGATTCATATATTTCCTCCGTGTTGATTTGACCAAAATATTGGGTTCGACCACACCCGTGATGACCCTTGAATCCTCTCCTTCTACATCTATGGCCTCCAACTCCCTAATCTGGTATAGAGAAATCATACTCTAGGTCATGTTTATCACCAGATTAAGGACATGTTATTTGAAAACATTAATATAATAAAAAAGAGAGCACTTCATACGATGAGGACTCTTTTTGGTGGGGCTGTTCATGTCCTCCAGGTGTTGAAGCAAAGATATCTGCAAGATTGAACGCATATATGGGAGATGGATATGATTCCCCCTCCTATTTATTTTTATTTTTTCCAAGATCATGTCCACATATGAGTGGTGTATTCAATTTAAGAAATCTATCTGATATGATAGTTATAAGTTTTTTAAGTTGTACCCTCTGGTTGAAATGATCTTGATCAACTTCATTTGGTGACATCTAGTTTTTGAAATTCTTTCCAAGTTTGGACATAACATCATTTCATTTACTCTCTTATTATGGTTGTGAAATTACTACACATGTAACATATTCTATGTAATTATCCATTATCTCATGTATGGAATCAAAAATGATTTGGAGAAAATCATTGAATATGATGAAATCATGGATGGTGTGACCCAGCCTCCAGTGGAAATTTCAACAGTAACGATAGTCAGTGAGGTTGACCTTATTAGGGTTAATGGGATCTAATAGATTAAGTAGGGTAATTTCCATGGTTGTAAGTAAATAATTGGGGAACTTATCATTTGATGAGTAATACACATCATAATCCATTCCTCAAATCATGGGAGACTCTGGACTCTTTTTACTTCCAGAAAAGGGATATTTTTTATATTTCCACTCTATTGGAGGAGCATAATGATTTTAAGAATAAATGGGTGCTTGAATGCGAATTTCTATTGGTTTGAGGTTAACAGCGGAATTCTATAGCTTACTAAGCCTTTATCCATATGTTGTGGTCATGGGATGAGATTTAGCTTAGGTCTTCTGAATGGAATCTTCTATAAATTTTTCTATTTGTGAAAACTCATGGAGTTGTCATGGATATTTCATCAGGATCAAAGTTGTTTTCATCTAATCCAAAATATTTTCATCATAGAGTTCCATAAATTTATTTGGTGATAGAGGGGCACATAGTAAATAGTTTTCAACCTTACATATGGTAGTAAATTCATAATCTCCCTAATTTTTACATTATCTATAGTTTGAGAGGTCAAAAATTGATGTTTTCCTATTTATTGAGATGAAATGACAAAGGAATTGATGAATAATGTCTTCTCATCCCATAATAGATCTTACTGGAAGGTTGTTGTACCAAATTAAAGTTTTCCCAACTATATTTTGTACAAAATATCTCATCTTGGTAAACTTTTTCTAGTATTGAGGGCTTATCATTGGGATGTATAAAGACATAAATTGCATGATATGATGTTCTTGATCGCTATAGATGTAATATTTTGAGAAGGTAGAATTTTTAAATTTTGGTAGGATAATTTTTCATCCACCAATTCAATATATGGATTTTTATTGAGTTTCATGGGTACACACCACCCTTACATCTCATTCATTAGAGAAGATAGTTATTCAATGTAATTGTGTTGTTCTAGTGGTACTGATATTTGGGATACCTCCTATCTACATAGAGAGTACGAGGATGATATGGCCCCATTTTCATATCCCACAGATTCATTATCCATGCTAGGACTGAATTATCTCCCCAAATATGGTGAAACATTTTCCATAATGGATTAATTTCTTGGTCATCCTTTACTTCCCCATTTATAAAAACAAGTTTCCTAGATATAGATCTTGCCTAAAGCCTAAATTCCACCCTTTTAGTGAAATTATTTATCTCTTGATCTATGGGAGGAGGCATATTCATCTCTGTTTGAAGAAGATTACCAGTAGGAATGTTTCCCCTGAGTAGCTCCTCAATGAGTTTTCTAATATTTTTTATCTCATTCCCTTATTGTTCCATCTGCTCCTCTAAATTGGTTATTTCAGAACCATTGGGTCATGAGTGGGTTTTTTCAATACCTTTTTTTCATCCATTGCAGTCTTTCGATATAGAGGTTAAAATTCATTATTTATTGGTGCCAGGTTTTGGCTCCTCCTCAGATTTCATATATATTTGTCCTTATTTGATGCATCATGATCACCGTAAACATGAGGTATGTATTATCCATTGCATCCATCTATATTTACTTATTGACCCCAAAATTTATTGAGTTGATGCTAACAAAATTTACAAATTCGTACAGGGAAATAGTATTTATCCCATTACTCTCAAAGAAATAGGTCGATTCTGCACAGCTTAATATTTCTATGAGGGTTTCATCAGGATCATTTCTATGACCCTTTTTCCTTTTGGACTATATTGGATTATTAGGATTATGGGGTTTGATTATCATCATTGGAAATTACTCCCATCTCATTGTATGAATAGTAACCTAAAGGTTGTTTTCTGTTTTTTTACTAAATATTCTATGAATATAATATGTGTGTCTCATGGATGGAGGAATGGATGTTATTTAGAACATTGTTATTTAACTCCCTACTAGTAGAAGAATAATTCCTTATAGAGTGATAATAATTATTAAATTGACTAAATTCTAAGGGATGGGGAGTATTCATGGGTAAATTTGGCACATTTTGATCCTATTATTATTGAGTTTATGATTCCATTCAATTATTTGATAGTTCCTAAGAAGTAAATTAAGATATAAATATTTATACCCTATGATATAGGGTTTATCTGAAACCTCTGCTAATTTCTCCATGACCTTCTCTGGGTGTGATGAACCTGGTGATGGTGACTGAGATATAATTTCCCTAAACCCTATAGGATGAGGTTGGTTGAAAGTTATCATCAGTATTTCCTAAATCTGCTCAGATATTGAAGACCCAAGGGGTGGAGGTGGTGGTAATCATTCTACTAGCCCTTTCGGAAAGCTTCGCTCCCATAAAGCTGGTAGGGTAGCTTCTATTATGATCTATTTTATTTGGAACAATTTTTCTTGTGTACGATCTCGGTGAAATGGTATCCCATGATGTGATAAAATTTCTATTGTAAGTTATATGTTTGACCACAACATTGTCTTCAGTGTATGAAATTAATTATGAATTTTTCAAGTGGATAAATTATAAATATGTTGATGGTCCTCTCCCTATGATCTCGACAGATTTTTATCATTGAATTGGGTTTATTTCATTTTATTGACCAACTTGATCATGTGTTATTTGGTCACCTAATTTCACCAAACCATATGTCATTATAAGATTCCAGGTTTGGGGATTTATTCTTTTATAGGGAGATAGTGAATTGAAATGATTAATATTTTTTCCATCCTTAGATAAAAATTCCTAATAGGTCTCTTGTAATAAATCAATGGATAATTACTATAATACAAAAGAAAGTATTTTCTAGTATAATATCTTGGTATTCCATCCTTGGGTTACATGATATGGAGAATCCTTCCATGACCAGATAAAATAGAGTGTATATATGGTCTAAGGGTGACCCTCTCATAATACATTGGGGAGGATTCTATGTTTAAAATGTTGATGATATGGTCACATATTTTGGAATAGGTATGTCATGAACCCCTTTACCTCATCTATGATATCATAGTCAGAAGTTGTGAGGTGCCAAATAATGTTTTGTGGGGTTTTCTAGTAAATATCTCAATATATCCACACCATCCCCTTATTCATTAGATTAATGTGCTCCACTTGGTTAGAATATAGAGTATTTAGTCCATTTCAAACTTTTCAGTCACCGGTTGGGGTAAGTTTTCTCTATTTACCATGTTCAATTTAGTTTTTTTAGAGCCTTTGGTAATTTGTAGACTCTCTTGCATCATAATGGTGTGTTTTGCTCATTATAATGTGAGTTCAAGTCATCATGGGGAAAGAAATATACATATATACATGGGTAATCATGTAGATATATGTATCCTCCTTGCGTATATTCCCTATTATAATAGGTAATATGTATTTGGGTTAATCAATATATATATATATGTGTGAAAATGTATGTGTGTGTAATTTGAAGCGGTCTCGATCCGCATTAGTCAAAAGTTTCATGTTTTGAGGTTTGTAATTTTATACAATTGTTTGGTTTCTCACATGATTTATGGTGTTATTTTTATGTTTCAAGGTTCCTTCCAATTTTTCTATAGTGCGATGGATTGTTCTGAGTGATTTTGAGTCGTCAGTCCAAGGATGACTCACCTGAGAAAGCATATGTAAGTAAATATATACATGTATGTTCCCCTATTACATGTATATTCATCCATGGTATTGAATATATATGTATTCGTCTTGGTGTGCCTATGTTTATATAGAAACATGCATATTAAACTGATTGGACACTATTATATGAGTATAAGCTTACCTGTAAGGATCCCTTTTCACATGATGATGGGCCATGAAAATGTGTTCGTAAGGGCTAGGTGTCCATGCATGTGTGCGAAGGAGCATATTCTTAGTGGGGTAGAATCTTCTATTAGTGAGAACGCTCTAATATTCTAAGTGGATGGATTAGTTCCACTTGAGGTAGATTACCTATTACCTAATCGTTATTTTGAATTTCCATTATTGCATATTTTTCTTTTGAATGTGTGTTTTCATTTATTATATGAAATTAATATGCTATATATATATATATATATGTTGTTGTGGTTATTAAAAATTGTTTCTATGGATGTTTTCAATGTGAAATGGTTATTCCCCAAGAAGTGTTCCGTTTCATCCGATTTTGTTTTAAAATGGTAATGACCTATTTGATTTCCAAAGAGTCTAAGAATGATCTCCAAAATGGGTTTTGAGTGAACATGTTTTCTAAAAAAGTCATCATATTGAAGTAATGAGGAATTTTGGGCACCTTGAAAATGATTTTTGAATGTGAAAACCCCATCTTAAGGCATTCTCTATTATTTTATAAAGATTAGGATTATGATAAATGTTTTTTTTGTGATATGTAGCTAATTAAGAGGCTTATGTGATGTTATGTGACATAAAAACGGAAATGTTCTTAAGGAAGGTGAATGGTGGTGAGAGGTTGAAAATGTTTTGGATAAACAAGGTGATATGATCATTTATGTTATTTTGATAAAATCTCACCTCCAATTGAAATATAACACATTAGTAACCCCATGTATCTAGGTAGGTGGACTGGAACTAGTGTGCTAGTGATCCAGAGTGGCATCATCCCTATTTCACTTAGAATTTTTGACACGTACAACACTAACAGTACTATTATGATGATGATGGGGACCACTATGTTATGGGTCTGTTCCCTACTAGTGACTCGTTCATGAGAAAAGATAATTGTTGTGGTTAATTTTCACCGAGACATGAGATTATATGGCCCCACTTGTGTTAGTAACCTATAGGGATTTCCCACATTTCTCATTTGTGACATGAATCTTGTGATGTGATTTTCATTTCATTTGAGTTATTATCTCTCTATCTCTCTATCTTTTCGGAAAACCATATTTTAATTTAATAATTCATACCTTTAATTTTGATAACTTAAGGTATGTTTGGGATTTATTTTGAAATTGTAGAGGTATATAAATGTTTTCATGAAAAAATTTAACTTGTTACTTGATTTTGAGAAGAAGGAAAAAATTTTATTTCAATTTGTATTATTTTTAAACTATCATTATTGTGTTTCTTTTTAATGACATGTTCATAGAGAATTTTTATTCCGTGTGTTTCCAACTGAGCTTCTTAGTGCTCACACATACTTTAATTTTAAGTTTCTGGTTGTTGTCTTGGATATCTCTTGGAGAAAGTGTGATTCTATGTTTAGTAGTGACGCATGGGGTCAGTTGGAGGTATGTATAACTGGTTATATTTATTTTATTTTTTCAATGTTAGTGTTTACATGTTTTGTCCAGTTTATTTCTGTTTACTTGTCTTTTATTTTCGGGGCCAAACCATTCCCATCTCTGTGTTTTGATGCCCAACACAAGTTTTTATCCTATGGGGATCAAGTACGCCCTTTGGGAAATGACGCGGACTGGCTTGGGTGACCAGTTTAGGGACAACCTAGGTTGGTTTGTGAAAAAATGTTATCAAAGGAGATTTATCCCATGTCCTTTGGGGATGTCTGATAGTTTGGAGTTAGCATTGTCAGAATCCATGTGTTCAATTTCAGGTAGGTTCTTGATCACCACCTATTCGAAATGACACTTGAATTGTTAGGGTGCTTCAATATGGTCATGCATCAGAGTCCGTTATTGGATCTATATTTTTTTCAAGTTCTTATGCTTCTTTGGGTGATTCTATTTGGTTTTGAAATTTGCCTGTCATTTTAGAGGGGTACATATTTACTGTGCATGGCCTGGAAATCCATGTGCATACCACACAATTACCTCTGATGACTTCCTATATTCTCTCCTGATTGGTGCACAGTCTGCCATATTGTGTGACCGAGTGGTGTGTAGATGTTTTTTATTTTATAATTTTGAATCTTGATCGATTGGGTGAATTGGTAGTTTTGATATTCTCTTCTTGTGATTATTTTATAGTTTTGGGGTGTTTCTCTTGGGTTGAAAAATCAATGATTATTCAATTGAAAATTGGATATCCAAAATTAAAGTTTTGACTTCTTTGAAAATTCAATGAGTTTTATTTAAAATGGATGTTATTGTGGGAACTATTTTGGGATCTTTTAATGATTTTGTATAAAGTAAACCATAAGTGGATTTGGAATATTTTTTGGGATTATGAAACTTTTGTGAATTGTGAAAATGATGTCTCTTGGAAATGGGAATTTGAAATGATCAGTTTGACCTTTTTTATTCCTATGGATGTCTACCTATATGGATGAAAGAAATTTGATGTGGATGGTTGTTGGTATACATGGATGGGTGCTTGATTTAGCCTAGGAATGTACACATGTGAGGTTTTATGGAATACCAATTGTGGGTCCTCAATTTTCAAGGATTGATTAGTTTTCCAAAAAAAATGTTTTTTTAGTGATGTGATTGGGTTTATTTTGTTTACGAAATTTTAAAATGGAATGTGGGGTTTAAAAGGTGGTTTTATCATTTGGATGGTTTTAAAATTTGATGGTTTTAAAAATCAATATTTGTGAAAGTTTTATTTAGGCTTGGTTGGTGATGTTGATTGGTATTATTTTTGTTGATATTTAATTTGGTTATGGTGTGGTTTTGTTATGTATTAGTCAATGGCCCTGATGCTTGTTTTCGAGATGGTGTTTCAAGTTTCAAATGATGTTTTGAATTTGAGTTAATGATTTATGGTTAAATTTGGAGGCTTGTTTTGTGATGTTCTTCAGGTTAGTTTTCTTCTTCTTATTTAATGTATGTCGACCAGAAATGTCCAATGGTCAGTGAGGGGTCATTTTCAATTGTTAGTTTTACCCAGACCCCTAGTGTCGTGGTGGGGTTATTTTTCTTTTAATTGTTTCTTGTTTTTTCTTTAGTGGCTGAGGTTCTATAGGGGTTGCAGTTTAACGTGAGAAAGTCAAGTGTTTCTTCCTGTCCTTCAGAACTCTAGATGATGTGAGGGCAAGTTGTCCTGGTTTTTCTTGATGGGTTAATTTCAAGATAGATAAAGGTGATCGCTAACATCTCCTTGAAATTTGTCATCGCAGAAAATGAACTGTGACAAAGGGAAATATTATTCTTCAATGTTCTTTTCAAGGGTTATTCATCTTCTAGAGAGGGAAAACAAGAGTCATTTGTTTTTTTAATGAGTCTTTAATCAGTTCATATTTCACACTCCTAATACCACACACTTATTTGTTTCTAATATGGTCAATTTTTGAATTGTTTTAGAGATCTTTGTGTCCTCTTCTATAAGATTTTAATGGTTGTTCCTTGTTAGTGTAAACATGATGTAGTTGGACTCACATTGGAACAATTCTAGTTTCTGGGTGATGCTCATTTAGATATGTATGTGATTTATGGATCTTATGAATTGTGGTTTGTCTTGGAGTTTGTCTGGTGTTTCATTTTCTTAGATTCCCCTTCGAATGGGGGTTTTAGGATGGTCTGTATTGATGTCTCATCCTCTCTATGGGGCTAGCCCATGTTGGAGGGTTCATGATGTAAACTTCATCCTGAATTGTTGAAACAGAATTGAGAGTTCCAATGTTTGTTCCATTTTACTACTCCATTTCTTATTTGGTGGGGAGACCCACCAGAGGTCATTACCATGTCTTCCGTCAAGATGGTCAGGTGTGACATGAAAAGTTAATGGGTCACACCAACATCTGGGGTCTTGATTAGGTTTATAATTTGTTTTGATTTGGTAAAGTCTGTATTTTTCTAGAGTCCTAATATGGTGTGGAGACCAACATAAGAAAAAATCCTAGAGAACATATTCCTCAAGGTGTTCAGGTCTAGGAAACTCTTTTCCTATGATCTACCCGGCCTAGTAAATGTAGATGGTTATCCTAGATGATGGGTCGTATGAAGAATGTTCATCGGAGATGTATTGAATACTCTAGTAATTACTATGTTAATGGTTGGAGTGTTCTAGGTTTTAGGAGTGTTTGGATATGTCATTTTATTGCCATTAGTTCTTTTCATGGTAGTTCAGGTCTCGAAATTTCAGTTCATTGGTGAAAAGATAGTGTTTTATCCTCAAGTGGTAGGGATTTTGTTTTGAGATATTTGGTGCCCTTATTTCGAGCTTTGAACAGATGAGTCTTTTGGGACATTCTGGGAGTAATAAAATGTCATGGTGGTGATAATTATCATACCCTGGCCTGGAACATTGTATTTTATTTTCCTTTATAACATTTTTGTTATGATATTATTATTATTATTATTATTATTATGTTTTAATTTTTCCCTTGGTTATTTTTCTCTTTTTTTCTCTCTCTTCCTTTACCCCCAGTGTGCCACAAGATCCCCCCTACCTCACATCTCTATCCATGTGGCTCCCTCCCATTTAGCTGACCTCCTCACTCACCAACTGTCTAGCCACTCTAGTGACCTCTTCCCCTGAGTCCACAAATGGAATCACCACCATCCTGGGTGTAGGCCACCACAACCATTGTCGATGGATCCCTCATCCATCTTCTTCCAAAACCGTACGACCCCCCTTCCATCTTGAGCTCCCTTCCACCACAATTTCTAGCTGGATTTTGGATGATTTCTGGTTGGAATCTCACGGTGAGTCCTCTCCCTCCCTCTCCTTCTTTATTTGGTCAATTGTTTCTTCTTTTTGTCACCATATTGCATTCATCCAAAACCCTAGGGTAGGGTTTAATCAATTTTTGAAGTTTTAATTCCTTTCTAGGGATTGTAACAAGTCTCTCAAGTTGCCTCCAATATGTTTCAACAGCCTCTATCGAAGGAAAAGTGGGTTTAGTATGTTTCAAACACATCAGTCACCATTTGGGGTAAGGTTTGTCTTTTTTCCTTATTCAATTTTGTTTTAATTTGTGTATTTGGTAATTTTAAGACTATCGTGCATCATTTTAGTGTGTTTTGGTCATTTTAGTATGAGTTCAAGTCGTCGGTGACAAAGAAATATATGTATATACATGGTTAATCATGTATATATATGAATCCTTCTTTCACATTTTCAATCATTGCGCCAGGAATATGTATTTGGGTCAAAAGATATATGTGTGTGTGTGTATGTGTGTTTATGTGTGTGTGTGTGTGAAAATTTATATGCATGTATGGTGAAGCGGTCTTGGGCAGCCTTCGTCAAAAGTTTCATGTTTTGAGGTTTGGACTTTTATGCCACTAGATGAATTCACACTTGATATTTGGCATTCTTTTTATGTTTTATGTTTCCTTCTATTTTTTTTTAAGTGTGATGGACTATTCTGAATGGTTTTGAGTCTCTATTCCAAGGGAGACTCACTTGTGTGTGCATAGGTAAGTAAATATATACATGTAGGTTCCACGGTTACATTTATATTCATTCATGGCTTTGAATATATATGTATGGGGCTATTGTGACTATGATTATATATAAATATTAATACGCATGTGAGTGGAGACGGGTTTATGTGTATAATCATACTTTTAAGGATCCCCTTGAACATGTTCATGGGCCCTGAAATGTGTTCATGGGGGATAAAAGACCTTTCAAGTGTGTAAAGGTACATATTCCTCATGGGGGAGCAGTCACTTTTAGTTAGAATGTTCCAAGAGCCAAAGTGGATGGCTTGGTTCCACTTGAGGTGGGTTACCTATACCCTAATCATTATTTATAATTCCCATCACTTCTTAGTGTTCTTTTAAAAGTGTGTTTTCTAATTTTATAAGAAATGCATATGCTATATATATATATGTGTGTGTGTGTGTGTGTGTGTGTATAAATGGTTGTGGTTCATTAAAAGTTTTTATCTAGATGTTTTGAATGTAAAACAGGTATTTCCATGTATGTGTAGACTTTTAGCAGATTTTTTAAAGGGTAATGACCTATTTGTTTTCCAATGATTTCCAGAGTGATTTCAAAAATGGGTTTGGGGTGAACATGTTTTCTAAACCAGTGTCATTATTGTAGAGTAATAAGGCTAGTTTGGCACCTTGAAAATGATTTTTGAATGTAAAAAACCCCTCTTGTGTCATTCCCCACTGTTTTAGAAAAATGATGTGTATGTTAAATGAGTGATTTGTGATATGTACATAATGAAGAGGATTATGCGATGTTATGTGACATAAAAAAGGAAATGTACTTAATTAGGGAGAACGATGGTGAGAGGTTGAATAGGTTTTGGATAAAGAAACTGTTATGTTCATTTATGTTCATTTAAAAAAATCTCACCACCATTTAAAATAGAGCACATTATTAACCTCGTGTATCTTGGTGGGAAGACTAGAACTAGTGCTATAGTGATCCGGACTTCCACCATCCCTATTTCACTTAAAAATATTTATGATTACAACACTAGATGAATTATTATGATGATTTTGGGGAACACAAGTTTATGGGTATGTTCTCAACTAGTGGCTCTTGCATGAGAACAGATAATTTTTAGGGTTTCTTTTCACTGAGACATGAGGTTCAAGGGTCCCACTTATGCTAGATACCTATACGGATTTCCCATGGTGCTTATTTTTAGAATGGTTCTTGTGATGTGATTTTCATTTCAGTTGTTTCAAACTCTATCTCTCTCTCTCTCTCTCTTTATAAACCCATATATTAATTTAAAATTTCATACCTTTAATTTTTTAAAATTAATGTATGCTTATGATTTATTTTGAAAAGTAGTTGTAGATAAGTGTTTTCCATAAAAATGTACACATGTTACTTGAATTTGTGAATAATGAAAAGAAATATTTTTATATTTCTTATTTTCAAACTAGCATGATTGGGTTTCTTCTTGAAGGCAGGGGTATATGGTGTTGTTATTCCATGGATTTCTAATGGAGCATCTCAGTGCTCATAGAAACTTAACTTTTCTGTTTTAGGTTCTTTACATGGATCAATCTTGGAGATTGCATGGTACTATGTTCGGTGGTGATCCCTGGGGTCAGTTGGAGGGATGTCTATCCTGTTATCTTTATTTTATTTTTCCACTATTAGTGATTAAATGTTTTTATGGGTTATTTATGCTAATAATTCTTTTATTTTCTACGATAAACCATTATCAACATATTGTTTTGATGCTCAGAACTACTTGTGAGCCCGTGGGGATTAGGAATGTCCTTCAGGCCATGCTGTAGACCGGTTTCGGTGACCGGTTCAGGGTCAACAGAGGATGGTTCATGACAGACAGGGCCACATAATTTTATCAAAATTAGTATTTTATGATTTTATATTCACCATAATTACCTTATATTAAAAATTGGATACTTTTAGATCCAAATTCCCTTGAATAATAATTTACCTTATTCTAAAATATCGACAAATTGCAAGTGTTCCACTAACATCAATTACCAAAGAGAACATCAATTCATCTATTTTTTTACACACTTAAATTATTTTATATTTGACCAATCCATAAAAAATACCTTCCCAACATCAATATCCACATCCAATAGGTTATGGAGTCACAAAAAAACCATCATAAAAGTTCATTAGGTGTAAGCTGGTTGCCCCGCGGGCATCGTTAATTCCCATCATGTTTCCGAATTTATAAATCTATAAATAAGAATAAAAAATGCACTATACTACAGGGTACTATAGGAAATGATAATCAAAAGTCTAACCCACAAAGATAATGTTGGAGAAAATATTAATTAAATAAAAAATACATAAACAAATTTTGATTTTAATAAATAAGACATAAAATATCAAGCAGGTGATTCAGTGAATAATGTGGGTGAGGAAAATATAAAAGGTTGTCAAACAAAAATTAATTCCGGTTTATGTGTTGAAAAGGATTAAAATAAGAAATTAACAATCATGTAGTCATCATAATTGGTCCCTAGTTGGTCAAATGGTCTTGTAAAATGATTTCCATATTATATTATCTTTTTCTCACTATCAGTTACTTCAGATTATAAACAATGGGTATCCTGACACTTTATTTAATCATATAGAAGGGATAAACCAAATTTTTATTGATGAAATATAAACCCTAGACATCACATTCAATAATGGAATTATATCAACTTACAAAATGGTCAAGATCAAATACAGAAAGAAATTAAACCCATTCCTTAACCCCACTCCCAATAGTCAAGCAAGAATAAATCATGGAAGAGATTGAAATGAAGAATAAGTGCGAAATATCAAAATAAATTTAAATTAAATATAAAATACCTTATATAATCCATCCTCATTAATTATACATGCCTCAACATAATGATATCAACCTCTTATGCTAACAATGAGTTCATTCAGAAAAATAATAATAATAAAATCCTATAGAAATGTGGTGAAGAAATAGGCTTTGTGGTGATGTGCATCCTAGGAAATGGATCATTTCTGATATTCATCCATAATGATCCTCCTATGGTGAGATTGTGGGTGCTTTTAGAGGTGTTTTGGTCTAACCACAATCATATAGGAGTTCTACACCAGTATTTTGTTATTTCTATTTCCCAACACCGTCAGGATGTTTAATGACTTTCCATATCATGTAATCCATATCAGCAGTGGTATTCCTAGATCTTCCTATCTTTGAACATTCATGACATTTAATTGGTTTACATAACATGTAACTAATTTTCACATCATGTAACCTATTTATTACATTTCCTTCCAATACTACTTCTTTTGATGAAGTCAAGACATATAAATGATTTACATGTTGATTAATTGTTCTTCTCCCAATTTTGTAGCTCTGTTTATTGAATAAAAATATTTTCTTGCGTAGCAAGTGAAGCTCGTGTGTGAAGTACCTTTATGATCAATTATTCTCACATTTTCATTATTTTTTAAAGTATTCATTTTTTCCTTCCATAAAATATAAAAAAAATAATTCATAGAATATTCAATAAAATATAAAAATTAATAAATTAAAATTCTCTAAAATGTATACATGAAATAAACCTATCATAATCCAATGGAGGTTTTCTAATGAAGAGATATAATTATTAACTTGTGGTATCATGTTTTTTTCATCTACCTCCTACAAATATTACATAACCATTCTAAAATAACTACATAATTATCTTTCATATACTTAAATGATATAATTACTATGGTACAACCATTTTTCATCTCATTTTACATCCAATGCGAAAAATAAATATATCTTGTGCATAAGTCTGGGTTTCTACTTCCATGAATTGATGTTTTTAATTTTACATCACCAAATTATATGAATGGTTAAAATGATGGATCAAGTGAATATATATTTTATTTATGAAATAATTATGAATATTTAATTACAATAAATTACATACCTTTTTACTATTTATGTTCTTTGGAAATGGATAATGTCGCTTGTGTGTACTTGTGGAATACCTTGTCCATGAAGAGATGTTATTCATTTTTAATTTAATCCTTATAAGGATGGTCATAATGATGGAACTCAACAATAAATATAAAATTGAATACATATTTATTATTCTATAAAAGTAAAATATTATATAATTTATGTCTTTTTAACTTAGTTGAAAAATAAAAATGTCATTTGTGTGTATATATAGATTATCGTCACTAAGAAATGAGGTTATTCATTATTCATGACCATGATAATTATAAAATGAATAATATTATTAAGGTAATTGGAAACTAACACCTTAGACCATGATCAATGTATCGATTTTGTTTTGGGGATATAAAATGAGTGACCCCAAAACATCCAATGTGAATTAAACAAATTTAGTAACTAAATTAAACATGGTTATTAATAAAATAAAATAAATAATATTGATAAGACCATTAAAATTTATTATTAGAATTTTAACCTAATATATTATTATAATACAAGAGTTAGATAATGTTTGAACATAGATGGGACTTTATGTAAGATATTTTCTTTTAAAAAAAATTTCAAAATTATTTAAACACTTTATTCTCCTTAACCACATTCTTCAAAATGTTCTAGGAATGTTAGAATTTAAAAATAAAATATTTTTAAAAGTATTTTTAGAATAAATTTTATTTTATTTTTAATTTTATAAAAAATAATAATTTTAATATTTACCATAATTGTCATTTTTACTTTTTTTATCAATGTTTAAAAGATTTTTTTTCAAAAAATATGACTTCATCAATTTTTCCTGACATCATTTCCATTATTCATTATGAAGAATTATCGACATGTTAACATTGTTTTTCAAAGGAAATATTATTCTTGATATTTTAGGAGTTTTTCATATTTATTTTTATTAAATGAAAAATTATTTTTCTCTTTTTGATTATTAGAAAATTTAAATTGTTTTTATCATGGGTTATATTTTTTTTAAGGTTTCTATTATCAATTAGAGAAAAATAATATATTTATTTTTCATGATATGGTACTTGAGAAATACAGATGATGGTGGGTGAGCCTGATATATCTTATGATAATTGGTAATCCCAATATATCACTCCAATTCATTGGGTAATTATTAGACTTAGAAGTTGAAAAAATGAGAGATAACCAATTAGGATGCTATTGTGGATTTAATTGGGAATAAGTTATTTTAAAATAGGATAAACACAAATGAACATGGGTTATGAATATAATGATACAAGTTGAATACATTGATTTTTAATTATTTAGATCATTTTTAATGGAAATAAATTGATTTCATAAAGATAATGTATATGATATTTTAAATGTAAAAGTTTTTTTTCAATTGAAATAAATTTTATGGGTTCTCAAATTCACTAAAAATTTCTTATTT
Organism: Viscum album; assembly: GCA_963277665.1. NCBI lineage: Eukaryota > Viridiplantae > Streptophyta > Magnoliopsida > Santalales > Viscaceae > Viscum > Viscum album. Next base: position 274,180,134 of record OY728142.1, on the reverse strand, counting down.
TTTTCTTGTAATTTATAATTGAATTCTAAATGTTTTATATGAGTACAGTTTTATTTTATTTTGTGGATATGTTTTATTTATGTTTTCAATTATTTATGTTGAAAAGGGTAAAAAAATTCATTGGTTTTCCTAATTTTTTTAATCCAATGGGTATATATTATTTTATATCTATCACTGATATTTGTCCCCATCCCACATTTTCAAAAAAAAATCACAATACCTAAGGATGATTTGAAATTTTAGAAAGTCTTTGATTTTCATTATGTTGACTAATCTTAAATGAAGAATGTGCCTTGAATTAAAGAGGGGTGTAAACTTAGAGCTCTATTTTTGTAGAAAAAATAAACATTAACTGAATGTGTCCACTTTATTATATAATGTTTTTTCTAATTATCTAAAACTCAAAATTGAATGCTCTTATAAATACTAGAAAGTGGAAGCGCCATTATAAATCATGTCTTTATTGGTTAATTATGTTGCAGTTAATTATAGATAATATAAGAGAGATGTTTAAATACTATTAATGGTAAGGTTAATAATAATAAAAAAATAAAAAACTATAATTTATTATTATATTTATTTTGTATTTATTTTCACGATTTTCATGTTGGATCATCTAATAAATTTCTATTTAGAATGGTTTTACAAAGTGGAAAAAGGAAATCTAAAGTTTGAAGGAATAAGGGGGATAATAACCTTTCAAATGAGTAATATCGAATGGTTGGAATAAATCCTTTTGTAGAAATGTTAATTCAATTAATATAAACTATTAACTATGGAAACCATTGAAGAGAGAAATCTGATTCTTCACTCGAGAACATGTATATAGTAGATCATTTCATTAAAACATCACCACTTCCCTTTTTGGATATTTAAACATGGTGAAAGTTAATGTATGGATAAATCAAATAGATAAGGTATTTTATGATATGGGATGCATAGAATATCAACAGTTAACTCTTGTTATTTATAATTTTGAGGATGAATTTGATCTATGGTGTTCTCTAATTATGAATAGTATGGAAAAGGATGATATTTATTCCATGGAGTAGAAAGTCTATAAATAGACTTTTCTTGAGATTAATTTCCTTAAATATCATTAACATTGAATAAAAATATAATTTTGGGAGTTTAAGTAAAATAAAGAAAACTCAATGTATTTTTACAAATAAAATTTTATAATATATGTCCATGTATGCAACAAATTTCATTATAGATAATGAAATTAAAATTTATATATTTTATAAAGGATGGAAATCATGTTTATGAAATGATTTGAGATTTCATGAAATAAATTTTTTTGATGATATTGTTTATTGTGTTTATAAAGTTGAGATATAGGTTCTTAAAACTTACAAACATTGTAAAAATAAGGGTAATATGTAGTCCAAGGGTTAAGAAATTGATATTCATCCAACCAATTATTCTTGATGTAACCCCCCCCCCCCCCACCAATGCATCGAATGAGGTAAATATCATTTTAAAAAATGTTTTATAGGCTCAGGGTCATGTTATTGATGTTTTACACTCGGTCATTTCGATGGTGACTATAAGGAAAATATTTCAAATAAAAAAATTATGGGAAATGGATAATCACCTAGAAGTTAGATGTTTTAATATCAATTATTGGGTTAATTATGATAATGCATGTCCACATATAGTTACACAAGGTGGTAATCATCAATATTGGAGAAAAAAGGTATATAAAAATATTTTTATACTAAAAAAACAAATGAAAGACCCTGAAATGATGTAGTGATCAGTATAATACTTATTTATTTGATTATTCCAATTTAATATTTGGTTCAAGGTCCAAACATTCATCAATATCTTTTAAACATTCATGTAAAATATAAATACCATCTCAATAAATAAATTTAAAACTCTTGGAAAAAACTCCTAAGGATATTATAATGGTAACATGAATTTAATTAAATATTCTTTTTATCATGTATGGTGTATATATTCTCCAAAACCTTGATTTGTTTACCATTATAGAGTTTGATATTATTCTGGGTATTGATCGGATTTTTAATTATCATACTAAAATAGATTAATGATCTAAGGAAGTTATTTTTATAATGATTTTCAATTTAAATACAAGAAAGAATTCATACCATTAATAACATATCAATAAGCATGAAAAATGAAAAAATATACAAGTAAAATTGATCATTCATATATTTTTGAAATGAATGGAACTATCAAAAATAGTAATGTGAAAGCAGTAAGTGAATATCTAGTTTATTGATTATTACATCGGTGTTATTCCAAATTAAGAGGTCAAATTTTTTTCTACTTACTTCCGGATGTTGATCCAATTTCAATACTCCTTACATAATTGTTCTATTAGAATATTTCATGTTTGAAATTAGTTAGAGGAGGGTTTCGTATTCCCAAGATCATCACCTTATGGTGATTATATTCTATTTATTAAAAATAAATATTTTTTTTTCCAAATTTGTACTAAATATAGACCACTCAATAACATCACTAATATAGAGAAGTATTTTTTCCAACATACCGATGTCATGGTTGATCAGCTCTAGGGTTCTTATTAATTTTCAAATCTTTATCTCAATTTCTCGTATCACATACTTAAGGTGACAGAGGAATACATTACAATGATAATGCTCCATACAAGGTATGTGAATTATGAGTTATTTGTTAATCCTTTAAAGTTATATAATTCACCAACTATATTTATGGATATTAGTAATAGAATTTTCTATGCGAATTTGGATAAAATTTTGGTGGTTTTCATTAATGTCATTCTATTTTATTCTAAAATTTATGGTGATCTTTAGAAACACCTATGGATTTTATTATCCATTAAATGAAATTTTATATGTGAAAATTGGTAAATATGAATTTATATTGAAATTGTTTTCATTTTTTGGGCCTATTGTTCTTAAAAAATGGAATAATTATTGATCCTACAGAAACTAATTTAGAGGAAGAGTGTCCAGCACTTACAAATTTCACAGATATTTGATGTTTTCATGAATTATTTGGTTACTACAAAAGGTTTGTTGAAAACATTTCACATTTATCTATTCCACTAACTTCATTTACATGAAAATTATTTAAATTCAACTAAATAAAGGGATTTTATGAATGATTAAGTAATTAAAAAGAATATTGATTAATTATAGTGTTATCATTTCTAAAAAATAATGATGAATTTTTTATTTAAGATTATTCTTCCTCATATGGAATTGTTTGGGTATTAATGTGATATGGTTAGGTCATAGCATATGAATAACGTCAATTAATACTTCATGAGAATAATTATCCTAGACATGATCTAGAGTTTGAAATTTTGGTTTTTTATATAAAATTCTAGAGGCATATTTTATATGTAGTAAAATGTTAGATATTTAATAAAAATAAAATATTAATGTATATATGTACTAAAAAATAGTTGAAAATGAGGTAAAAATATTTTTCTAATTGATATAGGATAATGATTTCATGATTAACTATATTCTTGGTATATAAAATATGGAATCTGAAGCCTTGAGACAAAAGGATAATGAATAATTAACCATATTGAATTAAGAACATGATCCTTTGGTTAAAAATATGCTGAATAATGACCTAGAAATTTTTCATTCAAGAACTCCCTCTCTTTTGGATCATGTTTCAGTGAAATAATATTTGTTCGAAAGAATTAACCTTGCTGATAAGGATAAGTTTTATTCACAAGAAATGGTGGAATTGTTCTAGGATTTTATGTTTATGGAATTTAACATTGACCGAGATGGTTTATGATATTTTTAAAGAGGTTTTGGGTGGAAAGAGATTCATAATTAAAGAATGAATTGTTTAATGAATCACATGGATCTCCATTTTTCATTCATCCAAATAAAACTAAGATATACATAGACCTTCAGAAATATTATTGGTGTTGTGGAATGAAGAAATATATTAGTGATTTTACTAAGAAATATATGACTTAAAAATATGTTGATGTTTAGTGACAACTACTAGAGGAGATGATTCACCCTTTTTTAATACCTAAAATGAAACAAGAGAATATATTCATGGACATTTTAGTTTGATTACTAAATAAATATCAAGGTAATAATGTTTTGGGGGTTATTTTAGATCATTTCACTACATCTATGAATTTTCATCTTATTCAACATTTTATGCCTTTTGATCAAATTTTTTGTATTTATCATAAATTTATTGTCATATGAGATTAATTACCTAGATCTATTTTATTTGAACTTGATCCAATATTGATCTTAAAATTATGGAATTGACCTCCAATGGTTTTGGGTACCAAAGTAAATTTTAGTATAGAATTTCATCCGCAATCTGATGGAAGGTCAGGATGAACAATTCAAAATTTGGAAGGTATTATTTATGATATCTCTTTATATTAGAAAGGAATTTGGTATTAGTATCTTTCATTGGAAGAATTTACTTTCAATATAATCTTTCATTTGAATATAAATATTTATCCCATGATGTATTATATGGAAAGCGGTTTTGAAATCCAACATTTTCAGATGAATTCAATGAAAGGAAGTTGATGGATCCAGAATTAGGAGAAGATACGGTTTAGAATATTAGTGTGATTAAATTCCAAATAAGGGAATATTAGAGTCAAGAAAAGTGTTATGAATATAATTTGAGTAAATACCTTTCATTTGAGGTAGGTGAATATGTTTTTTTAAAGTACCTCCTTGGAAGGTGTAATGGATTTTGATTAAAAGTTAATTCTATGTCTGTAGTTCATTGAAAATAAACAAATTCGGGATAATATGGGATTAGTTTATTAATAATTATCCTTAAATATGAGTTTATCTCTGGTATATTAGGTGTTTTAATTTTTAATTCTATGGAAATATGTACCTAATGTATCTCCTGTTTTGTTCCCTATAGTGGTGCTATTGGGTAATAATCATTCCAATAAAAAAAATTCAGTATAGAAAATAGATCAAAGAATTATTATACTATTAAATAAGGTTTTTTTCATTGTAAATATTTTATGTAACAGTCACATGTTCAACGAATCAACATAGGGATTGAAAAATACTATGACGGAAAAAACCCATTACTTATTTATGTAATAAATAAAATTTTGAGATTGCAATTTCATAAAGGGTGGGATGTTAATTCTAGGTAATATAATAAATAAATAAATATTATAGTTTATATTTATTCATTTTATGGATTCATATTCCTCATTATTTTATAATTTACTTTATATAATTTTTCAATCCAAAAATGAAAAGTTTAGTTTAACTGATTTTTTTCCATATATTACATGTTTTTGTTTAAAAGTTAAATCTATAGATTTTATAATTTAATATTTTAAAATTTACTCCATTTCTTATTGACCATATCAAATAAATCTTAATGTGAATTTTTGTGATATTTATGAAAACTTTAATTTTTGGTTGAATATTGACAATAACGATTTTTATAAAAACTAAAATTTATTTTCAACTGATTAAAATGTATTTTTTGGATTTATTTAAAAGTGAAATTATAGGCATATTAATATAAATAATCCAAATAATTTTTTATTTATAATAATTATATTTTATTTTGTTATAAAATACTTTTTATAAATAAAATGGGAATGTTTTTAAAAACGGTTTTTGTTACAGTTTGTGTTTATATATATTTAAATTAATTTCTTACAGATCTATAATTTAATACTAAAAAAAATTCATATTTGGATTCATTATTTTCAAAAAAATTATAATTTCAATTTCAATTTTGGTCATTATGAATAGTTACCATGGTAAAAATTAGTTACCATGGTTAAGGGTAAAACAGGTTAATTAAGATAAAAAATAACTGATAGAACCAAAAAATATTATATTATTACCCATTTTATAATATTATTTCAAAATTTATAAAATTTTATTACAAAATTTATATTTTTAGATCCTGAGTGTCGTAATTAAGACATTATAATATATTAAAAAGTAGAAAAATTACATGTGCGCCACTCCCAACACTTTTAAAAGAGATCCTCCTCTCCCATAATATTCAAACTATTTGAGTTTTTTAGATCAACCAATACCTAAACATATACCTTCACAAGATCCCTCCAAATGTCCTAGTGGTTTTTTTCTAACCAAAATACCAACCAAATAAGTATTAATGTGAAAGACAAGGTTGGTTTTATAAAGAAGATTTGTAATTCCTAACCACATGTTTCATGTCATTTCTTTTTTCTACATCTTTTAAATCATCATTAACCATGATCAAATAATTAAATAAGAATCTTAAATATAATAAATGTTTATTATGATAATGTTATAACCCCTTTTAATCAACTTTTCCATTCTATGGAAAATGAAAACATCACTTTTGTGTACATTTGGGTTACCATCTCCATGATGTAATGTGATTAATTATACTTCACCAAATTAAATATATGGTTAAAATAATGGTTAACTGAAATAAATATTATATATATGAAATAATTATGTTTATTTAGATATAATATATTACTTATATTCTTACCATTTTCATTAATTGTAAATTGATATTGTCGCATGGGCGTATGTATGGAATACTACATCCATAAAGAGATGTGTTTTATTTTTAATTTATACAACATAATGATGGTAATTAAAATGTAATTAATGAATAAATATTGAATTTATAACTTATATTAATTTTTTTCAAATTAATATAATATTTATTTTCAACTCAATAAAAAAATGAAAATGGTATTCATGTGTACGTTCATACTATAGTCTCTTTGAACCGATGTGATTCATCATTCCTAACCTCCTTACATGGTTGGTTTTAGAAGTTTACTTAATTTATAAATAGTATAATTAAAACATTTTTCAGATTATTTGGGTGATGAAACCAAAACCCCATTGACCTCAGTCAACACATCAATATAATATTCGGGTTTTAAACTAATAAACCCCAAAACAACCAATGTGAACTTAATCATTTTAGTAACAAAATAAAACATGGTAATAAATAAAATAAAATGAAAAATAATAATAATAATAATTAACATTAATTTTTTTATTAATAAAGTAAAAAAATTATAATATTTTTATAATTCAAGATTTATATAATGTACGAAGCTAAATGAGTCAAAAGTTAGCATATTTTCTTTTAGAATATTGTATTAAATGTATATAAATAATTCTAATTCATATCCATTTTATTAAAAAAACATCCATGAATGTTATTATTTAGATATAAAATATTTTTAAAATTAATTTTCAACCACTTTTAACATTTTTCATATTGTTTTAAAAAGTATTCTTTTAAAAATTTATTTAATGGATTAATATGGAATTTGTTTTACTAATGTATAAAAGATTGTTTTTTAAAATATTTGGATTTATTGAGTTTTCCAACTATTATCAATGTTATTCATTATCAATAATACAATACAATTTAACATGTTTTTTTAATGTTGATATTATTATCACTTTTCTAGTAATTTTTCAGTTTTAATAGTTTTCAATGAAAAATAATATTTATACTTATGAATATGATAACATGAAAAGTGTTTTTCACATGGGTTCAATGATTTTTTCAAGGGTTTTGTGATGATAAAATGAAATCAAAAAATAATAATTCCAGGATACAATAGATTATAATTAAATATAATGATGGGTGAGCCTGATATAGCTCATTAAGATTATTGATCCTGATATAACACTTAAATGCATGGGGTACTGATTTGTCTCTAAAGGTGAAAAAATAGGTATTTAATGAGAAATATTAATGATTTAGAACTAATTAGGCATTATATATTAAGAAAAATGTTCAACATGATTGAACGTAGGTTATGAATTTGATTCTCTATTATGACTATATGGTTTTTCAATTCGCTCTGTGAGTTTTAATAAAAATATATTAATTTTAAAAAGAGAAGGTATAAATAATTTTTTAAATAGAATGTTTTTATGGAATTTAATTTTAATGTATTCTCATTACATTCTCAAAATGTATTCATAATTTTTTTATTAACGGTTTTCTAAAGGTTTATTTTATGAAAATGATGATTTTATCCTAAGGATATGTTTTGTTAATGTTTTCAATGATTTATTCAAAAAAAGAAAAACATTTTCACTCATTTTCAATTTTTTAACAATAATATTGGGTCTCAATTATTTTATATCCCTTACATCAATTTTCTTTTATTATACTTCATTATAAAACATTTTCACATGATTTAAGGTTGAGTATCAATTTTATCATTGTCCAAATATTATCTATAGTAACAATTTTTAAATTATTAAAAGGTGTCTTGAATGAAACATGGGTATAAACATAAAGATATGTTTTAATGAAAAAATGTAAACTATTCAAAAGTTTCCATTTGATTATATAAATTTTCTTCCAAGTTCATTAAAACACTAAATTTAAAAGATATTGGAGATGTAATATTGTGAACAAATTATTATAAATTATAAAACTGTGGTCTGATTATGTTATGGTTCATTATTGTTATAGTCATGTACCAAAAAATTAGATATGAACCTTCATAAATTTTCTCCATCATCATTTATGTTGAAGAAACGAAAAACAACTGAAAAAATCAATTTTGAAAATTTCTTAAATGAATAATAAGTCTAATGTAAATATAAGAGATAATATTGCATTAAAATAATTTAAATTAATGAATCACATAACTACAATCCTGGATGTTTTACCCCTTTTAAAATAGATTCAATACTCTTATATATATTTAAATTTAGGGGGAAATAGTCATAGTAATATCAATATATTACAAAACCATAAATTAAGGCACGTGTAATGCGTGTGATCGTAATATTTATTATGTAACAAAATTACCAATTATACTTTTCTATGATTCATAATTCAATTATTAATCAAGAAATATAATTCAAGTAAATTTTATCTTTTTATTGATAATTTCCCTTTATCAATCAAAAAATATGAAAAAAATATAAATGATAATTTCATCTGTTTTAAAGGAAATATATAATATATTTATTTCTCAAAACCAAAAAAATTGAAAAAGTCAAATTTCACCCCTTGATATAATATATTATTGTTAATCATACTGAAATGCAGTAATGGAATGGAAGAACTGAAAATATGTAATATATATTCTTATATATGAAATTGATAGATTATTATAATATCCCTTCCCCAATGGATTGAATTTTTTTATTGAGTTTTAGTGATGAGCATGGTGTAGTGGTTTGATTTCCCCTGATCTTGAATACTTTGTTGATCGATATGGTGTTTATTTCAACACCTAAAGATGATTTGACTTTTTGTATTGAGTTTTATAGACTAACTTATTTTAGTTTTTATTTTTCATGTGTTGTAAATTTATAGTTTGATTGCCACTGAAATACTTTTACTTTTTAATTCTTGAAAATTAAATATTATTTGAAGGACTTTTAGAGGAAGAAGAAGTATATGATTATATTTATATAAGGTTATGTTATAATTATTGATCTAATCATTGGGAAGGGGGTTTATCTTGAGAGGATTCAAAATTCTCTTTCAAATTATGATAAAATAGTTAAGAAGGATGTTGGAAGAAGTAGTTAAAATTGTTTGTTGTTATAGACTTGGAGTGAACCCTAATTGGGGGACTCAACACTCTATAAGTATATCCATATTTCTACTCACATATGAATATCCCATAAGAGAATTATTATTGGAAATAAATGAATGATAATGAAAAAACATGTTATAAACCATGTTTCATTCATGACATTGCACTTGATTGTACAATTAGATTGTGTAGAAGTAGAATACAGACTTTTTGGAAATTATCGATAGAATTAGGTGTAGGTACATGATTTTTCATTTACTCAGGTGTTTGGTAAATGGGATTACTCTCATGACCCAACAATGCAGTGATTATGAATTAAAGTAAATGGATTATATTTACAGAGTGCTTCTATAATACAAAAGAATATTAATAATAAAATTATGATTCAAATTATTGAGGGGATTTGAACATACATAGAGGATGATGACGTACCTTAAAATATAACATATTAAAACGATGATATAGATAAAGTGATGATTGAAATGATGGATTATAAATAGTCCATCCATGGAAATCATGGTGATGATGAGATTATTCACACATAAAAAAGAAATATAGCGAAATAATATAGAGTTTATTCTCTTTATATTTCTAATTCAAGTGATGAATTTGATATTGTAAATGAACTAATATATTATGTCTTATACTTGTATATTTTTGGTTTATTTTTTAGGTAAATTATGTCTTGTCTAACCCTAACCCATCCTCCTATCACCTTTTAATTTAATAATTTTGGAAGGAGTGGTCTAGATCCTATTTCTACCTATTTCAATTATTAATATTTTCGTACAACGTCGATAAGATCATACATCAATTAGTAGAAAACTTGAATGAATGTTGGGATGTCATATGTTTGGGTCTCCCTATGTTTTTAATTGTATTTGTACATATTTTCATATGTATTTCCCCACTTCATAAAATATAATAAACTAATAATTGTTATAATTATTATTAATAATAGATATTAATAATGATTAATGATTAATTATATTTATTATTAACAAATAATTACATAACAATAATTATTAATTACTATTATTTGTTTTAGTGTTAATTATTATAATTATAATTTAAAATTTATATATATATATATTAATAATTATTATTATTATAAATTATTATAAGAATTAAAATATTATTATTATTATTATCACTAATAGTATGAATAGTTATTAATAATTATTATTAATTATAATTATAATAAGATTATTATTATTATTGATTATTATATTAATATTAATCAATTATTAAATTTATGGAGAAGATAAATATATAATAAAAAACCATGAACACACTCATGCACAAAGTAAGACTCAAAAAAACCTCCAAAATGCTATTTTAATTCCACCATCAGGACCTCATTTATAATATTAATTAATAATTAAAATTTAATAATTAATAAAATATAAATTAATATTATGAAACCCCACATCTCATACACATAATATTACAATATTTTTAACATAAATATTCTTAATACACTCATAGAAGTCTTGAGGTATAGTGTATTTGGGAAATTAGGTACATCATAATACATTTCTAACCCAACTAAATTATATTTTAATTATATCATCATAACATTATTTAATATCTGATAGTACTCCTATCATTGTATAGGATATCTTGGGGACATACATAAAATAATGGATGATCTATAAATTCTAGAAAGGTTATAAAGTTGGATAAACATGTGGTGAGATATCGTGATTCAAATATCATAACATGGAAACAATAAGGGAAGGATCATAAACCATAACATAGAAACATGAAATAAGAATAAAATTATCACTTGACTATGGTAAACATGAGAATCACAAAATACATACTAAATATAAGGATTCTCATTATAAACATAATTCGAGACTCACCACTAAAACAACATAACATTACGAGAAAAGCTAAGAACACTATGACCAAGAATAATATTACGCATAAAGATAATTGTATCATACACACACTTCATTGTGTCAATATACAAGGATCTCATGATATATAAAGTATTAACCGATTGACTTTGTGGATATATATTTTTAAGAAAACCCATCATAAGATTTTTTGTCATGCATATGTGTTTCAGCATATAATAGAAACATGTTTAAAGAATAAAATTAGAATTAACCAATGTGAAAGATAATGGGATTAAAATAAAACCATATATCATTAATAATTGATATGCCTAGTATGGTCAAAATAATAGGATGGTGAATGACCCCACCCCTTCATTAAGGTATGGACTCTTTTTATGTTTTCCTATAACCCTTTGTTTTTCATTTTTTAATGTGACTAATGGGGTATATGGGGACTTGATGATTTTTTGGAGTCTTAGAATGAGGTTGTGTCATACAGCCTTAAAGTTGTAATAACAAGGGTTACCTGTTGGACTTCTAGTAGGATGAAAAAGCTACTAAAATCCCACTAGAGAGATGCTGAGACCCACAGTCATTCTAGTGGGCCTAGAATCTATATTTTAAGAAGGTAAAAAACGTTATTTCGTATATTTTGACACATTAAGTATCTCTTGATTTACTCCTCCCTTTTTTCTTCAACATCCACTCATTGATATCTCAACTCCCACTTCTTCATGAATGGAATAACTCTTCCACGAATCCTCAAATTCAAGTTATACCTAAAAAGATTGAAGCTCCTATTTATGAATAAGTGTCTTCATTCAAGTATTATTCTTTAAATCTTCTGCCTTTTTATTTTAAATCATTTAGATCTATTATGAAATTTTTCTATTTTTTTGGATTGTCTTTTTCTTCCATTTTCTCTCAAACCGAAGGTAAAATTTTTTGAGTGAGGACACTCAAACATAAGGTGGGTGTTCCTTGATCTATCCCTCAAGGTATTACTCCATTGGTAGTGTATTCCAGGTATTTATCCATGTTTTTTTTAATTTTTCCTAGAGCCTAAATTTAATCCATTTGTTCCCTTGAATCAAATTAATACCATATGTAGACAGTGCAACGATGCTTTCTAAATTTAGATTCTAACCTTCTACACCCCCTTTGGGGTTATCTTGGATTATGGGTTGGCTATTTTATATTAAAGGGACATCTAGGGTGTGTCTTGGACATAGGAATAAACAATGGAAATAATCATTTTTAGTTAGTATTTAAATCGAAATCATAAAATATAAACTAATTGTAATTTTCATATTTTTTCCATATCCCATAATGTATTTATGTGGAATATATTATTATGTACTAGATTTATTAAATAAAATAGAATTTTTGGGAGAGTTTTTCAATATTCTAAGTGACACATAATTTTGATTAATAGGGAATGTCAGGATGAGACCCTTGGAATCCAAATGATACACATATTTAAATTAATGGGAATGTCATGATGAACTCTTTGGATTCCGTGATACATTTGATTCCACTAGGTAATAATATTGGAACGCGGTCCTTTTATTCCATTGGGTACATGAGTAAGTAATCCTAAAAATATCTCTATAGAGTCAACATTCTATAAGATGATTTCGACTCATTGAATAAATAATGGGGTTTTATATTAAATATGATGTTTGGAATGCAGAGATGAGATCCGAGATTTTGATTTGTGGTTATGGTTGTAACCATGAATGGAATATGCCATGAGACATCCATCATTGTATGAAGTAGGTTGGTTTGACCAGGGTATCATCATAGAGCTTATGGATGAATTTTTTTATTTAATTATTTTTTCTAAATATTGTATGAAATGTACATGAATAAACTATTTTATCTCAAACCAGATATTCCAATGAGTTGTACTCTCACTCTTCTTGGGTTGTATCTTAGTTCCTAATAATACATAAAAGATATGGATTTAGATGAAATAATGTTCCCTATATCATATGCTTTATTTGGTTTAGGATGGATAATAGAGATGGGGATCAAGATGGTTCATTGATTTTTGGTATTTTTGGTTGATTTTTCTTCATTTTATTCTATTGACATTTTAGGATTTGTACATATGAATTTGAAATTTATTTCTTTCTGATGGAAACATTGACCATTTTATTATATCATGGGTTATTTATATTCAAATTACCAACTATTAAACATGGAATAATTGTTCATTTCTAGATGGATGATATCTCAATTATTTGTCTTCTTTATCGCACACTCTACTGATGAGTTCATAGTATCCCCATAGTTACCCCAAGGAATCTCACTACTAATAAGCAGCCTCTATCATATGGGGAGGAATGATTTAGTCCATTTGGAACATCATCCCCATGAAAAATTTTACTTGGTCCAGATGTGGGGTGTCATAGAGTGGTATCAATGGTTTCATTGCCTAATTTTTTAGGGATGGGAGAAAGGATAATAGGGTGTGTTTCAGCCTAATAACCTGATTTTTATTAGGTATATCTAACTCACGTATGGATAAAATCAAAGTCTCCAAGGGATGGGATTGATGTTATTTATTTATGCATCTATAGTTCCCTAACTTCCACATCGATTAGTTTGGTTGGGTGTGATGTTATTGGTTTATTGTTTTTTCACTCTTAGACCAGTATAGAAAAAGGATTTTGTTCTTTAATAATTTAGGAATGTATGGATTCATGATTTTATCATGATTATATGAAATTATTTATATTGAAATGGAACTGAGGTTAGTTATATAAAATTATGGTATCAATTTATAAGGGATTTCATTTAAATTCATTATTTAATTTCATTTAATGGATCCTTTATATGGGATAATGTTTTATATTGAGTATGTTAATACATTAAATCATTTATCATTTAAAATTAAATGGGTTTTCAATCAAAACATATAATTATTCTTCGATTATAAATTTTGGTTGAAATTCTTTATAACTACACCTTTGTTAGTATTAATTTAAAATGGTTATAGTAAAAAAAATTGGTATTTGTGAAAAACAATATTTATAAAATGATGTGAATTAGCATTCATGTTAATTGACCCTAGTATGACTGATTTATTAATTTTCATAACCTATTATATTAATATTTTTATGATTTAAACATATTAGACATGTTTTTTGGAATTATTGTGAGATGCCTCTATGTCATTATTTAGTTGAGAACTATGTGGGTGTGGGTGATAACTACCTTGAGGGTTCTAGGTTTGGTATCCATTAGGTGTAAAGATTAGTATTAGATGACTTGATTCAAGATAGAATAATTTGTGTCATGGTGTTAATGGAGATGCATGCTTTTCATTATTCTCTTTCTATGTTATAGATGAACACATATTTTTAATTCAAGTATCAACGGTTTTGTATGGTGGAAGTTTCCCCTGAAAGATGATTTTTTTGATCCAGTCTATTTGGAATTTTTCAAGCACCTTGATACCCCTCAGGAAGGATGGTTGTTGTTCAAAGTCCATATTTTTCATGGATTATTGACAATATATTAGGACATCCAAGTCGAAGTTTAGTAGAATATGGGACTATCCTGGAAGAAAATTAATAACTACTTCTTTGACCACTTATGTTTTGGGATCATGAGGGTCAAGAGGGATATAGAGTTCATACAGCTGAATTAAGGAACCATGGTATTCTTAGAGTATTCCAATTGTCATGTAGACTTGTAGTTATTTTCCACAATAATAGTAGAGGATGAGGAAACTGGAGTAAGGAACTTATATTATGGGCTAAGGTATGATATTTTGGATCATGTTAACAACTTCCACCTTACCAGCTTCTCAATAGTGGTGAATCTAGACCTTATTTCTGAGAAAAAATTGAGTTTTGGGAAGGCCCGGGACATGTGGCATCTACATGGACTTGTAATGGGTTATCTTGAAGCTAAAAGCATAATTCTAAGGGCACTCACTAGGTTAGTAGAGGGACAGGTAAGGGTATTGTATTACCATAGGTTTACTAGAGTAGTAAGTGGGGACATGTAGAACTCATGTTACTGGGTACTCATGGAGTTATGAGCATTTAGATAACTCCCTCACCTTCATAGGTTGTTCACAATGATTTATTATTAACATAGTGATCAATAATCGAAACCAGTGTAGGGTTTTGCGGTTAGTTTTCCTACGCTGTGGAAGGTGGTTATTCGGAGTTCTATTGACCATTTAAGGTGAGGAGGATGTTGTGAAGAAAAGGATCAACAATTTCGGCACATATAGGGCCATACTAGAAATGGAATTTGTTCTATATCTTAGGGTCATGGTAATGGATAGTTACACATGGTGTAGTATACTCTTCCAGACTAAGACGTTGGACCACCTACAGTCCAAAGTAGGATCTTGGGAGCCCACACTTTTTTGTGCTTTGTTTGATACAAGGGATTAAAACTCATTTATACCATCATGGTTCACATAAAGATTTGGGTTACCCATGGACTATATATATGGAACTATTTTTGTTGACACTATATTGGAAGCATTATTGAAGGGTATTTATCATTTTTAGGACTTCTCTATAGAGATGGATGTTTATTAGTTTATATGGGTTATATTTTTCTTATAGATGATAAGTAACTACCTAATACTTGGTATAGACTTGTTGGTTCCCATCCAAAATAACATTGAATACTACCAAATTCAGGTGATTTTCATGTCACATGATGGTCATAAATGTGTACATATCGGTGAATTGGACCTACAAACAGGTAATGTAGGACCAGATTTCTATAAGATGATTAAGGATACCATTCAGGTCGCTAGTTTGGTGTCAGATAAAGAATTAAATAAGCATGTCATACTTCCACTTATAGTGGATTACTTCTACTATGTGATACCAATGTAATTCATAGGAATATCCCCTGATAAGTGAATCGAGATCATGATTGATCTTATGTCGGGTGATGATCATGTTTCTATTCCACATAAAATAATGGATGTGAAATATTTAATGGGAATCAAAATTAACTTGGAAAACATGGAATCCATGGTATTTATTTTTCTAAGAACCTCTCCTTGGGTCTCTCCTGTAATTTTTTCTAAGAAGGATTATGGTTATTTTTGGTTATGTGCGGATTATCATAACATGGTCCAAAAGATGTTAAAGAATTTGTATTTGATTCCTATGATCAATTTTTTTTTGACTAGATTAGGGGAACCCAATTGTTCTCTATGGTTTATATAAGTTTGGTTTACCACCACGTCTGGGTGAGACCATCAGATACAACTCCTACATCTTTTATAAGAGGATATGTATCATATGAATACTATGTTATGTATTTCATCCTAATGAATGTTCAAGTTGTGTTTATACCCTGATGAATTGGGTCTTCCATAGGCATCTATATTCATTTTCGGTTCTCTTAATTGATGGAATCTTTTTGTATTTTAGTTCCTCGTAGGAACATAGTAATCACTTGAAGGTGGTGTTAGGAATTTCGGGGGAGCACTAGAATTATTCCAATCTCTCCATTTACTATATATAGATGGGATAAGGTCACTTTCTATGTAATATTATCTTTTATGTCATTTTTCCATTTAACCCTAACTAGGATAATGTTAGGGTGTCTTGGAAGTGGCCTAAGAATGTGTTTTCCATATATGGATTCTTAGGTTTGGTAGAATATTACTCGAGATTTGTTTAGGATTTTTTATCTCATAACTCCTTTGGTGGGTCTAACCATGTAGTGGATGGTTTTTTTATTGTATAGTTCGTGTGAGGATAGATTAAATGAGTTGAAGAAAATACTAACCATATAACTAATCCTTAGATAACCCAATACCAGTACGTAATATAATGTATATTTTCATACATCATAGATCATAAATTGTGTAGTTTTTTTGAAAAGAGGTCATGTGATGACGTATAGGCCCTAAAAGTTGAGGTTGTGTGAGAAAAACTATCTAAAGCATGTCCTTAAGATGTCATCAATTATGCATTATCTATGACATGAGGGAAGTTTTTTTATTATACGAGGGTTCACAGCTTATATGGAATATAAAAACATGATATATATATTCTCATAGCAGGACTAGATCCTTCGGAAATGAAGGTGTATAAAAAACCTTCAATCGTTTGATTTCATCTTGACCTATACTCCTAGAAAGGGAATCAGAGTAGTTTATTTCATAAGAAAGAAACCCTAGCTTCAAAACATAAATGAGTTTAATATTAAATGGCAGTTGATTTATCTCATTGATGATATGTATTTGGGAGTGTAGAATAATCAGGGGTATGCATCTTTCACAACCTTATCTTTGGAGCCTTAACATTTGAATCAGATTTAGAGATGGAAATTATCTAATATGGAGTTCCATGATCTAAGGGATATAATTATTGGATGTGAGTTTTCACCCAACTGGTTTCTTGATGTGGATGATATCATTCACATTCACTAGAATTTATGAGTTATTATGGACATTTAGGAAGAGATAATTTTAGAGTCTCATTTTTATATGAGGGAAATGAACCATGGGAAAACTAAAATGTTTTGGGATCTATGGTGATAGTGATGGTGTCTAAGAATAAGTAAGGACATAGTGTGTTTCATTATGAGGTGCTCCACCTATTAACAGACGATGAACATGAAACACTATCCCACTAATCTCTAGATTCATTTTTCATTCTCAAGAAGAATTGGGGTTATGTAAATATGTAAATCATGATTTTTCTACTAATTAGACCCTAAGAGATTGGCACTTTGTGGGAAGTTATGGATCACTTGACCAAGGTTTATCATTTTTTATCTATTCAAGTGACCTCTTTAGGGAATTATATAGGTAATATTTGTAGCTTTTAGGTTTTCTGGTTACATTTTGTTCATCATACCATAATATTTGACTGATATTCCTATTTAATGCCTCACTTTTGATAGGGGTTACAAAAATTACATAGTAAGATTGTGATTTTATGAACAGATCACCACCCTAAACTAATAATAAGTCAAAGAAGACAATAGAGATCATATTGGACATGTTGAGAGAATGAATCTATGATTTTGGAGGATTTTGCTATAATTACATTTCCTTTGTAAAGTAATCTTATAATAAAATCTACCATGAAAAATTTATATTGTTATTTATGAGGATTTGTATAGGATTCCATATTTTTCACCCCAGTTAGGGTAAAATAATTGTGAGAATGTGATGATTGTATTGATTATCAGGTAGAAATGATAGATCATATGTACCTGATTCATATGTCTATAGTGATAATACATTATAGGAAAGAGTCTTATGTGGATCGTCGCCACTGACTTCTCATGTTTTATATTGGTTATTAGACATTCTTAAATGGGTTATGTTGATTGTGACATCATTAGTTATGGAGGTATGATAAACTATCACGTAGTTATTTAGGGACATTTGAGATTGTGGAAATGGTCATCCAAGTGGCATAGTGACTCAACATTCCACAACATTTCAGTTCCTTTTATGAGTTGTTTCATGTATCTCAACTATGAAAATACTTTGTTAATCCATCTCAAATCCTAGATTATGATTATATAAATCCTTAAGATAATGAATCATTTGAGGTTCATCTAGCTCATATTTTGAATCGTAGTGAGAAGATACATCATGGAAAATATATCAATATAGTTCATTTGTTGTGTCAACCCATATGTGGTTAGGAGGAATTAAGGGAGTGTGAGTTGGACATGTACAATCAGTTTATTCGATAAATAGTGATGTAATAAATGACTAGAGGGGGTGAATAATCATTTTAAAAATTTAATGAAAAAATTTTATTGTTTTATAAAGTATTGATCTATAGTGAGTGATGTGTTCTTAATATGATGTGTAGTGGAAATAAAATAAAATAATGCCAACATATATAGTGTTTTTGATATCAATTATCCTATATTAGTCTTAAAAATTCTATAATACTCTAGAATATTTGTACCTACTAAGAACCTCACTTTTAATGGTTTGGGAACCTTGTTACTGAAACTTCCTTTTACAAGAACTCGATTGCACGTCCTAGTCTTTTATAAGTGACCAAACCATAGTCTATAACCTCACTTTTGATTGCGAGTCACAACCCAGACATATTTTTTTCTATTGGAATAACAATAAAATTAAAGGCATTATTTTATTATGAAAATAATAAACCAAACATGATGAAAACAAATAGAAGAATAAATATTACACGAATAAAAAATAGAGGGGAATCCGAAGATGATCTAAAATCTCACTAATGTTGTGGCTTGATGATTATTGGATACATGAAAGGAAAAAGTTTTAAATGATGAAATTCATATATGACCACGTCTAGAGTATATAATTCACAAATCATTTTTTATTTGATAGGAGAATTGAGAATTTTTTAAAAGTTGTATCACAACGTGTCTATCAAATGTTCTGCACTAGAATCAAATGTATTCCTTAAATATGACTCTCAGACAATTAAGGAACATTTATTCTATAAAGTTCTATATTTAAAATAACTTCATGACACTTGTTAGGGTATAATGATAGAATAATGGTATTGTTACCTTAACTTTTAAAATTTGTGTTAAAAAACAGAAAACAATCATGGTTTTTATTTTTTGATGAAATATTAATATAAAACAACAAATAAGATAAGTATAAAAAATATTTATAATTAATATTTATAAAATCATAGAAATAATAGAATAATCTTCTATATTATTAAGATAGAAAATATTTTCAAATATATTATTGAAAGAAGTACAATTTCTTGAATATACAAACATAAAAATGATAATAATTATTATTTATGAAAACTAAAATTATATTTCAAAAAATATTTTATTTTTTTTACTAATTATTTATTTTAATAACATAATTTAAAACCTAAAATAAATAATTATATTAGAAACAATATTTTGAACAAACTGTTAATTAAAAAACATTATAGTATATTGATCTACCATTTGGTGTCTAATGGTGGATTGATCTACCATTGAAGTCCAATGGTGGATTGATCCACAATTGTAGTCTAATGGGGTATTGATCAACCATTGGTTTCCAATAGTGTATTGGTCTAACATTTATGTCGAATAGTGGATTAATAAACCATTGTTACAAAAAAACAAATTATGATGATAAAATAGAAAGAAGAATATACTATACAAACAAGAAAAACACTCAATATTGTGAAAGGATATCCTACAGAAAGAATGTTTCTATGTTCCAACTATAATTTTGGATCAACAAGTGGTGTTTGAAAATTCTAATTCCATTATAAGGAGATAATAAAACTACTGACATTATAAAAAATAGAGGATATACTTGTAGTTTTAAAGAGATCTATCCGTTGATGTCCAAAGGTGGATTGATCTAACATTTAGAAATATACTAGTGAAGAAAAAAACACTACCCACATGCATGTGATGAAACCCTAAAGAACTTTTGGAATGAGGCGGTGAAAAATTTATGAAAATAAAATGAACAAAATTTGCAAATGTAAGATGATCTACCATTGGAATATATTTTAATATTGATATAACATTGATTAAAATTAGAAGATTGAACTGCTAGTGGAGAAAGATATCTACCGATGATAAAAAATATACAGTTGATGAAAGGATCCATTTTACTATAATGTTTATGGAGTATCAATATTAAATAACAAATTTCAAATCCATTGATTAATATGAGAGGAAACCATTAGATTGATCTAGTAGTTGAAATTGACCTACTGTTGTCGTAAGATCTACTTGTGGACGAATCGTAGATGCTACTAATGGGATTCTCACTTCTATAATTAGTGCACAGGGAGAATTCAAATCTCATTAAAATACTAAAGTGGTCAAACTAGCGCTGGAGTTGAACATTGGAGCATGCAGTGTGAGAGATGGGTACATATTGAAAGGTCCAAGCTTGTTAGGTCAAGAGAATCGGTGAACTGAAGAAAATAGGTGTGCAAAAAGGTGATTGGTTCGATCAATAAAAATAATGGGAAAAATGATATTGGAGATAAAAATTAGATTGAATGGTTCAAGAGGCTCCAATTGTATAGAAGAAGATATATCCGATTTTTTTAAACTGGATGAATAGTGAAACTAGAATCACATACCACATCGATTATAGGATGGAGTGACCATGTGGTATGACAATCAAGCATTGGATTCCAAACATTAGAGTTGGATATCAAGGATTATCAATAGTTACACTACATACAAACAATTGTCTTAGGATCAATGGGCATACCAAGCCCATTAACTGTGCATTTAAATTGTGCTATAAGAGACATATACACTGTCTTGGTCGCACCAAGATAGTATTATGCATAAGTAAGGATCCATTTCCTCCATGTGAGCAACCGATGGTAGGATCTCCCATGGGATTGATCCATTAGGTCCCGTAAGTGTGGTGGAAGGATAACCTTGGTGGCTCACAAGGATGGTTGATTAGCCACTAAATGAGGCTAATATTCATTGGTAGTATATATAATATTCATGTTCCTTATTATTCATAAACACCATTTTAGTGCATTTTACACTTTGAACATCATTTCACATTATGATTGTAATACACTACTGGAATTTAGCTTTTTCCCAACGGCAGTATACCAACGGTTTACTTAAACCGTTGGGATATTGAGTCTTTGCCAACGGTTTAAGAAAACCGTTGGCAAAGATAATTTCAGCAGAACTTTTCCCAACGGTTCACTGAAACCGTTGGGAAAAGGAGACATTTCCCAACGGTTCAATGGAACCGTTGGGAAAAGGCAGCTCAAAGTGTGCCTTTGCCAACGGTTTTTATAAACCGTTGGCAAAGGTTTCCCCCAAATTTCAGGCCGCGATCTCCTCTCCCCATTCGCGTTACAGAGAGTTACAGAGCCCTAACGGGAGCAGCAGCAGCCGATTTTGGAGTACTGCCGGCCGGACCTTGAAGCTCTTTCTTCAGGTTATTCTTCTTTATCTCAAAAGGTATTCAAATGTTTGGATAGTATTGAAACTTATTTTTATTTTTCCCTTCAGTTTAGACGATTTTGGAGCTACTGCCGGCGCCTAAGGGTGAGTTTTATTGAAAATTCCTTTTTGGATTTTACCCTTTGAACATGGGATGTCATTTGTGAAAGGTTATATAAATCGAATTGATTGTTCGATTTCTGAATTGAATTGTAAAATAAATTAATTAAGGGTATTTTATGGTTTGCATTCCCCTTTTTAACACATGAATGCCAATTATTTTTTAACACATGTTTTAATTGTATTGCCTTGCCAATGTGAGTAAAGTAGAGACTATGCTATGAATCTATGAAATTGGATTGAATTTATCTTATATTTTATGTTACCATGTTAGATATATTATAACTAATGCATGTGATATCTTTATAGTCTTGTTAGGAGTGTTCTATTAAAAATTCCCATGTGAGTGCTTGAATTTTCATTGAATTGCTAGCCATTATGAGGTATGTTGATACCTTGATTATTTTCTTCCTTTATCGTTTACTTAAATGTATATTCTATTATAGTTAATGCCTATTGAATTGTTTATGACAAAATGACTTATATAAATTCGTTTTACAGAATGGACAGAAGTTGGATGTATGAAACCGATCGGATCTCAGATGATTTTCAAAACAATTTGGAGAGCTTTATAGATTTTGCATTTGACAATGCTTCAGATAGTGGTCGCATACACTGCCCATGTTCCAATTGTGTTGGTAGACCTTGGTTGAGCCGTGAAGAAGTCAGCTACCACATAACCAAAAATGGGTTTCAAGCAAACTACTTTCTGTGGTATCACAATGGGGAGAAAACGAAATCTCAAATTGGTGATGATCGAAATGAAAAGACTGGAATGGAGAATTTGTTAGATGATCGGTTTCCGTTTATTCGTCATCATGAAAAAGAAAGGATTTCGACTCAAGAAGACTTCGATATGAGGACAGCTGATGCATCTAGTGAAAATGATGATATTGATAGGGTGAAAAAATTGAATGATGCTTCCACGACTCCAGTATATCGGCAATGCGATAAAATGAAAAAGCTGGAATTTTTAATCCGATTATTTCATGGGAAAACTATGTATGGGATTTCTAATACAGCAATCGATTACATTCTTACCCTCTTGAAGGATTTACTTCCAGATGATGCAGATATTCCCTCAAACCACTATATGGCATGGAAGTTAGTTGAGGAACTTGGATTTTCAAGAAACAAAATTCATGCTTGCCCGAAAGATTGCAGTTTATTCTGGGAGGAAACCGCTGAACGAAATGATTGTATAAAATGTGGCACATCCCGCTGGAAGTCAAAATCTGATGGAACACCATCCCGCGTTCCACAGAAAGTAATGTGGCACTTTCCATTGATTCCCAGACTCCAGAATCTTTTTATGTCTGATGACATATCAATAAAAATGAGATGGCATGATACCGAGAGAAAGAAGACTGATGATGAGTTGGTTCATCCTGCAGATGGATTTGCATGGAAGAGATTTGATGCTCGACATCCTGATTTTGCAGCTGACGTGCGTAATGTGAGGCTGGGTCTTTCATGCGACGGTTTTAATCCGTTTGGGCAGATGCTTACTTCGCACAGCACATGGCCAGTTTTTATACACATTTATAATCTTCCCCCATGGTTGTGTATGAAAAAACCTTTCACTTTCATGAGTATACTCATATCTGGTCCTTCTGATCCTGGCATTGATATTGATGTATACATGCAACCTTTAATAAAAGAGTTGAAGCTTCTTTGGGATGTGGGTGTGCGCACATACGATGCATGTTCGAAAGACATATTTCAGATGCGCGTTGCGCTTATGTGGACAATCAATGATTTTCCGGCTTATGCAATGATGTCTGGATGGAGCACGAAGGGGAAACTGTCATGTCCAGTTTGTATGAAGAATACACGATCCAGAAGACTGAAACATCGTTGTAGTTTCAGTTTTATGGGACATCGACGATTTTTGCCAAAGGATCATCCATATAGAATGAATCGTCGAAGATTTGATAATACTATAGAGACCGATGATCCACCTCAGCGTATGTCTGGAACTGATGTGCTTAATGAATTGAAAGATTTCAGTTTTTCGTTCGGGAAGGGTCAAATGAAATCTGGAAAGAGAAAGAATGTTTCCACAGAAACCTGTTACAATTGGAGGAAGAGGAGTATCTTTTTTGATTTGCCTTATTGGTCAACCAATTTGCTACGTCATTGCTTAGACGTAATGCATATTGAAAAGAATATATGTGAAATGTTGCTTTCAGTTCTTCTAAATGTCAAGGGGAAGACAAAAGATGATTTACGATCTCGACGTGACTTGGTGGATTGGGGCATCAGACCAGAATTGCATCCTGTGCGTATCAGTGAAAATAAATGGCAACTTCCATGTGCTTCTTATGTGATGACACCTACTGAAAAAAAACAATTTTTGGAAGTATTAGAGACTATTAGAGTTCTTGATGGCTATTCAGGCAACATATCTAAACGGGTCAACAGAAGAGAGTTGAAGCTAAAATCTTTGAAGACTCATGATTATCACGTTCTACTGCATGAATTGCTTCCAATAGCAATCCGTCATCTTTTGTCCAATAATGTAAGGGTGGGTGTTATTCGGTTGTGCCATTTGTTTAGAGATCTTTGTGCTAAGAAGTTGTCGAAGTCTTTCTTGCAAAAAATGTTGACAGATGCCCCATTAATTTTGTGTGAGTTGGAGAAAATATTTCCCCCATCATTTTTCACATGCATGTTGCATCTGACTGTCCATATTCCAACTGAAATACTTCTCGGAGGACCTGTTTCTTTTCGTTGGATGTATCCAACTGAAAGAAATATGTTCACATTAAAGTCTTATGTTCGAAAAAAGAATCATCCCGAAGGTTCTATCGTGAACGGTTACTTAGCTCAAGAATGTATGGATTTCTGTTCAATGTATTTGTCTGATCTTACTACAAGAATGAGCAGACCAATGAGAAATGAAGAAGAACAATATGAGCAAATTGAACCCAGTTTTCCATCACTTCCTCAAACAGGAGGAATTCCTGGATCATATACATTGAAGACATTAAGCCATGAAGAGCGGGAGATGGCACATCGCACAGTTTTGTTCAACTGTGATTTGTTCGATGACTATATCAGGTAACAAAATTGAATATGTATATCTTACATATATATCTGTTAAACTATTCATATTTTTTTATCTACAGGGAACATAAAACAATGATAAATAGGAAGCATCGGTCTTTATCTTTGAGAAGGAGAGAGACTTTGCATAGCAAAGAGTTTTCTGCTTGGTTAAAATTGAAGGTAAAAATATTACTGTTTAAATTAATTATTTCAATATTTACTTAAGTTTAGCTGTCATTTATATTGCAGGTATTGAGTTTGTCTGCTGACTCTGTCTCTGAGGAAATAAGAGCTTTGGCTTTTGAACCTAATACCGTGGTTCGTGACTGTAAATCAATTGTTATCAATGGGTACAGATTTATTGTCACTGAACGAGCCAAAAACATGAGAACACAACATGATGGTATTATGGTTACTGCCACAACAGATTGTTATGCCAGCGCATCAGATAGTAGACCGCGACTTGAAAATGTGGGTTATTATGGAGTCGTTGAGAAAATAATAATATTGGATTATTACTCTCATGGACGAGTCACAATGATGAAATGCCATTGGTTTGATTCGATGACGAGACATGGCACATTTATTGATGATTGTGGATTTCGAGTAATTAATATGACCCGCACTCTTGCAACCGAAGAACCATATGTGTTGGCATCAACGGCTAAACAAGTTTTTTATGTCAAAGATCAACTTCAACCTGAATTTGGTGTCGTAGTTGAAGTAATTCCAAGACATATTTTTGATGATGCTGATGATGGAATTGACACTGTCCCTATTGCCATTGGAACCAATCCATTTATTTCTTTTGATGACTCCAATAGCTCAATTGTCAGAGTTGATTGTGAACCTGAAGTTGTGGTTGGAAATATATAGAATCATTCATCCATGTTCTCAATTCTTTTGGTTTACCTCGAGTTGGGTTGTTAAGGTTGGTAATATTCATATTTATTTAGTATTGATCACAAATATGTTTTAGCTGACTTGACCGTTATGTGAATTTTCAATGTTTATTGGTTGCTGTTTTATTTGAATTGCATTTTCTAATTTGGAATTGAACTGTATTCAAACCAAATCAAACAATATTTCTAACTTGGTGAACATTACAACTTGTATGTTTTATTAAATTCATTCAAGCTCTTCTGAAACAATTGATAGCTAAATTACCAATGAATCCCCTCATTCCCTCATATATTTAGTTTTTTGGTTTACACATTAATTTTCTTTTTCTAATTAATTACATATTTGTTTTCCAATGCAGGAAATGAAGCCAATTGAAGAGAGACGAAGAAAAAAAATGGCGGAGAACAATCGTCGGATGGAGGAGATGGGCATTCCACCATTAGTGCCTACAGTGAGTACTTTATTTCAAATATATATATATATTTACAGAATATATAATGTCATGTGATTAATTTTTTTTGTAAACTTTTTTGTAGGATCCACCATTACGTCGACAGTTATTCGACGAGGAGCCTAGTACTGGTCCGAGTACTCAGGCCGGTGGTACGAGGAGGGTTCGTACCAGAGGTGGACATAGAGCTGCGCGTGCCCGACTAGACCCTTCCCCTCCCACTGACATTTCAGCCTTCCCACATTCTGATCCCGGTGTGTCGTTAGGGACACACGGGATATTTAGACCTCCCATGTTTTCGCTACCTTCTGCATCTTCTGCCCCATCATTTTCACATCCCATGATGATTCCCACTCCCCAGTCAGCATCAGGTCATACAGTTTTTCCATCTTCTTTTCCTTCTACTTCTGTCTCTCCGAGCTTTTATATTCCATCGTCTTCGACTCCTGTTCCACCAGAGGGTGTTCCATCAGGTTCTGTGGATCCGGCGCCACTCATTGATCAGACTAGCACAGGTATATTTATAAAACCCTATCAAATTTTTATAGTAATATTTATTTTCATTATAACATGTTTTGATAAAATGTTTGTTTTTCTTTCATGACAGATACATCTACTGAAAGGAGGCGGGGGCGGGGCCGTACACGCATGCCTTCGGTGTGGAACCGTCGCACACAGGTTATGGTGGAATATAATGAAGACAATCAGATGGTTGAGAAAACAGGGCAGCAATGTCGGAGTTTTATGGCGACGCTTGCCAAATACTCCGACATCATTCCCGTCAGCCCGCTGTCGTGGAGACATTTGCCACATGAGGTCAAAGATAGAGCTTGGGCAGAGATATGGGTAAAAAAATCTGTTGTATTTAATGCCATGAATTTTTTTTGTATTTATATAAATTAATATTTTCATTTCAGCTTCGATTTAATTTTCCTGATGGTGAGGGTGCACGAATGGAACGTCTAAAGGATTTAGGCGAGCTTTGGAGAGCCTACAAGCATGAGCTGTATATTGGCTGGCATGCTAGAGTTGGCACTGAGTTAGAGGCGGTACCAGTCGTGGATGATTGTCCTATAGAGCAGTATCGTCAGATGATTACTCATTGGACAAGTACCCAGTTTAAGGTATGAATTACATTTGAGGTATTTAAATAATAACTTTCAAGTTTTGCATTAATATTATCCTTTGCATTATCGAATTTTATTTAGGAATCATCTGGAAAAAATAAAAAAAACATTGATGCAAAAAAATACCTCCATACACTAGGACGCACGACGATGCCGGATCATGAGAGGCAGCAGGTATGACAATTGTTTATAAGTTTTCTTTACGACTTACATTTTCTTTTTTTTCCTCAATTATTTAATTATTTTCTGAAGTCTTTATATAAATTTTGTTTTCAATGTCATTGTAGAGGAAAGTACAAAATATTGAAGGACGTGTGCCTCGAGCAAAACTGTTTTGCTCGAGTAGATGAAAAAAGGATGGACGTGCTGTCAACGAAGCGACTCAGCAGCAGATTGTAAGTTTTAATCTGTTGATTTTATATTTTAATATCTATTTCGTAACTTAACAATATATTTATATTTGTAACAGGATGCTTTAGAGGCCCTCGATGCTCAAGAAGCAGACAATTTTGGGCCATCTGATCACTTACATCAGGTGTTGGGAGATGATCATTCTGGCAGAGTACGCTGCCGACCTAGGATAGCCCCGACGAGGTATTGGCCTGCCTCAGGTACGAGTTGTAGTGCCACCGAGCTGCAGCAAGTTAGGGCACAGGCAGAACAGGCTGAGAAAAGGGCCACAGAGACGGCAGAACAGTCTGCAAGGGCAAACAGTGCATTTATGAAATTTATTGAAGTTCTACGTCCAACACTTCCAGCAGAGGCCAGCCCAGCGATTGATGAATACATGTCGTCGATACATTCTATATATGGTGCACCAGGTGGCAGTTCCAGTGGTGGTCAGGCCGATGTCGAGCTTGAAGATGATGATGACGAGCAGTCTGATGCCGAAGAGGATGGAGATGAGGAGGGCGAGGAGGAGGGCGAAGGCGAGGAGGAAGGCGTTGTGGAGGGTGATGACGATGAGGAGGACGATGACGAGGGCGATGATGATGATGATGATGGAGATGGTGATGCTGATGTGGGACATATTGATCCGTTACATTTTTGACTTGAGATTTGATGTTTAATCTATTCTAGTTGTTGGTTTTATCTAGACTCGTAGTATAGTATTGTAGTTGAATTATTTTAATCAGTCGCCCGTATTTGTCGTCTGATTTCAGGCCATTCCGACATCGTTCGGCCCGTTTGGACCCCCCTCACGCGCGTTTACGAAGCGCGCGCATCACTTAAAACACTAATATTGAGCCGTACCGCGCAAACCGCACGTCCGATTGATGTGCCGTCTGCGCGTACACGTCACGAATAATAATTAGAATGTTTCACGGTGGTTTCAGCTCAATCCGGAGACGCGGTGTGGCCGACACCACTCAAAGTGTCCGTCTTTTGTTTCAAAAGGACGTCATTTTAAGTGAAAAGAATCAACTGGCTTACGGAAAACCGACCAAACGCATTCCGAATCTGTTGATAATTTATCCCAACAATCCATGGGTCATATGTGACGTGTACGAGCCAACCCGGGATGAATCCGAGTCGCGGTGTGGCCGGGATAAGTTTAAGTGGCTCTCTTTTGTTTAAAATGAACACCATTTTAAGTACATACGGAAAAACGACCAAACGGATTCGGTTTCCGTTGAAACTTTAGGAGAACGATCCATGGGTCATATGTGACGTGTACGAATCAACCCCGCCACAATCGGAGACGTGGTGTGGCCGACACCACTCAAAAAGTGTCGGTCATTTGTTTCAAAAAGACGTCATTTTAAGTGAAAATCATAAGTGTTTTTGATGATAGGAAATAGGGTGCCTAGAAGCTGGCCCAAGAAAAATTCAAAATGGACTGTTTAAGTCCACCGGCCAGCCGGTGTGAGACCACCGGCCAGCCGGTAAGGTCACCGGACAGCCGGATCCAGCCCATCGGCCAGCCGGTGGACAAGGCAGAAGGCCTTGCCCTCTGCCAGGTGCCACCGGTCAGCCGGTGTCTGGCCACCAGTCAACCGGTGGGCCCAGACAGAATGGCATACCTTCTGTCCAGACCACCGGCCAGCCGGTGCCAGACCACCGGCCAGCCGGTGGAACCCAGACAGAATAGCATGCTTCTGTCCAGACCACCGGCCAGCCGGTGGCTCAGCACCGGTCTGCCGGTGGAGCCAGAGAAATCCCTTGCTTCTGTCTGGTGCACCGGCCAGCCGGTGGATCAGCACCGGCCAGCCGGTGTGCTCAGTCAAACTGACCAGGCTTGCCCACTTGATCCCCAACGGCTCCGAAAACCCTCCAACGGCTATTTTGAAGTATTTGGGAGCATTTCTCCTATAAATAGACGTCCATGGATGCCGGGAACACTACCGATCATATACCGAAGCATACCAAAGCTATTTTAATCATTTGAGGCTCCTACGACAATTCTCAAAGGCTACTTGAGATCCAATTGCCATCCTTGAAGCTTGGGCTGCCTCTACATCAACTACACTCACCTCTTGGCGCTCAAGGCTTCCTCTAGTTTGTTCTAAATTATTTACTTCAATTGTTTAGTTCTTAATTGGGTTTGTATTAAAACAAACCACCCTTTTTCTTCTTTCAATTTGGGTTTCTTGCTACAACCATAATAAAAAAGCAAGCTGTAAGAAGGTGATCTAGCCTACCTTAAAACGGCTAGTGGGTTTCTTGCTATAACCATTAAAAAGAAAGCGGTCGTATAAATCTCCTAACGGTTGAGTTGGGAGCGGAGACGTAGGCTTGAGTTTAAAGCCGAACTCCGTTATCAATTGTGTCTTGCCATTTTACTTTCCGCTGCATTTAAATTTGTTTTAAATTGTTAATTAATTTTAAAAAGGCAATTCACCCCCCCTCTTGCCATCACCTCCGACCCAACATCCATCAGTCATATGTGACATGTACGAGCCCACTCGGGCTCAATCCGAGTCGCGGTGTGGCCGGGATCAGTCTAAGTGGCTCTCTTTTGTTTAAAATGGACATCATTTTAAGTACATACGGAAAACCGACCAAACGCATTCGGTTTCCATTGAAACTTTAGGAGAACGATTCATGGGTCATATGTGAGGTGTACGAATCATCCCCGCCACAATCCGAGGCGCGGTGTGGTCAACACTGCTCTAACTGTGTCTGTTTTGTTTAAAATGGGTAGGATTATAAGTGAAAAGAACTGGCATACGCAAAACCGACAAAACGCATTCGGTTTCCATTGAAACTTTAGGAGAACGATCCATGGGTCATATGTGACGTGTACCAATCATCCCTGTCTCAATCCGAGACGCGGTGTGGCCGACACCGCTCTAACTATGTCTCTTCTGTTTAAAATGGGCATGATTATAAGTGAAAAAGAACAACTGGCATACGCAAAACCGACCAAACGCATTCCGAATCTTTTGATCAATTATCACAACAATCCATGGGTCATATGTGACCTGTACGAGGCAACCCGGGTTCAATCCGAGTCGCGGTGTGGCCGAGATCAGTCTAAGTGGCTCTCTTTTGTTTAAAATGGACACCATTTTAAGTACATACGGAAAACCGACCAAACGCATTCGGTTTCCATTGAAACTTTAGGAGAACGATCCATGAGTCATATGTGACGTGTACGAATCATCCCCGCCTCAATCCGAGCCGCGGTGTGGCCGACACCGCTCTAACTGTGTCTGTTTTGTTTAAAATGGACAGGATTATAAGTGAAAAGAACAACTGGCATACGCAAAACCGACCAAACGCATTCAGAATCTTTTGATAATTTATCACAACGATCCATGGGTCATATGTGACGTGTACGAGCCAACCCGGGTCAATCCGAGTCGCGGTGTGACCGGGATCAGTCTAAATGGCTCTCTTTTGTTTAAAATGTACACCATTTTAAGTACATACGGAAAACCGACCAAACGCATTCGGTTTCCATTGTAACTTTAGGAGAACGATCCATGGGTCCTATGTGACGTGTACGAATCATCCCGCCTCAATCCGACATGCGGTGCGGCTGACACCACTCAAAGTGTCCGTCTTTTGTTTCAAAAGGACGTCATTTTAAGTGAAAAACATCAACTGACATACGGAAGACCGACCAAACGCATTCGGATTCTATCGATACTTTAGCACAACGATCCATGGGTCATATGTGACGTTTACAAGTCAACCCCGTCTTAATCTGAGATGTGGTGTGGCCGACACCGCTCTAACTATGTCTCTTTTGTTTAAAATGGACATGATTATAAATGAAAAGAACAACTGGCATACGCAAAACCGACCAAACGCATTCAGAATCTTTTGATAATTTATCACAATGATCCATGGGTCATATGTGACATGTACGAGCCAACCCGGGATGAATCTGAGTCGCGGTGTGGGCGGGATGAGTCTAAGTGTCACTCTTTTGTTTAAAATGGACAACATTTTAGGTACATACGGAAAACCGACCAAACGCATTCGGTTTCCATTTAAACTTTAGGAGAACGATCCATGAGTCATATGTGACGTGTACGAATCAACCCCGCCTCAATTGGAGACGCGGTGTGGTCGGCACCACTCATAGTGTCCGTCTTTTGTTTCAAAAGGACGCCATTTTAAGTGAAAAACATCAACTGGAATACGGAAAACCGACCAAACGCATTAGGATTCTGTCGATACTTTAGCACAACGATCCATGAGTCAAATGTGACGTGTACGAGTTAACCCCGCCTCAATCTGAGGTGCGGTGTGGCCGGTATCACTTCAGGTGTATGTATTTTGTTTAAAATGGACATCATTTGAGGTAAAACTATATGGT
This sequence comes from Viscum album, assembly GCA_963277665.1. NCBI lineage: Eukaryota > Viridiplantae > Streptophyta > Magnoliopsida > Santalales > Viscaceae > Viscum > Viscum album. The sequence goes on along the minus strand of OY728142.1, from coordinate 274,147,412 downwards.
ATAGAAAAAACCGATCATATTATGAATTGAATTTCAGATTCCACATATAATTGTCATCTAAATTTTAAATTGAATTCTATATGAATTATGTATGTTTATGAATTGTAATTTAATTATGGATTTGTATAGTTTCAGGATCCATTATATGTTAAATGTGTATGAATTTGTTCGTAATTGAATATGTATGTTTTATTTTATTAGTGGTACAATAGTTGGATCGAAAATGAGGTGAAAATGAGGTGAAAATGAGGTGAAAATGAGGTGAAAAGGAGGCCTCATGACCTGTGGTGATGGACAGGGGACAGGGGGCTGTGCAAATTGCAGGGTGCTGCAATTTGCAGCATAGGTATGCCAACGGTTTCAAACCGTTGGCATATAAGTTTTTAGCATGTCTTTCCCAACGGTTTTAAACCGTTGGGAAAGACTTCACCAATTCCCAACCCACTTCACCAATTCCCAACGGTTGGAACCGTTGGGAAAATGTTCCATGGTATTTGGTTTTCCCAACGGTTTGGGAGAACCGTTGGGAAAACTGTCCCAACGGTTCAACCAAACCATTGGGGTAGGGTAAATTTTATGGCTCTATTGCCACGGTTTCCTGTAAACCGTTGGGAAAAGTTTTCCCAACGGCTTACTTCCCAACGGTTCTTAGAACCGTTGGGAAAACCTTTCCCAACGGTTTCAGGGGCTTTCCCAACGGTTCTGAACCGTTGGGAAATAGTGTATTTCCAGTAGTGATACCTTCTTAAAATGCACTATTATGTGGAACATTTTTTAACATCATTTAAAGTACCAAATGATTCAAATGATTATATATATTTTAATTTTATATTTTTGAAAATTTATTTACACTTCAATATGAACATGTTTCATTCAGGGATCAATGGAGAATTCATGGAGGATGTTGGAGATATTTGGCAATGAAAGGATGCAATTCTGGAGAAGGCAGATTGGACACCAGACCACGGATGAGACTTTGGGTCCCACAATACAGTCCCAATGAATCCCAAATTTCGTGGGATGATAGAATACATGTATAGGAACAAATAACAATTCATAATTTAATGTTAATTCTGCATCCATGGTGTCCATTTAGGCATCCCAATATAGAGATAAAATTCTGGGCCAGATTCTGCGGCCCAGAAAAACAGCCCACAAATTAAACCATATCTCTGAAACCGTAACTCTTTTTGGGCTGCGATTTTACAGGAGGTTTGAAGCTATCCGAGGCTCCATTTTATTCTTCTATATCCCACTCTGATGCATCCATCTAGACAGTCTTCCAAGCGCGTTTTTTAGGTGGATGAATGTTGGCTGCCACCTCGGGTCAAATGTGGAAATGTCCAAATTCCACAAGCTTTCCACCACCTATGGCCTACCAAAATTAATTAAGATGCTTTGTACTGTTAGAGGCTCGACCCAAGGGCTCAAAAATTCTTATTTAAGGTAGTGGTGTTCAAGAATTTAAGAATCTTTGAGCTTGTTTTCATCTTAATGTTATGCTTCCAATATCTCTTTGTAATGTTCTTCCTTCACATGTAAGTTGTTTTAATTCATCCTTGTTTCTTAATAAAAGTTCTTCTTCTCTTATTATTATGTTCTTATCCTTATCACTTTGATACCGTTGGTTGATGGTGTGAACTTTTTCATACCAAACCTTGTGAGATTATCACACAACGGTGGAGTGATTGTTATTTTATTGCGTTTTTTTAACTTCTCCATTTCCTCCATCGTGAGTCTACTTTCCGCTTCCATTGAAACCATTATATCAATGGAGGGATAACCCACTTATGGGTTGATCCAAGGGAGTAGCAAGGGGCTGGGTTGAATTTTATTTATCACCTCATTAATGTATAATCACTTTTTTAATTGAGATTTTTATTTGTTGGTTTTTAAACTCCATCGTCCTTGTTGAATTTAAGGCCACACACTTCAAGTGATAATACGAATCTTTACCTTGAAGTGCTCAAAACATTGATCCTTCAAGTTTATAGGTGATTAGTATTAAAGGGTGTAGGAATTAAACCAGAGAGTGATGATGTTGTTTTATCTCCTTAAATGAACTCATCTCAAATATAATAAATTGAAATCATTAAAAAGGAAATATGTCCAATCCACCCCGAGAAATGACCTAGGATTATCCCATTATTTTAAATTTAATTCACTTAAATATATTAGATATCTTTCAAACCCATCCAAAATAAATCCATGTTGGCCACTTCATAGCCGCAAACAATCCATAGAATGTATGTTTCTATAGGTTTCTTCTTAGGTCTATGTGGATTCGATAACCCAAGCTAAACTACAAGGACTGTCTTACCTTCTTCTCTTGGGTAAATTTGAGCGAGAATCAATGGTCCAATTTTTTTATTAAGAATCAGATAAAAAATAACAAATATTAAGTGAATAAAATATTGAAATCATAAAAATATAAACATCAATAAATCATATAAAAATGGACTATTTTTTAAAAGTAATTTTAATTAATGCGGTGACATAGTAAGGTATCAAAAAAAAAGAAACTATTTAATTTAAAAAAAATTCAAATACTAACACAATGACCATAAAATTTTACCAAAGATATTCATAACACTTTAGGGCCTAGATCGAGGATGAGCTGGTATATGGAAAGGATATTGTAAGACCCCAACCCTTCACTAAAATATAATCTATTTTTGAGTTTTTCTGAAACAATCAATTTTTTTAGAGGTGACCAATGATGTTTGGCAGGTCTCATCTTTTTTCAAGAGTCTCCAAAGGATGACGGGCATGAACCCTTAGGGCTGTAATTTGACTACCTATCTAGTCAAAAACCACCAACAAATTTTTAGGCTTCTGATGGGATCAATGAGCTATTAGTATCCCACCATCTAGCCAGTGGGTCCAGAATAAATTTTTTAATAGGGGAGTAAAATTAATTTTGAATATTTTACCACTTATATTTAACTATATTTTTTGTATGATCATTCTCTAGCAGCCTTTCTTTCAGCTCTCCACAAACATTTATTCATCACTGGAAAAACTTATTCATTGTTTATCTAATTTTTGTTTAATATTATTAAATTTAAGATCCAAGGTAACTCTAAGAGTTTTACATCTGCCTTTCTTCTTTAAGTCAGTTTCATTTTGTGATTTTATCTTTTAATGTTGTTAGACACTATTTTTAGGGGGTTTGTGACATTAATTTTTTTTTCGATTTTCACTTGAAACAAAGGAAAATATTCAATGAGTGGAGCTATTATAAACTTATTTATGTGATATTTAAGATATTATTTAATGTTTCATAATTTTGGTAGTGTATTCCATGTATTACCCCATATTCATTTATCATGAATTTTTTTTAAGATTTTAATGTTGTTCATTTTGTTTACTAGTATGTGTTTACTTCCCTTTAGAGACCAAAAATTGGCCCATTATGAATTAATATTAAAATCTTAGCCACTCTTTTTAGGTTGATATAAGATCTCGGTTGGGTATTTTATATTAAAGAGACATCAAGATGGTTTGTTGGACATGGAAATGGATCATGGTCATAATCTGTGTTAGTTAGAAATCAAATGGAATGTTTAGAATGGAATTTAGTGGGAGTTGCATTAATTTTATAATATGGATCACAATTTATTTAAATGGAATATATGATAAGATTAAATCTTGGATAAATAATAGGTTATTTAGTTTTTAGTGACACATAATTTTATTTAATTGGGAATGTTGGGATGATCTCCTTGGATTCTACCAGATATAAATTCTTAAATTAATGGGAATTTCCAGATGAACCCTTTAGATTCCATGAGACATATGATTCTACTTATTTTTAATTCTAGGATAAGATACATGGAATATATTTGGCACAGAAGTTATGAATTAAAAGATGATATTTATGAATTTGACATACTACTATATGATTGGATGTATTGGGATGATTAAATGTGTATTATATGATATATGATGTTTTGAATTTTGTGAAGAGAACCTGCATTTTATGTGGTGTTTTTTGTTGGAATGGTAAACGAGACATGCCCATAGACATGTGGCCTTGGATGAAGTAGTCATTTTTGTCTCTGTTGTCATCACAGACCACATTGATCGAGGTAGTTTTATTTTGTTTTTTTAATTATTTCATCGTCCTAATATATGTTTTATACCTACAATAAATAGTTTGTAATAAAATGGTTATTTTTTAGAAATTGTTTGTGTTGGCCTACTGTGTTAGAATCTAACCATTCTTGGGCTTCCAATTGATGCCTTGTAAGATTTTATGGGAGGATGTTTTGTTATGGGAAATTACCCTATGTCTGATGCTTGATAAGGTTTGGGATAGATCTTAGAGATGAAGACCAGTTTAGTTATTGGACATTTGGGGTTTCAAAAATTTTGTTTTGTTACTGTGGGACATGTACATATGACTCTAACACATATTTCTTTCCTCTCGGTACACTATGAATTTTTTTATAGTATGGGTTTTTTCTTCCTCTTACCTAGTTTATGACTTGTTTAATTTATCACTTCCTAGATGGATGATATATATATTATATTTATTCAATGTCTCACACATTGGTTATAATGGGATTTTATCTCTAACAAAACCCCGTGGTCTCTTCCAACCATTCAATAGCCTCTCGTGTACGGGGAGGTGTACTTAAGGCTATATGGAACAATGGAACATAGAACTGTTTTAGTCAATCTTGAGGTGGGACATCATAGAAAAAATCTTGGGAATTAATTTTCAAATAAGAATCATGAATCATCAAAATATATCTGAGAGTGAATGAAAAATCATAAGAAAAAAATGATAAAGAAGTTATGAAATTTTATAACATTTAAAAAAAATCTAAAATAGGTAAAATTATATTTAAAATGGATGATAGAATAATATTTCCTAAAAAATATAAATAAATAAAAATGTTTTATATTAAAATATAATTTTGTTTATGAAACCATATCAAACCAACCTCGGTCGACCCTAAATTGGTCACCCGAGTTGATCCATGGCAAGGCCCGAGAGGCGTTATGGATCCTCCCAGGCTAGTGACAAGAACCAAGGGAATCACCGAGTACACAACATAAAAATTTATCCCAACAAATAATGAATAATCTAAATAGTGTTAAGAAACCAAATAGCCCAATATATAAATGAAAATAAGTACACATCATTTATACAATAAGCTGAAAGAGAAATTGAACAACATGATAATACTTACCATACTAAACAACTTCAATCCACACATGACCCCTTGGTTCACACCTCATCTCAATGATCAACCACTACCCAAGGAGAACAAACAAAAGTCTAACCCTACAGTAGAAACTAAAAACAAAGGATACTATATGTCTGAGTATTAATAGTCAGTAGGATAAAAATATAATCTATTAACAATGAACTTACTTTAAAATAAAAGAAGTATCCAATTTCAAGTTTTAACTAAAATATATAAAATTATGGTTTTCCGCATGTAATTCAAAAACAAATTACAGCTCATTTTCCAAAACCATGTTCATTCTATAAATGAGACACTAACATTTTCAAAGGGATAGTTATGTTTACAATTTCAAATTATACAAAAATTATGACACAATTTTCGTAAAAAGTATTTTTCATAATCCACATTAAAACCATAGATCACCTTAAAATAAAACACTAAACATGAAAGCACTATAGAAGTTACGAAATAAGGGAAATAAAAAATATAAGTAGAAGTGTCACATTGAAAAATACAATCACTAAGAACAAGTAGACACAGGTGGTCCCTAGAAATCAAGAACAATCCTGAACGTACTAATACAGGAGACTTCATCCCCTTTGGCATGCCACACATGATGATAATAAAATTTCACAAATTCATGTCCACCCTAGCTCAGTACAGACTAAGGGGACCAATCCCATAGTAATAAACAAAAAATAAATCCACTTTAATAGGACAATGGTCATCACTTGAACTACCAGTTGAACAATCATGCTCAGAAGGTTCCCTCAATATGTATGGTCCCTATGTCTCATGTGTATAGAAAGGGGTGATCAAACTAATTCCATATGATCATCCAATAAAAACACACACACACACACAAAGAATACATATATATATATATATGTATTTATATATATATATATATATTACAATAGGTATCACCCCGAGTATCCCCTAGGATTAATCTTGTTCCTTTAAACAAATAAAACACAAAGGGTTCCAACTGAGGAACCCTGCTAATGGGTCCTGAGGATTCCACATCTAGGACATCCCAACCATTATTCAAGAATACGAATGATAACATCCAATGGAGGTTTTCATAACAAACCTTTTTTCATTATTTTCACAATGTGGTCCAACGGGCCCTTGAACATCTAAAAACACCATCATTTACCCAAAGTGCACAGTATTTCTCAGGAAGAGACGCCAAACACATCATTTCCATATAAACATATTTACATAACTCCTTCAATATATTTCCATATCACTTTCAAACCAAAACCATTTTTATAAAATATACAATTGTGCCGAAATTCATTATCACACGTCAAATCTATTTCAAAAACTATGTACCCACTTCTTTTAACATAAATCCATTTGAAAAAACTCTTCCACAAAACCCCAAATCATCACTTCCAAAAACCTAATTTTATTAAACACAAACATTCATTTTTTATAAAGGGTTTTAAACACAAAATTTAGTACACTAAAATCTTCAAACAACATACATAAGACATTCAATTACACACTCATGGCTCAAACCATTTTTAAAAAATTCCAAACTGGCAACACATTATCATCATATTCCAATGATGATTAAAAAAACACACCCCCTTATTTATAAAACTAGAACCACTTTTGACATCCATAAAATACCTCAATACATCATTTCTCACACTCAAAAAACTTTAAAAAATAAAAATAAAATTATATTGCTTTTAGAATGCAGAAGCCAACTGGGAACCATTTTGAACATAAGGAATGCAATGCTCAACAAAAAATTCAATTAGAACTCACAAAGTAGTAAAATATCAGTTTTAATGTCATGAACCTATTTAAATTTGTATTCCATGTTCTAAAAATCATGAATCTGGTGTAAAACTAACAGAACATTTAATGAAATAAATGGTGTGCACAATTACAATATAATGATACCATTTTGTTTTACAAAAAACAAGCCCTAAACTACCAATTTTCAAACCAAATAAATTAACCAATATTGCTTGAAAATAATTAACACATATATATTGTGCTAAGACCATGAAATATAGGGAAATCAAATTATAAAGGCAAGATAAATATGAATCCTTCCTCAGATTCATAGTGTGATGACAACGAAAACCATAGATCACTACATGAGGGTTTCAAAACCCAAAACCTATGAAGAAAAACCCCAAACTATCAAAACCTCCATCATAAAAAAAATAAATGAAAAATGGGGCTATCAGAGGTGTCTAGGGTGTGTTGGTCAAAAAGGAGTCGACCAACGGGGGTTAGATTTAAAAAATGACCCATCATTAGGGGTACTGGATAGAGTAGACCAAGATGGTAGGGTGTGTGTCAGCCAAATGTGGGTCATGTATCCAGAGGTGGGTCGATCGGGGTTTGCTTTGCTGGGCAGGAGGGACAGGGTCATGTTGGGGCACTATGCTGCTAAACAGGGGGGGTTGAGGTCGTGCTGGGGTGCGGGGACGCTAAGCAGGAGGGCCTCCAATCATAGAGGAGGTGACCCGGATTGGGAGAGCACACCAGGAAGGGTTAGTCGTGCACCACATAGAGGGGATGGGGTGGGGTAGCACGCATATGATTGGGATGGGGTAGAGTATAGGTTAGGGTTTCACTATATTTGTTAATATAAAAACTCACATAAAAGTTTCCAATGTAAAATAATAATAATAATAATCTTAGTATTATTATTATTATTAACATTATTAAAATGACTAAAATAATTTTATTTTTTCCCCATTTTCATTTCCTTCAATTAATATTTCATTTCAATAATTAATTATTTAGCTGCATAACAATAATGTCACACGATAATTTGATGAAGCCATGTAGCTTCATTTGTTCCAAGCCCGTGTGATGGACCTTGAGACTCTAACAATGCTTATAAATCAGCAAAGATGAAAACATTCAACCAGGCCTGACATACACCTCAAAAAAACATTCAAACCTGATATAAAATAATAATACAATAGAATAAACAAATAAATAAATAAATAAAAATTATTTATAATGTTTCCGTGTGAAAAAAATCACTGATATTTAATAATTATAAGAGTGGATCATGAAAAATAAGAAGAACTAAAATTGTTCTGGATGTTTGGTTTAATTTAATGTAAATTAAAAAAAGGAAACTAGAATCACATCTATATCTCTAGAAAAGTATGGAAGTTGAATAATAAAGTACATATGGAAATTATAATACAAATATAAAATAGGATATAGTGAGTGTGGGGGGATGAATGGGGATAGGGAATATAACTCCAAGAATAAAAAAATGATGGAATTCACACTTTCCTTGAGTCTCGACTTTCCTTAGATGCTCCTCTAACTTCATGTATAATAAAATTATGTTAATTAATTATATAATTCATAAAATTTTTAATTTTTAATTGCTTATTTTTATTTTTATTCATTTATTACCACATATTATTCATTTATTAGATTATTGTTTCTTGTGCAAACCATTTTGTGGTTATTCTATTGATAATTCTACTAATGTTTTAGTATATCGGTATGGAAAAAAAATCCACTTCCAGTGGTTTCATAAGAACTGAAAGGGTAAATTTATAGTTTTTATTCAATTTATTATGTGGTAAATTATAAAATTTTGGTATATAGTTATAATTTATAAAATCTTCTTCTATAATATTTTTTAAAATATATAAATATTTTAGGATTATTAGCTTTGAAGACCATTATTAGAATGCCCATTTATCATTCCAAAATCATATATATGATATTATATTATTAATAATGTTATAATAAATCATTAAATCATTTTTAAAAATATCCTTGGAATTCATTAGTGAAAAATTAAACATCATCATTCACTTAAGAATTGTACAACCTCCATGAGTGAAATTGTGTTTTTAATTGAGTTTTAAAAGGAAGGGATAAATTAAAAAATATTAAATTTTCATAAAAAAATAAAATTATATTAAATATTTTTTAAAAGTTTTATTAATTTATTACTTATATTATAATATTTTAAGTTGATAATTGAAATGAGAACATTGGTTTTGAGACTCTTACCTTAAACTGTGGGTATCTTCCTTTGGATTAAGCCTACAATATTAGGATGAAGAACTTTTCATTACCTCAGGCAGTTAAGTACATGTACATGAGTGTATAGAGTGGTATTTGGATAAATATTTACCATATTAAAGTGTTAATGAATTTATGAGAGAATAGAGTGTATGTATTTATATATCCAAGTGGGAGGGGTATTTATGAATAGATTACTGATAATTTTATTATTTTTTTCATTGGATTATAATTATGAATTAGATTAGTTTATGAATAAAAAATTACGGTTTATATATATTTTAAGACATAAAAAATTTTAATTAATCTTAATAATATTTTATACAGAGCAAAGAATTAATAATAGTGTTTTATTCAATTAAAATCAAACTCTGTTTTTTCAAAAGTGATTTATATGTTTGAATTTTTATTTATTTTTAAATGCATTACATTTTTATTAAAAATAGTTTAAAAAATAAATAATATTTAAGGAATTTTTAGCCAAATTTATTATAGGATTATTTCTTTGAACTTATCATATTCAAAAGATTTGTATTTTTTAATATTCTTCAGACAATTAACTTAATGAAAGTAAAAAAATTCAATCTAGGAAATTTTAAATATGATGATTTAAAAAATTAATTTCATTCTATAAGACAATTTTCAAAGAATTTATGAATTTCACTTCTAAATAAAACCATATAATCCATTGGGAAAATAATTTTTCTTGACTAAATACTTATTTATTTTTCCATAATTGATTATATTTCTATTGATTAATAATTTTTAAATTATCAGTGTATATATTTCCTCCAAAATAGTTTTCAAAATTAGGAAACTAAATTTTAATATTAAAATTAATATAGTTAAAAAAACATTTAATTAAAATGTATACTTATATTTCTCTTAAGTTATATGAGTTGAGAAAAAAATTTATTGAGTCAAAATATTTTTATTAACTTATTATAGTCATTATAAATTATATTTTTTTGGAATATTATTTCTATCGTCATTATAGAAATAATTTCACCATTTTTTTCTTATTCCCAATGTCTAACTACTATTCCAGCTATAATACACATTGAATTTAATGTTGAGATACATATAAAATTCGTTTATTATATTTTTTCCTGTTGAGTTCTATCTACATTGTGTGTTTGAGAGGGTTTGGGAGAGATTTTTTGAGGACTAGACAAGGCATGAAGCTATATTTCTATATTCAATTGTGGTCATGGCATGAATTATAGTGTTCATGTTGCAACAATATTAACATAGCTGGAGGCACTCTATTTACAATAGGCCACATCAAAACCTATAGGTCACACCACCACCATGTCTTTGTGAATTTGGGTTAGGGGATTCCTTATAATTACACATAGAAACCTTTATTTCTTTTTATTTTCTTCTCCAATAATCATTAATCAACTTGTGCCAAATAAGGGTCCTTCCATTGGTGATTTTGGTTCCTCTACACACATTTCCTGATTGTTTGAGGTTTTGGTTGTTGCAGCGGTTCAATATTGGTGCTTCTAATGTCTCATGAGATTTGGATGCCTTCTTCTTAGTTTATTTCATGGTTATCATTTCCTAATCCATAAATGTAGTTACTTGGGGTTTATTTTTGATTTCATGATATTTATGTTGGAATTAGGATGTGTGGCTTGCTGAGTATGTTTTGTTAGGCTTGAAGTACGAATTCTATTCTATTTTACCTCTTTAATATAGAGTTAAATTATTCTAATTGAATGAGGTTGTGTGTGTATCCATGTGATAAATTTTATTATGGTATCAAAGTTACATAGTGGTATTCTAGAGTGGTGGTTAACCCTTTATAGTTGCTTAGATAGGTTTATAAATTTGATAGTGTAATTGTGACTAATTTCATGGGTGATGCTAGGGTTATCTATCTGGGGAATTTCCCTTTGTAGGATTTTTTAGGATTGGTTGAGACTAAAATGTCCTATTAATGTAGATAATCAGTTTGGGTGTTGAGTCCCTAAGATTATTATGGCTACAAATTCCTTCACTGTATTATTTCATGATGTGTGATCATTAATTTTTGGGTCTTCCTTGAGTGATATGGTGAGATTGGGATGTCATGTGAACTCCATTTAGTGTATATGGTATGGTTAGAGTTTAATGGTGAGGTTATTCAATGAGTTATAAGACATTTTACATTTTTATAATTTCATTTTATATTCTGAAAAACTCTTCCGTCAGGCGTAGTTCCAAAGAAGGTATCATTGGGGGTTCATTATGGTCTGGTTAGAGTATGATGACCTAGTGGGTATTTAGGTATTATTTAGATATTTAGTTCTCTTGATGCATCCAAATATATAAAATTATTTAATTTAAGTAATGGTTACATTGGTAGTGTTAATTTGGGGTTATAGTCAACCCAAACATTATCATCTCAATGAATGTGCATACTTTATGATCAGGTATCCAGGCAAGTGCAAGGTCCCTTTTTTAGATTGCTGGGAAGGTGATGGAGGATGTGTTTGGTTAAATACTTAGAAATAAATTGAGATAATTTATATTGGTTCTTCAATTCAAATTTTTTAATTTTGATTTTATATATTCACCTATTTCATATGGGGGTCCCTTTCTAATTAAGATACTAGATACAATATGTCATTTAGATATTTAATTGAATGAAATTATTCATATTTATTACACTATGATTTTTTTGTTCACATTTATTATTGATTTTTTTTATTTTGGTAATTTTATAGTTATTTGATATTGATTGAATAGTCTCCACATGTTTTAATTCAAGACCACACCAACATTCAATAACCTCTTGCATATGGGGAGGCACACATGAGGTCACATTTAAGTTCATATCATACCCAGTGATCCAATTTAAGGATTCAAAACATGTTATTAATTCCCTTTTAATTTTGTTACAACTTGTTGTGTGGTAATATTGAGATAAAATGGTTAAGAAATTATTATTGTCTCTGGAAAAAGGCCTATAGGGTCATTAACATTGTTTCCAAGGTAGTGGAATATTTTTTATTCATTATGATCTTTTGATTTCATGGTGTTCCTATAGTATTGTTGTGTTGTTTTAATTTAGGTGATTTAAATTTCTCTATATTGATTGTAAAAACTGGGTGAGTTCATACATCATGTGTAGGCACATAGGTTTACATATTATACGCTTTCTTTATTATGATTAATTTAAGATTAAATTAATTAAATTCCAATGATAATATATTCAGTGTTTTTCCAAATACATCATTGGTGACATTTAATTAATTTAACCTGAACATGCATATATATCATATGCATTATAAATGGGACTAATGTGTAGGTACTGATGGATTAGAGTTAATCCTTGGGGTAAGTCCAACATAAGGTGGGGTTATGCCTAGTATTTGTGGGTATGCATATAGGGTTTTGTTCTTATTGTATTTTTATACACATGGATGAATTACATTGATATTTTCTTAATGTTAAAACTGGTAAATGAATTTTTTACTAGCTGTCATGGAATTTCATGAAAATTTTGTCTTATTTTCATCTCATTATTCTATATAGGGACCATTAAGAGGACAATTTAAAGGTAAGAAATGTTCTAGTTTTACCCACCATATATTCCGGAGGATCACAATTAGAATTATCTTAATTAATTCCATGTGGTTTAGGTAGCAGAGCCTATTCATTTGGGAATCTTCTATATTGTTTCATTGGGAGGTGGAGGTTCCAATGGAGGAATCTCTATGACGGTGGATTCTATATAGGATATCCAACTGTAGAAATCTCTATATATTCAGAGCATGGGTGGTCCAAAATATTTCAAGTAGTAGATCATGATCATTGAAGGGATATTTTATCAAATTTAGATTCATGATTCCAGTCTGGTGATGATTTATTTTCATATTCTATATGTACTTTATAGGATGTTGTGGTCCACTAGGATTGAATGAAATGTGGGTCTTTTATGGATTTCTTTAAATTAATTAATCATCAAGGATTTCATTCTATAATTGATGAGATTTTATCAATATTAGGATATCTTGGAGCTCCGATAGGGGATGATATCTATGGATGACTATGTGACATATTTTTGGTAGTTAATCCACTTTTCTCCACTATTGGAAAGTAATTAGTCTTATAAATGAATGAAATATAAGATTTTATTTCATTCAGAGGTAGGCATCAAGTCTTAACATTTGACCAATCTCATACTAGGGTTTAGTCTATAAGGATCTCACCACTAAGAAGATTTTAGCTGTGGGTAACATAGTAGGGACTCCCCCATTTTTTTTGGATAAATTTGAAGATTTTTTATTAGATCTTATTCCATTGGTTGGAAGAGGATGTTAGACGAGATATAAATGGGTAGTGATGGGAAATTATGATTGGTTATGGTTTTCCTCTTATAGCTTTAATAGGGACTCCCTTCATGTTCTTTCAATGTAAGAAGTATTGAATTTATATAGGATGTATAAAAATAATCAAAGAGAGAGTCATTCATATAGTTGTATGAGAAAATGATTCTCATTGTGGGTATCCCTATCAATAATGGGAAGAATATCAGGTAAAAATATTCATCAAGGGATTGTATAGGTGGATATTAGGAGGACAACAAGGCTATGTTTTGGTGGCCAATCTAAAGACCCCATATCTAGTGACCCAGATCTGGTGTCTTATTCTATAAATTATCACTATATATAAGAGATAAAATCCAAAAGTATATAATTTTTTAGTATTATGGGTAAACTATGTACATAAATTCTCCCTATTTGACTTTATAAATAAAATACAAAACATAGTGAATGTAAATATTCTACATCCTTGAACACATTCATACATTCCTTCACCATAATATGGGGAAAGGAAACAAAACATTTTGTGAGATCATATTATTAGTAAGGTTTGTTTATCGTGTAATAATGAGTGTGTAAAAAATAATCATTATGTGAAGGTTAATAACAACAAAAATAATTTAATCAATAACTTTAGCAAAAAATGTATGCCTGGATAATATCAATGAATTAATCTCATGGATAATAATAACAATGTTATTAATTGAAGAAATTATTAATGTTTAAAGTCATGATATAAAATTTAATGGTATCATTACCATCAAGGATTTATTTTTAAGATAGTTTAATAGATGGGTAGGTATATTCCAAAATACCCATTAATAAATTTTTTCTATTTTATTTTTCTCATAAGTCCCCTTGATGCATCGAGGGGTCATATATAACCAATACCCACCCTTGATTGTATATCCAATGAATTCCTTCTATTTTAAATTATAAATTTAATTCATAAATAATATTTATTATCAAAAAATATATGTAATGAGTATATATTATGAAATATTATGATTTCCCCATTCAAACAAATAACTATCATAGTAAAACATCATCTAAAAAAATCGAATCTAGTTTCAGCGATAATCAAATCCATGAAACAATGAATATGGGTATTTAAAATAAATTTAATTCCCAACAATGAATTATCATAATAAATTTAATGTTTCAAGAGTAATTTAATTACAAAAAAATTGATAAGAGATAAAATATCACCATCACATTATTGAAAATATATGTTTTATAATAAAGTTATATCCTTTGTAGAATAAAGGAAAATGGATGAAAAACATCAATATATGATTTCATTAAAGAGTTTTATTTTTAAACCCTTTGAAATCATATATAATAAGCTAAAAGTGTATAAAATGATATTCATATATGGAAAATAGTTAATGTCATATAGGTTAAAAAAACATTGCTTTTGGATTTTTGTAAAGGATGTTGAAAACCACACTTTCTGAAAAAACTATAAATATTCCTCTAAAACCATTAAAAAATTATTTATTTTAAAAAATTATTTATTAAATAGTTATAGTAAACAAAAATAACATTTCTAAAAGAAATTCGTAAAAATATTGAAATGGAAGAAAAATATGCACGATGAAAAAGTGAAACATGATCAGATTTTCATTTAATTGTTTATTTTCATGATAAAAGTGAAACAGAGGGAATGTTTTGGAATAAAATATCGAAACTACTTATATATTATTATAATAATTAAATATATAGATCTTATAAAAGAAATATTATAATATCTCTTCAATGAAGATAAGACAAATTCAAAAAAAATATTGTAAAATAATATATTACTTGTTTGGTAACATATAAATTCTAACCCCTTGTGATATTAAAATAGAGTGTTAAATTTAATAATAATTAATAAATATATATTCATACTAAGTACATCAATGGGTAATTATATAAACCACAATAAAAAATTGGTTCATAATACTAAA
Source organism: Viscum album (assembly GCA_963277665.1). Taxonomy (NCBI): domain Eukaryota; kingdom Viridiplantae; phylum Streptophyta; class Magnoliopsida; order Santalales; family Viscaceae; genus Viscum; species Viscum album. The sequence continues at coordinate 274,131,908 of OY728142.1, read as the reverse complement.
TATATATCTAAGTGTGTGAATTCGGAAAAAATCTACTACAATGATCAAGTCAGTGAAGCGATAATTATTAAATGAATAGATTATGTGTAAAACATTTATATCCATAAAATAAATTATAAATAGATAATAAATCAATAAAAGTAATTTTACACATAATATTTTACTAATATGATCAATGATGTAGTTGTTTAACCTAATTAAGGGAAATTGAGTAAAGAAATCCCTTACCACTGGTTCAAATTTTCTCATAAGTGAATTTAAAATACTATATAATAAATTTTTCTTTATTATAATTAAATATATGACTAATATGATTTACTATAAAATAATATATTACCAATCTATACTATCTTATCACCCATTTTTTACATTAAATTATTGTTATCATTATTTTGGTTGTTTACTTCAATGTTTTCAAGAGAATTTGGGTTCGGTAATTTTGGACATTGTACTTTGTTTATGGTCCCATAATCTCCATAATTGTAATAATCATATAATTATAATATATATTAATTATATTAATTATATATAGATATATGTTAATTCGTATATAAAATATAGATATTGAGAAATAAATTACACCAATCATGGAGATGGTAGGTCATATGTATACATGAACGTTTATGTCACTTAAAAAATATAGAATAAAATAAAGGAAAAACATAATTCACCTATTTGTAAGAATTTTTACATCATATAAATCTTATATATTTTTTGAATATATCCATATTATCATCCATGTAAATTTTAAATAAAAAACGAATCACATCACCTTGTGGAGGTGGTAGTCCACACGTACGCATGAGCAATGTTATCCATTTTCAATAGATTGGAATGTAACAAGGAATATAGGATATTATAATTTATAAGAATAAATAAACCAAAAATATAATATTTATATTCATTTGTTCTATCTTTATAACAATCCAAGTAAATTTGTGATGAAAATTGAATTTCACTACTATTTAGAGATGGTAACTCATACGTATACATGGGTGATGATGTAACACCCTAACCCTAGTTTATGAGATTCGGTGCATTATGACATAAAATTAGCATGATACGAGTAATCAAGTCCTGAAAGACCGATTAGTTTAGAATCCTTGGAAGTACTAGATACATACATGAGTTTTACATTACATCATGGGATAAAAACAACAACAACATTTCCCCCCTTTGAACACACTTATATCCCTTAGTCTATCCCTGTAGTTCAACCATAAAATACATCTTCACAACATGGGGAAAATAAAACATAAAAAGGGGTGAGCTTAGATGCTCAATAAGGATAACAATATAGCATAAACATTCATAAATATACATAATCATTTTAGGCAATGTATAAGACTAAGACATTAACCTTTTAAACATAAACTTCTAAATAATTCTATTTACATACTCACATGGATATTCTACTAGTCAAATAATCACATACAATATCAATAGCCAATTTCATAATGATGGAATGCATTATGTCAGACATCATAACCACATAGTCAAGGCCTTGTGACAAGACTACAAATAAGATTTTGTTAAGGCCTTGTTCAAACACCCTAGTTTGTAATATGAGACCTAACAAAGCATCGAGGAGCTATAGTGTACTCCACTCTTCACTTACTAAGTCTAATTCATTCCTCATATGAAAAGGATAAAACATAACATAAACATTCATATTAAAACTAGAATAGAAAATGTTAATACTTTTACCATAAACCGTTAATGGAATAAAAATAAAACATCAACAGTCAAACATATCAAAAAAACATCAATACAATATGGAATATTTGTATCATAATGAATCAATTTCAAACAATTGTAAAATCCATCAAAGGATGTTGACATTGATGAAATAAGAACTATTTGAGAGAAATATCTCTTTCTTTTTTTAAATCATTTAAAAGTCCCAAAAATATAAAATATAAAATTTATTTTGAAAATAATCTTATAATGTTGTAAGGGAATCTTCAACGATGTTATAATGGCGGAAAATAGCTGCACCTTCCATATAAGTTAAAAAAGACATTCTTACCTGAATTTTGTCGAAAAGGTCATAAGGTACCTTTTATGGAAAACAACCGAAAGATTCCATTAAAAATAGGTATGGTAAAATAAGAGTATAAATAAATTTAACACATCTTCTAGTAAATAGTAGAAATGTTTTGAATTACATTTTTAATAAAAACGGATGTGGATGATAAAGAGGTCCTAGTAGATACTAACGTATTAACAACCTCGGATAAGTAAAGAAATTATACAATTAACTCTTACCTTGTGCTTCTCCTTGGTAGAGGGTACGTTAAACTCTTGTATAATAGATAAATTATTTTTATTAAATTATTAAAGAATAATATTCATAAATATGATAACATATATGATCTTCCAATATTGATTTGTTAATAATATTTCAGTAGTATCTTCATTTCAGGTGTTAACAGATTCGTTTTCCTTTATATTCTTGGTTACATAATCAATGTTTGTTATTTAAAGGATGTATTTGATTCATATCTAGGATGATATTAAGTTCTTTAACATTATTTTTAATCATAAAATTAAAATTATTCTTGAATTATTACGATGGGGAATGAGTCTTATCATGTTTGTGGAGACGGTAATCCGTACGTACGCATGAGTGACAATATCATTATATTGATGGTGAAATTGTATGTAATTTAATGTTATATCATATATACAGAATCATTAACATGCTATATTTATTATTTACATTAGTTATACTCATTATTATACCCATCTAAATAATGAAGTGTTGTAATAACGAACTACCCCACGATGTGAAGATGGAAATCCGTACGTACGAACGTATGGTGAATTGGTCATTAATAAGATGAATGGAATAATGAATATGGTTGTAAAATAATTATAATTACATAATTGTATTTAGGAGGTACTGGAGTTATTATTTTGGTATGGAAACAACAATGAAAGAGGTAGTGGAAGAAGAAAAGAACTTGAAAGGGGGTGGTGAAATTATTACCACTTTTCAGGTGTTTCCTTTTGAGTTGATAAAAAAGGCTCCATAGGTTGGATTTATGATCAATGTAAGGCCTCTAGGATGAATTTAGGGATGTTGAAAAGATATTTGGGTAGGTTTTAACCTTGTCAGTTAGATTTAACTCTTGGTTAAATAGTTTATCATTTACCACGTCTCTTTGCACTTTTATATTATATAGTTAATGATATTACTATAAACATCCATGAAATCCAAGAGTGGTTAATTATTAATATATATAACCTTATATAATTCCTTTGGACTATATTCAGATTTTTAGTGATATTAAATCAACCAATAATGTAGTATTTGTTTTAAAAACACATTTATGTCAATTTTGAAACTATTTAGTATTTGGTTTTGTCGAACATACTAATTTTAAGATTACATCGAAAAAAAATTATTTAATCAACCCTAAAATGTCCTATTAAGCTAAAAAATTTGTTTAATTCATTATAAGTCTCAAATTACATTTATTTGTATATTTATAATATTAATTATTTTAATCATTCATTAAAAAGGCAATTACTACATCCTCATTTGTTATTAAATAAATTAAACTAATTAATGTGTTAAAATTATATATAAAATACGATTCTGTGTGAAATATTTTTATATTTTTAATAAATATTTATAGTCAAAATTTTCCTATGTATAACACTATATTAAAAATGTTCTAGTTATTAAACATTGAATTTAACAATTTTAACTCTTCTATAAATAAAATAATAATAAATGTTTTAATCTAATCCAAGATAGCCAAAGAGGATAATATTTTATTCCTATGGTTTTTTTGGTAGAATTAAACTTATCCAATATTATTAGGACAAGTGTTATGGGAATTATAATATTATTTTTACCCTTAATTTCACTATTTACTTCTAACCATGGTAAATTAAAATCAACAGTTACTATCCACCAAAAATTATTTTCATCTTATTGAACCACATTATACTTATTGATATCAATTGTGTCTCTTTGATTTTTTAAATTCAACTCACAGAAGTGGTAAAATTATTTTTTATGCAACATTGCAAATTCTCCTATAAGGTGGGTAAAAGACGGTAAAAAGTTCAATAAAATTTTATATAACTAAACTTATTATAAAATGACTCCAATGAATTACATTGAACATATATTGGTATTATGTATATATTTTTACGTAAAATAAATTAAAATAAAATAAATAATTACTTTAATAAAAAGATAGTTTTGAACAATAACGTAGTGTTGTTCACTATTCAACTAAAATTGAATGTTTTCATAAAAATACCAAAAACTCACCCTAATCTAATTTTGATAATCTGAATTAAAAAATGAAGTCCATTTTAAAAAATAAAATTTATTAAATTTCAAAAAGTGGGTATTACTCTTCATAACGGCTAGTTTGATTGGTCGTGGTGTGTTAAAACTCCAAGTTGCGTACAACGCAAGCTACAACATTATTCAAATTAAAATGTACCATGGAAGCATGGGGTGTTACATTCTCCCCACTTTAAATTAATTTCATTATTGAAATTTCTAAAATATAAATTTATAAAAATATTCGGGTGGTTCTTCATCATAAGTTCCTCGGGTTCCCATGTTGCATCTTGCATCTTCTCGTTTATTCATAGAACTTTTACCAAACGAGTCGTCCGGTTTCTCAGCACTTGTTCTCTAGTATCAAGAATCTTTATAAGATCTTCACAATAAGACAGATCACATTCCAGTTCAATTTCTTCAAACGTGGAACACATTATGAACATTGGACAGACTTGGAGGCATTTCCAAATGATAAACCACAACTCCAATTCTTTCTAGAATTTCGAAAGGTCTGCGGTACCTGGGACTCAATTTACCCTTCTTACCGAATCGTATAACTCCCTTTCACGGAGATAACTTCAAGAAAACATGATCTCCTACATGAAATTATAAATACTTACTCTGATTATCTACATAGCTTGTTTGCCTACTTTGATATTCTTTTATGTGGGTTTGGATAATCTTCACCTTTTTCATTGTTTCCTCATCAAGTTCTAGGCCTACGAGTTTTATTTCACCTACATCATCCCAACAAGTTGGTGTGTGAAATCTCATTCCATATAACACATCATATGGATCCATTTAAATTCTTTATTGGAAGTTATTGTTATATGAAAATTCTACCAGAGGTAAATATTGATCCCCCATACCTTGAAATTCATGTGAGAAAGATATCAACATGTCTTCTAAGGATTGAATAGTCTGTTCTGATTTTCCATCAGTTTGAGGGTGGTAGGTAGTTCTCAAACAAGGTTCAGTATCCAAGGCCTTCTGAATACATTTCCAAAATCTTGATGTAAAATGGAGATCGTGATCAGAAATAATCGATAGAGGTTCTCCATGGAGTCTTACAACTTCATTAATATATAGTCTCACGGGACGTTCAAGTGGTAAATCTTCTCTTATATCAAAAAATGTGTTTACTTGGTAAAAAGATCAACAATGACCCATATTGCATCATTCCTTCAAGGAGTCATTGGTAGCCCCGTGACAAAGTCCATCGTAATATTATCTTATTTTCACTCAGGTATGGGAAGAGGTTCCATGACTTCTTGAAGATGTTTCCATCCATCTTTCACTTGTTGACAAACCAAACATATTGGAAAATAATCCAAAATATCCCTCTCCATGTTATCCCCCCAAAAATGTTCCTTAAAATATCTATACATCTTAGTTCTCCCAAGGTGTATAGAGAAATTGGAGCTATGGGAATCATCTAACAATTCTCGTTTTAAATCAGTTATATTAGGAACAGAGAGTCTCATCCCAAATTTCAAAATTCCATCTTCATATACGAAATCACTCAATCTCCCATTATTTATAGCTTTAATATTCAAACTCTTCATAATTAGTCTATGAACATTTTATCATTTCTAGTAAAGTTGTTTTGGTAACCATTTGAATAATTGGTGATGTTTAACCATCCATGGTTATTCCCATATCCATATTTACTAGATCCATGAAAATAGGATCCCTTTCAACTCTCATCTTGTTCAAAACTCCATGATTTTTTCTGACCAAAGAATTTTCCACATTATTTTCCTTCCCTGTATGGTATTTCATTGTGTAATCATAATCCTTGATTACTTCAAGCCATCTCCTTTGCCTCATGTTGAGTTCTTTTTGTGAGAAAATATTCTTTAATTTCATCTGATCAGTATAAATCTCACATTTTTCACCATAGAGATAGTGTCTCCATATCTTTAGAGCAATGATTACATCTTATAACTCATTATCATGAGTGGTATAGTTTTTCTCATGAATTTTTAGTTGTCGTGATGCATATTCAATAACTCTATCATTATTCATAAGGAAAAAACCAAGTCCTTTCTTTAATGGATCAATATAAATAACAAACCCATTGTTCCCTTATGGTAGAGTCCATATTGGAGAGTTGACTAATATTATCTTCAGTTCTTCAAAACATTCTTCACACTATTTTGTCCAAACAAATTTGAACCCTTTGTGTCTGAGCTTGGTTAATGGGTTATCCAACTAGGAAAAATTCTGGACGAAACGTCGATAATAACCTTCTAAACTAATAAAACTATGTGCCTCAGTTATACTCATCAGTGCATTCTATTCGTGGATTAACATGGTCATTGAATGTTCAATAGATATTCTATCCTTATAGAAAATATGGCCATGAAAATAAATCTCTTGAATGTAGAATTCACACGTTCTAAACTTCTCACATAATTCATTTCTTTTGGGGGTTTTCAAAATAGTGTTCAAATGATTCTCATGATCTTTTTACCTTTTTGAGTATATCAAGATATCATCAATAAATACCACTACAAAGTAATCAAGATATTCCTTGAAAATTTTATTCATTAAATCCATGAAGACAGAGGGTGCATTAGTCAATCCAAAAGGCTTTTCTATAAACTCGTAATGCTTGTACCTGGTTCTAATTGTTGTTTTCAGAATGTCTTCCTTATTCACACACAACTGATGATATCCAGATCAAAGGTCAATCATTGAAAAATATTTAGCTCCATGATGTTGGTCGAATAAATTACCAATGAAATGTAGGGGATACTTGTTCTTTATTTTTATAGCATTGATCTCATTGTAGTCAATGAAAAACCTTATAGATCCATATTTCTTCTTAACAAAAAGGATAGGGGCTCCCAATAGGGAAACACTAGGGTGAATAAATCCCTTATTACTCAATTTCTCTAGTTTTTTCTTTCCACTAATTCCACAGTGTCCATTCTATAAGGGGTGTTCGATATGGGCCTCGAACCAAGAATTAAATCAATGGAAAACTCAATTTCTCATTCTGGAGGATCTCTAGGTAAATCCTATGGAAACACATCAACATATTCTTGCATTATAGTTATGTCCTCTATTTGAACATTCTATTCCTCACCCATAATTATTTCATTCTATTCTTCCCCAAAAATTAAATTTAGTAGAGCTACTAGGGTTGGATCTAGATAAGAATCAGGTGGTGACGTTTATGCTCTAAAGATAAGGTACTCCTTATCTAAATCGAAAATTGTAACCTCCATCTTCTTACAATAAATTTTTGCATCATCGTCTGATTGAAAATACATTCCAAGGATTATATCAAATTAAATCGTGGGTATGATGATGAGAGCAGTAGATAAAAAACATTTATATTCCCTATTGGGAATTGACTCACAAAACGTTATAGTGATGATACTTCCATTAAGAGTTTTAACTGACAACTCCCTTGTTAATTCATATTGAAAGTATCTAATTTTCATAGAAAACTTGGAATATATGAAACAATCGATGATCTAGAATCAAATAAAGCATTGGTTAAACTTGAGGAAACTAATAAATTACCTTCCACCACATCTTTCAGTGCTTCAACCTCAGCAGTAGTGACCGTATAAGCTTATCCTAGCTCCCATGGCCTTTTCCGAGGTAAAATCCCTTGGATGATATGAAAGTCATTTGAATAATTTCCATTTCTCTGAAATTTTAGCATTCAAAATTGACAACCTATTTCTTTCCCTTGAAATCATGGGCTTGGTGGCCCTTTTCACCACACATGTAACATACTCGCATTCCCTTCAGGAATGTTCCAGGGTGTTTCTTCCCACATTTACCATAGGATGAATATTCAACTTTTACCTTCTTCGCATTATTTCTATTTCCATAGTGTTCAACTGATCTCTTATTCTATAGTTTTTCATTGATTTTATAAGACTTAAAGAATACCTTTTATGTCTTAATAGTGCATGAGACTATATCTTCGTATGATGAGAAGCATTGTGAGACTAAAGCTTTATGGATAAATGGTATTAACCCATCAATGAATCAATAAATATTACTCCTTTGGTTATGTATATAATCTACTGCATGCCTTTCTAACCTTGTAATGTTAGCCTCATAGATTGTGACATTCTCATCCTAATTTTTCCTTAGACCAAGAAATTGTCTTTCCATGTCTGCTTAATGGCCACGAAGAAATAATTTTTCTAATAAAATCTATTTAAACTCCCTCCATTCCATGTCTGATACTTCTTAATCTACTTTTGTGTTTTGGATTAATGACCACCATTGATCTTCATCTCCCATGAGGCAATAAAATACGATGAAAACTTTTTCCCTTTAACTATTCCCCAAAGAATAAAATATTTTCTATAAGGAATTTATCCATTTCATAGCTACTAAAGGATTTGTACTCCCATTGAATGTTGGTGGTTGTTGCCTCATGAAGTAGTCAAACATTGATCCTCTTCATTTTGGATCATGGTGCTCCATACAGGTTAGGTTATTATTCATAACTTGAGTGAGTTTTCCATGTATGGTGATAAGCTAATTAGCACTAGTTGCATCACCAGCTCCACTATAATTTACCTGATTAGGTGGGAAATACCAAAATTGATTATGTGAATTCATATAGTTTCCAGTCCTTCAACTAGGTTCTATTTCTAAACCATGTCATACAATAGATTCGTTTTTGAATTTCAATACATAAGTCCAAACATGTAAAACACTTAACATAAATTGAACAGTTTATGGATATAATCCATAATCATAAAAAAATTATTTGAGGAGGAATATACTCATAAATATATCATAATGGTTTTTAGATAAAATTTGAATTATCATAAGAATATCCTCGGGGAGTGTCATAACCAAGAGTGAATCAAGGCCCGTTGTCGTGTACCAGGATACCCCGGGACAAACTCAAAACTCTTTCTCAGAGTTTTCACTCCTAGGTATGTTTTTTCTAGATCCACCCTTACCATCTTGTTTCTAGACTGGGAAATCTTTCTTGTAAAATACACAAAATCACTACATTACCAATATTCTAGGATTTTCTTCTATACCAATCATCAATGTATGTCTTAGGGTAATGTGATCTAATTAGAGTTTATCTAAATCTAGTTTCTGAGGTTAGTACTAAACTTCCTCTGATTCCAACTGTAACACCTTGACCCAAGTTACTCGGATTTAGTGCTTTATTACATAATATTGCCATGTTACAATGAATCATGTTCTGAAATACCTTTTTGTTTAGTAGCTATGTAAGTACTAGATACATACATAGGTTTTTTCATTACATCATTAGATAAAAAACAACAACATTTTATCCACTTGGAACAAACATATATCTCTTAGCCAATCCCTTCAAGTCAACCATAAAATACATATTCACTTCCTGGGAACAATAAAACATAGAAAGGGGTGATCTCAGATTCTCATTAAGGATAAAAATATAGCGGAAACATTCATAAATAAGAAAAAACATTTAAGGAAATGAATAAGATTGGAACACAAGCCTTTTAAACATAATCGTTTGCATAATATGGCCAATATACATCAAATAATTCCATTTACTTATTCACATGGATATTCTTCTTGTCGAATAATCATTTGCAATATCAATAGCCAATTTCATAATGATGGAATTCACAATGCAAGACTTTATAACAACATAGTTAAGGCCTTGGTCCAAGTCTATAAAAAATATTTTGTCAAGGCCTTGTTCCAAGACACAAGTTTGTCTCATGAGACCTACCGATTCATCAAGGAGGAATAGTGGGCTCCACCAGTCACGTACTATGTCTAATGCATTCCTCATATGTAAAGGTTGAAACATAACATAAACATTTTAATTAAAACTAGAATGTGAAATGTTAATACTTTAACCATAAACCATGAACGATTTTTATCATAATGAGTCAATTTCAAACAAGTGTTAAATCTATCAAAGGATGTTGACATAGTTGATATCAAAACTATTTGAGTGAAATATCTCTTTATTTTTTTGAAATAATTTAAAACTCACATAATTATAAATTTAAACATTTATTTTTAAAATATTATTATAATATTTTATGAGACACTTTGACGATTTTATAATGGTGGAAAATAGCCACACCTGTCGTATAAGTTAAAAAAAGACATTCTTACGTTAATTTTGTCAAAAAGGCCATAATGAACCTTGTTTAGAAAATATGGAAAGATCCATTTCAAATCATATATGGTAAAATTTTGGTATAAATGTCTTCAAACCATAATCTAGTAAATAGTAAAAATCTTTTGAATTGCATTTATAATAAAACATAGTTGTGGATGATAAAGAGGTCCTAGTAGATACTTACGTATTAACAACCTCGGATATGTAAAGAGATTGTAGAATTAAACCATACCTTGTACTTTTCCATGGTAGAGGGTATGTTAACCTCCTGTATAATAATTAAATAATTGTTAATAAATTATAAAAGAATCATATACATAAATATGATATCATATATGATCTTCTAATATTGTTCTGTTAATAATATTTTAGTAGTATCATCGTTTCAGGTGTTTACTGATTCGTTTTCCATTATATGTTGGGTTATTTAAGCCATGTTTGTTATGAATAATATGTATCTGATTAATATCCAGGATGATATTGAGTTCATAAACACTATTTTTAATCATTAAATGAAAATTATTGTAGAATTATTACGATGGGGAATTAGTCTCATCGTGTTCGTGGTGACAGTAATCCGTACGTACGCACGAGAAACAATATCAGTATATTGATGGTGAAATAATATGTAATTGAATGTTATATCATATATAAAGAATAATTAACATGTTATATTTATTATTTTAATCAGTTATACTCATTATTATACCCATCTAAATAATGAAGTGTTTGAATAACAAACTACACCATGGCATGGAGATGGTAAGTCGTACGTACACACGTATGGTTACTATGTCATTCATAGGAGAGAAGGAATAATGAATATGGATGTAATATATTTATAATAAAATCATAGAATTTAGGAGATACTGGAGTTGTTATTTTGGTATAGAAACAACAATGAAAGAGGAAGTGGAAGAAGAAACGATCTTGAAAGAGGGTGGTGAAATCATTACCTCTTTTCCGTTGATTCCTTTTGATTTGATCAATATGGCTCCTTAGGTTGGCTTTATGATCAAATTAAGGCCTATAGGTTAATTTGAGGGAAGTTGGAAAGATATTAGGGCATGTTTTGTCCGAACTAAATGGATTTGGATGTGTGAAACTAAGAGAAGGGTGAGTACCCTTTTATAAGGGAGGTGAGGGTCACATTAAGAAAATCTGGAAATATTATTTTATAATAAAATAATTTTAGGTTAATAATGGATCCAAATTAATTTATTATGATTATATGGTGTGTATGGGTCGAAAAAACTCATCAAATGGGGTTTAGATAGGTTTAGGTCACCATATTAACCATATCTTTTAGATTTAACTCTTAGTTAAATAGTTTTACATTTACCATGTCTCATTGTATATTAATATTATATGGTTAATAAACATACTATAAATTGACAAACGAACCCCAAGTGGTTAATTATTAATATATATAACATTATCTAAGTCTGTTGGCTGATCCTTAGATTTTTATGAATATTAATCAACCAATAATGTTGTATTTGTTTTAAAAACTCATTTACGTCAATTTTGACACTAATAAGTATTTGGTTTTTTTGGAAACCATAATAGCATGATTACTTCGATAAAAAATTATATAATCAACCATAACATGTCATATTAACCTTGAAAATTCGTCTAATATATCAAAATTAACAAATTAAATTTATTTGGATATTTATAATATCAATTATTTTAATCATTCATTAATAAAGTAATTATTTCATCATCATTGTGTCATATATTAATTAAATTATTTAATATCTAAAAATTATAAATAAAATAAAATTAAATATGAAATATTTCTAGATTTCTGATTAATATTTATAGTCGAAATTATCCGATGTGGAACCCTATATTCAAAATGTTTTAGTTATTAAACATTGAATTTAACACTTTTAACACTTCTTTAAATAAAATAATAATCAACGCCCTAGTCTAATCCAAGTGGACCAACAAGGATCATATTTTATTCCTAAGGTTGTTTTAGGTAGAATTACACTTATTCAATATAATTAAGACATGTTTCAGGGTAATTATAATATCATTTTTACACTTAATTACCCTATTTACTTTTAAATATGGTAAATAAAAGTCAAAAGTTACCATTCACCAAAAATTATTTTCATGTTCTTGAACAAAATTTTACATCCTGATGTCAACTGTGAATCTAGGATTTTTGAAATTCAACTCACATAAAAGGTAAATTTTTGATTTATTCAAATTTGCAAATCCTCCTAGAAGGTGGGTAAAAGGCGGTAAAAAGTTCAATAAAATTTTATATATCTAAAATTATTATAAATTGCCTCAAATGAATTACATTGAACATAAATAGGCATTATGTATCTATTTTGACCAAAAATAAATTAAAATAAAATAAAAAATTACTTAAATAAAAAGTCTCTTTTAAACAATAACGCCATGTTTTTCACTATTCATCAAAAATTGAATGTTTTCCGAAAAATACCAAAAAAACACCCTAAGATAATTTTGATATTATCTATTCAAATATTAAGTCCATTATAAACAATAAAATTTTTAAAATTTCAAAAAGTGGGTATTAATATTCATAACGGCTAGTTTGATTGGTTGTGATGTGTGTTAAATCTCCATGTTGCTTACAATGCAAGCTACTTCATTATTCAAATGGAAACATACCATGGAAGTTTGGGGTGTGACATATGTTTTTTCTTTTCATAGAATTGAAGAAAGATGGAAAATTATTATCCCGTAATCATAATAATGTCCCATTATATGTATGATACAATTTTTTTTATTTTAGGAATGTCACCATGCATTAATAGTAAGTGTAATAAGAAATAAACTTGAAAGAGTTGGTAAACAAGATATCCACTTCTTTGGTATAATTCCTTTAGATCCCTTCTATATGACACTTGGAATATAACTGTTATAACTCCAAACCCGTTAATTTTTGTATAGTTAAGTTTAGAATGTAATTTTTCAATTCCTGGAAGGTCTATATGACTTAATGTGGTGAACAAAAGAGACAATGGGTTTAATTTTATAAGTGAGGTGAAGATAAATTTGGTAAATTATTTAAATATAATAATATAATATGTGTCTAACTGATATAAAATGTTTCCAAAATAGTATGTATTATAAAAAATTAATGTTATGGTCTTAATATAATCATAAAATATACGTTTTAGAGGTTTTGATAGCATTTTAGACCTTATCCGTTGGAGTAACCCCTTGGTTAACCAATATTAACCTTAAATGCAGGAATAAATTTTTTAATATTAAAGGGTTAAAAGTTTACATATAAGTTTAAAATTATATAATAAATGGACATGGAATAATATTTTCAACCATATATTATCTCCCTTTTCTATTTTATTTTTTTTTTGATTTTTAAGAAAATGAAGAAAATTTTATTTTCCAAAAATATCATTCTTTTCATAATTGACACTATTCATTTAATTTGACATTAAACACCCAATGAACTATATTTAATTTGAATAAAATATTATATCACATACCTAACATGATATATTCATCAGTAAAATTTATTTAAAACAATAACTAAAAAAATATTACTTTCAATATTTTTAAATTCATTTATTTAAATTTTTATTCAATGAATAGATATTGTGTAGACATTGCATAATCCTTTAAGGTAATTTTTAAATCAATAAAAATAAAATGAATTCCGATTTAAAATTACATTTTGAAATATAAATTAAAATCTTTTTATCCTTAATAAAATGATATTAGAGTTATTAATGTCAATAGTGTGACATTGTGTGTTTATTCTTTTCATTGAGTAATATAAAGGTCAGTATCAAAGAAAATAGACCCAAGTAGATATATTTTAAATAATTGAATGTAAATGTCTGAACACAATTCATAAAATTGGATAAAAATTATAGAAATTTTAAATCCTTATGTAAATTTTTAACCCTATTTTACACATTTAACCCTTATCGTGGTGACAAATATTTACCATGGTTTCTATTCATAATGTCAAAAATTATTAGGTAACTATTTAAAACCCATGAACCTAATGATCCCAAATATTTTATAAATTTTTCAAAACCTAATTCTTAGTATTATAAAAATTAATTTTTAAAATAAATGTGTAAAATACAATGAAAAAAGTTCTAGAAAGAATGAGTTTTAGCCATAAAAATTAACTTATATCAAAATCATGAGGATTAAAAATTAAAATTGAATTAATTATATTATTATAAATAAAATCTAACAAATTTTATTCAAAAAATGTAATTATAATTTTAAATTAATACATTTCATGAAATGAAATGAATGTATTTGAAAAAACTGTATTTTTTAATACACACTGAAAAAACAATCATTTCAGAAAAATCCAAAAATTTCAAACTACGTTAATTTTCAAATGAAGGTATAAAAAATGATTCCCTGTTTATAAAATTAAATTTATAATATATTTATAAATTTTGTAGAGACCCAAATCTTGATGTGCATAGACATTACATTACTTTTGCGGAATATCTAATACATAACAAAAACAGACACCGAAGAACCATAATATTTTAGTGTCTTTGGAAACTTGGAATATAATCTTCTAATATTGTGAAAGATCTTAAACATATCCCATAATGATATTCATTTTTTTCTTACCTAAAAACGTTCTTTATATCCTAGGGAAAAGAAAACATATAAAGGGTCAGCTCAAATGCTCAGTGAGGGTAAGCATGGAGAAAATAAAACCAACCATATACATTTGAACTTCAAAACATGAACATACTATTTAAACATCAAAATCTTGAGAAATGACATAAAACATGGAATTATGTAAGGAATAGATCATAATGGAACATCAATCATGATAAAATAGCATGTGAATAAAACATGTAATTGTGGAAAACCATTAAGAACATGATATTATTTCTATAGTAGCCAAGGCATTGCTTCCAAGACCATCTTAGTGGACAAAGTCCCCTTTCTGAATCGACTTCATTCCTCATTCTAGTCTTGTAACACTGAACCGGATTAACATACCGTTCCAGCCATGTCTATCTCATGAGATATAAATCATTACCCAATGCATTGGAGGGATATATAGTTCCCATGCATATCATAATGAAATCATTCTTACGTGTGCCACAACATAAACATAAATCATTCAACACAACCCAAATAACAAAATGGGTTTCATAAACCTCATCACATAATAACATAATCCATATAAAAAATGTATATCCTTTCATCATAACAAAAGTAAAACCATTTAAATCATAGAGACATTATACTTGAAACATACACATATGAAATAATGAAATCTTAGATAAAAAATGGTTTTGATAAAACACTTGAAATAAATTATTATGGAAGATATCCTTTCTTATTCAAAATCATTTTGTTTTCACAAAATGCCATGCAATTTTAATAGAAAATGATTTTTTAGAAAACAATCATGAAATCTTGTTGATTATGTTTCATGAAAATAAGGTGTTATAAAACCGTAAAAATCTGTTCATTCCATATAAGATAAAAAATTTATCCTCGTACTTTTTTCGGAAAAGTCAAAAAGTTCATCGTATGGTAAAAAAAAGAATTATTCCTTTCATTACATGTGGTAAAAGACAAAAATGGGTAAAAAGGACTTTAAAAATACATAAAAAAACTTTTAGAAAAAATGTAAACTGATGATAACAATAACCCCAGTAAATATTTCCGATCAAACAATCTCGGATAAGAACGTGATTGGAATAATTATCCCTTACCTTAGGTCTGATATGCTTCACACGTATCCGAATCTCCTGTATAATGATTTAAATAATGTCATTGACCTATTAAAGAATCATATTCATTGTTATGATATCATTTATGGTTCACTTCAGACATTATATTACCCGTTCTTTTGTAAATTCCATGTTAAAGCAGCGTTTTGGGTAAAATCATTTTATTATCGTACATTTTGGACTTGTTGTTCTTGATATTATTATTACATATATCATGATTTACATACTTCCAGAATTTAAATCATGATATATATATATATATCATATATATTCATTATATATATATATACATAATAGATAGATAAATGAAAGGAAATACACCGTTCATGGAGACAGTAGGCCGTACGTACGTATGAATGTTGTTTTCCTTTCCTTATTGACTTGAATGGAAGTAAGTAGATGACATATATATATATATACATAAATACATTATATTTTTCATGTCATATATTTCATTATTTTTTATTATGTATACTTTATAATCATTCTTGAATGGTTAACATGGAGAATGAATCTCATCGCGTCGTGGAGAGGGTAATCCGTACGTACACACAAGTGATGATATCATTCCCATAATTATTGAATTGAATTGGAGTGTATGATATAATATCTCAGAATAATTATGATGTTATAATAACATTATATAGTTATTATTTACACCAATATACCCATCCAAGTAAGGTGGTCGTGGAAAAACAGATTACACCACGGCATGGAGACAGTATTTCCCACGTACGCACACGCGGTGATTTCGTTTTCCGTAAGATGGATAGAAGTTTAAGTGGGTTTTTTTCATATTTATAATAACATATAATTATATTATTGATACTGATTTTATTACTTTATAATTAAACAACTAAATAAGAAGAAGTTGATGAAGAAAAAAACTTGAATGAATCGGTTGAAGAGATTACCTCTTCTTTGACGCACCTCTTTTATGGTTCATCTTAAGGAACTATATTTGGCATTTTTAGGGGACCATAACCTCTATAATTTTTATAGGGAAGTTTATAAGGTAAATGGGCAGGGGTTGGCTGAGCTTGAAGGCTCAAAATTGTGTAATGTGAAGAGGGAGGAGGTTCCCTTTTATAAGGGAGGAGTGGGGCTCCTTAGAAAAAACATAAAATATTATTTTATAATAAAGTCATATTTGGTTTTTAATAGCTCCAAATTAATTTATTTCGAATTTAAAGTGGATATGGCTCTAACACCTCTCAACCAATAGGTTTTAGACATTTTTAGTCAACTATTTGAACCTTATCATCTAGATTTAACTCTAGGTTAAATAATTTAACTTTTACCGTGTCTTCTAGTTTTCTTACACTATATGGTTAATAAACATACTATATAAAGGAAAAATAACCCCAAGTGGTTCATTAATAATATATATAACATTATCTATGTCATTTGTCTGAACCATATATTTTTAGCACTAGAATAACAATTAATAATATAATACTTGTTTTAAAAACAATTTTATGTCAATTTTGACACCATTTGGTAATTGAGTTTTGTGAAAATCATGACAGTATGATTAGTTAGAATAAAGTTAATTGAATCAATAATGACTTGTTATATTAACCTAATAATATATTGTAATTTATAAAAAATCTCAAATTACATTTATTTGGGTATTTATAACATCAATTATGTTAATATTTCACTAATAAGGTAATTACGACATCATCATTGTGTCATAAATAAATTAAATTATTTAATCTCTAAAAATTATACATAAAATACGATTACGTAGGAAATCTTTTTATCTTTCTAATTAATATTTATAGTCGAATTTATCTGATGTATAACGCTATATTAAAAATGTTTTAGTTATTAAACAATGATTTTAACTCCTTTAACTCTTCTTTAAAATAAATAATAATAAATGTCTCAGTCTAATCCAAGTGGACCTAAAGGGTAATATTTTATTCCTAAAGTTGTTTTTGGTCGAATTACACTTATCCAATAGAATTATTACATGTTTAGAGGTAATAATAATATCATTTTTACCCTTAATTACCCTATTTACTTTTAACCGTGGTAAATAAAAGTAAAAAGTTACTATTCACCAAATATATTTTTATCTTATTGGACAAAATTTTACTCCTTGATACTAATTGTGTCTCTCGAATTTTCTAAATTACACTCACAGAAGCGGTAAAATTAAGTTTTATGTAAATTTTCAAATTCTTCTATGAGGTGGGTAAAAGACGGTGAAAAGGTCAATAAACTTTTTATATATCTAAAATTATTATAAAATGACTCCAATGAATTAAATCGAACTTATATAGGTATTATTTATCAATTTTTACCTATAATTAATTAAAATAAAATAATTAATTGTTTAAATAAAAAGTCAGTTTTTTAAATAGTATCATAGTGTTTTCACTATTCATGAAAAATTAAATGTTTTCAGAAAAATACCATAAAATCACCCTAGGCTAATTTCGCTATTCTGAATCCAAAAATGAAGTCCAATTTTAAGGATTAAATATATAAAATTTCTAAAGTTGGGTATCACTATTCATAAAGGCTACTTTATATAATATTTTAATAACATATCGTTGTTTAGTGAAACTCGGTATTGCGTACAACACACGCTATCGTGGAAGGTCATGATTGCATGTAAAGCAAGCCAAGTTAGAGTTGCATGAATTGCAAGATTCCTCTATTGTTGTGTATAATAGAATCCAACCATATTTCATTTATACATTGAATATATATATATATATACACTCAATGTTGCATATAAAAACTTCTATCAAACGAACTTGAAATTTTGTGTGACACGATCCCAAAATAGTGTTCTACATACTGCAAGATAAAACGGTGTTGTGTATAGAGAATGATAATCTTGGTGTATCATACTACACAAGACATAAAATAAATTAAAAATAATACTTCTCATAAAATCTCGGGGTGTTACATTCTACCCCCCTTATAATGAATTTCGCCCTCGAAATTCATCGGGGTTATAAATGGTTTACTACTTGAAAGTTTCATTAATTGAAACCCACATCGTAAAAAGGAATACCAAAACATAACATTAAAAACTAAAGTATGAAACATAACGGTTACCCAAATTAACTAATAACTAGGTTTCCACATAGGAGAACATAGGTGAAAATATGTATATCGAAGAAAAATCTAACCTTCAAGTTCTAATGGAGAGTGGTTGTAACACCCCGAGATTTTATGAAAAATATTCTTAATTTCATTAATGTCTTGTGTTGTACTCTACACCAAAAGTATATTTCACAACACGCATCCTTGAATTGCCATGCAATCGCGACCCTTCTCGATAGTGTGTGTAGTACACAATACTGAGTTTCACTAAACAACGATATGCTATTAAAATATTATTAAAACTAGCCGTTATGAATAGTAATAACCACTTTTTGAAATTTTTGAAATTTTATTTTTCAAATTGGACTTCATTTTTGGATTTGGAATATCAAAATTAGCTTAGGGTGAAATTTTGGTACTTTTCGGATAACTTTCATATTCTGATGAATAGTGAAAATTATTAAATTTTAATTAAAAACAACATTTTTAATCGAAATAATTAATGGTGATAAATTATTAATTTTAGTTGTTTTAAAGTATATTTAGAATATATTTTTACAATTTAATACAATGTTGTTCATTGGATGTAATTTCACATTTAAACCACACATAAACAAGTGTTAATCTTTTGATTGTTATTATCTTTTAAAAACACGCTATTTGTTTTGACGACGGGAATTAATTTTAAAATTAGTTAATGTAACTGACATTTATTGAATTTGGTAAAATAAAGATCATTTTTGAATTCATAATACCAAATATAGCTTAGGCCTAATTTTTGGTATTTTTCTGAAAACTTTCATTTATTGATGAATAGTGAAACCACTAAGTGGTAGTTAAAAAAACTGAATTTTTCATAAAACTTAATTTTACCGCTTCTGTGAGTAGAATTTCAAAAATCCGAGAGACACGGTTAATATCAAGGACTAAAATTTGGTTCAATGAGATGATAATAATTTTTGGTGAATAGTAACTTTTTACTTTTATTACCACGGTTAAAAGTAAATAGGGTAATTAAGGGTAAAAATGATATTATTATTACCCTAACACATGTCCTAATTCTATTGGATAAGTGTAATTAGACCAAAAACAACCTTAGGAATAAATTATGACCATTTATTCCAACTTGGATTAGATTAGTACATTTATTATTAATTTATTTAAAGAAGTGTTAAAATAGTTAAAATCAAAGTTTAATAAGTAAATCATTTTTAATATAGGGTTATACATAAGATAAATTCGACTATAAATATTCACTAGAACTATAAAAAGATTTCTTACATAATAGTATTTTATTTGTAATTTTTATACATAAAATAATATAATTTATTTATGAGACAACGATGATGCAGTAATTATCTTATTAATGGAATATTGACATAATTGATGTTATAAATACCCAAATAAATGTAATTTGAGACATTTTATGAATTCCACTGATTTTATAGGTTAATATGACATGTTAGTATTTATTTAATTAACTTTTTTTGAACTAATAATTTTTTTATGATTTTCAAAAAAATAAATTACTAAATAGTGTCAAAATTGACATAAAATAGTTTTTAAAACAAATATTATATTATTAATTGTTATTTTATTCCTAAAAATATAAGGTTCGGCCGAATGACTTAGATAAGGTTATATATATTAATAATAAACAACTTGGGGTTCATTTTTCTTGTTATAGTAAGTTTATTAACCTTATAGTTTAAGAACACAAAAAGACACGACAAAAGTAAAATTATCTAACTCAATGTTAAATCTAAATGATAAGGTTAAAATATGAACATAAATATGTCTAAATTCTATTTGATGAGAGGATTTAGACCCATACCTACCTTAGCTTCTAAATAAATCAATTTGGAGCTATTTAAAACCGAATTTGGCTTTATAATAAAATAATATTTTTTGTTATTCCAAAGGTGCCCCTCTCCTCCCTTATAAAAGGGCACCTCCTCCCTCTCTTCCACACACCACTTTGAGCCTTCAAGATCGGCCAACCCATGAAAATTTATTCTCTCCACTTCCCTAGAGACATCCTAGAGGTCCTGGTATTCTTCAAAGACCAATTTTAGTGCCCTAAAATGAGGTCTCAAAGAAGCACTTCAAAGAAGAGGTAATGCCTGTTACCGATTCTTTCATCTTTATTTCTTCTTCCACTTCTTCTTCTTTAGTTGTTTCATCATGAAGTAATAACATCAGTATCACTCATATACTGATATGTTATTATAGGTATGAAACAACCATATTTCACCATCTATCCATCCTACGGAAAATGAAATCACCGCGCATGCGTACGTATGAAATACCGTCTCCACGCTGTGGTGTAATCTATTTTCCACCACCACCTTACTTGGATGGGTATAATTGTGTAAATAATTACTATATATTATTATTTTGAAGGGATATTGATTCTGAAATAGTATACATAAACTCCAATACAGTCCCACGATCATGAAAATGATATCATCGCTCGTGCGTACGTACGGACTACCGTCTCCACGACGCGATGAGATTCATTCTCCACGTTAACCATTCATTAATGATTATAAAGTATATATAATAAGTAATAATGAAATATATGACATAATAATGATACTATATTTATGTGTATATATATTTATGTCATCTACTTAATTCCATTCAACTAAATAAGGAAACGAAAACAGCGTTCATGCGTACGTACGGCCTACCGTCTCCATGAACGGTGTATTTCTTTCCATTTACTGATTTATTATATATATGTATATTCTGAATATATATTATATGTAAATCATGTTTTATATTCTGTAATTAATTAATCATGATCTATGTAATCATATGAATAATTACAAGTCAAAACACTGACGAAAAATGAAACAATTTTACCCAAAACGCTCTTTAACATGGAATTTACAAAAGAACGGGTAATATAAAGTCATAAATGAACCATATATGATATCATAACAATGAGTATGATACTGGAATAATTAAATGAAATTATTTAAATCATTATACAGGAGGTTCAGACACTTACGAAGAAAATCGGACCTAAGGTAAGGGAAATATCACAATCTCATTTTTATCCAAGATTGTTTATACTTTGGTATTTACTGGGGTGTATTTTATCATCCACATCCATGTTTCCCCAATATTTAATATTATTTCCATCCATATACAATTGTTTAAATACAATTTTACCCTTCGGTGAGTTTTTAGTAAAAGATATGAATGGAATGTTTTGTCGTTTATTGTACGAGGTGCTTTTTGACTTTTTTGACAAAAGTACGAGAAGAATGTTTTTTTTAACTTATACGGAATGAATGGATTTTTAAAACATTATTTCCAAGAAGCTTCCTTTACAAGTTTTCAAGTTTATTTTTAATCAACTTCTTTTAGTTTAGAATTGTATGACATGTAAAGAAAGGAAAATGTTTTTGAAGTAGAAAGGATATTTTCCTCAAGAATCGAGTTCTAGTGTTTTATCAAAATTATTTTCCATCTAAGATAATAAAGGATTCTGTTTCTATCCCTATGATTACATTTATTTTATTATGTTGTGATGGAATTATTTTATGAATTCCTTTATATTATATGAATTGTTTAATGATGTCATGTTGTTTAAGAATCCCAATTTTATTACATGGGTTATGCAATGATGTATGATTTATGATTTTGTGGCACACATAAGAATGGCATCATTATGATGTGGGTGGGACCTATATCTCCCTCCAATGCATTGGGTAAAGATTTTATATCTCGTGAGATAGACATGGCTGGAACGGTAGGTTATACCGGTTCAGTGAAACAGGACTGGAACGAGGAGTGAACTCGGTTCAGAAGGGGACTTTGTCCACTAAGATAGTCTTGGAAATGAGTCTTGACTAATAATAAATGATTCTATATGATTATGTGTGCATGCCACAATGTTTTATGTTTTATGTTATGATTATTGGGATTACATTTCACTACTATGATTTATCCCATGTTATGAAATTATGATCTCTTTTGCAGGTTAAGATTTCCAAAAGTTATGTTCTTATGTATATGATGTGATTGATATTTCTTTTATTTACCCTTATTGAGCATTTGAGCTCACCCTTTTATGTTTTCTTTTCCCCAGGATATAAAGAATGGTTTTAGGTTAAAAAAGGATGATCTTTATGGGAGATGTTGAAGATCTTTCACCATGATTAGAAGAATATATTCTGAGTTTCCACATACACTAAACTATTAGAATCCTTGTGTGTATGTTTTTGTTATGTACTAAGTATTCCGCAAAAGTAATGTAATGTCCATGTACGTTAAGATTTGGGTCTCTACCGTTGGTATCAGAGGAAAGGTTTAGTCAACCATTGGAAACTAGGATGCAAGAACTTTAGTGAGATCCCTGGAGATATTTCTAAGGTATGTCTAGGGATGTCCCTAAGGTTAAGTATAAGTATAGGTTATAGTCCTATAATTATGGTAACGATCTTAGAATTAAACCTAATATGTTAGATATTGAAGGTACCCCCCCTTTATTATGTTCTTTTCCCTAGCATGATTTTTGCCTCTCACACTATTCTTTTTGGGTTTTAGACGATGGCTGGAACCCGAAGGAACCGTGTTGATCAATGCAATGGACAGTGCAATGATTTTCCTCCTGAACAAACAAATGTTATGGGAGATGGAGTACAAAATCTTATTGCTATACTTGCACAATCTATGAATCATTCTGGACTTCCAAATGAGCAGAGAAGGGAACAATATTCTATTGAGTCCTTCATGAGGAAACACCCACCTTATTTCAGTGGGTCTTTTGATCCACTTGTTTCTGAACAATGGATCAGTACCACTGAAAATATATTTTCAGTTCTTCAATGTTCATAACATGATAAAGTCATCTTAGCGGTATATCGTTTGGAATGTGAAGCTGATCAATGGTGGAATCTTATCAAGAATACGAGGCCAAGAGATGAAATTGAGTCCATGGAATGGGACGAGTTCAAGAAATTATTTTTCAATAAGTACTTCCCGCATATTCTTCGAAAAAAGATGGAGAAGTAGTTTCTTGAACTAAAGAAAAATGATGATGAATCTATTGGTGTATACGAAGCGAATTTTACAAGTCTTGCAAGGTATGAATCTGGCTTTATCATCCAACCTGAAAGTAAAGTTGATCGATTTTTCAGTGGCTTAAAACCAAATCTTCGAAGGGCATTAGCTATAAGAGACTTCAGTAGCTAAGAAGAAATTGTGTGTTGTGCTATCAAGGTAGAAATGGAAGTTGTTGTTACTTATCCATCTCATAGTTTTGACAAGAAACGAAAGATGGAGTTCAAGGAGAAATCTCAGAATAATGGTGAAAATAAGATGAATGTTTCCTTATGCTCAAAGTGTGGAAAGAAGCATGGTGGAGATAGTCTTAAAGGGACTAGAAAATGCTTTAAGTGTGGAAAAGAAGGTCATCGAGCAGCTGAGTGTTGAAGTAATGGAAAAAGTGTTTCTAATGATGTGAATAATGAAAAGACTGCAGAGAACACACCACCAACACTTCAATGCTTCAAGTGCAAGGAAATGGGGCATTATGCTAATAAATGCCCTAATCCAAGGGTTAGTGATGATCGACATGAGCAACCACTTAAGGAAAAGGACAAAGGGAAGTCACATGCGATCACTATTGGCGATGATGAATATGAAAATTATGTGGTGGAATGATTAAGTGTTTATGTAATGGGATTCCAAAATAATGTTGTATATAGTATCGTGGAATATTGGAATATTTATGTATTGGTATATTGTGGTTTTCAATAATTTTATGGTACCGGTAACCATGGAAAGTGATTGAGGTATTTTTGGTAAGAAGATGATATGCGCATATTGAAGGGATAAGAAGATAATGAGATGTTAGATTGTATTCATGGGCTCATGATTGATATAAGGACTAAGTGATATCATGGTTTGAGTATAAAGAATTTTGAGGATTTTGGTTTGTGGAAAGTGTTAACTTTTAACTGCATTCATGTTTTCAATAAGGTTCTATGGGTATTCATTTTTCAAGATAATACATGATTAAAGCCTTCTAATTTTTGGAATGTGACCAACAAGACATATCTCATGATATACGGGGATCAACGATGGTATTAACATGCTTGTTATATGAACTCATTGGTAATCGTTTTCACTATAATATGAGATTGGACATCAGTATTTTGGATAAGCCTAAAGATTGGAAATGATTATGTTGGACATAAGTTAATATTTTTTAAGGATAGAAATTTTTTTCGATATTATTGATGGGATGTTATAGTAATGTAGTTTTAGAAAAAGGACAACCTGCAGGATGAGCGACAGCCCATCGCGTCGGACAAGGCTGTGGGAATCGAACCCACAACCGAAGTGTGACTGGCCTTTATTGCCTAACACTAGCCTACAAGAAGTCCCTGTTTAGTAGAAACTAGTTTTATTATATTAAGCAGTATGATATATAAAGTTTAAATCTATTTTAGGAACCATATATGATTACTCTCACTATAGATTGGCTAATGTATTTTTTTGATAACTTTTCTAAACTTTTGTTTGAGATAGATTGAGTGACCCATCATTCTATCACATGATCTGCTAACACATCATGAATGACAAATTCAACTTCATTTCTTTAAGAGATGAAGTGGAAATTGTCCAAACAACGCCCAACGGTGATACTATACCAAAATCACGGCAGTATTTCTTCTAATTCCAATTTCATCAACTTTAGTGAAATGTTCTTGAAAACTAAAAATGTTGTCCCAGTGCTCTTATATCTGATGAATCAAACGGTACCTTAGATCGTCACAAATTTATGGCTTTGTGATTTCTGGATTTTCCATAGCCATGTTCTCTACCACTCTCCATCAGAACATGATGGTTAGATTTCTCTTCCATATCCATATTTTCTCCTATGTGGAAACCTAGTGATTAGTTTATTTGGGTAACCGTTACGTTTCATACATTTGTTTTTAAAGATTGGTTTTGGTATTCCTTTTTTACTATGTGGGTTTCTATTAAAGAAACATTCGAGTAGTAAACCGTTTATAACCCTGACGAATTTCGAGGGCGAAATTCATTTTAAGGGGGTAGAATGTAACAACCCGAGATTTTATGAAAAATATTCTTCATTTCATTAATGTCTTGTGTTGTATGATACACCAAATGAAGCTTTCACAACACACATCCTTGAATTTCCTTTCAATCGCGACCCTCCTAGATATCATGTGTAGTACGCAATACTGAGTTTCACTAAACAACGATATGCTATTAAAATATTATTAAAACTAGCCGTTATGAATAGTAATAACAACTATTTGAAATTTTTTAAATTTCATTTTTCAAAATGGACTTCATTTTTGGATTCGGAATATCGAAATTAGCTTAGGGTGAAATTTTGGAACTTTTCGGATAACTTTCATATTCTGATGAATAGTGAAAATTATTAAATTTTAATTAAAAACATCTTTTTTAATCGAAATAACTAATAGTGATAAATTATTAATTTTATTGGTTTTAAATTATATTTAGAATATATTTTTACAATTTAATACAATTTTGTTCATTGGATTTAATTTCACATTTAAACCACACATAAACAAGAGTCAATCTTTTGATAGTTATTATCTTTTAAAAACACGCTATTTATTTTGATGACGGGAATTAATTTTTAAATTAGTTAATGTAAATTATATGTATTTAATTTGGTAAAATAAAGATCATTTTTGAATTCATAATATCAAATATAGCTTAGGCCTAATTTTCGGTATTTTTCTAGAAACTTTCATTTTTTGATGAATAGTGAAACCACTAAGTGGTAGTTAAAAAAACTGAATTTTTCATAAAACTTAATTTTACCACTTCTGTGAGTAGAATTTCGAAAATCCGAGAGACACGGTTAATATCAAGGACTAAAATGTGGTTCAATGAGATGAAAATAATTATTGGTGAATAGTAACTCTTTACTTTTATTTACCACGGTTAAAAGTAAATAGGGTAATTAAGGGTAAAAATGATATTATTATTACACTAACACATGTCCTAATTCTATTGGATAAGTTTAATTCGACCAAAAACAACCTTAGGAATAAAATATGACCATTTAGGCCTACTTGTATTAAATTAGGACATTTATTATTAATTTATTTAAAGAAGTGTTAAAATAGTTAAAATCAACGTTTAATAAGTAAATCATTTGTAATATAGGTTTATACATAAGATAAATTCGACTATAAAGATTCAATAGAAAGATAAAAATATTTCATACATAATAGTATTTTATTTTTAATTTTTAAACATTAAATAATATAATTTATTTATGACACAAGGATGATGTAATAATTATCTTATTAATTAAATATTGACATAATTGATGATAGAAATACCCAAATAAATGTAATTTGAGACTTTTTATGAATTACACTAATTTTATAGTTTAATATGACATGTTAGTATTTATTTAGTTAACTTTTTTCTAACTAATCATTCTGTTATGATTTTCACAAAAATCAATTACTAAATAGTGTCAATTTTGACATAAAATAGTTTTTGAAACAAATATTATATTATTAATTTTTTATTTTATTACTAAAAATATAAGGTTCGGCCAAATGACTTAGATAAGGTTATATATATTAATAATGAACAACTTGGGGTTCATTTGTGTTGTTATAGTATGTTTATTAACCTTATAGTGTAAGAACACAAAAAGACACGATAAAATTAAAATTGTCTAACTTAATGTTACATCTAAATGATAAGGTTAAAAAAGGAACATAAACTTGTCTAAATTATATTGGATGAATTTATTTCGACCCATACCTACCTTATCTTCTAAATAAATAAATTTGGAGCTATTTAAAACCGAATTTGTCTTTATAATAAAATAATATTTTTAGTTATTCCAAAGGTGCCCCTCTCCTCCCTTATAAAAGGGCACCTCCTCCCTCTCTTCCACACACCACTTTGAGCCTTCAAGCTCGGCCAAACCCTGACAATTTCTTCTCTCCACTTTCCTAGAGACATCCTAGAGGTCCTGGTCTTCTGCAAAGACCAATTTTAGTGCCCTAAAAGGAGGTCTCAAAGAAGAGGTAATGCCCGTTACCGATTCTTTCATCTTTATTTCTTCTTCCAATTCTTCTTATTTAGTTGTTTCATCATGAAGTAATAAAATCAGTATCAATCATATACTGATATGTTATTATAAGTATGAAACAACCCAATTTCACCATTTATCCATCCTACGAAAAATGAAATCACCGCGCGTGCGTACGTACGAAATAGCGTCTCCACGTCGTGGTGTAATCTATTTTCCACCACCACCTTACTTGTATGGGTATAATGGTGTAAATAATTACTATATATGATTATTTAAAAGTGATATTGATTCTGAAATAGTATACATACACTCCAATACAGTCCGACGATCAGGAGAACGATATCATCGCTCGTGCGTACGTACGGACTACCGTCTCCACGACGCCATGAGATTCATTCTCCACGTTAACCATTCATGAACGATTATAAAGTATATATAATAAGTAATCATGAAATATATGACATAATAATGATACTGTATTTATGTTTATATATATGTATGTCATCTACTTAATTCCATTCAACTCAATAAGGAAATGAAAACAGCGTTCATGCGTACGTACGGCCTACCGTCTCCATTAACGGTGTATTTCTTCCCATTTACTGATTTATTATATATATATGTATATTATGAATATATATTATATGTAAATCATGTTTTATATTCTGGAATTAAGTAATCATGTTCTAAGTAATCATATGAATAATTACAAGTCAAATCACGGATGACAAATGAAACAATTTTACCCAAAACGCTTTTAACATAGAATTTACAAAAGAACGGGTAATATAAAGTCATAAGTGAACCATATATGATATCATAACAATGAGTACGATTTTGGAATAAGTCAATGAAATTATTTAAATCATTATACAGGAGGTTCGGACACTTATGAATCAAATCGGACCTAAGGTAAGGGAAATATCACAATCTCATTTTTATCCGAGATTTTTTATACTTTGGTATTTACTGGGGTGTATTTTATCATCCACATCCATGTTTCCTCAATATGTAATATTATTTCCATCTATATACAATTGTTTAAATCCAATTTCACCCTTCGGTGAGTTTTTAGTAAAATATATGAAAGGAATCTTTTGTCGTTTTTCGTATGAGGTACTTTTTGACTTTTCCGACAAAAGTACGAGAAGAATGTTATTTTTAACTTATACGGCATGAATGTATTTTTAAAACCTTATTTCCAAGAAGCTTCCTTTACATGTTTTCAAGTTTATTTTTAATCAACTTCTTTTAGTTTAGAATTGTATGACATGTAAAGAAAGGAAAATGTTTTTGATGTAGAAAGGATATTTTCCTCAGGAATGGAGTTCAAGTGTTTTATCAAAATTATTTTCCATCTAAGATAATAAAGGATTCTGTTTCTATCCCTATTATTACATTGATTTGATTATGTTGTGATGGAATTATTTTATGAATTCCTTTATCTTATATGAATTGTTTTATGATGTCATGTTGTTTAAGAATCCCATTTTTATTACATGGGTTATGAAATGATGTATGATTTATGATTTTGTGGCACACATAAGAATGGTATCATTATGAGATGGGTGGGACTTATATCTCCCTCCAATGCATTGGGTAAAGATTTTGTATCTCATGAGATAGACATGGCTGGAACGGTAGGTTATACCGGTTCAGTGAAACAGGACTAGAACGAGGAGTGAACTCGGTTCAGAATGGGACTTTGTCCACTAAGATAGTCTTGGCAATGAGTCTTGACTAATAAGAAATGATTCTATATGATTATGTGTGCATGACACAAAGTTTCATGTTTTATGTTATGATTATTGGGATTACATTTCACTACTATGATTTATCCCATGTTATGAAATTATGATCTCTTTTGGAGGTTAAGATTTCCAAAAGTTATGTTCTTATGTATATGATGTGATTGATATTTCTTTTGTTTACCCTTACTAAGAATTTGAGCTCACCCTTTTATGTTTTCTTTTCCCCATGATATAAAGAAAGGTTTTAGGTAAAAAAAAAGGAAGATCTTTATGGGAGATGTTGAAGATCTTTCACCACGATTAGAAGATTATATTCTGAGTTTCCAAAGACACTAAACTATTACGATCCTTGTGTGTCTGTTTTTGTTATGTACTAAGTATTCCGCAAAAGTAATGTAATGCCCATGTAAGTTAAGCTTTGGGTCTCTAAAGTGGTAGAGAACATGGCCATGAAAAATACCACAATCACAAATCCATTAATTTTTTATGATCTAAGTTAACATCTGATTCATCATATATGAGGGCTATAGGACAACCATTTTGGTTTTCATGATCATTTCCCTAAAGATGAAAAAATTGGAATTAGAAGAAATAATTTCTTGATTTTGGTACAATCTCACCGTTGGTCGTTTCTTGAACAATTTCCACTTCATCTGTTAAATAAATGAAGATTAATTTTTCATTCATGAAGTGTAAGCAGATAATGCGATAGAATGACAGGTCATTCCATCTGTCTCAAACAAAAGGATAGTAAAAGTTATTAAATATATATAAGTCCATATATAGTAAGATTAATCATATATGGTTCCTAAAATGTACTTATACTTCATATATCATACCACTTAATAAATTAAAACTAATTTATACTAACCAGAGACTTCATGTAGTCTAATGGTATGTGTTAAAGGCCTGTCGCACTTCAGTTGTGTGTTCGATTCCCGAAACCTTGTCCGACGCGACGGGTTTTCGCCCATCCTATGGGTTGTCCATTTTCTAAAACTATACTATTATAACATTCCAAAATTAATATCAAAAAGTTCAAGACATAAATAATACTATTTGATTTCTAACTTAATCTATTCAAATTTTTTGTCTTACTCAAACACACAGTATAAGGAAAAATATTGATAGAGAGTTCATCTACCATGTATGTAAATACTGTCATTTATCCCCATATATCATAAGATATGTCTTGTTGGTCACATTCCAAACAATTGAATGCCTTAATCATGTATTCTCTTGAAAAATCAATACCCATTGAACCATAGTAAAAATATGAATGCAGTTAAAAGTTTACTCTTTCCACATACCAAAATCCCAAAAATTCTATATACTCAAACCATGAAATCACTTAGTCCTTATATTAATCATGAGCTCATTAATACTATCAATCATCTCATTATCTCCTTATCCTTTCATTATGCACATATCATCTACCTTCCAAAAATATTTGAATATCCTTTCATGGTTACCATTACTATTCATCTTATACTTTCAAAAACTCAAGTAAAGACAATAGTGTTAAAATCCTTAGATATTTCTTTATTCCAAAGTACCATTCAATATTCTTGATAAACATAAAATCATTACACTACCTTATTAAATCACTGACTGAGCTTCATCATTTCATTCATCTCATATATAAATTTTTGTCTCTTCATCATCACCCACTTAAATACTTCTCATATGACCATGCTGATTCTCTTCAAGAGATTTTCCCTTAGGGCATTGGTTTGCATAATTCCCATATATTCCATAATTAAGATATTTAACCGTTGTTGATGTCTAAGAAAAACCATTATCCTTGATCATGGTGTTAACTGAACCATTTCCTTTATAATTACTAGCTTTGTGTCCTTCTTTCCCACACCCAAAGCATCGTCCGGTTCCTTTGAAAAATTATCTTTGATGCCTCTTCCAACATGATTTACATGAGGTAAATTTAACTTTCTTTCCTCTATGATCATCGTGAAACTCCATCTTTCTCTTATTAGATGAGTCATGAAACATACCAATGATGAGATTATTGATCATATTATGTGATTTCTGATTAGTCATAATAACGATATGTGGACTTCGAGATCCAATTTCATTTGGTTTCTCATGAATAATATCATTACATTGTCCATCATATCATACATTATTTTGAATCTTCATATTTCTAGCCATTTTCAAAAACCCAAAAAGAATAGTGTGAGAGGAAAAAATCACAATCAAGGGGGAGTACCTTCAATATCTAACATCTTAGGTTTAATTATAATATTGTTACCGTAATTATAGGACTATAACATATACTTATACTTAACCTTAGGGACATCCCTAGAAATACCTTACAAATATCTCTAGGGATCTCACTAAAGTTTTCGCATCCTATTTTCCAAAGGTTAACTAAACCTCCCTCTGATACCTTTTGTAGAGACCCAAAGCTTGACGTACATAGAAATTACATTACTTTTGTGGAATATCTAATGCATAACAAAAATATACACTAAAAGAACATAATAGTTTAGTGTCTTTGGAAACTCTGAATATAATCTTCTAATCATGGTGAAAGATCTTCAACATCTCCCATAAAGATCATCTTTGTTTCTTACCTAAAAACATTCTTTATATCCTGGGGAAAATAAAATATATAAAGGGTGAGCTCAAATTCTCAGAAAGGGTAAGAATAGTGAAAATAAAACAAACCATATACATTTGAACATCAAAATATGAACGTAATATTAAAACATCAAAATCGTGAGAAATGACATTAAACATGGCAGTATGTAAGGCATATATCATAAAGGAACATCAATCATGATAAAATACCATGGGAATAAAACATTAAACTGTGGAAAACCATTATGAACATGATATGATTTCTATAGTAGCCAAGGAATTACTTCCAAGACCATTTTAGTGGACAAAGTCCCCTTTCTGAATCGAGTTCACTTCTCATTCCAATCCTGCAACACTGAACCGGATTAACTTAACCTTCCAGCCATGTCTATCTCATGAGATATAAATCATTACCCAATGCATTGTAGGGAGATATAGGTCTCACCTATCTCTTAATGAAATAATTCTTACGTGTTCCACAACATAAACATAAATCATTCATCATAACCCAAAGAATAAAATGGGATTCATAAACATCATCCCATCATAACATAATCCATAGAAAACAAATGGATATCATTTCATCATAAGAAAATTGAAACCATGTAAATCATAGAGACATTTTACATGAAACATACACATATGAAATAATGATATCTTAGATGGAAAATGGTTTTGATAAAACACTTGAAATAAATTCTTGAGGTAGATATCCTTTTTGATTCAAAATCATTTTCTTTTCACAAAATGCCATGAAATTTTAAAAGAAAATGATTTTGTTGAAAATATTCATGAAATATTGTAGAGTAAGTTTCATGAAAATAAGGTATTATTAAACTGTACAAATCTATTCATGCCGTATAAGTTATAAAAACATTCTCCTTGTACTTTTGTTGGAAAAGTCAAAAAGTTCATCGTATGGTAAAAAAAGAAATATTCCTTTCATAACATGTGGTAAAAGTCATGAATGGGTAAAAATGAGTTTAATCATACATAAATTTTTTTAATAAAACATGTAAATGGATGATAATAATAACACCGGTAAATACTTATGAATAAACCATCTCGGATAAGAACGATATTTGAATAATTATCCCTTACCTTAGGTCTGATATGCTTCGTACGTATCTGAACCTCTTGTGTAATGATTTTAATAATGTAATTGACTTATTAAAGAATCATATTTATTGTTATTATATCATATATGGTTCACTTATGACTGTATATTACCCGTTATTTTGTATATTTCATGTTAAAGTAGCATTTTGGGTAAAATCCTTTTATTTATCATACGTGTTTGGACTTGTTGTTTTTGATATTATTATTAATTGTATAATGATTTACTTACTTACAAAATTTAAATCATGATTTATATATCATATATATTCAATATATATATATATACATAATATATAGATAAATGAAATGAAATACACCGTTCATGGAGACGGTAGGTCGTACGTACGCATGGACGCTGTTTTCCTATACTTATTGACTTGAATGGAAGTAAGTAGATGAAATATATATATACATAAGTCCAGTATCTTTTTCAGGTCATATATTTCATTATTATTCATTATATATACTTTATAATCATTCTTGAATGCTTAACATGGAGAATGAATCTCATCGCGTCGTGGAGAGGGTAATCCATAACATACGCACGAGCGATTATATCATTCCCATAATTATTGAATTGAATTGGAGTGGTTGATATAATATCTCATTATAATTATGATTTTATAGTAACTCTATATAGTTATTATTTACACCATTATACCCATCCAAGTAAGGTGGTGGTGGAAAAATAGATTACACACATCGTGGAGACAGTATTCCGTACGTACACACGCGCGGTGATTTCATTTTCCGTAAGATGGATAGAAGGTGAAATGGGGTTTTTGAATATTCATAATAACATATAATTATATTAGTTATTCTGATGTTATTACATTATAATTAAACAACTAAAGAAGAATAATTTGAAGAAGAAAGAAAACTTGAAATAATCGGTAGAAGAGCTTACCTCTTCTTCGACGCACCTCTTTTAAGCTTCCACTTAAGGCACAAGAGTTGTTCTTTTGAGGATAAAATACCCACTATAATGTTTATATGGATGTTTAGAAGTTAAATGGGCAGTTTTTGGCCGAGCATGAAGGCTCAAAATTGAGTAAAGTGAAGAGGGAGGAGGTGCCCTTTTATAAGGGATGAGTGAGGCAACTTAGGAAAAACATAAAATATTATTTTGAAATAAAGTAATATTCGGTTTATAATAGCACAAAATTTATTTATTTAGAAATTAAAGTGGTGATGGGTCGAAATAATCTCAACCAATAGGTTTTACACAAGTTTAGATTACTATGATAACCTTATCATTTAGATTTAACTCTAAGTTAAATAATTTAACTTTTACCCTGTCTTCTTGTTTTCTTACACTATATGGTTAATAAGCTTACTATAAAAAACAAAAAGAACCCCAAGTGGTTCATTATTATTATATATAACCTTATCTAAGTCATTTGACCGAACCTTATATTTTCAGGAATATAATAACAATTAATAATATAATATCTGTTTTAAAAACTATTTTATGTCAATTTTGACAGTATTTGGGAATTAATTTTTGTGAAAATCATAAGAGCATGATTCGTTCGAAAAAAGTTAATTTAATCAATAATAACATGTCATATTAACCTATAAATTTATTCTAATTTATAAAAAGTCTCAAAATACATTTATTTGGGTATTTATAACATCAATTATGTTAATATTTCACTAATAATGTAATTACTACATCATCATTGTGTCATAAATAAATAAATTATTTAATTAATAAAAATTATAAATAATATACCATTATGTAGGAAATCTTTTTATATTTCTAATTAATATTTATAGTTGAATTTATCTTATGTATAACCCTATATTAAAATTTTTTTGTTATTAAACATTGATTTTAACTCTTTTAACTCGTCTATACATAAAATAAGAATAAATGTACCAATATAATCTAAGTGGACATAAATGGAAATATTTTATTCCGAAGGTTTTTTTGGTCCAATTACACTTATCCCATAGAATTAGGACATGTTTAAGGGTAATAATAATATAATTTTTACCATTAATTACCCTATTTACTTTTAACCGTGGTAAATAAATGTAAAAAGTTACAATTCACCAAAAATTATTCTTATCTTATTGAACAAAATTTTACTCCTTGATATTAACCATGTCTCTAGGATTTTTTAAATTCCACTCACAGAAGTGGTAAAATTATGTTTTATGTAGATTTTCAAATTCTCCTAGGAGGTGGGTAAAAGACGGTGAAAAGTTTAATAAAATTTTTATATATCTAAAATTATTATAAAATGACTCCAATGAATTAAATTGAACTTATATAGGTATTATTTATCAATTTTTACATAAAATAAATTTAAATAAAATAATTAATTGTTTAAATAAAAAGTCGGTTTTTAAATAGTCACCTAGTGTTTTCACTATTAATCAAAAATTGAATGTTTTCAGAAAAATAAAAAAATTCACCCTAGGCTAATTTCGATATTCCAAATCCAAAAATGTAGTCCATTTTGAAGGATTAAATTTATTAAATTTCAAAATGTGGGTATTAATATTCATAACGGCTAGTTTATATAATATTTTAATAGCATATCATTGTTTAGTGATACTCGATATTGCGTGCATCACACGCTATCGTAGAAGGTCGTGATTGCGTGTAAAGCAAGACAAGTCAGGGTTGCGTGTAGTGCAAGATTCCTTTGTTTTTTTGTATAATATAATCCTACCATATTTCATTTATACATTGAATATATATATATATATATACACTCAATGTTGTGTTGAATAACATATATCAAAAGAACTTGAAATTTTCTGTAACACGATTCAAGAATAGTGTTGTGTATACTGCAAGCTAATACGATGTTGGGTATAGCGCAAGATAATATTGGTGTAGCATACAACACAATAAATAAAATAAATTAAAAAGAATACTTCTCATAAAATCTCGAGGGGTTACAAATTTATTATAATATTCTCCCATAAAAAAGGAAAAAAACAAGTTTTAAAGACAACTTATTTTGAAGAATTAAATGTCTAAAAAAAATTGAGTGCTTATTTTGAAATAATTAATCAATATTTTTTTGTTCATTGTGAACATTATATATATATTTCATAAGAATATTACTCATCTTCATATCCAACAATTAAAGGGTGTTGTTATAAAGACCATATTTTAATATTATTAATTTTAAAATATATCTCAATTCTCTTAAAGATCCGTGCTGTGTGTTAATCTAGTTATTGATATTATATTTATTTTAGAATAAATTTTTTGTGTTTTACAGTCAGGATATGGAGGTGGATGGGGGTCTAGGTAACCACAGTAGAATTTCCCTAAGGGTTCAGTCCCATAGGCGAGTTTGGGATCAAGTGGATAGGGTTGCAGATCTAAGGTAGATCAGTTTTACGATTCAATCAAGTTTCAAGATAACTGATCTAAGGGTACATTGACTATTAAAGTTATGGTTATGATCACCTCAATGATTTTAGTTTCCTTATTTGATATGGAGTACTCCTATTCCTCAATTTCTTCCTATGTTGTGACTGAGTTATGGTTGACCATAGAGTTTTTCAAATGGTTATTAGTACATGATACACCTATTGAAAAAAGGATAGATCATATGAAAAGATATAAAACATGTTATTTATTGGTTGATGTCTGTAAGAAATTTTGGGATTATTTAGTCCAATATGACAGATTTTTTACAATATTTTTGATATGGTTTGTCTTACGTGCATCAGGGCTTGAATTAACTAATAACAAAGGAATGTGTCTTTTACCTCCCCTTCTAGAGAGGGGTGTGTTCAAGTCCGAGAGCTAGATGATGATGTTGGTATATCTTGACCGAATTTCTACTGAGCAATAACCATTAAATTGATAATGGTATTTATATTCCATACATCATATCTCATATCTATTCCATCCATTTTTCTTCTAGTGAGGGAATTATTCCGAAATAACATTCTACAAATTTTTTTAGGGATTTTTATAAAGAGAGAGACCAAGTTCATGTTTGATCTCATGCTAGGTGTAGATCCCATAATGAATCCTCCTGATCATTTATCACTATCTGATTTTAGGAGGATTAAGGTATATCTTCAGGATCTTGACATGGAGGGTTTTATATACATGATTACATCTCACTGGGGTGTTCTAGTTCTATTCACATAAAGGGCATATAATTTCCTTCAGTTATTTTTTGATTACAAGAATGTAAACCAATTTATGGTAAAGAACATCCATCCATTTATAAGGATTGATGACCTTTCAAACATTTAAGAGGATATTGTTGGTTCTATAAGATTAACATGTGATTATGTTACCACTAGTTATAGTTTAGTGTATCGGATGTTCCAAATGCTACATTCAATATTTTTAATAGGTGGTATGAGTACCTCGTGATGCAATTTCGGTTGATGATTATACTATTGGTGTTCATGGATCTAATGAACGATATTTTTTACCATTATATGGACTCCTTTATCATAGTATTTTTTTATTAAATGTTTGCATATTCACAAACCTAGGATTCACATACTGATCACCTTGATATTTTTTTGGGGAACTTCAGTTATATCATCATTGTTCTAAATACTCCATGATTAATTTTTTTGATTCGATGGGTGTGATTCCTTGGACATGTGATCACAAACGTAAGTATTTCAATCGATCTAGAGAAGGTGGGAGAAGTGGTATCTTGGTATTAGCCTAAGGATAATTAATCTAAAAAAACTTATGTAATACATTAATTCCATGATTTAGATAATACATCACATAAATAGTCTCGTTACTCACAAGATACCACGTGGACTGAAAGGTTATGTATTGTGGATATTATCAATATAGACATCTTAATCTACAATAATTTCTCTATAATCAAACTCTTCTAGATTCCCTTATATAATTTTCACAACTTATACATATCTTTATAGCCTATTCAAATGAAATCATATGAAATGGATAAGCTCAAACACTTAGTATGGGAAAACTTATAAACATATTATCATGGGTTAGATTATAATCATAATAGGAAACATGAGAATGGGAAAAATATCTTATAAAAATATCATGGAATAATAAGTGGTTTCCATAATTCAAGATAGAAGTACACATAATTTCAAATGGAAAAATATATACCATAGAAAAGGTGTGTGGAATCATAATACATAAACATGAGTCAATAAGCATAATAATGGGAATAATATTTGGCATAAGAGTGTGGAATAAATATAAGAATAGAAATAAAATGTCAAGCATATCCACAAATACATTCGCCACATAGTAGGCTTGGTATAATCATGTGTGTACCTTCTTGGTATTTTTATAAATCCTCTATTGTACTCATTGTCTTGGTATAAATCATCTTGTAAACCATTTTGCTTGAGATAAATCCTCGTGTGTACACTCTTACTTGGGATAAATCCTCATGTGTACCCTTTGGCTTGGATAAAATCATATCATATACCATTTTGATCTCATTATATATAATAATTATCAATTCATTAGAGAGCTATATTGGATCCCACCCATCAATCATCCATACATATTGTACAAATTGAAAATAATCCTGCAAGAACATCATAAATAATGCATTGAAATAAAAATTGGTTCACCAAATTTTTATACGGTATCACAAAAATAGACCTCAATAATATAATTAGTTCATACATAAAATAAAATAACCCAAATAGAGTATTTAATAAGATAATTTAGGATGTGATTCATACAAATTAATTTCCATGGAAATAATTACTTTATATATAAATAGGAAAAATTAGTGAAATACACAAAATAGTTTTTATAAAAACTATTATTTTAATGATAAAATAATAATTTATTTTCATATTGAAAAGACAATTATTATAGGGTGATGTGAATTTAAAAAAATTTAACTTTTGAAATTTAACATGAATAGTAGATCTTTGAAAATACATAATGTTTATCAAAATAAATTTGGGGTGCATGATAAAATATTTGAAAATATAGAAAACGATTTCAATCATTTGAAATACCTATTTTTAAAACCCTCATCATAAAAACGGTGAATATAATTTAATTTTGAAAAGTGGATAATGGAAATAAGAGGATGTATAAGATAAAAAATAATTAGTTATCAAAATATAAAAAAGGAATTTTTTGAGAAGGAAAAACATGCACATGAAGTAAAAACCATTTTAAAAGAGTATTGGAATTATTCTTAATGATAATATACTTTCTAAGATATAAATTTAACAATGTAACACTTTATAATTAAAATTTATATTCTTATAGAGAATAATATAAAGTAAAATGTGATAAATTATTAGGGTGGAATAAATTAATACTTGAATAAATAGGTGTATTAATAATCATTTTACATCATTTAGATGAGTTGAGTGAACCATGAACATTATGACCTTGATATCCTTTTAATTAAAATCAATTTAATAAAATAAAACGATATGGATCTTTAAACCCAATGAATTAAAGAAATAATTTTAAATACATTAATTAGTTATTAATCACATCATATCAAATATTTTATAGTCCAAAATATGAAATAATTATCATGATATTATATTTGAGGGACAAAACCCTTACCATGAATTATCATTTATCTTGTCACACTCTAACCACCTGTATAGAAAATAGAACCATATTGAAATTTTTTTCAAAACTACTATTATGAAAATAATCATTTAAAAACATAATATATAATTATTCCTTACATGTATATTAGTTAGTTGTTTTCTATTTTCAATAGCGAGTGTGAATACTTTCCATTTTTCAAACTAGTTTCATAATAGTGGTTTTTCTCATCATTCTTATTCCAAATTTCCTCATTACTATATCATAAAATGATTATATAATTTTTTTAAAAATTACTTATAATGGTATAATTTAATTCAATCATATTTTTACTTATTATCATTAAATATGAATTTGGAGATGAGAATGTTTTAATGATTCATAGATATTGAAGGGTGTTTTCATCAAATATAAGTTAAATATCTATATTAATATTTTAGAATAAAAAATAATTATTTACATGTCTATATTATGTATTACTATACATAAAATTCTATTGCTCATCTATTAAATAAATTTAAAACATTTTTCATGTAGGTGGTTAAACCAATATAAAAAACATATAATAACTAATGGGTTATTAAGAAGTGAATTATTTATAATATTATTATAAAAAGATGATGATGATATTATTTAATTTTTATTTTTATTATATATTATAATATTAAATAATTATATTAATTATATAACCTAAAAAATGTTAT
Organism: Viscum album; assembly: GCA_963277665.1. Classification (NCBI taxonomy): domain Eukaryota; kingdom Viridiplantae; phylum Streptophyta; class Magnoliopsida; order Santalales; family Viscaceae; genus Viscum; species Viscum album. The sequence continues at coordinate 274,090,873 of OY728142.1, read as the reverse complement.
TACATAATCCGAATAAATCATTTTTAGATCTTAGATTACCTGTTTGGATGGTTGAATGTACCACAACTTTTTATTACCTATATTGTTTATAGGATGTCCAATTTATCCATTAATAAACTTTAAAATTTCATAATAATAGTATTTATACATTAATCTTATTCTCCTGACCATTCATGTATGGTAGTTATGAAAAGAAAATGGAAATCGTCCATTCCATGGGGGCGGTAGTCCACACATATATGTGAATGATGATATCATTTTTCATAGAATGAGGAAAGGGAGTAATACTGCTTATAATTTAAAAAAATAAAATATTTCATAAATATAATAACTATATACTAAATTCCATACATAGACCATACTTTTATTTTGGTGAAGGAAAATGAAACATGTTGTTTCCTGGAGGTAGTATTCCACACAACTCATCAATGATGGTTTGATTATTCTTAACATAAAGGCGAAAGGTGGTAAATACTTCTAACATAATTATAATATCATTACACTAATATAGTTATACTTTTTTTTATAATTTTAATATTTTTTTGATGTTTAGGATAAATAAATTCACATAAGTAAATACAAATGGGAAAGAAACAAGTATAAATTTATACTTCAGTTCATCAATTATATCCTTTGAAAATGGGTTTCTGCATTTTAGGGGTTGTATTTTGTTAATAAAAGAACCTATTAATGAAGGAAAATAAATTTTAAGAGATATTTGAGAGGATTTTGGACTTAAATAAGTTGGTTTTCAAGTGTGTAGGTCCTCAAAACACACTAAGAGGGTATGGTGAATCAATGAGTCAAATTTTCCTTTTAAACCGATAGATCTTGTTCCCATGTTAATAGGAACTTTTAAAAAATGTCAGATGGAATCATGCAGTAAAAAAATATTAACATGTAGAGAGACAACACAACTGTTTTACATGGTTCACTGCAAAAGGATTTCCAATGAAGCATATGTTGATAGTGTGTCAATCGTAGCTAAATCCATTCATCTTCACTAATTGTGGAATATCGAAGTTCATAAATAGTAACTCTATGCTAGACACACATCCTTTAAAAGATGTTAGGGGTAACACACTACCTTCCTTAGAACACTTGCATCGACAACCACTAGCTCAATAATTTTTTTTGAATTCTTACTCAATTTAATTACTTGACGGTTTCTTCAGTATATTTTCATTTAAGTCATTATCCCAAAATATTATGAGACTCTACAAACACCATAGTTCTGAGTTGATGCACTTGAAATCACTATTCTCCTAAACCATATGTTCAAAAAAAAATTCATGTACCTCCTTCCTGAATCTCAAAACATCTATGAAGAAAACTACATTCCTACTACACTATTTCATCATGGAATAACCAGTCCTCAAGAAAATCCATTTTATGGGATAACTATGAATTGGTCATGACTAGGAAATCTTTTTCGCAATGCTCATGATCATAATTGATACATGATTCATGAAGTTTTCAGCCTTCATGAATTCATAATAATTCACCCTTTTTTCAAAAACACTTCATGTCAAATGAAGTGGTGGTAGGTTAATATTTATAGGTTCAACCCTTCCTGATGTTTTCATGCATCAAACAGATTTTTCATGAACCTATAGATTCATGTTTGTGAAGCTCCTTTTTTTATAAAATCACTAGTATAGTTTCATCCATTCAAAAACACACTCTTATTCATGGATAATAATTATAGAATCATTAGTCGCTCACAATGCTTTTTTGTAGTTGTGAAGAATCATTGTCAAAAAATCTTGAATTCATGATGCTTTTCATAGTAGTGAAGAACACTATCATTCAATCATGAGTCTACAAAACTTCATACATTTGTGAAGCTCATAATTTTTGGAAACCTAGTCTTCAAAAAACACAGTTATCATGAAATTTAATCCTTCATAGTATTTGAGAAGAGTCAATCCATTAAAACCACCTTTCATAAATCATGCACCTTCCACCAAGACTTTGAGACAATAATTTTTTCAAAAACTATGAAATGAACCCACCGTCAAAATTATATCCATCTAGTTCGGTAAGATCACTTCCCTTAAAAAATCCTTAATCAACCCAATGATGACTGAAAACAAATTCAATCTACACTCTGAATCTAGCAATGAAAATCCTTACTTCCAATAATATCCATCTTTGGCTTGGTTGGAAATCAGTAGATAAATTCATTAAAGCACCACCAACTATCAGAACCATAAAAGAGAGAAAAAAATCATCCAACTATTTAAATATCTTTGATAAAATCTTTGTGTTTAAAATAAGAGGGGATGAATTAATTGGGATCTCATGATTTGGAATGCTTAATGTTTTCTTAGATAATCTCTGAGAAATATGAACTGCTTCCTCATAACACATAATTCTAATAATCTCATAGAATAATTTCATACAATTTCCTTATAACAAATAATTCACATAATTTCATAGAATAATTCAATATTTTTTCCTCACAACACCAAATTATATATTTTATTCATATAAGAATTGAATGGTTTTTATAACACCCCAAATTGAAAAGGGTTAAATGACTAAATGACGTGACTCATGTCAACAACATGCACCTTCCTCCTTAGAAGCATGTTTAATATGAACTCCATAGTTAAGCATGCTGGGACCGGAGTAGTGATCAGGATGGGTGACCTTTAGGGAAGTTTCTTAGGATGTGTGTGAGTGAGGACAAAGCACAATAGAAAGAAAATGTGTTGGATTGTGGGGACTATCATTAGTTATATTACTCGTTCAGGCATGTGGGTGGACCCTTGGGTGGGGACCATGTGTATGCGAGGCAACTAGTGGTACCTTGCTTTCCAGGACCCAACACCCAAGTTAAGTTGAGGTGTCTATGCGTTCACCCGAGACCCATTTTCATATTTCGTATCAGAGGTGGTACCCATCCTTAGGTGTCGTGCACTGCTTGGGTTTAGATATAGGGACCACAATGAGGACGTTGTGCTCTAAAGGAGGAATAGTATCACCATAAATGATAAAGGGTTAAATGAAAAAATGATATGACTCATGTAAAAATGGTTTTCCTTCCTTTTTAGGAGCCTGTCAAATTATAACTCCATAGTAAAGCGTCATTGGCCTGGAGTAGTGATCAGGATGGGTGTCCTTTTGGGATGTATCCCAAGATATGTGCGAGTGAGTAAAAAGCACACTGAAAAGGACATGTGTTGACATTTGGGTATTTCCACTAGTTAGATTACCCATTCAATCATATGAGTGGACCCTTAGGTGGGGACCATGTTTTTGTTGGGCAACTAGTGGTACCTGGATAGCCAGACCCAACACCCATGTTAAGGAATGGTGTCTATGCTATCACTGGGACCCGGTTGTCATATATGGTATCATAGGTGGTATCCATCATTAAGAGTTTTTCACTTCCTAGGTTTTGATGTAGGGCCCACAATGAGGACGTTGTGTCAGCCTGTGGGGACTTTCATTAATTAGATTGCCCGTTCAGGCATGTGGGCGGACCCTTGGGTGGAGACCCCATGTTTGCGAGGAAACTGCTGGTACCTGGCTGGCCAGGACCCAACACCCACGTTAAGTTGGGGTGTCTATGCTTTCACTCTTACCGAGTTGTCATATTTGGTATCAGAGGTGATACCCATCTATAAGTGTGGTGCACTACCTGGGTTGAGATGTATGACCCGCAATGATAAATTTGTGCTCTAAAGGGGGAGGATAGTAACACCCCAAATGATAAAGGGTAAAATTACAAAATAATATGACTCATTTCAACAATGTGTGCCATCCTTTTTAAGAGCCTACCAGATTAGAACTCCACAGTAAAGTGTGCTTGGCCTGGAGTAGTGATCAGGACATGTGACCTTATGGGATGAATCTCAAGATGTGTGACAGCAAGGACAAAGCACACTGTAAAGGACATGTGTTCGCCTGTGGGGACTGTCATTAGGTAGATTACTTGTTCATGCATGTGGATGGACCTTTGGGTGTGGATCACGTGTCTATTGGGCAACTGGTGGTACCTGGCTGGCAAGGACCCAACACCCATGTTAATGCAGGGTGTCTGTGCATTCACCATGACCCATTTTTCATATTTGGTATTAGAGGTGGTACCCAACCTTAAGTGTTGTGCACTATCTCAGTTTACATGTAGGTCCCACAATGAGGGAGTTGTGCTCTAAAGGGGGGGATTGTAACACCGCAAATGATAATGGGTTAAATGACTAAATGATATGACTTTTGTCACAAAGGTGCACCTACCTTTTCAAGAGCCATCCATATTAGAACTCCACAGTTAAGCGTGCATGGCCTGGAGTTGTGATCAGGACGGGTTACCTTCTGAGATATATCCCAAGATGTGTGCGAGGGAGGAAAAAGCAGAATTGAAAGGACATGTGTTGGCCTGTGGGGACTGTCATTATTAAATTACCCGTTTAGGTATTTTGGATGACCCTTGGGTGGGGACCATGTGTCTGCAGGGAAACTGGTGGTACCTGGATGGCCAGAACCCAACACCTATGTTAAGGTGTGGTGTCTGTGCTATCACCAGGACCTAGTTGTCATATTTTTTATCAGAGGTGGTACCCATCCTTAAGTGTGGTGCACTACATGGGTTGAGATGTAGGGCCCACAATGAGGACGTTCTGCTCTATGGTGGGGGGATTATAACACCCCAAATGATAATGGGTTAAATGACTAAATGGTGTGACTCATATCAACAAGGTGCACCATCATTTTCAGAAGCATGGTAGATTAGAACTCCACAAGTAGGCGTGCATGGCTTGGATTAGTGATCAAGACGGGTGACCTTCTGGGATGTATCTCAAAATTGTGTGCAAGTAATAACAAAGCACTCTGGAAAGGACATGTGTCGGTATGTGGGGCCTCTAATTAGTTAGATTACTCATTCATACATGTGGGTGGATCCTTGGGTGGGGACCACATGTCTGTGGGGAAACTAGTGGTACATGGAAGGCTAAGACCCAACACCCCTTTTAAGGCTGGTGTATGTGCTGTTAAGGAGATCCATTTGTCACATTTGGTATCAGAGGTGGTACCCATCATTAAGTGTGGTGCACATTCTGGGTTGAGATGTAGGGCCCACAATGAGGATGTTTTGCTCTAATGGGGGGGTTATTGTACCACTGCAAATTGATAAACGGTTAAATGAAAAAATGATATGACTCATGTCAATAAGGTGAACCTTCCTTTTAGAGGGCCTTCCAGATTTGAACTCCACAGTTAAGCGTTCTTGGCCTAGAGTAGTGATCAGAATGGGTGAGCTTCTGGGATGTTTCCCAGGATGTGTGTGAGGGAGGAACAAAGACACTAGAAAGGACAAGTGTTGGCCTTTGGGGACTTTCGTTAGATAGATGAACGATTCAGGTAAGTGGGTGGACCCTTGGGTGGGTACCATGTATCTACGTGGCATTTGGTGGAACCTGGTGGGCCAAGACCTAATGGCCATGTTAATGCGGGGTGTATTTGTTGTCCCTGAGACCTAGCTGTTACATTTTTTCAAAATCCTACTACCAAAAAACCTTTCAAATATGAAATTTATTCATTCTCGTACTTTGGAAATAACTCCAAATAACCCATATTTTCAATTTTTAGAGCTCCAAACAAACTCTCCCTAGGTCTTATCTCCCACATAAACTCATATCACATCTACAAAAATATTAAAATTGTTAACACAAATGGTGATATGGTACTAACTGTAACCTCATCATGGGATGGGAGGTGACTCAACACTGAGGTCAAACTGATGTTTCTTGAACACATGTGCTACCAACATCATAGTAAAAATTTCTTATACATGGACATTAGTTCCAACATGATACATTTTAATCCAATATTGTTCATATTTTTCCTTGATTAAGTCATATTTTATCTTAATATGTTTTTTAAAAGAGTGTTCAATAGGATAATTCATAAGATCAATCATCATGTTTCCATCATAGTGAATCACCATCTGTTATTTCACCTCACCACCAATACCAATATGATGTTTCTTCATCGATAAGAGCTAAGTGCAATACTTTTTAGAGGAGATATACTCATCATTATTCATACTAAGAAAAAGATGTTTTTTTTCTATCTTGACCAACCCACAAATTTATTACCGATGAAGAACGTTCCACCACATTTTGACATTCTATCCACCACATCTCCAGCCTAGTCAGCATCAGAAAAATCCAATAATTCATTATAACTACCTACAACAAAGTAAAATAGATATTGAGAGTTCCTCTAATATATCTCTCGATTCTTTTAACTTCTTACAAAATATAATCCTAAGGATTACATTGAAATTGGTGGACTAATCATGTTCCAAATATAATATATTGTCATTTCGCAGTCAGGTATAATAATCTTCCAATGATTATCAAGTATTGGGTGGGATCTAAAGATGTTCCAACCTCATAATTTCCATGTTTTGAACAAACTAAAATCGGAGTCAACTTTGGTTTGGAGTAATGCGTGTTGAATTTCTTCAATATCACTCTTACATATTTTTTCTAAGACATGAAGGTGTAATCCATATTTTGAATCACATGCAACCCAATGATTTATGTGAGTTATACAATCATAGAAATATAAAATTATGATTTCATGTCTTTAGTAAACTATTTCATTTTCCCTACCTAGTTAAACCATAAATAATATCATCTACAAACCCTAAAACCATAAATTGATCATTTTGAGAATTGTTCACATGTATATTATGGTAAAAAGCTATTATTTTAAATTAGGTATTCTTGAAATAATCATAGAGTCAATAATACCACACCTATGGTTCCTTATTCAAATCATATCGGTCATTATTTAATATGAAAACCTTAGCCTCTTAATTCCCAGTTATATATCCAATTGTATTTCCAATTTACACTTCTTCTTCATGAAATGAATTTAATAATTTCATTTAGACATCCATATGATAAAAATTGTACTCTTTCGAAATTTCAAAAGTTAGGAAAATACAGATCAACTCCATTATAGAAATTGGAACAAATTTTTATTCAATATCAATTCCTTCAATCTATACATAGAATTTACACACTAAGAATGCCTTATTTCTGATCATATTTCCATTCTCATAATTTTTTTTAAAGATCCAATTTGGTTTTATAAAATTATGGTATTTGAGTCTCTAAACAAGATCCAATGTCCATTTCTTGTCAATCATATAACGTTCTTCATTTCTAGACATAACCATTGATGCATCCTTCACTGATTCTCCAAATGAGGTTGGGTATACAATTTATAGGAAGGCATAATGGTCATCATTCATCATTATCCTTGTATTTCTAGGTGAATTGTAGTCCCCAATGATGTTGGATTGATAAGTTTATTCTCTTATGTTTCTCCTATGAGGTTCATATGAAGTTTCATCAGCCCTGTTTTCCTCTTATGATTCTTTTTCAGAATCATCATTGTATTGTGGGACCTATATGTTTTTTAATACTTCCACTATTTCTATATTTGAGTCTTTCCTATGTATAATTTTATCTTAATCTTCTATCATATAAGAATATGAGATCCTAAAGTTATTTTTTGTTTTAACTTTAATTACAATTACATCCCTACCTTCCACAATACTTTAATGATGATTATTGTAACATTTACATGCCTTAATCTTTATTGAATATCTAATAAATATTCTCTCATCATTAGAATCACCACAAATTCCTTGATTGACTACCTTGTTTTAGATGAAACATATATTTCAAAAAACATAAAAATAATACATGAGGGTATTCCATCAATACAATAACTCATACAGTGTCTAGGTTTCTCCATTAAAAATCCTTGTTTGATTTTGAGTTTACACTACTGCTTGAACACCCTCTTTCTAGTAATGATGATAAATAAGAATATAAATTAGCGTAGTTATATCAATATTGTTCACCAATCAATTTCTATGTTAAAAAATTCCATTTTTCTATGGGGTTCTCACTGTAGAAACCTCGTACTATATTCCATGTTTTTTTCGGGTTATTTTCAAATTAAATGGATGTGTATTTTCCTCCATTTTCAGGTCATATAATCTTGATTGTGTAGCCAATTTCATTATCATATATTCAATTATAACTCTTTAAAAAATCAACCACTTATCATTTCCAAAAATTAATCCTTAAACAGTTCATTATACTATAATCATCAAAAAAAATTGATGTTACACTCTCCATATGTGCAAGAAACATTTATTGGACCACATATGTTCGTGTGGATTAGATCAATCATATTTTATGATATTTTTTCATCGGAAATTATGAACTCTTGACAATAATTATTCACATTAAGGAATCACATTTTTCACTTTCATGATTTAGAATGAGAATATTGATGAATATCATCATATTATATATCTTTTCCATGTTCTGATGATTAATGTCACACAACCTCCAGTGCCACAAGCCTTTTTCTTCTTCAACTGCTAACTAACAAATGCTATCTTTACTATCAACCATTTATAAATTTTCATCTATTATATATCATTTTATTACATAAATACCCATATTTCCTTTGACAGTGCATCCATTTTGAATAAATTTCACTATTAGCCTTCATTCACAGATTTGACTCACACTCAAAAGATAGTGACACAAACCGTCCACATATAGAACATTAGTTTTCCTAATCTTGTCATTTCCCTATTTTGTATATACAATTCCTTTTATCATTAAATCAAAATAATTTTTGAACCACACTATTCCATCAACTCTTTTCCTTATATTATTCAATAAATATTTATTTATCATCATATGGGATGAGCATCTGTGGTCAAGAATCAACATCTATTATTCTTTATAGCTTTGTGAGATATTTCTACAAGGTTGGACTTCATGATTCCATAATTTTCCATCAATGAGATACTTCATTGAGAGGAGGATAAATATGTACTTTCTAATATTTATTACATGTGCATGGGTTCATCATACTCATATTTTTCTTCTAGAGTATAATTCATATTTGGGAGATTAACTCCATATTGGGGGGGTGTTGACTTCAATCTATGTTATATAGGTATTGTTTTCGCCTTTCCTCTACCTACAATGAATAGATTTATTCACATTGTTATAATAGTGAAAAAATATACATATAAACTATTCTTTCAACATGATTAAGGATATGGCCACATTATCCCTTTTCAACTTCCAAGAACTTCTCCATTAAGATAGCTCCTTTCCTATTCACAGTATGAAATGGTATGGCCTAGGAAGCCACATAATATCATTTACTAATAGGAAATGCCCTCTCACTTTCATTTCTCATCATGTACCCTTTTATTTTAAAACTATTTGATTGGATATAATCTATGGATAAATGGGGATAATTTTCAGCTCTCTTATCAGTTTGATTTGAGGATTTCATTGTTAGGACATCAGGTTATTTTGTGATATGTCCAACTTTAGTATTACCTTTATTTTGGCTCATCTCGTTCCCATCCTTTGATGTTTCAAAAAAATATCCAATTACACTTTTTTTATACACTTGGATATCTAGTCATTGAATTCCTTCTATAATCACCCAAAACAATGTTTAGCTCTTTCTAGTAGCTCTTCTTCAGAAAATTTACAAACTATAATTTCTTCTTTATTTCCCTTTATTTAGATTCAATTTTTAATTTACTCATTAGAGTAAAAAACATATTCTTCAACTAAATAAACTACCTCATCCATCTCCTCCAGCAAATATATAAGGATATTTATGAATTTTTTTAATCTTCAATCATGTTCTTAAATTCTATAACTTTTTTCTTTCAAGAGTTGTAAATAGTTATTCTTACCTTGCTTCTTGTTGATCAATTTATACATCAAGTTGATAAACATAATATTATGATACTTCAATAATGCATATAATATTTATATTTCTCTTTATTTAAATGGAAGTCATATCAAGATAATCTTCAAGTTCCACATTGATATATGATATAATAGTGGATTCCCAAGACACAAATATGTAGTACATTTGATTGAAATATCATGTGTACTATTAAATAGACATGATTTTGTGTTACCATTAAAGTGTAGATTTATTTAAGTCCAATATTTAATGGTAACATACACAGATTAATTTCCATACAAAAAAGATTATAGATGCTCCCAAACTATAATGAGAACCTCAAGATATAATGATTTTAATCCAAAACAAATGTCTTATTATCTACATACAACTTATAATTTGGACACAGTAGATGTTTTAATATAATGTGATGGGGACTCATTATAATTAAGACATATTCTTATAATGTTCTCACATAGTGATATCTATTATTGATATCTTGGGGAGAAACCTGCCAATTGGAACACCACATGTTTTGGGTGTTACTGGATTTTCTTATCAACATACATGTGTAATGGTCTTCTGATGTGAGATCATTTGGAATCCGTGCCATTTTATCACATAAATTGATGTAAGGAAAAAACCATGATAATTAAATCATTGCGAGGTATCTTGTATTGGGAGCGTCATTGGTGGTATGGAATTGGTTGAATGGACCTTAAAGGATTTGTCACTTCTAGGTTAGGAAAGTAATATATCTTAGGCCATGTTAATCGGGGTGGTAGTACCTTCATATTAATATGTCCATGACAGTCAAGGGTAGATCAGTCCAATTATATCATTAAATGAAAAAGTAAAAAAAGATGATGAAATTGGTGGGTTTCATTATTTATGAGATATTAAAGACAAAGAAATTATATTACACATTTTGTGTTCATTGGTTAGTTCTTGATGTCGTGACAGTACTTATCTACTAAGGGCCCTTGATGGGTTGATAGATCCCACTCTTGATCTGTGAATTTTATTCACTACTACTGAGATAAGGCCCGAGTGGGCCACAGACAATAACATATTTGATAATCTTCCATATTCGGTTGAATTGGTATTTTGGACGTTGTTGGCCCGACCACTAGGGTCTATGTTTTTTCCAAGGATATAAGATCACTAAATTAATAAATTAATTCAAATTATTCATGTTAATAATAATTGGCATTGAATTTATTAATTAAATTTATTTCCATGTTTCAAAGTAAATACATGGAAATATTAATTGAATGGATATTATATTAAATATTCAAGGTTCATTTAATATCTGCTAGAATGATGATTAAAGTTAATGGAGAAAGTATTTTCACATAATATATTTATTATATTTCAATAATGTGATAATAATATATCTGAATCATTATTGTAGTCATAATATGTTATTTATATTGGGTTAATTATTCAGGGACCTGAGAGGAAATTCAAAGTAAGTATTTTACACACTATATAATGAGGAGGAGAGGGATTGTGACACCCTAACCCTATAATCCCAGAGTTGGTGAATTATTACATAACATTGGCATAATAAAAAAATATCAAATCTCAAAAGACTGATTAGTTTAGTAGACTTGGAAGTACTAGATACTTTCATAAGGTTTACATTACATCATAAAATGGAAACTACAACACCATTGTTTTCAAAGACAACACTGAGATCCCATAGACTATCCCTGAAGGTCAGTCATAATATACTTCATCGCATCTTGGGAAAAATAAAACATAGAAAGGGGTGAGATCAGATTCTAAGTAAGGATAACAATATAGAATAAACTTTCATAAATAAGCATAAACATTTATGGAAATGTATAAGACTAAAACAAAATCCTTTTAAATTTAAACTTCATCATAATATGAAAAAGATAAAAAACAAATAATTACATATATTTATTCAAATTGATATTATACTATTCAAATAATCACATGAAATATCAATATCCACATTCATAATGATGGAATGCATAATGCCAGACGTTCATAACCACATAGTCAAGGCCTTGTACCAAGAATACAATTATGATTTTGTCAAGGCCTTTTTCCAAGACACTAGTTTGTATCATGAGACCTATCAATGCATCAAGGAGCTATAGCGGGCTCCACCCATTACTTACTAAGTCCAATGAATTCCTCATATGAAAAGGTTTAAACATAACATAAACATTCGTATTAAAACTAGCATACGAAATGTAAATACTTTATCCATAAACAATGAATGGCGTAAAAATAACACATCCACAGTCAAACATACCACAATACCATCAATGCAATATGGAAGCTTTGTATCATAATAAATAATATTCAAATAAGCTTAAAATCAATCAAGGGATGTTGACATAGATGAAATCAAAATATTTTTTGAGAAATATCTCTTTCTATTTTGAAATCATTTAAAATTAATATAATTATAAAAGAAAACATTTATTTTTTAAATACTCATATAATCTTGTATGGAAAACGTTTATGATGCTATAATGGTGTAAAATAGCCGCACCCGCCGTATAAGTTAAAAAACCATTTTTACCTTAAATTTGTAGAAAAGTTCAAAAAGTAACTTGTTTAGAAAACGATGGAAAGATTCCTTTAAAAACATATAAGGTCAAATAAGGGTATAAATGAATTTAACCCATTTTCTAGTAAACAGTAAAAATGTTTTGAAATACATTTTTGTGAAGCATGGATGAGGATGATAAAGAGATCCATATTGAATTTTTTTTCAAAACTACTATTATGAAAATAATCATTTAAAAACATAATATATAATTATTCCTTACATTTATATTAGTTAGTTGTTTTCTATTTTCAATGGCGAGTTTGAATACTTTCCATTTTTCAAACTAGTTTCATAATAGTGGTTTTTTTCATCATTCTTATTCCAAATTTCCTCATTACTATATCATAAAAGGATTATATAATTTTTAAAAAAATTAATTATAATGGTATAATTTAATTCAATCATATTTTTACTTATTATCATTAAATATGTATTTGGAGATGAGCATGTTTTAATGATTCATAGAGATTGAAGGGTGTTTTCATCAATAATAAGTTAAATATCTATATTAATATTTTAGAATAAAAAAATAATTATTTACATGTCTATATCATGTATTACTATACATAAAATTCTATTGGTCAGCTATTAAATAAATTTAAAACATTTTTCATGTAGGTGGTTAAACCAATATAAAAAACATATAATAACTAATGGGTTATTAAGAAGTGAATTATTTATAATATTATTATAAAAAGATCATGATGATCTTATTTAATTTTTATTATTATTATATATTATATAATTAAATAATTAGATTAATGATATAACCTAAAAAATGTTGTTACATAATCTGAATAAATCATTTTTAGATCTTAGAATACCTGTTTGGATGGTTGAATTTACCACAACTTTTTATTACCTATATTGTTTATAGGATGTCCAATTAATCCATTAATAAACTTTAAGATTTCATAATAATAGTATTTATACATTAATCTCATTCTCATGACCATTCATGTATGGTAGTTATGAAAAGAAAAATGGAAATCGTTTATTCCATGGGGGCGGTAGTCCACACATATATGTGAATGAATATATCATTTTCCATAGAATGGGGAAAGGGAGTAATACTGTTTATCATTTAAAAATAGAAAAAATTTCATAAATATAATAACTATATACTAAATTCCATAAATATACCATACTTGTATGTTGGTGAAGGAAAATGAAACATGTTGTTTCCTGGAGGTAGTATTACACACAACTCATCAATGATGGTTTAATTATTCATAACATAAAAGAGAAAGGTGTTAAATGATTCTAACATAATTATAATATCGTTACATTAATATAGTTATACTTTTGTTATAATTTTAATATTTTTTTTATGTTTAGGATAAATAAATTCACATAAGTAAATACAAATGGGAAAGAAACAAGTATAAATTTATACTTCACTTCATAAATTATATCCTTTGAAAATGGGTTTATGCATTTTAGGGGTTGTATTTTGTTAATAAAAGAACCTATTAATGATGGAAAATAACTTTTAAGAGAGATTTTGGAGGATTTTGGACTTAACTAAGTTTTTTTTCAAGTGTGTAGGTCCTCAAAACACACTAAGAGGGTATGGTGAATCAATGAGTCAAATTTTCCTTTTAAACCGATAGATCTTGATCCAATGTTAATAGGAACTTTTAAAAAATGTCTAATGGAATCATGTAGTAATAAAATATTAACATGTAGAGAGACAACACAACTGTTTTACTTGGTTCACCGCAAAGGGATTTCCTATGAAACATATGTTGATAGTGTGCCAATCGTAGCTAAATCCATTCATCTTCACTAATTGTGGAATATCGAAGTTCATAAATAGTAACTATATGCTAGACACACATCCTTTACAAGATGTTAGGGGTAACACACTACCTTCCTTAGAACACTTCCATCGGCTACCCCTAGCTCACTAATTTTTTGTGAAGTCTTACTCAATTTAATTACTTGACCGTTGCTTCAGTATATTTTCATTTAAGTCATTGTCCCAAAATATCATGAGACTCTAGAAACACCATAGTTCTGAGTTTATGCACTTGAAATCACTATTCACCTAAAACATATGTTCAACATTGAGGTTCATGTAGCACCTTCATGAATCTCACAACATCTGTGAAGTAAACTACATTCCTACTACACTATTTCATCATGGAATAACCAGTCATCAAGAAACTCCCTTTTATGTGATACCTATGAATTGTTCATGACTAGGAAATATTTTTCACAATGATCATGATCATAATTGATACATGATTCATGAAGTTTTCAGACTTCATGAATTCAAAATAATTCACCATTTTCTCAAAAACACTTCATGTCAAATGAAGTGGTGGTAGGTTCGTATTTATAGGTTCAACCCTTCCTAATGTTTTCATGCATCAAACAGATTATTCATGAACCTATAGATTCATGTTTGTGAAGCTCTTTTTTTTTCAAATCACTAGTATAGTTTCTTCCATTAAATAACATTCTCTTATTCTTGGATAATAATTATATAATCATTAGTCTCTCACAATGCTTTTTTGTAGTTGTGAAGAATCATTTTCAACGAATCATGCATTCATGATGCTTGTCATAGTAGTTAAGAACACTATCATTCAATCATGAGACTAAAAAACTTCCTACATTTGTGAAGCTCATAATTTTTGGAAACCTAGTCTTCACAAAACCCAGTTATCATGAAATTTAATCCTTCATTATATTTGAGAAGAGTCGATCCATTAAAACCACCTTTCCTAAATCATGCACCTTCCACCAAGACTTTGAGCCAATAATTTTTTCAAACACTATGAAATGAACCCCCTGTTAAAATTATATCCATATAGTTTGGTAAGATCACTTCCTTTAAAAACACTTTAATCAACCCAATGATGATTGAAAACAAATTCAATCTACACTCTGAATCTAGCAATGAAAAGCCTTACTTCCAATAATATCCATCTTTGGCTTGGTTGGAAATCAGTAGATAAATGCATTAAAACACCACCCACTATCAAAACCTTAAAAGGGAGAAAAAAATCATCTAACTATTTAAATATCTATGATAAAATCTTAGTGTTTAAAATAAGAGGGGATGAATTAATTGGGTTATCATGATTTGGAATGCTTAATGTTTTCTTAGATAATCTCTGAGAAATATGAACTGCTTCCTCATAACACCTAATTCTAATTGTGTCATAGAATAATTTCATACAATTTCTTTATAACAAATAATTCACATCATATATAGAATAATTGAATATTTTTTCCTCACAACACCAAATTATATATTTTATTCATATAATAATTTAATGGTCTTTATAACACCCCAAAATGAAAAGGGTTAAATGACTAAATGATGCGACTCATGTCAACAACATGCACCTTCCTTCTTAGAAGCCTGTTTGATAAGAACTCCATAGTTAAGCGTGCTTGGACCGGAGTAGTGATCAGGATGGGTGTACTTCAGGGAAGTTTCTTAGGATGTGTGTGAGTGAGGAAAAATCACACTAGAAAGAAAATGTGTTGGATTGTGGGGATTTTCATTAGTTAGATTACTCGTTCAGGCAAGTGGGTGGACCCTTGGGTGGGGACCATGTGTCTGCGAGGTAACTAGTGGTACCTAGCTGGCCAGGACCCAACACCTAGGTTAAGTTGAGGTGTCAATGCATTCACTCGGGACCCATTTTTCATATTTGGTATCAGAGGTGGTACCCATCCTTTGGTGTGGTGCACTGCTTGGGGTGAGATATAGGGACCACAATGAGGATTTTGTGCTCTAAAGGAGGGATTGTATCAGCATAAATGTTAAAGGGTTAAATGAAAAAATGATATGACTCATGTCAAAAGGGTGTGCCTTCCTTTTTAGGAGCCTGTCAAATTATAACTCCATAGTAAAGTGTGATTGTCCTGGAGTAGTGATCAGGATGGGTGTCCTTTTGGGATGTATCCCAAGATGTGTGCGAGTGAGTAAAAAGCACACTGAAAAGGAAATGTGTTGGCATTTGGGGATTGACACTAGTTAGATTACTCATTCAATCATATGGGTTGAACCTTGGGTGGGGACCATATTTTAGTTGGGCAACTAGTGGTACCTGGATAGCCAGACCCAACACCCATGTTAAGGCATGGTGTCTATGCTATCACCAGGACCCGGTTGTCATATATGGTATCATAGGCGGTATCCATCATTAAGTGTTGTTCACTTCCTAGGTTTTGATGTTGGGCCCATAATGAAGACGTTGTGTCGGCCTGTGGGGACTTTCATTAATTATATTGCCCGTTCAGGCATGTGGGCAGACCCTTGGGTGGAGACCCCATGTCTGCGAGGCAACAGCTGGTACCTTGCTGGCCAGGACCCAACACCCACGTTATGTTGGGGTGTCTATGCTGTCACTCTGATCGAGTTGTCATAGTTGGTATCAGAGGTGATACCCATCCATAAGTGTGGTGCACTGCCTGGGATGAGATGTATGCCCCACAATGATAATGTTGTGGTCTAAAGGGGGGGATAGTAACACCCCAAATGATAAAGGGTAAAATTACAAAATAATATGACTCATTTCAACAATGTGTTCCATACTTTATAGTAGCCTACCAGATTAGAACTCCACAGTAAAGTGTGATTGTCCTGGAGTAGTGACCAGGACATGTGACCTTCTGGGATGAATCTCAAGATGTGTGACAGCAAGGACAAAGCACACTGTAAAAGACATGTGTTGGACTGTGGGGACTGTCATTTGGTAGATTAATTGTTCATGCATGTGGATGGACCCTTCGGTGGGGATCACGTGTCTATTGGGCAACTGGTGGTACCTGTCTGGCAATGACCCAACACCCATGTTAAGGCGGGGTGTCTGTGCTTTCACCATGACCCATTTTTCATATTTGGTATTAGAGGTGGTACCCCACCTTAAGTGTTGTCCACTACCTGAGTTTACATGTAGGTCCCACAATGAGGACGTTGTGCTCTAAAGGGGGGGATTGTAACACCTCAAATGATAAAGGGTTAAATGACTAAATGATATGACTTTTGTCACAAAGGTGCACCTTCGTTTTCAAGAGCCTTCCATATTAGAACTCCACAGTTAAGCGTTCTTGGCCTGGACTTGTGATCAGGACGGGTTACCTTCTGAGATATATCCCAAGATGTGTGTGAGGGAGGACAAACCAGACTTGAAAGGACATGTGTTGGAATGTGGGGACTGTCATTAGTTAAATTACCCGTTTAGGCATTTGGGATGACCCTTGGGTGGGGACCATGTGTCTGCAGGGAAACTGGTGGTACCTGGATGGTAAGAACCCAACACCTATGATAAGGTGGGGTGTTTGTGCTGTCACCAGGACCTAGTTGTCATATTTTTTATCAGAGGTGGTAACCATCCTTAAGTGTGGTGCACTGCATGGGTTGAGATGTAGGGCCCACAATGAGGACGTTCTGCTCTATGGGGGGGTGATTATAACACCCCAAATGATAATGGGTTAAATAAATAAATGATGTGACTCATATCAACAAGGTGCACCTTCATTTTCAGGAGCATGGTAGATTATAAGTCCACAATTAAGCGTGCATGGATTGGAATAGTGATCAAGATGGGTGACCTTCTGGGATGTATCTCAAAATGTGTGCAAGTAATAACAAAGCACACTGGAAAGGACATGTGTCGGCTTGTGGGGCCTGTAATTAGTTAGATTACTCATTCATACATGTGGGTGGATCCTTGGGTGGGTACCATGTGACTTTGGGGAAACTAGTGGTACATGGCAAGCTAAGACCAAACACCCCTTTTAAGGCTGGTGTCTGTGCTGTTAACAGGATCCAGTTGTCACATTTGGTATCAGAGGTGGTACCCATCATTATGTGTGGTGCACATTCTGGTTTGAGATGTAGGGTCCACAATGAGGATGTTGTTCTCTAATGGGGGGGGGGTGGTTATTGTAACACTTCAAATTGATAAATGGTTAAATGAAAAAATGATACGACTCATGTCAATAAGGTGCACCTTCCTTTTCGGGGGCCTCCCAGATTAGAACTCCACAGTTAAGCGTGCTTGGCCTAGAGTAGTGACCAGGATGGGTGACCTTCTGGGATGTTTCCTTGGATGTGTGCAAGGGAGGACCAAGGACACTACAAAGGACAAGTGTTGGCCTTTGGGGACTGTCGTTAGACAGATGACCGGTTCAGGCAAGTGGGTGGACCCTTAGGTGTGTACCATGTATCTATGGGGCATCTGGTTGAACCTGGTGGGCCAAGACCTGATGGCCATGTTAATGCGGGGTGTATTTGTTGTCCCTGAGACCTAGTTGTTACATTTTTTCAAAATCCTACTACCAAAAAACCTTTCAAATATGAAATTTATTCATTCTCCTACTTTGGAAATAACTCCAAATAACCCATATTTTCAAATTTTAGAGCTCTAAACAAACTCTCCCTAGGACTTATCTCCCACATAAACTCATATCACTTCTACAAAAATATTAAAATTGTTAACACAAATGGTGATATGGTACTAACTGTAACCTCATCATGGGATGGGAGGTGACTCAACACTGAGGTCAAACTGATGTTTCTTGAACACATGTGCTACCAACATCTTAGTAAAAATTTCTTATACATGGACATTAGTTCCAACATGATACATTTTAATCCCATATTGTTAATCTTTTTCCTTAATTAAGTCATATTTTACCTTAATATGTTTTTTAAAAGAGTGTTCAATAGGATAATTCATAAGATCAATCATTCTGTTGCCTTCACAGTGAATCACCATCAGTTATTTCACCTCACCACCAATACCAATCTGATGTTTCTTCATCGATAAGAGCTATGTGCAATACTTTTTAGAGGAGATATACTCATCTTTCTTAATACTAAGAAAACGTTTTCTTTCTAGCTTAACCAACCAACACATTTATTACCGATGAAGAACGTTCCACCAAATTTTGACATTCTATCCACCACATCTCCAGCCTAGTCAGCATCATAAAAATACAAAAATTCATTATAACTTCCTACAACAAAGTATAAAAAAAATTGAGAGTTCCTCTAATATATATCTCGATTCTTTTAACTTATTCCAAAATATAATCCTAAGGATTACATTGAAATTGGGTGACTAATCATGTTCCAAAGATAATATATTGTCATTTCGCAGTTAAGCATAATAATCTTCCAATGATTATCAAGTATTGGGTGGGATCTAAAGATGTTCCAACCTCATAATTTCCATGTTTTGAACAAACTAAAGTCAGAGTCAACTTTGGTTTGGAGTAATGCATATTGAATTTCTTCAATAGCACTCTTACATATTTTTCCTAAGAGATGAAGGTGTAACCCATATTTTGAATCACATGCAACCCAAATATGTATGTGAGTTCTACAATCATAGAAATTTAAAATTATGATTTCATGTTATTAGTAAATTATTTCATTTTCCCTACCTAGTTAAACCAGAAATAATATCATCTACAAACCCTAAAACCATAAATTGATCATTTTGAGAATTGTTCACATGTATATTATGGTCAAAACCTATTATTTTAAATTAGGTCTTCTTCAAATAATCATAGAGTCAATAATACCACACCCCTTGTTCCTTATTGAAATCATATTGGTCATTATTTAATATGAAAACCTTAGCCTCTTAATTCCCAGTTATATATCCAATTGTATTTCCAATTTACACTTCTTCTTCATGAAATGAATTTAATAATGTCATTTCGACATCCATATGATAAAAATTGTACTCTTTCAAAATTTCAAAAGTTAGGAAAATACAAATCAACTCCATTATAGAAATTGGAACAAATTTTTATTCAATATCAATTCCTTCAATCTATACATAGAATTTACACACTAAGAATGCCTTATTTCTGATCATATTTCCATTCTCATAATTTTTTTAAAGATCCAATTTGGTCTAATAAAATTTTGGTTTTTGAGTCTCTAAACAAGATCCAATGTCCATTTCTTGTCAATCATATCACATTCTTCATTTCTGTACATAACCATTGATGCATCCTTCACTGATTCTCCAAATGAGGTTGGTTCTACCATTGATAGGAAGGCATAATGGTCATCATTCATCGTTATCCTTGTATTTCTAGGTGAATTGTAATCCCCAATGATGTTGGATTGATATGTTTCTTCTCTTATGTTTCTCTTATGAGGTTCATGTGAAGTTTCATCAACCCTAGTTTCCTCTTATGATTCTTATTCAGAATCATCATTTTATTGTGGGACATATATGTTTCTTAATACTTCCACTATTTCTATATTTGGGTCTTTCCTATGACTAATTTTATCTTAATCTTTTATCATATAAGCATATGAGATCCTAAAGTTATTTTTGGTTTTATATTTAATTATAATTACATCACTACTTTCCACAATACTTCAATGATGATTATTGTAACATTTACATGCCTTAATCTTTATTGAATATCTAAGAAATATTACCTCATATATAGAATCACCATAAATTCCCTGATTGACTACCTTGTTTTAGATGAAACATATATTTCAAAAAACATAAAAATAATACATGAGGGTATTCCATCCATACAATAACTCATACACTGTCTAGGTTTCTCCATTAAAAATCCTTGTTTGATTTTGAGTTTACACTACTACTTGAACACCCTCTTTCTAGTAATGATGATAAATAAGAATATCAATTAGCATAGTTATATCAATATTGTTCACCAATCAATTTCTATGTTAAAAAATTCCATTTTTCTATGGGGTTCTCACTATAGAAACCTCTTACTATATTCCATGTTTTTTCAAATAATTTTCAAATTAATTGGATGTGTATTTTCCTCCATTTTCAGGTCATATAATCTTGATTGTGTATCCAATTTCATTATCATATATTCAATGATAACTCTTTAAGAAATCAACCACTTATCATTTCCAATAAGTAATCCTTAAACAGTTCATTATACTATAGTCATCAAAACAATTGATGTTACACTCTCCATATGTGAAAGAAACATTTATTGGACCACATATGTATGTTTGGATTAGATAAAGCATATTTTATGATATTTTTTCATCGGAAATTATGAAATCTTGACAATAATTATTCACATAAAGTAATCACATTTTTCATTTTCATGAATTAGATTGGGAATATTGATGAATATCATCATATTATACATCTTTTCCATGTTCTGATGATTAATGTGACACAACCTCTAGTGCCACAAGCCTTTTTCTTCTTCAACTGCTAACAATCAAATGTTTTCATTACTATCAACCAGTTATAAATTTTCATCTATTATATATACTTTTATTACATAAATACCCATATTTCCTTTGACAGTGCTCCCATTTTGAATAAATTTCACTATTAGCATTCATTCACATATTTGACTCACACTTAGAAGATAGTGACACAAACCGTCCACATATAGAACATCAGTTTTCCTAATCTTGTCATTTCCCTGTTTTGTATATACAATTCCTTTGATCTTTAAATAAAAATAATTTTTGAACCACATTGTTCCATCAACTCTTTTCCTTATATTATTCCATAAATATTTATTTATCATCATATGGGATCAGCATCTGTGGTCAAGAATCAACATCTACTGTTCTTTATAGCTTTGTGAGATATTTCTACAAGGCTGGACTTCATGATTCTATCATTTTCCTTCAATGAGATACTTGATTGAGAGGATGATAAATATGCACTTTCTAATATTTTATACATGTGCATGGGTTCATCATACTCATATTTTTCTTCTAGAGTATAATTCATATTTGGGAGATTACCACCTTATTTGGGGGGGTGTTGACTTCAATCTATGTTATATAGGTATTTTTTTCACCTTTCGTCTACCTACAATGAATAGATTTATTCACATAGTTATAATAGTGAAAATATATACATATAAACTATTACTTCAAAATGATTAAGGATATGGCCACATTATCCCTTTTCAACTTCCAAGAACTTCTCCATTAAGATAGGTTCTTTCCTATTCACAGTATGAAATGGTATGGCCTAGGAAGCCACATAATTGTCATTTACTAAAAGGAAATGCCTTCTCACTTTCATTTCACATCATGTTCCATTTTATTATAAAACTATTTGATTGGATATAATCTATGGATAAATGAGGATAATTTTAAGCTCTCTTTTCAGTTTGATTTGAGGATTTCTTTTTTAGGACATTAGGTTCTTTTGTGATATGTCCAAATTTAGTATTCCCTTTATTTTGGCTCATCTCGTTCCCATCCATTGATGATTCAAAAAAATATCCAATTACACTTTTTTCTATACACGTGGATATATATTCATTGAATTCCTTATATAATCACCCAAAACAATGTTTAGCTCTTTCTAGCAGCTCTTCTTCAAAAAATTTACAAACTATAATTTCTTCTTTATTTACCTTGATTTAAATTCAATTTTTAATTTACTCATTAGAGTAAAAACATATTCTTCAACTAAATAAACTACCTCATCCATCTCCTAGAGCAAATATATAAGGATATTTATGAATTTTTTTAATCTTCAATCATGTGCTTAAATTCTATAACTTTTTTTATTTCAAGAGTTGTAAATAGTTATTCTTAACTTACTTCTAGTTGATCAATTTATACATAAAGTTGATAAACATAATATTATTATACTTCAATAATGCATATAATATTTATATTTCTCTTTATTTGAATGGAAATCATATCAAGATAATCATCAAGTTCCACATTGAGATATGATATAATAGTGGATTCCCAAGACCCAAATATGTCGTACATTTGATTAAAATATCATGTGTACTATTAAATAGACATGATTTTTTTATTACCATTATAGTGTAGATTTTTTTAAGTCCAATATTTAATGGTAACATACATAGATTAATTTCCATATCAAAAAGATTATAGAAGCTCCCAAACTATAATGAGAACCTCAAGATATAATTATTTTAATCCAAAACAAATGTCTTATTATCTACATTCATCTTATAATTTGGACACATTAGATGTTTTAATATATGGTGATGGGGACTCATTATAATTAAGACATATTCTTATAATGTTCTCACATAGTGATATCTATTAGTGATATCCTGGGGAGATACCTGCCAATTGGAACACCACATGTTTTGGGTGTTACGTGATTTTCTTTTCAACATACATGTGTAATGGTCTCCTGATGTGAGATCATTTGGAATCCGTGCCATTTTATCACATAAATTGATGTAAGGAAAAAACCATGATAATGAAATCATTGCGAGGTATCTTGTATTGGGAGCGTCATTGGTGGTATGGAATTGGTTGAATGGACCTTAAAGGATTTGTCACTTCTAGGTTAGGAAAGTAATATATCTCAGGACATGTTGATTGGGGTGGTAGTACCTTCATAATAATATGTCTATGTCAGTAGAGAGTATATTAGTCCAATTATATCATTAAATGAAAAAGTAAAAAAAGATGATGAAATTGGTGGGTTTCATTATTTATGAGATATTAAAGACAAAGAAACTATATTACACATTTTGTGTTCCTTGGTTGGTTATTGATGTCGTGAAAATACTTATCTACTAAGGTCCCATGATGGTTTGATAGATCCCACTCTTGATCTGTGAATTTTATTCACTACTACTGAGATAAGGGCCCAGTGGGCCACAGCCAATAACATATTTGATAATCTTACAAATTTGGTTGAATTGGTATTTTGGACATTGTTGGCCCCACCACTAGGGTCTATGTTTTTTCCAAGGATATAAGATCACTAAATTAATAAATTAATTCAAGTTATTCATGTTAAGAATAATTGGAATTGAATTTATTAATTAAATTTATTTCCATGTTTCAATGTAAATACATGGAAATATTAATTGAATGGATATTATATTAAATATTCAAGGTTCGTTTAATATCTGCTAGAATGATGATTCAAGTTAATGGTGAAATTATTTTCACATAATATATTTATTATATTTCAATAATGTGATAATAATATTTCTTACTCATTATTGTAGTCATAATAAGTTATTTATAGTGGGTTAATTATTCAGGGACCTAAGAGGAAATTCAAATAATGTATTTTACACACTATATAATGATGAGGAGAGGGAATGTTAACCCCTGACCCCAGAATCCCAGAGTTGGTGCATTATTACATAACATTGGAATAATCACAAAATATAAAATCTCAATAGACCTATTAGTTTAGTAGACTTGGAATTACTAGATACATTCATAAGGTTTACATTACATCATAAAATGGAAACTACAACACCATTGTTTTCAAAGACAACACTGAGATTCGATAGACTATCCCTGCAGGTCAGTCATAATATACTTCTTTGCATATTGGGAAAAATAAAACATAGAAAGGGGTGAGATCAAATTCTATGTAAGGATAACAATACAGAAGAAACTTTCACAAATAAGCATAAAAATTTAAGAAAATGTATAAGACTAAAACAAAATCATTTTAAATTTAAACTTCATCATAATATTAATAAGATAAAAAAACAAATAATTACATTTAATTATTCAAATTGATATTATACTATTCAAATAATCACATGAAATATCAATAGCCACACTCTTAATGACGGAATGCATAATGCCAGACTTTCATAACCACATAGTCAAGGCCTTGTTCCAAGAATACAATTATGATTTTGTCAAGGCCTTTTTCCAACACACTAGTTTGTATCATGAGACCTATCAATGCATCAAGGAGCTATAGCGGGATCCACCCATTACTTACTAAGTCCAATGAAATCCTCATATGAAAAGGTTTAAACATAACATAAACATTCGTATTAAAACTAGAATACGAAATGTCAATACATTATCCATATACCATAAAAGGTGTAAAAATATCACATCCACAGTCAAACAAACCACAAAACCTTCAATGCAATATAAAAGTTTTGTATCATAATAAATCATCTTCAAATAAGCTTAAAATCAATCAAGGGATGCTGACATAGATGAAATCAAAACCTTTTTTTAGAGAAATATCTCTTTCTATTTTGAAATCATTTAAAATTCATATAATTATAAAAGAAAACATTTATTTTTTAAATATTCATATAATCTTGTATGGAAAACTTTTATGATGTTATAATGGTGGAAAATAGCCTCACCCTCCGTATAAGTTAAAAACCAATTTTTACCTTATATTTGTCGAAAAGGTCAAAAAGTACCTTGTTTAGAAAACGATGGAAAGATTCCTTTAAAAACATATAAGGTCAAATAAGGGTATATTGAATTTAACCCATTGTCTATTAAATAGTAAAAATGTTTTGAAATACATTTTTGAGAAGCATGGATGTGGATGATAAAGAGGTCCATGTGAATACTTACGTAAAAACAACCACGGATAATAAAGAGATTGTGAAATTAACCCTTACCATGTAATTTTCCTTGTTCAAGGGAAGGTTAACCTCTTGTATAATGGTGAAATAATTTTTATTAAATTATACAGGAATCATATACATTAATATGATATCATATATGATCTTTTAACATAGTTTTGTTAATAATATCTTAGTATTATCATCATTTTAGGTGTTAACTGATTTGTTTTCCTTTATAAGATTTGTTATGTAAGTAATGTTTTTTAGGGATAGGATGTATCCTGTTCATATTTAGAAAGATATTAAGTCATTAAAAATTATTTTTAACCATCTAATGAAAATTAGTCTGGAATGGATTACGATGGGGAATGAATCTCATCCCGTTCGGGGAGATGGCAATCCGTACGTACGCACGAGCAAAAATATCATTATTTTGATATTAAAATAATATATAATTGGATGGTATATCATATATAAAGAATCATTATCATTATATATTTATTATTTACATCAATTACACATCATTATTATACCCATCCAAATAATAATATATTGAATAAATATTACACCACGAAGTGGAGACGGTAAATTGTTCGTATGCACGTATGGTGACATGTCATTAAAAGGATGGATAGATTACTGAATATGGTTGTTCCATATTTATAATTAAATTACATAATATATAATATACTGGAGTTATTATTTTATAATGGAAAAAACAAAGAAATGGGTAGTGGAAGAAGAAAATAACTTGAAAGAGGTGATGAAATATTTACCTCTTCATCGGGTTCTTCCTTTTGATTTGATCAAAAGGGATCCTTATGATGGCTTTATGACTAAAGGAATGCCTCTACGATGAAGGTAGGACAGTTGAAAGGGTATTTCGGCAGAGGCAGGCCAAGCCAAATGGCTTTTTAGGTGTGAATTAGAGGGAAGGTGGAGCCCCCTTTTATTAGAGGGGTGAGGGGAACCTAAGGAAAAGCTAGAAATGTTATTTTATAATAAAATCACATTCTATTTATAATGGCTCAAAAATTAATTATTTAATGGATAAGGTGGGTATGTGTCGAAAACCAGTCAACTAATAGGTTTTAGATTGATTTGGGTCACTATAATAACTTTATTTTTTAGATTTAACTCTTAGTTAAATAGTTTGACATTTACCATGTCTCTTTGTATTTTAATATTATATGGTTAATAAACTTACTATATACTTCCAAGAGAACCCCAAGTGTTTAATTAATGATACAACTATCATTAAATAAGTCTTTTGGCCAATTCTTAAATTTTTAGGAATAGAATATCAATTAATAATATAATATTTGTTTTTAAAAATGCTTTTATGTCAATTTTGATACTATTTGGTATTTTGTTTTTGATAAATTACTAACAGAATTATTACTTCAAACAAAATTCATATAACCAATCCTAATATATAATATTAAACTATAAAATTAGTGCAATTCATAAAAATTATGATATTACATTTATTTGGATATTTATAATATCAATTATTTTAATCATCCATTAATACAGTAATTACTACATCATCGTTGTGTCATAAATAAATTTAATTATATACTGTCTAAAAACTATACTTAAAATACCATTACGTAGGAAATATTTTTATATTTTTAATGAATATTTATAGTAGAATTTATCTTATATTTGACCCCATATTAAAAATGGTTTAGTTATTAAACATTGAATTTATCACTTTTAATTCTTATTTGAATTAAATAATAATAAATGTCCTAATCTAATCCAAGTGGACCTAAAGGATTATGTTTAATTCCTAAGTTTGTTTTGGTCGAATTAAACTGATCCAATATAATTATGACATGTGTTAGGATAATAATAATGTCATTTTTCCCCTTAATTACACAATTTACTTTTAACTGTGGTAAATAAAAGTAAAAAGTTACTATTCAAAAAAAATATGTTCACCTTATTGAACCAAATTTTAAATAATAATATCAATTGTGTCTCTAGGATTTTTAAATTCATCTCACAGAAGCAGTAAAATTATGTTTTATGTAAATTTGAAAATGCTCTTAGGTGGTGGGTAAAAGACAGTAAAAAGTTCAATAAAATTTTTTTATATCTTAAATTATTATAAACTGACTTCAATGAATTAAATTGAACATATATAGGTATTATGTATCTATTTTGACCTAAAATAAATTTAAATAAATAATTTCTTAAATAAAAATTCAGTTTTAAACTATAACTCAGTGTTTTTCACTGTTCACCAAAAATTGAATGTTTTCCAAAAAATACCAAAAATTTACCCTAAGCTAATTTCGATATTCCAAATCCAAAAATGAAGTCCATTTTGAAAGATAAAATTTATAAAATTTGAAAAAGTGGGTATTACTACTCATAATGGATAGTTTTATCGGTTGTGGTGTTTTAGAACTCAAAGTTGCATACAACAAATGCTACTGTATTATTCAAGGAGAAGCGTACTGTGGAAGCATGGGGTGTTACATTCTACCCTCCTTCAAATAATTTCATCCTCAAAATTTCTAGAATATTACTGCATAAAAAGATGCAGGTCGTTCTTCATCATAAGTTCCTTGGATTCCCACATTGCCTCTTCCATCTTAGGGTTTCTCCATAGAACTTTTACCAGACGAGTCGTCTGATTTCTCAGTAATTGTTCTCTTGTATCACGAATCTTGATATGAACTTTGCAATAAGATAGATCGAGTTCTAGTTATAATTCCTAATAGGTAAGTACATGCACTGGGCCAGCCATGTATTTTCTCAATAGTGATATGTGGAACACATCATTAAATTTGGAGAGACTTGGCGGCATTACCAAAATGTAAGCTAAAGCCCCAATTCATTCTAGAAATTTGAAAGGTCTGCTGTATCTAGGACTCAATTTAGCTTTCTTATCAAAACGTATAACACCCTTCCATTGATATACCTTCATGAAAAAAAGATCTCCTACCAGAAATTCCAAATCCCACCTTTGGTTATCGTCATATCTCTTCTTCCTAATTTGAGCTGCATTCATGTGGTTTTGGATTACCTTCACATTTTCCATCGTTTCCTCCACCAGCTCTGGGCCTATGAGTTTCCTTTCACCAACATCATCCCAACAGGTTGGTGTGCAACATCTCTTTCTTGATAATGCTTCATATGGTATCATCAGTATACATTAATTGAAGCTATTGTTATAGTAAAATTCTACCAACCGTAAATATTGATCCCACATACCTTGAATGTCAAGTGAGCGTGATCTCAACTTGTCTTCTATGGTTTGAATAGTCCGTTCTGATTGTCCATCATTTTGGGGGTGGTAGGAAGTTCTCAAATGAAATTCTGTATCACGGGATTTTTGATGACTTTTCCATAATCATGATGCAAAACGTGGATCACAATAAGAAACAATCGATAGTGGTACTCCATGAAGTCTTAAAACTTCATTAATATATAGTCATACTAATCGTTAAAGTGGTAAGTATTCTCTTATTGAAAGAAAATGTGCTGAGTTGTTAAGAAGATCAACAATCACCCATATTGCATCATTATTTCTAGGAGTCTTTGGTAGTCCCATGACATAGTCCATTGTAATATTATCCCACTTCCACTCAGGTATGGGAAGAGGTTTCATGACTCCTCCTAGATGTTGCCTTCCATCTTTCACTTGTTAACAAACCATACATCTTAACACATAATCAGCAATCTCCCTATTCATGTTGTCCCACCAAAAATGTTAATTCAAATAATTATATATCTTTGTGCTACCAAGGTGTATAGAGAAATTGGAACTACGAGCATCATCTAACAATTCCCTTTTTATATCAGGTATATCGGGAGCACGAATTCTCTTCCTATATTTCAAAATTCCATCTTAATACACAAATTCACTCAATATCCCATCATTCCCAGCATTAATTTTCTTTTGAAACTCTTCATAACCTGTCTAATAATTCTCTATCCTTTCTAGTAAAATTTTTTTGGAAAACATTTTAAAAATAATTGATGTTTCACCTTCCATGGGGATTCCCATATCCATCATTACTAGATCCATGTATATAGGATCCTTTTCAACTCTCATCTTGTTCAAAACTCTAAGATCCTTTCTTCTCAAAGAATCTTCCACTATATTTGACTTCCCCATGAGTTATTGTATAGTGAAATCATAATCCTTGAGTAGTTCAAGACATCACCTTTTCCTCATGTTGTGTTCTTTCTGTGAGAAAATATACTTCAAACTCTTTTG
Source organism: Viscum album (assembly GCA_963277665.1). NCBI lineage: Eukaryota > Viridiplantae > Streptophyta > Magnoliopsida > Santalales > Viscaceae > Viscum > Viscum album. The sequence goes on along the minus strand of OY728142.1, from coordinate 274,060,964 downwards.
ATCGGTATATATCTAAAATTTTTCACCATAGAGATAATGTCTCCATATCTTCAAAGAAAAGATTACAGCTACTAACTCAATATCATGAGTAGGATTGTTTTTCTCATGAATTTTTAGTTGTCGTGATGCATAGGCAATAACCCAATCATTCTGCACAAGGACACAACCAAGTCCTTTCATTGAAGCATCACTATAAATAACAAAACCATCATTCCCTTATAGTTGAGTCAATATAGGATCATTTAATAATATTCTATTTAATTGTTCAAAACATTCTTCACATTCTTTTGTCCAAACAAATTCCACCCCTTTACGTGTGAGCTTGGTTAATGGTTTATCCAATCGAGCAATATTCTGGATGAAATGCCGATAATAACCTGCTAAACCAATAAAATTATGTACCTCAGTTATTCATGTCGGTGCTGGCCATTGTTGGATTGCTCTTTTTTTATGAGGATCAATGGATATTCCATCCTTAGAGATGATATGTCCAAGAATAGAAATCTCCCTAATCCAGAATTCACACTTGCTAAACTTCCCATATAATTCATGTCTTCTAAGAGTATTTAGGATAATGCGTAAGTGATTTTCATGATCTTTGTAGCTTTTAGAGTGTACCAAGATATCATCAATAAATACCACTACAAATTCATCAAGATATTACTTGAAAAATCTATTCATTAGATCCATGAAAACAAAGGGTACCTTATTCAACCAAAAAGGCATTACTGTAAACTTGTAATGACCGTACCATTTTTGAAATTCTCTCTTCAGAATGTATTCCTTCTCTAAGCACAACTAATTATATCCCGATAGAAGGTCAATATTTGAAAAGTATTGAGATCCATGAAGTTGGGAAAATAAATCATCAATTCGAGGTAGGGGATACTTGTTCTTTATTGTTATAGCATTGATCTCCCTGTAGTCAATGCACAACCTCATAGATCCATATTTCTTCTTAACAAAAAGGATATGGGCTCCACATAGAGAAACACTAGGGTGAATAAATCCTTTATTACACAATTCCTCTAGTTGTTTATTTAGATCCACTAATTACATAGTGGTCATTCTATATGGGGTCATCGATATGGGCCTTGAATTAAGAATTAAATCAGTGGAAAACTCAATTTATCATTTTGGAAGATGTCCAAGTAAATCCTTTGAAAACACATCAACATATTCTTTCACAATATCTACACCCTATATTTGAACATTATTTTCCTCACCCACAGTTATTTCATTCACTTCCTCCCCAATAATTGAATTTAGATGTGCTACTGGGGGTGAATCAGGATAAGAATAAGGTGGTGACATTTCTTCTCTAAAGATAAGATCTTCTTTATCATCATCATCAAAAATAGTAACCTTCTTATTGTCACAATAAATTTTTCCATCATGGTCAAATATCCAATCAATACCAAGGATTATATAAAATTAAATCATTGGTATGATGATGAGATCAGAAGATAAAGAACATGTGTATGCTGTAATGGGGACTGATTCACAAAAACATTGTTGCAATAATACTTCCCTTTTGAGTATTGGTTGACAACTCCCTTGTTAAATAAAATTGGAAATATCTAATTTTATTATCAAGCATGGAAGATATGTAATAGTGGAAGGATCCAGAATCAAATAAAGCATTTTCTAAACTTGAGGAAACCATTAAATTACATGCCACTGCATCTTTCAGATCATCAACCGCAGTAGTAGAGATAGCATAAGCTTGGCCATGATCCCTTGGCCTTTTCTGAGGTAAGTTCCCCTAACGCTTAGGATATTCATTCATATAATTCCCCCTTTATCTACAATTGAATCATTCAAAATCGACAGCCTCTTTCGTCCGCTTGTAATCACGAGCTTGGTGGCCTTTTTCACCACACTGGTAACATACATCCATTCCCTTCAGGAAAGTACCAGGGTGTTTCTTCCCACATTCACTATAGTATGGATATTAAACTTTTACATTCTCCCCCTTATTTCCATTTCCAGAGTGTACAGAATATCTCTTCTTCTCTTACTTTTCTTTAAAGTCGTAAGACATAGAGAATTCTTTTTCTATCTTGATAGCACATGAGACAAAATCTTTGTATGAAGAGAAGGATTGTGAGACTAATGCTCGATGGAGAAATTGTTTAACCCATCAATGAAATGATAAGTATTACTTCTTGGGTTATGTATATAATCTGATGCATGCCTTTCAAACCTTGTAAAGTTAGGCTCATACGTTGCGACATTCTAATCCTCCTTTTTCCTCAAACTTAGAAATTGCCTTTTCATATATGCTCGATGGTCATGTGGAAATTATTTTTCTTAGAAAATCTCTTTAAACTCCCTCCATTCCATATTTGATACTTCATCATATTCCTTTGTATTTTTAATCAGTGACCACCATCGATCTGCATCTCCAGTGAGGTAGTAAACTGCCAAGACAACTTTTTCATTTCACTACTCCGCAAGGTGTGGAATATTTTCTCTAATGAAGTTATCCATTTCTCGGCCACTAATGGATTTTTATTCCCATTAAATGTTGGAGGATGATGCCTCATGATGCGATCTAACACTTATCCTCCATGTTGTGGATCAGGGTGCTCCATACAGGTAAGGTTATTATTCATAACCTGAGTGAGTTCTCCCAATATGGTGATAAGCTGGTCAACACCAGTTGTATCACCATCTCCACTATAATTAACTTGATCATGAGGTCAATCCCTACATGGAGTGCATGCATTGATATAGTCCATTCCTTCCACTAGGCTCCATTTCTAAAAAATGGCATAAACTAGATTTGTTTATGAGTTGAAATACATAAATCCAAACATGTAAAACACTTTGCATAAACTGAACAGTTTATGGATATAATCCATAATCATAAAAAATGTTTTCATAGAGGAATTATATACTCATAAAACCTTCATAATGGGTTTTAAAGAAAATGAGAATTATCCTAAGAAAATCCCCTTGGAGTGTCGTAACCAAGAGTGCAATAAGGCCCATTGTCATGCACCAGTTCTCGTTCAAGTCTAGCTCAATGTGGTGCTTTTGGGTTTTACCCCAAGGAAAATCTGTGCCAGAGCTGCCTCTACCAGCTCGTATCTATACAGGGATGTATCTCTTGGAAAAATCACAAAATCTCTACAATAACACATTTATTGGAAGTTATTCTACACTAATCCTCAAAGTCTATCTTAGGGTAATGTGCTCTAATTAGAGTTTATCTAAATCTAGTTTCCAAGGTTTTTACTAAACTTCATCTGATACCAACTGTAATGCCCCGACCCCAGAAGCCCAGATTCGTTGCATTATTACATAACGTTGGCATGGTCACAAAATATCAAATCTCAAAAGTCTGATTAGTTTAGAAGCCTTGTAAGTACTAGATACATTCATTAAGTTTACATTACATCATAAAATAGAAACTACAACAACATTGTTTCCAAAGAAAACACTAAGATCCTATAGACTATCCCTACAGGTCATCCACAATATACTTCTTCCCATCCTTGGAAAAATAAAACATAGGAAGGGGTGAGCTCAAATGCTCAGTAAGGATAACAATATAGTAGGAACTTTGATAAATAATAATAAACATTTAATGCAATTTATAAGCGTAAAACAAACTCCTTTTACACTTTAACATCAGTATAATATAGAAAAGATAAAATAAAATAATTCCATTTACTTATTCACAAGGAAGTTATACTTGTTAAATAATCACATGAAATAACAATAGCCACTTTCATAATGATGGAATACATAATGCTAGACTTCAAAGACCATCTAGTCAAGGACTTGTGCCAAGAATACAAATAAGATTTTGACAAGGCCTTGTGCCAAGATACTATTTTGCCTCATGATACCTATCGATGCATCGAGGAGCTATAGCGGGCTCCACCTGTCACTTACTAAGTCCAATGCATTCCTCAAATGAAAAGGTTTAAACATAACATAAACATTGGTATTAGAACTAGCATACATCATGTCTATACTTTATCCATAAACCATGAATGGTGTAAAAATAACACATCCACAGTCAAACATATCAAAAAACCACCAATACAATATTGATGTTTTTTATCATAATAAATCAACTTCAAATAAGTATAAAATCCATCCAAGAATATGGACATACATGGCATCAAATCCTTTTTTAGGGAAATATCTCTTTCTATTTTGAAATTTTATAAAATTCATATAATTATAAGAGAAAATATTTATATTGTAAATATTAATATAAACTTGTAAGTGAAGCTTTGATGATGTTATAATGGTGGAAAATAGTCGCACCTGCCGTATAAGTTACAAAACATTCTTACCATAAATTTTTCAAAAAGATCAAAAAGTACCTTATTTGGAAAATGACAGAATGATTACTTTCAAAACATATAACGTCAAATAAGGGTATAAATTACTTTAACCCATTGTCTAGAAAATAAATAAAATGTTTTGAAATACTTTTTTGAGAAGCATTGATGTGGATGTTAAAGATGTCCCAGTGGATACTTACATAAAAACAACCTCGGATAATAAAGAGATTGTGAAATTAACCCTTAACTAGTACTTTTCATTGGACAAAGGTTGGTTAACCTCTTGTATAATGGTTAAATAATTGTTATAAAATTATGCAAGTATCATATACATTAATATGATATCATATATGATCTTTTAACGTTGCATTGTTAATAATATCTTAGTATTATCATCGTTTTGGATGTTGATTGATTTGTTTTCCTTTATATGTTTTGTTACGTAAGTAATGTTTGTTATGGATATGATGTGTCTTATTAATATTATTAATTATATTAATCCTTTAAAAATTATTTTTAATCATCTAATGTAATTTTTCTTGAATGGATTACAATGGGGAATGAATCTCATCACGTTCATGGAGATGGTAATATGTATGTACGCACGAGCAACAATATCATTATTTTGATGTTAAAATAAAATATAATGGGATAGTATATCATATATACTGAATCATTATCATGTTATATTTATTATTTAAATCAATTACATGTCATTATTATACCCATCCAAATAATAATGTATTGAATAACAATTACACCACGACGTGGAGACGGTTAGCCATACGTACGCACGTATAGTGACATTTCATTCAAAGGATGGATAGAATAATGAATATGGTTGTTCCATATTTATAATAACATAATATTATATAGAATATACTGGATTTATTATTTTATAATGGAATCAAAAAATAACGAAGAAGTGGAAGAAGAAAAGAACTTGAAAGAGGTGATGAGATATGTACCTGTTCTTCGGGGTCTTTCTTTTGATTTGATCAAAAGGGCTCCATAAGATGGATTTATGAATAATTGAAGGCCTTTAGGATTATGGTAGGATAGTTTAGAGGGTATTTGGGCAGATTTTGGCTGAGCCAAATGGATTTGAAGTTGTGAATTATAGAGAAGGGGGAGTACCCTTTTATAAGCGGGGTGAGGGGCGCCTTAGGAAAAGTTAGAAATATTATTTTATAATAACTTCATTTTAGGTTTCTAATGGCTCCAACAAGATTATTTAAAGGGTAAAGTGGGGATGGGTCGAAAACCCCTCAACCAATAGGTTTTAGATAGGTTTAAGTCATTATATTAACCTTATTTTTTAGATTTAACTCTTAGTTAAATAGTTTGACATTTATCATGTCTCTTTGTATTTTTATATTATACGGTTAATAAACTTACTATATACTTCCAAGAGAACCCCAAGTTGTTAATTAATGATAAAACTATCATTAAATAAGTATTTTGGCCGATAATAATATTTTTAAAAATAGAATATCAATTAATAATATAATATTTGTTTTAAAAACTCTTTTATGTCCATTTTGACACTATTTGGTATTTTGTTTTTGATAAATTCATAAAAGAATTATTACTTAGATGGATATTCATATAACCAATCCTAATATGTGTAATTAAACTATAAACTTAGTGTAATTTATAAAATATCTCAAATTACATTTATTTGGATATTTATAATATCAATTATTTTAATCATTCATTAATACAGTAATTACAACATCATCATTGTCTCATAAATAAATTTAATTATATAATGTCTAAAAAACATAAATAAAATACTATTATTTAGTAAATATATTTATCTTTATAATTAATATTTTTAGTCGAATTTATCTTATGTGTAACCCTATATTAAAAAGGGTTTCATTATTAAACATTGAATTTAACACCATTAACTCTTGTTTGAATTAAATTATAATAAATGTCTTAATCTGATACATGTAGACCTAAAGGATAATATTTTATTACTATGGTTGTTTTTGGTCGAATTACACATATCCAATAGAATTAGGACATGTGTTACGGTAATAATAATGTCATTTTTATCCTTCATTACCCTATTTACTTTTAACCGTTGTAAATAAAACTAAAATGTTACTATTCATGGAAAAATTATTTCCATCTTATTGAACCACATTTTACTTAATAACATCAATCGTGTCTCTTGGAATTTGGAAATTCAACTCACAGGAGTGGTAAAATTATGTTTTATGTAAATTTGCAAATGCTCCTATGAGGTGGGTAAAAGACAGTAAAAAGTTCAATAAAATTTTTATATATCCGAAATTATTATAAACTGACTCCCATGGAGTATATTGAACATATATATGTATTATATATCTATTTTTACCTTAAATAAATTTAAATAAAAATTCAGTTTTAAACTATAACTCAATGCTTTTCACTAGTCATAAAAAATTGAATGTTTTCAGAAAAATACCAAAAATTCAACGTAATCTAATTTCAATATTCTGAATCCAAAAATGAAGTTCATATTGAAAGATAAAATTTAAAAAATTTCAAAAAGTGGGTATTACTATTCATAACAGATAGTTTGATTGGTTGTGGTGTGTTAGAACTCGAAGTGGCATATAACACACACTATGGTATTATTCAAAGAGAAGTATACCGTTGAAGCTTGGGGTGTTACAGAGATTCCCCAAGAATTATTCACTATATCTCTCTTTTTTATTATATACATAGAGACTCAAGATCTATAAGTTTAAATCAAGCTTCATCTTGGGCATCACAAGAAAGGAGACATAGTGATTGTCAGAGCATTGAAGGCGTCATCAGAACTTCATGCTGGCACCTAGATTTTGATTATCGGCGCTTTCCTAGAATTTGAAGCATGTGTGGGAGAACTATAGTAATTTGGATTTGGATCATTCAATAAGATATCAACAATGATAAGATGATGTCAATTGTGTCCTCAATCAAACTAGGTATTCATTATTTTAATTTTTTTTCAAAAAACTCTTCACATGAGATCTATGGCTTTTATGAGGTTGTAATTAACTAAAATCGATGAGTTCATGTTGATCATCAGTGGAAAGATTTTAATTTCCCGTCATTTGGGGCTTCCACTACACACCTGTTAAATGAAATTGGTATCATACTGATGCAAGAAAAGTTAAATCCAATATAAAAATTAAATTTTCATTAAACCATGAAGAGGGTGTCCTTACAGTCCCAACACTACAAAAGAATTCTTAATTTGACCCTGGATTTCCATTCTGTGGCCATAAAAATATTTAAATTTAGATTGAATCATTTTTTGGTAATTTATTGAATGTTAAATTTATACACTAAAAATGTGGCGTCGATTTTATCAGTGAACCCGATCAATGGTGGGATTCTTGTAACCTGAATAGTAATTTTCAGCAACTATAAATTCTTCCACTAGTGAGTATTTTAAAATTATTAAATTATCTCCTACATCATATTTTATATACTAGAATTTTTTCATAATAAAATCATTTTGGATGCTGGAAGGAAAGATAACATACATTATTTTGTTAAAAAACAAAAAAGAAAGAAAATATTCACTATGATATTTTTTTCTATAGGGGTTGGACTAGACCATCACCCACAATATATCAAAACATCATGTAACCCCATTCAGTCTCACCTACGACACTCAATCTATCGTAACATTGCCACACAACCTCGTGGTACCACCATCCATCCCATTTCCCACTACCGATCCATGGTCGGTTCACCTGTGATGTCTTGTCTAGTCCAGGTCATTTCACATGGCCAACTAGTCTATATGATAGATATGTGACCCTTCTTCAATATCCAGGAATCCCGAACTATGAGCTCCAGATCTAGCATCCGCCGCTCAACCGACCATCCTCATGTGTCCAGCAAGCCTTCATGGACCGGTGTCTTGCCACCTCGCCCAGATCTGGTCATCGCCCTGATGTTGTCACTGCCCGTCGATGAGCTACAATGGTCTAGCAGATCATGTCACCAGTAACCCCTCAATATCACCATACCCCATCTCCAGCCTTTATCAACCAACCCCATCTATCTCACTTTCTTCTAATTGGGGCTGTTTTTTGGGATGTCTACCACGATTGTCACCTATTTTATGGCTTCTAAAAGAATCCAAATCATGTTTCAGCATCATGGTAGTCCCCAGGTTGACCTAGACATGAGTTACCCCTCCATTGTCTCTAGTTTGACCTATTTTTCTTTGAAATGGCATCGAGTGGGTATGCCTGGCCTTGAACCGTTCTGAGAAGGAATCCCTTACCCATAATACCCTACATGGTGTCTGTAGGATATAAAATGGGTATGTGTGTGTTCATCCTAACAAGCACATCCCCTGATTAGCGTTTTTGGGGCCCAATTAGTTTTAATATAATCAATAATAATAATTAAATTAATTAATTTAAGTTTAGGTAAAAATTTAATTAATTAAATATTAATTTCTAGATTTAAAAAACAATTTTAATTGAGTGGGTAAATTAATTTAATTATAGTGTTAAATTAAATTAAATATTCAATTAAATTTAGGGTATTAAAATTAAACAATGTAATCCTCTCTAATGATTAAAAATTTTAGGATTAAAATTATTTTGAATTTTAATTCAATAATGTGCCCTGGAGAATATATTAGATGCTAGTTTAATTTTTAATAATGTATTTATTTTATATATGTGAGTTCAATGTGTATCAGACTGATCATTAGCCATAGACCATCCAATAAATATTTGCTTAATGTTTATTCATTTATTGAATTTATTATTCTAATGGTTTATAATAATTAGAATAATAAATGGTGATATGTGTGTCTCTATGTGTCATTATATATATAAGGGAATGCATGTCCATTTTCGGAGTTGTATTTTATACTACCTAGTTCCCCCAACATGTGAGAAAGTATTGTTTTATAATGAACAAACAATAATAAACACACTTCACACTGAGTTATAAAGATGCACCATACGTGAGTTTGATGTATTGGGTGAGAAAATGATGGAACTCAAGTCGCAATTGACACGACTCAATGAATTAAAATTATTGTCTTGGTTGATCCATTTTTTCTCAATGTATGAACCATTAGAATCATCTCATGATCATGTAATCATTTTATTTTTTCATGGTTTATTATTATGTGTAAGTGTAATTTGTGCATGATCATATATAATAAAAAACAAGAATGAACAGTTAAAATGAACATGTGACATGATTGATATTTTAAATTTCATTGTTAGTTTTGAGTGTGATCACATAGTACATGATTATAAAATATAAAATGATTTCCTTCACCACATAAAAATAATAAATCATTTAATGAAATATTAAGTTGTAATCGCCTTTAATCATTCAAATTTTCACAAAACTAGGTGTTTGAGGTACTCATCATCCAAAGTTGGGGGTCCCTCTTACTACCATGGAGCCATTATGAGAGTGGTGAGTTGACTTAACGAAAGTTGTAGTATGTAATACCCAAATCTAATTTGATACCATTTTAAGGAAATTGTTGATTAAATCATGTTTTTATTTTATAATTTGGTACTTTACTCAACAGATTAAGGAACCACAAGTTAATATGGTTGTCTAGCTTAATGCCTACCATGAATCTTCTAGGTAGTGGCCTAGACCAATCTTGTAGACTATGATAGGGGGGTTTTGGGATATTTCCACTAGAATACTCAACTAAATATGCATTCCAATTCTAGTACAGAGGGTTCTAAGAATTTAATAAATAGTGGGAGATATATAATTATTTAATAAATAAATAAAAAATTATTAATCAGTAATCAAGATAATAAGTAATAATATTATAGTTTTTATTTAAATAATGAAATGTTATACCCCTAAAACATTGTGATAAGTAATGGAAAAATTAAATCTCCACCCTATAATGGTTTTACAAGTTTAGTACAGGTGCTTTCACACAATACTACAGTATGAGAAATTCATGTTGTTGGTGTCCTCAATACCTATTAAGCTACCCTATGAGGCGTGGGTGAGAAATATTCTTATAGGAGGCTCTTGTCATAGGCATATAATGGTTAATTCATAATATCGTCACAAACATCTGATGTTAGTTGTTTTCACTACATCCATAAATGGGTGATATAACATGAAGTCTCATCTCCAAGAAATATGTGAGGAGAATGTGATGAAAGATATGAATAGGGTGATGATTATACTAGACATGTGTAAATGGATATATGGATCAGGATCTTTCAATGGATAACTTTATCAAATAATTTTCACCCATTTACTCAAGTCACATTTTATGGAACCAAATATTAAGTATTGAGTAAACTATTCATTACATGTTTAGGTAATTTTCTCCAAGAAATAAGAGTAAAAAATATAGGTTAATCTCCAATTATTATGGTGAAAAATTGAAATATAAGGTGGAAAGACCAATGGAATGTAGTTCTCAAATAAAATTCACAACTTCCTTCAAATAAATAGTTTTTAACATGTCTTTATTTTCATTTCATATCAAGAAATAAAACTATGTATGTTTAATTACAATAAACTGAATTAAAGAAGAAAGTTATCACTTCTTCTTCAGGTATATTTATGATATAAAATTATTCTTTAAATATTAATTATTTTTTAAAAAAAATATTTCTTTCAGATATGTTTATTAATACACATTAACAATGTAATTATGAAAACATTTCTAGAAGTGAGGTATATTCTCTAATCAGCTGATAAATGGTGATTCCAAGGTCAGTTATGAGAAGTATACAACTTCTTTATTTCCATTTGAATGATTATTATATACCTTGTTTTGTGTATAACGAAATTTTTTTCTCATGTTTGATTTTTACACAAGTATGAATTATTTCTGGTTCAGAAATAAATGTTTTTTGTGGTGTAAAATACTCTTGTAATTGTTCAGTGATACTTGGATCTTAGCAAATAGTTGATGAATATAAAATGTCAGACTTTTTTACCCAGTTTTGGAAATAAGAAATTTTGTCAAAAATTTCTAAAATATACATTCTTGATATAACCAATATGGTATTTAGACTCACAAATGCTAAACACCTTATCTATTATTGATGTATAAACTTAGTTTTGGGTAAAGGAACCTTTAGAAATAAAGGTACGCCACAAGGCATTCGGAATTAGTACAACGAGTGAGTGTGACTATTACAATGGTAAGATAGTGGTAAATATAATTCATTAGATTCATTTTTGTGATTAAGGAATATGAATGTGAAGAATGATATATTCATAGTTAGAACATATATATTTATTTGGGCCGGTAGGCCGAATAATATCTTGGCCAAGAAATCATTGATCTATAAAATATAGCGTGGAGTAATTCCTTAAATAATATTAAATTATATAAATCATGAAAATGATGTTAATGAGGAGGATCGATGGTAAATCTATAAATGTTAACATTGATCAACAAAATGTAGCGAGGGTCAATTCTTAAAAACACATTTTAAACATCAAAGTTATGATGTACAGATTATCAATGGTGCAACTTGCAGAAACATCTATTATATTACATGGTATGCTTCAGAAATTAGAAGAGATATCCCCTCATAATATTACAACTATAATAAAAAATGTATATTATATGATTTATAGTATGTTGAAAATCCACTATTTTATAAGACATATGTTTGGATACATAGTGTTTGTTAGGAAATAAACAAACATTCATCAAGTACAAACACATTTTACATCAATTATAATCATCATAAAAGTTTCAAAGGATATTACATAAATCCCTATGATAGAAAAGTGGCAGTCAAGTGGTAGACTACATTTCTATGTAAGGTTTCACATATCGACTAGATATAGTGGGAGCCATATTGGATTGGTTTTTGTAAATTCTAGATATTCACATGTAGTTTCAAAAAGAACTAGTTCCATAGGTGCATGTGGTGAAACAATTTCCAAATGACACATATAGTGTTAGAGGATTATAAACATAGTGATGGTTTTGAATCACCATAGTCGGTGCTAAATTTCTCATTGTGAATAATATTCGCTATATATAATGACCCATACTTTACATACATTGTTATTACTTCAAAAACTGAAGCATACTTATTACAATATATAACAAAACCATGAAAGGACGGTATAGGTATAGTGTCATTAGAAACTGGGATACACAAAAAACTGGTTCATAAATCATCTACATTGTCTCTTATTTATTTCATCATATCAAGAGTCCCTTTTGGCATATTCTACTTAATACCCTTCATCCAGACCTGGGGAAAAGAAAACATACAAAAGGGTGAGCTCCAATGCTCAGTAAGGGTAAAAAAAAATATCAGTCATATCATATTCATAAGAAGATAGCATTTTGAATGTCCTAACCTTGAAAAGAGATCATAATATCATAACATGGGATAAATCATAGTGGAGAAATGTAATCCCAAGTAATCATAACTTAAAACATGAAACATTGTGGCATACACACATAATCATAGAAAATTATTTCATATTAGTCAAGGCTCATGGCCAAGACCATCATAGCGGACAAAGTCCATTATTGAACCGAGTTCACTCCTCGTTCCAGTCCTGTATCACTGAACTGGATTAACTTGTCGTTCCATCCATGTATATCTCATGAGATATAAATATTTACCCAATGCATTGGATGGAGATATAGGTTATACCCATCTCATAATTAAACCATTCTTATGTGTGCCACAAAATCATAAATCATACAACATAGCATAACCCATGTAATAAAAATGGGATTCTTAAACATCATGTCATCATAACATAATCCATAAAAGGACATCATAAAAATAATTCCATAAAATCAATGTAAAAATGGGGATATAAACAGAACCCTATATTATCTTAGATGGAAAATAATTTTGATAAAACACTTGAACTCCATTCTTGAGGAAAATATCCTTTCTACTTCAAAAACATTTTTCCTTTCTTAACATGTCATACAATTTTAAACTATAAGAAGTTGATTAAAAATAAACATGAATATTTTTAAAGGAAGCATCATGGAAATAATTTTCTATGAAATCATAAAAATCTATTCATGCCATATAAGTTAAAAAAACATTTTTCTCGTACTTTGGCCTGAAAAGTCAAAAAGTACCTCGTACTAAAAATGACAAAAGATTACTTTCGTATCTATTACTAAAAACTCACCAATGGATAGAATTGGATTTAAAAAAATTTATGAGGATAGAAATAATATTACATACTGAGGAAACATGGATGTGGATGAGAAAATACACCCCAGTAAATACCAAAGTATAAACAATCTCTGATAAAAATGAGATTGTGAGATTTTCCCTTACCTTAGGTCTGATTTTTTCGTACGTATCCGAACATCCTGTATAATGATTTACAAAATGCTATTAACTTATTCCAGAATCGTACCCATTGTTATGATATCATATATGGTCATATTATTAGCTTCGTATTAGTAATATTTCATTGCTACTTGTTATTCGGGTGTTTATTGCTTTTTGTTCTTATGCTTGTTTTGTCTAATAAATTCTTATTCTTCTAGTTAGGTTATAGATACCTCATTTCCAGAATGGTATTAGTGTAATATATGTATCATATTTACTCATTCAATTCATTTATATAATTATTATTTAATGAAGATCATGTAGAACGAGTCGCATCACATCGTGCAGACGGTAGGTCGTACGTACGCACAAGTGATGATATCATTCCCATGATCGTGGAACTGTATTGAAGTGTATGTATTCTATTTAAGAATCAATATTACTTTACAATAATCACGTATAGTTATTCTTTACACAATTATATCAATCCATGTAAGGGGGTGGTGGAAAACAGATTACACCACGGCGTGGAGACGGTATTCCGTACGTACGCACACACAATGATTTTGTTTTCCGTAGGATGGATAGAAGGTGAATTAAGGTTGTTTCATATTTATAATAACATATTAGTATATAATTGATACTTATGTTATTACTTCATAATGAAACAACTAAATAAGAAGAAGTAGAAGAAGAAATAAATTTGAAAGAATCGGTAACAGATATTACCTCTTCTTTGACACGCCTCTTTGAAACCTCCTCTTAGGGCATTAAGATTGGTCTTTGAAGAAAACCATGACATCTAGGATGTTTCTAGGGAAGTGGAGAAGTGAAATTGGAAGGGTTTTTCTGATATTGAAGGCTCAATGTGCTGTGAGGAGGAGAGGGAGGAGGTTCCCTTTTATAAGGGAGGAGAGGGGAACCTTTGGAATTATAAGAAATAATAATTTATAATAAATTCCAACCCCACTTAAAAACTTCCCAAAATGACTCATATACTAAGTTTAGATGAGATAGGGTTGTAATATCATCATTAAATAAAATTTAGACATGTTGGGAATTTATTTTAAGCATTATCAACATGATTTATCCTTATATAATCTATTTAATTTTATTTGTGGAAATAATATTCAAAATTTTAAATCATTATAAATATTTACTTATATGTTATGAATTTTCCATAATTTTATACGTTATTACATTTTAGACCATATAGATTTTAATTTTCAATTTTTAAATATTTGTGTGATTTTTAAACAATTTTATAATATGTAATTTCTATAAATTAACAATAGTGTCAATTTTGACACTATTCATTTATTTGAGTTTAAATAAAATATATACAGAATATATTTTCGAACTAAAATATTAAATAGATTCATAACATGTCATTTTTATCTAGAAAATTAGAGGATCACATTAAATAGTTCATATAATATTTTTTTAATACTTTTAAAATCATTTATTTGATATTTCAATCAATAAAATAATATCGACATCACTATTGTGTCATAATTAATGATAATTATTTAATCCCTAAAAATTATAAATAAATTAATATGATGTACATAATTTTATTAAATTTCTAGGGACTATTTATATTCTAAGTTTTATGATGTTTATCACTAAATTAAAGTTATTACACTTATAATATTTAAGAGAGTGACATGTTGTCACTTTCTTTGGTTTTAATAAGATTTATATTATTTCATTGTAAAAAGTCCATAAATGAATCTAGTCCGGACCTTAGGTGATATGGGTCGACTTTTATTCATCCAATAGGATTTTGAAATGTTTTATGGTAATTTTATAATCTTATTTTTACCCTTAATTACCAGATTTACCTTTAACTGTAGTAAATAAAAATTACCGTAGTGACTATTCATAATATCAAAAAAATAAAAGTAACCTATTAAAATAATTTGGACTCAATTAATACAAATATTGAATCCATTTTTCAAAATTCAAAACTCAGAAGTTTCCGTAATTAATTTAAAATTAATAGGGTTGTTAAGCAAACAGGTTTTAAAAGTTAAAATATTGCCAAAGATTGAAATGTTTTTGCCTATGAATTCAATGTAAAATTAATGGTAATGACATAAATTATATTAAATGGTAAAAATTTATTATATGTATACTTTCATACCATTCAATATAATAATTTAACCATATAAATTATTAAGATGAAAAAAGTTGTTTTTAATTAAAATATAGCGTGTTTTTACTATTTATTAAAATATGAAAGTTATCATAATAATATGAGAAATTTATCCAAAGTAAATTTTTATATCCTCATTACAAAGAAGAATTTTATTTTTTCAAATTAAACTTATAAATTGTAAAAACTAGATTTAAATTTGGTGCGCCATCAAAAGGTGGCAAAACTGCATTTTTTGAAAAATACTTATTTTACCCGAAAATTTTATTTTGTTCTCATACCATGTTCTAGAAAATATGTAAGATGAATAATAATGTTATAAAATTAAAAATTCAGTTAATACTATTCATGGCGGCTATTTTATAATATTATAATAATATATTGTTGTTTAGTGAAACTCGGTATTGCGTACTACACACGCTATCGAGGAAGGTCGTGATTGCGTGTAACACAAGCCAAGATACTGTTGTGTGTAGTGAAAGATTCCTTTGATGTTGCATATACATAAAAAATATACTTATCATAAAATATCTGGGTGTTACATTCTACACCCCTTAAAATGAATTTCTCCTTCGAAATTCGTCACTTCGTAACAAACAGATGAGGATATCTCTCCCTCATCATATCCTCAAGCTCTCATGTATCTTTTTCTAATTGGTGGTTCCTCTATAAAACTTTCACCATGCGAGTGGTCTTGTTCTATAGAAATTTTTTGCTATGATCCAGAATCTCTATCAGCTGTTCTTCATAAGAAAGATCTTTCTCCAGCGGTACAACTTCTGAGCTTAGTACATGTGAAGGATCAGGTATGTACTTTATCAAGAGAGATACATTGAACACATCATGAACTTGAGATAGATTCAGTGGAAGCGCCAATCGGTAAGCTACCTTCCCAACACGATCCAGTATTTCGAAAGGACCAATATACCTAGGTCTCAGCTATCCCTTCTTTCCAAATCTCATTACTCTCTTCCAAGGTGATATTTGTAAGAACAATTTATCACCACCTCAAACTCTAGGTCTTTTCTTCGGTTGTCGGCATAAATTTTTTTTGACTCTGAGATTATCTTATGTGTTATTGAATAGATCAGACATTGTTTCCATCTCATCAACAAGATCAGGTCCTAATAGCTTTCTTTCGCCAACTTCTTCCCAGAAAGTTGGAGTTCGAAATTTTTTTCCATAGCAATCTTCATAAGGAGACATCTGAATACTGGAGAGAAAGATATTATTATAGGAAAATTCCACCAAAGGAAGGTATTTATTCCAACCACCTTTGAAATCCATAGAGAAAGATCTCAACATGTCTTCTAGAGTTTGAATTGTTCTCTCAGACTGAGCGTCTGTTTGAGGAAGATAAGCAATGCTGAAACTCAACTCTGTATCTAGAGTATTATGAAGACTTTGTGAGAACATCGAGGTAAACATCAGATTCCAATCAGATATAATATAAAGTGGTACTCCATGCAATCGTACCACTTCCTTTACATATATCCTGGAAAGCTGATCTGGAGAGAAATCTTCTCTAATAGAAATGAAGTGTGTCGACTTCGTAACACGATCAACAATGACCCAGATAGAATTATTGCCTTTGATGTTTTAGGAAGTCCAGTGACAAAGTCCACGGTGATGTTTTCCCATTTCCATTCCGGTATGGGTAATGGTTGTAACATCCCCTTATACTTCTATCTCTCAGCTTTAACTTTCTGACAAACCAAGCATCGAGAGACATATTCAGCAACATCTCTTTTCATGCCATCCCACCAGAAGTACTCTTTCAGGTCTCTATACATCTTCGTGCTTCCAGGATGAATATAGAATTAATAACTATGAGCCTCTTCCAGTAGCTCCTTCTTTAATTCAAGGATTGGAGGAACACAAACCCGATTCATGAACCTTATTTTCCCATCACAATCAAGGTTGAATTCAAGAACATTTCTCACGTTCTTTAGTAACTCTACATCTTCTTTTTGTGCCTCTTTAATCTTCACATTCATAGATGGTTAAACATTCATTTGAGAAATATATGATTTTTTCCCTTATATTATAATTCCAAGTTCCATCCTTTGTAAATCCATAAATATTGGATCTTCTAATATCCTCATCATGGATAAGCTAGCATGGTCTTGTCGACTTAATGTGTCTACCACCTTGTTTGCTTTCCTAGGGTGGTAATGAATTGAGCAGTCGTAATCCTTAATCAGCTTCAACTATCTTCATTGGCGCATATTCATCTCCTTTTGTGTGAAAATATACTTTAAACTTTAATGATCAGTATAAATATCACACCATTCACCATAATCATAGTTCCTCCAAATAATTAATGCAAAGATTACCGCAGCTAACTCCAAATCATGAGTTGGGTAATTTTTCTCATGGATTTACAACTGTCGTGAGGAATAAGCTATCACCATATCGGTTTGCATGAGAACAGACCCCAATACCATCTTGGATGCATCACTGTAGATCAAAAACCTTTCTCCACTACAAGGTAGTGTGAGCACAGGTGCACCGGATAACCTTATTTTCATCTCCTTGAAATTCTCTTCACACTCTTATGTCCACACGAACTTAACTCCTTTTCGAGAAAACCTAGTGATTGGATTATATAATCATTAAAAATCTATCACAAAACGTCGATAATATCCATCCAAACCAAGAAAACTTCAGATCTCAATTACTGTTGTTGATCTTGACCATCTTTCGATAACCTCTGTCTTTTCCGCATCCACAAATATCCCCTCTTTTAAGATTATGTGACCCAAAATTGAAACTTTTTGAAGCCAAAATTCACACTGGGTAAATTTTGCATAAAGCTTATCCTTTCTCAGGGTCTTCAATACAATTATCAATTGATCTTCATGTTCTTCATTTCTCTTTGAATAGACAAGAATATTTTCTATAAAGACTACCACAAAATGATCAAGATAGTATCTAAAGACTCTATTCATTAGATCCATGAAGATATTAGGGGAATTAGTAAGACCAAATGGCATCACTATAAATTCATAATGTCCATACTGTGTACGGAAAGTCGTCTTTGGTATATCCTCTTTTTTGACCCTTAATTGATGATACCCTGACCGAAGATCAATCTTGGAAAAATATTGAGCTCCACATAGTTGGTCAAATAAGTCATCAATGTGCGGGAGAGGATATTTTTTCTTGATAGTGATATTGTTATGATCTCGATAATCAATGCAGAGTCTCATTGATCCATCTTTATTCTTAACAAATAGAACAGGTGCTCCCCCAGGTGATGCACTAGGGTGTATGAATCCTTTATCAAGATTCTCTTGGAGTTACTTCTTAAATTCCTGCAACTCAATTGGGGCCATTCTATAAGGTGACTTTGAAATGGGCATAGCACCCGGTATGAGTTCTATTTAAAACTCAACTTCAGGATTTGGTGGAAGTCCTGCAAATTCCTCCGGAAAGACATCATCAAACTTCCGTACAATGGGTGTATTCTTAATCATGAGCTTCTCTCCAACCATTTGAGATAAATAAACTTAATTTATTGGAATCAAGACCCATAAGATGGAAGAAATTTCCACTGCAAGGTTATATTCATCCTTGCATCGATAGATGATAGTAGATTCATCAGGAATATTAAATGTGATTTACCGTCTTTGGAAATTGTTATAAGCTCTGTATAATGAAAGCCAATCCATTCCAAGAATCACATCAAATTCCACTATAGGAAGGATCACAAGATTTGCAGGAAACACTTTCCCACAAACATCAATCAGAGAAGAATTTTAAACTTTTGATGTGACCATTGTTCCATTAAAAGTTGTCAAATGAAACTAAATATCTAATTGTTGAGGTAATATGGTGATACCCTTAAAAAATTATTCATAAATAAAAGAGTTGGTGGAACCATAATAAAATAAAACATTTTCTACTTTAGAGTGGATGGTAAGTGTACCTTTCACCACTTCGTTATCATACTCCACATCGCCGATAGTAATTTCATGTGACATTCCTTTGTCTTTGGTATTAAGAGTTTATTGACATCGATCATCATTAACAACCCTTGGATTTGGGCATTGATTGGAATAGTTCCCCATCTCCTTGCACATGAATCATTGATGTGTAGGAGGTGCATTCTGTGTATAGCTTTCATTGTTCACATCATTAGACATCTTATTCCCATTATTTCGACATTCAACTACCCGATTACCTTCTTTTCCACACTTAAAACATTTTCTTGTCCCTTTAATAAAATTCCCTCAATGTTTCTTCCCACAATTTGAGGATAAAGGAAAAATCATCTTCTTTTCAGTGTGGTCTTTAGATTTTCATCTGAATTCCATTTTCCTCTTCTTATCAAACCCGTATGGCTGATGGGTTACTCCAATCTCCTTCTCAACCTTGAGAGCACATCGAAAAATTTCCCCGTAGATGTTGAAGTCCCTTATGGATAACGCCCTACGTAGACTTGGTTTTAAGCCACTAAAGAATTGATCGATTTTACTCTCAGGTTGGATAATAATTCCGGAAGCGTACCTTGAAAGTCTTGTAAAATTTTCTTCGTAGGTACCAATAGATTTATCATCCTTTTGCTTCAATTCAAGAAACTCATTCTCTATCTCTGTTTGAATAATACATGGGAAGTACTTATTGAAAAATAAGTTCTTAAACTCATCCCATTCCATGGACTCAATTTCATCCCTTTTCCTCGTATTCTTAATAAGATTCCACCATTGATCAGCATCACCTTCTAAACGATATACTGATAAGATGACTTTATCATGTTCAGAACATTGATGAACTGAAAATATCTTTTTAGTGGTACGGATCCATTTTTCAGCCACTAATGGATCAGAAGACCCGATGAATGAAGGTGGACGCTGCCTCATGAAGGATTTAACAGAATGTTGCTCCTTCCTTTGCTCGTTTAGAAGTCCTGCATGATTCATACCTTGAAAAAGTTGTGTGATCATGGCTACAAGATTTTTCATTCCAGCTCCCATAACGTTTAGATTCTCAGGGGGACAATCATTGCATTGCCTATCACATTCCGCATTAACACAGTTCCTTCGGGTTCCAACCATTGATTAAAACCAAGAAGAATAGTGTGATAAACACTAATTATAATAGGAAAACCACATAATCAAGAATAAAATTTGACACTTAATGTCTTATCATAGGTTTTTCATGGCCATTTCTAAAACACTATGATTGAGTTCTAGGCTTAGACATATCGTTAGGGTTCTTACTAGGGCTTTTACATCCTAGTTTCCAAAGGTTGACTATACCATTCCTCTGATACAACTATAATGACCCATACTTTACATACATTGTTTTTACATAAAAAATTGAAGCATAATTATTACAACATATAACAAAACCATTAAATGACCATATAGGTATAGTGTCTTTAGAAACTAGGAAACACAAACAACTGGTCCATAAATAATCTACGATGTCCCCCATTTATTTCATAATATCTAGAGTCTCTTTTGGAATATTCTAATTAATACCATTCATCCAGGCCTGGGGAAAAGAAAACATACAAAAGGGTGAGCTCAAATGATTAGTAAGGGTATACAAAATAAATATCAGTCATATCATATTCATAAGAAGATAACATTTGGAATATCTTAACCTGAAAAAGAGATCATAATATCATAACATGGGATAAATAATAGTGGTGAAATGTAATCCCAAATAATCATAACATAAAACCTGAAACTTTGTGGCATACTCACATAATCATAGAAAATCATTTCATATTAGTCAAGGCTCATTTCCATGACCATCAGAGCAGACAAAGTCCATTACTGAACCGAGTTCACTCCTTTTTCCAGTCCTGTATCACTGAATCGAATTAACTTGTTGTTCCATCCATGTCTATCTCATGAGATATAAATCGTTACCCAGTGCATTGAAGTGAGATATAGGTCCCACCCATATTATAATGAAACCAATCTTATGTGTGCCACAAAATCATAAATCCTACAACATAGCATAACCCGTGTAATAAAAATTGGATTCTTAAACATCATGTCATCATAACATAATCCATAAAACGACATCATAAAAATAATTCCATCAAATCAATGTAAAAATATATATATAAACAGAAACCTATATTATCTTAGATGGAAAATAGTTTTGTTCAAACACTTGAACTCCATTCTTGAAGAAAATATCCTTTCTACTTCAAAAACATTTTTCTTTTCTTAACATGTAATACCATTTTAAACTAAAAGAAGTTGATTTAAAATAAACTTGAAAACTTTTAAAGGAAGAATCATGGAAATAATGTTCTATGAAATCATAAAAATCCATTCATGTCGTATAAGTTAAAAAACATTCTTCTCGTACTTTGGCCGGAAAAGTCACAAAGTACCTCGTACTAAAAACGACAAAAGATTACTTACATATCTTTTACTAAAAACTCACCAATCAGTAGAATTGGATTTAAAAAATTGTATGAGGATAGAAATAATATTATATATTTAGGAAACATGTATGTGGATGATAAAATACACCCCAATAAATACCAAAGTATAAAAAATCTCGGATAAAAATGAGATTGTGAGATTTTCCCTTACCTTAGGTCTGATTATCATCGTACGTGTCCGAACCTGGTGTATAATGATTTAAATAATGTTATTTACTTATTAAAGAATATTAATAATTGTTATGATATCATATATGGTCATATTCTTAGCTTTGTATTAGTAATATTTCATTGCTACTTGTTATTCCGGTGTTTATTGCTTTTTGTTCTTATGTTTGTTTTTTCGATTAAATTCTTTTTCTTCTTTTAAGGTTATAGATACCTCATTTACATAATGGTATTAGTGTAATATAATTATCATATTTACTCATTAAATTCATTTATATAATCATTATTTAATGAATATCATGTAGAACGAGTCGCATCACATCGTGGAGACGGTAGGCCGTACGTACGCACGAGCAATGATATCGTTCCCATGATCATGGAATTGTATTGAAGTGTATGTATACCATTTCAGAATCAATATCACTTTACAATAAAAATATATGGTTATTCTTTACACAATTATATCCATCCAACTAAGATGGTGGTGGAAAAAAGATTACACCACGGTGTGGAGACGGTATTCCGTACGTAGACACGCGCGGTGATTTCATTTTCCGCAGGATGGATAGAAGGTGAATTAGGGTTGATTCAAATTGATAATAACATATTAGTATATAAGTGATACTTATGTTATTATTTCATAATGAAACAACTAAAGAAGAAGAATTAAAAGAAGAAAGAAATTTGATAGAATCGGTAACGGATATTACCTCCTCTTTGACACGCCTCTTTGAAACCTCCTCTTAGGGAATTATGATTGGTCTTTTAACAAGACCAGGACCTCTATGATGTTTCTAGGGATGATTAGAAGATAAATTGGCAGGTTTTGGCCGAGCATGAAGGCTAAAAGTGGTGTGAGGAGGAGAGGGAGGAGGTGCCCTTTTATAAGGGAGGAGAGGGGCACCTTTGGAATTATAAGAAATATTAATTTATAATAAATTCCAACCCCACTTGAAAACATCCAAAAATGACTCAAATCCGAATATTATATGATATAGGGTTGTAATATCATCATCCAATAAAATTTAGACAAGTTGGGAATTTATTTTAAACATTATCAACATGATTTATCCTTATATAATATATTTAATTTTATTTATGGTAATAATATTCTAAATTATAAATCATTATAAATATTTAATTATATGTTTTGAATTTTCCATAATTTTATAATTTATTAATTTTTATACCATATAAATTTTAATTTAAATTTTTAAATATTATTGTGATTTTTAAACAATTTTATAATATGTAATTTCTATAAATTAACAATAGTGTCAATTTTGACACTATTAATTTATTTGAGTTCAAATAAAATATATACAGAAGATATGTTCTAAATAAAATATTTAATAGATTCATAACATCTAAATTTTAACTATAAAATTAGTGAATCACATTAAATAGTTCATATAATATTCATTTTAATACTATTAAAATCATTTATTTGATATTTCAATCTATAAAATAATTTCAACATCACTATTGTGTCATAATTAATGATAATTAATTAATACCTAAAAATTATAAATAACTTCATATTATTTAGATAATTTTATTATCTTTCTAGGTACTATTTATATTCGAAGTCATACGATGTTTAACACTAAATTAAAATTATTACACTTATAATATTTACGAGAGTGACATGTTGTCACTTTCTTTAGTTTTAATAATAATTATATTATTTCATTGTCAAAAGTCCATGAAATGAATCTAGTCTGACCCTTAGGTGATATGGGTTGACATTTATTCAACCAATAGGATTTTGGCAAGTTTTAGGGTAATTTAATAATCTTATTTTTACCCTTAATTATCAGATTTACCTTTAACTGTAGGAAATTAAAATTACCGTAGTTACTATTCATAATATCAAAAAAACAAAAGTAACCTATTAACCTAATTTGGACCCAATGAATCCAAATATGGAATCCATTTTTCAAAATTAAAAACACAGAAGATGCAGAAATTAATTTAAAATTAATCCCGTTGTTAAACAAACGGGTTTTAAAAGTTAAAACTTTGCCAAAGATTGAATTGTTTTTAACTATGAATTCAATGTAAAATTAATTCTAATGACATAAATTATATTAAATGGTAAAAATATATTCTATTTATACTTTCAAACCATTTAATATTATAATTTAACCATACGAATTATTGCGATGAAAAATGTTGTTTTTAATTAAAATATAGCGTGTTTTTACTATTCATTAAAATATGAAAGTTATCATAATAATATGAAAAATTTATCCAAAGTAAATATTTATATCCTGATTCAAAATAATAATTATATTTTTTCAAATTTAACTTATAAACATGTCAAAACAAGATTTAATGTTGGTGCGCCATCAAAAGGCGGCAAAACTACATTTTTTGAAAAATACTTATTTTACCGGAAAAATTTATTTTGTTCTCATACCATGTTCTAGAAAATATGTAAGATTAATAATAACTTTATAAAATTAAAAATTCATTTAAAACTATTCATAATGGCTAGTTTATAATATTATAATAATATATTGTTGTTTAGTGAAACTCGGTATTGCGTACTACACACGCTATCGAGGAAGGTCATGATTGCGTGTAATGCAAGCCAAGATACTGTTGTGTGTAGTGAAGGATTCATTTAATGTTGCATATACATAAAAAATATACTTCTCATTAAATATCTGGGTGTTACACTACATGTAATAAGTATATGAAAATTATCAATGATTTGAAAGTCTAACTAAACGTCAATAGTGGATTCTATTTATCAAAGTGAAAAGGGGATTATTATTTTGAATAATGTGGTGGTTATTCAAATGATATTTTACATGGATGGTGCAAGAATAATATAATTAAGGTTCAATTGGTCATACCAAGTCATTATTCCAAACTATGTTAGTATTGTACATGTCATACATAATTTATAAGATCATTATATTGAGTATTGGATTTCATTACATCCAATTGTAGAGGGTGTCTACAAAGCAACTATAAATGGATGATCTTGTCACATAATTCACATAAAGGATGTGAGTTACTGAAATCCATCTTAGGATTAAAGTAAGAAATTAGATCATAGACTATTCATTTGTAATGAATTTTTTCCATGTTTCTAAAAATGGTTAGTGGGAGCACCATTGTTTTCTAAGTGAAATATGTTCAGAAACATATGGAAAAAAGATACTACATTCAAGTTAGTTAAGACCGTGTTGAAAGAAACTCTATAGTGATTGACTTAAAGTGGAAACCTCAGTTCAAGGGAATAATATCTATTGAGTTGGATCTAACGGTTTCTCTGACCCAGTCAATTTTACGTATAGTGACATGTAATTTAAAAATTCAATTTGGATCAATTCAAGTTAGAATTATAGCCAGTGTCACATGTAATACGTCTCTCAAGGATTACATGTCTAGAATATGGGATGAAATTAATTTGGTGAGTTTAAATTCATTCTTTTAAGTGATGGATCAATAACATATACCATGATATGTAAAATAATTTATATTCCCATCATATACTTTATAGTAGTGAAATATCAATTATATCTAGGATCACTACATGTTGAGCCGTTAAAACTATCGATTGTACTTTGGAAAGTAGAAATGATATGTACCATGTAAGTGGAGAAGAAAATATACTAGTTTGGGGGGAAAAAACTAGTCTTCCATAGATATATATGATCTAATATCATAGTAATAGTAAGGTGTTGAGTAATAAATTATTATAAAAACGAGTGGTATCCATACCTACAAATACCGAGTACGTTGCAGCTTCCAAGGAGGCTATAAAGTAGTTATACACAATGATTAGTTCTAATTCTTGGAATCACACCAATTAAATAAAGTTTTATCATAATGTAAATAATGATACTCTTACTAGCCAATATGTCAAGTTATGATAGTGGGAAAAAGTTATATTCACAGGGATACAGTCTCATGAGAAGTTTTACTCAAGGAGGTGAACTCACTTAAAGATGAATAGCCACACATTGGAATCATGGATGACCCAACATCTAAATCCATGACTCAGTAGAAACATGATATTAATATTGTGAGAGATAACAAGGTTGGTTATCAAGTTGGATCTAGTTCAAGTGGGGGTATTATTATAGTGGGTTACATATACCTAATAATGTAATTCATTATATTACCATATCATATGTATAGTTAGATAAACATGATGTAGCCTTACCATTATAGTGTAGATTTTTCTACTTCCACTATTTTATGGTAATGTCCATGGATTAATTTTCATATCAAAAGGTTATAGTTGATCCCATTTTATAATGATAACCTTGAGATACTATTACATTGTTATTAAATAATGTTATATGGTCAGCATACATCATACTTATAGAAAATTGTAGATGTTTGACTATTAGGTGTTGGGGTAACATAAGCATTGATAATTCTTCTCATGAAGTTCTCACATAGTTATCTCTAGTTGTGAGATCATGAGGACATACCTTCCAATATGAATACAACCAGTTTTGGGTGTCATTGGATGTTCTTATCTACAGAAATGTGTAATGGTATACTGAATTGAGATCATTTCCAGCATGTTCCATTTGATTTCATACTTGTATTAAAGGAAAAAACCATAATAATGAAATCATGGAAATGTATCCACTGTAGGGTTTGTCAATGGTGGTATGAAATTGGTTGATTGGTCAATAAAGAATTTTTTTCTTCATTTTTAGGGAATTAATATATCTCGGTCCGTATTGATCAATATGGTAGAACCTTTATAAAACCATGTCCATGGAAGCTGAGGGTAAATCCATATAGTTATATCAACAAATAATAAAGCATGAAAAGGATGATAACATGGGTGTTAGTCCTAATTTATGTGATATTAAAGATAAAGAGATTATATTACACCATGTGTGTTCATAGGATTTTTGTCACTATTTTGACTTTCCGTATCTCTTTAGGGACCATGATGTGTGTCTAAATACAACTCTTGGTCTGTGAATAGTATTAACTGCAATTGAGATAAGCGCATAGAGGATCAAAAACAATTGTGTATCCGATAATCTGCCCTATAAAATTGAATATGTATTTTGGAAGTGGTGGGACCCACCAATGGGCTCATGTTTTGTCCAAGGATATACGATGACCAAATTAATTAATAAATTCATATTATTCAACTCAAGAATAATTGGAATTGAATTTTTTTTATTAAATATATTTACATGTTTTAAAGTAAATACATGGAAAATATTAATTTGAATTAATATTAGTTTTAAATATTCATGCTACATTTAACATTTTTGGGAATGATGAGTCGATTTACTGGAACTAGTATTATCATGTAGTATATTTATTATATTATAATAATGTGATAATAAAATTATGATTCTCTAAAGTTGTCATAATATGTTGATTAAAGTGTGTTAAATATTCGAGGGTCAGGGAGGCAATTTCGGGTTAGTATATTTCACACTATATATAGTGGCGTATATGGATTAACTAAGAACTATTCACTGCCTCTCTCTGTCTCTCTCTCTCTTATCCACTCTCCCACATTCTAGAGTGAGGCACTAGATCCCTGAGTTCGGAGTGATCTCCCTCTCATGCATCACATGTAAGGCCATATGTTGAGTGTTAGAGCGTCTAAGGTGTTGTCAAAGCTCCTTTATTGCACTCAGATTTCGAATATTGGGGCTTCTAAATATTTTTTTAGTGTCTGTGGATCATCTAGTTGAATTCTTATTCAGACTCCTTTAGCAATGTTCTCTAAACATTGAGAATTTCTTTTGATAAGACTTGTTGTTTCTAGGTTTTATTTTTATGCTTAAAACTCTAAAAAGAAGATCCTTAGAAAATTTCATGTTGTGATTCAATGATATCGATGAGTTCACATCAATCATCAATGGAAGAATTTAAAAATACCATATTTTGAGGCTTTAACTGCATTCCCAATACCTTCAATAAAAAAATACCAATCAACCGATTACATTTATCTTTTGAATGTTATAGTTTTTCAACAGTATCTGTCTTGGATTCTTGGGTTTCAAATTTGATCTCTGGTTCTTTATCCTCTAAAATTCATTATCATATTGTTCTTATCTATATAAAAAAATCTTTATTTGTAATTTATTTTTTAATTTGATGTATCCCTTTTGGGGAAACCATTTCTATGGATTATACATGATTTTGGTTTCAATTTAATCATAATCATACTTCATTGAGCACTAAGAGGCAATGTTTTTAACACTACCCCATTGAAAACAAGCCATAGGAATATTTCCATAAAATATCTCTTTTCTTCTCTTGAATTTCAGAGAAAAAGAGAACAGATTTTTTCTTCCTCATTATCTTCAACAATAATATATCTAGAATCCTCATTTTTTCGTGGATTTGATTTTCATTTCCATTCATACACAAGTTTTCACATCTTATGGTTATAATATCATTTCATAAGCCATCGGACTACTTAGAATATCAATAAGGGAAAGTTATGAAAGATCCATTTTATCAAGGGCTAACACTTTTGTATTGTAATTCAGTGGGAGAATTCTCAATATTTTCTTAACAATGTAAAAAACATTAATTTCACAACAAATTCCATAAATTTCTCCAACATCATCATTAATTTAATTAAAAATGGTAGCTTTATTTTCATTAAGATACACATTCAAATCATCTTTGCTATTTTTAATAACATATAGTTTGGCCTCATTCACATTATTATCACCTTCAAATATATTTTCTAGTTTTTCACATATAGACTTGTCTAAATTGAAACTCATCGTATTTAAAAAAAAATTGATTAGATATAGTTTCATTAATGGAATTCTGTGATTTGGAATCTACATCAAGAATTTTCCTCTCTCTTTCTATCATAGAAACACCTATCACATTAGTGACCTAAATCCCATGAGAAGTGGAAAATAACTTCCATACCAAGAGATCTCAGATGAGATATAATATTATTCTTCAAAATCTAAAATTTTCTTCCATCAAAGAAGGGTACTCCACTAGAATTCATTTTTTTCTCCATGAAAACAAAAGAGGAAAAATTTAACTAAAACAACATGTACCCTATAATACTACTTGTAGGACCCCAAAACACCCTAAGTGGGGAGGGGTGAATTTGGGTGTCAAATTTTTATTTTAATGTCAGGGCTCTTATTCCGATGTTGGTAGTAACTTGATAATCCTATATGATGGAAGTTTTTCGTTATCAAAAATTACCATGAAAAGAGACAACACATAAATTTTACTTGGTTCACCACTAATGAATAGTCCAAGGAACATATTTAGAAAGTGTCTCTATCATACCTAAATTGAATGATCTTCCCTAGTTACGGAGTATAGAAGTTCACAAATAGTCACTCTATTTTATTCACACTACCCTTACAAGATTTTATGTGTATCACTCTACTTCCCTCAAAACACTTCCATTAAATCCCCCAAGGTCACTACATTGGGTGAACTCTTAATCAGTTTAATGGATTGAATGTTGATTCCCTAGATAAGCCTTTATGGCTATTTCCTCGATTAGAATGATACATTTATTAGACCATAGTCCTATGTTTATAAACTTTAATCAATGCTCACTTAAAACAGATGTTCAACATAGTTTTTAGTTATGATATTTTGCAGAGCTCCTTCATGAAGCTCACATCCTTCTCAAAGAAAACTGCCTTCATAGAACACTAATTCATCACAGAATAACCAAGCATCATGAAAATAATTTTTCTAGTATACCAAATCATTAGTCAAGAATATTATAGTCTTTTAACAATTCAATATCTTATAATGAATACGAGATTTGGGAGGCATTAATCATTTGTGAATTTAGACCGACTCCTCGTTTCCTCCCAAAATTTTTGTGGCAAGTGAATTTCAGGTAGCATCCTATTTTTTGGATAATCCTTTCACAATGATTTCATGCCAACAATGGATTTTTCATCAAGCTCTAAAATCATGTTCACAAAGAACCATTATTCACGAAGCTCCACTGATGTTTCACCCAATCACAAGCATTATTATTGTCCCAAAGATTCACCATCAACTCATCATGAACTCACACTGATTTTTCTTGGTCATGATGAATCTTGATCAACTCATCACTCACTCATGATTCTTTTCATAGACATGTAGAAGACTTTATTTCCATCACGCATTCATGAAGCTCCATAACATGATAAAGCTCAACCTTCTATGAATCCCAATATTCACAAAACATAGTCATCAAAAAATTTATTCTATTATAATATTTGATAATAGTCAAAACTATAAAACCACATTTCATGAATATTTATCCATCCTCCTAATTTTGATCACAATAATTTTTTAAACATTGGGAAATGACTCCACCTTCAACATTTTAGTAATTTTATACAATAAGATAACTTGGATTGAAAATTCTATGATCAGACCAGTGTTGATTAAAAAAACACAAACTATACTCTATTTTCATCAAATAAAATCCTTGGTTCCAATAGTGTGAGGGGATGTGAGGAGATGAGTGACTATTTTGTATGTGAAAAGCGATGAAATTGTTTTAAATACCCAAGAACATTTTAATAATCAGAATCCACACTCAAATAAATTCACTCAAAAATTGGGAAATAGTATATAGGGGAAGAAATATGGGAAATAAATAACTCAAAATCCAATTAAAGAACATGTTTTAAACATTTTTTTGGTCCTTTATTCTATGTTAAACACTTTTTACCTCATATGATTTTTATCAAGGAAATTAGTTTTTACAAAAAATAATTTTTCATTTATGCTTAAAAATAAATTGTTCCTTATTTCATAATTTTTACCTAATGATTCCAAATTTTGAAATCCATTTTAATATATTAATTTTATTGAAGTGATAACATATAATATTAAAATACTAAATCGATATTTTATTAAATAAATTATTGAAATATAGGAATTAAGTTATAAAATTTCAGATAAGTGTTTTTATATAAAAACCAATATTTTTAAAAATGTTAAGTCACGTATAAAATATAAATTTTGTCTTATAAAAATATTTCATGAATTTACAATTACTAATTATGTACTAATAATGTCATAAATGGCATACTATTTGTAGAAATAGTATTTTGACTATTCAACTAAAAATGGTTTTTTAGAAAAATCCCAAAATTAATATTAAACTAATTTTGATAAGTGGAATTCAAAAAATGAATTTGATTTTGTAAAAAAAATTATAAAATTATAAAATTTACCTTTTAAATAAAAATTTAATGATAACATCTATTTTAAAAAAAGGACCTTTTTAAACATTATGTTCTCCTAGTATTATCTCATACCAATTCCTTGTAAAATGGTGTTAATATATCAATTAATATATTGAAATTTTATATATTATGAAAATAATGTTTTAAAAGTGATGGATTTTAATTTATTAATACATTAAGTACTTATTTGAGAGTAGATAATATTTTTATATATCAAATAATATTAATTATATATCATGTAAATTTATTCATTTTTAATTTTTTAATATATTTTTATTTACTATATTTATTGTTAGTCATAAATTTTGTTAATAATAAATATATCATAACTCTTTTTAGTTTGGTTTTATGCATGGAGAAAAATGCTAAAAAAAGTATTTATTTATAGTAATATATTCCAAAATATCACATTTCTATGTTCTCCCTCCATCCCCAAAATTAATTGCATCCTCATAATTTTTAATTAAGACTTCCCAGTGACACTATATAAAGGTATATAAGAGATTTTTGGGACTCATTATATAATTTATATAGTGTTATAAACAAACATAGAAAATTTATCATTTTCTCTTAGAATTGTTTAATCCTTATTTTGGGTTTTCTCCCACAATTTGTTCTATACATCCCTCTTGATTAGCTATCATAACTCCAATAATATAATTGGTTTTTAGAGAGAGATCTTATTCATCCTTTTTTTGACAGATTATCTTATATTTGTTTCAAATATGAAATTTTATATTCATATTTTGTGGATTCTCATGTATTTTATGAGGATATATCTAATAAATTTATAAAATCACATGGACATCATCTAAATAAGGGACAATAATAATTTCATGAAGATTATTCAATAAACCTCAAATAGGGATACAATAAAAATAGAATCTTTCCTCTGATAATATAAAATAATTAATGATTTGATTTTATTATTTAATTAATATTCGTAGGTATACTATAGTTACTAGAATTAGAATCCAAAAATACATCCCCAAATATTAGGTGGAGGATAATTATTCATTAATTATCATGATATATTTTTTATCTAAATATACTTGTGTTTTGGGGATTTCATAAACCTTCCCATTTTCTCTTATATTAAGTGGATTTTTATGTTGATTATTCCTATAAAAACATGGCTTTGTTTACTTATTGTCATAATACTCGTACACATACAATTTATACTTTGGATAAAAGATTTTTCATTGAGCATTTAATTCCCTCTGTCCATTTTATTCCTTGGTCTCTTCATATCTACCAAAAATTCATGTGCTTGATAAATTTCTCTTAAATAATTAAAGAAAATTATTTCTTAGAGCATGAAACACAAGAGGGGGGTGAATTAAGTTCCTATAAAAAATTTTGTTAAAAATTTTATTTAAAAGATTCCCCAAATTATAAATACAACTATCTAGTTAACGAAGGTAGTAAAATTATAATAGCATGGTTGTTCAAATAGTTTCTCAGAAGATTGATTAATTCTTAGTTACAAGAATATGAGATATTTATACAACATTTAAACTATTCTAATGAGGGAAAAATTATAACTACTTTCCAAGGTTAACTATCAAAGTAAAATTTAGTTTTCAAAAATATGAGTTAAAATAGAGAAAGACTAAATTGAAAAAAATAGTAGATATAAAACTTGAGGTTCAATCTCAAGTAGATACTTAGTCCTCTCCACATGGTGATAAAATTCCACCAAGAAATATATAGAGATAAAGAGTTTGATCCACCTCATGGATTGGGGATTGAAAAATTACACCAGACTGTCCAGGTCACAAGACCTCCTCCACAATTATATGTGCGAATAGAAACAACTAGGTCACAAAAGACCTCTTCCATAGTTATCTGTGGGATGAAAAGGTATAAAGATATAGTTTCTAGTGGATATATATTATGCTTCAGTTTAGTGTGTGTGACAATGTTTGTTTTTCTAAAATATGCACACACAACTAGAAAATGTAATTAAAATTTACACAATAGATAAATAAGAATTAGAAATAGTTTAGAAGTCTATGTGTGTTATTCAATTCAGCTATGGACTCTTTGATGTATCAGAGTTGAAAATCGAGTCCCCTTTTGGAAATAGACACTGAAAATAGTGTGTCTATAAGCACTGTGTTCTGTCTTCTAGGGGGGTGAAGTGTTCTTATCCTTCAGTTAAAAAAATCATGCTTTTTTATTTCACACTTAATCATAATTTATTACAAAAACTATTCACCTTATACAACATAGAATATCAAGAGGACAAGTTTCTTTAGGGCATAAGAACTTTACATAACAACTTAAAAAATTAAATGCATATCATTATTAAAATCTTATTTTATATGACCACAACATTCTTTCGTACATAGCATTGCATGGGATAACCTAAGTACATGCATAAGAAATGGGTGAGCTATAAATCCTGATAAGGGAGTAAACAAGGAATAACAAGAAGAATAAATTACATGTTAGGAAATTGGAATTTCAATTTATCATAACAGAAACCTGAACATAAAGTCATGATATCGTATGATTATCATAATAAGTAAATGTGGAAAAAACATTTCATAGGAAATTATTATAATCCAAATATCATTTCACATGGAGCATGAGTGAACCCTCGTTTCACATAAACTAGGATGAGTAAACCCTCATTGCACTTGAATTATCAGGAGTAAACACTCATTTCACATGGAATATCATGGTACTATTTTTTACCTAATTCATTGGTGCGCTATCAAGGCGCACCCTTTATAAAGATTTCAATTCATGCATAAGTGTGCCAACTGGATCATACAACATGGATTCATTAAACATCTTAATTTATTCCCCAAATAAGAGATGTGGAATACATAAATGGATTTATATAATTAATAAATACATATTCATATAGTTGAATACCCTTTATCATGAAATTGGTATGGTATTCACATACATGATGATTTTGGCATGCGAAATTTCGGTGAACATCGGCTGTACAATGATGTCAAATAGAAATAGTAATATGAAATGTTGAGAGATAAATTGGAGGATCTTAATTTATATATGAAATGTATTTTATGGGTGTCATTTTACATAATATCACTACATATTTAATGGAATTTTTATGAATAATATTAAATAATTTCTTGAATGTAAATTAGAAGAGATAAATTACTTACAGAATATCGGCTTGGTGATGGGTGTACATGGGAGGAGTTAATGAGAGAGAAATAGGTCTCTAATAATTCAAACATAATAAGGGTAGTATGGGGGAAGTAATAAATCATAAAACAGGTTTTTTAATTTAATATAAATGGGTATAAAAATATAAAGAAATTTGTTCAAAAATGAGAAAAAAATAAATCCCTTACATGGATGGGTGATACAAAAGGCTTGGGAGAGGCTTCAGAGAGCCTTATTGAGAGATTGGGGAGCCTTAGGAGGATTCAAGAGAGAGGATGGAATAGTGTAGTATGCTCCAAAGGTTTTGAGTGAAGAGGAATGGGAGATTTATTGGTTTTATATAGGAAAGAAGAGTAAATTCTTTATTATTTTGGTTTTGGACACTATACATTAAACTAATAAAAACCACAATCCAACCCATGGGTTTTCCCAAGGTATTTTTCCAAAGGGGAGTGAAAAACATAATTTTATAAAGAAAATGGACAAACATATTAAAATATTAGGATCACTTTTGTGAATGTTAGTGACACCCTCAAGGAAATCATTTTAAAATGCTAAAATGTTTTATATGACATGGAGGGTCCACTAAGGAACCATAAAATTAATAAAAAAAATATAAAATCAAATTAATTTAAAGATAAAAAAATATTTTTCCTGAACAACCCTTTATAGTATTATATTACATCACTATTAGGTCATTATGATGTCATAAAACACATTATATATTTAAACGGTATTTAATTTTTACCATAAAAAATCAACTGTCGTAGAAAATTAAGAAAAAATTACCATTAAAATATTTAGACATCCTAAATAAAAAAACTGATATTAATTTTATCTATATAATTTTCTAAATATGTGAATTTACATTTTTAAAATAAAAACCTTCATTTATTGAAAATTTATGGTTTTGGACAAAAACAATTTTCAAAACATAATAAAAATATCATTTGTATTCGTAAAAAAATATATTATAATTTATATTTAATAAAATTTAAATTATTAATAATATTTCATTAAAATATAATTTTATTCAAAAATCCATTTATTCATAAAAAAAATATTCCTAAATTGACTATTAATTAAAATGACTACTTGTGCTTCAAAAACCATTTTCAAAGTAACAATAATAACATGAATTTATATTCTCTATTATATAAAAACATAATGCAAAAAATCATAGTTCTAGGGAATTGCTACATTACAACCTATAACACCCTCATAAGACCTTAGGTTTTGGAGTGCGATAGTGACAGGCTTTTGGGGTGGCTTGAATAACACTGCTCTGGTGGTAATCTCTATAAACTTCATCTTCTCTCATAGGTGGTTCCGTTCAATATTAACATGTTGAATAAAATCTTGGGATTGGTCAAGAGAGAAGCCCAGTGATGCTACCTCCTTTCAAAACTCTAAAAAATGGGAATCTTATGGAACAATTATACTGGATGAAGCCATCTCTTCTTTTTTCTGATTAAATTGGATTTGTTAAAGCCTTATATTTATACTAATCATGTGATGACTGTTCAATGTCAATATTAGCAATGATAACAATTCCTAACG
This sequence comes from Viscum album, assembly GCA_963277665.1. Classification (NCBI taxonomy): domain Eukaryota; kingdom Viridiplantae; phylum Streptophyta; class Magnoliopsida; order Santalales; family Viscaceae; genus Viscum; species Viscum album. The sequence continues at coordinate 274,024,713 of OY728142.1, read as the reverse complement.
GTATTTTAAAATCCAAAAACATAAAACCAAGGAAGATCATATGTTTTATATTACCATTTTAGATATTAATAATTTAATTAGATCAAGATGAATTTTAATTAATAAGCATTTGGGTCATTTCAATCTCCCACCCCCCTAAGAAATTTCACCCTCGGAATTTCCTTTTCCCCACACTAAAACAGATGAGGGTAACTCTACTTCATTACTTACTCAAATTCCCACATATATTTTTCAAACTTTTGGTTTATCCACATCACCTTAATGAGCGGAATTATATTATTGTGTAAAACCTTTTCTATATAACCTAAGATCATCATCGTCTTCTCTTCATAGGAGAGGTTATTCTCCTATGGTACAAACTTTGGTTTCAGTAAATCGGATGGGTCTAGTATATAATTCCTCAAGACTGATACATGGAATATATCATGTATATAAGATGGGTTTTGTGGGATTGTTAGTCGATAAGCCACTACTCCGATACGATCAAGGATCTCAAAAGGGACGATGTACCTTGAACTAAGATTTCCCTTATTCCCAAATCTCATAAATCTCATTCATTGGTATATGAGTAGGAAAAATATCTCTCCAACATCAAACTCTAGGTCTCATTGATGATTATTAGCAAAGATATTTTGTCAACTCTGAGCAGCTTTAATGTGTTTCTGGATAATCTTAACCTTCTACACCATTTCTTCAACCATTTCTAAACCTAGGACTTTTCGCTCCCCTAATTCATCCTGGCATTCTAGTGTTCAGCACTGATTCCCATAATGGACTTCATAAGGATACATTTGGATGCATGAAAGGAAACTATTATTTTAAGAGACCCCAACCAGAGGAAGTTGTTGATGTCGTAATATTTTAAGACCATTGATCATGTTATCAACATGTTCTCAAGTGTATGAATAGCCCACTCATATTTGACATCAATTTGAGGATGATAAGCCATACTAATTATCATATCAGTATTCAGATCTTGTTGGGGACTCTTCCAGAACATAGAGGTGAATCTGGGATCTCGATTGGATACAATCGATAGTGGTACCCAATGTAGCCTTACCACTCCACTAAGGTATATAATTTCTAGTTAATCCAATTAGAATTCATCTTGAATTGGTATGAAGTGTGAAGTCTTTTAAGATGATCCCCAACAACCCAAATAACATTGTTTGCTTTAGATGTCTTCTGATTTCCGGTGACAAATCCCATGGTGATGTTCTTCCATTTTTATGTTGGTATAGGTAATGGTTGCATCATCCCCTTAGACTTCTTTTAATGACATAAACTTATATTAATTAAAATTACTCTTGTTCTATTTAAATGTATTATTATGTAAAATGGTTATATAAAACATATTTTCTTCCCTGGTTTTATGTTTTTGGATTTTAAAATATAGTTACAAATTTTTACCATTGTTAATATAGTCATTGAATAGCGATCACATGATTAGTATAAATATATGGCATTAATAAATCAAATTTACTCATTCAAAGGAAGCGATTACCTCATCCTGTTGAATTGATATATACAAAGCCCATTTTTCAGTGATTGTAAAGAAGGTAGCATCACTGGGATTTTCTCTTGAACAATCCCAAGAAGAGAATCAACATGTTAATCTTGAACAGAACCACCAATGGGAGAAGTAAATGATAATATAGATTACTAGTGGAGTAATGTTATCTGAGCCTCCCCAAGAGTCTGTCACCTTCACACACCATACCCTTCGATATTATATGAGTTTTATAAGAATTTATGTAACAATACACTATAAATATTATTATGTACATTATTTTATAGAATATATACATTAATTTTATTATTTTTACTTCGTAAAATGTTTTTAAAGAACAAACAATATTTTTATTTAACCTTCAATTAAAAAATATATTTTGATGAATTAATGAATTTTTGAATTTAATGTTATTTTAATAAAATATTCATACTAAATTAATTGTTATAAAATATTAATGACCGTATAATTTTTATGAATATAATTGTAATTTTTATTGTGGTTTGAAAGCTGTTTTTGACAAAACCCAGGAATTTTTTATAAATGTCGGTTTTTATTTTAAAAGTAAAAATTCACATATCTATAACATTACTTAAAGGATAATATTACATATGCACCTGCCACTCAGATCACATATTTGTAATGGAAATGTATTAGGGAACCAGACTCGAGTAATATCAATTTAATCTTTAATGTCATTGGATAAGTTAGTAGCATTGGTTGGTTTGGCTGAGAGGAATTCATCTTCTTCTGGTTTTCCTTTTCATTTTGTGTTGTTGCGATGTGTGATATTTTTTCCAGAAAACTATTAGGGTTTGCTTCAGAAGAGGACCAAAGCTTTAATTCTTCACCGATTCTAGCCTTTTGGACTTGTATTCTTGAGAGGGAATGGCTTCACCATTGGTTCTATGCTCGTGCATCGCTGCACGGGACGGCTTGCTAAAGGGTCCTACTTGGTGAAGTCTTTTGTCATGGAGCATCAGCTGAGAGGGGAAGATCTTGTAGTTTGTTCTGTGTGAGTTCTTTATTTTCATTCCTTCAGGACATCATGGTATCTCACTTTTCCCTTAAAAGTGTTTTATTATAAAACAAGACATTTTCAGTCATTATTTTAATGTGTGGTGTCCAAAACCTAAATAATAAAGAATCCACTCTCTTTTCCTATGTAAACCCACAAATTCTTCCACTTCTCTTCACTAAAAACCCTTTTAGAATGTCCATATTGTGCCCTCATCTCTCTATTATCCTCACAAGGCACCCCAATCTTCCAATAATCCTCTCTTAAGGACCTCCCAAGCCTTTGGGATCACACTTCCATGTAAGGGATTTCTTCCTTTCTCATTTTTTTCCAATTTTCATTATGTTATTATACCCTTGTATTTTCAATTAAAAATGATGGGTCATGATTTATCATCTCCCCATACTATTATTAATATGTTTTAATGATGATAGACTTTTTTATCTCTCATTAATGCCTCCCATGTACACCTGTTACTATGCTGAAATTTCATAAGGAATTTACCTCTTCTCATTTACATTCAAGAAATTATTTTGTGTTAGGAATCTAAATTCCATCACAAGTGAAGGGAAATGTATATATATTACCCACTTACTTTATATTTCATTTACATATTATGAGACACCCCTTCCACTCTCATCAACCATTTTTTTTAATTATTATGTCACATTGTTATGCTGATGAAATTTCCCCAGTGTTTTCCCAGCCAAAGTCATTGGGTAGTGAATACTATGCTCATTTCTCTATCAAAGGTATTCACCTTTATACACATTTACTTGTTGATTATAGATTTTAATTTATGAATTACAAATTACTTTATAATGGAATAAATGGTGATGTTTAATGAATCCATGTTATATGATCCTTGTGGCACACTTATCCATGAAATGAAATGATTATGAAGGGTGCACCATGATAGTGCTCCAATGTATTGGGTAAAGACTAGTATTACGATACATCAAGTTAAAGGAGGGTTTAATCATGATAATTAATGTTCATTGAGGGTTTAATCATGCTCCATGTGCAATGAACATTGGCTCATGCTAATGTCGTGTTAAATGTTCTTGCCACATTTTCATGTTATGATAATCATGATATATCATGCTTTAATGTTCATGTTTCTCTTTTTCTCCATTGATAATACTATTTCATAATTTGTACTATATTCTTCATGTTTTTCTTTGTTTACTCCCTTACTGGGCTTTATATATCAACCTTTTCTTATGCATGTCCCCAGGTTATCCCATGCAATACAAAGTAAGAAGTAATGTTGTGCTCAAGTAAAAGTAGTTTTTAATAATGATGTTTATTTCATGTTTTAAGTTGTTAAGTAATGTTCCTAATCCCTAAATACACTATAACTCTTGATATTATATATTGTATGAAGTGAATATTGTAGGTAATAAATCTTGTTTAAGAGTGTAATAAAGAGAAGGGTTCTTATAGTTGGTACCAGAGGATAGGTTTAGTTGTTTTTGGGATAAGGATTAAAAAACCCCAGTGAAAGACTTAGGGATAAAACTAAGTATAATAAAAACACCACAATATTTTGGTGATTATTGACTAAGTGTTTTATCACGAAAATTCATCCATGTATGGATACGAGTGGGTAGAGGCAACTTTGGCACAGATTTATCTTGTGGTAAACCTGAAGACACTATTTTGAGCTAGACTCAAATAGGAACTTGTGAAGAACAACATTCCATTCATTACCCTTGGTTACGAAACTCCTAGGGATATTCATTCATAAATTCATAATCATAGTATGAACCACTGTTAAGGTAATTAAAAAAATTCCCCTAATAATATAAGTTCATAATTAGAACATGGATAACATAGATTGAATCCTATATATTAATGTGTTAATGAAATAAAACCAATTTATAAGTCATCTGTTTCTGTCTTTGGATTTTACTTTATGTGTTAGCACAAAAATTCCTTTTTATTCCAATGAATGGCCGGTAATAAGAGTACTCAAGCTGACAACAAATGTGAAGATCAATGTGACAGCTATTCTAATGAGATTCCAAATTTGATGGTAGTAGGAATTGTGAACATTGTCACGATACTCTCTTATTTAACTCATGTTTTGTATAGAAACATGGTTCAAGAGGAATATTCAACCCCCCCCCCCCCAAGAAAGAATAAGTCACAATCGAGAGATTCATGAGACAATGACATCTTACTTTTAATGGATCATTTGATCCCTTAATTATAGAACAATGGATCAACTGTAATGAAAAGATCTTCTCCGTACTTCAATGTTCCAAATAAGAGAAGGTTCTTATGGATTCAAATCATATGGAAGTTGAAGTTGATCAATGGTGGATATAGATAAAAAATACAAATCATGAGGAGGAGATCCAAGCGTTGGAATAGAAGGATTTCTGGAAAATGTTTTTTGATAAATATTTTCCCCACACACTCCAACTTAATATGGAAAGGGACTTACATTCCCTCAAGAAAAAAGGAGAAAAATCCATCAGAGAATAAGAAGAAAACATCCTAAGGATTTCACGATACGCCTTTGTCTTTTCCGTTACTCCCAAATTCAAGGATGACCTCCTATTTGGGGGGCTAAAACCAAGCCTAAAAATAGCCCTAGAAATCCATGACATCGATAGCTATGAGAAAATTGTCTGATGTTTCCTAAAGTTCAAAAAGGAGATCAACGAATCTTAGGGTTATCCTGGGGTTATGAAGATAATTTAGTCATTAATTTTGGAAGCCTGATGGATAAATCCAATGGTGGTAAGAAAATCCATCACCCCACTTACCAATGGTGCGAAAATAAGAACCTAGAAAATTGTATGAAGGGAATGAAAAAATTATTTAGGTGTGGAAGATAAGAGAACCTAGCCATTAACTTATTACAGGAAAAAACCCTCTGCTACGATAGAGGAGAAGGATTCTCTATTCGAACCTTAATGAATTGTTCATTGCTTCAACTACAATGAACTTGGGAAATTTTCTAACCAATTCCCTAATCCAATGGTTTATGGAAGCTACCAACAAACTCCAAGGTAGCTAGGGAGAGATTTTTCCATCACTACCACCGAATTGAACCCCAAAAACAAAGTCATGAAAAGTGTGCTAGTTATTCATTCCAGAATAGAGAACATACTTTTTGATTCTGGTTCTATGCATTCTTTTATATCTTGAATGTTTAGTAGAACAATCCAAACACCACCATAAGTCATGGAAATAAAGATGTTGGTGATAATGGAAAATTGGGAAATCATTGCATCCCATGAATATAACTTCTCCCCTATCATAATTTTTTGATTGAACTTCCCGAAAAACCGCATCATACTCTTTCTGGTATAATTTGATGAAATTATTGAAATGTATTATATTTCATTATATAGAGCCAACATAAATTTATGTGAGAGAGAAATCACTCTCTATATGATGAATTGACCCCCAATTCTGAACAATTTCAATGCGGAGGATGAATCTTCTTTAGCACCATTATCTCAAGATTGGATATTACTACCCTATGAGCATTTATATCTTTCTTAGATGATTGTGTATATGGAAGAAACCATCCATGAAGGCATTCTTATTGTGATGGAATTCGAATAATTGTTTTCCAAGGAATTGTCTGGTCGTCCTCCAAAAATAGATGTTGAATTATCAATTGAACTTAATCCTAGGGTGTTACCAATATCAAATACTCCGTATAGCAGGGTTTTTGTAGAGTTGGAAGATCATAAGAAGCAACTAAAAGAGTATCTGGATAAAGGTTTTATATTCCCAAGTGCTTCACCATGGGGTGCACCAGTCCTCTTCATTAAGAAGAAGGATGGGTCAATGTGCCTTTTCATTGATTTCTTGATCTCCATAAAATCATGATAAAGAACAAGTATCCTCTATAACTAATTAATGAATTTTTTGATTAGATATTTGGAGAACAATATATCTCCAAGGTGGATTTATGGTCAGGATATTACCAAGGAAGGGTGAAGAAGGAGGATATACCCAATACTACTTCTTTCAAAGGATAAGGGTACTATGAATTCATAGTAATGCCTTTTAGACACACTAATCCTCTATAAATCATCATGTAATTGATGAATAAATTCTTTAGAGATTACCTTGAAAAATGTATGGTAGTCTTTATAGAAGATATTATAATATACTCTAATACCAAGGCAGAGAATGAGAGGAATCTAAGCAATGTACTGGAGACCTTGCGAAAGAAGAAGCTCTATGAAATATAAAGAAAATGTGAGTTCTGATTGATGGAGGTCTTGTTACTGGGTCATATGATCATAAGCAATGGGATATCCATGGATCCCTCCAAGATAGCTATAATTGAGAGATGGCCGAGGAGAACGACGGTTACAGATATCCATAGATTCCTAGGGTTAGTAGGATATTATTGCCAAAGTTTTAGAAATTTTTCATGATTGTACAACCCTCTTACAAACCTAAGTTGAAATGGTGTAATGTGTGATTGGAGTGATTAATTTGAAGAGAGATTCAAGGATTCGAAAAGGAGACTTATCACTGCACACATGCTCACACTACCCCCAAGTGGAGAACTTTTTGTGTTATTTAGTGATGCTTCGAAGTGGGTCCTAGGCTATGTGTCAATGCAAAATGAAAAATTCATTACCTTATCATCAAGTAAATTGAAATTTCGTGATAAAAACTATCCAACCCATGATCAGGAATTTGGCTGTAGTAATCTTCTCTTTGAAATTTTGGAGACATTACCTCTTTGGGGATAAGTGTAAAATATACATGATCATGAAAGCCTCAAGTACATATTCGTACAGATAGAGTTGAATATGCACCAAAAAAAGATGGATATAGCTGATCAAAGACTATGAATGATCAATCCATTACCACCCCTGGAAAGCGAACAAGGTAATAGATACTCTAAGTAGAAAGGATGGAACAACTCTATCATTAATGAGATTTGAAAAGGATCCAATCTTCTAAGATTTGATGAATATAGATGTGGAAATAATAAATAATGGAACATCATAAATCCTTTCATAGGTGATTTTTCAACCATATATTTTGAAAAGGTTAAAGGATTCGGAAAAGGATGATGTGATAATTCAGTAGAATGTGGAGACTATCAGAAAATCAAAATCTTCAGAGTTCAATGTCAATGAAGAAATAATTTTTATATTTGGGTCAAGACTGTGTGTTCCGTCGAATCTAGAGTAAAATAATGAACTTTTGGATGTTGCACATAGTTGGAATTTCTCCATTCACCTAGGAAACACAAAGATGTATTGAGATATCTGAATGCATTATTAGTGGGATAACATGAAGAATGGGATCAATATATATACATAAAAGTGCATGGGGTTTCCGAAAATGAAGGCTGAGAGGCATAAGTCTTAGGGAATGACACAACCATTATTCATAACAACAAGAAAATTGGAGAACATCACCACAGACCTTATCACCGGAGTACCGAAGATATCCAAATAAAATAATTCTATCTGGGTTGTTTTGGATCATCTTACAAATACTGAACACTTAATTGAAATTCAATAGGATTTCTCATTAGGTCAACTAGAATGGTTATATATCAAAGAGGTTGTAAGGATGGATGGAGTACCACTGCCTATTATATCTGGTCAAGATTCAAGATTCACCTCTATGTTTTGGAAGTGTCTTCAACATGCTCGGAATACCGAGCTGAACATCAGTATGAATTATCATCCTCAAACAGATGGCCAATCTGAGCGAACAATCCAAACACATGAAAACATGTTTATAGCATTATCAATGGACTTCAAAAGAGGATGATATCAAAGTCTTCCTCTAGTTGATTTCTCTTATAACAACATTTTCCGCTCAAGTATCCAAAAGGCTCTTTATGAATACCATTTTGGGAAGAGGTGCCGATCACCGGCGTGTTGGGATGAAGTTGGGGAGAAAAACACTTATGTCCACATCTTCCTCTAGTGCAGTTCCCTAATAACAACAGTTTCCACACAAGCATCCCAAAGGCTCCTTATGAATACCATTTTGGGAAGAGGTGCAGAACACCGGCATGTTGGGATGAAGTTGGGGAGAAAAAACACTAATGTCCAGAAATTGTAGAAGAAATGGTGGACAAGGTTAAGACCATCCAACAACACATTAAAGATGCTCATATTCAATAAAAGAACTAGGCCGATATTCATTTATGATACCTAGTATTTTATGTCGGAGACATGGTATTCCTCCTCATATCACCCTGGAAAAGAGTTAAGAGATTTGAGAAGAAGGTAAAGCTTAGACCAATGTACATTGGGCCTTTCGAGATCCATGATCACATTGGAGAAGTGGCCTATTGACTAGCACTCCCACAAAACCTATCTCAAGTAAGTGATGTATTCCATGTATCACTCTTGAGGAAATACATACCGGACTCATCACATGTACTCAATCTAGAGGTGGTACCATTAGATAATGACCTCTCCTATGAATAGAAGATGGTGAAGATCTCATATCATAGGGAAAAAGTCCAACACAATAATATAATTCTCCTCATCAATGTGTTATAGTGAAACCACAAGTTTGAAAAGGCAACATGGGAATTAGAAGATGTGATGAAACAGAGTTAATCACATCTATTTTAGTATGGGAAAAGGAAATTTTGAGGGAAAAATTTCTTAAGGGGGAAAGATTACAATGATCCAAACTTTTATTAATCAAAGTTCCACTTGATCAATTTAAATGTATTATTATATAAAATGGTTATATAAAACAAATGCAATTACTTGGTTTTAAGTTTTTGGATTTTAAAATACCATGGAGAATTGTGGTTGTTGAATAGTGATCACATGATTAGTATAAATATTGGGCTTCAACAAATCCAATTTACTTAGACAAAGGACATGATGGCCTCATCTAGTTGGGTGTGTTGGATTTTTAGGTCAGTTTGGGATTGTGGTGGTGGGAGTAAAGGAATTGTGGGCCTTTCCACCTAGAGACTTCTTATTATGGTTTTAGCCCCATGTTCCACTTTCATCATCCTTGCCTCTTTCCCTTCACATTTCTTCCTCTTAGGGTTTCAGCCACAGTTTCCCCTTTCTTGTGTTCTTTGTGGTGATTTTCCTGTTCATGTGGTTGATTCCTCTTTCGGATGTTATGTTCTATTTCCCTATTTAGAATGTTGTGATTGTGGTTTTCAATTTGATTTTGGTCGATGTGCTTCTAGTCCCATTTTTGGTGAAGATTTTGAGCTTGGAGAAGGTTTTGTGAAACTTTACAAATGAATTATTAGACCCGATGATGGTTATGTGCCTAATATCTCTTTGGTTGTTCAACCTTCTCTGACCCCTTGTTCCTAAACACCTCTCCGAGTTGGATGTGGTGAAATGGTAACTACATGGTTTTTGGGATTGTGGTTCAATGTTCAAAGGGATTCATGGTGCTGCCAGAGTTGTTATTTGTGGATTTAGTTTTATTATGTCTTTGATTTGGTGTTCTATTTTCGTTTCTCTTGGTGGTGATTATGGTTTTTGGCATTTGGTTTTCTCCATATTTCTGATGCGGTGGTGTTTCGTAGTCAATTATGATGATGTTGGATGCAATGATTCTTAGGTAGTGTTTGATGCGGCTTTTGGTGGTGGATGTTAGTGCCGAGATGGTAGCAATGTGATGCATATGCTGGTGAGGCTATACAATACTCATTGATGCTGGTGATCCTGGGTCGACTCATGTGATTTTTGGTGAGTTGGTTTATTTTGAATTTTAAAACAGGTCTCATGCTACAGTCATGGCAGGGTGAATGGTTTTTAGAATTCGGATTTTATAATGCTTATTTTGTAAGGGTAAAGGTGTGACTTGATGCTGATGGATGTTTTTTTTGGTTCCCACATATCCTTAAAAGTGGGTTTGCAATAAAATAAAAAATGGATTGTGGATTGTGGGGTCTGAAACCAAAATACTAATGATTTCCCACTCTTTTCCTATATAAACCCACCCACACTCCCACTTATATTCACTAAAAACACGTTGGATCATGTTCCTACTATTCTCTCTTATCTCTATTATCCACCCATGGCATGACAAGATCCCAATAAGCCTCTCTTAAGCCCCTCCCAAGCCTTTGGGATCACACTTCCTAGTAAGGGATTTCTTCCTTTCTCATTTTGTCCAAATTTTTTTATGTTTTTATACCCTTTTATATTCAATTATAAATTTTGGGGTGTGATTTTTCACCACCCAAATACTTCCCTCATTTTTTTTGAATTATGAGATACATCTTTCTCTCCCATTGATGCCTCCCATTTACACCCGTTACTGTGTCGAAATTCCATAAGGAATCTCTTTCTTCTCTTTTACATTTAAGCAATTATTTTGTATTATGAATCTAAATTCCATTACATATTTTAGGAAATGTATTTATATGACCCCATTACTATCCATTTAATGTACATAAGATGCAACACCCCTTTCACTCTTGTCAATAATTTTTATGATTTCGTATGTCACACCGTTATGCAGCTGAAATTGCAGCACGATTTTCCAAGACAAAGTCATTGTGTAGTGAATATCATGCCCAATTCTCTATCAAGTGTGTTAAAATTTATACACATTTACTTATTGATTATAGATTTTCATGTATGAATTGAACATCCCTTTATCGTGGAAAAAATGATGATGTTTAGTGAATCCATGTTATATGATCCATGTGGCACACTTATGCGTGAAATGAATGATTAAGAAGGGTGTGCCACGATAGTGCTCCAATGAATTGGGTAATGACAAGTATCATGATACATCAAGTGAAATGAGGGTTTTATAATTCTAATTCATGTGTAATAATGGTTTACTCATGCTCTATGTTCAATGATCATTTCCTCGTGCTAACTTCATGTTAAATTTTGTTGCAAGATTTCCATTTTATGATAATAATTCTATATCATGCCTTTATGTTCATATTTCGCTTGTGATCTATTTATATTCCTATTGCCTAACATGTACTATATTCTTTATGTTATGCCTTGTTTAATCTCTTATTGGACATTATAGATCACCCTTTTCTTATTCCTATCCTCAGGTTATCCCATGCAATGAAATGTAAGAAGGAATGTTGTGGTCATGTAAAAGAAGTATTCAATAATGATGTGTATTTCATGTTTTGAGTTTTAATTTAATGTTCATAATCCCCAAACACACTATAACTCTCGATCATCTATGTTTTATAAAGTGAATATTTTATATAATAAATCATGTTAAGTTTGTAATAAAATACAGGGTTGTTATACTTATGCCTCATATCCTTCACTTGCTGACATACCAGACACTTTTATGTATAATTAGTGATCTCCTTTTTCATGTTATCCACCCAATAATGCTCTCAGAGCTCTCGATATGTCATTGTGATTCCTGGGTGAATGGAGAAATTCAAAATTTGTGCATCATCCAAAAGTTCTTTCTTTAACTCTGGATTAGATAGAACACATAGTCTTGTCCAAAATCTCATAATTCCTTCTTTATCAACATTGATCAATAAGGATTTTACTTTTTGGATAGTTTCCACTTTCTTCTAAATTCCCACATTATCCTTTTGAGAATCCTTTAACCGTTCTAAAAGAGACATTTGAGAAATCATTTGTGATAGGATTGATGATGTTCCCTTCTTTATGGTTCTCATTTCTATATCCATCAAATAAAATAAAATTTGTTCCTTTTCAATTATCATCAATGATAGAATCATTGGGTCCTTTATTCTTAGAGCATCTTCCACCTTGTTCACTTTTCTAGGGTGCTAATTGATTAAGCAGTCATATTTTTCTATTAGTACTAACCATATTCATTGGTTCTTGTTAAAATCTTTCTATTTTAATATATACTTGAGGCTTTTGTGATCCATGTATATTTCACACTTCTTCGCAAAAAGTTAATATCAGCTAACTTTTAAAACGAAGATTACTGCATCCAACTATAGATCATGTTTCAGATATTTTTTCTCATGAACTTTCAATTTTCTTATATCATAGGCAACGACTTTGTCATTTTTCATCGACTCACATCCCATTCCATTCTTCGAAGCATCACCAAATACAAATAAATGTTCTCCAATTGTGGGTAGTGTGAGAAAGGGTGTAGTGATAAGAATCTTTTTCAACTCCTTGAAGCTATCTTTGCATTCCTCACTCCATGAAAACTAGACTCCCTTCCTTGTTATATAGGTAAGAGGGTTCGAAAATTGTGAGAACTTTCTCACAAATCGACTATAATATCCAGCTAACCCATTGAAGCAATGGATATTCGTCATCAAGGTTGGCCATGGTCATCCTTCGATTATAGCTTCCATGGCGGGATCCACAGATATCCTATTGTTTGAGATGATATGTCCCAATAATGAGACTTCCTCCTACCATAACTCACACTTTCTATACTTTTTATAGATATTATCCTTCTAAAAGGTCTCTAGTACAGTTCATTGATGCTCCTCATGCTCCTCCTTGGTTTTGGAGTATATTATAATATCATCTATAAAGACAACAAATTTTTTTGAGGTAATCTATAAATACTATTTTCATCAAGTCCGTGAATACTATGGGAGAATTAGTGAGTTATAAAGGCATTACCATTAATTCATAGTGCCTGTACCTTATATGAAAATTAGTCTTGGGGATATCCTCCTTCTTAACCCTAATATGGTAATATACCAACTGCAAATCAACCTTGGATAAGTATTGTGCTCCATGTAGCTGATCGAACAATTCATCATTTCTTGGAATATGATACATGTTATTTATCTTGATTTTGTTGTGATCATGGTAATCAATGAAAATGCACATGGAACCATCCATCTTCTTGATGAAGAGGACTGGTTCACCCCATGGTGAAGTACTTGGTCGTATAGACCCTTTATCCAGATTTTCTTATAGTTGTTTCTTTAGATCCTCAAGCTCAAAAACATCCATTCTATATAGAGTCTTGGATATTGTCAATGCCATGGGTGTAAGATAAATCCATAATTCAACATTTCTTCTTGGATGAAGACCATGAAATTTTCTTGGGAAACACTTTAGATAATTCCCTCATAATAGGCATGTCTTCAAGGATGGTTTCTTCCGTAGGCACAATCATCTGAGCAAGATAATCATGCTCATAAGGTATTAATATCCACATTTGAGATGATGGTTCTAAAGAAGATTCTTCCCCATCCTTGAATATTTACTGAATTGGGGGTCAATTCTCCATATGGAGGGTGATTTTCCTCTCATGGAAATTTATGTGGGCTCTATATAAGAAATGACAATCTGTGCCAAGAATTGCATCAAAATCCAATAGAGAGAGCATGGAGAGGTTCGTCGGAAAGTTAAATTTACAAATTATGATAGGGGGAGTGATATTCCTGGGATTCAATGATTGCCTCATTTTTTGTTCTTACCGACATTGTTACTTCCATGATATTTGGTGGTGTTGGTATTTTTTTTAAAAATTAGGCATATAATGAATGCATAGAACTAGAATCTAAAATTATGTTGGCTATTCTTAATAAATAACTAGTGTACCAGTCACCACTTCGTTTTTGGGGTTTTCTTCGGCAGTAGTGTTGAAAAAATATAACCATTGCAGCCTTAGAGGATGTTGGTTTCCTCTGAAAACTCTTGGCTTAGGGAACTGGTTTCCAATGTTCCATGGTTCATTGTAGTTGAAGAAATGAACAATGTGTTGAGGATCGAACAGATTTTTCCTCTCCACTATCACAGTAGTAGGAATTTCTTAGCAGAAATTAATGGACACGTGCGCTTATCTTCTACAGCTAATGCATTTCCTCATCCCCTTCAAGAGATTTTTGAGGTGCTTCTTTCGATACCTATGGAAAGTAGGGTTCTAGAATTTCATAGGACCATTGTATTTATCCATCAGAATACCATAATTAAAGTCAACTTTCCTCTTTTTATCCCTATGATACACTTAAAATTATCTGATCTTCGTTTTGAATTTGAGGGAACATCGAACAATTTCACCATACCTATAGAAGTCACAGATCTCCAGGGCATTCCGTTAGTTAGTTTTTAGCCATCCAAAGAAGTGGTCAACCATGCATTCAGGGGTAATGACAAAGATGGAGGCATATCATTCATGCCTTGTGATGTTTTCCTCATACACTCTGATGGATTTGTCATCTTTTTTCTAGAGATAAAGGTCAACCCTTTCAATCATAAGTATTAAGGTGTAAGGAAAATATTTATCAAAAAACATTTTCTATAAATCCTTCCATTCCAAAACCATGATCTCTTTCTCATGCTTCGTACTTTTGATCAATGTCCACCATTAATCAAATTCACCCTCCATACAATAAACAAACATAAGAACCATCTATTTTTCAGAACATTGACGGATGGAGAGGTTCATTTCATTGGATTTGATCCATTATTTGGAGATTAAGGGATCAGATTATCCATTAAATGTATGAGGCCTTGGTCTCATGAAGCTCTAGATTGCAGATTTTTCTTTCTTATAGGGGGTTTAACATTCCTCTTGACCCCTGTTTCTTTTCATAACTTGATTTAACTAACTATGTATCGTGACAATGTTTGTGATTCCCGCTCCCATCGGATTGGGAATCACATTAGAACAGTCATCAAATTTATCTTCTCATCTGTTGGAAGCCTGAGTCCTCCTATTACTGAGCATTGGCTAGAATAAAACTAGTGTTAGTGGTAACAGATAAAAAAACCAATGACAAAAATGGATAGATTATAAATTACATTTATTTCCATAACTTATGAATTTATAGGCTTCAATCTATGTTATCCATGATCTACTTCCAAACATATATTCTTAGGGAATTATTTTTATTCTATTAATAATGTTTCTTACTAATCTAATAAATTTACCATAGAATATCCCCTGGGAGTGTCATAATGAAGATTGCATGAAGGACTGCTTTCATGCACTAGTTCTCATTCGATTCTATCTCAAAGTGGTGTTTTTGGGTTTTACCCCTAAATACATTTATGCTTGAGCTGCCTCTACTTGTTCGTATCTAGACAGGGATTTATTTTCATGATAAAACACTTACTATATAACCAAAAAAAATTGTGGATGTTTTTATTATACTAAATCTTATCCCTAAGTCTTTCACTACGGTTTTCTAATCCTAATCCCTAAAATAAATAAACCTATACTTCGATACCGACTATAACAACCCTTCTCTTTATTTCACACATAAACCTAATTTAACACATTAGCTTTTCACTTGATAAAACATAGAATATCGATAGGTTTTGTGTATTTCGGGATTAAGAAAATTACATAACAACATCAAACATTAAATATGCATCTTTATTGAAAACTTATTTTACATGACCACAAAATTCCTCCGTACTTATCATTTCATGGGATAACCTATGGACATGTATATGAAAAGGAAGATCTATAAAGCCCAGTAAGGGAGTAAACAAGGCATAATATGAAGAATATAGTACATGTTAGGAAATAGTCATATCAATGGTGCATAAGAGAAACATGAACATAAAGGCATGATATAGAATGATTATCATAACTTGGAAGTGTGTCAACAACATTTAACATGATATTAGCATTAGCCAAGTCTCATTGCACATAGAGCTTGAGTAAACCATAATTAAAATTCAATTAGAATGATTAAAACCCAATTTAACTTGAATTATCATGATTATAACCTCATTTCACATGGCGTGTCATGATACTATTCTTTTCCCAATGAATTGGAGCACTCTCAGGGTGCACACTTGATAAAGTTTTCATTTCATGCATAAGTGTGTCATATGGATCATAAGACATGGATTCATTAAACATCAGAATTTATTTCATGAATAAAGGACTTTTAATACATAAATGTAAGTCCTAAATAAAAAAGTACATGAGAATAAAGGTGAATACCCTTTACATAGAAATGGGTAGGGTATTCACTTACACGATGATTTTGGCATGGGAACGTTTGGTGTAACTTCGGCTGCAAAACCACGTCAAATAGAAATCATAAAATGGTTTGATTAAAGATAAAGGGGTATCTAATAATTTATAAAATAAATGGACAGTAATGGGGTCATGTAAAACAATATCCCAACATATGTAATGGAATTTAGATGCATAATATAAAATATATTTTTTAATATAAATGAGAAGAGAAAGATTCCTTATGGAATATCATCATAGTTGCAGGTGTACATTGGTGGAATTAATGAGTGAGAAAGAGGTATCTCATCATTAAAACATAAGGAGTAAATTATGGTGTAGGTTATAAATCATTCACTGACATTTTTAATTGAAAATGAATGGGTATAAGAACAAAAATAATTTTGGACAAAATGATAAAGGAAGAAATCCCAAACTGGGATGTATGATTCCAAGGGAAAATGAGAGGCTTGAGATAGGATTATCTATAGTTAGGGGTGCCTTGGTAGGATAATAGAGATATTAAGTAAGAGTTTGGTTGATATCCAATGGTTTTTAGTTAATAGAAATTGGAGATTGAGTGAGTTTATATAGGAAAGGAAAGTGAATTATTTATTATTTAGGTTTTGGACACTACACATTAAACTAATCAAGACAACAAACCAAACCATGGTTTTTGCTCATGGTTTTTTTCCAAGGGGAGTGTAAAATATTACATTATAAGGAAAATGGCCGAACTTATTAAAATATTAGGCTTTATAATGTGTAGGTGAGTCACACCCTCAAAGAAATCATTTTAAAAAGTTAAAATGTTTTATAAGCCTTGGAGGTTCAACTAAGGCACCATAAAATTAATAAAAAAATATAAAATCACATAATGTTAAAGATAAATCATATATTTTCAGAAAA
Organism: Viscum album; assembly: GCA_963277665.1. NCBI lineage: Eukaryota > Viridiplantae > Streptophyta > Magnoliopsida > Santalales > Viscaceae > Viscum > Viscum album. The sequence continues at coordinate 274,007,410 of OY728142.1, read as the reverse complement.
TAAATTATATAGTATTTTATTACATTACTATTAGTTCATTATGATGTCATAACAGACATTATATATTTAAACGATATTTAATTTTTCCCCAAAAAATCGATAGTCTCAGAAAATTATGAAAAATTCACCGTTTGAAAATTTTGACATCCTAAATCCACAAATAATATTATTTTTATATAAATAATTATATATATATTTATTTAAATTTCCATTTTTAAAATAAAAATTGACATGTATTGAAAATTCATGGGTTTTGATAAAAACAGTATTCAAACCATAATAAAAATGATAATTGTATTCATAAAAAAAATTTGATCATTTATATTTAATAAAAAAAAATTTATTAATTATATTTTATGAAAATATTTATCAATTCAAAAATTCAATAATTCATCAAAATATGTTTTTTAATTGAATATTAACTAAAAATAATACTTGTGCTTTAAAACCCATTTACAAAGTAACAAAAATAAAATGAAAGTATATTATTTATTATATACAAACATAATTCATATAATCATAGTGCTAGGGTCTTGTTACATAACCCCTGATAACACCTGCATAATACCTAAGGGTAAGGTGTGTGATGGTGACAGACTCTTGGGGTGTCTAGGATAACATCGCTCGGGTGGTAATCTCTATCCACTTTCCATTATCCTATAGGTAGTTCTATTCAAGCTTAACATGTTGAAGCTTAGCTTGAGATTTCTCAAGAGATAATCCTACTGATTCTACCTCCTTTCCGAGCTATGACAAATGGACTTCATATGGAGCAATTCTAGAGGATGAGGTTACCTCTTTGACTGAGTAAATTGGATTTTTTAAAGCCGTATATTTATCCTAATCATGTTGTCACTGTTCAACGACTATATTAGCAATAATAATAACTTCTAACTTTATTTTAAAATCCAAAAATATAAAACCAAGTAAGTTTATATGATATATATAACCATTTTAGATAGTAAGACATTTAATTAGATCAAGAGGAATTTTCTTTATTAAACATTCTGGTTGATACATCAGTTTAGTTGGATACTACATTGATTATGGAACTTTGATAAACAAAAGTTATCTGGTGTAGAGTAAGTAGGAATGAAGAATTCAATGCATGTTCTTGATTTCTAAATGTTGTTCATGGCAGTCACTTTATATCTTCTGGTGTATGAGTGTCAGTGAATGTGTGTCTCCTTCTTTCTCTCTTATTTATATATATATATTCTTACAGCCGAACAATGTGAATGCTTGAGGTAGATATAGTTACTTGTATTTTTGACAGCCTCATTTAAGATGTCTTCAAAAATCACTAAATTAATTAAGAAGATTAAAATACTCCAATTATGATTGTTATAAGTAATTTTCAATAACAAAAATCTAAAGTTGTCTATTAGTGAGTCCTTGTTCAGCATCTCCTTCTATTGGTGACTCATTCCAATGGTGTGTCATTATGTTGTTATTTCCGTGTGTTGGTAACCCAACATAACTGATAGTGAGTCCTTGCATCGGTAGAAACATGTGTTGGTAGGTAAGTTTCATCAAAAAGTCCTTGCATTAGTAGGTCAATTACACTATTGGTGAGACAGTCTGTCTGTCAGTGTGTCGATTACACTATCATTGAGTCATTGCATTGTTATATCCATGCATCAGTAGCACCATGCATCGGTAGCACCATGATTCAATAGGTCAATTGAGCTATCAGTGACTCATTTGAACTATCAGTGTCTCATTATTTCTGTCGGTGTTAGTGTGTTATAATTAGAAAATATTTTATCTTCGACTTTCTTCAAACATAAATATTATCAAAATATATCATATTTCTATGTGATCATAGATAAATATAATTTCACATATTGAAACTTAAATAATCATGATTGAAATATTTATATATGATTAATATTATTTGATATTATTTGTGATTATTAAAACCATTAATACTATATAGGGTGTCCAAAAGTCACCTATAGACCAACAATCTCCCACTTTTTGATGATCACAAATAATCGAATTTTTTAGTACAGTCATTTGATGTTGAATGAAATCATGCTAATTATCATCTCCCATTATTAATGACTATTCATAATATAAAGATAAGGTTGAAAGGTAAAATAAATATTAATGGTATCAATGAAAAATAAAATATATAAGATTGATATCAAATGTAAAGTAAATAAGGATAATTCCAAACTATTCTCCCCCATTTTGAATTATGAATGAGCACAAGGGTAACTAATACCGTTCTCCCCATTGGAGTATAAGCAAGAAGGAAATAGGTTGAAAAGAAATAAAAAGTTTCCTAGAATAGTATATAGAAGATAAATAGATGAAATACGATAACATGAAATTCCATTAATCAATAAAGTACTATTTGTTACACTTATTCACTCAAAGATAAAAAAAGTAAACCAATCTTCCCTATTAGAGAATGACCCACACTATCGCTCAAGATTAAGAAGTTACTTTCCTTTCTCGGAGAGATCAATAGATTGTCCAATAGGTGGTGGATGAGAAGCTAGAGTGTCTGAATAAATTTTCAGAGTAGTTAGAATCCCTCTTTCTGGAACATTAGGTGAAAGACTGGGTTTTTTGTGACAACATAGTATTTTGAATCCATTAGTTGATCACATATTGAACATGAGTCATAGCCTGAGAAAATAACATCTATGCTAGAAGAATTGATCCAGTTCATCCAAGAGGTGAAGCAGTAGGCACTAAAATCACTTCACTTAGTTTATGATTTTATGGATTCAATAGCTTGATGAAATCCTCAATTATTTCACCACTATACTTGATTGATTTCTCGAAATCATCTTTATTATCCATGAATTTTATCAAAATAGGGTTTAATTCTTTCAACAACTATACTTGAACTTTAAAATCACTGATCACTGAATGCGAACATAGGTTAGATGTCAAATACATAAACATACTTGTCAACTGATGCATGGTAATCATTTACTTGAAATAGCAGTCCAACTTTTCTGTGATCTGATCATTTCCAGTGTCAACACTCTTGGAATAGAGTCTTACCATATCATGAACATGATCTCTATTTTTTCAATCTTTTCAAGGTTGTATAAACTAGAAGTACTAAAGTGAGATAGAATCAATTCCTTAACAACACTTTGAACTACATCAATGTCCAAATTCTAAGAAGTCTGACCATAGGTAGAAGGAATATCAGAATGAGATGAGGTATGAGTCCTAAAAGATTTAAGAATAGTATCCACACAACCTTTGTACACTATGGTCAAATTATTCATTGGATAATCAATCCCATTCATTTATTTTATCAACATGGCAGTGCATGAGACAATTTTCTCTATAGTTATAATTTATTTATTTTTGAATCTCCTCTATCACTTTCTTTGAATCATTAGCTGCATCTGCCTCTCTTATACCCACTATCTTACTTGGAATAGAAACTAATTTACCAACTGCCTAATTTATTTTATTGAATATATGATATATTGTAATTCATCACTCATCTTAGAGTTTTATCATATAGAAATTCTAATATCATTCACCATGTGAGATTAAACAGATATACTTACAACATAACAACCTTCTTCTTTAAACCTTTAAAAACCATCATTGGTGATAGAGTTACTGGGAAGGGTCGTAGCCACTGATTCTCTTGAAACAGGTACAAAAACTTCATCATATGTGTCTTCGTAATATAAACCCAGTTCTACATACCTAGGATTCATTCCCCATTCTATCATTACAACATCATCTAGAGGAGTGAGTGTGCAATGCCTTAATCTTCCACGTATATGCTCTTCACTAGCCTGATCACCACTTTCATGAGTCTCCCCCTCAATATGATCTATCCTCACTAGTTTCTCACCATTAGAATGATGTCTCATTATTTCATATACTAAATTTGGTACATGAATTGCCCAAAATTTAGAATTTTCTATTACTTCACAATAAAATTCAGTGGGTTCTTCCAACCATGTTTATTCTACAACTTCACCCATTTCAAAATATTCACCTCGATCATCCTTATAATAGTTATCATCACTTTCATTGCCTTCATTATCATCTTGTCGAAATAAATTATCTTCATTTACATTTCTATCAGTATCTTATTAACCTTATTCTACTTCACTACCACTGCCACTCTCATTATCTTCACTTCCTTCTTCTACTTCTACAGATCCATTTCATCTACTTAGATATTCCACACTACATGTGAATTCTGTCTCTTCATCTCCATTGTCTTCAAGTGTGGGCTCATCAGAGGGTAAAAAAAGTGGAGTACTAGGAGGTCCTAAAGTAAATATTTTTTGAGCTTCACTAGTCTCAGGATAACTCATATCATTGACAGGTTACCCTTGATCTATAATTATATTGGTTGGCACTTCTTCTTCTTCTAAATAGTAAAAAACTTATGTATCTTGTACCAGACCAGGATCAACCATATTCATAGGAATAGTTGGATAGTCCAATACATTTACCTTATCATAAATATTATCATCATATCCAACCCATTATTTCTTTCATGGGTTTAAGTTGATTTTTATATTTTTTTCATATCTTTCTACTAAGGTAGATCCCACTGCACTTAAAAACAACTTCTTCTCCCTCATTAACACAACAATTATCTCTTAACATAGGTGAGATTAACCATGGATAAAATAGGGAATTGGTTTTTCAAGAAGGTTTAATCATTTTATTCATGTGCATAGAAATATATCTACATATATTTACCTTAATCCCTTTTTATAGTAAATAAACCAAGTAGAAATCTTGATACTTTAGAGTGGAAAAGTACCCTTTACTGGGACAGATCTGATGTTGAATAAATTTTTACAAAATTGTACATTCTCTACTTGACTCTATAGAAATGGGTCTCACATGTTCATATTTATTAGTAATCTCCTTTAGAGCAGACTCAATGAAGAAAATATCACTCATAGGTGGAGAGGTACTTGATAGTCATCAAAACCACCCTCATGAGAGAATTTAAGACATTAATCCCATTGTCTTGATGAGAAATAGATTCTAGTTACTTTTATTGTGGAATTACTCCAAGAAATGTCACTTCCTTCAAGAAGGAACTCCATATTCATGAAAAATTAAAGAATGAGATTTGGGTAGAAGGGTCTTTCATTATTTGAGAACCACTCAACCCATCCCTGATCCTTTTGTACCCTGAGCAACAATGACATGATTTTTAATAACCATTCCCTAAGAAATTATTTTTCTATAGTCACTACATCATTCCCCAAAGAATGATTCACTTGTAAATTTTTTTCTCAATTCTCCTTTCTATTTTTTAGTTGCACGATACTTCCCACCATCAAGAGATCACTTCACACATGCCAATACAATAGTTTTTTTTGAATGTGAAAAGGTTAAAGGTCGGGGGTAGAGTGATAAATTACTAGGTGAGTGTAAGGGTAAAATAGTAGAGTGGATTGAATCAAATTAATATAAATTGGGAATTTTAAATCACAAAATAATGAAATCGTAAACCAGGTTCATTAAAATAAATTAAATAGTGTCAATTTTGTAATAAAATAAAATGATGAAAAAACATGATTCATCGGTGTTTCCATGACAGATTTTTCATAACACTAACATTATCAGATTGACAAGGCAACAGTGTCGACAAGACAGGGTATCAGCATGACAAGGCATCGGTGTCAGCATGACAACTATTTCGGCATGACAACTATGTCAGCAAGACAAAGTGTCTGTATGACCAAGTTATCGATGTCGGCATGACATTGTCAGCTTCCTACTGTTAGTGTCAGGATGACACTGTCTGTTTGAATTTTCTAGTGTTGAAAGTACAACATCTCTAAAAAAATATCAATGTAAAAACAATATAAGGTCATATAGATCAATAATTCATAACACATGTCTGATGTCATTAATTATTTCGGAGTTCAATGTCATAGTTAAAATATCATCAAGCTGATGTTCAGTGCCAATGAACTCTAAGGTTATATCCCCTTTTTTGATAATGATCTCTCAAAAAGTGATTTCATACATCAATGTATTTTGTACTAGAATGTCAAATAAGATTATTAGAAATATTAATAGCACTTGTGTTATCACAATTTATAGGGACATGTTTGAATTGATATCAAAATCTAGTAATGTGGGTTTCATCCATACAATTTGTGCACAAAAACTACTAAATGCGATGTATTCATCTTCAGTAGTATATAATGAAATTAAATTTTGTTTCTTACTACACCATGGAACTAGAGACGTTCCGAAAAAGTGACATGTTCCAGAAGTGATTTTTTTTGTCTAACTTAAAACCACCAAAATAGGCATCTGAATAACCCGACAAATCAAAAGGTTTTCGTCTAGGATAGAATAGTCCTATGTTGGTTTAATTATCGAGGTATTTGAAAAGCATTTTAATAGTAATAAGATGAGATTATTTTGTGGATTATTGAAAACATAAACACATTCACACATGCACTGTAATATCCCAATCTTCTACGGTACACTTCTCTTTGAATAATGCAATAGCATGTGTTGTACGCAACATCGAGTTCTAACACACCACAACCAAACAAACTAGCCGTTATGAATAGTAACACCCACTTTTTGAAATTTATAAATTTTATTTTTCAAAATGGATGTCATTTTTGGATTCGGAATATCGACATTAGCCTAGGGTGAATTTTTCGTATTTTTCTGAAAAACATCATTTTTTGATTAATAGTGAAACCACCAAGTGGTAGTTAAAAAACTGAATTTTTCATAAAACATAATTTTACCACTTTTGTGAGTGGAATTTCGAAAATCTGAGAGACACAGTTATTATCAATGAGTAAAATGTGGACCAATGAGATGAAAATAATATTTGGTGAATTGTAACTTTTTACTTTTATTTCCCACAGTTAAAAGTAAATAGGGTAATTAAGGTTAAAATAATATTATTATTACCCTAAAACATGCCCTAATTCTATTGGACAAGTTTATCTCGACCAAATACAACCTTAGTAATAAAATATTATCATTTAGGTCCACTTGGATTACATTAGGACATTTATTATTATTTAATTCAAAGAAGAGTTAAAAGAGTTAAAATCAAGGTTTATTTACTAAGAGAATTTTCATATGGGGTTAAACATAAGATAAATTCGATTATAAATATTAATTAGAAATCTAGAAAGATTTCCTACATACTGATATTTTATTTATAATTTTTAGACATTAAATAATCTAATTTATTTATGACACAATGATGATTTTGTAATTACCATAATAGTGAAAAATAAAACTAATTGATATTATAAATACCCAAATAAATATAATTTGAGACATTTTATGAATTAACCTAATTCTATAGGTTAATATGACATGTTATGAATGATTTAATTAATTTTTTTAGAAGTAATAATTCTGTTATGATTTTCACAAAAATCAATTTCCCAAATAGTGTCAAAATTGACATAAAAGAGTTTTTAAAACAAATAATATATTATTAATTTATATTCAATTCATAAAAATCTAAGATTCGTCCAACAGACTTATATCATGATATTTTTATCCTTAATGGACCACTTTGGGGCATCTTGTATGTATATAGTAAGTTTATTAACCATATAATATAAAAATACAAAGAGACATTGTAAAAGTGAAACTAATTAAATAAGAGTTAATACCTAATGATAAGGTACATATAGTAACCCAAACCTGTCTAAATCCTATTGGTTGAGTGGTTTTAGACATATACCCACCTTAAACTTTAAATAATACACTTTTGAGCCATTATAAACTGAATATGAATTTATTATAAAATAATATTTCTAGCTTTTCCAAAGGTGCCCCTCACCCCTCTTATAAAAGGGCACTCCTCCTTCTCATTAATTCACACAATCAAAGCTTTTTGGTTCGGACAAACCCTGCCCAAAGACTCTCTCAACATCCCTCAATTCATCCTAGAGGCCTTACTTTAGTCATAAAGCCAACCTAAGGATCCCTTTTGATCAAATCAAAAGAAAGAACCTGAAGAAGAGGTAATGTTTTCACCACCCTTTTTCAAATTCATTTCTTCTTCAACTTCACCATTATTTTTTATTCCCATTATAAAATAATGAATAAAATATCTCCTATATGATGTAATATTATTATAAATATGGAACAACCATATTCAGTATTCTACCCATCCATTGAATGACATGTCACCATACGTGCGTACGTACGGCTTACCATCTCCACGTCGTGGTGTAATTGTTATTCAATATATTATTAATTGAATGGTATAATAATGATGTGTAATTCATGTAAATAATAAATATAAAACTATAATTATTCTTTATATAAGATATACCATCCAATTAAATATTATTTTCATATAAAAATAATGATATTGTCGCTCGTGCGTACGTACGGACTACCGTCTCCACGAACGTGATGAGATTAATTCTCCATCGTATCCATTCAAGTATAATTATCATTTTATGATTTAAAAATAATGTTTAAAGACTTGATATAATTATAGAAATTAATAAGATACAACATATCCATGAAAAACATGGCTTACGTGACAAAACATATAAAAGAAAACGAGTAAGTTAACACCTGAAACGATGATCATACAAAGATATTATTAACAAAGAAATGTTAAAAGACCATATATGATAACATAATAATGTATATGATTCTTGTATAATTTAATAACAATTATTTCACCATTATACAGGAGGTTAAACTACCCTCAACCATGGAAAAGTACAAGGTAAGGGTTTATTTCAAAATCTCTTCATTATCCGAGGTTGTTTATACGTAATAATCTACTGGGATCTCTTTATTGTCCACATCCATGTTTCTTAAAAATGTATCTCAAAGCATTTTTACTATTTACAAGAATATGGGTTAAAGTCATTTATACCCTTGATTGACTTTTTATAAGAGGTTTATAAAGGAATCTTTCCTTCATTTTCCAAACAAGGTGCTTTTTATCCTTTATGACAAAATTAAGGTATGAATGTTTTTTTATCTTATACGGCGAGTGTAGCTATTTTCCTCCATTATAAAATCGTCGAAGCTTCCCTTACATTTTTATAAGAATATTTTCAAAGAAAATGTTTTATTTTATAAATATATGACTCTTAAATGATTTCAAAATAGAAATAGATATTCCTGTAAAAAGAGTTTTAATTTCATCTATGTCAACATCTTTTGATGGATTTTAAGCTTTTTTGAAGTTGATTTATTATGATACAAAACTTCCATATTTTATTGATGTTTTTGTGATATGTTTTACTGTGGATGTTCTATTTTTATACCATTCATGGTTTATGAAGAAATTATTTACATTTCATATGCTAGTTTTAATACGAATGATTATGTTATGTTTAAACATGTTCATATGAGGAATTCATTGGACTTAATATGTGATGGGTGGAGCCCGCTATAGCTCCTCGATGCATCGGTATGTCTCATGAGACAAACTAGTGTCTTGTAACAAGGCCTTGACAAAATCTAATTTGTAGTCTTGGCACGAGGCCTTGGCTATGTGGTTATGATAGTCTGGTGTTATGCATTCCATCATTATGAAAGTGGTTATTGATATTGCATGTGATTATTTGATTAGTAGAATATCCATGTGAATAAGTAAATGGAATTATTTCATTTTATTTTGGCCATACTATGTTGAAGTTCAAGTTTAAAAGGCTTTTGTTTTAGTTATACATTTCTTTAAATGTTTATTCTTATGTATGAAAGTTTCCTCTATATTGTTATCCTTACTGGGCATTTGAGCTCACCCCTTTTCTATGTTTTATTTTTCCTAGGTTCTGAAGAAGTAATTTATGAATGACCTGCAGGGATATTAAGAGGGCATAATAGTTTGGACTATGGAAACAATATGTCGTTGTAGTAGTTTTTCACTTTATGATGTAATGAAAACTTCATGAATGTATCTAGTTATTCCAAGGCTACTAAACGAATCGGTATTTAGAGACTTGATCTTTCTTGTGATCATGCCAATGTTATGTAATAACACACCGACTCTAGGTAACTGGGGTCGGGGTGTTACAGTTGGTATTAGAGCAAGTTTAGTACAAACCTTAGAAGATAGATTTAGATAAACTCTGATTAGAGCACAAAGACCTAAGATGGACTTTGAGGATTAGTATAGAAGAACTTCCTAGAATTTTGGTATTGTAAGGATTTTGTGAGTTTTCCAAGAAATACATCCCTATCTGGATATTAGCAGGTAGAGGGGGCTCTGGCACTGATGTACATAGGGGTAAAACCCGAAAACATAGCTTTGAGCTAGACTCGAACTGGAACTGGTGCACGACAACGGGCCTTACTGCACTCTTCGATACGACACTCCCGGGGGATATGTTTAGGATAACTCTCATTTTCTTTACAAATCATTATGAAGTTTTTATGAGTATATACTTCCTCAAATAAAACATTTTAATGATTATGGATTATATCCATAAATAGTTCAATTTATGTTATGGGTTTTATAAGTATGAAATTATGTATTTTGATTCATAAACTGATCTAATTTATGACATTGTTTAGAAATGGCGCCTAGTGGAAGAAATGGAAACTGAATCAATGTACGCACTCCATGTAGGGTTTTCCCCCCTCCTCAAGATAATTATAGTGGAGCTGGTGATGCAACTGGTGCCGATCAGGTAATCACCATACTGGGAAAACTCACTCTGGATATGAATAATAACCTTACCCATATGGAGCACCCTGATCTGTAGCCTGTAGGATCAATGTTAGATCGCTTCATGAGGCAACAACCACCAACATTCAATGGCAGTAAAAATCCCTTAGTATCTGAGCAATGGAAAAATTCCCTAGAGAAAATATTTCAGGCTTTGGGGAGTAGTGAAAGGGAAAAAGTTATCATGGCAGTTTACCGCCTCACTGGAGATGCTGATCAATGGTGGTCATTGATTCAAAACACGAAGGAAGATGATTAATTATCAAATATGGAATGGAGGGAGTTCAAAGATCTATTTTTAGAAAAATACTTTCCTCATGACCATCGAGCAGATATGGAAAGGTAATTTCTAAGTCTGATACAAAAGGAGGATGAGAATGTCGCAAAGTATGAGGCTAACATTACAAGGTTAGCAAGGTATGCTAGAGTTTATATACGTAACCCAATAAGTAATATTGATTGTTTATTCTATGGGTTAAAAACATTTCTCTTTCGAGCATTAGTCTCACAATCCTTCTCATCGTACGAAGACATTGTCTCATGTGCTATAAAGACAGAGAAATAATTCTCTAAGTCATATGACTTTAACGCAAAGAAGGAGAAGAAGAGATCTACAGATCAATCTAGGAATGGAAATAAGGGTAAGAAGGGAAAGTTTGAATATCCATCCTATGGTAAATGTGGGAAGAAACAACCCGGTACTTGCTTGAAGGGAACGTGAGTCTGTTACATGTGTGGTGAAAAAGGCCACCAAGCTCGTGATTGCAAGGGGAAGAAGGAAGCTTCCGATGTCCAATGCTACAATTGCAGGGAGATGGTACATTATGTGTAGAGACATGAAGCCTGACGTACATGGACATTACATTACTTTTGCGGAATACTTAGTACATAACAAAATCACACACATAAGGATCGTAATAGTTTAGTGTCTTTGGAAACTCGGAACATAATCTTATAATCATGGTGAAAGATCTTCAACATATCCCATAAAGATCTTCCTTTTTTTATACCTAAAACCTTTCTTTATATCCTGGGGAAAAAACATAAAAGGGTGAGCTCAAATGCTCAGTAAGGGTAGACAAAATAAATATCAATCAGATCATATTCATAAGAACATAACATTTTGGAAATCTTAACCTGTAAAAGAGAGCATAATTTCATAGCATGGGATAAATCATAGTAGTGAAATGAAATCCCAATAATCATAACATAAAACATGAAACTTTGTGGCATACACACATAATCATAGATAATCATTTATTGTTAGTCAAGACTCATTGCCAAGACTATCTTAGTGGACAAAGTCCCTTTCTGAACCGAGTCACCCTCGTTTCAGTCCTGTTTCACTGAACCGGTATAACCTACCATTCCAGCCATGTCTATCTCATGAGATATAAAATCATTACTCAATGCATTGGAGGGAGATATAGGTCCCACCCATCTCATAATGATACCATTATTATGCGTTCCACAAAATCATAAACCATACATCATAGCATAACCCATGTAATAAAAATGGGAATCATAAACATCATGACATCATGAAACAATTCATATAAGATAAAGGAATTCATAAAAATAATTCCATCACAACATAATCAAATCAATGTAATAATAGGTATAGAAACATAACCCTATATTATCTTAGATGGAAAATAATTTTGACAAAACACTTGAAATCCATTCTTGAGGAAAATATCCTTTCTACTTCAAAATCACTTTTCATTTCATAACATGTCATAAAATTATAACTAAAAGAAGTTGATTAAAAATAAACATGAAAACTTGTAAAGTAAGATTCTTGGAAATAATGTTTTAAAAATCCATTCATGCCGTATAAGTTAAAAAAACATTCTTTGTACTTTTGTCGGAAAAGTCAAAAAGTACCTCGTATGAAAATGACAAAATATTCCTTTCATATCTTTTACAAAAAACTCACCGAAGGGTAAAATTGGATATAAACTATTGTAGAAGGATGGAAATAATATTATATATTGAGGGAACATGGATGTGGATGATAAAATACACCCCAGTAATTACCAATGTAAAAACAATCTCGGATAAAAGTCAGATTGTGATATTTCCCTTACCTTAGGTCCGATTTGCTTCGTAAGTGTCTGAACCTCCTGTATAATGATTTAAATAATGTCATTGACTTATAACAGAATCATATTCATTGTTATTATATCATATATGGTTCACTTATGAATTTATATTACCCGTTCTTTTGTAAATTCCATGTTAAAGAGCGTTTTGGGTAAAATTGTTTCATTTGTCGTCCGTGTTTTGACTTGTAATTATTCATATGATTACTTAGATCATGATTTCTTAATTCCAGAATATAAAACATGATTTATATATATATATATTCAGAATATACATATATATAATAAATCTGTAAATGGAAAGAAATACACCGTTCATGGAGACGGTAGGCCGTACGTACGCATGAACGTTGTTTTCGTTTCCTTATTGAGTTGAACGAAATTAAGTAGATGAAATTCATATATATACACATAAATCCAGTATCATTATTACTTCATATATTTCATGATTAATTATTATATATACTTTATAATCATTCATGAATGGTTTAAAGTGGAGAATGAATCTCATCGCGTCGTGGAGACGGTAGTCCGTACGTACGCACGAGCGATGATATCATTCTCATGATCGTGGGACTGTATTGGAGTGTATGTATACTATTTCAGAATCAATATCACTTTAAAATAATAATATATAGTTATTATTTACACCATTATACCCATCCAAGTATTGTGGTGGTGGAAAATAGATTTCACCACGGCGTAGAGACGGTATTCCGTACGTACGCAGGGGCTGTGATTTCGTTTTCCATAGGATGGATAGATGGTGAAATAGGATTGTTTAATACTTTTAATAACATATCAGTATATTATTTATACTTATGTTATTACTTCATAATGAAAAAACCTAAGAAGAAGAAGAAGAAGAAGAAATAAAGGTGAACGAATCAGTAACGGAAATTACCTCTTCTTTGAAGCGCCTCTTTGAGACCTCCTCTTAGGGCACTAAAATTGGTTTTTGAGGAACACCAGAACCTCTAGGATGTTTCTAGGGAAGTGGAGAAGAGAATTTGGAATGGGTTGGCCGAGCTTTAAGGCTCAAAGTTGTGTGAGGAAGAGAGAGAGGAGGTTCCCTTTTATAAGGGAGGAGAGGGGCTCTTTTGGAAAACTAAATATATTATTTTATTATAAAGTCATATTCGGTTTTAAATAGCTCCAAATTGATTTATTTAGAGGCTAAGGTGGGTATGGGTCGAAAACCTCTCATCCAATAGAATTTAGACCAGTTTAGGTTCCTATTTTAACCTTATCATTTAGATTTAACATTAAGTTAAATAATTTTACTTTTACTGTGTCTTCTTGTGTTCTTATACTATAAGGTTAATAAACTTACTATATCAAGACAAACGAACCCCAAGATGTTTATTATTAATATATATAACCTTATCTAAGTCATTTGGACGATCCTTAGATTTTTAGGAATAAAATAACAATTAATAATATAATATTTGTTTTAAAAACTATTTTATGTCAATTTTGACACTATTTAGTAATTGATTTTTGTGAAACTCGTAACAGAATGATAAGTTAGAAAAAAGTTAATTAAATAAATACTAACATGTCATATTTACCTAAAAATTAGCATAATTCATAAAAAGTATCAAATTATATTTATTTGGGTATTTATAACATCAATTATGTCAATATTTCATTAATAAGATAATTACAGCATCATCGTTGTGTCATAAATAAATTAACTTATTTAGTGTCGAAAAATTACAAATAAAATACCATTATATAGGAAATCATTTTAGATTTCTAATGAATATTTATAGTCGAATTTATCTTATGTATAACCCCATATTAAAAATGTATTAGTAAATAAACTGTGATTTTAACTCTTTTAACCCTTCTTTAAATAAATTAATAATAAATGTCCTAATCTAATTCAAGTGGGCCTAAATGGTCATATTTTATTCCTAAGTTTGTTTTTGGTCGAATTAAACTTGTCCAATATAATTAGAACATGTGTTAGGGTAATAATAATATCATTTCTACCCTTAATTACCCTATTTACTTTTAACCGTGGTAAAAAAAAGTAAAAAGTTACTATTCACCGAAAAATTATTTTCATCTCATTGAACCACATTTTACATACTGACATCAACCGTGTCTCTCGGATTTTTGAAATTCCACTCCAAGAAGCGGTAAAATTATGTTTTATGAACAATTCAGTTTTTTTAACTACCACTTAGTGGTTTCACTATTCATCAAAAATTGAATGTTTTCAGAAAAATACCAAAAATTAGGCCTAAGCTATATTTGATATTATGAACTCAAAAATGATGTCTATTTTACCAAATTCAAAACATATCAGTTGCATTAATTAATTTAAAAATTAATTCTCGTCGTCAAAACAAAAGGCGTGTTTTTAAGAGATAATAACTATCAAAAGATTGACACTTGTTTATAACTGGTTTAAAGGTGAAATTACATCCAATGACCAACATTGTATTAAATTGTAAAAATATATTCTAAATATACTTTAAAACCACTCAAATTAACAATTTATCATTATTAATTATTTCGATTGAAAAAGTTGTTTTTAATTAAAATTTAGTTATTTTCACTATTCATCAAAATATGAAAGTTATCCGAAAATCACCAAAATTTCACCTTAGGCTAAATTCGATTCTCCGAATCCAAAAATAAAGTCCATTTTGAGAGCTAAAATTTCTAAAATTTTAAAAGGTGGTTATTACTATTCATAATGGCTAGTCTTAATAATATTTTAATAGCATATCATTGTTTAGTGAAACTCGGTATTGCGTACTACACACGCTATCAAGGAAGGTCGTGGTTGTGTGTAATGAAAGGCAAGTGAAGGATGCGTGTTGTGAAAGCTCTTTTTGGTGTAGCGTACAACACAAGACATTAATGAAATTAAAAAGAATATTTTTCATAAAATCTTGGGGTGTTACATTCTACCCCACTTAAAATGAATTTCGCCCTCGAAATTCATCGGGGTTATAAAAGGTTTACTACTCGAAAGTTTCTTTAATAGAAACCCACATCGTAAAAAGAAATACCAAAACCAATCTTTAAAAACAATATTATGAAACGTAACGGTTACCCAAATAAACTAATCACTGGGTTTCCACATAGTTGAAAATATGGATACGGAAGAAAAATCTAACCATCATGTTCTGATGGAGAGTGGTAGAGAACATGGCTATGGAAAATCCAACAATCACAAATCCATAAATTTGTGACGATCTAAGGTACCATCTGATTAATCAAATATAAGAGCACTAAGACAACATTTTTGGTTTTCAAGATCGTTTCCCTAAAGTTGAAGAATTTGAATTAGAATAAATACTTACTTTATTTTGTTACAATCTCACTGTTTTTTGTGCCTTGAACAATTTCCACTTCATCTCTTAAATAAATGAAGTTGAATTTGTTATTCATGAAGTGTTAGCAGATCATGTGATAGAATGACGGGTCATTCCATCTGTCTCAAACAAAAGGTTAGCAAAAGTTATTAAATATACATAAGTCATTCTAAAGTGATATTAATCATATATGGTTCCTAAAATGGACTTATAATTCATATATCATACTGCTTAAAATAATAAAACTAGTTTCTACTAAACAGGGACTTCCTATAGGCCAGTGGTAGGCGATAAAGACCAGTCGCACTTCGGTTGTGGGTTCGATTCCCACAGCCTTGTCCGACGTGATGGTTTGTCGCCCGTCCTGCAGGTTGTCCTTTTTCAAAAGCTATATTACTATAACATCCCATCAATAATGTCAAAAAACATTTTATCCTAACTTATGTCCAACATAATCCATTCTAATCTTTAGGCTTATCTAGAATACTTCGGTCCAAACTCATAGTGTAAAGAAAATGATTACTTGAAATGTCACAGAACAATCACGTGAATGCCTTCATTTATCCCCCATATATCATAAGATATATCTTGTTGGTCAAATTAAAAACATGTGAATACCTTAATCATGTATTCTCTTGAAGAGTGAATACCCATTTAACCTTAGTGAAAACAGGAATGCAGTTAAAATTAACACTTTCTGCATACCAAAATCCTCAAAATTCTATATACTCAAACCATGATATCACTTAGTCCTTATATGAATCATGAGCTCATGAATACTGTTAAACATTTCATTTTCTCGTTTTCCCTTCATTATGCGCATATCATCTTATTTTCAAAAATATCTTAATCACTTTGAATACCACATTAGACCAATACATAAATATTCCAATACTCCATGATACAACATTATTTTGGAATCCCATTACATAAACACTTAATCATTCCACCACATCGTTGTCATATTCAACATCGCCAATAGTGATCGCATGTGACTTCCCTTTGTCCTTTTCCGTAAGCGGTTTCTCATGTCGATCATCACTAACCCTTGGATTAGGGAATTTATTAGCATAATGCCCCATTTCCTTGCACTTGATTCATTGATGTGTTGGTGGTGAATTCTCTACAGTGTTTTCTTTATTCACAACATTGGAAACCCTTTTTCCATTACGTTGACACTCAGCTGCTCGATGACCTTCTTTTCCACGCTTAATACATTTTCTAGTCCCTTTAAGACAATCTCCACCATGCTTCTTTCCACACTTTGTGCATAAGGAAACATTCATCTTCATTTCACCATTATTCTGAGATTTCTCCTTGAACTCCATCTTTAGTTTCTTGTCAAAACCATGAGATGGATATGTAACACCAACTTCCATTTCTACCTTGATAGCACAACGCACAATTTCTTCATAGATAATGAAGTCTCTTATAGCGAATGCCCTTCGAAGACTTGGTTTTAAGACATTGAAAAATCGATCAACTTTACTTTCTGGTTGGATGATAATGCCAGATGCATACCTTGAAAGTCTTGTAAAATTCGCTTCGTATATACCAACGGATTCATCATCCTTTTTCTTTAGTTCGAGAAACTCATTCTCCATCTTTGTTCGAAGAATACGAGGGAAGTACTTATTGAAAAATAAATTCTTGAACTCGTCCCATTCCATGGACTCAATTTCATCTCTTGTCCTCGTATTCTTGATAAGATTCCACCATTGATCAGCTTCACCTTCCAAACGATATACTGCTAAGATGACTTTATCATGTTAAGAACATTGAAGAACTGAAAATATATTTTCAGTGGTACTGATCCATTGTTTAGCAACAAGTGGATCGGAAGTCCCACAGAAAGAAGGTGGACGTTGCCTCATGAAGGACTCAATAGAATATTGTTCCCCTCTCTACTCATTTGGAAGTCCAGAATGATTCATATCTTGTGTAAGTATAGCAATAAGATTTTGCACTCCATCTCCCATAACATTTGTTTTTTCAGGAGGACAATCATTGTATTGTCCATTGCATTGACCAACACGGTTCCTTCGGGTTCCAGCCATCGTCTAAAACCCAAAAAGAATAGTGTGAGAGGCAAAAATAATAATAAAGGGGGAGTAAATTCAATATCTAACATCTTTGGTTTAATCTAATATCGTTACCATAGTTCTAGGACTATATCCTATACATATACTTATCCATAGGGACATCCCTAGACATACCTTAGAAATATCTCTAGGGATGTCACTAATGCTTTCGCATCCCAGTTCCCAAAGGTTGACTAAACCTTTCCTCTGATACCAACTGTAGAGACCCGAATCCTGACGTACATGGACATTACATTACTTTTGCGGAATACTTAGTACATAACAAAATCACACACACAAGGATCGAAATAGTTTAGTGTCTTTGGAAACTTGGAATGTAATCTTCTAATCATGGTGAAATATCTTCAACATCTCCCATAAAGGTCATCCTTTTTTATACCTATAACATTTCTTTATATCCTGGGGGAAAAACATAAAAGGGTGAGCTCAAATGCTCAGTAAGGGTAAACAAAATAAATATCAATCAGATCATATTCATATGAACATAACATTTTGGAAATCTTAACCTGCAAAAGAGAGCATAATTTCATAGCATGGGATAAATCATAGTAGTGAAATGAAATCCCAATAATCATAACATAAAACATGAAACTTTTTGGCATACACACATAATCATATAGAATCATTTCTTGTTAGTCAAGACTCATTTCCAAGACTATCTTAGTGGACAAAGTCCCTTTTGAACCGATTCACCCTCGTTTCAGTCCTGTTTCACTGAACCGGTATAACCTACCATTCCAGCCATGTCTATCTCATGAGATATAAAATCATTACCCAATTCATTGGAGGGAGATATAGGTCCCACCCATCTCATAATGATACCATTCTTATGTGTGCCACAAAATGATAAACCATACATCATAGCATAACCCATGTAATAAAAATGGGAATCATAAACATCGTGACATCATAAAACAATTCATATAAGATAAAGGAATTCATAAAAATAATTCCATCACAACATAATAAAATAAATGTAATAATAGGGATAGAAACAGAATCTTATATTATCTTATATGGAAAATAATTTTGAGAAAACACTTGAAATCCATTCTTGAGGAAAATATCCTTTCTACTTCAAAAACACTTTTCATTTCTTAACATGTCATAAAATTATAACTAAAATAAGTTGATTAAAAATAAACATGAAAAATTGTAAAGTAATCTTCTTGGAAATAATGTTTTAAAAATCCATTCATGCCGTATAAGTTAAAAAAACATTCTTCGTACTTTTGTCGGAAAAGTCAAAAAGTACCTCGTACGAAAACGACAAAAGATTCCTTTCATATCTTTTAAAAAAAACTAACCGAAGGGTAAAATTGGATATAAACTATTTTAGAAGGATGGAAATAATATTACATATTGAGGGAACATGGATGTGGATGATAAAATACACCCCAGTAATTACCCATGTAAAAACAATCTCGGATAAAAGTGAGATTGTGATATTTCCCTTACCTTAGGTCTGATTTGCTTCGTAAGTGTCCGAACCTCCTGTATAATGATTTAAATAATGTCATTGACTTATTACAGAATAATATTCATTGTTATGATATCATATATGGTTCACTTATGATATTATATTACCCTTTTTTTGTAAATTCCATGTTAAAGAGCGTTTTGGGTAAAATTGTTTCATTTGTCGTCCATGTTTTGACTTGTAATTATTCATATGATTACATAGATCATGATTTATTAATTCCAGAATATAAAACATGATTTATATATATATTCATAATATACATATATATAATAAATATGTAAATGGAAAGAAATACACCGTTCATGGAGATGGTAGGCCGTACGTACGCATGAACGTTGTTTTCGTTTCCTTATTGAGTTGAACGGAATTAAGTAGATGACATTAATATATATACACATAAATCCAGTATTATTATTATGTCATATATTTCATTATTCTCTATTATATATACTATATAATCATTCATGAATGGTTTAAAGTGGAGAATGAATCTCATCGCGTCGTGGAGACGGTAGTCCGTACGTACGCACGAGCGATGATATCGTTCTCATGATCGTGGGACTATATTGGAGTGTATGTATACTATTTCATAATCAATATCACTTTAAAATAATAATATATAGTTATTATTTACACTATTATACCCATCCAAGTAAGGTGGTGCTGGAAAATAGATTTCACCACGGCGTGGAGACGATATTCCGTACGTACGCACGCGCGGTGATTTCGTTTTCCGTAGGATTGATAGATGGTGAAATAGGATTGTTTCATAATTATAATAACATATCAGTATATTAGTTATACTGATGTTATTACTTCATAATGAAACAACCTAAGAAGAAGAAGAAGAAGAAGAAATAAAGCTGAAAGAATCAGTAACGGAAATTACCTCTTCTTTGAAGCGCCTCTTTGAGACCTCCTCTTAGGGCACTAAAATTGGTTTTTGAGGAAGGCCAAAACCTCTAAGATGTTTCTAGGGAAGTGTATAAGAGAATTTTTCATGGGTTGGCTGATCTTGAAGGCTCAATATTGTGTGAGGAAGAGAGGGAGTAGGTTCCCTTTTATAAGGGAGGAGAGGGGCTCATTTGGAAAACTAAAAATATGATTTTATTATAAAGTCATATTCGGTTTTAAATAGCTCCAAATTGATTTATTTCGAGGATAAGGTGGGTATGGGTCGAAAGCATCTCATCCAATAGAATTTAGACAAGTTTAGGTTCCTATTTTAACCTTATCATTTAGATTTAACATTAAGTTAAATAATTTTACTTTTACCGTGTCTTCTTGTGTTCTTATACTATAAGGTTAATAAACTTACTATATCAAGCCAAACGAACCCCAAGTTGTTTATTATTAATATATATAACCTTATCTAAGTCATTTTGCAGAACCTTAGATTTTGAGGAATAAAATAACAATTAATAATATAATATTTGTTTTAAAAACTATTTTATGTCAATTTTGACACTATTTAGTAATTGATTTTTGGGAAACACATAACAGAATGATAAGTTCTAAAAAAGTTAATTAAGTCACTACTAACATTTCATATTAACCTAGAAAATTAGTTTAATTCATAAAAAGTCTCAAATTATATTTATTTGGGTATTTATAACATCAATTATGTCAATATTTCATTAATAAGATAATTACAGCATCATCGTTGTGTCATAAATAAATTAACTTATTTAATGTCGAAAAATTACAAATAAAATACCATTATGTAGGAAATATTTTTAGATTTATAATGAATATTTATATTCGAATTTATCTTATGTATAACCCCATATTAAAAATGTTTTAGTAAATAAACTGTTATTTTAACTCTTTTAACTCTTCTTTATATAAATTAATAATAAATGTCCTAATCTAATCCAAGTGGGCCTAAATGGTCATATTTTATTCATAAGTTTTTTTTGGTCGAATTAAACTTGTACAATAGAATTAGGACATGTGTTAGGGTAATTATAATATCATTTCTACCCTTAATTATCCTATTTACTTTTAACCGTGGTAAAAAAAGTAAAAAGTTACTATTCACCGAAAAATTATTTTCATCTCATTGAACCACATTTTACTTACTGACATCAACCGTGTCTCTTGGTTTTTTTAAATTCTACTCACAGAAGCGGTAAAATTAAGTTTTATGAACATTTCAGTTTTTTTTAACTGCCACTTAGTGGTTTCACTATTCATCAAAAATTGAAAGTTTTCAGAAAAATACCAAAAATTAGGCCTAAGATATATTTGATATTATGAACTCAAAAATGATGTCTATTTTACCAAATTCAAAACATATCAATTGTATTAATTAATTTAAAAATTAATTCTCGTCGTCAAAACAAAAGGCGTGTTTTTAAGAGATAATAACTATCAAAAGATTGACACCTGTTTATAACTGGTTTAAATGTGAAATTACATCCAATGACCAACATTGTATTAAATTGTAAAAATATATTCTAAATATACTTTAAAACCACTCAAATTAATAATTTATCACTATTAATTATTTTGATTGAAAAAGTTGTTTTTAATTAAAATTTAGTAATTTTCACTATTCATCAAAATATGAAAGTTATCTGAAAATCACCAAAATTTCACCTTAGGCTAAATTCGATACTCCGAATCCAAAAATAAAGTCCATTGTGAGAGCTAAAATTTCTAAAATTTTAAAAGGTGGTTATTACTATTCAGAACGGCTAGTTTTAATAATATTTTAATAGCATATCGTTGTTTAGTGAAACTCGGTATTGCGTACTACACATGCTATCAAGGAAGGTCGCGATTGTGTGTAATGAAAGGAAAGTCAAGGATGTGTGTTGTGCAAGCTCCTTTTGGTGTAGCGTACAACACAAGACATTAATTAAATTAAAAAGAATATTTTTCATAAAATCTTGGGGTGTTACATTATGCAAATGAATGTATTAAGCATCAGGGGAACATACCTCAGAAAAGGCCAAGGGATCATGGCCAAGCTTATGTTATCACTACTGCTGAGGTAGAAGCTCTGAAAGACGTGGTGGCGGGTAATTTAATGGTTTCCTCATGTTTAGCAAATTCATTATTTGATTCTGGATCATCACATTGTTTCATATCTTCCTAGTTTGCTATGAAAATTAGATATTTCCAATTTGATTTAACAAGGGAGTTGTCAGTTAAAACTCCTAAGGGAAGTATCATTGCAACAATGTTTTGTGAATCTGTCCCCATTAGAGCACATAAATGTTCTTTATCTGCTGATCTCATCATCATACCTATGATTGAGTTTGATATAATCCTCGGTATGGATTGGCTTTCGGACCATGATGCGAAGATTTATTGTAAGAAGAAGGAGGTTACAATTTTTGATGATGATGATAATGAACACCTTATCTTTATAGCAGAATCATCACCACCTAGTTCTTATCTAGATCCACCCACAGTAGCTCAACTAAATTCAATTATTGGGGAAAAAGAGGATGAAATTATTGTGGATGAAGAAAGGAATGTTCAAATAGATGATGTACCTGTTGTGAAAGAATATGTAGATGTGTTTCTGGAAGATTTACCTTGACATCCTCCAGAATGAGAAGATGAGTTTTCCATTGATTTAATTCCTGGATCAAGGCCTATATCAAAGACCCCTTATAGAATGTCCACTGTAGAATTAGTTGAACTAAACAAACAACTAGAGTAATTGAGTAATAAGGGATTTATTCTCTCTAGTGTTTCTCCATGGGGAGCCCCTGTTCTTTTTGTTAAAAAGAAAGATGGATCTATGAGGTTATGTATCGACTATAGGGAGATAAATGCTATAACAATAAAGAACAAGTATCCCCTACCTCACATTGATGATTTATTTGACCAACTGCATGGAGGTCATTACTTTTCAAAGATTCAACTTCGATCTGGATACCATCAGTTTTGTGTGAAGAAGGAAGACATTCCGAAGACAGCATTTCAAACCAGGTATGGGCATTACGAGTTTACAGTAATGCCTTTTCGATTGACTTATTCACCCTATGTATTCATGGATCTGATGAATAGAGTTTTCAAGGAATATCTTGATGAATTTGTGGTGGTATTTATTTATGATATCTTGGTATACTCAAAAAACTACGAAGATCATGAAAATCACTTGCGCATTATCCTGAAGACTCTGAGAAGACATGAATTATATGGGAAGTTTAGCATGTGTGAATTCTGGCATCAGGAGATTTCTTTTCTTGGCCATATTGTCTCTAAAGATGGAATCTATGTTGATCCTTCTATGTCCAAGGCATTCCAAGAATGGAATGCACCGATGAGTATAACTGAGGTGCATAGTTTTATTGGTTTGGGAGGTTATTATCGACGTTTCTTCCAGAATTTTGTCCGATTGGCTAAACCATTAACGAATCTCGCACGTAAAGGGGTTAAATTTTTTTGGAAAAAAGATTGTGAAGAATGTTTCGAAGAACTGAATAGAAGATTAGTCAATTCTCCTATATTGACTCTACCATCGGGGAATGATGGGTTCGTTATTTATAGTGATGCATTGAAGAAAGGACTTGGTTGTGTCCTTATGTAGAATGACATGGTTATTGCCTATGCATCACGACTGTTGAAAATTAATGAACAAAACTATCCTACTCATGATCTCGAGTTAGCAGCTGTGATATTTTCTTTGAAGATATGGAGGCACTACCTCTTTTCTGAAAAATGTGAGATTTATACTGATCACAAGAGTTTGAAATATATTTTCTCACAAAATGAACTAAACATGAGGCAAAGGAGATGGCTTGAATTACTCAAGGATTATGATTGTACGATACACTACCACTCGGGGAAAGAAAAAAAGGTGGAAGATGATTTGAGTAGAAAAGACCATGGAGTTTTGAACAATATGAGTATTGAAAGGGATCCAATATTCATGGATCTAGTGAAGATTGACATGGGAATAACCAGGGAAGGTGAAACATCAATGTTTTTTCAAATGGTTGACAAACCATCTTTACTAGAAAGGATTAAGAGTTCTCAGACCGATGATGAATAATTTCAAAAGAAGATTAAAGCTGTGAATGATGGGAGATTGAGAGACTTTGTGTATGAAGAATGAATTTTGAAATTCGGGAAGAGGCTTTGTGTTCCAGATATACATGATCTAAAAAGGGAATTGTTGGATGATGCTCATAGTTCCAATTTCTCTATACACACAGAGAGAAACAAAATGTATAGAGATTTGAAGGAACATTTTTGGTGGGACAACATGAAGAGGGATATTTCTGATTTTTTTATCAAGACGTATGGTTTGTCAACAAGTTAAAGCTAGAAGGCAACAACCTGGTGGAGTATTGGAACCTCTTCTCGTACCTGAGTGGAAATGGGATAATATCATGATGGAATTTGACATGGGACTACCAAAGACTCCTAGATGGAATGATTAAATATGGGTCATTGTTGATCTTCTTACCAAGTCAGCACATTTTCTTAAAATAAGGGAAGATTTACAACTTGAATGACTAGCAAGACTATATATTAATGAAGTTGTGAGACTTCATGGAGTAACCTTATCGATTGTTTCTGATCGTGATCCCCGTTTTACTTCACGATTCTGGAAAAGTCTTCAGAAAGACTTGGATACTGAATTTCATTTGAGCACTGCCTACCACCCTCAAATAGATGGACAATCAGAACAAACTATTCAAACCATAAAAGACATGTTGAGATCCTACTCACTTGACTTTCAGGGTATGTGGGATCAATATTTACCTCTGGTAGAATTTTCCTTTAACAATAGCTTCCATTCGAGTATTCAGATGGCACCATATGAAGCGTTATACGGAATGAGATGTCGCACAACAACCTGTTGGGTTGACATTGGTGAAAGAAAACGTGTAGGCCCAGAACTGGTGGAGGAAATGATGGAAATGGTTAAGGTAATCCTAAACCATATCAAAGCAGCTCAGAGTAGGCAGAAGAGCTATGCCGATAATCGAAGGAAGGATTTGGAATTTCATGTCGGTGATCATGTTTTCCTGAAGGTATCACCATGGAAGGGAGTCATACGTTTTGGTAAAAAAGATAAATTGAGTCCCAGTTACATTGGACCTTTCGATATTCTAGAATGAATTGGGGTTGTAGCTTACTGATTGGCAATGCCGCCAAGTCTCTCCAAACTTCATGATGTGTTCCACGTATCTCTGTTGAGGAAATACATGCCTGACCCAACACATGTACTCACCTATGAGGAATTAGAACTGGAATCTGATCTGTCTTATTGGGAAGATCTCGTTAGGATTCTTGATACGAAAGAACAAGTACTGAGAAACTGGACGACTTGTCTGGTAAAGTCTTGTGGAGAAACCATAAGGTGGAAGAGGCAACGTGGGAACTCGAGGAACATATGATGAAGAACCACCCGAGTATTTTCATGCGGTAGTATTCTAGAAATTTAGAGAATGAAATTATTTGAAGGAGGGGAGAATGTAACACCACAAACTTCTACGGTACTCTTCTCTTTGAATAATGCAATAGCGCGTGTTGTACGCAACATCGAGTTCTAACACACCACAACCAAACAAACTAGCCGTTATGAATAGTAATACCCACTTTTTGAAATTTATAAATTTTATTTTTCAAAATGGAGTTCATTTTTAGATTCGGAATATCGAAATTATCCTAGGGTGAATTTTTGGTATTTTTCTGAAAAACTTCATTTTTTGATGAATAGTGAAACCACTAAGTGGTAGTTAAAAAACTAAATTTTTCATAAAACTTAATTTTACCGCTTCTGTGAGTGGAATTTTAAAAATCCGAGAAACACGGTTAATATCAAGGAGTAAAATTTTTTCCAATGAGATGAAAATAATTTTTGGTGAATAGTAACTTTTTACTTTTATTTACAACAGTTAAAAGTAAATAGGGTAATTAAGGGTAAAAATTATATTAATATTACCCTAACTAATGTCCAAATTCTATTGGACAAGTGTATCTCGACCAAAATAAACCTTAGGAATAAAATATTATCATTTAGGTCCACTTGGATTAGATTAGGACATTTATTGTTATTTAATTCAAAGAAGAGTTAAAAGAGTTAAAATCAATTTTTATTTACAAAAACATTTTTTATATAGGGTTACTCATAATATAAATTAGATTATAATAATTCATTAGAAAGATAAAAAGATTTCCTATATAATGATATTTTATTTATAATTTTTATACATTAAATAATTTAAATTATTTATGACACAATGATGATGCATTAATTACCATAATAGTGAAATATTAAACTAATTGATATTATAAATACCCAAATAAATATAATTTGAGACTTTTTATGAATTAAAATAACTTTATAGGTTAATATGACATGGTAGGAATGATTTAAGTAACTTTTTTCGAAGTAATCATTCTGTTATGATTTTCACAAAAATCAATTTTCCAAATAGTATCAAAATTGACATAAAAGAGTTTTTAAACCAATATTATATTATTAATTTATATTCAAATCATAAAAATCTATGATTAGGCCAAGAGACTTATATCATGATAGGTGTATAATTAATGGACCACTTTAGAGACTCTTTTATGTATATAGTGTGTTTATGAACCATATAATATAAAAATACAAAGAGACATTGTAAAAGTGAAACTAATTAACTAAGAGTTAATACTTAAAGATAAGGTTAATATCGTAACCCAAACCTGTCTAAATACTTTTGGTTGACTGGTTTTCGACCTATCTCCACCTTAACCTTTAAATAATCTATTTTTGAGCCATTAGAGACCTAATATGAATTTATTATGAAATAATATTTCTAGCTTTTCCAAAGGTTCCCCTCACCCCTCTTATAAAAGGGAACCCCTCCTTCTCATTAATTCACACCTTCAAAGCCTTTTAGTTCGTCCAACCCCTACCCAAATACTCTCTAAACTTCCCTAACTTTATCCTATAGGCCTTACTTTAGTTATAAAGCCAACCTATGTAGCCCTTTTGATCAAATCAAAAGGAAGAACCCGAAGAAGAGGTAATGTTTTCACCACCCTTTTTCAAATTCATTTCTTCGTCAACTTCTTCTTTCTTTGTTATTCCCATTATAAAATAATGAATCCAGTATCTCCTATATACTGTAATATTATTATAAATATGGTACAACCATATTCATTATTCTACCCATCCTTTGAATGACATGCCACCATACGTGCGTACGTACGGCTTACCGTCTCCACGTCGTGGTGTAATTGTTATTCAATATATTAGTATTTTCATGGGTATAATAATGATGTGTAATTAATTTAAATAATAAATATAACATGATATAGATTCTGTATATAATATATACCATCCAATTAAATATTATTTTGATATCAAATGAATGATATTGTCGCTCGTCCGTACGTACGGACTACCGTCTCCACGAACGCGATTAGATTCATTCTCCATCGTATCCATTGAGGTATAATTATCATGTGGTGATTTAAAAATAATGTTTATGGACTTGATATAATTCTGGATATGAATAATATACAACCTATCCACGACAAACATGGCTTACATAACAAAACATATAAATGAAAACGAGTAAGTTAACACCCAAAACGACGATAGTACTAAGATATTATTAACAAAGCAATGTTAAAAGACCATATATGATAACATAATAATGTATATGATTCTTGTATAATTTAATAACAATTATTTCACCATTATATATGAGTTTAACCTAGCCTAAACCAAGTAAAATTATAAGTTAAGGGTTTATTTCACAATCTCTTCATTATCCGAGGTTGTTTATACGTAATAATCTACTGGGATCTCTTTATCATCCACATCCATGTTTCTTAAAAATGTATTTCAAAAAAAATTACTATTTACAAGAATATGGGTTAAATTCATTTATACCCTTGTTTGAATTTTTATAAGAGGTTTATAAAGGAATCATTCCATCGTTTTCCAAACAAGGTGTTTTTTAACCTTTTCGACAGAATTAAGGTAAGAATGTTTTCTGTAACTTATATAGCGGGTGCGGCTATTTTCTGCCGTTATAAAATTGTCAAAGCTTCCCTTAAAATCTTATAAGAATATTTTCAAAGAAAATGTTTTATTTTATAAATATATGACTCTTAAATGATTTCAAAATTGAAATATATATTCCTCTAAAACGAGTTTTAATTTTATCTATGTCAACATACTTTGATGGATTTTAAGCTTATTTGAAGTTGATTTATTATGATACAAAACTTCCATATATTATTGATGGTTTTGTGATATGTTTGAATGTGGATGTGATATTTTTATACCATTCATGGTTTATGAAGAAATTATTGACATTTTTTATGCTAGTTTTAATATGAATGTTTATGTTGTGTTTAAACCTGTTCATATGAGGAATGCATTGGACTTAATATGTGACGGGTGGAGCCGGCTAGAGCTGCTCGATGCATCGGTAGGTCTCATGAGACAAACTAGTGTCTTAGCACAAGGCCTTGAAAAAATCTTATTTGTAGTCTTGGCACGAGGCCTTGGCTATGTGGTTATGATAGTCTGGCATTATGCATTCCATCATTATGAAAATGGTTATTAATATTGGATGTGATAATTCGATTAGTAAAATATACATTTGAATAAGTAAATGGAATTATTTCATTTTATTTTTTCCATACTATGTTGAATTTAAAGTTTAATAGGATTTTGTTTTAGTTATACATTGCCTTAAATGATTCTTTTTATTTATGAATGTTTCCGCTATATTGTTATCCTTACTGGGAATTTGAGCTTACCCCTTTTCTATTTTTATTTTTCCCAGGTTGTGAATAAGTAACTTATGAATGACCTACAGGGATAATATGAGGGGATAATAGTGTGAACTGTGGAAACAATATGTTTTTGTAGTAGCTTTTCACTTTAAGATGTAATTTAAACTTCATGAATGTATCTAGATATTCCAATGATACTAAACGAATCGGACTTTCCAGACTTGATCTTTCTTGTGTTCATGCCAATGTTATGTAATAACGCACCGACTCTGGGTAACTGGGGTCGGGGTGTTACATGCACACACTAAACATAATATCTAACATACTAACAGTTAATTAGAGTAAACTTCTAATCATTCCTTTTTAAGTGGATTGATCAACAGATTTACAATATTCAACAAGGTAAATCTCACAAGTGGTGCTCATCTGAGTGTCACTACTCATAGTGGTTTCAAAGCCAAGTATTTTTAAAATATCATTAGTATATTTAATTTGATTCAAAACAAAAACCTTATTTATATTTAAATTTTTTGAATCCAATTAATAATTTGAGTTCACCCATTAAACTCATTTAAAATTCACTTTGTATGATCTTTGAAAAATCAGCACAAAAATAATTTTTAGAAGATCCAAAAATAATATCATCAACATAAATATGTACTACTAAAACATCTTTTGAAATTAATTTTATAAAAAAATAGGATCATAAATTCCTTTATAAAACCTTTAGAAATATAAAATGTGTTGAGCCGATCATACCATGATCTTGGAGAATTCTTTAAACCATTTAAATATATTGTTAATTTAAAAACTTTTTTTGGAAAATGAGAGTTGGTAAAACCAGGGGTTATTAAACAGAAACATCCTAAACAATATACCCATTTAGGAATCCACTCTTGACTTCCATTTGATTATTTTTGAAATCAAGATATACTACATAGGCAATCATTATTATAATGTAATAAAGTTTAGAAAATGCTGGAATGGTTTCCCTATATTCAATTACTTCTTCTTGACTATAGCCTTCTAAAACCAATCTAGATTTGTTTTGAACTATGTTACCAACATCATCTACATTATTCATAAACACCCATTTAGTGCCTATATTCACGGTGTCATTGGGTCTATCTACAAGTTTCCATACTTTGTTTCTTTTATACTTATTTAACTCTTCTTACATTGACATCACCCAAAATTCATCATTGATAGCATCATTTATGTTCTTAGGTTCATGTTGTGACAAAAAAGTCGGATGATCAACTTGGTTTATGAGTGAATCTCTAGTCTCAGTTCCATTGTCTCAATCTTCAACTACACCATCTATAGGATGGTTCTTGTGTTTTTTAACATATCTCAAAAATGTAGGGCTAGTAACTTTAGATTCTTTAATATGGTACAGTTCATCCTTACTAGAATCTATAGAATTTTAATAACTAGAAGGTTTAAAAGATTTTTTCATTAGATGGTTTGAAGAGTTAGTATTGATGTCCAGCTTTTACATATCATCCTCCTGATTTTGTAGATCGGTTTTTGGCTCTTATGGATATGTCTCATTAGACTTGACATGTATAGATACTTCCACACATTTGGTTCTCTTATCGAAGACTCTATAGTATTTACTAGAAGTTGAATATCCTAAAAAATTTCCTTCATCACACTTGGAGGAAATGTTTCCATATTATCCTTAGTGTTACGAATACAGACTTTTCAAACAAAAATGTTGAAGTATTTAACCTTGGGTATTCTATTGTTTCAAAAATCTTAGGGATTTATTTTAAGGACAAGCCTAATAAATACTATATTGATTATATAACATTATTTATTGACAAATTCTTCCCAAAAGTATATAAGTAGGTCATACTCAGTAATCATGGTTCTAGAAATTTTCTTCAGGGTTCTATTTCTTCTTTCTATAACTCCATTTTTTGTGGTGTCCTAGGAGCAAAGAATTTAGGACTATAGCCATTTTTTTGAGAAAAAGTATTCAGAATCTTAGTTATCAAACTCACATCAATGGTAAATTCATAGGGTTTTAATTCTAGGACCACTAGGATTTTCAACAGTCCTAGCATACTTGATAAAATTAAAGAAAGAATCACTTTTGTGATTAAAGATGAAGGTCCAAGTATATCAATACTATTTATCTTCATGAACATAGAAATTTTTCATCCCACAAATACATGAAACTCTTTAAGGTACAAACAAGTCCATGTGGACCAACTCGAGAGGCTAAGAATGTAACGCCCCAACCCCAGTTACCCAGAGTCGGTGCATTATTACATAACATTGGCATGATCACAAGAAAGATCAAATCTCGAATGACTGATTAGTTTAGTAGCCTTGGAAACACTAGATATATTCATAAATTTTTACATTACATCATAAAAATGAAAACTACAACAACATTGTCTCCATAGTCTACACTCTTATCCCCTCATACTATCCATGTAGGTCATTAATAATTTACTTCTTCACATCCTAGGAAATATAAAACATGGAAAAGGGGTGAGCGCAAATTCCCAGTAAGGATAACAATATAACGGAAACTTCCATAAATAAGAATAAAAATTTAAGGCAATGTATAACTAAAACAAAATCCTTTTAAACATGAACTTCAACATAGTATGGAAAAAATAAAATAAAATAATTCCATTTACTTATTCACATGGATATTCTACTAATCGAATAATCACATGCAATATCAATAACCACTTTCATAATGATGGAATGCATAATGCCAGACTATAATAACCACATAGCCAAGGTCTCATGGCAAGACTACAAATAAGATTTTGTCAAGGCCTTGTGCCAAGACACTAGTTTTTCTCATGAGACCTACCGATGCATCGAGGAGCTATAGCGTGCTCCACCCATCACATATTTAGTCCAATGAATTCCCATATGAAAAGGTTTAAACATAACATAAACATTCGTATTAAAACTAGCATACGAAATGTCAATACTTTCTCCATAATCCATGAATGGTATAAAAATAAAACATTCACAGTCAAAAAAATCACAAAACCTTCAATACAATATAGAAGTTTTGTATCATAATAAATCCACTTCAAAAAATCATAAAATCCATCAAAGAATGTTGACATTGATGAAAAAAAAACTATTGGAGAGAAATATCACTTTTTTAATCATTTAAAAGTCACATAATTATAAAATAAAACATTTACTTTGAAAATTTTCTTATATGATTGTAAGGGAATATTTGAAGATTTTATAACGGCGGAAAATAGCCGCACCCGCCGTATAAGACAAAAAAACACTCTTACCTTAATTCTGTCGAAAATGTTAAAAAGGACCTTGTTTGGAAAATGACGAAACGATTTCTTTATAAACCACCTATAAAAGTAAAAAATGGTATAAATGAATTAAACCCATATTCTAGTAGATATTAAAAATGTATTGAAATACATTTTTAAGAAACATGGATGTGGATGATAAAGAAATCCCGGTAGATTATTACGTATAAACAACCTCGGATAATGAAGAGATTGCGAAATAAACCCTTACCTTGTACTTTTCCTTGGTTGGGGTAGGTTAACCACCTGTATAATGGTGAAATAATTTTTATTAAATTATACACGAAACATTTATATTAATATGATATCATATATGATCTTTTAACACTGATCTGTTAATAATATCTTAGTATTATCGTTGTTTCGGGTGTTAACATACTCGTTTTCTTTTATATGTTTTGTTACATAAGCCGTGTTTGTCATGGATAGGTTGTATCTTAATCATATCCAGAATTATATCAAGTCCTCATATACTATTATTAATCATAAAATGAGAATTATACTTGAATGGATAGGATGGAGAATGAATCTCATCGCGTTCGTGGACATGGTAGTCCGTACGTACGTACGAGCGACAATATCATTCTTCTGATATTAAAATAATATATAATTGGATGGTATATCATATATATAGAATCATTATCATTCTATATTTTTTATTTACATGAATTACACATCATTATTATACCCTTCCAAATAATAATTTATTGAATAACAATTACACCACGACGTGGAGACGGTAAGCCGTACGTACCCACGTATGGTGACATGTTATTCAAAGGATGGATATAATACTTGTAGAGACCCAAAGCTTGACGTACATAGATATTATATAACTTTTTAGGAATACATAATACATAACAAAAACAAACACACACGGACCGTAATAGTTTAGTGTCTTTGGAAACTTGGAACGTAATCTTCTAATCGTGGTGAAAGATCTTCAACATCTCCCATAATGATCTTACACTTTTTGTTTCCTTACCTAAAACCTTTCTTTTAATCCTGTGGGAAAATAAAACTTAAAAAGGGTGAGCTCAAATTCTCAGTAAGGGTATTCATGGATAAAATCAAACATACCATATAAATTTTAACTTAAAAACATGAACACAATGTTTAAACATCGAAATCTTGAGAAACGACATAAAACACGGAAGTATATAAGGCATAGATCACAATGGAACATAAATCATGATAACATAGCATGGGAATAAGACATGTAATTTTGGAATCCATTAAAAACATGTAATGATTTCCATAGTATCCAAGGCATTGCTTCCAAGACCATCTTAGTGGACAAAGTCCCTTTTTGAATCGAGTTCACTCCTCGTTCCAGTCCTGTAATACTGAACCAGATTAACTTACCATTCCAGACATGTCTATATCATGAGATATAAATATTTACCCAATTCATTTGAGGGAGATATAGGTCCCACCCATCTCATATTGAAATCATTCTTTCATGTTCCACAATATAAACATAAATCATTCATCATAACCCAAGAATAAAATGGGTTTCATAAACATTATTCCATCATAACGTAATACATACAAAAAAATTGGATATCATTTCATCATTAGAAAAGTGAAACCATGTGAATCAACGAGACATGATACTTGAAACATACACATGTGAAATAATGTCATCTAAGATGAAAATGGTTTTGATAAAACACTTGAAATGAATTCTTGAGGAAAATATCCATTGTTCTTCAAAATCATTTTCTTTTCACAAAATGTCATGCAATTTTAAAAGAAAATGATTTTGTTGAAAATAGTCATGAAATATTTTGGAGGAAGCTTCATTAAAATAAGGCTTTATAAAACCGTACAAATCCATGCGTGTCGTATAAGTTAAAAATAACTTTATCCTCATACTTTTGTCGGAAAAGTCAAAAACTACCTCGTATGGTAAAAAAAGAAAGATTCCTTACATACCATGTAGTAAATGTGAAATTTTTCTAAAAAGGACTTTAAACATACCTTAAACTATTTTTAGGAAACATGGACATGGATGATAACAATAACCCCAGTAAATACTTACGAATAAACAATCTCGGATAAGAATGAGATTGGAATAGTTATCCCTTACCTTAGGTCTGATATGCTTCGTATGTATCTGAAACTCCTGTTTAATGATTTAAATAATGTAATTGACTAATTACAGAATCATATTCATTGTTATAATATCATATATGGTTCACTTATGACTTTATATTA
The DNA here is from genome assembly GCA_963277665.1 of Viscum album. Taxonomy (NCBI): domain Eukaryota; kingdom Viridiplantae; phylum Streptophyta; class Magnoliopsida; order Santalales; family Viscaceae; genus Viscum; species Viscum album. Next base: position 273,972,465 of record OY728142.1, on the reverse strand, counting down.
CACATTCATTTGTAAATTCCATGTTAAAGGGCGTTTTGGGTAAAATCATTTCATTTATCGTCTGTGTTTTGACTTGTAATTATTCATATGATTACTTAGATCATGATTACTTAATTCCAGAATATAAAACATGATTTATAAATAATATATATTCAGAATATACATATATATATAATAGATCGATAAATGGAAAGAAATACATCGTTCATGGAGATGGTAGGCCGTACGTACGCAAGAATGTTGTTTTCGTGTCCTCATTGAATTGAATGGAATTAATTGGATGACATACATATATATATACATAAATCCTGTATCATTATTATGTCATATATTTCATGATTACTTATTATATATAATTTATAATCATTTATGAATGGTTAATCATTGAGAATGAATCTCATCGCGTCATGGAGACGGTATTCCGTACGTACGCACTAGTGATGATATCATTCTCATTATCGTGGAATTTTATTGGAGTGTATGTATACTATTAAAGATTCAATTTCAATTTAAAATAATCATATATACTTATTATTTACACCATTATACCCATCCATGTAAGGTGGTGGTGGAAAATAGATTACACCACGGCGTGGAGATGGTATTCCGTACGTACGCACATGCGGTGATTTCGTTTTTCGTAGGATAGATAGATGGTGAAATAGGGTTGTTTCGTAATTATAATGACATATCTATATATGAGTGATACTGATTTTATTACTTCATAATGAAACAACCTAATAAGAAGAAGTGGAAGAAGAAATAAAGTTGAAAGAATCGGTAACGGACATTACCTCTTCTTTGAAGCGCCTCTTTGAGACCTCCACTTAGGGCACTAAAATTGGTCTTTGAAGAAGACCAGGACCTCTAGGATGTTTCTAGGGAAGTGGAGAAGCGAAATTGGAAGAGTTTGTCCGAGCTTGAAGGCTCAATGTGGTGTGAGGAAGAGAGGGAGGAGGTGCCCTTTTATAAGGGAGGAGAGGGGCACCTTTGGAATAACAAAAAATATTATTTTATTATAAAGTCATATTCGGTTTTTAATAGCTCCAAATTGATTTCTTTCGAATCTAAGGCGGTTATGGGTCTAAATACCCTCATCCAATAGAATTTAGACAAGTTTAGGTCATTATATTAACCATAACGTTTAGTTTTAACTCTTAGTTAATTAGATTGACATTTACCATGTCACTTTGTATTTTTATATTATATAGTTAATAAACATACCATATCAATCCAAGATACCCCCAAGTGGTCCATTAATGATACACATATCATGATATAAGTATCTTTGCAGAGACTTAGATTTTTAGGAATATAATAACAAATAATAATATAATATGTGTTTTTAAAACTATTTTATGTCAATTTTGACACTATTTGGTAATTTATTTTTGTGAAAATCATAACAGAATTATTAGTTCAAAAAAAGTAAATTAAATTAATAATAACATGTAATATTAACATATAAAATTATTTTAATTCAAAAAAAGTCTCAAATTACATTTATTTGGGTATTTATAACATCAATTATGTCAATATTTCATTAATAAGATAATTATTGCATCATCATTGCGTCATAAATAAACTAAATTATATTAAGTCTAAAAATTACAAATAAAATAACATTATGTAGGAAATAGTTTTATATTTCTAATGAATATTTATAGTCAAATTTATCTTATTTATAACCCTATATTAAAAATGATTTAGTTATTAAACATTGATTTTAACTATTTTAACCCTTCTTTAAATAAATTAATAATAAATGTACTAATCTAATACATGTGAGCCTAAATGGTCATATTTTATTCCTAATATATTTTTTGGATGAATTACACTTATCTAATAGAATTAGGAAATGTGTTAGGGTAATAATGATATCATTTTTACCCTTAATTACCCTATTTACTTTTAACCGTGGTAAAAAAGTAAAAAGTTACTATTCATAAAAAATTATTTTCATCTCATTGAACCACATTTTACTCCATGATATTAACCGTTCCTCTTGGATTTTCGAAATTTCACTCATAGAAGCGGTAAAATTATGTTTTATGACAAATTCAGTTTTTTAACTACCACTTAGTGGTTTCACTATTCATCAAAAAATGAATGTTTTACAGAAAAATACCAAAAATTAGGCCTAAGATATATTTGATATTATGAATTCAAAAATGATGTATATTTTACCAAATTCAAAACATATCAGTTGAATTAATTAATTTAATAATTAATTCCCGTCGTCAAAACAAATAGTGTGTGCTTAAGAGATAATAACTATCAAAAGATTGACACTTGTTTATGTCTGGTTTAAATGTGAAATTACATCCAATGACCAAAATTTTATTAAATTGTAAAAATATATTCAAAATATACTTTAAAACAACTCAAATTAATAATTTATCACTATTAATTATTTCGATTAAAAAAGTTGTTTATAATTAAAATTTAGTAATTTTCACTATTCATCAGAATATGAATGTTATCCGAAAAGTACCAAAAGTTTACCCTAAGCTAATTTTGATATTCCGAATCCAAAAATGAAGTCCATTTTGAAAGATAAAATTTATAAAATTTCAAAAATTTGGTATTACTATTCATAATGGCTAGCTCATAATAATATTATAATAATATCTTGTTTACTGGAACTCGGTATTGCATACTACACATGCTATCGAGGAAGGTCGTGATTGCATGTAATGCAAGGAAAGTCAGGGATGCATGTTGTGCAAGCTCCTTTTGGATTAGCGTACAACACAATAAATTAATGAAATTAAAAAGAATATTTTTCATAAAATCTCCAAGTGTGACATTCTACCCCACTTAAAATGAATTTCGCCCTCGAAATTCGTCGGGTTTATAAATTGTTTACTACTCGAAAGTTTATTTAATAGAAACCCTCATCGTAAAAAGGAATACCAAAACATGTCTTTAAAATATAATGTATGAAACATAATGGTTACCCAAATTAACTCATCACTGGGTTTCCACGTAGGAGAACATAGGTGAAAATATGGATATGGAAGAAAAATCTAACCATCAAGTTCTGATAGAGAGTGGTAGCGAACATAGCTATGAAAAAGCCATCAATCACAAAGCCATAAATTTGTGATGATCTAAGGTACCATCTGATTCATCAGATATAAGAGAACTACAACATTTCTGGTTTTCAATATCATTTCCCTAAAGTTGAAAATTTTGAATTAGAAGAAATACTTACTTGATTTTGGTACAATCTCATTATTGTTCGTGCTTTGAACAATTTCCACTTCATCTCTTAAAGAAATGAAGTTGAATTTGTTATTCGTGAAGTGTTAATAGATCATGTGATAGAATGATGGGTCATTCTATTTGTTTCAAACAAAATCTTAGAAAAAGTTATCAAATATACATAAGTCCTTCTATAGTGAGATTAATCATATATGGTTCCTAAAATAGACTTATACTTCATATATCATACTGCTTAATATAATAAAACTAGTTTCTACTAAATAAGGACTTTTTGTAGGCCAGTGGTAGGCGATAAAGGCCTATCACACTTCAGTTGTGGGTTCAATTCCCACAGCCTTGTCTGGTGCGATGGGTTGTCGCCCGTCATGCATGTTGTCTTTTTTTTTCTACAATACTAACTTATTTCCAACATAATACATTCCAATATTTAGGCTTATCCATAATATTGCAGTCCATTCTCATATTATAGTGAAAACAATTACCAGAGATTTCATATTACAAGCATGTTAATACCGTCGTTGATCCCCATATATCATAAGATATGTCTTGTTGGCCACATTCCAAACATTCGAAGGCCTTAATCATGTATTCTCTTGAAAAATTAATACCCATTGAATCTTAGTGAAAACATGAGTGCTGTCAAAAGTTAACTCTTTCCACATACCAAAACCCCAAAATTCTATATACTCAAACCATGATATAACTATTTCCTTATATCAGTCATGAGCTCATGAATACTGTCAAACATTTTATTTTCTCCTTATCCCTTCATTATGCGCATATCATCTTTTTTCCAAAAAATATCTCAATAACATTGCATGGTTACCGGTACCATAAAATTATTGAAAACCACAATATACCAATACATAAATATTCCAATATTCCACGATACTATATACAACATTATTTGGGAATCCCATTACATAAACACTTAATCATTCCTCCACATCGTTGTCAAATTCAACATCGCCAATAGTGATCGCATGTGATTTCCCTTTGTCCTTTGCCTTATGTGGTTGCTCATGTAGATCATCACTAACCCTTGGATTAGGTCATTTATTAGCATAATGCCCCATTTCCTTGCACTTGAAGGATTGAAGTATTAGTGGGGCATTCTTTGCTGTCTAATATTTATTCACATCATTAGAAACCCTTTTTCCATTACTTCGACACTCAGCTACTCGATGAACTTCTTTTCCACACTGAAAATATTTTCTAGTCCCTTTAAGAAAATCTACACCATGCTTCTTTCCACACTTTGAGCATAAGGAAACATTCATCTTCTTTTCTCCATTAATCTGTGATTTCTCCTTGAAATCCATCTTTCGTTTCTTGTCAAACCTATGAGATGGATAAGTAACACCAACTTCCATTTCTACGTTGATAGCACAACGCACAATTTCTTCATAGCTACTGATGTCTCTTATATCTAATTCCCTTCGATGATTTGGTTTTAGGCCACTGAAGAATCGATCAACATTACTTTCAGGTTGGATGATAAATCCAGATGCATACCTTGCAAGACTTGTAAAATTCGCTTCGTATACACCAACAGATTCATCATCCTTTTTCTTTAGTTCAAGAAACCCCTTCTCCAACATTTTTCGAATAATACGAGGGAAGAACTTATTGAAAAATAAGTTCTTGAACTCGTCCCATTACATGGACTCAATTTCATCTCTTGGCCTCGTATTCTTGATAAGATTCCACCATTGATCAGCTTCACCTTCCAAACGATATACTACTAAGATGACTTTATCATGTTCAGAACATTGAAGAACTGAAAATATCTTTTCAGTGGTACTGATCCATTGTTCAGCAACAAGTGGATTATAAGACCCACTGAAAGAAGGTGGACATTGCCTCATGAATGACTCAATAGAATATTGTTCCCTTCTCTGCTCATTTGGAAGTCCAGAATGTTTCATAGCTTGTGTAAGTATAGCAATAAGATTTTGCACTCCATCTCCCATAACATTTGTTTGTTCAGGAGGACAATCATTTCATTTTCCATTGCATTGATCAACATGGTTCCTTTAGGATCCAGCCATCGTCTAATACCCAAGAAGAATAGTGTGAGAGGAAAAAATCATGCTAGGGAAAATAACATAATAAAGGGGGAGTACCTTCAATATCTACCATCTTAGGCATAATTCTATGATCATTACCGTAATTCTAGGACTATAAACTATACTTAAAATTAACCTTAGGGACATCCCTAGACATACCTTAGAAATAACTCTAGGGATATCACTAAAGTAATCACATCCTAGTTTCCAAAGGTTGACTAAATCATTCCTCTGATACCAACTATAGAGACCCGAAGCTTGACGTACATAGATATTACATTACTTTTGCGGAATACATAATACATAACAAAAACAGACACACAAGGACTGTAATAGTTTAGTGTCTTTGGAACTTGGAATGCAATCTTCTAATCATGGTGAAAGATCTTCAACATCTCCCATAAAGATCTTCCACTTTTTGTTTCCTTACCTAAAACCTTTCTTTTAATCCTGGGGAAAAATAAAACCTAAAAAGTGTGAGCTCAAATGCCCAGTAAGGGTAAGTATGGATAAAATCAAACATACCATATACATTTGAACATAAAAACATGAACATAATGTTTAAACATCAAAATCATGAGCAACGACTTAAAACATTGAAGTACATAAGCCATAGATCATAATGGAACATAAATCATGATAACATAGCATGGGAATAAAACATGTAATTGTGGCATCCATTAAGCACATTTAATGATTTCCATAGTAGCTAAGGCATTGCTTCCAAGACCATCTTAGTGGAAAAAGTCCCTTTCTGAATCGAGTTCACTCCTCGTTCTAGTGCTGTAATACTGAACGAGGTTAACTTACCGTTCTAGTCATGTCTATATCATGAGATATAAATCTTTACCCAATGCATTGGAGGGAGATATAGGTCCCACCCATCTCATATTGAAATCACACTTTCATGTGCCACAATATAAACATAAATCATGCATCATAACCCAAGAATAAAATGGGTTTCATAAACATTATTCCATCATAACGTAATCCATACAAAACAATTGGATATCATTTCATCATTAGAAAAGTGATACCATTTAAATCAAAGAGACATGATACTTGAAACATACACTAGTGAAATAATGTCATCTTAGATGAAAATGGTTTTGATAAAACACTTGAAATGAATTCTTGAGGAAAATATCCTTTTTTCTTCAAAATAATTTTCTTTTCACAAAATTTCATGCAATTTTAAAAGAAAAGGATTTTGTTGAAAATAGTCATGAAATATTTTGGAGTAATCTTCATGAAAAAAGGCTTTATGAAACTGTAAAAATCTGTTCGTGCCGTATAAGTTAAAAATAACATTCTCCTCGTACTTTTGTCGGAAAAGTAAAAAACTACCTCGTATGGAAAAAAAATATTCCTTACATAACATGTAGTAAAAGTCAAAATGGTTAAAAAGGAATTTAAACATACATGAAACCATTTTTAGGAAACATGTACATGGATGATAACAATAACCCCGGTAAATACTTATGAATAAACAATCTCAGATAAGAATGAGATTGGAATAGTTATCCCATTCCTTAGGTGCGATTTGTTTCGTACATATCTGAACCTCCTATATAATGATTTAAATAATGTCATTGACTTATTATAGAGTCATATTCATTGTTATGATATCATATATGGTTCACTTAATACTTTATATTACCCGTTCTTTTGTAAATTCCACGTTTAAGAGAGTTTTGGGTAAAATCGTTTAATTTGTCGTCCGTGTTTTGACTTGTAATTATTCATATGATTAATTAGATCATGATTACTTAATTAAAGAATATAAAACATGATTTATATATATATATATATATTCATAATATACATATATATAATATATTGATAAATGGAAAGAAATACACTGTTCATGGAGACGGTTGGCCGTACATACGCATGAACGTTGTTTTCGTTTCCTCATTGAATTGAATGGAATTAATTGGATGACATACATATATATATATATACATAAATCCATTATCATTATTATGTCATATATTTCAGGATGACATATTATATATACTTTATAATCATTTATGAATGGATAATCATTGAGAAAGAATCTCATCTCGTCGTGGAGACGGTATTCCGTACGTACGCACGAGCGATGATATCGTTCCCATGATCATGGAATTTTATTGGAGTGTATGTATAATATTACAGAATCAATTTCACTTTAAAATAATCATATATAGTTATTATTTACACCATTATACCCATCCATGTAAGGTGGTGGTGGAAAATAGATTACACCACGCCGTGGAGATGGTATTTCGTACGTACGGACGCTCGGTGATTTCGTTTTCCGTAGGATGGATAGATGGTGAAATATGGTTGTTTCATACATATAATAACATATCAGTATATTAGTGATACTAATTTTATTACTTCATAATGAAACAACCTAATAAGAAGAAGTGTAAGAAGAAATAAAGTTGAAAGAATCGGTAACGGACGTTACCTCTTCTTTGAAGCGCCTCTTTGAGACCTCCTCTTAGGGCACTAAAATTGGTCTTTTAAGAGGACCAGGACCTCTAGGATGTTTCTAGAGAAGTAGAGAAGAAACATTAGTAGGGGTTGTCCGAGCTTGAAGGCTCAATGTGGTGTGAGGAAGAGTTGGAGGAGGTGCCCTTTTATAAGGGAGGAGAGGGGCACCTTTGGAATAACTAAAACTATTATTTTATTATAAAGTCATATTCGGTTTTTAATAGCTCAAAATTGATTTATTTAAAAGATAAGGTGGGAATTGGTCTAAATACTCTCATACAATATAATTTTTACAAGTTTAGGTCATTATATTAACCTTAACTTTTAGTTTTAACTCTTAGTTAATTAGATTGACACTTACCATGTCACTTTGTATTTTTATATTATATAGTTAATAAACTTACCATATACATCCAAGAGACCCCCAAGTGGTCCATTAATGATAAAAATATCATGATATAAGTATCTTGGCCGATACGTATATTTTTAGGAATATAATAACAATTAATAATATAATATTTGTTTTAAAAACTATTTTATGTCAATTTTGACAATATTTGGTAATTTATTTTTTTGAAAATAATAACAGAATTATTAGTTCTAAAAAAGTTAATTAAATCAATAATAACATGTCATATTAACATAGAAAATTATTTTAATTCATAAAAAGTCTCAAATTACATTTATTTGGGTATTTATAACATCAATTATGTCAATATTTCATTAATAAGATAACTACTACATCATCATTTTGTCAAAAATAAATTAACTTATTTTAAGTCTAAAAATTACAAATAAAATACCATTATGTAGGAAATCGTTTTAGATTTATAATTAATATTTATAGTCGAATTTAGCTTATGTATAACCCTATATTAAAAATTATTTAGTTATTAAACATTGATTTTAACTATTTTAACACTTCTTTAAATAAATTAATAATAAATGTCCTAATCTAATCCAAGTGGGCCTAAATGGTCATATTTTATTCCTAAGGTTGTTTTTGGCCGAATTACACTTATCCAATATAATTAGGAAATGTTTTAAGGTAATAATAATATCATTTTTACCCTTAATTACCCTATTTACTTTTAACCGTGGTTAAAAAAGTAAAAAGTTACTATTGACCAAAAATTATTTTCATCTCATTGAACCAAATTTTAGTCCTTGATATTAACCATGTCTCTATTATTTTCAAAATTACACTCATAGAAGTGGTAAAATTATGTTTTATGAAAAATTCAGTTTTTTAACTACCACTTACTGGCTTCACTATTCATCAAAAAACGAAAGTTTCCAGAAAAATACCAAATATTAGGCCTAAGATATATTTGATATTATGAATTCAAAAATTATGTCTATTTTAACAAATTCAAAACATATGAGATGCATTAATTAATTTAAAAATTAATTATCGACGTCAAAACAAATACCGTGTTCTTAAGAGATAATAACTATCAAACTATTGACACTTTTTTATGTATGGTTTAAATGTGAAATTACATCCAATGACCAACATTGTATTAAATTGTGAAAATATATTCTAAATATAATTTAAAACCACTAAAATTAATATTTTATCACTATTAATTATTTCGATTAAAAAATTTGTTTTTAATTAAAATTTAGTAATTTTCACTATTCATCAGAATATAAAAGTTGTCTGAAAAGTACCAAAATTTTACCCTAAGCTAATTTCAATATTTCGAATCCAAAAATGAAGTCAATTTTGAAAGATAAAATTTATAAAATTTCAAAAAGTGGGTATTACTATTAATAACGGCTAGTTCATAATAATATTATAATAATATCTCGTTTAGTGAAACTCTGTATTGCGTACTACACATGCTATCGAGGAAGGTCACGATTGCGTGTAATGCAAGGAAAGTCAGGGATGCGTGTTGTGCATGCTCCTTTTGGTGTAGCGTACAACACAAGACATTAATGAAATTAAAAATAATATTTTTCATAAATTCTCGGGGTGTTACAATACTGAATATGGTAGTACCATATTTATAATAACATCACAGTATATATAATATACTAGAGTTATTATTTTAGAATGGTAATAAAAAAGAATGCAGAAGTGGAAGAAGAAAGGAACTTGAAAAAAGGTGGTCAAATCATTACCTCTTCTTCGGGTTCTTCCTTTTGATTTGATCAAAAGGGCTCCTTAGGTTGGTTTTCTGACTAAAGGAAGGCATCTAGGATGAAGTGAGGGATGTTGAGAGAGTATTTGGGTAGATTTTGGCCATGCCAAAAGGGTTTGAAGGTGTGAATTAATGAGAATGGGGAGTGCCATTTTATAAGAGGGTTGAGGGGCACCTTTGGAAAAGCTAGAAATATTATTTTCTAATAAATTCATATTCAGTTACTAATGGCTCCAAAGTGGATTATTAAAATTTTAAGGTGGGGATAGGTCGAAAACCACTCAACCAAAATAATTTAGAGAGGTTTGGGTCATTATATTATCCTTATAATTTAGTTTTAACACTTAGTTAATTAGTTTGACACTTACCATGTCACATTGTATTTTTATATTATATAGTTAATAAACTTACTATATACATCCAAGAGACCCCCAAGTGGTCCATTAATGATACAACTATCATGTTATAAGTCTCTTTGCCGAACCTTAGATTTTTAGAATTTAATATCATTTAATAATATAATATTTGTTTTAAAAACTCTTTTATGTCAATTTTGACACTATTTGGAAAATTGATTTTTGTGAAAAACATAACAGAATGATTACTTCTAAAAATATAGATTAAATAATTATTAACATTTCATATTAACCTAGAAAATTAGTTTAATTCATAAAAGTCTCTAATTATATTTATTTGGGTACTTATAATATCAATTATTTTAATTGTTCACTATTATGGTAATTACTGCATCATCATTGTGTCATAAATAAATTAACTTATATAATGTCTAAAAATTATAAATAAAATATCATTATTTAGGAAATAGTTTTATATTTCTAATGAATATTTACAATATAATTTATCTTATGTATAACCCTATATTTAAAATGTTTTAGTAAATAAACATTTATTTTAACTCTTCTTTGAATAAAATAATAATAAATGTCCTAATCTAATCCAAGTGAACCTAAATGACAATATTTTATTTCTATGGTTGTTTTTGGTCGAGCTACACTTGTACAATAGAATTAGGACATGTGTTAGTGTAATATTAATATCATTTTTACCCTTAATTACCCTATTTACTTTTAACCTTGGTAAATAAAAGAAAAAAGTTACTATTCACCAAAAATTATTTTCATCTCAATGAACCACATTTTACTCATTTATTTTAACCATTTCTCTCGGATTTTTGAAATTCCACTCACAGAAGCGGTAAAATTATGTTTTATGAAAAATTCAATTTTTTAACTACCACTTAGTGGTTTCACTATTAATCAAAAAGTGAAGTTTTTCAGAAAAATACCAAAAATTCACTCTAGGCTAATTTCGATATTCTGAATCCAAAAATGAAGTCCATTTAGAAAAATAAAATATATAAATTTCAAAAAGTGGGTATTACTATTCATAACGGCTTGTTTGATTGGTTGTGGTGTGTTAGAACTTGATGTTGCGTACGACACACACTATTGCATTATTAAAAGAGAAGTGTACTGTAGAAGCTTGGGGTGTTACATTCTCCCCTCCTTCAAATAATTTTGTCCTCGAAATTTTTAGGATACTACCACATGAAAAGACTCAGGTTGTTCTTTATAATAAGTTACTCGGGTTCCCACGTTGCCTCTTCCATCTTATGGTTTCTCCATAGAACTTTTACCAGACGAGTCGTCCGGTTTCTCAGTACATGTTCTCTCGTATCAAGAATATTGACGGGCTCTTCACAATAAGACATATTGGGTTCCAGTTCTAATTCCTATAGGTGAGTACATGCGTTGGGTCAGGCATGTATTACCTCAATAGAGATACGTGGAACACATCGTGAACTTTTGAGAGACTTGGCGGCATTACCAAATAGTAAGCTACAACCCCAATTCGTTATAGAATTTCGAAAGGTCCGATGTACCTGGGACTCAATTTACCTTTCCTACCAAAATGTATGACTCCCTTCCATGGAGATACCTTCAAGAAAAAATGATCACTGAATTGAAATTCCAAATCATTCCTTCGATTATCGGCATAGCTCTTCTGCCTACTTTGAGCTGCTTTGATATGGTTTTGGATTACCTTCACCTTTTCCATCGTTTCCTCCACCATTTCTGGGCCTACATGTTTTCTTTCACCAACTTCATCCCAACAGGTTGGTGTGCGACATCTCTTTCCGTATAACTCTTTATATGGTGCCATCTGAATACTCGAATGGAAGCTATTGTCATAAGAAAATTCTTCCAGAGGTAAATATTGATCCCACATACCCTGAATGTCAAGTGAGCAGGATCTCAACATGTCTTCTAATGTTTGAATAGTTAGTTCTGATTTCCCATCTGTTTGAGTGTGGTAGGAAGTGCTCAAATGAAGTTCAGTATCCAAGGCTTTTTGAAGACTTTTCCATAATCTTGAAGTAAAATGGGGATCACGATCAGAAACAATCGATAGGGGTACTCCATCAAGTCTCAACACTTCATTAATATATAGTATTTCTAGACTTTCTAGTTGTAGATCTTCTCTTATAGCAGGAAAATGTGTTGTCTTGGTAAGACGATCAACAATAACCCATATTTCATCATTCCTTCTAGGAGTCTTTGGTAGTCCGATGACAAAGTCCATCGTAATATTGTCCCATATCCACTCAAGTATGGCAAGAGGTTTCAATATTCCACCTGGTTGTTGCCTTCCCTCTTTAACTTATTGAAAAACCATACATCTTGACACAAAATCGGCAATCTCCCTCTTCATGTTGTCCCCCCAAAATGTTCCTTAAAATCTCTATACATTTTGGTTCTCCCAGGGTGTATAGAGAAATTCGAACTATGAGCATCATCCATCAATTCCCTTTTTAGATCAGGTATATTGGGAACACAAAGTCTCTTCCCAAATTTCAACATTCCTTCTTTATACACAAATTCACTCAATATCCCATCATTCACAGCTTTAATCTTCTTTTTAAATTCTTCATCATCGGTCTGAGAACTCTTAATCCTTTCTTGTAAAGATGGTTTGGAAAAAATTTGAAAAATCATTGATGTTCCACCTTCCCTGGTTATTCTCATGTCCATCTTCACTAGATTCATGAAAATTGGATCCCTTTCAATTCTCATATTGTTCAAAACACCATGATCTTTTCTGCTCAAAGCATCTGCCACCTTGTTTTCCTTCCCTGGGTGGTAGTGTATCGTTCACTCATAATCCCTGAGTAATTCCAACAATCTCATTTGCCTCATGTTGAGTTCTTTTTGTGAGAAAATATACTTCAAACTCTTTTGATCATTATAAATATCACATTTTTCACCATAGAGGTAGAGCCTCCATATCTTCAAAGAAAAGATCACCGCTGCCAACTCGAGATCATGAGTATGATAGTTTGTTCATTAATTTTCAACTATCGTGATGCATAGGCAATAACCATATCATTCTTCATAAGGACACAACCAATTCTTTTCTTTAAGGCATCACTATAAATAACGAACCCATAATTCCCCGATGGTAGAGTCAATATAGGAGCATTGACTAATCTACTCTTCAGTTATTCAAAACATTCTTCACACTCTTTTGTCCAAACAAATTTAACCCCTTTACGTGTGAGCTTCGTTAATGAGTTATCCAATCGGGAAAAATTCTGGATGAAACGTCGATAATAACCTTCCAAACCAATAAAACTGTGTACCTCAGTTATACTCGTATGTTCTGGACATTCTTGGATTACCTTGGTCTTAGAAGGATCAACAGACATTCCATATTTAGAGACAATATGACCAAGAAAAGAAATCTCCTAAAGCCAGAATTCACACTTGCTAAACTTCCCATATAATTCATGTTTTCTCAGAGTCTTTAGGATAATTCACAAGTGATTTTCATGATCTTCATAGCTTTTTGAGTATACCAAGATATCATCAATAAATACCACCACAAATTCATTGAGATATTCCTTGAAAACTCTATTCATCAGATCCAGGAATACAGAGGGTGCATTAGTCGGTCCAAAAGGCATTACTGTAAACTCGTAATGCCCGTACTTGGTTCAAAATGCTATCTTCAGAATGTCTTCCTTCTTCACATACAACTGATGGTATCTAGATCAAAGGTAAATCTTTGAAAAGTATTGAGCTCCATGCAGTTGGTCAAATAAATCATCAATGCGGGGTAGGGGATACTTGTTCTTTATTGTTATAGCATTGATCTCCCTGTAGTCGATACAAAACCTCATAGATCCATATTTCTTTTTAACAAAAAGAATAGGGGCTCCCCATGGAGAAACACTAGGGAGAATAAATCCCTTATTACTCAATTCCTCTAGTTGTTTCTTTAGTTAAACTAATTCTATAGTGGCCATTCTATAAGGGGTCTTTGATATTGGCCTTGATCCAGGAATTAAATCAATGGAAAACTCAACTTATCATTCTGAAGGATGTCCAGGTAACTCTTTTGGAAACACATCTACATATTCTTTCACAATAGGTACATCCTCTATTTGAACATTCCTTTCCTCACCCACTGTAATTTCATCCTCTTCTTCCCCAATAATTGAATTTAGTTTAGCTACTGGGGGTGGATCTAGATAAGAATTAGGTGGTGACGATTCTTCTCTAAAGATAAGCTGTTCCTTATCATCATCATCAAAAATTGTAACCTCCTTCTTCTTACAATAAATCTTTGCATCATGGTCCAAAATACAATCCATACTGAAGATTATATCAAACTCAATCATAGATATGACGATGAGATCAGCGGATAATGAACATTTATTTTCTCTAATGGGGACTGATTCACAAAACTCTGTTGCAATAATACTTCCCTTAGGAGTTTTAACTGACAACTCCCCTGTTAAATAATATTTTAAATATATAATTTTCTTAGAAAAATGGGAAAATATGAAATAATGTGATGATCCAGAATCAAATAATGCATTTGCTAAACTTGAGGAAACCATTAAATTACCTGCCACCATGTCTTTCAGAGCTTCTACCTCAGCAGTAGTGATAGCATAATATTGGCCTTTATACCTTGGCCTTTTATGAGGAAATTTCTCTTTATTATTAAGACATTCATTTGCATAATTTCTCTTCTCCCTGAAATTGTAGCACTAAACATCGGTAGCTTCCTTCTTCCCTTTGAAATCACGAGATTGGTGGCCTTTTTCACCACACTTGTAATAGACTCTCGTTCCTTTTAAGAAAGTACCAGGGTGTTTCTTCCCACATTTACTAGAGGATGGATATTCAAATTTTTCCTTCTTCCCTTTATTTCCATTCCCAGATTGATCAGCAGATCTCTTCTTCTCTTGCTTTGCTTTAAAGCCATAAGACTTTGAGATTTCATTCTCTGTTTTGATAGCACATGAGACAATGTCTTCGTACGACGAGAAAGATTGTGATACTAATGCTCGATGGAGAAATGGTTTTAACCCATTAAAGAAAAGATCAATCTTACTTCTTGGGTCACGTATATAATCTCCAACATACCTTGCTAACCTTGTAATGTTAGCCTCATACTTTGCGACATTCTCATCCTCCTTTTGTCTCAGACTCAGAAATTTCCTTTCCATATCTGCTCGATGGTCACGAGGAAAGTATTTTTCTAAAAATAGATCTTTGAACTCCCTTCATTTCATATTTGATACTTCATCATCTTCCTTCGTGTTTTGAATCAATGCCCACCATTGATCAGCATCTCCAGTGAGGCGGTAAACTGCCATGATAACATTTTCCCTTTCACTACGCCCCAAAGCCTGAAATATTTTCTCTAGGGAATTTATCCATAGCTCAGATACTAAGGGATTTGTACTCCCATTGAACATTGTTGGTTGTTGCCTCATAAAGCGATCTAACATTGATCCTCCACACTGTGGATCAGAGTTCTCCATACGGGTAAGGTTATTATTCATAACCTGAGTGAGTTTTCCCAGTATGGTGATTAGCTGATCGGCACCGGTTTCATCACTAGATCCACTAAAATTATCTTGAGTAAGAGGGAAATCCCTACATGGAGTGTGTGCATTGATACAGTTTCCATTTCTTCCACTAGGATCCATTTCTAAACAATGGCATAAACTAGATCAGTTTATGAATCAAAATACATAATTCCATACTTATAAAACACTTCACATAAATTGAACTATTTATGGATATAATCCATAATCATAAAAATGTTTTCATTGAGGAATTATATACTCATAAACACTTAATAATGATTTGTAAAGAAAATGAGAGTTATCCTAAGCAGATCCCCCGGGAGTGTCGTAACCATGAGTGCAGCAAGGCCCGTTTTCATGCACTAGTTCCCATTCGAGTCTAGCTCAAAGTGGTGTTTTTGGGTTTTACCCCTATGTACATCTCTGCTAGAGCCGCCTCTACCTGTTTGTATCTAGATAGGGATGTATTTCTCGAAAACCTCACAAAATCCCTACAATACAAAAATTCTAGGAAGTTATTCTATACTAATCCTCAAAGTTCATCTTAAATCTATGTGATCTAATCAGAGTTTATCTAAATCTAGCTTACAAGGTTTGTAATAAAAATCCTCTGATACCAACTGTAACGCCCCAACCCCAGTTACCCAGAGTCGGTGCATTATTACATAACAGTGTCATGATCACAAGAAAGATCAAATCTCGAAAGACCGATTATTTTTGTAGCCTCGGAAATAATAGATTTATTCTTAAATTTTTACATTACATCATAAAAATGAAAACTACAACAACATAGTCTCCATATTCTACACTCTTATCCCCTCATACTATCCCTGCAGGTCATTCATAATTTACTTCTTTACATCCTGGGAAAAATAAAACATAGAAAATGGGTGAGCTCAAATGCCCAGTAAGGATAACAATATGGCAGAAAATTCCATAAATAAGAATAAACATTTAAGGCAATGTATAACTAAAACAAAATCCTTTTAAACTTGAACTTCAACATAGTACAGAAAAAATAAAATGAAATAATGCCATTTACTTATTCACATGGATATTCTACTAATCGAATAATCACATGCAATATCAATAACCACTTTCATAATGATCGAATGCATAATGCTAGACTATCATAACAACATAGCCAAGGCCTCATTCTATGAATAAAAATAAGATTTTGTCAAGGCCTTGTCCCAAGAAACTAGTTTGTCTCATGAGACCTACCGATGCATCGAGGAGCTATAGTGGTCTCCACTCATCACATATTAAGTCCAATGCATTCCCATATGAAAATATTTAAAAATAACATAAACATTATTATTAAAACTAGCATATGAAATGTCAATACATTCTCCATAAACCATGAATGGTATAAAAATAACACATCCATAGTCAAACAAATCACAAAACCTTCAATACAATATGTAAGTTTTGTATCATAATAAATAAACTTCAAATATGCTTAAAATCCATCAAAGGATGTTGACATTGATGAAATCAAAACTATTTGGGAGAAATATTTCTTTTTTTGAAATTATTTAAAAGTCACATAATTATAAAAAAAATATACTTTGAAAATTTTCTTATAAGCTTTTAAGGGATGATTCAAAGATTTTATAACGGTGGAAAATAGCCGCACCCGCCGTATAAGTTAAAAAAACATTCTTACCTTAATTCTATCAAAAAGGTTAAAAAGGACCTTGTTTAGAAAATAACAGAAAGATTCATTTATAAACCACTTATAAAAGTCAACAAGGGTATAAATGACTTTAACCCATATTCTAGTAGATAGTAAAAATGTTTTGAAATATATTTTTAAGAAATATGGATGTGGATGATAAAGAAATCCCAGTATATTATTACATATAAATAACCTCAGATAATGAAGAGATTGCGAAATAAACCCTTACCTTGTACTTTTCCTTGGTTGGGGTAGGTTAACCTCCTGTATAATGTTGAAATAATTTTTATTAAATTATAAAAGAATCATATATATTAATATAATATCATATATGATCTTTTAACATTGATTTGTTAATAATATCTTAGTATTATCGTTGTTTCAGGTGTTAACTTACTCTTTTTCTTTTATATGTTTTGTTACGTAAGCCATGTATGTCATGAATAGGTTGTATCTTAATCATATCCAGAATGATATCATGTCTTTATATACTATTATTAATTATCAAATGAGAATTATACTTGAATGGATACGATGGAGAATGAATCTCATCGCGTTCGTGGAGACGGTAGTCCGTACGTACGCACAAGCGACAATATCATTCTTTTGATATTAAAATAATATATAATTGGATGGTATATCATATATAAAAGATCATTATCATGTTAAGTTTATTATTTACATTAATTACACATCATTATTATACCCATCCAAATAATAATTTATTGAATAACAATAACACCACGACGTGGAGATGGTAATCTGTACGTACACACGTATCGTGACATGTTATTCAAAGGATGGATAGAATACTGAATATGTTTTTACCATATTTATAATAACATCACAGTATATATAAGATACTAGAGTTATTATTTTATAATGGTAATAATAAAGAATGAATAAGTTGAAGAAGAAAAGAACTTGAAAAAGGGCGGTGAAATCATTACCTCCTTTTCGGGTTCTTACTTTTGATTTGACCAAAAGGGCTCCTTAGGTTGGTTTTATGACTAAAAGAACGACTCTTGGATGAATTTAGAAAATATTATAGAGTATTTGGGCAGAGTTTGGCCGATCCAAGTGGCTTTGATGGTGTGAATTAATGAGAAGGGGGAGTGCCCTTTTATAAGAGGGGTGAGGGGCACCTCTGGAAAAGCTAGAAATATTATTTTATAATAAATTAATATTAGGTTTCTAATGGCTCCAAAGTGGATTATTTAAATTTTAAGGTTTTTATAGGTCTAAAAACACTCAACCAATATAATTTAGACAGGTTTGGGTCATTATAGTAACCTTATCTTTTAGTTTTAACTCTTATTTAAATAGTTTGACACTTACCATGTCACTTTGTATTTTTATATTATATATTTAATAAACATACTATATACATCCAATAGACCCCCAAGTAGTACATTAATGATACACCTATCATGATATAAGTCTTTTGACCGAACCTTAGATTTTTAGGAATTTAATATCAATTAATAATATAATATTTGTTTTAAAAACTCTTTTATGTCAATTTTGACACTATTTGAAAAATTGATTTTGTTTATACTCATAAAAGAATGATTAATTCCAAAAAAGTGAATGAAATCATTCCTAACATTTTATATTAACCTAGAGAATTATTTTAATTCATAAAAAGTCCCCAATTATATTTATTTGGGTATTTATAATATCAATTATTTTAATTTTTCACTATTATGGTAATTACTGCATCATCATTGTGTCATAAATAAATTAACTTATTTGATGTCTAAAAATTATAAATAAAATATAATTATGTAATAAATATTTTTATCTTTATAATGAATATTTATAATCGAATTTATCTTATGTATAACAAAATATTAAAAATATTTTAGTAAATAAACATTGATTTTAACTCTTTTAACTCTTCTTTGAATAAAATAATAATAAATGTCCTAATCTAATCCAAGTAGACCTAAATGATAATATTTTATTCCTAAGGTTGTTTTTGGTCGAGATAAACTTTTCCAATAGAATTATTACATGTGTTAGGGTAATATGAATATCATTTTTACCCTTAATTACGCTAATTACTTTTAACTGTGGTAAGTAAAAGTAAAATGTTACTATTCACAAATAATTATTTCCCTCTCAATGAACCACATTTTACTTATTGATATTAACCGTGTCTCTAGGATTTTTGAAATTCCACTCACAAAAGCAGTAAAATTTAGTTTTATGAAAAATTTAATTTTTTAACTACCACTTAGTGGTTTCACTATTCATCAGAAAATGATGTTTTTTAGAAAAATAACAAAAATTCACCCTAGGTTTATTTCGATATTCCGAATCCAAAAATAATGTCCATTTTGAAAAATAAAATTTATAAATTTCAAAAAGTGGTTATTACTATTCATAACGGCTAATTTGACAGGTTGTGGTGTGTTAGAACTCGATGTTGCGTACGACACATGCTATTGCATTATTCAAAGAGAAGCGTACCGTAGAAGCTTGGGGTGTTACAAAGAAGATTAAACTTATTTATTTGTTTTGAAATAGATTTTTTTGTTTAACCTTTCGATAATGATTGCAAACGTTTTCATTTAGAAACTAAAGCTTAGGTAGATCCTTGACTATGAATTTTCTAGAATGCATTCTAAGTGAGTTCACATTGTAGTGTCCAAATATCTTATCTCAAAGCCAAGATTCATTATGAAAATCACTCAAGAAATAAACATTTTGAGAAATTAAAGAATCGAAGTTAACAACAAAAACATTGCCATTTCTATGAGACGAAAATAATAACTTATTTTTAGAGTTAAAAACATTGTATTCATCATTTTCAAATTTAACATTATAACCATCATCACATAACTGATAGATACTAAGTATATATTATTTTAATCCATCGACAAAAAGTACTTTAGAAATTAGAACTTACTTAGTGTTTCCATTCTGGAAAAATCCAATTATTTTTAATCTAGCATTGTCACCAAAGGTGACATTCCCACAATAAATATATATCATGTTCTTGATACATGAGTAATATTCTATCATGTTTCTTGAACATCCACTGTCCGTGTACCATATGATTTTATGGGATCTATTTAAATAGTTTTCATATTAAACAGATTTGACAAGAAAATATTTTCATACACATATTTGTTTGGGTCCAATAACATTAGTAATGAGAGATTATGGAACCCACATTTTCTTCTTGGACTTCTTATAAACAGTATGTAACGTATTTGAAAAGTATACATTATTTTGTCAAAAAACATGAAATAGTAGAAGATGTTTTATAGCTGGAACATGTAGAAATTTTTTTAAAACTAGGCATAAAACAAGATTTTCTAGATTTTGATATAAAATGAGGTTTTTTCATATTTCTATTTTCTGGTTGATATCCTGTTCCAGTTGTTTACATTAGAGAAACTTGTTTACCATGCATTTGAACTTCGATTTATTTTCCATTGGTAAGTCTCTCTAGATCCTTTTTCCATTTCCCAATTGAATGTTTATGTAATGCCCTAACCCTAGTTACCTAGAGTTGGCGGATTATTACAAAACATTGGCATGATACAAGGAATATTGACTCAAAAGACTGATTAGTTTAGTATCCTTAAATGTGATAGATACATACATAAGTATTACATTACATCATGAGATAAAAACTAAAACAAAAGTTTGTCCCCTTTGAACACACTTATATCCCTTAGCCTATCCATGTAAGTCAACCATTAAGTACAACTTCACATCTAGTGAAAAATAAAACATACAAAGGGGTGAGATTAGATTCTTAGTAATGATAACAATATAGTGGAAATTTTCATAAATAAGCATAAACATTTAAGGTAATGTATAAGACTGAAGGAAAAGCCTTTTAAACATAATCTTCTGCATAATATGGCCAATATAATTCAAATAAATTCATTTACTTATTCACAAGGATATTCTACTTGTCTAATAATCACATGCAATATCAATAGATAATTTCATAATGGTGGAATGCAAAATTCCGAACATCATAACCACATAGTCAAGGGATTTATCTAAGACTAAAAATAATATTTTTTCTATGCCTTGTGCCAAGACACTAGTTTGTCTCCTGAGACCTACCGATGAATCGAGGATCTATAGCAGTCTCCACCCAACACTTAATAAGTCCAATGCATTCCTCATATGAAAAGGTAGAAACAAAACATAAACATTCATATTAAAACTAGCATATGAAATGTTAATTCATTAACCATAAACCGTGAATGGTATAAAAATAACACATCCAAAATCAAACATATCACAAAACCTTCAATAAAATATAGAAGATTTATATCATAATAAATCAACTTCAAACATGTATAAAATCTATTAAATGGTACTGACATAGATGAAATCAAAATTATTTTAGAGAAATATATCTTTATATTTTGAAATAATTTGAAATACATGTAATTATTAAAGAAAAAATTTATTTTGAAAATATTTGTATAAGCTTGTAAGGGATGAATAAAAGGTGTTCTAAAGGTGGATAATAACCGCACTGTCTGTATAAGTTAAAAAAATAGTCTTACCTTAATTTTTCGAAAATTTCATAAAGTACCTTATTTGGAAAAGGACGGAATGATTCCTTTCAAACCATTTTATAGAAATTAAAAAATGTTATAAGTGAATTTAACACACATTCTAGTAAATATAAAAAATGTTTTGAATTTTTTTATGTAACACGGATGTGGATGATAAAGAGTTACCAGTAGATACTTACGTAAAAACAACTTCGGATAATAAAAATATTGTAAAATTTTCCCTTACCATATACATTTCCTTGGTCGAGGGTAAATTATCCTCTTGTATAATAGTTAAATAATTTTTATTACATTATTCAAGAATAATATACAAAAATTTAATATCATATATGATATTTCAATATTTCTTTGTTAATAATATTTTAGTAGTATCATCATTTCGGTTGTTATAAAATTCATTTTCCTTTATATTATTGGTTACGTATGCCATGTTTGTTATGAATAGGATGAATTTGATTCATATACATGATGATATTAAGTTCTCAAACATTATTTTTAATCATAAAATGAATATTATTCTTGAATGATTATGATGGGTAATGAGTCTCATCGTGTTCGTGGAGACGGTAATCTGTACGAACGCACGAGCGACAATATCATTATATTGATGGGTAAATAGTATCTAATTTAATTTTATATCATATATATAGAATAATTAACATGTAATATTTATTATTTAAATAATTTATACTCATAATTATACCCATCTAAATTATTAAGTGTTTGAATAACCGACTACACCACGACGTGGAGATGGTAAGCCATACATACGCATGTATGCTGACACTGTCATTCATAGGATGGATGGAATAAAGAATATGGTTGTAACATATTTATAATAAAATAACACTATTTTTGAGGTACTGGAGTTATTATTTTGGTATGTAAACAACAAATAATGAGGATGTGGAAGAATAAAAGAATTTGAAAGAGGGTTGTCAAATTATTACCTCTTTTCGTGTGTTTGCTTTTGAGTTGATCAAAAGAGCTCTTTAGGTTGGATTTATGATAAAATTAAGGACTATATGTTGAATTGATGTAGGTTGGAAAGATATTTGTGCAGGTTTTGTTGGAGAAAAACGAATTTTGAGGTGTGAAATTAAGATAAGGGAAAGTACCCTTTTAAAAGAGAGGTGAGGGTGACATTAGCAAAAGCCTGAAATATTATTTTATAATAAAAAGATTTTCGGACTATAATGGATCATAAATGATTTATTTAATGGATAAGGTGGTTATTGGTCTAAAAAGTCTCAGCAAATAGTTTTCAGATAGGTTTAGTTCAACCTATTAACATTATGTTTTAGATTTAACTCTTAGTTAAATAGTTTGACATTTACCATGTCTCTTTGTAGTTTTTTATTATACTGTTAATAAACATACTATAACAATCCAATAGAAACCCATGTGGTTCATTATTAATATATAAAACCTTATATATGTCCTTTTTCTTATATTTGGATTTTTTAGAATATTATATCAATTAATAATATTTTATTTTTTTAAAAACTAAATTATGTCGATTTTGACACTATTTAGTATTTGATTTTTTTTGAAAGCCATAAAAACATTATCACTTCAAATAAAATTTATTTAATCAACCCTAACATGTAATATTAACCTATAAAATTATTTTAATTCACCTGATGTCTCAATTTGTATTTTTTGTATTTTTATAATATCAATTATTTTAATATTTCATTATTCAGGTAATTACTACATCATCATTGTGTCATAAATAAATTAAATTATATAATGCAAAAAAATTATAAATAAAATAACTATATGTAATAAATATTTTTATATTTCTAATGAATATTTATAGTCGAATTTATATTGGGGTTAACCCTATATTAAAAATGGATTAGTTTTTAATCTTTGAATTTAACTCTTTTAACTTTTCTTTAAATAAAATAATAATAAATGTCCTAATCTAATCCATGTTGACCAAAGAGGGTAATATTTTATTTCTAAGGTAGTCTTTGGTCTAATTACACTTATCCAATAGAATTAGGACATGTTTTAGGGTAATTATAATATTATTTTTACCTTTACTTACCACATTTACTTTTAACCGTGGTAAATAAAAGTCAAATGTTTCTATTCACCAAAAATTATTTTCATCTTATTGAATCTAATTTTATATACTGATGTAAACTGTGTCTCTCATATTTTTTAAATTCAACTCACAGAAGTGGTAAATTATTTTTAATGAAAATTTTCAAATACTCCTAGAAGGTGGGTAATAGACGGTAAAAATTTCAATAAAATTTTATACATCTAAACGTATTATAAAATGACTCCAATGAATTAAATTGAACATATATAGGTATTATAAATATTTTCTGACATAAAATAAATTAAATTAAATTTACTAATTACTTAAATAAAAAGTCAGTTTTAAACAACAACAAATCGTTTTTCACTATTCATCAAAAATTCAAAGGTTTGAGAAAAATACAGAAAATTCACCCTAAGATAATTGTGATATTCCAAAGTCAAAAATTAAGTCCAATTTGAAAAATAAAATTCATAACATTTCAAAAATAGGGTATTACTATTCATAATGGCTATTTTGATTGGTCGTGGAGTGTTAAAACTCCATGTTGCGTACAACGCATGTTACTGCATTATTCAAAGGGAAACACATTGTGGAAGGTTGGGGTGTTACATTCTACCCTCCTTAAAATAATTTCATCCTAAAAATTTATAGATAATCATTGCATAAAAATATTTAGGTGTTTCTTTATCATAAGTTCCTCAGATTCCCATTTTTCCTCTTCCATCTTATGGTTTCTCTGTAGAAATTTTACCAGATGAGTCATCCGGTTTCTCAACACTTGTTATCTGGTATCAAGAATCTTGATAGGATCTTCACAATAAGACAGATCAGGCTCCATTTAAATTTCCTCATAGGTGATAACATGCATTTTTCAAGCATATATTTTCTCAACAGTGATACATGGAACACATTATGAACTTTGGAGAGACTTGGAGGCATTGTAAAACGATAAGCCACAACTCCAATTCGTTCTAGAATTTCAAAATGTTCGATATACCTGGGACTCAATTTATACTTCTTATTGAATTGTAAAACACCCTTCCATAGAGATACCTTCATGAAAACATGATCTCTTACTTGAAATTCCAAATCCTTCCTCTGATTATTGGCATATCTCTTTTTCCTACTTTGATCTGATTTGATGTGGGTTTGGATAATCTTCACCTTTTTAATTATTTCCTCAACAAGTTCTGGGAAAATGAGTCTTCTTTCACCAAAATCATCCCAAAAAGTTGGTGTGTGACATCTCTTTACATATAAAGATTCATATGGAGCCATCTAAAAACTAGAATAGAAGCTATTATTGTTTGAAAATTCGACCAGAGGTAAATATTGATTCCAAATACCTTGAAAGTCATGTGAGAGAGATCTAAACATGTCTTCAATGGTTTTAATAGTCAATTCAAATTATCCATCAGTTTGAGGGTGGTAGTCAGTGCTAAAACGAAGTTCAATATCCAAGGCCTTATGAAGACTTTTCAAAAATTATGATGTAAAATGAGGATCACGATCAAAACCAATCGATAGGGGTACCCCATAGAGTTTTACGAATCCATTAATATATAGTCGTGCTAGACTTTGAGGTAGAAAATAATTTCTTATAGCATGAAAATGTGCTGACATGGTAAGACAATCAACAATGACCCATATTGCGTAATTCCTTCTAGGATCCTTTGGTAGACCCATGACAAAGTCCATCGTAATATTATCCCATTTCCACTCAGGTATGGGAAGATGATTCATGACTCTGCTAGACTGTGGCCTTCTAGCATTCACTTGTTGACAAACAATACATCTTAAAACAAAATCAGCAATCCCCCTCTTCATTTTGTCCCACCAAAATTGTTCATTCAAATCTATATACATATTGGTGCTCCCAGGGTGTATAGAGAAATTGGAACTATGAGAATCATCTAGAAATTCCCTTTTTAGATCAGGTATATCGAGAACACAAAGTCTCTTCCCAAATTTCAAAATTCCATCTTCATATACAAAGTCAATCAATCTACCATCATTTAAAACTTTAATATTCTTTTCAAAACCCTTCATCATTTGTCAATGAAATTTTTATCCTTTCTCTTAATGATGGTTTGGAAACCATTTGAATAAGTTTGATGTTTCACCTTCCATGGTTATTCCCATATCCATCATTACTAGATCCATGAAAATTGGATCCCTTTGAACTCTCATCTTGTTCAAAACAACATTATCCTTTCTACTCAAAACATCTTCCACCTAATTTTTCTTCCTCGGGTGGGTTTGTATTGTGCAATACTAATCCTTGAGTAGTTCAAGCCGTCTTTTTTGCCTCATTTGGTGTTCTTTTTGTGAGAAAATATACTTCAAACTCTTGTGATCAGTATAAATATCAAATTTTTCACCATAGAGTTAGTGTCGCCATATCTTCAAAGAAAATATTACAGCTGGTAACTCAAGATCATTAGTGGGATAGTTTTTCTCATGAATTTTTATCTGTTGTGATGCATAGGCAATAACTCTATCATTCTGCATAAGGACACACCTGACTCCTTTCTTTGAAGCATCACTATAAATAACAAACCCATCGTTCCCTGATAGTAGAGTCAATATAGGAGAGTTGACTAATATTCTCTTCCATTCTTAAAAACATTCTTCGCACACTTTTGTCCCAAAAAAATTGACACCTTTACATGTGACCATGGTTAATGGGTTAGCCAACCGGGAAAAGTTTTGGACAAAACGTCAATTATAACCTGGTAAACCAATAAAACTGTGTACCACAATTATACTCATCAGTGCTAGTCATTCTTGGATTGCCTTGGTCTTTGAAGGATCAATAGGGAATCAATACCTAGAGACCATATGGCCAAGAAAAGAATTCTCTTCAATCTATACTTCACACATTCTATACTTCCCATATAACTCATTTCATATGGGTGTTTTTATAATGGTGCGCAAGTGTTTTTCATGATATTTGTTGGTTATTGAGTATACCAAGATATCATCAACAAATACCACTACAAATTCATTAACATATTCCTTGAAAACTATATTCTTTTAATCCATGAAGACATATGGTGCATTAGTCAATCCAAAAGGCATTAATGTAAACTCATAATGCCTGTACCGGGTTCGAAATGCAGTTTTCAAAAATGTCTTCCTTCTTCACACACAACTGATGATATCCAAATCGAAGGTCAATCATTAAAAAATATTGATCTCCATGAATTTGAATGAATAAATCATCAATGTGAGGTAGGGGATACATGTTCTTTATTGTTATAGTATTGATCTCCCTGTAGTCAATTCACAACCTCATAGATATATCTTTTTTCTTAAAAAAAATACAGGGGCTCCCCATGTAGAAACACTAGGGAAAATAAATCCCTTATTACTCAATTCCTCTAGTGGTTTCTTTAGTTTAACTAATTCCACAGTGGCCATTCTATAAGGGGTCTTCTATATGGGCCTCGAAACAGGAATTAAATCAATGGAAAAAAACTGAATTTCTCATTCTGAAGGATTTCCAGGTATATCCTATGGAAAAACATCAACATATTCTTGATCAATAGTTAATTCCTCAATTCAAAAATTCTTTTACACATCCATAATTATTTCATTCTCTTCCTCACAAATAATTGAATTTAGTAGAGCTACTAGGGTTGGATCTAGATAAGAAACAGGTGGTGACGTTTCTACTCTAATGATAAGGTACTTCTTGTCATCATTTAAAATTGTAACCTAATTCTTCTCACAATTAATTTCCACATAATTGTTTTAAATCCAATCCATTATGAGGATTATATCAAATTTAATCATGGGTTTGATGATGAGATCTATAGGTAAAGAACATTTATTTTTCCTAATGGGAACTGCTTCACATATCATTATTGTGATGATACTTCCCTGAAGAGTTTTAACTGGAAACTATCCTGTTATGTCAAATTAGAAATATCTAATTTTCTTAGCAAAATAGGAAGATATCAAACAATGAAATAATCCAGAATCAAATAAAGCATTGTATAAACTTGAGAAACCATTAAATTACCTGCCACAACGTCTTTCAGAGCTTCTACCTTAGTAATAGGGATCTTATAAGCTTTTCCATGCTCCCTTGGCCTTTGCTAAGGTAATTTCCATCTGTGCATAAGACATTCATTTTTATAATGTCACTTTTCTATATAATTTTAGCATTCAATATTAACAGCCACTTTCTTTCCCTTGTAATCACAACATTGGTGGCCTTTTCACCACACTTGTAACAGACTCCCATTCCCTTCAGGCAAGTACCGGGGTGTTTATTACCACTTTTACCACAGGATGGATATTCAACCTTTCCCTTTTTCCCCTAATTTCTGTTTCCAGAGTGTTCAACAGTTCTTTTATTCTATTTCTTATCATTGAATTCATAAGACTAAGAGATTTATTTTTCTGTCTTAATAGTGCATGGGACAATCTCTTCATACGATGAGAAGGATTGTGAGACTAATGCTCAATAGAGAAATGGTTTTAACCCATAAAATAATCGATCAATATTACTCTGTGTGTTACCTATATAATTGGCTGCATTCCTTTCTACCCCTGTAAAGTTAGCCACATACTTTGCGACATTATCATCGTCCTTTTGCCTCAGACTCAAAAATTGTTTTTTATATCTTCTCGATGGTCACGAGGAAAGTGTTTTTCTAAGAAAATATCATTACACTCCCCCGATTCCATGTTCAATACTTCGTTATCTTTCTTTGTATTTTGGATTAATGACCACCATTGATCTATATCTCTTGTGAGGTGATAAACTGCCATGAAAACGTTTTCCCTTTCACTAGTCCCCAAAGCCTGAAATATTTTCTCTATGGAATTTATCCATTACTCAGATACTAATGGATTTGTACTCCCATTGAATGTTGGTGGTTGTTTCCTCATGAAGTGGTCTAACATTGATCCTCCACATTGTGGATATGGGGGCTCTATACGGGTGAGGTTATTTTTCATAACCTGAGTGAGTTGTCCCAGTATGGTGATAACATGGTCAAAACCAGTTGCATAACCATATCCACTATAATTATCTTGAGTAGGAGGTAAATCCCTACATGGATTATGTGTGTTGATTTGGTTTCCATTCCTTCCACTAGGTTCCATTTCTAAACTATGGAATACAGTAGATTAGTTTATGAATTAAAATAAATAATTCCAAACTTGTAAAACACTTAAAATAAATTGAATATTTTATGGAAATAATCCTTAATCATAAAAAATTTATTCTTTGAGGAGTTATGTACTCATAAATCCTTTATAATGTTTTGTAATGAAAATGGGAGTCATCCTAAGAATATCCCCCAAGAGTGTCATAACTAAGAGTGAAGTAAGGCTCGTTGTCATGTACCTGGATACCCTGGGTCAAGCCCGAAACTTCTTGTCGAATTTTTCACACCTAGGTACATCTGTGACCGAGCCGCCTCTTTTTAATCATATGCAGACAGGGATTTATTTCTTGGAAAATACACAAAATCTCTGCAATACCAAAATTCTATGAAGTTCTTCTATGCCAATCCTAAAAGTCCATCTTAGGGTAATGTTTTCTAAATAGAGTTTATATAAATCTAGTTTCCAAGGTTTAGATTAAACATCCACTGATACCAACTATAATGCTCTGACCCTAGTTACCTAGAGTCAGTGCATTATTACATAACATTGTCATGATACAAAGAATCATGTCCTGGAACACTGATTAGTTTAGTTTCCATGAATGTAAGAGATATATAAATATGTTTTACATTAAATCATTTGATAAAAACAAAAACAATATTTTGAACCCATTGAACACACTTATATCCCTTAGCCTATCCATGCTGGTCAGCCATAAAATACTTCTTCACATCCTGGAAAAAATAAAACAAATGGGTGAGCTCAGATGATCAGTAATGGTAACAATATAGCGGAAACTTTCATAAATAAGAATAATCATTTAAGGCAATGTATAATACTAAAATATTATCCTTTTATAAATAAAATTATGCATAATATGGCCTATATAAATCAAAGAATTCTATTTACTTATTCACATGGATATTCTACTAGTCGAATAATCACATGCAATATAAATATCCAATTTCATAATGATTGAATGAATAATGTCAAATTTCATAACCACATAGTGAAGGCCTTGTGCCAAGACTACAAATAATATTTTTTCAAGGACTTCTTCCAAGACACTAGTTTGTCACAGGAGACCTATCAATGCATTGAGGTGCTATAGAGGGCTCCACCTGTCACTTACTAAGTCCAATGAATTACTCATATGAACAAGTTGAAACATAACATAAACATTCATATTTAAACTAGCATACAAAATGTTAATACATTATCTATAAACTATGAATGGTATACATATAACACATCCATAGTCAAACCTACCACAAAAATTTCAATAGAATATGTATTATTTGTATCATAATAAATAAACTTCAAACAACTATAAAATCCATTAAAAGATGTTGACATAGATGATATCAAAACTATTTGAGAGAAATATCTCTTTATATTTTGAAATCATTTTAAAGACATGTAATTATAAAAGAAAACATTTATTCTGAAAATATTCCTATAATATTGTAAGGGAAGCTTCAAATATGTTATAATGGTGGAGAATAACAGTACCTGCCATATAAGTTAAAAATCATTCTTACCTTATTTTTTCGAAAAGGTTATAAAGTACCTTGTTTGGAAAATGTTGGATTGATTCCTTTCAAAACATTTTATAAATAGTCAAACAATGGTATAGATGAGTTTGACCAATATTCTAGTAAATAGTAATAGAAATTTTGAATACATTTTTAAGAAACACGGATGTGGAGGTACCAATAGATACTTATGTAAAAATAACCTCATATAATAAAAGGATTGAGAAATTAACCCTTAACTTGTACTTTTCCTTGGTCAAGGGTAAATTAACCTCATGTATAATAGTTAAATAATGTTTATTAAATTATACATGAATCACATATATATATATATATATATAATATGATATCATATATGATCTTCCAATATTTATTTTTTAAAAATATTTTAGTAGTATCATCGTTTCGCGAGTTAACTGATTCATTTTTCGTTAAATTTGTGGTTACATAATCCATGTTTGATATGAACATGATGTATTTTATTAATATCCCGGATGATATTAGTTTCTTAAACATTATTTTTAATCATAAAATTATAATTATTCTTGAATTATTATGATGGATAATGAGTCTCATCGCGTTCGTGGCGACGATAATCTGTACGTACGCACAAGAGACAATATCATTATATTGACTGTGAAATCATATGTAATTGAATTGTATATCATATAAAAATAATCATTAAATTTTATATTTATTATTTACATCATTTATATTCATTATTATACCCATATAAATAAGGATGTGTTTGAATAACAAACTACACCATGACGTGGGGACGGTAAGTCGTACGTACGCACGTATGGTGAATTTTTCATTCATAGGATGGATGGAATAATGAAAATGGTTGTAAAATTTTTATAATAACATCAATGTATGTAGGAGTTATTGGATTTTTTATTTTGGTATGGAAAAAACAATGAATGAGGAAGTGTATGAATAAAAAAACATGAAAGAGGATGGTGAAATTATTACCTCATTTCGGGTGTTTCCATTTGAGTTGATCAAAAGATCTCTATAGATTGGCTTTCTGATCTAAGTAAGGCCTCTAGGATTAAGGGAGGAAATATGGGATGATATTTGGGTAGGGTTTGGCTGAGAAAAATGGCTTTGGAGGTGTGAAATTAAAATAAAGGAAAGTAACCTTTTATAAGAGAGGTGAGGGTCACGTTACAAAATGCTTGAAATATTATTTTATAATGAAATAATTTTTAGTTTCTAATGGCTAAAAAATGATTTCATTAGAGAATAAGGTGTGGATGGGTCGCAAACTTCTTATCCAATAGGTTTTATACTGGTTTAGGTCACCATATTAACCTTATCTTTTAGATTTATCTCTTAGTTAAATAGTTTCACATTTATCATGTATCTATGTATTTTTATATTATATGGTTAATAAACTTACTATAACATTCCTAGATAACCCATGTGGTTTATTATTAATATAAATAACCTTATATAATTCTTTCAGCGGAACCATATATTTTTAATAATATTATATCAATTAATAATACAATATTTGTTTTAAAAACTCAATTTGGTCAATTTTGACACTATTTAGTATTTGATTTTTTTTGAAATCCATAAAAACATTATCACTTCAAATAAAATTTATTTAATATGCCCTAAAATGTAATATTAACCTATAAAATTTGTGAAATTCATCATAAGTCATAGTTTCCATTTATTTTGATATTTATAATATCCATTATTTTAATATTTCATTATTAAACTAATTATTGCATCATCCTTGTGTCATAAATAAATTAAATTATATAAATTGTTAAATTTATAAATAAAATACCATTATATAGGAAATATTTTTATCTTTTTAATTAATATTTATTGTCGAATTTATATTTTTTGTAACCGAATGTAAAAAATAGTTTTTTTTAAACATTGAAATTAACTCTTTTAGCTATTCATTAAATAAAATAATAATAAATGTCTAAATCTAATCCAAGTGGACCAAAAAGGGTCATATTTTGTTACTATGATTTCTTTGGTCGAATTAAAATTATAAAATAGAATTAGAATATGTTTTAGGTTAAATATAATATCATTTTACCCTTAATTACCCTATTTACATCTAACTGTGGAAAATAAAAGTCAAAAGTTACTATTCAACAAAATTTATTTTCAACTTATTGAACCACATTTTACATACTGATATCAATAATTTCTTTTATATTTTTGAAATTCAACTCACAGAAGTGGTAAAATTATGTGTTATGCAAATTTGTAAAGGCTCCTAGGAGGTGGGTAAAAGACGGTAAAAAGTTCAATAAAATTTTATAAAGATAAACTTATTATAAAATGACTCAAATTAATTAAATTGAAAATATATAGGTATTATGTATCTATTTTGACCAAAATTAAATTAAAATAAAATAACAAATTATGTAAATAAAAAGTCGGTTTTAAACAATAATGCAGTGTTTTTCACTATTCATCAAAAATTGAAAGTTTTCAAAAAATTACCAAAAATTCACCCAAATCTAAATTCGATAATCTGAATTTAAAAATGAATTCCACTTTGAAAAATAAAATTTATAAAATTTCAAAAAGTGGGTATTGATATTCTTAACGACCGGTTTCATTGGTCGTGGTGTGTTAAAACTCCAAGTTGTGTACATTGCAAGCTACTGTATTATTCAAAGGAAAACATACCATGTAAGCTTGGGGAGTTTCAATTTATATTCATTGTTATCCTTAAGATGTTGAGAATTTTTCCCTTTTTCTATAACAGGTTTATATTTAGTAGTTGTAGTAAAAACATTCTCTTTCTTTAAATATTTTTATTTATATATTAATTCATTAAAAGCGTCTTCAATAATTTTGAAATATTGAAACATTTCCTCATTTTTAATATTTCCATAATATCGTTCATATCTAGATTAATAAGAATTATTTTCAGGACAATTTAGTGACACCTCATAAGTTTTTTTCCTAAAACACATTTTTTATTTGTTAGACTTTTCATCATGAGAGGATTTTAAGTCACTAGAGCTGTTCTTAGATGCACTCCAAGTGTCCTTAATGGACTTTTTATACTTTATTTCCATGTAATAATACAAATTATTTTACTTTATCATTGTATAGTTAGCCTTTACATGACTCTTTCTCTTACATTCATAGCATATTATTTCACTGGAGGTATCACCTATCTTCCGATCCTTTTTCCAATGGCCCTTATGATCATACTTACCATTGTAGTTATGATATCAAAAAAATTTAGTCTTACTATAAATTTTTTAATCCTTATGGATATTTGAACCTTCTCTTCATCATTTTCTGTTGATGATTTTTCACCACTTGAACATGCAGTTTCATCTTGAACATTGTCAATCTTCTTGGAGGAAGTATATTTGAAAGCTACATATTTTATTTTTGGTTTATCATCCTAATCTTTAATGACTTTTAGTTCTTGCTCATACATCATAAAAATTCATATTATCTCCTTTAATTTCAATATGATGATTTCACAGGATTCTCAAATTGATACAGAATTTCCCCTCCATCTATTGGGTATGCATCTGAGTATTCTCATGATTTACTCCTTGGTTAGAACATCCCTTCCCAAAGAGATCATATAATTTAAAATTTCATTAAACCTTAGATACATATCATAAATAGGCTCATCATGCTTCATTTTAGTGTTATCATATTTAATATTATATGTGTTAAGTATCATTTACTTTACAGTAGAGGTTCCTTCATGTGAAATAGATAATGATTCCCAATTTTCATTGGCTATTTTTCATGAAAAAAATCTATTAAACACATCATCGCCTAAAGAACAGTATAGGGAATTAATGGATCTGCCATTATTATTATTGGAAGCCTTGGTGGGGTCATCCTTATTTTTATTAGTATTATCTGGAATCCTATATTCATATATAATTGACGACCAAATTTCAAAACCCATAAATTCTAGGTCCATTTTCACTTTAATTTTCCATTAAATTATAAGGGTGTGTTGGTAGCTGCCCTTCTAATCTATTATCCATGATAAATAAATAGGCTACTAAAAAAGCATTTAATTTAGAACTAACATAAATTTAAATATCATTAATATACAACTAAAATACTAGTTAGAAAAATATTTTAAAAAGCATTTAAAATTTTGAAAACAGCAACTTGAAAACAACCTCTAATACCAAATTTTTATCAGAATAGGACACTCAAGAAGGGGTGAATTGAGTTCATATAAATAAAATTTGTTCAAAATTTTATTTAAAAGATTCCCCCAATTTAAAATAAAACATTCCAGTTAACCAAGGTAGTAAAATTATAATATCATGGTTGTCTAAATAGTTTCTAATGTGATTGATTAATTCCCAGAAATAACAATATTAGATATTGATACAAATTTTAAAACTATTATAATAAATAAAAATAGTAATAACTACTATCTGTGAATAACTGTCAAAGTAAAATTTTGTTTTCTAAAATATGTGATAATGTAAAGAGATACTAAATTGAAAAGCACTGCTGATATAAAACAAGAGTTTCAATATCAAGAAGATACCTATCCCTCTCTAATTGGTGATCACCTTCCACCAAGCAATTTATAAAGTTAAATAGTCTTATCAACACCATGGATTAGGGTTAACAATATTACATTAGACTTTCCAGGTCACGAGTCCTATTCCACAGTTCTTTGTGGGAATAGAAACAACCAGATCACAAAGGACCTCTTCCAAAATTCTTCATGGGATGAACAAGTGTAAATACATAGTTGTTTGAGGATACCTAGTATCCTCTAGTTTAGTGTTAGAGACAGTGTGTGTTTAACATACCGATGCTCACACTGCCAAAAAATGTAATAAAAATTTACACAGTAGAGCAACAATAATTAACTAGAGTTGAGAAGGATTTGTGTGTTTATCAGTTCATCTCTGAACTCTTTGATGTATCAGAGTTGAAACTTGAGTCTTCTTTTAGAAGCATAAACATAAAATATAGTATCGAGGAGCACTGGGTTCTATCTTCTAGGAGGGTGAAATATTCTTATCCTTCAGTTTAGTTGGGTGATACATATATTATTGAACTTTGATGAACTATATTTCTTTGTTTCATAATAAGAATGAATGAAGAAATTATTGGTGTGCACTTCCTTTTTACGTGTTTCTCGTGGGGGTCTTCTATTATCTTTTTGTGTATATGTGTCCACATGTGGGTGTCTCTATTATGTACTCTTCTTTGTTTATGTATTCTTTTATCCCGATAATGTGGATGTTTGAGGAAGATACAATGCCTCATATTTCTGATACCCTCATTTAAGATGTCTTCAAAAAACCATTAAATTAATAAGGTGAATTAAAATACTCAAAATATAACTGATAGAATTAATTAAAAAAATAAATTTTAAACAGTCTAACAGTGATTCCTTGGTCGGTATCTCCTTCTTTTAGTGACTAATTTAATTATTGAGTCATTTTGTAAGTACTTCCATGCATCAGTGAATCATCTTAACTAATAGTGAGTCCATGCATCGGTAGCACCATGTGTCGGTTAGTCAGTCACATTATTAATTCCTTGAAATGATAGCACAATTACAATATCGGTGAGACATTCGGTCTTTTGGTGTGTTTATTGCACTCTCAATGAGTCGTTGTGTCAGTATCACCATGTGTTGGTAGCATTATACATTGGTAGCAGCATGAGTTGGAAGGTCAGTTGAGCTATTAGTGACTCATTTGAACTATTGGTGTCCCATTCTTTCTGTCGATGTCGGCCTGTTTTACATAGAAAATATTTTTTCTTGGACTATATTGTAACATATATATTATCAAAATGATTCAAATTTATATGTGATCATACATAATCATAATTGCAGATATTGAAACTTAAATAATCTTGATTGAAATTTTTAGACATCATTAATAGGAATTTACATGATTTGTGATTAATAAAATTGTTGATAAAAGAGAGGGTGGCCAATAGTCTCCTATGGGCCTACAAACTTCTTCCCACATTTACTGCATATCAAAATTTGAATTCTATTTCTTACATTGTTTTTATCACTTTAAATTATAATTAAATCCATTTTTCTATTCTTTTCCCTGATACATGAGTATAATGAGAGTCTCCAGTTTCCATTTCAACCTTATGAGAAAGTCAAAAAATATCTTCCTACCTTCCAAATTACCTTATTAATTATTATTTTTAGAGACACAACTTTAGAATACTAACAAAATGAACAACCTTACATTCAATGTCAGTGATAAAACTAGATGGACACTACGAAATTATTGTGAATTTTAAAATATAGGTTTTAATGGATTCATCTTAATTTTCATTTAGTTTATGTAATTCTCTCAATATTTTTGTATGAGGAGTTTAGGGAAAATATTTACTAAATGTTTCCACTTTAAACTCTTCCCATTTTAAGGAATTAATTTCTTCCCCTGGACTCTTGTTCTTGATTAGTGTACACCATTGATAAAATTCACCATAAAAAAATTATACATCTAAAACAACATTATCTTACTCTAAGGTCTATAGAATGGAAAATATATTTTCTATTATATTGATCCATTGATCTGTAATTAGTAGATCTAGAGACCCACAAAATATTAATAGTTAATTAAGAATAAATAACCTGATATAAAGATACTCTTTCCTTAGTGTGTTTTTTATATCCCATTTGTTTTTTTATTATTCATAATATGGGATATAATTTACGCAATTTTTACACTCCATTTTCCATCTATTTAGGTTTATTTTGGGGGAAATATCTATATTTTTCATTACACCCATTATTGACGCAATTATATAGGATTATAGACATTACATTAAAAAGTTAATGTTGTAAATGATAAATTATTAAATATATGGAATGGAAAATATGATCATATAAGATATAATACAAAAATGACATATGTACCAAAAATTATGAATAGCTAGGTTTCAAAACATGTTATTTATGGTAATCACGCAGCTCAATTTTCTAACTGAACAACTTTTTTATTTAAATCATCCACAATGGTTCATAATGAAATACGGATTAACCTAAAAAATACACCCTTGGTGAATCAAACTAGTTGTGCAGTTAGGGCTATTTATCATTCACCAAGTGATGATTTAGTTAATACCCTATATATCCTTTTCAGGGTTATTTTCCCTAGGTATATCTTGTTGGAGTTCATGTCCTTGAACCAATATCTATGTACTTTATGATTGCATGTATTGATAATTTTGATTAATACTAAAGTATTTATCAAATCATGGTTCTTCTTCTTCATGGAATAGTATGGGATAATTTCATAAGAGTTTTTTCTCACTAAAACATCATATTAGTTATCTTCTATGATGAGAACCTACATGTTCCATGAAAATATTCTAAAATATATGTTCTATTTCTTGATGAAATAATCTAAGGTAAAAAATCATAAAATCTATTTGGGTGGATACTCATAGTAATTTGCGTCACCATATAATGGTGTACACACTATGTAATTTCCATTATTGGATATTATGATAATGAGACCCACAAATATGAAATCTTTTTTTAAATTTGTCTTTGGATTTTCCTATATTTGTATTTATGTATGGGTCCTTATAATTTATGATTATTATTATTGTATATTGTGAGTCATGTAATTTGATTTATTTATGAAAATATTTATGACAAATATTCGGGGGAAATAGGATACGTTGGGTGCATCATGAGTAATAATTCATTAATGAATAATGTGAGAATGGATTTTTACCTTTTTTTATTTCATAGAAGCAGATATCTTAAGAACTTTTATGGAAATTATATAGCCTTATTATATCTATTTCCATGGTGTTCTATAGGCACGTTCAATTTTTAAAAGAAAACAAGAGACAATGACCACATAGGTTGTTAAAACTAGTGTGTAACCTATAAGATTAGATATATCATGATATAAATATTATATTACATGGTAAGTGTTTATATGATGATTTATGTAATTCTAGTATTAAATTATTTCTTTATCAGTTCCTTGTCATATTTTTAGATTCTAACTGTGGAATTTTTGATACTTAACCTTATTCCACTGAGAAAGTGGACTTGAGGATCACAAAAATAGTGTATATTGAATAATTAATAAATAATTGTTCATTATTCAAGGACTCAAAAATATTTTGGAGGAATGCAAGGATGAGTTTAATAGTTTATTAAAAATAATATATATATATATAAATTAAATATTATTTATCAAATAACATTTAATTGGATTTTATAGATTTGGGAAAGTTATGAATTATTATTATTATTAGTATTACTATAGACATGGGGTCCCATAAGGATTAAATAAATAATAAAGGGAACTTGTGTAATTATTATTATATAACCCTAGTAGGATAGAAACCCAATTATATTATTTTAATAATGGGTTTCTATTTTTTTGGGTTTCTAACAATGATATATGGAGGGAATTATATTGAACCCTTAGAGACCCCCCTCTCTAAAAATGATCTCAAGAACAGAGATTGGTCTTCCTCCACATCCACTATAAAATATATTGAGATCGAATAGAGGCCTTCCATGAATAGATTCTCATGGTGGTCAAAGATGAATGACCTAAGGGATAAGATCTATTGTGCTATAACCAAAAGATTCCTACAGTAATGTTTGGAGTTATCAAGAGCATGTTTGGATCAATAATAGAGGGAATATACTCTTGATTCCTATCACACAAATGTGGTATGACATATAGTCATTATCATAATCATTAATGAAAAGATAAATTATATCAAGTTAATTCGTAATTATTTATATTAATAATAAATGATATTTAATTGTCTTGTGCTTTGGTTATGGTGTACTCTCATCAAGTAATCATGGATTCAATTACATTGGTCATTGTGTTTATCATTAATTTACATTTAATATTAATCATTTATTTTGAAAAAAAAGAATTGTGAATGTACCATTGAGGGCCTCTACTACACTCGGAAGCATCAAGTTGCATGAGAATAGGGTCGCATTATTATTTATAATTATTTAAACATCATTAATTGATTTACACATTTATCATTAGTTTCCAATTATGATTTACTTGTTATTTAATAAGAATTATGATATATTATAATCTTCTTATTTTATTCACTAATATAGTTATGTATATTATTTTTTAAAATGAATTAAATTTGAAGAACCTATTGGTAGGTGCTTAGTATTATAGTCTGTTGACACAAGATCACACACATTGTATCCCATGGTACATATTTTGTACCCATGTTCAATGAACATAAAATTAATTTGAAATTAATTTAAGTGGTTTAAATTTATTAAATGTAGTGTATACTTAAATATTCCATGTGTTGACTAGTTCAGGATGGAACACGATCATCCAGACTACACAACACGTAAAACTCATACACAATGTGTTGTCTATTAGTCAATGAAGGGATGTGTATTCTCTTACATTAATTACATTACCTGTGAACATGTAACTCATAGACCACATAGAGAGTAGACCATGTAAATGTTGTGTAATCCATTATTTTCATGTCTTGATTACAAGTTGAGTCCCTAGGTGTGTGTTGCAGATAGATTGTGATAAATTTATACACTGTGTAGCTGGATTGTACATGTCATGTATATTACTAAATTATGAGGGATTAAGAATTAATTTATTATACTTTTTAAAACTTATAAACATGTATTAAATTTGGTTATTAAGTTTATAGTACACTTAATGTAATGTGTTTTATATAAATATTAAATTTCTAATTAACTTATTCATAATATTCAGCACTATATATCGTGTATAAGTCATAATACAGTAGTTAATCAATGTAAATTGAAATATAACAATGTATGTAAATACCTTTTTTTGTATGGTAATTATATTGATAGTATATTCCATGATATTAGATTAAAATTAACATATAATAGATGTCACATGTGTAAACATGATACAAAAATAATACATGCATGGTAGTTCAAACAGGTACTGACTCTATTATCTCCAAGTGAGAGATTTTTTACATTGTTAATTTTAAAAATATTTATTTTCTAGGAAAAATTATGATGGATGAAAATATAAATAATGTTTCAATGATAATTAAGATAAAATATTTTATTAATTAAATAATATAACTAATTGCTTTGTGTGTGATTTTTCAAAAATAAGAAAAAATTGAATTGAATGTTATTTTTTTTAATGCATAATTCTTTGCAAGTATATGGTTTATCGTTATTATTGACCATACCATTATATTTTATTCATTTATTTAATTTATTAATAAACTAAATTTATTACATGTGCATCATACATCCTTTAATTATGTAAGGATAAGTGTTCCCATGGTTTCCATTTATGTAAACCCTTTAACATATCCTTTGGTTCCCCTCAATAGTATTTGATTAAAATATTATTTGATGGATGAAGATCCCAATAGAGTGTGCGGGATTCATTTTTGGAGTCAAGGATAACCCAATCCAAGAGTGATGTATAGGTGGATAGGTGGAAAAATTTAATAAAAACCATGTCAATATTCAACGTGTTTTCCCCTAGTTTAATGGTTAGTTTATCATCCTCTTGATAAACTAACCATTAGTAAATTAATATTACCATCCCACTTTATCATTCTGTTTTTTTTTTCAAGTTTCATGGTTATTTAATTATATAAGTTTTATTATGATCACATGAATTAACAAATTAATGACAATTCAAAATAGAAATAAAATAAATTGAATTATGTAAACATTTTTCTAATACACGATTAATCACTTAAATAAAATCACATAATATTAAGAATCTTGTAATAAAAAAATGTGAATCTTATACATAATGATAAAATACCTCAATTATATATAATAAGTTGGTATATACATCCACTTCATAAGTTAAAATAGAACCATATTTCTATGTTCTAAACCAACCAATGTTTGTGTGATTTCAATTATCAAGGAATTATAAATTGATTATTTGGGATATATTAACATAGTTCACATCAAAAGATGACTGCCAAAGAAGTACTTGGTGTAACCAAGAGGTAATATTTTATGAAATTAAATTTAAGGACTGGGGATTTCCCTCAATAGGTCAAGGAACTATGTGTTAAGGTAATTAGAATTTATAAATACCACAAAAAACCTTTCATATTTCATAGATTTCCCAACAATAGGGAGATGAGAAGAGGAATCTTGATCATTTTTGTGAGAGTGCCCAAGAAACATGAAATTATGAATTCAATAGTTAGGAATATTTATTTTTGATTAAACAGTGGGAGATTAATCACTATAATGTAATATTAATTTATCTACCAATATTAGATAATGTACTAAAATTATCCTCATCTTAATTTTTTAAACAATAACAAGACAAATTTAAAACATGTCACTGTGATCTATAATGGAGAAGGATAACCTTCTCACCCGTAAAAATTTACAAGAATCAAAAAGGATCTCATGCCTTATCCTACACCATGAATGGAAATAGTATGTGACGAAATAACCTATTCCTATATAACCTAGTATGGATTATAGTGAGGATGTTTTGTCTTAGTATGAGAAATATTTGAATGATACAATATATGTTCAATGTTTCATGATATCATCCATGAACAATGAGAATCTAGAGAAACATGAAGAATTGGATGTGTATAGTATGATGTATCACCTTTGGGATCTCTATCAAGATAAGGTAACACAAAGAGACATACAATATGAAATTATCTATTTACAACCAATCTTGGAGATTTAGTTCCATTTGGGTCTCATATAGAAAATATTATTGGATATATTTATTTCTTAGACATCTTTAGGGTCAAATTCTCAGTTAGTTTCATAATATCTCATTCTTTATTTACTACCCAATTAATTATCTTGTTTCATTGTTAATTATAACATGATAAATAATGAGAATATCCTTTCATAACTTTTTATGATAATTCACCAAGTGTAAGAAGAAATTGTCGTATAAAACTCATTGTCCTTATGGTTAATAATAAAAAAAGAAACAATAAAAAGGGTATAAAACTCATAATAAGAAAAAAAAATCTCCCAAGAACCGTCCTTATAATATGAGGAAAATCTAAAGGTAGGGAAATAAAAAGGAAAGAGTTTGATTTACATGTGGCTAGAAAGGCCAATATAATAGGAACTGTACCCAGATGTAAGTTCAAGATAATGATAAATTCATTTTCATATTTAATCATTCAATATTTATGAATTTGTTATTAGATATAGATTTTGCTGCCCGTATCTATCTCCAAATACAAGAACCAAGTAAATTGTGAAAGATTTATAAATAGGTAGATTTACAATTTTCCAATGGTTTGAGGATAGATACTCTAGCCATTAGAGACTACTACCTTTCATTACCAACGAGAATAATGTTGTATTTAAGAGTTTTTTATTATGTACTGACTATTAATAACATAGTTTCTATTTCCCACTTGGATAAATAGGTTTTCATTTTAAAATGTAGAAATAAAATTTGGTTCTTTTATAAAGAAAACATATATTATAGTATAGAATATTTAAATAATATTATTTACTTATTAAATTATGAAAACCTTGTTTTAGAATTTGATAACAAATAATGTTCACATGACTCATATAACACCCATATATATAATCATCATCTTGGTCATTAAAATGATAATCATTTGACAAAGATCTATCCAGAATTTTCTTTAGACTCTTTTGACCTAAAACCACTAGAAATATTTCATGCTTTTTACAACAGAAATTGAACAATCCCCATTCAATGGACATGGTAAAAGGGAGACAAATATTCTAGGATTTGTACACATTGATGTCTGTGGACCATTTCTATTTGAAGATATAGAGGTTTTTTTTACTTAGTAACTTTTACTGATGATTGGAGTATATATGAATATATCTACTTTATGAGGTAAGAGGTTGTGTCCTTTGAGAAATTCAAATAATTTAGGAATGATATAACGAATCATCTTGGAATGAAGAAAAATGAAATTTAATCCGATTGAGGTGGTGAATATATTAACCAAGATTTTATCAGCCTCCCACAAGAGTTTGGGATTCATTCTCAACTCACTGCAACTTAAACACCTTTGTGGAATAGTGTTAGTGAAATAATGGATCATACCATTACAGAAATTTTAAGGTTGATGATTAGTTTTTAAGATATTCCATTATCATTTTTGTGATATGAATTACCAATTTCCATCTACACATTGAACTATGTACCAACTAAATTTAAAATGGAATTTCATTAAATTTATTGAGTGGAGAGAAACCCATTTTATCCCATACATTTCTATGGGGTTGTGATGAAATTTTTAAGCCATTATATGGTGACCAAATTGCACCCTATGGAACAACGATTATCTTGATAGGATTTTATATGGAAAGAAAGGGATTCTGCCTA
Source organism: Viscum album (assembly GCA_963277665.1). Lineage (NCBI taxonomy): Eukaryota > Viridiplantae > Streptophyta > Magnoliopsida > Santalales > Viscaceae > Viscum > Viscum album. The sequence continues at coordinate 273,928,334 of OY728142.1, read as the reverse complement.
TACAACCTCTTAGAGAAAAAAAATTGAATTCTTCTAGAGAAGCTATATTTTGTGAGAGGGAGCACATAATCTAGAATGATAGTGGGAGCATGATTTAATTAGATTAAGTTATTGATCATGATAAACAATTGTTAGTAAAAAAACACATTCCACATGTCCTTATGGAAGGGGATGTTCCAAAAACACAAGTACTATATAGGATCACTAGAGAAGAAATATAACAATAAATATTTGTTTTTCTAGTCACAGAAGACAGGGACTCATTATTGATTAATAATAATGAACCTCCATTCTATAAAGAGGTAGTATACTGAATTGAAGGTGCAAGATGGAAATAAACCAGGAATTTTGAAATGGGTTCCATGTATGAGAACCATGTTTGGGTTTTTGTCAATCTACTAGCTAATGTAATGCTACTTGGGAGAAAATTGGCATTGAATTGGAAAATTGACATGGAAGTAAAATTAATTTCCAATAATGTAATAATAGTGGATAAAATATTTAAAATAACATCAATGAATTAACTATGATGAATAATTTTCTTCAGTTTCCATGTTTATATACATATTAATTCTCCTTGCTATATTATTTTTCCATGACTATAAAATTTTTTAGATGCACATAAAAATAGTTTTCCATAATTGGATCCATCAGGGATATTTTTATGTGACATATCTAGATGTGTTTATGACTCTATGTTATGAAAAAAATATTTATAAGTTGTATTGGTCCATTTATGGAATGAAGAAAGCATCCTATTCAGGGAACATTTGATTCAATGAATCTATATTAGAATGTTGTGTCGTTAAGAATGAATTTGATCTATATGTTTTAAGATATTTAGTGGGAATTTTTTCATTATGCTAGTTGTATATTTGGATGAAATATTCCATTTTGTAAAAAATATAATAGTCAAACATCTTGTTAAGGACTGGTTAAACAAGTGTTTCTCCATATAGGAAATAGGTGAGGAAACATACATTCTATAAGTTAAGATCATTAATGATTGATATAAGTGGGTGATTGGACTAAGTAAAAGTGTATACATTGTTCATATAATAAATAGATTTAGTATTGAACAAACCAATAGGGGATTGGTTCCAATGTCACACGATATAGATCATTATATTAAAATGTGAACTTATACACAGTAGGATCCGTAGATAATGCGTAATATCCCACATGATTTAATTATAGGAATAATAATGTATTGAATGTTGTTTACTAAAATTCACATTTTTAACACATTTATTATGGTATGTTGATACCATGCTGATCCAAGTGAATATTAGTGGTCTCATATGGAGGTTATCCTTACGTATCTGATAAGAATTAATGATATTTTCCTATTGTATAAATTGGATGAGGAGCTAGTTATTAGGGTTTATTCTAATACTAATTTTCAAATATATAAAAATGATCTAAATTTGTGGTTAGGATATGTTTTTAGTCTCAATAGATGATTTTTGAGTTGGATGTGTTAAAAGATTCAAGTTTTCACCAATTTTATAGTGGATTATGCGTATATATTGTCTTTTGATGAAACCAAGGATTTAATTTGGATATAAAACGTTGTCTAAGAGATTAATTTGGTACCTAAATATAATGTCTCTATCACATTGTGTTTTCATAATACTAAAATTGTTGATCTTACAAAAGATTAAATGTCACACTAATGGATGAAGTATGTAATCTATAAATATCATCTCTCATGGGATTTTTCATAGAGATTTGAAGTTATAGTAAGAAGATCTCACATAAAATAAAACATGACATAACCCTTTAATAAATAATTATCTCATTAAAATAATGAGTATTAATTGATAGCTAGTGAACTGATGGTTGTTATCAGTTGGATCTAGTGAAATTTAGATTATATGGGAGGGGATTATCTATAAAAAATTTATGTTTAATTTATGATTACCTGTATTAATATTTTTTAATATTAACAAACTATATATCACATCATGAGTTTTCTTCTAAGTGACATAGCTTGTGAAAATTTTCTAACAGTATCTATTTCACTAAAAGTGTAAAGTGGTTCCATACTATGATGAGAACTTGGAATTATGATGATAATATTATTAAATATGGTTTTAATATCTAGATGAAATAATTTGTGGGAAATAGGTGATATAGCATATCATTGGTGGAGACTCATATGAATTTGTGCACCTTCTGGGGGTGTACGACCATGGTAATTTCTAGTGTGTTAGATTATAATAGCAAGTCCCACTAGTGAGAAATAAACATTTATATGGATTATAGGATGTTACTATCTACGGACATGTGTATTGGTCTTTAGACTTTATGATTATTATTAATGGATATTCTGATTTTTTTACATTGAAATGTTGAAAAAAATAGTTGTGATGATGTTCACGGCAAAGTAGGATCTGTTGAGTACATCATGATTAATACTTTATTAATGAATAATGTGAGATATGATTTTTTTTAATTATGTTCTTTAATATTATTTTATATATCTTGAACTTTTATAGAAGTAATATATCCAAAATAAATACATTTCCATTTTCTTCTGTCGGTAAGTTCAATTTCTATAAAGTCAAAGAAAGATACATCAAGCACCTAGGTTGATGGAAAAATCATTCAACTTTATTTATTATAGATATCATGCTAAATGTATTATATTTCATGATAATCATATTTTTTAGGTTATAATTCATTTTATAATAATATTATTTCTTTATGGGTACCTTAGAATGTTTTTAGGTGATAACCATGGACACTAGGATGTTTTTCCTAATTCCACTATGAAAGAGGCATAGAAGGTCACACACTAAGGGTATTCAAAACCAAAGTAAAAAATGAAATTATTTATTATTTAAAAATTTAAATAAATATTGCTTCCATATATGGTATAATGATTATTAATTCTTTATCGATTACATATATTCAATCCCCAGTTATTTGAGAGAATATTGTGTGAGTAGAATATTTAATTAATATTTCTTTTATATTAAGTGAATATAATATTTATTTATTTATTGTTGAAAGATGAAGTGATATATATTTAATAAAGAAATAGTCATTATTCAAGGGATGATAAATATTACTGAGGAATGGAAGGATGAGTTTAATGGTTTAGTGTGAAATAATATATATATATATATATTAAATATGTTTTAAATAAATAATATTTAATGTAATTTATAATATTTATGCTTTTAATAAATAACAATATTATTATTATTATATACATGGGGTTTATAAAGAATAATGAAATAATATAATGGAATTTTTGAAATTATTATTTTCAAACCCTAGTGACATATAATCCCGATTATATCATTTTTTAATGGGTTTACATGTTCATTTCTTATTCATAATGACATCCATAGATAATTCATTTGAGGTAATAGACACTTCCAAATCCAAGAATGACTTCCTGAAAGGTGTGTCATCCTCCACCAATATCACTCACAAGTCTACAGTCATCGAAGAAATCCCTTCCTTATAGAGATTCTCGGGATAATTAAACAAAAAATGATGTAAGAACTTGTTTCATCCCTTGAGTTAAGGATCTTATCTTTTTATGTTGTACTTAATTAAGTGGAGGAAAAAAAATTTTACATGTCATGTAACCCAGGTGGACACCATATGATTGGGGTTACAAGACATATAATCTTGATACGTGTAAGGTAGTTGTCTATCCTGAAATCGTACAGAAACAGGCCCCACATGGGGTGTAGTTTTAAGTACATGTCGTGTACTTTTATTTTTTGAGTTAAATCAGGTTTTATCTTTTTTTTGTTGAGACAGATAGAAACTAACCCCTTCATTCAACGAATAGTGCACCCAAGAGATTCGAGGATAGTGTGTCCTCTCATTTCTTCATCTAGTCTCTTATTCGATCATCGTTAGATGTGTTAGAATCCCCACAGTGAGCTCCCGATTCTTCTTAAGTCATTCATCATGAGTTCTTCTCTAAACCTAGATATCAAAAAAAGAGAGTTTATGATATTTTTTTAGATCTACTTCATTATATGTCAAATTAGAGGCTGATGATAGTTGAGGAGAGTAATACTAGCACGAGGTAGGTGGTCTCATGTCTTCCACTAATTTCCAAGATGAATATATGTGATGCAGTTCTACACACCTATTATTCTGGTGTTTCCTTGAATGAATACTGTCTATTTTTATTGCCTATTGTATTTTCGTAATTTCTTAAGGGGTTTAATGCATGTTAAGGTCTTTTTACCTTGATTAAAGAACACCCCATGGGTGTGTTTCCCATGAATGACAGTTTTTTTCCATTTGTCTAAGGATGCCCATGAGGCATGCCTCGAATTACCATATTGGGTTGTTTTAAATAATTTTTATTAAATGATAATCCATGTAATAGTTTAATTTACATTTTTTTTTCGGGAGATGAATTTTCCAACAGAGTTGTTGATGTTAAATCAATGTAATTATTCAATTTACATGTGTTTATTCTTATATAAAATGATAAAGGAGTAAATATCAATGGTTGAGCCATAGCCTTAGGTTAAAAGGAATGACCTGGCTCATATTACTGTTTCACTTTATACCTTGGATGAACCATGGAATTAGTTAAAATACCATGGATAGATTCAATAGCTTATTATCATGAAAATTCATGAGTGATCCATGAATGTAGTGGTCTGGCTTAGGGAAGATTTAATAAATGTTGAGAGAATCTTGAATCCAATGAGGCATACCAGGGATGGGATCTATTTTATGTTTTCTTATGTCATGAGTTTACATTTACATATAATTGAATATTGAAAAGTAATGACTTATGATGTGTCTTCAATGAAAAAGCACAAGAATGGATTTAGTCATCACTTACACTTGTTTAGATGGTCCATTTATACATCTACTGTACTTACATTTATATGGGGATCGTTGGGATTACGATGGATCTTGAGGATTATATAATTCAATGTAATTGAATGTTAAATGAACATGAAATGATTATAAATGAGGACTATAGGACTGTTTACTTTTGAGTACTTCATAGTCTACTAGTTTTATTTTTTCACACTGCCTGTTATATATATTCATTGACATATTGGCATAGACTTCAGGTATTTTCCTCCTAGATTTTAGTCTCACATCCTATTTGGGCCATGATTTGGTCCCAAGAAGATTTTATTATTATAGATGTCGATAAGGGAAAGCACCCTTCACCAGGTAATTGATATGCTATTTTTGGATTAGAAGAGAATTGGACCGAGCCGAGGGTTGTGATGCTTCTTAGCTTCTTTTATTCTTTTTTGATTTGGTACTTTTATATTATATTACTGTAGTGTGACCTATTTTTGCTATTTTACATGAAAAAGTAACGTTCAAAATCATTTTAGTATGACATGACATCTAGTAATTTATATTATCATGTTTCTATTTTTTTTTTACTTCTATTGGATGGTATTACTAGTTCCACTATTTTTTTATTATTGTATTCTGATGTGTTATACTCTTCTAAATAGAGTATAGTTTCTCCACTATCACACCTAGGCCCTTGATACTAGTAAGAAGCCAATAATGTTTAGGGAAATTCTCTTGAGTCCATGTACTCAACTGGTTATAGGGAACCTTAGGGTGGTAATTTGGATCAGGGATGTTATAAATGACATAATAATTAGGATCGGTGGTACTACCACAAAGAGAACCCTGTTGGGGAATTCACAGAATCTTGAAGATTGTATTGATATAGCTGGAGAAAATATACTCTCAATTACCATGACATAATGATTTTTTAGTGTACATATTTTTTGAAATTCATGAAAAATTTAATCATTTATCAGAACATAATTCTTAATTATTTTAATTAATTATCAATAATTAGTGATGACCATGCTCTTTTGTCTTGACATTCTATTATTAATTAATTTTTTATTTGCTTCCATTGGTCCTGTAATTTATTGTCTCTACACATCTAAGATTAATCATCTAATATATAAAACTCCAAGTTGGGAATGTCTCACTAATTGATTCTGTTTTTCTTGGAACCTTATCATAGGTACCAGATCTTTAAACAACTTGTAGAATCTAGATAGGGACCCAATTGCATGGAGAACCACATAATCTCTACTTTACCAGAATATTGTGATAATATGCTATTATTAGTTATATACCTTATAATTATTCCTATGTATTTCATTATGATTCCCTAATATAATCCCCAAAATTATAAAACTAATTTCCAAAAATAACAAATCCCTCATATGATGCTGACAAAATCAAACAAACCTAATGATAACCTAATTAATATATTTATTTCATGATTTAGAAAATTCATATCACAAATAGTAACACAACACAAGGACTAAAAGGTTTAGTTTATTATATATTAACAACATAATCATCTTAATCTACAATCACTTATTCATAATCAAACTCCTCTCGACTCCCATCTATAATTCAATTAGGTATACGACTCTCTATATACTACGGAAAGAAAAAAATTAGAAATGTGTATTATTAATTTCTTAGTATGGGAAAACATACCAACATGTCATCAAGGGTTACACCATAATCATATGGGAAAACATGATCATGGGTGAAATATATTATTAATATAGAATGGAAAATAATTATTTTCTGTAAGTAATGATAGAAGGACATGTAATATCAAATGAACAAATATATACCATGGAAAAAAGTTTGTGGAAATAAGACACATTAAAACTGATTCAATGAACATAATAATAGTTACTACATTATTAAATATGAGTTTGGTAAAAATATAAGAATAGAAATCATATGTCAAGGATACCAGCCAAGGCATTCATCACATAATAAGCATTCTCTAATCACACATGTGCCTTCTTGGGATTGGGATTAATCCTCATGTGTACCCTTTGGATTTGTAAAAATCCTCTCATGTAACCTTTAGATTAGGATAAATCTTCTCATGTACCATTTTCTTGGGCTGAATCCTCTTAGGTACCCATTATCTTGGTTCAAATCCTCTTATATACCCTTTTCATGTTTAAAATTCTCTCATGTAGCTTCTTCCTTAGAAAAAGTCCTCTTATATACCATTTTTTATTCATTAGATGTAAATATAACCATGGAATTAGAGAGTTTTATTGTATCCCACCCATAAATATCCATTCATATGGTACCAACTGAAAAAAATCATTAAACATATCATAAAGAACCATTGGAAGGAATAATGGGTTTCACAACATTTATATATGGTATCATAAAAAATTCCCTCAAGAATGTAAGCAATTAATACCAAAAATATTACTTTATATGAATGTTTAGAAGGATATTCATTGAAAAGAATTTTAATGAAAATAATTCTTTATAGTAAATTAGAAAAATAGTGGGGGAAATTATAAAAGAGTTTTTAGAAGACACTTTTGTTTTAGCAATAAAATAAGACGTCACAGTCACATTGAAAATTCATTTTTGAAAAGGGGGGTGAGTTTTTCTTTAATATTTACTTTTTAAAAAAATTCAAAAATAATAGAGATTTTAAAATAGATATTGTTTATCATGTGAAATATGAAGTGGAAGATTAAAATTCTAGAAGGATAGAAAACCATTGTAATATTTCAAAATACCTTTGTTCAAAAATCACATCTTAAAAATATTTAATAAAAATAAATGTCAAAAATGAGATAATGTAATAATATAACTCACATTATATAATACATAATTAAGGTTCAAAACATAAATGAAATTTTTGTCTATAAGGGACAAAATGATCATGAAGGTGAAACCGTCATTAAAGAGGATGAGGATTATTTCAAATTATGATATACTTTTTATGATCAAAATTCATCAAGATGAACAAATTGTATTTGTAAGTTTTATTTCTAAATATTTGAAGATAATGTAAAATGAGATATAATATTAAGGTTTCTGAATGCTATCCTAGAATAAATAATTTCAATAAAAATAATTTTATCTCAATGAATAGAGTTGAGTTTACAAGGAGCCACATTACCTTAGTAAACATTGAATCAAAATCCATTTAAAGATATAAAATGATATAGTGCTTCAAATCCCATGAGTTACATGAATATAGTAATATTAATTCACTATTATTTAATGAAACTGTGTCAAAGATATCACGGTGCAAAATAATAAATATCTCTTGATAAACTAAATTTGAGACATAAAACCCTTACATTGAATTTCTTATTAGTTTATCACACTCGAACCTCCAATATAACAAACATAACCATATTAATAAACTATTTTAAATAATTTTTCATGTTTATATATTTCAATATAATTAATTTAAAATTGTTATCATCTTGTTTATTTGATAGTTATAATCAATTTGGAATATCAATTGTGAGTAATATTGATTGTTTTGAACTAGTTTCTCAATAGTAATGTTTTTTACTTTGTGTTATCCTACAGTTAATCCATCCAAGATAAGTTACTATAATTTATTTATTTTAATTATTTATTATTTTTAATTTCAATCTATGGTAGTTCTTTATCGTCCATAAAGATGAATTTGGTGACGAACATGTTTCAATGGTTCTTAATGATTGAAACATGTTTTTTTAAATAATTTATTATGTTTTTATATAAATATTAAAAAAAATTAACATTATTTACATATTTATTTCATATATTATTGTAAATTAATAATCATGTTGTCACCCAATATATAAATTTAAAACAATTTTCAAGTGGGTTGTCAAAATAACCCAAATAAGAACATAAGATAAGTAATGGATGATTATAAAGTGATTTTGTAGTAATATTATTATAAATGAAGAATAATGATATGATTTACTATTTATTATTATAATATATTATACTTATAAATAATTTTATGAATAATAAATCATATAAAATGTAATTATATAATATCTAGAAGTAATATTTTATCTTAAAATATTTTTGGATGGTTGAATTTACCACAGTTGTTTACTGCTCATATTATAAATAGGGTGTCGAATGTTTATTTCCATGAACATAATGAATTTATAAAATTAATATTTATTCATTAAACTAATTCTAATGACCATTAATTTAAGTGATGAAAATAAAAATAGACTCAATCATTTCACAGAGGCGGTAGTCCACATGTATGAATGGGTAATTTCATTTTCCATGGAATACGGAAAAAATAATTTCGTTTATCATTAAATAATATAAAATATGTCATAAATATAATAATTATATAGTATATTACAAATTATTACTATCCTTCTAAGGTGGTGAAAAATCAAACATGTTGCATTGTTGAGGTGGTAGTCCGCACAAAGCACAGATGCATGTTTCATTTTTTTAATAGAAAAGCTAAAGGGGGTAAATGATTATAAGATCATTATAAAAACATAAATGTTTCATAACGATAATAATGTAAAAAAATTTCTTTGTATTAATCGAATTTTAGGAACAATAAATTCACATAAGGAAATATAAATGAGAACGGAGTGGTTAGAAATATATACCACACTTTTTGAAGTATCTCTTTTGTAAAGGGAGTTAGGCATTTGTGGGATGGTTATTTAAGAATAAAAAAACACATGAAGGTATTTATTAATGTTTAGTAGATTTTTGGGTATATTTTTGGCTGAAATAATTGGGTTATTTTGTGATCATAAACGATGAGATGAGTTCCCCTTTGATAAGTAAAAAGGTATGGCATTTTTCAAAATATGAAAAACCATTTAATAATGGGAAGTCACTCTTCTATAAGCTAGCTCAAAAACAGGGATATAAAGGATATGGGAAGGTGTAAGGTAAATAAATGTATCCAACAACCATTAACACCATATTTTAAACATGATTTTGGTCATTCACTCTTGGTTAAACCCTTTTCATCCAATTTGATTTTTACCGAGGTAACAAGTTTTTATCAAATTAATTTATCATTTATGCTTGAAAAATAAATTGTTAATTATTTAATAATTTGGAAATAGTTTTTTAAAATTTAAAATCCATTTTATTATATGAATTTTATACTAGTTATAAAAATTAATTTTAAAATTCTAAAAGTATAATTTAGAAAGAAAATAATCTTTTTATAAAATATAAATTATGTTTTAAAATGTAAAATATGGGATTATAAATTACCAAAAATAAATAAAAATTTTAATGTCACACATTAAATAAAAAAAATTATTAGAAAAACTTTTCATTAATTTAAAATTTATACTTGTTTACTAATAATTTATGAAAATCCATTTTACCAATAAAAAAGACATTTTTCACTATTCACCAAAAAATCAATGTTTTTAGAAAAATCCAAAAAAAAATAAACATATATTGATATGTGGAATTAAAAAATGAATCCAATTTTTGTAAAATAAAATTTATAAATGGATATTCTAAATTAACATATAAATAAAACTAAATTTATTGAAAAATGACTTTTATGCATTAAGTGTTCCTAGTACAATATCATTCCAATTCCTAACATATTGATGTAAATATTTTAGTTATTATATAAAGTTATTATATATAATCAAAATAATATTTTAAAAATGATTTATTTTAATTTATTAATAAATTATAAAATTATTTTTGAATGGATAATCCTCTTATATATTAAATCATTTTATTTATATATCATTTATAAGTAAGCATTCATAATTGGATAGTATATTTTTATTTACTAGATGTTTATTATTATTATATTTTATTAATAATAAATATTTTTAATATCATTTTAAATAATAATTTTTAAAGATAAATATATTGAAAAAATAATTTATTTAAATAAATATGGGCTAAAATATCAATGTTCTACATAGCTGATGAATTTATTAGAGATCAAGAGTTTTCAGGGAATGGTCAATTATTAAAATTATATAATTTGAGACTTATCTTACTTAGTATAACCCATGGTCTAGTTAAAAAAGAATAGGTTAAGTTCGAGTTTAATAGATGGTTTGAGGAAGAACATTAAGAGCTAAAGAAGTGGTTTACGCCCACTATGGTTTTGATTCTTTCATATCCAGGGATACATTACATGATTTATTTTGACCAAGACAATTGTGTTGAGATAAGTTCTGATGTAGAGGGGTTTGGTAGCATCTTATGGGTCTCATTAGTTACAACACAATTTGAATAACTACTCTATCAATTATTTGTAACTAACAGTCTTTGTTAATGCCTCGAAGTGTTGGTTCAATTATCTATTTTGTAAGATGTTTTTCATCTACACTAAGAAAAGCATATGATATATATTCTCTCAATGAGACCGGAATCTATGGGGGTTATTTTGGGTTTATTAACTCCATAAATTCAATTTTGATAATGGATATACCTTGTTAAATGGAAATTTCATCATAGATTGCCTATTTAGAAAGAACTAGGGGAAGGGAGTTCGAGCTTCAGATGAGGAGTAGATGTTTTTTACCTTACTCATAAACTAAAAGGTGAATGTATTAGAGGGTATAGAGGGTATGATTTTTTTCTCCTCTAATTATTATATATTCACTACTACACTGAGTGATGGAAATGTAGATTTTCTATTTGAATTGTTTTTTGATATAGGAGTAGATTATGTGGGATGGTTGTGTCATATGTTAGACTCAAGGTAGAGAAAACATATTGTATATATATGGTATGTTGGTTACCCATAATTTTATAAGGGAATAGATGATAAGTTATTCTCATGCCTCGTGATGGTCGGTATATCAAGGTTAAACTAAGATATGTCAAGATATGAAGCGGTGTTTCTGGTGGCTGGGTATGCACAAGGATATTACAGGGATAATTGCTCATTTTCTTACCTATCAAAAGGTAAATTTAGATATCCATGAACTGGATATTTTACCTCAGCCTCTTCCATTTCTAGTATTTAAGGGAAATAATTTTACGATGGACTTCATCATGGGACTAATCCAACCCCATGGGGTCATCATGAAATATCAGTGGTACTTGATCAATTGATAAAAGTTGTGAATTCCATTCTCATTAGGTAGGTCCAATATATATATATGGGTTGGGAAGGTTATATATGTGATATATCATTCAGTTTAATGGTGTGACTTTGAGTGTAGTGACTGATTGGGACATACAAATTATATCAAGATTCCATTAGTAACTAAAAAAAATCATGTGGTCTCAGTTGAAAATTAGTATGGAATGTCACCCATTGATTGATGGACAATACAAAAAGATGATATGTATTCCATAAAATATCCTCAAATCATTTGTGCTTGATTGTGGGGAAGATTTACATGAATATATATATATATATATATATCCTTGGATGATTTTTCATACAAAAATATCTATCAAGACTCAATCATTATTACCCCTTTTCTGGTACTTTATGGAGTCACTCTCTATTATATTGGTTACATATATGTGATTCAATGATGTTAAGATAGATATTAATGAAGGATATCACTATGAATATGCAATTGATCCATAAATAGTTGGATAACACGTAGAGTTTTAAAAATTCATATGTTGTCCACAGGTGGAAGCCCTTGTAGTTTTTTATAGGAAACCAAGTATTCTTATGGGTATCACCTCAGTTGGGGTATTGATGTTTCATAAATTAGGGGATTCTTGTGTCATTTTATGTTGGTTTATTTTAGATTATAGAATGTACTGGGATGGTTCTTTTTTAAGTTGGATATTATTGTATAAGAAAGAGGTATGCATGATGTGTTTCATGTGTCATAGCTTCATAAGTATGATTCGAAACCTATAAATGTGATCACTGGTACTGAAATGAAGATTAAGGAAGATGCTTGATTTGAGGAATTCCTAGTGTGGATCATGGACTAGAGTGAGAAGTTACTATGTTGAAATAAAATTACTCTTTTTTGTGTATCATATTAGAATGGCCTGACCCAAGAAGAGACTCAGTATTGAGAGTCAGATGGGTCAGCACAGTTATCAGATATATTTTCCTAGGAACCCTATAAATGTTTCTCAGGGATGAGAAGTCCATAGAGGTGCTGTTTGTTAGACTGCTTTAATTTCACGGTGGGTTACATTTAAATTTATTTTCTTCTATTATATATTCTTGATTTCTAGCTACTTTGGGTGTATAAGAGGGCTCGGTGTAGGGTTTTGGAGGACCGGATTGGGCCTATAGATATAATTGTGCACCCTACATGTCATCACAACGTGACTGTTAGTGGTCACTCTATGACTGTATTAACATCATGGGAGGCCATATGTCTTTTTTTATGTCATGACCCATTGATTATGTCATGATTATGTTTCTATGAATTTTTTGTTAAGAAATTCCTATAATTTCACATGGACACCCTTATTTACTTCTATACTTTTCATACCTAATCCGTTCTCAATCTAGGATTTGTTAAGTTCCTTTTAATAGTGATTTCAGTTCCTATACTGTCCTTTCGTGATGATTTATATATCAGTTGTTACAAAGGTTCTATGTCGATGAGTCAAATGTCATCTTAGATCAATATTCCTTTTGTTCCACTGTTGCAATGTTTTATTTTCCTATACCATGAATGTGGTTATTTTTTATTATGTTATATTTTTGTATGATTAGTATTGAATCAGAAGTTAAATCTATATGAGTATACCCTGATAGGAATAGGGTAGGCAGTCCTTTCAATTATATGGTTTTTTATATGCATTCCTTTAATTACATGAGGTTACATGTGTATCCCTATGAGAAATCAATTTTCTATCCAAGTAATAAGATAGGGCTATAAATTAGTTTTTAACCCTTTATAGGGGGATTGAATGGCTGATGGTTTGGATGAAGTGTAATTTCACCTCATTACATGAGTGAAACTGGGGATGTATGCCTAGGTAATGGGGAGTTTTAGAGGTATTTATGCCTGATTGATGCTAGAATAACCTGGTAAAGTGGTACAAGGGTCTAGGTGATGAGTCACCTAGCTTGTTATGGATTTGGATATGTGGTCTATCTAGTTTTATGTTATGTGAACTTTGATTTCATAATCTTCCATTAGTGATATGGTGTGACATGAGACATGATATGAATTACCTTGTGTATATAGGGATTCATTTGGAGTAATGAGAAGGTAATTCCATGAGTGATGTGGCTTGGACCATGTTCTAATTTTCATTTTATATGTTAATATATACTTACTTCTATCTTGTGGATTAATAAAGTGTGTTTGGGGATTCATAGAGGCTAGCATAGTGCAAGAATCTCGGGTGTTTATTATAGGTTTACAAGTTTTTTAGTCATATCGATTCATTCAACTTTATATATTTTTTTTTATTTAAGTTGAGGGAGAATTGGTCGGGTTATATTGGGCCTGTAATCATACCCAATACTAGAATTACGATGGATGTGAAGTCTTTATGATTATGGATTTGTCCAATGGCAAGGGCCCTATGTCAGATTATAAATAAGATGACAGCGTATGAGTATGAGGTAGCATCAGGCTGTGCATAGTGATATTCTATAGTGGTTCCACAATTATATTACTGTTATTTTCATCATTATATATATTGAACTATCGCATGTGGGGATCCAATTTTGACTTGATATACTGGATGCAGTATTCCATTTTGATATCTCATGGGATGATATTATTATTATTACTTACTCTATGTGTTATATAGTTTCTCACCTTAATTATATATTTCTTTATTGTGTTACTCAGATATTTTTTTGATACTAAATTTATAGTCTCCCAATGAAATCATTCAGGACCTCAACACTGGTCAGTAGCCTCTTGTGTAAGGGTAGACATACATGAGATCACTTTTTTCACCTACTCAAACCTAGTGATCAAGATGGTGTGTCAAAACATTGTATGAGAGACATTTTAATTTTTATTTACTACTTGGGTCTATTAGGATAAAAATATAATGATTGGAACTTGGGTAACATGTTTTTCTTGTGATTTCAAAATTCATGTATAGTGGATAACTGAGTTTCCAAGGGAGTGGGATTTTATTTTATTCGTATTGATGTTATGGTTTAATGTTGTTACTATAATATAATTATGTTAATTTTGTTTATGTGAGTTAAATTTATCTTGGCCTTAGTGGAAATAGTGGGTGAGTTCATGTATCTTGTGTTGGCATGTGGGTTTGAAAGTAATATGCTTGTTTTCCTATGCTTTATGTAGGATAAATTACTCAAATTATAGAAATAATACATTCAGTTTTTTCCCAAATTCATCATTGGTGACATTTAATTAATTCAACCTTAACATAGTCATATTGTACTTATTATTATGGTATCTAACATGAAGATACTGAAAACTAGGGCTTAGTCCTTGGGTTATTTCTTATAGAAGGGGGTAATTCCTCAAAATTAGGAGAAGTCCCCAAATATGTGGTTCCTAGTGAATATTTTTACATGAATGACTATATATTTCTTAAGTTTTTTAATTTTTAAGTTGTTAATGGATTTTTTGAGTAGGTATCATTTAATTTCATAAAAATTTCTTCTCTTTGATATCATCTAGTTCCAGTGAGGGATAATAAGGAGGACACTCCTGAAGTATAGAATGTTTTGAATGTACCTCCATATCATTAAGAGGATCAGGATGAGCATGATCATATTGTTTCTCCTATGTTTTAACCGGTATATCCTCTTCAGCTAGGAGTATTCCATATAGTGCTAGTGGGAGGCAGTACTTCCCTATGAGAGGGGTTTACACTCATGGATTTCAATCAATATTTCCATATATAGCACCCTATAAACATTTAGTGGATGGATAGTTCTTAGTATTCCACGAATTATATCGTGATCCTTGTGGGCATATTTGAGCGATTGGTAACATATAAGGAATGTTTCATGATACTATTTGTATATATTCTATAAGAACATGCTAAGAGGTGGTGGGGAATTATGATCCATGTATAGAGAAATGTGGGTCTAGTGTGAGATTCAATTGAGGACCTCTTATTTTAGGATTTCTTTCTAAATACATTTATGTTGGATATAACTCAAGAGTTCATAGAGATCTATCGAGTGGTGGTATTTTTTGCTATCTATACAATCCATTTTTGGGTATTTTATCTTATTTTGTTTATTATTGGATGATAGTGAGGACCAAAAGTTTAAATACTGAGAATTTCCTTTATCTTATGGTGTCTTGGTGGGTATATAAATTTGAATTAAAGTCATACTATGATTTGGTTCATAAGGCTCTCATTATTGAGATGAGTTTAATAAAGGCTAGAATAATCTCGATTCTTCCCTTATTTAGTAGAAGAATTATTTGTTGATTTTTTGGTTCCTAATCAAGTGTCAGGAAGATGAGGTATGAGGATATATCCAAGGTTGGTGACAAAAAATCCAAGCATGGTAGTTGGTTGTATATTCAAAATCTAGGAGGGAATCCCCTTTGTTTTCTTAATGTGATAATTATGTCCATTGTCACAAGAGGTGTACTAATCAACCAAGGGAGTGTCATTAATGTGGTAGGATGGGCCATATATAGTGATTCTATTCAATGGTATCTTGGTCAAGTGTGGTAAGATTCTCCTGGAAGATGCATCCCATGAGGGATCCATAATTAGGATCCATTGTAGTGATGTTGGTGGGTATAAACCTTGAAATACAATGCATTTTTTTCATACGTTTTCCTTCTAGTGGTGGATCAATTTTGAAAATTCATTCTAGAGTATTTCTCATTTATTCCTTTTAATAGGGATAGATGGTTCATGATTGATCGCATATTAGGTGGGAATCCCATATTTATTCCCGTTTATCATATATCACCATTCGATATAAAGGAGCTAAAGATGAAAATTTAAGATCTTAGAGACAATGTTTTTATCCACCTGAGAACCACTCCTTGGTGTTATTCATCTCAATTATCAAAAAGGTGTTTTTTGGCCTTACGTTATGTGTGGATTACCATAATCTGAACTAGGTTATTATAAATAATACACATTAATTACTGAGGATTGATAAACTATTTGACCAGCTATGAGAAGAAATTTAATCCTCTAATGTTGACTTGTGTTTGGGTAACCAACAATTATGGTCCATGGTAGAGGATGTTCTGAAAACAACATTTATGAGTAGGTATGGTTTGTATGATTACATCAGGATGTCTTTTTAGTTGGAGAATGTGTCAGTTTTGTTCATGAACCTGACTTTTCACCCTTATATGGACTCTATTTTCATAGTGATTATCGATTAAATATTAGTATATTTATGGGCCCTGGAGTCACTTGTTTAGCACCTTGATATTGTTTTGAGGATTCATCAATAACATAAAATTTACTCCGAGTATTGAAAGTGTCATTATTGTAATCAATAGGTTCAATTTCTTGTACATGTGATCTCAAACATTGGGATTTCTGTAAATCTATATATGGTTGAAGGTTTGGTATCATGGACCTTTCCCAAGTTTATATTTGAGATCAAGGGTCTTCTTAAACTGGTTCGGTATTATAGGAGGTTCATTTGGGTCTTCTCTCCTTTTAAATCACCCTTGATCATCCTGACAAAGAAGTTGTCAAATTAGAGTGGACTAGAATGTGTAATGATGTGTTCCAAGAGCTAAAGATGATATCAAAATATTCTCTAATTTTTATTTTTCTAGATATAGGAATCATATGAATGGATTATTGATATTACTTAGGATAAAGGTTTAGAGATGTTATGATTCAATGGATATGGTACCTTTTTATTGGTACCATCAGTTACAACCCACCAAGAGTAAATATCGATCGTAGATTTAGAACTTGTAGTTCTGGTTCATTATTTGAAGTGTTTGAGTCATTATCTCTTTGAAATTAGATTTTTATCTACAATTACTGCAATATATTTTGATATATGTTGTTTCAATGAGACAAAATATTTTGATAGACTTTAGATCAAGTACCATCAAACTTTTTATCTTGAGATTGAATATTCTCTGGGAAAGGGGAATGCCATCACAGATGCATTGAGTCCAAAGACCTATATTTGTAGAGATTGGAATTAATATGAGTGGAATCTGATGAGAATACTCATATAATGGTTGGTGGATGTATCAATGGACTTAAGGGCTATTATTGTTCCTCCAATTATTTTAACTTTTCTATTACGATGACTAAAGGCTAACCAAATGTCTGATTTGATGTTTTTTGTTATCCAAGAATACCTCAGGGGTGATGATCATTAACTAGGTTGGAATCATAAAAGAGATTAAATATAGTTATATTTATGCTAAGTTAGTGGTTTAGAAATTGATGTGGGAATATCTTATGATGGACTCCCATGACCTATGATGTGTGTTACATCTAGGTTTATCTACGATTTTTTTAGCATATCATATGGTTTTTTTTGGAGACTGGGTATGGAAAAGGATGTTGTGGGATTTAACTCTCTCTTTCCTACCTATCATAAGGTAAATCCAGAGTACCAAAGATGAGGTAGCTTACTAAAAACCATTCTAGTTGTGGTATGGAAGTGTGGCGAGGTTACCATGGACTTCATAACAGGAATTCCTAGAACCCCAAAGGGGCATGATATAGTATGGCTGATAGTTGAATTGTTATTGAATGTTTCACATTTCTTCACCATTTACAGGAACTTTTCTATGGATGATTTTTTCATGTCATATATGTGGTATATTGTTCAATTCCATGGTATGAAAACAACCATGATTCTATATTTGAATGTAGGCATTACATTGAGATTCTATTAGGGTCTACATAAAGTGATATCATCTTAACAAAAAATTAGTACGGTATATCACCTACAGATAGAAATATAGTTAGAATGGAAATTTTTTTATACTATAGGATATCATTCATTTTTGAATACTTGATTTTGGTAGATATTCCGAATATAATGTTTCTTTAGTAGAGTTTTCATATAATAAAATCAATTAATACTCTATCCAGATTGTCCCTTTATGGAATATTTATGGTATTTAATTTCACTCGTCATTGTGATAGTTAGATGTGGATGATTAAATGGTGATCGGACTAATCATGGTGTAGGAAACTAATGATCGGGTGTAGTTGATCTAGAAGTGGTTGGATATTTCTTATTGTAGGTAGAATTTATATACTGACCAGAGGTGATGAACCTTGGACTTCAAATTGGGTAACTAAGTGTTATTATGGGTATCACCTCTGTTAGGGAATCTATAGTTAAAGAATTAGGGAAGCTTGTGTCATGGTATATTAGTACATTCATGATTATAGAAGGAATTTTTATGGTGACTAATAATTAGGATGTTCGTCCATAACATCTAAGTATGCACATTGTGTTTCATGTTTCATATACCAAAAATTATTATACAAACCCTACTCAAATGACAGCTAATGAAAATGTTGAATTAGAGGGAGATTCTTTATTTAAGGAATGACTAGTGAGGATCATGGACTGGAGAGAAAAGGTATTTTATGGGAATACAGTGGCATTGTTCTATGTTTTATGGTAGTATGGAGGATCCCAAGATGAGACTTAGCAGTGCGAGTAAGATGTGAGGTTGAAGTGGTTAGAGATGTTCAGGTTGGACCCCTATAGATGCTTCTTAGGGAATATATGTACTTATAGGGGTATTTTTTAGTTACCATATAATTTTATGGTGTTATACATTGAAATTTATTTTATTCTATTGTGTCTCCTTGAGTTCTAACTGCTTTCGGTGTTTGGGTGGGCTTAGAATATAGTTTTCGAGGATAGAACTAGTCCAACTTCTATTGTTTTATAGTTTGAATGTGGTCATTTTTTTACTCATGGTGGTTGTTTTATAGCCATATTAACATAGTTGGAGGACCTCTTCTCTTATTTTGTCACACTATGACCATATCATAATAAATATTTAGGGGAAAACTGTAATTTCACCTATATCCCCCCCATTTCATTCTCTTAACTTTTCCCATGATCATTTCTCAATCTAGGTTACATGAAGGATATTACATTATCAATTTCAATTCCTCAACACTCTATCCTTAATGGTTTTAAGTTATTTTTATTGATTAGGTTCTCTCTAGGTTAGTCTAATATCATTTTTCTCAATATTCCTTTTTATTACTCTATTTCATGACTTTAATTTCTTAAACCCTACATGTGTTGACATTGTACTAATTTTTACCTTTTAGAATATTGGAAATGAATTAGGAGTTGTGGAATGATGATTATTATCTATTAATCATGAGGTATGAAATCATTACCTGTTTACAACTTTTGTATGGATTTATATTCCTCAAAATGCATTATGGGTGTGTTTTTATAGCCCTTTGAGAACTCTTATAATGTTATTTAAGCGACTGGGTAGGTCTGTATAGTGGTGGATTAACCATTTAGTTGGGGAGTGATGGATTTATTTCATGGTTAATGTATAATTTCACATTTTCCCAAAGGTAGTTCTAGGGATGTTATCGTAATGAATTAGTCTTTTTAAGAGAATTTTAGGCTCTGTTTTTATGGTTTGGGTGATGAGTCCCTTAGTTTTTTATAGATTTTAATGTGTGTTGTATATTATTTATTTTTATGTGATATTTAATGTTTAGGTCCACCTTTAGTGGTAATTTGTTATTTGAGATGTGATGTGACCTCCCTTGAGTGATAAATGATTGGTCAAGAGCCATTATGAGGTTTTTTCTTGAGTTATAATGCATCGGCCATGTATTGAATTGCATGTGAGATTCCAATAGTAAATTCCTTTTGGAATAATGTTGAATTATGTATTTTTTGGGATTTATGGTGTTTGTGTTAGAACATGATGACTTGATGAGTATTATAGGTTTTATATATTTATTTATTTTTTTCCATGCACCCACATTTATATAATTTATAAATTTATTTAATATTTTTTTTGGGGGTTTCGTACATGGTTTACACTCATAGAACACATTGAAATCTTGATATGTATGAAGAAACTATGATCAGGGAACTAGCCAAGGGTAAGGGGTCGATATCATACTACTGAGTATGTGATTTAGGATGGGATTGATGAAATACCCAGAAGTACTATAAGATCATTTACAGTGGTGCCTCATTTTATTTTTTTCAATGTATATATTAATCTATCATATATTTGGATACCTTTTAATTTGAGATACTATATTCAGTATTCCATTTTAATATTTTATGGGATAATATTATTTTTATTTCTTTCACTATGAGTTGTTTTTTTCATCACCATTATTATTTTGTTATTATGTTTCTCTAATGGTTATAGGATACTAAGGGAAGATTCATCCCGTTTTTTAATTCAAAACCTCACCATTAGTAGGTATCCTCTTTCTTATAGGGAGGCACGAAATAGGTTACACAGTGCATCAGCTTGGACCTGGTGATCCAAGCTACAGAATCACACTAACGACTATATAATTATTATTATTACTATAAAAATCTATAATTTCTGTCATTACTCATCCACCCAATTTTCTACGAAATTTATATATATTTAATTTATAATGTTTCAATATTTTTACTAGTTTATTTTTTTAATGCTTTTTCATATATTTTGTAATTCTTGGAGACTATGATGAACCAGAATTTCAAATTTGAGTTATGTTTTTAATATGTGGTTATTATCCCATTTTATGTTTTTTAATTTTATATAGTATTTGTATACTTAATATGTAATTTTTAATGTTGATAAAATAAAGAAAAAATCTCAATATAATTTGTATGATTTACACTACGCATTATACCATAGGTATATTTAGAGAGAGAATATTTTCATATCTGTAAGTGTGGGGTTGTTGAATTCTTTCCCATTTTAGAAATTTCATCTTCCATATTTCAAATCAAACCCTATACTGAAAATAGATTAGGGTAATTTATTTCATAAACCCTCAGGTTCCCAAGTTACCTCTTAATAATAATGATATACCCTTAGTACTTGAACAAGACGAGTGGTCTTATTTCATAGAACTATATCTCTTTGATATAATATTTCCAAAGGATGCTCCACATAAGAGATATTATTCTCTAAATGTAACACCTTTGGATTCATTTCATCTATGTAATATTATATGTACTTCTTCAAGAGGGAAATATAGAACACATCCTGAACGTGAGAAAAATTTTGTGGAAGAGAAAGTCAATATATCACATCACCAGTACAATTATGAATAAGTAATTATCTTTGCCTTCTTCCCAAAACTCATAACTCTTATCCATGTATACATTCAATGGAATAATATAACAAAAACCTCAAAATTCTAGGGATTTTATTTAGTAGAGATATTAATTCATGTATGGGATGCGCTAATATATTATCAAATGGATTTGACCATCTCAGTCATCTCTTCAACCAGTTTGGATCATTGTTGCATCCTTTCCTTATACATATCCGATTAAGTTGCATATAAGGATTTATATATATGCAAATAAATTCTTTAGTGGGAGATATAGTTTTATGATAAATTTGTTATAGTATTGCATTCATACTAGCTTTATTTGAAGTCCATATAGGAATATATAAGTCTATACATTAAAGCTTAAATGAGAATTTGTTATTTAAAAACTATCTAAGGATGATATGTTATATTAAATTTTGACTTTATGTTCAATGACTTTTAAGGAATACTTAAAAAATTAAGTTGAACCTCAAATATTCGACAGTGGTGTTTTATTTAGCCTTACAACTTCCCTAATATATATCTTGCATAGTTGATAGAGAGAGAAGTATTCTTGAATGGTGATTAGTTTTCTACTCTTAGTAAGATGATCTACCATAACCCATATGGAATTGGTATCATTAGATGTTTTTTGAAGATCAATGAAAAATTTCACGCTGAAGTTCAAAAATTTCCATGTTTTTTATGGTTAATGGTTACCGTTCTACCTTCACATGTAGAAATACCAAGCACTTTGATGTATATTCATAAATTTCTATCTTTGTATTATCCCACCTAAAGTGATCCTTGATATATCTATATAACCTTGTACATCGTGGGTGGATAGAGTATTTTTATCTATGAGAATAATATAATATCTCATTATTTTTTTTGTTCTAATGGTACACATATTTAAATCCAAAATCTTATAACTCCATCCTTATCAACATTGAATTATATTATTTTCCCCTTATTAATTTCTTCCACCTTCTTCTGTATGATTACATCACCCCTTTATATCAATTTAATATTCTCCCTGATAAATGGTTGATAAATATTTTAATAATGGTCATATTTTTACCTTTCTTAAGGATTCCCATTTCAATCATATATATGTTTAAGAATATCAGGTATCTTTTATTCTTCTTCATAGACAAGGTTATATGATCTTTTTTATAGATAATCTACCACTTTATTTTATATTATAGGATATTAATATTTTGAGAAGTCATAGTATTTGATAATATCTGACAATATTTATTACAACATGTTGTTCTCCATTTTTTAGAATATATAATTTTGACAATTGTGGCTAGTATACATGACATAACTTTTTCCATTTATTTAATGCATTAAAATATTAAAGGAAGATATTACCGCTCCCAAATTAGGATTATGACTTGGATAATTTTTCTCATATACAATAATCATTCATGATGCAAGGGGAATCTCTTTATCCTTTTTCACTATTACATATCCCATTCATTTATTTTAATAATAACTATATATTATAACTATTTCCCCACTAGAAGGTAGTGTGAGTACACATATTATGACTTGAATATTCTATAACTCATTGAATCTCTCCTCACACTAGTTTACCCATATAAAATTGACTTTTTTAAAATATTTTTTGGTTTTTGAGTTTGAAAATAATGAGAAATTTCTCAAAAACCATCAATTGTAACCATCAAATTTGAGGAATTTGTGGATCATGTCCACTATTTTTCGTTTTTTCTAATCATCAACCACCCTATCCTTTGAAATTTCATTATATATCCCTTCAGTTGTGATATAATTCCCAAATAATATGACTTTATACATCTATAATTCACATTTACTATACTTTTTATACAACTTATCCTTTCAAAAATTATTTAACACAATACTCAAATTCACTTCATGATCTTATTTTATTCTATAATCTACGAGAATATAATCAATAAGCCCCAATAAAAAAAATTCAAGGTAGTCCATAAATACATTATTGATAAGATCCATGAAGAATTATTGATCATTAGTAATTATAAATTTAATCACTATGAACTCATAGTTTCCATATCATACATGAATGTTTGTATTGGGAATATTTGTATTTTTTCACCTTAAGTTGATGATATCCCAATCAAAGATCGACATTTAAAAAGTATTTATCCCCATTTTGATGATTGAGTAATTCATCAATTCACATTAGATGCGAATTATTATTTATTATGATATTTTTAATCTCATTATTATCAATATATAGATGCATTGGCCCATCCTTATCCTTGAAAAATTGTACTAGTGAACACCATGTAGAAGTACTAAACTATATTAATCCATTATCCATGTTTTCTTAATGTTTCTTCTCTAATTCATCTAGTTAAATGAGGGTTATTATATTTGGACTCTTTGATATGGGAAGATATCTATGTTCAAATTAAATAGAGAACTAATCCTATCAGTTATGAGGAAGAATATGAATCTCTTGTGTAAATACTTAAACATATCCCCTCACAATACTAATTTCATCAATTATGATCCTTTCTTTCGTATTTATCTTTTGAGATATATATATTTTCTTATAAAAAAATAAAACCAATACTTGATATGGAGTTACCAAAGGAGATTCATAATATTCCATGAAATTATAAAAAATTAGACTATTTTTTGGGATATATAAAGTGATTTCCATCTCTCAATTATTGATATTAATTCTATATAGGGGGATCCCATCCATCATCAATATAGAATCAAATTCTATTAAAGGTTTAATATATATATTTTCATCATGATTTATTCCCCAGATGTTAATTAGGGTTGAGGGATACACTTGACATTCAATTACAACACTACTTGGTTCTTTCACTAATAGATCAGCCTTCATGTCTTTGGGCAGGGTTTGAATTCTTCCAGAGAACATTCATGATATAAATAAATTCATATAAAAACAATAAAATGTAAAATTAAAAATTATTGAATGAATAATTAGTGTACATGTCATCATATTATCCTCATAATCCACCTTAGAGGTAGGGATTGTATATTCTCATCATTACTCCCTTAAATTTTTTGGGTTTTACTCTTTTATTAACCACTACGATCATTATATTGGTGTAAATAAATCTATAGTTAATTCGTTCCTTGTGTTTGTAACATTATACCATGGGTGGAGGATTGATAAACACCATGTTTTATTCCATTATATTGATTGGATTATTTATATCCCATTGTAAATTATTATGTTTATTCCCTTCCTTTCTATACTGGAAGTATTTTATCAATAATTTGAGACAGTTACCAAGATTATTTTTGCCACACTTTTAACATGTTGGTAGATGGATCTTCTTCTCTCCGTGAGGATTATAAATTGAACATTTGAGCTAAGATCTATTCTTATTTTCTTATTTCTAATCCCAATAGTTCATTAAGATTAATCAATATCTATCTCAACCTTATGGGAACATAAAATAATTTCCTCCTAGCTATCAAAGTCTTTAATAACTAAATATTTTATAAGACTTGGTTTTAGGCCACTTTAGATGAGGAAACCCTTTCTTTTATTGTCATTGATGAAATCATAGTAATACCATTTAATACTTGTGAAGTCTACTTAATATGAACCAATTTTTTCCCTCCTATTATCTGAGTCCAATAAATTTATTCTCTATTTTAATATACAGTCCAATGAAAATATTTATTAAAAAATATTATATTAAATTATCCTCATTCCATAAAGACATTTTATTAAATGATTTTGGTATTCTATCTTAGTATCAACCACTAATGAGATTCCATATCTATGAAATAAATTTCAAAGATCATATTCTTTTTATAAGAGTATTAGATCATAAAAATATTTCTTAATGGAATATATCCTTTGTTAAATAATCAATAGATCAAAAGATCCACCAAAAAAGGGTGGTTATAGTTTCATAAATGGATTGGCCACAATTTTATCTTTATTTATAGGAGTTGGGTGCTATACATGATTCAATTTTTGTTTATAATATGATTAAATTGAGTGTGTATCTTCATAAGGTTTTCAAATCCTACTCTCATCATGTAGGTCAACTCATTTATGAAATCACATCATTTACTATTGTATTCTTTTTTTGAAATGTTTCCAATTATTTATATAAATTTTTTAAAACAAATGAATGTTTGGGATTCAAATAATTTAATTAATAATCACATAAGATAAAATTATAATTTTTGAATGAATAGATAAAAAATCACAAGTAAATTAATGTTAATGATTTCATAAGTATCAACCTATATTATTAATTCTATATTTCATATTATTTTCTTTAACCTAATCACAAAAAATAACTATACCATTCTATAGTAACAACTATAATGGACTATGTATCATAAACATAATATTATAATTTTTTTAAAATAAAATTCTATAAAGAACACCAAAAAATATTAAGGTCTGATATCTTTGAGATATTAGGTATATCATAAAAAATATTAAACCAGCAACCTAATATTCTATTTTTTAAACATTATATATGTATACTAGAGCTCATCATTCTTTGATCACTATATAAGATATCATGGGGACATTAATAAAATATAAGAAGATTCATCAACCCCAATAATGGTGTAAAATAGGATAAACATGGGGTGAGACATCATGATAGTCAAAAATCCTAACATGGGATAAATAAGGGAAGGATAATAAAAAATCTCATATAAAAATGTAATAATATAATATATATATATCATTAGATCATGGAATACATGATAATCATTAATTATGGGATAAAAAAAGGCATTTCACTATAATCATAAGTCATGGATCACCACAAAGACATCATAACATTAGAGACAAAGCTAATTTAATCATGATCATGAATATGGCAGTGAAAAAAGGTAATCACACCACAAACACACATAAAATTGTGTAAAAATATAACTTCATCATGATCATGTATAATGAAATCATGATTTATAAATAATCATCCAATCAATTTGAGGGATATATAATTCTCGTCCCACCTATCATCATAATATGTCATGCATATGAGTACCACATAGAATATAAACATAAATTAATAATAAATGTGGAATTAGCCAATTTTAAATAAATAAGTATCACAATTAATTCATAAATTGATATTATAAAACCTTTTTTCTTTTATGAGTTCTGAAATGTTAATGGAGTTTCAATTTTTTATTTTGGTTGTTGGATCATTTTTAGAACAATGATTTGGATCGAGATTCCAAGTCTTCGAACATATAAAGTGTATTTTTTTGTTAGGTATTGAGGATCTATGGGTATTTGGTTTCTTTATTAACATTTATGTAATCTCAAGTTGTCCATTTTGAAATTATATGGCTATAGCTAGAATCTAGGCAGCCCCCTGCTCAAGCTGTGATAGAATATAGTAGGGGAACCCATTTTTATGTAATTCATGTTGTGTCATGACCCTGAGGGATTACACTGTAAAAAATCCCAGCCAAGGGTATTCCCCTCCTACTATGTTGTTCATTTCACGACCATTGGATGTGCCATAGTAATTTCGAGAGAGAAGGTCGTTTCATCACGACCCATATAGTCGTGTCGTGGCTTAGTGTAACACCCCAATATTTTAAAACAATAAAACTATATTTTATAGCATAAAAGACACACAAAATTTATTTTATATTAAATTAAATGCAAGATTCATTTTATCTTTTATTAAATTTAACAATGAGAATTTTATGTTTGAAAGAGAATTCAACACACAACATCGAACTCAAATGACCCATGATATATATTATTGTTGTAACTGAACTATTAAATTGGAAGGTAGTAATAGTATTGATTACAATATGAAATATGAAATTAAATGTATAAATTTCTCACAATATATAAATTATATATAAATTTTTAGTAAATAATTATTCAATTAGTAAAGTGATTTTATTGTTCAAAAATATGTTTTCATCAAAAATAATTTTTATTTTTCTAATGGAAAAAGTATTATAATAAATTTTTTGAACTTTTATAAAATATATTTTAATCAATTGACATAATTCTAGGAATTAAAATATAAAAAATTTCTTTGGGTGAAATTTATAGGTCATTGGAAAATATTTACTTTTGATGAATAGTGAAGAATGCAATTTTTTGTGAAAAGTCTTTTCGTTTCATTAAATTAATTAATTAAACAACCCATATTATTTTTGAATATATTTTAAAATATAGTTATTATTATTATTATTTAATTTCATTTTAATCAAATTTATATTGGTTTTTCATATATGAATTTTTTTCGGTTTAAATTGTTTTTTTTTCAAAAAACAATTTTAAAATGCATAATATTTATCCTTTTTTAATTAGTTAAAATAATTCCTAATGGGAAAGGTTTTAAATAAAATTTATAGATTACATATCATTAAATATTGATTTATATTCATACAATAATTATTATTATTCTTTGTGTTAATTTAGAATCTTATTTTTATAAAAAATACTCTTCTTAAAAACTCGTGGTATTGCCATATCTATGGGATTAATATTAAATTAAATTTATCCACTTATAGAAATTTGATATTAAAAATGGATTCATATTTTGAATCATAAAAATTTATATTTTATATTAAGTGAAACTTAAATTTACAAATGTGAATAGTGGAAATAGTAAAATTTAATTACAATGGATAAGGTACAAATAAGTTTACTAAGGGATTAAACATTACTATTAAAGATTAAATGACCTAAAAACTTTTCAAAACCAATTTTTAGGGACATATATCAGCCCTTATGACCTTAGTATTTATTTTTATGAGTTTTGGGGACCCCATTAAATGAATGTCACCCATATATTAAGGTATGTAAAGAAAAAGGAAAAAAGGAACCCTTTTTCCATTTTAATTTCTATAATGCCTTGGGATAGGAAAAAACAACATAGGATAAATAATATATATCCCTCTAAAGACCTGTAAATTTCAAGGGAAGTTTTTTTCCTAAATTTTTTTGGAATTTTACGAGAGCGCAGTTTCTGACGACACTTGATTATGAGGTCAGGTGTGCCCGAAATCAATTTCCGAAGCTTAGCTTGGGTACGTTCAGTGAACGAATGAGCGGGTTTTCCTAACTTTTGAACTGGTGCGCAGAATCGAAATCTGAGGGCACCGATGAAACCACAGCGCTGGTAATTTCTTAGGAACACCTTTTCCGAAGTTGCGTTTTCTTGGGTGGTGATGTTAAAAAAAGGTGAGGAATAAAAATATAATTGTTTTATTTTTATTTCTTAACTAGGTGGTTTAAGTGAAATTATGTTGTGTCACAACTTAATTTCTCTATACCTTGTGGTTAACATCCTTGTGAGGGAGTTGGGGTGGGGCCCACAGAAGCCCCCACCTTTCAATTCTCTAACTCCCCATTAATCACCCTCCCACTTTTAATTTCGTAACTCACCAGCTCCCCCGTTTTAATGTCAAGTCAACTCAAGCGGTTTTTCTTACACATTAAATACTTGCCAATAAAACGCCTAATTAATTGGGCAACGCGCATTAATTAATTTGGTGAATTCATTTTGAATTTCAAATTAAAGTTGACACGTATGTGTGTGAATAAAATAAGACAAGGCCTTATTTTATTGTGGTGGATTCGCTGTACGGAATCACGGAGAGAACTCTCGCAGTCTTGAAGAACATCTTCTTCCTCGCAAAGAATGCCGAAGCTTCGACGAAGAACGTCGTACCATATTTTCACCTTCTTCCCATGTTGAAGAAAGTGACGATGTGCTGCATCCTTCTTCAGGTGAACGTCGACGACGCTTATGGAGCCTCAATCCGTGACGTCATCTTCAGCGATGTCGTCTTCCGCGATGTCGTCTTCCGCGACGTCCTTTTCCCGTGATGAACATCTTTCGAAGACTTCATCGAGGTAGGGGGTTTTCTAATAATGTGTATATGGGAATTATCCCCTCATGCATGAGTATTTTAATTTCAGGGTGTTTGAATAATTTAACTTGAATAAATTATGCCCTCGTTTAAAGCATGTCTTTTAAAGATTTCCATTTTAAAAAAACCTAACGCGGAGGGTGAGGGACGAACAAACATGGCCTGAAAACCCTCCGCAGTTTGTTTATTGATGTGCGGATCGACGAGCGACGACGAAGCGGGCCACAAAGGTGTTTTGAACCGTTCACAGTAATCTACTTGTCCACGGAGAGCCGTAGGCGTAGACGACGGGCAAAACTGAGCACCGGAGGACGTCCGGTGGTCCACGGATGACGCGGCCGGCACCGGCTGACTGCCACGAGGCGTCGATGCCCGGAGTGCCGCCGGGAGGATCTTGTTCGGTTGAAACCGTGACGGCTGGCGACCGGACCCCGTAGCCACGCGGGACCCAGAGGAAGAGGACGTGGTGCCTGCCGCGTCCATGGGGCACAAGGGGGGGAAGCGCGTCCCCCCTACTTAGTCGCTGGCCGAGCCAGCACACCCCCCCCCGGTCGGGCCGGGGTGAGTCACGCGGACTGGGCCGGGCTGAGACCCCCCATTTTGGACTATTTTCATTCTTTTTCCCATATCCTGGGCTTCGGACCTCCGATCGACGTACTGTCAGCTGCGTTGGGATACTTGGATCGAGATGGTCGTTTTGAAATATTACACTCAAGGTTTTAAGAAACTTTGTGTATGGCCGGGTTGGTTCGAACACGAAACCAACCGGGCCCTCGGAGCAGAAATGCTTATAACTTGAACTCTGGACATCTGATTGACATGACGTCGACTTTGTTGGATTCCGCTTAGTGAGATGGAACATTTGGCTTACTCCGCTCAATGTTTGGATGTAGTTGGAGTGTAGTCGGGTTGGTTTTGACTTAAAATCCAACCGGGCCCCCAGAACGAAAAAGCCAATAACTCTCAGACAGGGCATCCGATTGACGCGCCGTCTATTTCATTGTGTTCAAAATGACATGATGGAAATTTGAGATACATAAACTCTATTCTACGTGACAGTTGATGTACCGAACTCTTGGCTCATGGAGCGGACCCTCCTAGAACGAGTGTGGTGTGTGCAAAAATCCTAGAGCTGGATGAGACTTGACGACTGCTGATCGATCGACTCGGAGTGTTTTGATAGCCCAGTGGGGAGCTCCTGGTTGTAGCAGCAGACCCACGGCGGAGGAGTGTTTGGTTGTAGCGGCAGACCCGTGGTACTCAACAGAAGGATTACCTTTGTAGGATATGAGGGGGAGCGCTTGGTTGTAGCGGCAGAACCAAGGTGGGAAGTGCTTAGTTGTAGCAGCAGGCCCACAGAACTCGATAGGTGGAGTACTACATCAGTCCAAGGTTAGTGGGAATCACTTGGTTGTAGCGGCAGGCCCACTGTACTCGATAGAGGAGGAGTTCCCCAGCAACTATGGGTTCGACGGTGAAGACTATCGTACTAGAATCATCTGTGGGTTCAACGACGATGGCAACCTTATTGGAATCCTATGTGGGATCGACGATGAAGACTTTCGTACTGGAATACTCTGTGGGTTTGACGACGAAGACAACCATACGAGAATCCTACGTGGGTTCAGCGGTGAAGACTATTATACTAGTATCCTACATGGGTCCCTGCTTAGATGAATCAGTGGAAACATCTGATCATCTCTATCACCTTACGAAGCAGTATACCTATGTGAGCTGAGTATTGAATTTAAATCATTATCTTCGGTATGATTGACTTTCTTCCCTATGTGGATTGGGTTGTGCTTTCTTGTGTGGATTGGGTTGTACTATCCTGTGTGGACGTGATCAAACTTGGGCTCAGATATTGGAGCCGAACTAGAATTAATGACTTAGGTATATGAATGGGAATATACCTAAGTAGTGTTGGATGTTACTTCGTGATTGTATCTTTCCTTTGTGGATTCTGGGAGACCTTTGGAGATCTCGGGGTCCCTGCTGAGTATCGTATACTCACCCATGCACGAGCTTTGCCCGCACTACGTTGTGTTGGTTACAGACGACGGAAATCACTGATCGAGGTTGAGGCTTGTAGAGCTGGACGGTTCCCGGAGGTGGAACTCACGACGAGTCGATGCCCGAAGGTAGATTTCACGACGAGTCGGTACCTGGAGGTGGACCACTGGGCGGGACGTACACTGGGTGGACGGAAGGACCCGAGGAGCTGAGGAGGCTATCTGTACCCACCCTTTAGGTGGGATTTTCCAATGGATGGCTCGGCGTTGGTTCTTTACTTTTCAGTTGTTGTAGTTCCTTTCCAGTTGTACTTTACTTTCATTTTGGGTTTGTATTCTAGCCCACTTACTTTTCCGCACTTACTATTGTCCCCAGTTTTGCATAGTTTTTGATTCTGCTTGTACTCTATTGTGTTTTTTACTTTTATAAAGGCAATACCTTCCCTTTTTATTGGGACTTACGCTTTTAGTGCTAGTCCCCAGCCTCTGGCCTGTGGAAGGCGGTCTTGTGGTAGTCACGGCACGGGCCCCGAGGACGGGTCGTGACAATCCCTATGGAATATAAATTAGTTTTTTTATCATTAATATTTCCCTTTAATTTTCATAAATTAAACAATAAGTTAAAATTCTTAGGAAATTCTAGTGTAGTAATTATTTAGTTAATAATTAACTAAAATAAATGATACTCAAAATAATAAGTATAACATAATTATTTAGTTAATAATTTTTTTTCATCCATTAGTTTTGTATATGAATATATTATTTTTATCATGGTTTAACTTAATATATTTCAATCCCATATTTTTCTTGATATTTTTAAATTTGAAATAAATAAATAATTTCGAAATTAGCAATAATGTTATTTTATAATAAATGATATTTTAGGAAATGTTTCAAAATTAATAAAAAAAATTATTATATTAAAATTTTATTTTAAATTATAATAAATAAAAAATATTAACTATTAATAGATAAATTTATTTTTCTAACGATCATATTGATCTTTATATTTAATAAAAACTATGTTAGCGTTGATATTGCTAAAACAAAGTTTTTATACATTACTGGTTCTTGTGTTAATTATAATTTCCAAAAAAAACTGTATTATTTGATAATTTTTATTTAATAAATATAATAATAAGTTCTAAATTATATAATAAGGCTCACATTAATTAATTC
Organism: Viscum album; assembly: GCA_963277665.1. Classification (NCBI taxonomy): domain Eukaryota; kingdom Viridiplantae; phylum Streptophyta; class Magnoliopsida; order Santalales; family Viscaceae; genus Viscum; species Viscum album. Next base: position 273,895,332 of record OY728142.1, on the reverse strand, counting down.
TTAATATATAAATTAATTAGGTTAGAAAACTAGTTACCATAATAAAAAAATGAAAAAAATAAGGAATCATTGGAGTTGAAGAAAAAATGTACCAAACATGATTTTTTATTGTTTTCACTAGAATAAAATCCCTCATAACCATAAATTATCAATTTTGGATCCACTTTAGGTACTATTGACCTCCCAATAGTTAATACTTTTGAGTATTTAAAAGATTGCCACTCCTCCTCGACTATAAATGGTCACTCAATCCCAAAACTTATTTACACATATAAAGACATTTTAATCCTAAAAAATATTCCAATATAACTATAATTCTTTCCTAATTTCATAATATAATTCCAAATTTGGTATAAAGAAATCCAAGGAAGTCCTTTGGTTCAAACCAAAATGAGTTACCCAAAGAAGAGGTAGCATATATCAACAAGCATTTTTTTCCTTCTCCACCACTCAAATTATTATTTTACCATGATTATATAATAATATAAGTATCATAAATATACTGATATGTTGTTTATTTAAGGTTAAAACCTTAAAAAACTCACATACAATAAATGGGTTACAAAATCATCGTTCATGTGTACTGTAGACTACTACTTCTTGACCCGACTTCGAACATTTTTTCATTACCACCTCTTAGGGTTGGGTATAATTATGAATATAAATATTATATATGATATTTATATAATAATTAAACCTTTTGAATAATTATATCATATATTTTATTTTTAAATTCCATACATTATTGGATATGATAACGTCCCTCATGTGTACAGGGGACATTCGGCTCGTGAGGCGATTTGAAGCATTTTTCACTAATGTGTTACATGGAAGGTTTTATAGGTAATGATAATGGATATATATGATATTAAAGACATAATTATTATATTAATGACATATTTATATTTATATGAATATAATATATCATTTTTTTATTACCTTTTACACTCTGAAAAAGTGATAATATCATTCATGGATGTGTGGACTACCGACTACTTGAAGCAATGTGATTCCTTTTATATAAGAAGAATTGTATATATAATTATATATAATAAAGTATAATGTTTTATATTATATATTCATCACTAAATAATGATACAATATTAATGGCCTTATTTCCATTATAATCATTGAAAAATTGAAATGTTACTCATGCATACATATGACCTACCGTCCCCATGATCGCAAAGTTAGTTCATTTTTCATAAAATAAATTTATTATTTGTTTTCAATGTATAATTTATGTATAAATATTATAATTATTTTATTATTATTATTATTTAAATGTATAAATAATGACTTTTTTGACCATGGTGAACCTACCAAAGGCATTTTTGATAAGAAGCTGGATATAGTCAAACATCCGACTTGAATATAATTGATTACTCAATTATATATATCTTATATATAAATAAAATAAATGTAATAATAAAATTATAAAAGGTTCTTAATAATATACATAATTTAAAAATATATATTCATGAAGATAAATAACATCAATGATGAAACAGACTCAAGGTAAGGGTTTTTCTCATCTCACTTTGATTTCTGTTAGATATATGTCATATTCACCACTTATTTTTATTGTTTAGTCTCTATAAGTACCATGGATGTATTTTATTATTATTATACATAATTTTTTTTAATTTACATATCCTTTCGATAAACTCATATTCATGGGGTTTAAGATTTCAATGTTACTAAAGTGGTAACTGTTATTTACCACAATTTTCCTTCTTTGTGATGTTTGGTATGTTATAAACCTATATAAATTAATGTGGTGTATATAATTCCACTTTTAAATTTTATATCATGAGTATAATTATTTTTATGAAATTATGTGTTTCATTTATTTTTATTATTTCATGGCGATTACGAGTAAAACTTACTGAAGAGCTAATATTTTTTTGTTATAATCTCATCATTATCGGGATGATGTATGATTAAGTCTCCAATGTTGAAATATTATAATTCTCATGAATTATATTATATTGTGGTTATTCATGAAATTTTAATTTAAAAGAAAAATTTTTACCCACTTTGTTACATAGAAGAATTGAATTTTTTTAAGGAAATATGACTTTATTTCTCTCTTTGATTAGAAATCTGTTTTCTTCCAAAACCATGTTTTCAAAAAATGTTTTCAAAAATGTTTATTGAATTTTTAAAATAATTTTTTAAATAAAATATAACAAATTTTTCATTTATTTTTTTCAATAGAATATTCTTGGCACATTCTAGTCAAGGAACTTTACTATCCATTTCATTATAAAAAAGGAATTTTATTTTAACATGTACAACAAGCATGGATTTACCTACCTTCATGCTCATCATTTTTTGAGATTCGTTTCAATTTTTAAAAGGTTATTTTTCAATTAAATGTTTTCTTGAAATTCTATAAATTCTTATTTTTTTAATGTGGTATTTAAATAAATGGATTTTTAAAAAACATTATTTTTTGCAAAGTGATTTTCTAAATTAAAAAGTTATTTTTCTTAAGAATATTTTTAATACTATTTTAATTTTATTTCCATTCATCAATTTCAAAAAAACATGTTTTTAGTTATCCTAAAATAGGGATATTTTTTATTTATATCATCATATTTCTTTATTGGGAAGGATTATGACTGTTTCAAATATATTTTAATGGAACTCGTTTCTTTCCTTGGTTTAATCATGTTTCGAAGAAATTATTATCAAACCCACATCTTTTTAATTGGTTAATCATGTTTTAAAAAGTATAAAGTTCATTTTAGTGATTTACTATGAAATTAATTATCTATATTCTTTATTCATGTGGTGTTTCATACACATTATAAATGATGGGTGCACCCAAATAGTGTCAAGTGAACTCATTATAGCTTATGCGATAGAAATTTATAGATAGTGATCCAATGAATTGGGTAATCATTGTGTTATAGAGAGAAAAATATTGGATGTCATATGTATGTTTATTTAAATTGTAATAGTTTTTTAAGGATTCTATAAGGGTTCTATGGGATGATGTTCTAAGATGCCAATATGTTTTAACAATTCTTTTTATGGGTTTACGATGTTTCATTTTATTAAGATTGATATCGCATGGCACATGATTACTTATTCTTATGAATTTTTCTCTATTTAATGGATTGTTCCATGTTTTCATATTTTATGATCCATGAATTTATGGGTATGAATATTCATATGTCATACTCATGTACTTTTATTATTTCAACACACCCTTATTATCTTCTTATTCTAACTAATGAAATTTATTTTTTAATTCTTATGTTTACCCTTATAGGGAATTTGAGATCAATATTATTAGGTTTCCTTTTCCACAGTTCATAAATATTTATGTTGAATAAGTTATGTAGACAAGGTTTTTTATTTTTTTATGATGATGTATTATTGTGAAAATGAAAAGTTAGGTTAAGTGTGAAAAATATTCATTTAATGTTCTGTTAATTGTTTGTGTTTGAGTTTTTACTAATTCTAAAAATCAATAACCCTAAAATATCCTCTACATTTTAAGTTATCCAAATTTTCCTTTTTATTTTGTAAGGTTTAGTGGGAAAATATTTGGTCAGAATTACTGAAATCAAATCTAGAAATGTAATTTTTATAATTTCTAAATATAATCCGGGGGTGTACGTTCTGGTCTTTTATAGTTAGTATCAATGGTCATTTTTTATAATGTTGAAGATTTGGATGTTTTCATGTGAGTTTATCTAATGATTATTGGATATCATAACTGGTATTTATGATTATGTTTGATCATAATGTCAAATTATTATACATCCCATTTGAGGGTTTTATGTAGTAAAAGGTTTTGAGGTTATTAATGACAATTTGGGAGACATTTTCTTAGGTTGGGGTATTTTTAACCTCTATGATAAATATGAAGTAATATTTAATGGGAAATTATTATTTTTAATGGAAAAAAGAACAACTTAATGTTTGGGTGACAACCCATCACATCTAAAATGGCTATGGTTCATGAACATAACACCGAAGTGAAAAAATGTTGTATCCCCTAACACTAGCATATGTGATGTTCTAATTAGTATGTCATTTTTAAAATTAAATATTATGTTTATTTTTTAAACATTGTGATTTTACTTAATGGATAACGATTGATTTAACTTTGAAGAATATAAGATCATATACTTATAATCCTTATGTTTAAAACATAATCATGAAATATTAAAAGAATATTAAGGATAATTATTTATGGAATGATATGGTTTTTAATTTGGGAATTTTATTGAATTTTGAATATTAGTTTATCATGTGAATGTCTATTCAATTAAATAATTATCTTACCATGTAATAAATATTTTTGGATTGGGTTAATATTTATATATATGTTGAATATCTTTTTATACCTTTTATGGTTATGTAGTCTTTAAAATTTTGATTTTAGTGCTTTAGGTATTAAATATTCATCCTGAATACAAATAATTTAGAAAAAAAAATATGATATTTTGGTGTAATTGTGTTAAAGGATGAAATTATAATTATCATGTAAGTTTATTTCCATATTCTCTTAGTCCATATGGTAATAAAATTACTTAATTCGAGGAAAAGACCTTGAATCAAAAAAATTATCCTAGAACCTTAATTTCTGATCAACTAATTTTTTTAATCATAATATATTCATATTTTTGAGGCCCTAAATAATCAATTTATCATTCACTAGTTTGTGTTTAATGACCTCAACCACTCTCAATAATTATTTACTATTTTCCTCTATTCCCAAATATGTTATCATATTTAGAAACCTAGTTTTCTGTTATTCCACATAAACATTGTACATACCATTATCTATTATTAAGATTATTTTTTATTAACCCTTTTTATAATATGGGTTTACAACCTAATTATCCTATTATTTCCAGGATAAGGTTCAAATTGAGATGATGTAATTTATTAAAGTGGGGAAGGTGTAACACCCAAATATATTAAAAAAAATTATATTCAATATTTTAAAGTATAAACAACACTGATTTTATCAAAACTTACATAAAAAACTTAGTTAATATTTTATTACATGCATCCTAGATATTTTTTGTTCGATAGTGTATTGAACATGAAACATTGAACTTAAACGACCTGTGAAATATAATACAGTTATAACACCACGTTCAAAATGATGGGTATGAATTTTATTAAATAATTATTATATATATATATATATATATGTCGAACCCAATATAAATTATTTGTAATGTTTTGTACATAATCAGTCAATTAAAACGTTGAATTTACTCTTCAAAAATATATTTTATTCAAATATGATATTTATTTATTTTCATGAAAATAATATTTTAATTAGTTTTTGGATTTTTTAGAAATTTTATTTGATTAAATAAACATATATTTCTAATATGAATATCGAATTTTATTTTATGTAAAATTTAGGGACTTTTCAGAAAATATTGATTTTTTGGTGAATAGTAAAAATACAGATTTTTGTAAAAAGTATTTTATTTTTAAAAATTAATTAATTAAAAAGATACAATGTGTTTTTTATATATTTTTATGTAACCTATTATTATTTAGTAATGTTGAATTAATTTTTAATCAACTTTACTTTGTTTTTTTGTACAATTTTATTTTTGGGTTTAAAAACTGGTTTTTCTAGAAACTGTTTTAAAATCATATTGTTTATCTTTTTTATATTAATTAAAATAACACCTATTGGGAAATTTTTTAAATAAAATATATAGATTTAATATAATTTAATATTAATTTATTTTCATATATTGATTGTTATTATTCATTTAGTAAAAAAAGAATCATCATTTCCTAAAAAACACTCTCCATAAAAACTCATTGTCTTGTTGCATCTATGAGATTAATATTAAATTAAATTTTCTCAATTATATGAATTGAATTTAGAAAAATGGATTATATATTTTGAATTATATTAATTTATCACTATCAATAGGGTAAAAAAAATTTATACAAAAAGTGATTAGTAAAAATAGTTAAATTTAATTAGAATGATTAAGGTAAAAACGAGTTTACCAAGGGATTTAACTTTGTTATTTAGAGTAATGTTGACCTAGAAACGTTTCCAAAACACTTTTTATGGACATATGTAGACCCTTATGACCTTAATATTTAATTTTATATTCATTTTGGACACTAGTCTATGAATGTGACCCATATAATAAATTAAGTGAAAAAATGACAAAAAAGAACCATTTTCCATTAAATTTCTATAAATCATTAGGATATGGAAAAACAACATATTCCTTGTTAAATATACACTTATGAAATATAAATTAGTATAATTTATCATTATAATTTATTAATAATTTTATGATATGAAATTATTTCTTAAAATTCCTTGAAATTCTTGCAAGGTAATTTTGTAGTTAATAATTAACTAAAACAAATGATCCTAAAGATTATAAAAATGAAGTAAATTGAATGAATTATTTTCTTAAATTAATTTTCTAGATGAATATATCATTTTAAATAAGTGTTAACACAATATATTGAAATTCATTAATTTGATGAATATTTTTAAATTTTAATTAATTAAATAATGTCAAAATTTACATTAATGTAATTTTATAATAAATGATATTTTAATAAATGATTAAAAATTAATAAAATACAATATTCATCCAAATTTACTTATAAATGTTAATAAATATAACATATATTCCATTCATGTACCAATTTATATTTTATGCTGAACATATTTACCAATAATTTATGAAAACTCAGTTTTTACATTTAATTGTAAAACGATGTTTTATAACATTACATGCACTTGTGTTGAAAATAATTTTCATTAAAAATAATATTTTTACATCAGAAATTGGATTTAATACTTATAATAATTGGTTCTAAAGTATTTATTTTGAATTTAAAACTTACATAAGATAGAAAAATTGTTGCCTTAATGAAAAACCCAAAATATAACAAAGAATAAAACATATGAGTTAATGAAAACAAATGTTTGAAAATTGTGTTTCATTACGATTTGATGATAGTTTTACTATATAATTCATACCCACCTTAAATTATCAATTTTTGTTCAACTTTATGTAATTTTTACCTCCCAATAGTGAATACTTTTGAGTATTTAGAAGAATGACACTCCTCCACAACTACAAATGGGTACTCACTCCCCTCACTTATTCACAATAATCAAGCAATTTGGATCCTCAAAAACCTAAACAAATCACATAAAACCTTCCCTATTCTCATCCTAAAATCCTAAAATTGTCCATAAATCAATTTATAGAAGGAATATTTTTCAGACCAAAATTGTTTACCTGAAGGAGAGGTAACGTTTATCAACAAGCATTTTTGTTTTATTTCTTAATCCACCCCATTCAATTTTTTTTATAACAGGATTATATAATAACCTAAGTATCCTAAATATAATAATATTTTTTTTAATTTAATTTTTTGAACTTAAATAATACCCACTTCTATCAAATAGGTCAAGAAATCATCATTCATGAGTAAGGTGGACTATCGCCTCGTGAACCGATGGCGTTCGTTTTTCTAGGACCACCTCTCAAGGTTTGGAATAATGATGTATATAATTTTTTTTATATGGGATTTATAATGTAATAATAACTTCTAATTCATTGTATCCAATTTACCCTTTTTCATTCTATACCATTGGGGATACGATAACATCGCTCATGTGTACAACAAACTAACACCTCGTGAGGTGATTTGTAGAGAGCTTCCCTAATGCATTACATGGTCTGTAATAAAGGTAATGATAATGAATATATATAATATGAATTAAATAATTATTATATTAATTAAATAACTATATTTCTATAAATATAATATATCATTTTCATTATTACCTTTTCAGACACTACAAATTTGATAACGTCATTTGTGGACATGTAGACTACCACCTCATCGAAGTGATTTGATTCCATTCACATAAAAATAATGATATATATAACAATATTTAATTAAATACAACGTTATATTTGATATAATTTTCATTCTAGAAAATAAAATATTATTTTTCTTGTTTTCATAATGATTATTGAAAACTAGAAACGTTACTCATGAGTACATATCGCCTACTGTCTCCGTGATCATAATGTTGGTTCATTTTTCATATCTCTATTTAATGAATGGATTTAAATTTATAGTTTATTTATAAATATGATAATTATGAAATGATAATAATTATTTATTTGTTTAAATAATGACATTTGGACCATATTCAACCTACCAAAGTCATTTTTGACAAGTAAGTCAAATATGATAAAAACAACCAACTAATATTTAATTTATTAATTAATTATATATAAACTATTTATATGTAAAATGAAATTAATAAAATAATTTTAAACGGTTATAATGAAATTAAATAATAAACATGAGTTTATTATTTAGTAAGATAAAGAACAAATTTGATGAATTAGACTCAAGGTAAGGGTTTTTTCATCTCACTTTTATTTTGCGTGATATATGAAATATTCACCACTTATTTTTCTAGTTTGGTTTTTTACTCATTAATGTATTATATTATTATTATAAATAAATTTATGTAGATTTACATATCTCTTTAATGATATCATTTTAATTGGGTTTATGGTTTCATATTTACCAATGCTGTAATTGATTTTTTTCCACAATTTTCCTTCTTTGATAAGTTTGTTATGTTGTACACCAATCTTCCTTAAAAGGTGTATAAACTTCAACTTTTACATTTTATATAATTAATATCATTATTTTCATGATATTATATGTTTCATTAAATGATCGTATTTCGTGGGTATTTTGATCAAATGTTACTGAGGTAATAAAATGATTTTGTTTCAATGTCATTGTTATTGGAATTGTGTATGATTAACTCTTCAATGATGAAATATTATAATTCTAATGAGTTATATTAACATATATTTATTCTTGAAATTTTCATATTTTAGAATAATTTTTACACCCTTTGATAATTAGAATAGTTGATAAAATATTTTAAAGAAAATTGGGCTTTCTTTCTCTCTTTAGTCAAAAATCATGTTTTCTTCTAAAATAATATTATCAAAAATAAATGTAAAATGATTTTAACCATTTTAAAATGATTTATTAAAAAAAATACAATTTTTTATTTTAAATTTATTTTTTAATTGAATCTTTTTGTCTCATTCCAATGAAGAAAATTTTATAACCTTTTTACAATGAAAAATAAATGTTATATAAACATGTACGACATGCAGTGATTTACCCACTGTCAAGACAATAATTCATTTAAATCATACTTTAAATGTTTAGTATTTTATTTTTAAGGAATATGTTATCTTGATATTTTAGAAATTATTAGTTTTTAAAATTGGTTTTCAAAGAAAATGATTATCAAAATTTATAATGTTTTAAAAAGTGATTTTCAGAATTAAATGGTTATTTTCCTCAATAATTTATTTAATATAATTTTAATGGTATTTTCATTCATAAATTTCTATAAACATTATTTTTACTTATTCTCCACTGGAGATATTTATTACTGATACTGTATTTTTTATTTCTATTGATGGATTGAGAATTTATAAAATAGAATTTTCTGAAACATGTTTCTCTCCTATGGGATAATTTTGTTTGAAAGATATTTTTTTGGACCCGATTTCTTTTCCACATGTTAATCGTGCTCTAAAAATAATACAAGTTGTTTCAATAAGTTTTGATGAAATGAATTATATTTGTCTTTTATTCATTTTGTTGATAGGCACGCCTAGATAGCCTTGTGTTAGCCCGTTATAGCTTATTCGATGTGTGCACCAATATAGCACTACATTGTCTGGGTTAATGATTATGTTATATAAAGAATTATATTGGAATTCGTCTATAAAGTTATTCTAACTATAAGGGTCATAGGACGGTTCTATGAGATGATGTTTTAGGATACCAATATGGTTTATCTTTGCTTGTTATGGGTTTATGATCACTACTACAAAACAGTCCTTTAACAGTGTTAGCCTTTATCAATTTTATAATAAACTGCTGATAAATATTCACTATATCCTCTCCTTTTTAGTGTTGATAAAAGTTACCCTTTGTCATCACTTTTTTAGTGTTGATAAACAATACACTTTATTAGTACTTGTATTTATTATTGATAAAGGGTACCATTTATTGGCACTTTATCTTTAGGGTTGATAAATGGATCCTTTATTAGCACCCATAAAGGTCCTAGATAAAATTATATAATTAAATAAATAAAAATAAAAATAATTTTACTAAAAATTGTTAAAAAACTATTTAGTATATAATTATTGAAAAAACTAAATAAATTGATTATACTATATATAAATTATAAATAATAATAAATATTATATGTTAAATATATAGTTATATATATAATGAAAATTGAAAAAAAATAAAAAATAAAAATACATAAAATAGTTCAAATATTAAACATTTTATTAAATAAATAATTATTTATAATATTAATAAATAATATATAGGAAATATATAGATATATATATATATATATATGTATATATATATGATTTATATAATAAATAGAATTATGTTTTACATTAAATAGTTATATATTTATAGTGAATAATGGTTTACAATTAGAAATTAATATGAATTAAAAATACTAACTGATTTCATCGATTAATGGAAAAAATTAAAAGTCATTTGATTTTTAAATTTTACATATATAAAATGTGTGTTATATTAATTTCATGTGAAGACTCATAATTAAATCCTTTTTATATACAATGGACACAAACAAATATAAATGAAGTAAATGGAATCTTATATAGAAACACATACTTCTAATATTTATGTAATTTATTAAAATTTTCATTTCATTTTAGAATTTCATTATAACATGAAACATTTAATAGATTATGTATTTAATTGTGAAATTTTATTTATTTATTTTTAATTTCATTATAAATATGTTTTAATTTATTTTAATATTTTTTATCATTTTATTTTTTTCGAGAATCTCTTCATTTTATATAATTTTTTATATTTTTTTATTTACTATGTTTCAATATATTCAATATGGATTCATCTTTATTTCAATATATATCCATATTTTTTAAATAATTTTTACTTATGTAATAAATGTTATCCAATTTATCAATATTTTTAAAATGTACTCATTTTTAATTATACAATTTCACTCATTTTTAACATGCATGAATTTATGATTATATATTTATTAACAAAGTTGAATGTATATTAAAAAATATGTATAAATAAATATATTTATAAATTCATATTTGTGATATTTATGAATTTATATATATATAATTATAAATAAATAAATATTAATTTTTAAAAAAGTATTTATATAATTATAAAGAAGTAATTATATATATTTAGTTAATTATAAAAATATAATAAATTTATTTAAATGATGAATATGTTTACTATATTTATATTTTTATTTTTATTTTCATTTATAAATATTTATTAAATATATATATATATAATTATATACATATATAAATAAAAAAATAAAAAAATATTATATTTTACCTAGTATTCATAAAATTATATATTTTAATAATCATAAAATTCTAATAATTATATTTTAATAATTAAAAAATTATAATAAATACATCTAAATAAGGAATATATTTACTCTATTTATATTTATATTTATATTTTTTTATTACATATATATATTTATATAAATACATATAATGATGTAAATATATTTATAATAATAAATAATTATAGTTTTTTTTAAAAAGTATCTATATAATTATAAATAAATTATTATATATTTAAATTATTATAAAATTATAATTAAAATATATGTAATTATATATACATATTTACAATTTTTTTATAATTATAACTAAAAATCTTTTAACAGTGATAAAATTTTAGTGTGGTTAAAGGTGGATTTTATCAGCCCTTATTTAGCACTGATAAATCTTTGTTGTTATGAGTTCTAAAACTGTGCTCATAAAGATCAATTTTATCAGTGATTATTAATTTAGAACTGATAAAAGGGTTGTTTATCAGCAATATTTTAAATGAAACAATAAAAGTGTCCCATGTATATTTAGAAACCCTGATGGCGACTGAATCTATCATGAATTCTCAAGCTATTTGTGGAAGCCACCTCCCTTCATCACTCCGCATAGAGAATCCACCCTCTAATCAAGTCTCAAACGAATTCAATGGTCCAATCCAAGGCTCGAATGAATCAAGGATCGAAGAATTAGTGACTTGAATGATTCGAAGCTTTCACACGTGATATCTATATTTCTATCAGATGAATAAAATCTTTAATCCATGGTGTGTTAATATTTATCCTTCTCCTCACTCATTTTCTTCTTTGGAGAAATATTTTTTATTTTTTTTGTTCATTATCTCTTACTATTCATAATCCATCTCCCTTTTATTCTTGAATTATTTTTACATGTTTGTATCTTCATTGTGACTACTTCCATTGCAAATACCATATATATTTTTAATAATTTCAACTCTAATTGAATTTTACACATGTGTGGTCAATTTCAATGGATGTTGATTCATCTGAGACATTAACCATAGAAAAATAGCTCTATATTGTGCCTTTAGAATTCATAAATTTAAAAAAATAACCAATGGAATATGTCAAAATTTATTATCGAAAATGTAATGACTCATAAACCATGGTTTATTATTTTGAACCACACGCTATCTAGAGTTTTCAATACTAGAATCTTGTAATTTTCATGAGATTATCAATTGGATGGGAATTATTTTAGGGAATACTACTTATATACTTTTTACTAGACAACACGGATACAGTTCAGTGTCTTTATAAAGTTTTCATCAACTAGTTCTTCAATAATTTATATTTCAGACATGTAGTGCACTTGAAAAAGGTTTTATCAAAAAAAGTATATTAAAAAATAAATGTTTGATATACATTTTATTATAGATAAATATTGAGGATTAAATTATGTGAGTATTTCCATTCACCTGATGGAGTTATTTCACTATAATAATACTCCATGGAATATTTTAGTGTATGATCATTTTTATTACTTTTTTGAGAAGACACTGATTGTGTGGATTCTAGATTCTCAAATTAAATATAAATTTCAATTATTTTTATATTTATAATTATTTTCTCATTCTATTTTATTTTCATTTTTACCTAACAAGATATATTTCTCTCTCTAATTTTATCTTTAGACGTTTCTCGGTTTTCTTTTAGTAAATGCTCAATATCTTTAATCATTTTTCCTCTACTCTCCAGTTGAGCATCTTTGATAACAATTACATATTTTAATTTTTGGTTTATATCCTCAAGACCTTTCTTGTAATTTTCCCATTATTGAACTGTACTAAGACACACATTTTTAAAATTGTGACATTATTCATTTAATTGAAAAATAATTGTTTTTTTGTCCTATATGTTTGGAGATATTAAAATAGATTCATACTCTTTCTTTTAAAACATTCTCCATTCATTTGTTTTCATCATCATATTCAGTGATCTATTTATAAATATTTCTTCGAATTTAAAAAATACTAGTGATAATTTCATTGGAAGTTTTCTTTAGGGTCGTTATAAAAAATGTTTGTTAATCTTTATATTAATTCCATCTAAATTTCGTTATTTAAATTTTCAATGAAGAATACAGTTTTTGCATTTGATTAATTAACAAACAAATGATTTATTGAATTTAAATAAAATAATATCCTTATTATCATAATTTTAACTAAATGAGTATAATAATAAAAATAACTAATCTATTCCCTTTTTGAATCATTTTGTAACACCCCGACCCCAGTTACCCAAAGTCGGTGCGTTATTACATAACATTGGCATGATCACTAGAAAGATCAAGTCTCAAAAGACTGATTCATTTAGTAGCCTTGGAATAACTAGATACATTCATGAAGTTTACATTACATCATAAAGTGAAAAACTACTATAACAACATATTGTTTCCATAGTCCACACTATTATCCACTCTTAATATCCGAGCAGGTCATTCATAAATTACTTCCTCAAAACCTGGGAAAAATAAAACACGGAAAAGGGGTGAGCTCAAATTCCCAGTGAGGATAACAATATAGCGGAAACTTTCATAAATAAGAATAATCATATAAGGAAATATAAAACTAAAACAAAATCCTTTTAAACATGAACTTCAACATAGTATGGCAAATATAAAATGAAATAATTCCGTTTAATTATTCACATGGATATTCTACTAATCGAATAATCAAATGCAATATCAATAACCACTTTCATAATGATGGAATGCATAATGCCAGACTATCATAAGCACATAGCAAAGGCCTCGTGCCAAGACTACAAATACGATTTTGTCAAGGCCTTGTTCCAAGACAGTAGTTTGTCTCATGAGACCTACCGATGCATCGAGGAGCTATAGCGGGCTCCACCCATCACATATTAAGTCCAATGCATTCCTCATATGAACAGGTTTAAACATAACATAAACATTCGTATTAAAACTAGCATACGAAATGTCAATACTTTCTTTATAAACCATTAATGGTATAAAAATAGCACATCCACAGTCAAACATATCACAAAACCATCAATAAAATATGGAAGTTTTGTATCATAATAAATCAACTTCAAATAAGCTTAAAATCAATCAAAGGATGTTGACATAGATAAATTAAAACACTTTTTAGAGGAATATATCTTTCTATTTTGAAATTATTTAAGAGTCATGTATTTATAAAATAAAACATTTTATATGAAAATATTATTATATGCTTGTAAGGTAAGCTTCGACGATTTTATAATGGAGGAAAATAGCCGCACACGCCGTATAAGTTAAAAAACATTCTTACCTTAATTCTGTCGAAAAGGTTAAAAAGCACATTATTTGGAAAACGACGGAAAGATTCCTTTATAAACCTCTTATAAAAATTCAAACAAGGATATAAATGACATTAAACCATATTCTTGTAAATATTAAAAAAAATTTGAAATACATTTTTAAGAAACATGGATGTGGATGATAAAGAGATCCCTGTATATTATTACGTATAAACAACCCCGGATAATGAAGAGATTGCGAAATAAACCCTTACCTTGTACTTTTCCTTGGTTGAGGGTAGGTTAACCTACTGTATAATGGTGAAATAATTTTTATTAAATTATCCAAGAATCATATACATTATTATGTTATCATATATGGCCTTTTAACATTGCTTTGTTAATAATATCTTAGTATTATCGTCCATTCAGGTGTTAACTTACTCATTTTCTTTTATATGTTTTGTTACGTAAGCCATGTTTGTCAGGGATAGGTTTTATCTTATTCATATACAGAATTATATCAAGTCCTTAAACATTATTGTTAAATCTTCAAATGATAATTATACTCGAATGGATACGATGGAGAATGAATCTCATTGCGTTCGTGGAGACGGCAGTCCGTACGTACGCACGAGCGAAAATATCATTCTTTTGATATCAAAATAATATTTAATTGGAGGGTATATCTTATATAAAGAATCATTTTCATGTTATATTTATTATTTACATGAATTACACATCATTATTATACCCATCCAAATAATAATATATTGAATAACAATTACACCACGATGTGGAGACGGTAAGCCGTACGTACGCACGTATGGTGACTTGTCATTCAAAGGATGGGTAGAATACTGAATATGGTTGTACCACATTTATAATAATATTAAATTATATAGGAGATACTGGATTCATTATTTTAGAATGGGAATAACAAAGAAAGAAGAAGTTGAAGAAGAAATGAATTTGAAAAAGGGTGGTGAAGACATTACCTCTTCTTCGGGTTCTTCCTTTTGATTTGATCAAAAAGGCTCCATAGGCTGGCTTTCTGACTAAAGGAAGGCCTCAAGGATTAAGTGAGGGAATCTGAGAGAGTATTTGGGCAGGGGATGGCCGAATCAAAATGCTTTGAAGGTGTGAATTAATTAGAAGGAGGAGTGCCCTTTTATAAGAGGGGTGAGGGGCACCTTTGGAAAAGCTAGAAATATTAATTTATAATAAATTCATGTTCGGTTTCTAATGGCTCCAAAATGGATTGTTTATATTTTAAGGTGGGGATATGTAGAAAACCACTCAACCAATTGGATTTAGAGAGGTTTGGGTTACTATATTAACCTTATCTTTAAGTATTAACTCTTAGTTAATTAGTTTCACTTTTACAATGTCTCTTTGTATTTTTTTATTATATGATTAATAAACACACTATATACATCTAAGAGACCCCCAAGTTGTTCATTAATGATACAACTATCATGATATAAGTCTCTTTTCCTAACCTTAGATTTTTAAGAATTGAATATAAATTAATAATATAATATTTTTTTTAAATACTTTTATGTCAATTTTGACACTATTTGGAAATTTGATTTTTTTGAAAATTATAACAGAATTATTACTTCTAAAAAAGTTAATTAAATCATTTCTAACATGTCATATTAACCTATAAAATCATTTTAATTCATAAAATGTCTCAAATTATATTTATTTTGGTATTTATAATATCAATTAGTTTAATTTTTCACTATTATGGTAATTACTGCATCATCATTGTGTCATAAATAAATTAAATTATTTAATGTCTAAAAATTATAAATAAAATATAATTATGTAGGAAATCTTTTTAACTTTTAATGAATATTTATAATCGAATTTATCTTATGTTTAACCCTATATTAAAAATGTTTTATTAAATAAACCTTGATTTTAACTCTTTTAACTCTTCTTTGAATTAAATAATAATAAATGTCCTAATCTAATCCAAGTACACCTAAATGATAATATTTTATTCATAAGGTTGTTTTTGGTTGAGATAAACTTGTCCAATAGAATTATTACATGTGTTAGGGTAATATTAATATCATTTTTACCCTTAATTACCCTATTTACTTTTAACTGTTGTAAATAAAAGTAAAAAGTTACTATTCACCAAAAATTATTTTCATCTCATTGGACCACATTTTACTCCTTGATATTAACAGTGTCTCTCGGATTTTCGAAATTCCACTCACAGAAGCGGTAAAATTAAGTTTTATGAAAAAATCAGTTTTTTAACTACCACTTAGTGGTTTCACTATTCATCAAAAAATGAAGTTTTTCAGAAAAATACCAAAAATTCACCCTAGGCTAATTTCGATATTCCGAATCCAAAAATGAAGTCCATTTTGAAAAATAAAATTTATAAATTTCAAAAAGTGGGTATTACTATTCATAATGGCTAGTTTTTTTGGTTATGGTGTGTTAGAGCTCGATGTTGCGTACAACACACGCTATTGCATTATTCAAAGAGAAGCGTACCGTAGAAGATTGAGGTGTTACATTCTCCCCTCAAAATAATTTCATCCTTGAAGTTTCTATAATACTACCGCATGAAAAGACTCGGGTGGTTCTTCATCATAAGTTCCTTGGGTTCCCACGTTGCCTCTTCCATCTTATGGTTTCTCCACAAGACTTTTACCAGATTAGTCGTCCGGTTTCTCAATACTTGTTCTCTCGTATCAAGAATCCTAATGGGATCTTTGCAATAAGACATATCAGGTTCTAGTTCTAATTCCTCATAGGTGAGTACATGTGTTGTGTCAGGCATGTATTTCCTTAACAGAGATACGTGGAACACATCGTGAACTTTGGAGAGACTTGGCGACATTGCCAATCGGTAAGCTACAGCCCCAATTCGTTCAAGAATTTTGAAAGGTCTGATGTACCTGGGACTCAATTTACCTTTCTTACCCAAATGTATGACTCCCTTCCATGGAGATACCTTCATGAAAACATGATCACCGATTTCAAATTCCAAATCCTTCCTTTGATTATCGGCATAGCTCTTCTGCCTACTTTAAGATGTTTTGATATGGTTTTGGATTACCTTAACCATTTCCATCGTTTCCTCCACCAGTTCTGGGCGTACAAGTTTTCTTTCACCAAAGTCATCTCAACAGGTTGGTGTGCGACATATATTTTTGTATAACGCTTCATATGGTGCCATCTGCATACTCAAATGGAAGATATTGTTATAGTAAAATTATACCATAGGTAAATATTGATCCCACATCCCCTAAAAGTCAACTGAGAATTATCTCAACATGTCTTCTAAGGTTTGAATAGTTCATTTTGAATTTCCATCTGTTTGAGGGTGGTAGGCAATGCTCAAATGAATTTCAGTATCCAAGTCTTTCTGAATACTTTTCCAGAATCATGAAGTAAAACGGGGATCACGATCAGAAACAATCGATAAGCTTACTCCATGTAGTCTCACATCTTCATTAATATATAGTCTTGCTAGTTGTTCAAGTGGTAAATCTTCTCTTATTGCAAGAAAATGTGCTGACTTGGTAAGACGATCAACAATGACCCATATTGCATCGTTCCTTCTTGGATTCTTTGTTAGTCCCATGAAAAAGTCCATTGTGATATTATCCAATTTCCACTCAGGTATGGGAAGAGGATGCAATACTCCACCAGGTTGTTTCCTTCTAGCTTTCACTTGTTGACAAACCATACATCTTGACAAAAAATCGGCAATCTCCCTCTTCATGTTGTCCCACCAAAATGTTCCTTCAAATCTCTATACATTTTGGTGCTCCCATGGTGTATAGAGAAATTGGAACTATGAGCATCATCCCGCAATTCCCTTTTTAGATCAGGTATATCGGGAACACAAAGCCTCTTCCCAAATTTCAAAATTCCTTCTTCATACACAAAGTCTCTTAATCTCCCATCATTCACAGCTTTAATCTTCTTTTGAAATTCTTCATCATCGTTCTGAGAACTCATAAGACTTTCTAGTAATGATGGTTTGGCAACCATTTGAAAAAGCATTGATGTTTCACCTTCCCTGGTTATTCCCATGTCCATCTTCACCAGATCCATGAAAATTGGATCCCTTTCAATTCTCATATGGTTCAAAACTCCATGGTCTTTTCTGCTCATAGCATCTACCACCTTGTTTGCTTTCCCCAGGTGGTAGTGTATCGTACAACCATAATCCGTGTGTAATTCAAGCCATCTCATTTGCCTCATGTTGAGTTCTTTTTGTGAGAAAATATATTTCAAACTCGTTTGATTAGTATAAATCTCACATTTTTCACCATAGAGGCAGTGCCTCCATATCTTCAAAGAAAACATCACAGCTTCTAACTCGAGATCATGAGTAGGATAGTTTTTTTCATGAATTTTCAACTATCATGATGCATAGGCAATAACCCTATCATTCTTCATAAGGAGACAACCAAGTCCTTTCTTCGATGCATCACTATAAATAACGAACCCATCATTCCCCGATGGTAGATTCAATATAAGAGAATTGAATAATATTCTATTCAGTTCTTCGAAATATTCTTCACACTCTTTCATCCAAACAAATTTAACCCCTTTACGTGTGAGCTTCGTTAATAGGATGTCCAATTGGGAAAAAGTATGGACGAAACGTTGATAATAACCTGCCAAACCAATAAAACTACGTACCTCAGTTATACTCGTTGGTGCATGCCATTCTTGGATTGCCTTGGTCATAGAAGGATCTACAGAGATTCCATGTTTAGAGACAATATGGCCAAAAAAAGAAATATCCTGAAGCCAGAATTCACACTTGCTAAACTTCCCAAATAATTCATGTATTCTCAGAGTCTTCAGGATAATGCGCAAGTTATTTTCATGATCTTCGTAGCTTTTGGAGTATACCAAGATATCATCAATAAATACCACCACAAATTCATCAAAATATTCCTTGAAAACTCTATTCATCAGATCCATGAATATAGAGGGTGCATTAGTCAATCAAAAAGGAATTACTGTAAACTCAAAATGCCCATACCTGGTTCAAAATGCTGTCTTCGTAATGTCTTCCTTATTCACACACAACTAATGGTATCCATATCAAAGTTCAATATTTGAAAAGTATTTAGATCCATGCAGTTGGTCAAATAAATCATCAATACGAGGTAGGGGATACTTGTTCTTTATTGTTATAGCATTTATCTCCCTATAGTCGATACATAACCTCATAGATCCATCTTTCTTTTTAACAAAAGAACAGGGTCTCCCCATGGAGAAACACTAGGGTGAATAAATCCCTTATTACTCAATTCCTCTAGTTGTTTCTTTAGTTTAACTAATTCTATAGTATCCATTCTATAAGGGTTCTTCGATATAGGCCTTGATCCAGGAATTAAATCAATGGAAAACTCAACTTCTCGTTCTGGAGGATGTCCAGGTAAATCTTCCGGAAACACATCTACATATTCTTTCACAATAGGTACATCCTCTATTTGAACATTCCTTTCCTCACACACAGTCATTTCATCCTCTTCCTCCCCAATAATTTAATTTAGTTGAGCTGCTGGGGGTGGATCTATATAATAATTAGGTGGTGAAGATTATGGTCTTAAGATAAGGTGTTCCTTATCATCATCATCAAAAATTGTAACCTCCTTCTTCTTATAATAAATCTTCACATCATGGTCCAAAATCCAATCCATACCGAGGATTATATCAAAATAAATCATAGGTATGATGATGAGATCAGCAGATAAAGAACATTTATGTGCTCTAATGGGGACTGATTCACAAAACATTGTTGCAATGATACATCCATTAGGAGTTTTAACTGACAACTCCCTTGTTAAATAAAATTGTAAATATCTAATTTTCATAGAAAACTGGGAGGATATGAAATAATGCAATGATCCAGAATCAAATAATGCATTTTCTAAACGTGAGAAAACAATTAAATTACCTGCCACCACGTCTTTCAGAGATTCTGCCTCAGCAGTAGTGATAGCATAAGCTTGGCCTTGATCCCTTGTATTTTTCTGAGGTAAGTTCCCCTAATTTTTAGGACATTCATTTGCATAATGTCCTATCTCCCTGCAATTGTATCATTGGACATCGGTAGCTTCCTTTTTCCCCTTGTAATCATGAGCTTGGTAGCCTTTTTCACCACACATGTAACATACTCACATTCCCTTCAAGCAAGTATTGGGGGGTTTCTTCCCACATTTACCACAGGATGGATATTCAACCTTTCCCTTCTTCCCATTATTTCCATTCCTAGATTGATCAGAAGATATATTCTTCTCCTGCTTTTCTTTAAAGTCATATGAATTAGAGAATTCTTTCTCTGTCTTGACAGCACATGAGACAATGTCTTCGTACGACGAGAAGGATTGTGAGACTAATGCCGGATGGAGAAATGGTTTTAACCCATCAAAGAAACGATCAATCTTACTTATTTGGTTATGTATATAATCTCCAACATACCTTGTTAACCTTGTAAAGTTAGCCTCATACTTTGTGACATTCACATCCTCCTTTTGTCTCAAACTCAGAAATTGCCTTTCCATTTTTTCTCTATGGTCACGAGGAAAGTATTTTTCTAAAAACAGATCTTTGAACTCCCTCCATTCCATATTTGATACTTAATCATCTTCCTTCGTGTTTTGAATCAATGACCACCATTGATCAGCATCTCCAGGGAGGTGGTAAACTTCCATGATAACTTTTTCCCTTTCACTACTCCCCAAAGCCTGAATTATTTTCTCTAGGGAATTTATCCATTCCTCAGCTACTAAGGGATTTGTACTCCCATTGAACGTTGGTGGTTGTTACATCATGAATCTATATAACATTGATCTTCCACGCTGCGGATTAGGGTTCTCCATACGGGTAATGTTATTATTCATAACCTGAGTGAGTTGTCCCAGTATGGTGATTAGATGATCGGCACCAGTTTCATCACCAGCTCCACTATAATTATCCTGAGCAGAAGGGAAATCACTATATTTAGTGCGTGCATTTATAAGGTATCCATTTATTCCACTAGGCGCCATTTCTAAAAAATGGAAAAATCTAGATCAGTTTATGAATAAAAATACATAATTTCATACTTATAAAACACTTAACACAAATTGAACTATTTATGGATATAATCCATAATCAAAAAAATGATTTCTTTGAGGAAGTATATACTCATAAACCATTCGTAATGATTTGTAAAGAAAATGAGAGTTATCCTAAGCATATCCCCCTGGATTGTTGTTACCAAGAGTGCAGCAAGGCCCGTTGTCGTGCACCAGTTCATGTTCGACTCTAGCTCAAAGCGGTGTTTTCGGGTTTTACCCCTAGGTACATCTGTGCCAGAGCCGCCTCTACCTGCTCGTATCCAGACAGGGATGAATTGCTCAGAAAACTCACAAAATCTCTACAATACCAAAATTCTTGGAAGTTATTATATACTAATCCTCAAAGTCCATCTTAGGTCTATGTGCTCTAATCATAGTTTATCTAAATATAGATTCCAAGGTTTGTACTAAACTTACTCTGATACTAACTGTAACACCCCGACCCCAGTTACCCAGATTCGGTGCGTTATTACATAACATTGGCATGATCACAAGAAAGATCACGTCTCGATAGACCGATTCGTTTAGTAGCCTGGGAATAACTAGATAATTCATGAAGTTTACATTACATCATAATGTGAAAAACTACTATAACAACATATTGTTTCCATAGTCCACACTATTATCCCCTTAAAGTATCCTTGCAGGTCATTCATAAATTACTTCTTCACAACCTGGGAAAAATAAAACATAGAAAAGCGGTGAGCTCAAATGCCCAGTAAGGATAACAATATAGCGGAAACTTTCATAAATAAGAATTAACATTTAAGGCAATGTATAACTAAAACAAAAGCCTTTTAAACTTGAACATAAACATAGTATGTAAAAAATAAAATGATATAATGCCATTTACTTATTCACATTGATATTCTACTAGTTGAATAATCACTCGCAATATCAATAACCACTTTCATAATGATGGAATGCATAATGCCAGACTATCATAAGCACATAGCCAAGGCCTCGTGCCAAGACTAAAAATAAGATTTTGTCAAGGCCTTGTTCCAAGACAGTAGTTTGTCTCATGAGACCTACCGATGCATCGAGGAGCTATAGCGGGCTCCACCTGTCACATATTAAGTCCAATACATTCCTCGTATGAACAGGTTTAAACATAACATAAACATTCGTATTAAAACTAGCATATGAAATGTCAATAATTTCTTCATAAACCACGATTGGTATAAAAATAGCACATCCATAGTCAAACATATCACAAAACCATCAATATAATATGGAAGTTTTGTATCGTAATAAATCAATTTCAAATAAGCTTAAAATCCATCAAAGGATGTTGATATAGATAAAATTAAAACTTTTTTTAGAGGAATATCTCTTTCTATTTTGAAATCATTTAAGAGTCATATATTTATAAAATAAAACATTTTCTTTGAAAATATTCATATAATCTTGTAATGGAAGCTTTGACGATTTTATAACGGTGGAAAATAGCTGCACCCGTCGTATAAGTTAAGAAAAACATTCTTACCTTAATTCTGTCGGAAAGGTTAAAAAACACCTTGTTTGGAAAATGACGGAAAGATTACTTTATAAACCTCTTATAAAAATTCAAACAAGGGTATAAAAGACTTTAACCCATATTTTTGTAAATATTAAAAATGTTTTGAAATACATTTTTAAGAAACATAGATGTGGATGATAAAGAGATCCCAGTAGATTATTACGTATAAACAACCTCGGATAATGAAGAGATTGTGAAATAAACCCTTAACTTATACTTTTCCTTGGTTGAGGGTAGGTTAACCTCCTGTATAATGGTGAAATAACTGTTATTAAATTATAAAAGAATCATATACATTATTATGTTATCATATATGGTCTTTTAAACTTGCTTTGTTAATAATATCTTAGTATTATCATCGTTTCAGGCGTTAACTTACTCTTTTTCTTTTATATGTTTTGTTATGTAAGCCATGTTTGTCATGGATAGGTTGTATCTTATTCATATCCATAATTATATCAAGTCCTTAAACATTATTTTTAAATCATCAAATGATAATTATACTTGAATGGATACGATGGAGAATGAATCTCATCGCGTTCGTGGAGACGGTAGTCAGTACGTACGCACGAGCGACAATATCATTCTGTTGATATCAAAATAAAATTTAATTGGATGATATATCTTATATACATAATCATTATCATGTTTTATTTATTATTTAAATGAATTACATATCATTATTATAACCATCCAAATAATAATATACTGAATAACAATTACACCACGACGTGGAGACGGTAAGCCGTACGTACGTACGTTTGGTGACATGTCGTTCAAAGGATGGGTGGAATAATGAATATGGTTGTACCATATTTATAATAATATTACAGTATATAAGAGATACTTGATTCATTATTTTAGAATGGTAATAACAGAGAAAGAAGAAGTTGATGAAGAAATGAATTTGAAAAAGGGTGGTGAAAACATTACCTCTTCTTCGGGTTCTTCTTTTTGATTTGATCAAAATGGATCCATAGGTTTCCTTTCTGACTAAAGTAAGGCCTCTAGGATGAAGTTAGGGAAGTTGATAGAGTATTTGGGCAGGGTTTGGCCGAACCAAAAGGCTTTTAAGGTGTGAATTAATGCGAAGGACGAGTTCCCTTTTATAAGAGTGGTGAGGGGCACCTTTGGAAAATCTAGAAATATTATTTTATAATAAATTCATATACAGTTTCTAATGGCTCCAAAGTGGATTATTTAAAGTTTAAGGTAAAGATAGGTCGCAAACCACTCGACCAATAATATTTATACAGGTTTGGGTTACTATATTAACCTTATTTTTAAGTATTAACTCCTAGTTAATTAGTTTCACTTTTACAATGTCTCTTTGTATATTTATATTATATGGTTAATAATATTACTATATACATTAAAGAGACACCCAAGTGGTCCATTAATGATACACATATCATGATATAAGTCTCTTGGCCGAAACATAGATTTTTAGGAATTGAATATAAATTAATAATATAATATTTGTTTTAAAAACTTTTTTATGTCAATTTTGACAGTATTTGTAAAATTGATTTTTGTGAAAATCATAAAATAATTATTACTTCAGAAAATTTAATTAAATCATTACTAATATGTCATATTAACCTATAAAATTAGTTTAATTCATAAAAAGTCTCAAATTATATTTATTTGGGTATTTATAATATCAATTAGTTTAATTTTTCACTATTATGGTAATTACTGCATTCTCATTGTGTCATAAATAAATTAAATTTTTTAATGTCTAAAAATTATAAATAAAATATCATTATGTAGGTGGTATTTTTACTTTTCAAATGAATATTTATAATCTAATTTATCTTATTTGTATCCATATATTGTAAATTTTTTAGTAAATAAAACGTGAATTTAACTCTTTTAACTCTTCTTTGAATTAAATAATAATAAATGTCATAATCTAATCCAAGTGGACCTAAATGATAATATTTTATTCCTAAGTTTTTTTTGGTCGAGATACACTTGTCCAATAGAATTAAGACATGTGTTAGGGTAATATTAATATCATTTTTACCCTTAATTACCCTATTTACTTTTAACTGTGGTAAATAAAAGTAAAAAGTTACTATTCAACAAAAATTATTTTCATCTCATTGGACCACATTTTACTCCTTGATATTAACCGTGTCTCTTGGATTTTAGAAATTCCACTCAAAGAAGCGGTAAAATTACGTTTTATGAAAAATTCAGTTTTTTAACTGCCACTTAGTGGTTTCACTATTCATCAAAAAATGAAGTTTTTCAGAAAAATACCAAAAATTCACCCTAGGCTAATTTCGATATTCCGAATCAAAAAATGAAGTCCATTTTGAAAAATAAAATTTATAAATTTCCAAAAGTGGGTATTACTATTCATAATGGCTAGTTTGTTTGGTTGTGGTGTGTTAGAACTCGATGTTGCGTACAACACACACTATTGCATTATTCATAGAGCAGTGTACCGTAGAAGCTTGGGGTGTTACACATTTGATTACTAATATATATTTAAAAGTTTTAATGTTTTCATTGGAGTCATATGTGATTCTAAATACTCATTTTGAACCAAATTGATTTGAATATTTTAGAAAATTTGTAAAAATGCAATTATTATTTCTCATAATAGAATATAATTCATTATTATCTGACTTTTTCAAGAACGCAACATATTTTGAAGAACATTATTCATTATATAACCTAATATCATCATCTATGTTCAGCCCCATAAGATATTTTTTTCGTATATTATTTTTGTGATTTCTATCAATAATAAAAACAAAGTATTTGAAATATATGAATTCATTATATGAATATTGGCACTTTCATTGTCTGGTACTCAATTTAGGTTCAACTAAAGAATCGTCTTTGTTCTCTTCCATTATATCTTAACTAGATGGAACACTAGATCTATGTAAAAAAGGAAAAATTTTATTTTAATTATCCTTATAAAATTTATTCTTAAAAAAGTGTAAAACTCTTTTTTCAGAAATGACATTATCTTCTATGTGTATTATCCTATATGATTTATTATTATTTTTAATTGGAAAAAAACTTATTTATTTTTTTAGATTTATTTTTAGTTATTTTATAAATAGAAACTCTTTAAAATTATAACCACCCAAATTATTTAAGATATGAAAAAGTTTGGTTTCATCCTCCTCAACTTCAACTTCTGAACATTTATTATTATAGTTTTTTGTTTGGGACTCATCCCACATATCTTATATGTTTCATGAATATAATAAGTATTCATAAAAAAGGACCACCGGTACCCATTATGGGATGTATTTTGGTTATAGAATGATAGGAAAAATAGTTGGATGTCCACAAGATACGGGGGATGATTCTCTGCTAAAAAAATATATTATAATTGTTTTCTTATAAAAGTGAATTCTTTTGTTTGAGTTTGGGTGGTCTATTCAAATCATCTCATGATCATGAGAGACTGGACTTTGATCATGTAATCGAGATAATGACAACAAGGAAACACATCAAGAATGCATACAACCATCATGAAAATGAGAATTACTACAACTTATTTAATTGATTTTATCATCATTTTATCATCTATTTTTAAGTTAATTTCCTTATCATTTTTATCCAATACTTATTTAGTTTTTCACATTTTTTGGGGATTCATATTTATCTTCCAACTATCTGCAAAATCTATATAAAAGATAAAATGTTCTTATCTTCCAATGTTTCATTGCTTTCCATTATCTTTATTTTATCAAATATCCAACACAACATATTTATTCGATGTTCCTGGATGATAAGAATTTATCGTTATTGAAATAAAAAATAATAGAGGATTCTCATGTGCCCATTTTGGTGAATTCTAATGATATAATGGTCACATGAGCCTCCTTTACTCTTCTTGTTTTCAACAACGTGAAAGGTTTTTCAGCTAAGAACATTGAGTCAATATGTATTATTGGAATTTCAATATATAAAGTAAATTTAAATCATTATAAAATTGGCAGTTAATATTTTTTTAAAAAATTGGGTTGTCTTAGAATCATCTACACCTCAATCGGTCACACAGAGTGGTTTGTATGACTCCAAGTGCTTATTTTTAATTAAAATTGATATAAATTTTAGTAAAAAGGAAAAGGGAATACTCAAAACCAATACAATATATTAATATTATTTTTATACATTATTAAAATAATTTATAAGTCATTTATGATGTCTGGGAATATTCTTCACCTCAACTTGATACATGTTTTGTCCGATGTGACTCCAAGTGTCCATTATTAGTTTAAAATTGACATTTCAGTTCAAAAAAATCACTCACTGAAAACCAATAAAATGTGTTCATATTTTCCTGATAATTTTTTAAAATGATTAATATGTTTTTTTTTGTGTAGGAATTGTTTTCATATGAAACTGATACACGATGTGATCGGTATGATTCAAAGTTCATGTTTCCTATTTTAAATAAAATTTTAGTAAAAATGACATGTGACATACTCAAAACCAATAAAATTAACTTATATCATTTTGATACATTATTAAAATTATCCATAAGTCATTTTATACATATAAGAATTACTCTCACCTTAATCGGAAACACGGTGTCACTGGTATCACACCAAGTGCGCCTTTTTATTTAAAATTGACTTCAATTTTAAAAAAAATTGAAACTAACCCACTAAAAAATGTGAAAAATCTTTCAGATTGATTTTATAATTTAGGAAAAATATTGATACTTCATTTTAGAATTGTAGGAATTAGTTTCACATAAATCTGATACACAATGTGCCCTTTATGACTCATGGTGTCTCTTATCAGGTAAAATTTGATATTTTTGTTCAAAAACAGTCTCTCACTAAAAATTGAGACAACACACTCTAGTTTTCATAATAATTTAGTAAATTTATCCTAGTGTAATTTTTTACATGCAATAATTCATCTCTATTCAAACAGATACATGATTTGATCAATATGAGTCAAATTGCATGTTTTCAATTTAATATGATATTTTAGTAAAATAAAAAAGTGACATAATCAAAATCAATAAAATGAATTAAGATTATATTTATAATTTATGAAAATTATCCATAAGTAATTTTTGACAAGTATCAATCACGTATACCTCAATCTGATACACGGTGTGACTGGTATGACTCGAAGTGCATCTTTTTATTTAAAATTGACATCAATTTTAGTAAATAGGAAAATTGTCTTACTCAAAACCTAGAAAAATTAATTAAATTATTTTTATACTTTATTAAAATAGTCTACATTTCATTTTTAGCATGAAATAATCAGCTTCACCACAATATCATAGACGATGTGCCCAGAATGGCTCAATGTGTCCATTGTCAGTTTAAAATTGATATTTTAATTTAAAATGTTTTACTCAATAAAAACTCATAAAACACACTCAATTTTTTGATACTTTATGAAAATTATTCCTATGTCATTTTTGACTTGTAGGAATTGGTTTGAAATCAAATTAGTGCATGATATGATCATTATGAGTCAAAGTGCTTATTTATAGATTAAAATTTCATTTTAGTAAAAAAGAAAAGTTATGTATTCAAAACCAAAAAAACCTATTATGATTGTTTTTATACATTAGGAAAATGATCCATATTTTATTTGAAACATGTAGAAATCGTCTAAATGATAATATGATGCATTATGTGACTGGTATGACTCTAAGTGCATATTTTTATATTAAATTGATATAATTTTTTAAAAAAATAATAACCAACCTACTCAAAACCATGAAAAAACTTTAAAATAGTTTTTATATTTTAGGAATATGATCCATAAGTCATTTTTATGTGTAATAATCATAAAAACCTTAATAAAATACAATATGTTCTTATTATGAATCAATGTATCCATTATCAGTTTAGAATTGATATTTTATTTCAAAATGTGTCACTCAATGAAAATTATGGAATTGCACTCGGATTGTATGAAAATTTTACTAAAATGATCCATAATTAATTTTCCATGTGTATGAATAGTTCTCATATAAAACAAACACATGATGTGATTACATTGAGTCCAAGTGCATGTTTATTGTTTAAAATGGATTTTTAGTAAAAAAGACATGTGAGGTACACTAAACTAAGAAAACACATTCAGATTGTTTTAATACTTTTGGAAAATGATACATAATTTATTTGATGCATGTATGAATTATAATCACTTATATTTTATGCACTGTGTTACTGTTTGGACTCCAAGTTCATCTTTTCAATATATAAGTGTCGTTTAGTACAAAACATGCATCACAACATCAAAACCAAGAAAATGAGCCCATATTATTTTCTCATCATTATATCCTTATCATTTTTATCTTATAATTATTTATATTACATCAGTCATGGTATGGGGGAATAAATAAAAGAAAACCTACCTAAGTTTTCATGAGGAGGATCTAAATTGAGACCTCCCAAACACTACCACAGGATGCAACAATTAGGCAACACCCATGTTTATTTATCTTATACTTATTTAATTAAATTTCACAGAGACAATTATTCAATATGAACAAGAAATGGTTTGAAGTGTATGAGTCAACCTCAAATCAATCTAATACATATTGTTCCTATTATGACTCGAATATTATTTTGAAATTAAAACTTTTTATTAATTAATTTCATTACATTATTACTAAAATTGGAATTTTTTATATAGTTGTGTTATTTTTCTTGAGTAGTGTTGGATTGGTTGTAAATATCATGAGTCATGTTTATGATCAAAATACAAAAGAAAAATGATGTTTTGATTGTATGTAAAAAATTTTACTTATGTAATTATATAAACAAATGTTTTTAATATATTTATTATAGTGTTTTTATACTTGTATTTTTTTGGGAATTATCTTTCATTAATATTCTATATTGGTAATTATCTTTTTGATATCTCGTTCTATTTTAGGTGTTTAAATGTGTTGTTACAACACATTACACTAGTGTTGTAATGTGCTGTTAGAACACACTATAGTATGCCCCTTTATCAGTGCTTTTACAACCACTAATAATGGTTCTTTTATCAGTGCTTCGATTAGAACTCACAAAGGCCCCATTTATCAGTGCTTATAGAAGTGATGATAAAGTTTCCATATATCAGCACTAAAAAATCACAAATAAATTACTTGGTCGTTTAATCTTTATCTATTAGTTAGTTATTCTCTAACACTGATAAAGGATATTTTAGTGTTGTTAAAGTCTGATTCTATAGTAGTGGATGTTTCATTGGATCAAAATTGAAATCACATGGCACATGATTATTTATTATTATAAATTTTCCATTTCCTAATTCCTTATGAAATATTTACATGTTTGACGAGGTATATATAGGTATGAATATTTTTATGTTATACTCATGCACATTGATTATGTCATTATACACTTATGCTCAAGTTATGAGGACTTATGAAATTTATTTTTTAATGATTATGTTTTCCCTTACTAATAATTTGATATCACCCTTCTTATAATTCCTTTTTCCCAATTATTAATGAATTATGTTGAATGGGTTATTTCAAGAAGCTATTTAAAATGTATAATGATGATGTATTAATTTGAAAATCAAATAATGGTCTGTGTGGGATAAATTCTCATGTGAATCCATGTGAATTGTTTATTGAGCTTTTTTTATACTTCTCTGAAGCTCTTGCCCTAAAAAGTAATCGAGCTTGTAAGTGACCAAATTTTTATTTATTGTCTTGCAGGGTTTGGGGGAACCAAATTGGGTCATAATTATCGATATTAAAGATGGAAATATAAAATTTAGGATTTCATCACTGAATTCAAGAGTGAGGGTTCTGAGCTATTTTACTTGGATTTGGAGTTTTATTTTTCATGGTTAATTTAATATTTTTGGGCTCAGGGTTTCCTCAAGTTTAATATAATATAAAGGTATAGGGAATATATTTTTTTGTATTCTTCCCTCACTTACCCTCTTTCAATCTCCATCAATTTGAGATATTTTTTGGGGTGTTTCAATTAAAAATTGAGGTACGATTTCCTATTTACTTTTTCATTTTTATTCGTTATTGACATTCACTGATTTTTTTGTGGGATTGAATTATTTTTTTTGGAATCATTTCATCTATATAATGGTGGAATATTTTCATAAAGGTGAGGATTTTTCATCAATTTTCTCATGTATGCCTCGAGGTGATGATCACACATCAGTGTTCACTATTTGGATAGAGTTGTATCTCTTTATGAATCTTCCTGATGATTTTTTCTAAATTTCATTAAATAAACCATTGGATTGGGCATTAAAAAAAATTTATATGATTTATTGTGTTGAATTTCAGGAATTGATCACACCTTGGTGGTCAAGGTCTGAGTGAGAAAATGTTATCCATTGACATTTTAGGCACTATGCATATTTAATTAAAAATTCTTAATTAACTATAAATTATTAAAATTGATTTATTTAGATGTTATGGCATGATTTCAAAATCATATGGGTTGGTGATAGTTGGTTTGACTGGGATTATTTTTTATTGGGATTACTAATCTACATGAAATGTAATAACTCTATCAATTTGGTAAGTGATCCCATGACAATGAACCCTTAGTTTGAGTTCTTGATATACAACATGTGATATTTGGTCACACTACTAGAGGTGAATGAGATTTTTTAATAGGTGAATAATTTTATTTAAATGAAATTACAATAAATGTAAAAGGTCTAAAGGTTTGTTATTATCCCTTATGAACTAAATTAATATAACATTCGTGGATGGATAGGGGTTTGATTATTAATGTGTTCCTTGATAGGCAAGAACATTTGAAACTATCTTGGACCCAATTCCAATAGTCTTCAAGTTCTTTATTATGATAATAGTCAATGAGATTTATGGGACCCTAAGGGGTAAATGTTAAATGAATCTAACATGAACATTTTCATACTGGATTGGTTTCTTTAGTTTCCTTGATAAAGGATGAGTGTGAAATGCAATGACTGGACCATGTGATCTAAGATGAAACTGTTAAATTACTTAGATTCATAGGGATAGTTGAGATAACTATGGGGTGATTATTCCTCCCATAATAGCATGTGATCACTCGAGTGGGTAGACCCTGTGTAGATTGATGATGGTTTGGGTGTGATGGTTAAGGTAGGATGACCATGTGAAGAGAGATAGACTTTGTGTAATATCTCTAGTGTAGTGCAAGAATGACATTACATATAAGGCCATAGAGGTCATCACATGATCGTGGGTAAAAATTGTGATGTTATTCCATCTATGATATGTTTGTGGAGGAAGAGTTGAGAATGAAAAGGAGGAACACATTTAGGGTGTTCAAGTTATGGTGTGACCTAGGGGAACCATGTGGGTTCTCTAGTGTTTTATAAACCCTTGAGGGGGGTAGTTTGGTAATGGGTAGTTATGATTTTGGGTGTCCCCTTAAAACAAAAAATGATGATGTGAAACTGTTATGAAAATAGTTGTAATGAACCCAACCCTAGTAAAATAGAGTTAGTGGTTAGTTTATTACATGGTCACTATATACGAGGAATAATATCCTAATGGACCGGATATAATATTAGTCATAGAAAAATAAATTCATACATGAATCTCATAATACAATTAAAAACATAAAATAAAAATAGTATTTTTTTAGTAAACCATTATTCTATTTATCATATCTATGTATATCAATCATAAAAAAATTCTTATCATCCAAGGGAGAGGAAACATAAGAATGGGTTAATATATAATGCTCAGTATGGTTATGCATATAGTAGAACCCATCATTAATAAATATGGAATAATCAATATATTAATGTGACTAACTAAAATGTGTTCTATTTAATCAATAAACTGAGTGTGAAGCATAATATGGTATGAATAAATGAAAATTTAATTCCAATAATCACATGATCTTGAAACTTATCCATGAATATTATAAATAATCAAATAATCGTATTGAAATAAATAAATAATATCATAATAAGGTAATTCATAATGTCAAACATCATTACCATACTATCAAGGCCTTGTTCTAGGATATATTACAAAAATGGGTAAAGTGTCGACCAAATACCTAAGACATTTTTTCTCATAAGACCTACTAACACGTTGAGGGGCAATAAAAGACACACCCATCACATACTATATCTAATTCATCCCTCATATAAAAGGGGTAAAACATAATCAACATAAAAAATTTTATTGAAAAAATATCATATGAATTGTTTATAATTACCACCACTAATAAACATAATCATTAACCATTCAGAGTAATATGATGAACGGTATCAAAATAGAGAATCCCCAATGAAACTGATCCTAAAACATAATAAGTAATAATAAGGATGTAATTGTTACAATATATACTTAGTGGTGTATAAATAAGATAATGGTTGCTGTTGTTGATGAATAAAAATTCAACAATGTGATCATTAAAAACTTTATTGGCGAAAATAATCTTTCAATATTGAAATTCAAATTTTCAAAATAATAGTTCAAAAAAATATTGTAACAATATTTGGATTGAAAAAAAATATTGAATCATATAAATTAATATTTAATGCATCGATTGGTCAGGAAGGTGGGAAGTTTTGTTTCTTTTTTACTCATTAAAACAAATATTCCATTCAATTGTTTTTTAAAAAAGTCAAAAAGTGACATGTTTGAAAAATAATAGGAATATTACTTTTCAATTTTTTTATTAAAAACCCTACATGGTAAAAATTTATTTAATAAATCATTTGGATAGTTTTTTCAAAAATTAAACATATTTTTAGAAAACATGGATTTTGATGCAAAACGGATATTTTTATCAGAAAGAGAAATAAAATCATCTTTCCTTAAAAACATTTTCTCTTTGGTTTTGAGTAAAAATATAAAAAAATTATATAATTACATTAAAAATATTTAATTTCTAGATTATAAGAAAATATATGAGTTTATTAATATTTTGATCATATTATTTCTTCACTGTAAAATTAATCATAAACAATCACATTAAACAGTGAGATTGTAACATAAACTTCTAACACTATGGTAACATTTGA
This sequence comes from Viscum album, assembly GCA_963277665.1. Lineage (NCBI taxonomy): Eukaryota > Viridiplantae > Streptophyta > Magnoliopsida > Santalales > Viscaceae > Viscum > Viscum album. The sequence continues at coordinate 273,860,945 of OY728142.1, read as the reverse complement.
ATCACAAACCCTGTGAAATAAATAACAAAAAAAACTTTAAAATAATTAAGATAAATGCATTAGTGATACAACATATCAAAGGGGTAGTATATGAACCACACAAAATAAATAAGTGGCTAATATGGCATATGCTTCACAGAAACAAAAGTTAGATGAAAAACCCTTACCTATGTTCTGATTTCATTCATATGTGTTTGTATCTCCTATATAAAAACTCTATATTTATTATATATAACAACAAATAAATTTTAAATTATAATTCTTTTTCTAAATAATTTTTTGTTATATTATATTATATATTTATTATATACATAGAGCTTATAAAAAGAAAAAAAACACTTTAATTCCTAATTTAATATTGTTACATTATTCAATTAATATATATATTAAAATTAAAACTATTTTATGGGGAGAAAAATAAAATATAGAAAAACTGAAATGAGAAAATAATGATCTCCCTGGTATGTAAAAATCATCCCCCACAAAAAAATGCAATAAAAAGGAAACAGAATGTTAGTTAACCAATCAAAATTATAGAAAATGGAAATATAAATCATAGAGATTCATTGAGGATAATAATTAATGAATGAATTAATTAATATTTATAGGAGGTATTGTGATAGTTGTAATAATAACCTAACTATTGTGAATAATAACATGACCATTGAAAATTATAACTTAACTATTGGGAATATTAATATGACAGTTTCCATAGTAATTTAACATAAACATAATTTTTTTTGATATAAATAATATTTCTCATGTGTAACATATTTAAATATAAACATTATAATTCTTAAAACTAAATATATTTATTAAAATACTCGAATAAAATACCTACAGATTTTTAATAAACTGTATTTCAATGTTTTTCATAAAAATCATAATTTTTAAATTTAAAAATAAAAATTACCTTTGTTAGAAATATATTTGGATAAATTTATATCATTTTTTAAATCATCACGTAAAAAATTTTATAGAGTGGTTTGTTTTGTAATTTTTTGAAATACTTCAATTTTTATGTGAATATTAAAAATAAAAATTTTCACGTATTTGGTGTATCTAAAATTACATCATTAGTGATACAATATTGAAATAATAATTTTTAGAAATTTAGGTTCATGAAAAATAAATTAAATTTTATAAGTGATTTATTAAAATAAAAGAAACTAAATTTCCAAATCAAAAAAAATCCAAAGTCTAAAGTGAAAAGTGATTCCTTAAAATAATCATTTTTCCTTATTCGAGTTACCTTTTTAATAAACCATGGTATTTATTATTATAAATAAATTTAAATTCTTAATACATTTTTATTAAATATATATATGATTTATATTGTCAAAAATTCACTATTACATGTTTAACCAATGATATAGTATTTTATTTAATATTTTATACTAAAATTACCCCTCTACTCAAGTATAAATAGCCCCTCTCCCTCTCCTAGGAAAACCACTCCTCCATCACATTACAAAACCAATGTTCTACCTAAATACTCTCTCTTAATACATAATCATACTTGGGGATTTTTTTGGTTAAGACTAACTCCATTCATCAAGGCACCCTAATGCCATACAGGAGAAATCACACTAAGAAGGAGTAAGTTTTTTTTCAAACTCTTCATTAATTTTCTTCTTATTCTCTCTATTTTTACAATATATTTAAAAATAAAATATTTTAATATTTTACTATTAATACATTTAAAATTATATTAATGATTTTAAACTACTATAAAAATTGTAATTTTGTTGTATTTATATTTTCTACTTCATTTTCATCATATTTGGACAGTGTTCCCATTAACTATCGGGTAACCTCTAACAAGGATGTTGTCAATTATTTCATTACCACCAAACACATTCCTGGTTATTATAAATTATTATATATATATATATATATATATTAATATATAAATACATCTATTTTATGCTTCTATACATAATTATTCTAATGTATAAATAAAGTTTAACAAAATAGTGAAATCGAATAAAAATGGGAAATTTTTAAGGAAAAAAATAAATAAAAATGTCATGAATTTAAAAATGTAAATTAGAAAATTATAAAATGAATCTAATTGATATATAATGTTATAATTTAAAATAATTCACTTCTATAAAAAAAATTTAAAAAACCTATTTTTATTATTATTGAGGTGGAAAAGTATTGAAATAAATCGGTATTTAAGAAAAGTGGATTCTTGAACTTAACTCCCTTTATTTGGGTTATCCCTATATAATGAAATATTTTGTATTAATATTATTCTAATGTTCATTAAATATCATTTCACTATTCATTCATTTTCTTTTAAAGGATATAAATGTTTCCATCTTTATTTTTAAGAAAAATTCAATGATTTTATAAAAATAATTTTCTTTTCAAAACATATCATTGAATCTTCTGGAATTTTTTCTTCTTTGCTTGAAAATGATGATGTTTGCACCAAATATGTTTTCCCTTATTTATTTTTTAAATCTAAAGTTTATCAATTAATGTATGATTTATGGCATCCTTATGAAAATCATCCATTTCAATGGGTTATTTGGTGACTACAATTATTATACATTCTATGTGGAATGCATGATTATGTGAATATTTTAATATGATGGGTTGGAAAGAAATTATATATCCTTCCAATGCATTGGTTAATGTGATATTTCTCATGAGATTATGTTTATTATGATTGAACATGATGTTATCTTTATTCACTATGATGATGTTATTATTGTTCACATATGTTATCCATCAACATGATGTTATCATTATTCATAGCTATGGGTGGTATTTAACAATTATTACATGATGTTTCATTTTTATAAATTGCATCATTCCATGTCTTTTTGAAAATTAATTCTTCATTCTTATGATTATGATCCAATGATTTTGGAATTATTATGATTATTATTGGTACTCATTTATTACTGATTCATGTCTCTTATGTTATCCATGTTAGCATTCTCCTTATTCGGAATTTAGGTCAACCCTTTAATATAAGTATATACACAAGTGACGACATGTAATAAGAAGAACGTGATATTTTAGAAGGATGAAGAATAAATTTACAAATATAATTTTAATTTTTATTATGTATAAGTGATGAATATTCTAAATTTTCAAAATATACTAATCCTTTTTATCCTTAAATATATGAAAATTATGTTTTTTATCTTTAAAATGATTTAATAGTTGTGTAAGAGAAATGAGGGTCTTTATAGTTGATATCAAATGTATTTTTTAGCTAATTTTTAAATTAGGATTATAAAACGTTAAGGAGAACCCCTAGGAGAAGTATAAGTGTATGTGAACATCCAAGAATCTTTTTAAGAATCCTAAATAAAGGGATCCCATAATATAGGATTTTAAACATGATTTCCACATATAAATATATTATTAATTCAAGATTTTTTGACATATGTATTTCTCAAACATTTTTTATTTTAGTAAATGATTTTAACCAAGGTAATACCTACTAAAAACTAAGTGTGATGGATATTTCAAGGATTGTATAAATTATATACCCAATTCCATGGGTGGTGGAGTTTAAAACATTATGAAAATTCTTACTGAACTTTCTAAGGAAATGAACAATAACCTAAACCACATATTAATTCCTCCTTAACCTAATACGAAGAGACTCTCCATTGATTAATATATGTATTAACAACCACCAACGTTTAGTGAAACATTTGATCCACTTATAGTGGAATAGTGGGTTAACACAGTGGAGAATATCTTTTCCTTGATCCATTATTCTGAGAAGGATATGTTCACTCAATCCATCAATCAACTATATGGAGAGGCCGATCAATGGTGGGTGTTGATTAATAACACCAAGACGATGGATAAAATAGAAGAGATGGAGTGGGAAGACTTTAAAAAATATTTCATTACAAGTATTTATCTAGAACTATTCAAAAAATGAATGAGATAAAATTTGTAGAATAGAATAAAAAATATATTCAATCTATAATAAAATACAAGGAAACCATCACAAGGATTTCAAGATACACTATAGGTTTTTTATAAATAATAATAGAAAAATACATATGTTCTTTAGTGTTTTAAAACAACACTATAGAAATTATCTAGCTATCCATGTCTTTGGGAGTTATAAAGAGGTGGTTCGATGTGCTCCCTACGTAGAGATATATTTTGGGGAATGGTCATATGGTTATGTAGATATGAAAAGAAGAATGGAGTTTCAAGATTATGGTTCAAATGAAAAAGGGTGAAAGAGGATCCATCCACCCACGTGTCAAAAAAGTGGGAAGAAACATCGTGAGAATTCTCTCAAAGGGATTAGAAAATGCTTCATGTGTTGGAGATAATGACACCAAACTATTGAATAGTGTTAAAGAATCTAATAATCATAATAAAATAAAGTAATTCATTTCCTAATGCACCACCCATGGTTCAATAATTATGTTATAGGGATTAAAGGATCAATTCAAGTCAATTTACTAAACCTTGGGTCCCTTTGGTTAATCATTGTTAACATCCTTTAAAGCTAAATGAGTAATGTAAATATTATTACATCACTACTGCTAAAGTGGAGTTTGAAAATTAATTCGTACAAGGTACATTTATTATTCACTGAATAATGGATGAAGTTTTATTTGATTATGGTTCTATGAATTCCATTATATGATTCATGTTTTTTGAACTGTTAAATTGAATACCAAATACCTTGATGTAAAGATATCTGTAAAAACACCTTGTAGTGTGATCATTGCAACCCAAGTGTCAGACTCTTATCATGTTAGCATATGTGGTATGATTATTCAATTGAATATCATAATATTTCCTTTGGTGGAATTTGATACTATACTGGGTAGGGGTTAACATTACTTATATTGATCACACATCAACTATCAAGAAAATAAAATATATTTCTATATTGTAAACCATCCAATCCTCCTATACACACACATGGAAGATAATAAATCTCCTTTGGAAAATCACTTGATTGTCTAGGTGATGATACACTGTGAATAAGCATATTTATCCTAAATGGTTGTGTTGAATAAAATAATGAAACTTGAGTAAATTCACATTTTTTTGGAATACACTGATGTATTTTCAAAATATTTGTCAGGACATGCCGCAAATTTTGAGGTAAATTTCATAATAGTTATCACACCCAAAGAAACTCCTATCTCAATATTCCTCTATAGTATGGCCCCTATCAAATAGGAGGAGTAAATGAAGAAGATATAGAATCATTTATAAGAAGGGTTCAAAGGCTCAAGTGCATCCTCGTTGGGTTCAGAAGTTCTATTTGTAAAGATAAAGGATGGATCAATTTAGTTGTGTATTGATTAATTGGATCTCAACAAGACCACCATAAAAAACTAGTACCCCTTCCAAGGATTTATGACTTGTTATATCTACTAATATGGGCTTAATACTTCCCAAAGGGGGATATTCATTTTGGATATCATCATTTTATGGTGAATAAAAAAGATATTCATAATATATTCTCCCATAAAATTTATGTTCACTATAAGTTCATATTGATGGCTTTATAACTTAGTAATTCCCATTCAATCGTCATGGATTTAATTAATTTATTCTACTGAGACTACCTCAAAAAAAATTGGTACTATTTATCGATGAATTTCTCATTTACTACAAGAGTAAGGATGAACATGAATAGAATCCTTAGATTGTGATGGAGATATTAAAGAAGGAAAAAATGTTTTCTATGTTGAGAAAGTGTGACTTTTGGATATATAAAGTCACATTCTTTGGGAATGTGATCACAATTAAAGGAATTTATATGGAAATTAAAATAAAAAATCAATTGATAAATGTCCCAAACCCACTAGGGTCATGGAAATACATAGTTTTCATAGCATAGCAAAGTACTATCAACATTTAGTGAGAAATAAATCATGATTTTCTAAATCATTAATTATGTTAACATGGAAAGGGGTAATGATTTAATAGTTATAGTAATGTGAGAAAATATTTTAGGATCTCATGAAGAGACTAATCACTACATCCTTACTCACACAACGATCTAGTGGAGGAATTTTTATGGTATCTAGTGATTATTAAAAGAAAGGATGGGGTTATTTACTTATATAAAACGATAAATCGATAGTATGTGCCTCACTGAAGTTGAATATACAAGAGAAAAATTACTCGACCCAATATCTGGAGTTATAATCTTTGATCATTTCCAAAATGATTTGGAGGCACTGCCTATATGGGGAAAGAGTGACACTTATATCGGTCAAAAGAGTCTAAATTATATTTTCACATATAAGGATCTCAACTTGCATCAAAGAAGATGGTTAAATATAATCAAGAACTATGATATATATTTTCACTACCATCAAGGAAAGAATAAAATGTATTTTATTATCTTAGTATAAAATAACCTTCCAATATATCCATTATGTGGATTGAGGAAGACCGTCTCTCCATGAATATCCAAAGGATGGATTTAAAAATCCTAATGGAAAGGAATACATCCCACCTTTCCCAAGTGATTTCCCAACAATCTATCCAAGTAAAGATCAAGGATTCATAATAGAATGATCTAAAACATAAAATTAAGGTGAAATTAGTAATGTAAGGGAAGCTAAAAGATTTCCATATAGATGAGTATTTTTTCATTCTATTTGGAACTAGGCATTGTGTGCCTGCATCACCTGCTGTAATGAAGGATATATTGGATAAAGAATTTAGGCCATATTTCACTATCCATACTAGATGCAACAATATGTATTTTGATCTTGGAGAACACTTCTGGTGGGACAGCATGAATATATTGATTTTTTATTGCCTATCAGGATGCTTAGTATGTCAGCATGTTCAATAAGAGTGAAAAAATTCCAAGGGGATGATGCAACCATTTTCTATATCTGCTTGGAAATCAGAGAACATATCCATAGACTTTTTCATGGTTCTCATAAAAAAATCCAAATGAAATAATGTGATATGGATTTAGTGGATTGACTTACCAAGACATCTCACTTCATCCCTATTCGGGGATATTTATCACTTGAATAACATACCAAGATATATGTTATGTAAGTTGAGAGGATATATGGTGTACCACATTCGATCATTTCTGATCATGATCTAACATTCACATCTAAATTAAAAAGATTTCATACACATAAATTGAATACTAAATTGAATTTTAGTATGGCCTATCACCCCAAAATTGATGGCCAATAATAAAGGACTATTTAGATACTTGGGTACATACTAAGAACATGTATAATGGAATTTAAAGGAAGATGGGATTAGTATCCCTCATTAGTTGAGTTCTCATACAACAAAATATTTCACTAAAGTATTCAAATGTCTACATATGAATCTCTATATTTAAAATGATATAGAACACCAACTTGTGGGATTTAATATAGATAATTAAATCTATTTGGACTTGATATTGTGAAATATATAACAAAAAAGGTTAAATCCATCCAACAACACATAAAATATTCTTAGATTCAATAAAAGAGCTATGTTGAAAACTGATAAAGGTACTTGGAGATTGATATTGTAGAATTAAATTTCCTACAAATATCATTATGGAAGAGATTTATATAGTTTGGAAAGACTCGAACCATAGCAGTAGGTACATTATCCCATTTCAGATATTTGATCGCATATTATCATTATCCTGTCAACTTGAAATTCCACCAAATATAGCTCATCTTCATGATTTTGTCCATGTATCACTTAGGAGGAAGTAAATTCATGACACCTAAAATTTACTAAATCTGTATGTCATATAACTAGATAATTACCTCTCATATAGGATTTGGTGGTGAAATTTATTTTACCATAGAGAAAGAGTTCTATGTAATAAGAAAACACACCTTATCAAAGTGTTTTAGAGAAACCATAAGTATGAAGAAGTTAGATGGGAACCAGAGGAAGTAATGAAATAGAAGAAACCTCACCAATTATCATTTGAGAATACGAGTTGAAATTTCAGGGATAAAATTTATAAATGAGGGAAAATATAACAACAACAAAATTTTAAATGATAATTTTTCTCAGAATAAATGTGTTTTATATTATATTATATAATTATTATACATAGAAAAAATAGAGAGAAAAAAATAACATTAATTCATCAATAAAAACTGTTACATTATTCAAGGAATACACCCATTAAAATCAAAATTATTATAGGGAAAATTTAAAATAAGAAATTTTTAGTAGAAAAATGTGGATCACTTCAATAGTTAAGAGTCATCCCTCCCATAAACAACATTGTTGAAAAGAAACTGAATATACGTAAAATAATTAACATCAAAGAAAATTGAAATATGGATCTATGAGATTAATTAAGGTGAATAAGGAATGAAGGAATGAATTCATATTTATATGACGTAATTTGATCATTGTAATAGTAACCTGAAAATTGTGGATTGCAACCTAACCATTTAGAATAGTAACCAGACAATTTTCAATAGTAACTGGATCATTATAATAATAATTTTAACTCAAAATAATAATTTATGATATAAATTATTTTTTATTAATTAATATAAGTAAAAATAAATATTATAATTCCAAAAAAAAATATCATAATTAAAACACTCAAAAAAAAATATAGGTAGATTTTTAGTAAACTATGTTTTGAAGTATTTCATAAATATCATAATTTTTTAATTTAAAAATTAAAGTAACCTATATTATAAAATTTTTTGAAAAAATAAATCTTTTTTTTTAAATCAAAACATTGAAATTTTTCAAGGTCTATTTTTTTGGGTAATTTTCCAAAATGCATCACTTTTGAGGTGAAAAGTAAAAATACATTTTTTCACATAACCAATGTATCTTAAATTACATCATTCATGATGTAATAACGACCTAATCATTCCAACAGATTGACTTTCAGTAAAAATATATTTAATTTCATAAATGATTCATTAAAATAATAAATAATAAATTCTAAAAACTAAAAAATCAACTTCCAAAACTTACGGTCAAAAGTGATCCCTAAAGATATCAATTTTCCATTTTTCCACTTTTGTTTTTAATAAACTAAGTAAATTAGAATTATAAAAGGGTTTAAAATTAATAAAACCATTATATATATATATATATAATATTTATATTGTCAAAAATTCACTTTTAATAGTTCTAACTTTGATATATTATATTATTTAATATTTTATTCAAAAAATACCCCTCTCCTCAAATATAAATAATATCTCTCCCTCCTATTGGAAAATTAATCCTCTCTCACATTAAAAATAAAAATTCATTCCAAAATTCTCTCTCTTAGTCAATTATAACCCTTATATACTTTCTGGGTTAAACCAACGTCATTCACCAAGGAAGTCTAGTTTATACAAGAGATGTCACACTAACGAAACTGTATGTTTTTTATTCAAACTCTACTATCATTTTCTTCTTCTTCTGTATATTTGGCCTATTTATTTTAAAATAAGATATTATAAGGTTTAATTGTGAATTATATTAAAATTATATTATTTAATTTAACAAATTATAAATATTGTATTTTGGATGTATTTATATTTTATACCTCATTTTCATCATATTTGGACTATATTCCCTTTAACGGTCAGCTAACCACTAACAAAAAAAATTGCTAATTATTTTCCTATAAAAAACCAAATTAATGTTTATATTAAATGTTTTAAGATATTTAAATTTATAAATATTTTTTTTTTGAGATTTTGGAATAAATTTTATTAATGTATAAATTATATCAAACAAATCAATGAAAACCGGAAAATTTTTAAGGAATAAATGATATCAAAATGTATTCCCACTAACCACGGAAATTAAGGAAAAAATTAATTTAATAAATAAATAGTGGTAAATATGAAAATAATTCATATCAAGGTAAATTTTTTAATAATCCTATTTTTTTATTATGGATTTAGAAAATAGATGAAATGAAGCAGGGTTTATGGTAAGGGAGTTCTTGAACCCCACTCCCTTTCTTTGGGTTATCCTTATTTCATGAAATTTTTGGCATTTGTTTTCATATAATTTTCCATAAATATAATTTTACTAGTCAATAATTTTCTACTCTAGGTTATATATTCTTTCAACTTTTATTTTTAATGTAATTAAAATGATTTTCCAAAAAATGGTTTCTTTCCAAAACACAGATTTGACTCCCCTTGAATTATTTCTACTTTTCTAAAAGGTGATGATGATTATAGAAAATATTTATTTCTTTATGAATTTGGTAACCCCTATGTTTATTAATTAAAAATGATTTATTAAATCACTATGAAACTCATTAGTTTCCGTGGTTTATTTCAAGACTATAATTTTTATGTGTTCTGAGTGGCATGCATGATTATGTGAATATTATGATGTAACGAGTGGGCCCAGAATTATATATCCCTTAAATTAATTGTCTAATGAGATGTATATAATGATATTATGTGTTTTATTTATTAACATGATGCTATATTTTGTCACAATTATGATGTTATGATTATGCACATATGTTATTTGTGAACATGTTGCTAGCTTTGTTCACAACGATATGTGTTATTTGAAAACTATGAAATGATGTTTCATTTTGATAGATTTATAAGTTACATTTTTTTTTCAAATTTACTCATCATCTTTATCATTATTATCACATGATTATGGAATTATTATTATTATTCTCACCCATGTCATACTAATTCATACCTCTTGTTTCAACTCGATTATACGTTCTCTAACTAGGATTTTAGCGCACAACTTTCATTGATGTATATCCTCTGCTGACTACATGTATTAAAAATAAAGCGGCCTTTTATAATGATAAGAAATAATTAATTAAATAATTTTTTTTAATAATGTAAAAGTAATGTATGTTTCCAGTTTTTACAAGATACAAAACCTTTCGATCCTTGAATGCATAACTATTATGTTACTTATCATTAAAATGATATAACAGTCATGTAATAAAAATTGTGTTCACAATAGTATACATATATTAGAAAACAATAATCATATATTTCATATCAAATATTAATTACTTATATTCTTGTATGACCCTTTAATAAACATATCTTTGTTAAAATCACTATTTCTAGTGAAAATTACTATGTTTTTTATGTTTGTTTTGATTCGGTAGATTCGATCCTTTAAAATTGTTCATGGTTAAATCATCTGAATAATGTTAACCATGATATAAATAGAATATTTAATAATTATATAATTATTTATAATTGTCCATAAATGTTAGAGATGAGAAAATTTGTTACATTGTTCATGGAGATGGTAGGTCATACATACGAATGAATATTGTTTCTATTTTTCTAATAGATGGAACTGAAAAAAGGAAAATAATGATTAAAATAAAAATAAAAGTTATTGTACATAAAATTTCATTAATATTAATTAAATATATCCTTATTACCATCCATGTAAAAATAAAATGAAAAATAATTCACATCATTTTGTAATTGTGGTAGTTCACATGTATGCACGAGTGACATAGTTATTTTCCAACATATTGGAAGGTATGAAGTTATGTGTAATATTATAAAAATAAAATATATTATTTTAATAAATATCATATACATATATTAAATCCATCATTTTATCTAGCCGTGAGAGGTAGTGATTGAAATCATATTACATCGGTTGATGAGGTGGGAGTGTGTTGTACACATGATCAATAGTATCATTCTTTATTTTAAGGATGTGAATATGGATATAAGTTATTAAATTAACATAATAACATATAAATATATATTATATACGTTTATAATTATTTTATAATATTTTAATTACTTAAAATAAATAATAGAATGAAAATATATGTTTAGAAACTTTACATATTCTTCGGACAACCTCTTAAGATTTATAGCTAAATCTTTCATATATATAGGCCTTAAGAAGAAAATAATGAATCTAGTATTTTATTATGGATGTAATAAATATATTTTTCAGTTATTTTAAAAAAAAATCTAAGGTAGTGTGAATAAGAGAGAAGAGGGGTGTCCTTTTATAAGTGCGGGAAAGGACACACGTGGATATTTTTAAAAGAAAAGTTACACCAACATTATTTTCATGGATAATGGATAAAAATGATGCATTATCAAAAAAATTATGATATAATATTTATATATTGATAAAAATGTGAACTTTAAATGGTTTGAGGTCATTTTTTCCCTAATATTATTAGTTTAACCCCTCAGTAAACTCATTTTAACCTTAATCGTGGAAATTAATTTTTTCAATTTTTACTATTTATTATGAATGATATTTATGTTAAACATATATTAAAATATTAAATATTATAATTAATAAAATTTAATCGTTTTGTTAATTTAAATTTGTTGAAGTTTCATATTTTAATTTAAATTTAATCTCGTGAATGTGGTGAAAAGCGTTTTTCCAAGGAAACATTTTCATAAGTATAAATTTTTTTAATATTTAAAATCATTATAAAATTTATTATAATGGAATAAATTGTATATATTATAACATAATTTATATAAATTTACATTTAAAACAATTTTAAATTCTAATTTAATTTCTAAATTATTTAAACCAAAATTTGGGTTTCAATAAAAACTTGTATTTTTCAATATTCATTGAAAAATTAATATATTCAAAATAATCTCAAAAATTCACTCTAAGATAATTTTTACATGAAGATTTAAAAAAATTATTTAATTTTGTAAAATAAATTTTTCAGAATTGGTAAAAAAAATTATTTTAGAATGTGTGTTCAAGTGCAACGAAACTGCCTTTTAGAAGAAAAAACCCGTTTTTCAGAAAAAAATTTCTTTTTCAACGAAATTATTTTTATTTTATTTCTAACAAATAGATAATAATTGAATTCATTTTATAAATTTTTAAACCACATATTTTTTCACCATTTATTTATTCCTACTCATATCCTTTAATTTAATGGTTAGTTCATAAAGGGAATACAATGTTACGATTCATTTAGTCTTAGGGTTGTGTATACTAGAAGTTATCGAAGAGAACAAATTTAAAGAAATATATTTATTAGGTCATTTAGTCTCTATTTTTTGTGTTCTATATGATATAAAAAATAATTATCTTGTTTTTAAAATCATGGGGTGTTACATTCTCCCCACCTTCAATGTATCTATTTCTCACAATTTGAACTTACACTAAAAAACAAGGGGTTTCCATCTAAAATACCATTGTTGAAAACCAACATCTTAATAAAGTGTTAAAACTTTTCACTTAAAATAGGGAAAGGGAAATATGAAGTTCATCTGGAATAACACATAAATAGGTTTCCCTATTTTATAACATTTGTTATAACCGAAAATAGGGAAATGGAAGAAAAGGATAAATAATTATATAGAGTGATAGAGATCATTGATCAAAAGAAATTGAATGATCATGAGAATTTTAAAAAATAAAAAACTATAAATCTATGTTGAATTAAAATACCATTGATTCATCAAATACAAAGGTAATAGGATAAAAAAATTCAATATATATTTCCTAAAGTTAAGGGATTATTTTACTATTATGATATAGAACACTGGAAAATATACTTACCATTTTATCATTTATTTATTCTTCGACCAATTTCCTCATTTAAATATTTCTAATGAAATGAATATCCATGATAAATTTGATATTCATAAATCAATAAAACAAACATTTATTGGATAATAAGATCTATAAAATAGTGAAAACTACATTAGTATTTCTCTAAATATTTAACAAATATAAAATGGATTGCAAAAGCTTTATAGTATAATAAATTAATCTCTAAACATTCATAATATAAAAAAAATCAACTTAATCCATTCCATATGTGTTTATCAATCAAATTGTTTAAGTTAAAAAAATTATATCAATTAGAACATCACATAGGCCAATGGTAGTCATTTCAACCTTGTTAGCCTTCGGTGGTGCGTTCAAGCCTCGTCGCCTTACAGGATGCAATGGGATGCCACCTTCCATGTGGGTTGTCCTTTTTCTAAAACCATATCAGTATAATTTCTATAAATTTTCAAAAAAAATAATGAATATCCTCAAAAATAACACTGGTTTTCAAATCACTTTTTAACCACGTGGGTTTTTTATATATGTTTTTTAAGAAAGAAAATAATCATAATTTTTTATTATTACCTTAACAACAATAAACATTCTGAAGATAAATGTTATTAATATATTTAATATTAGTTCGACAAAATGTAATGACATTATTCAATAAATAAAATTATCACTAAAACACAAAATAAACCAATGGATTGTATTTCCATAAATTTCTCCAAAACTATCCTTAATCATTATAAACTCTCATCACATAAAGCCTAAAAAAGGGGTATTTATGAAATTAAATGTACGATAAACCTTAAAATCCTAAATCTATGATGGCATACATAACCCCTAATTTAATCATGCAAAAAGGCATATAAACTTCAAAATTTATCAAAATCATTAGATGTTTCATAATTATTATAACCAAAATACCATTGGAAAATATACTTCTATAACATAATTCCTAAATCTAAATACACAAGAACATTAACCATTCCAGTTCAGCTATATTAATATAATAAACATAAACTTGATCTTATAGCTTCTTCTAAGGTATATTCCCTTGACTATTCAGTAATTCATTTGTGTAATTGTCAATCTCCTTATAGTTGAAACACTAAACATTATCATCTTTTTTCTTTCCCTTTCAATTACAATCCCAATTCCCTTTCAATATACACTTTATGAAATCTATCATTACCATTATGCATGTACCAGGGTTTTTTCCATAACTATCACATATAGTGAATTCCTTCTTTCTCTTATTCCCCTTGAACATTTTTTTCTTTATCATCTTTTTCATTCTCTTAATTCTCATTAAATCCATATGACTTGGAGAATTATTTCTTTGTATAGATAGATAATGATTTTTCATACTCATATGATGAGAAGGTTTGGGATACTATTTCCATTCAAATTATTTTACTTAAAACATAAAATAAATGGTTGATATTAAACTTTTGATTACGTACATATTTGGTATCATTAGTCTCTAATATTTCAAAGTTACCTTCATACATACCAACATTTTCATATTTTTTATATCATAGACTCATGATTTATCTCCCCATATCCACTCCTTGATTGTATGGTAAATATTTTTTCTGGTAAAGTACCTTAAATCATTCTAATAAATGCTCTTTATTTCCTTATAATCCTTAGTGTTTTGAATAAATAAACACTATTGATCTAAATCCCCCAAGAGATGATAAACTGTCATGAAAAACTTGTCCCATTAATTATTTACTGGAGTAAAAAATATCTTCACTATGGAACTTATCCATTTCTCAAAAAAAATATTTTTTTTCATTTAATTATGGAGTTTTCTAATTCATTAACCACTATAACATTTTCAAACAATGTAGTGGATCAGTATGATACTCTATATAGGCAAGTTTATTTCTCATAAACTGAGTCATCTTCCCTAATATGGTTATAATTTATCAGTTCAAGCAATAGGTCTATCCCAAGATTCATTATATTTTATTCGGAATAATCTATTCATGGGGTATATAAATTGATCTAGTTCACATTCCTTCTACTAGGAAGAATATCTATATAATGGAATACCCTATATTTGATCATAACATTATGAAGAATAATGTATAACACCAAAAAATATAAAATATATAACATAAGTGTAAAATTATATTCATGTCTAATATAATAATCAATAATTGTTTCTTTGGGAATTTTTTTATATCATAAAAATATTTTAAAATCCTTTATAATGGTTTGTAAAGAAAATGTGAACTGTCACAATAATATCCCCCAAGAGTGATAAACTATTTTTTTAGTAAGGCACATTATCATGCTCTATGGGAGGATATAGTCAAAGCCTAAAGTTCTTTTTTCACATTTATTACCCCAAGGTAAAACTATTCCTAAACTAGATCCACCTATACTGTATATAAATATATTTATTTCTAGAATAAACCCCACAAAATCCCTTCCTCACAAAAACATTAGGATGTCATTCTTTAATTTTTCTAAAATTAAATCATAATATTTTGTTCCCTAATAAATGTTTTTATAAATCTATTTCCCAAGGATTCTATTAAACATAAACTAACTAAAACTATAAATATCATTACCCTAGTATCCTATAGTTAGTGGTTACATTATTACATTTTCACAAAATACAATGAATCACATCCTGGAGGGACAAATATTTTAGTAGTCTTGGTATACTAGATACAAACTTGAACCTCACATTTCAATTGAAAACATAATATATAACACAATATTTTCTTTGAGAGAACAATTATTCTATTTAGTAGATCCCTATATATAAATCAAAAAATACTTCTTAACAACCTAGGGGGAATGGAAACGAAATAGAATGTGATATTTAATGCTCAGTAAGGGTAATTACACTGTAAAATATATAATGAATAAATAATACTTAATCAATATGAAATGAAAAATAACTAAAATACATGTCATTTAATCATTAACTTGATAACAAATCATAATATGGTAGTAATAAATAAAAAACCCATTCAAATAATCACTTGTTCTCGACACTAACCCCTGGATATTCTAACTAATTGATTAATCATATGGACATTATTAACTAATATCATAATGAGGGAATGAATAATGTCATCAGTCAAAACAATACTATCAAGACCTTGTCCCAAGACATATTACATAAATTTTGAGGCATATTCCAAATACACATTCTAGTTAATCACATGAGTCCTACTGATGCATCAAGGGAATACATTAAGCCCCACCCATCACATAATAATTCAAATGCATTCCTCATATGAAAGTGATGAAACATAACCAATATAAACATTCATATTGAAACAATATAAAATTGAGTGTTAATAATTACCCTAACAAATACTCATAAGTATAAACCATCCATAGTAATATAGTGAATGGTATAAAAATAGAACATCCATAGGGAAATTGATCTTAAACTATCCGAATAAATAATATGGTTGGTATCATAATAGTACACCCTCAGTGAAGATGATCCTAAACAATCTGTAGGAATAAGATGAATCATAACATTGAAACATATTCCTAGTATAATATAAATAAAATAATGTTTCTTGTCTTATATATATAAAAAATATATCATTAAGACATTAAAAACACTCTTGAATGAAATAACCTTTCCACTTTTAAAATCACCTTTTAAAACTAAATGCTCCCAAAATATTTAAAATATTAATTTTTATTGAAAATAAAATTTTAAATGTAAAATTAAATCCTTAAAAAATTTATTAGTCAAGATAGTGGATTATTCTATTCATGGAAAACAAATTAAAATAAATATTCCATTCACATTTTTAAAAGAATGGTCAAAAGGTACATTATGAATTTTTTTTTTGGAATATTCTTTTTAAAATAAATTAAATACCTATCATAGGAAAAAATTAAAAATCATTTGGATAATTTTAAATATATTTTTGAATATATTTTTTTAAATCAAGGATACGGAATAAAAATGACATCTAATCGAAGGGAGAAATAAAGTCATATTTTCATAAAAATAGTTTATCAGTCATTTTGAGAACCAATGAGAGAAACATAGTATAATTACATGAAAATTTGATAAATAAATAAAGTATAATAAAATTCATGAGTTTCATGATATTTATATCATAATATTTCATCATCATAAACTTAATCCTAAACAATCTCAACAAACATTGAGATTGTTACATAAACTCTTACCATTTTGTTAACAGTTTTATCATAATCGCCATGAAATTAGTAAATTCAATGGAAAAATTAAGAAATATTAATAAAAATTTATTAATGATACAACATATAAAATTCATATTATATACACCACACAGAATAAATAAGTGGGGAATATGACATATGTATCATAGATGTGAAAGTGGGATGAGAAACTCGTACCTAAGGTCTAATTTCATTCATACATAAATTTACCTACTATATATTAAATATATATTTGTTATAAAGATATTAAAAAATTATTCTTTTATTTAATATCATAAATTATTTACATAAAATCTTTTATGACTCGTATATTAATAATTAATGGTTAAAATCATTGTTTAGGGTGATAATTACTCTATTTTTCATGTTTGTTTTGAATCATTTATTATAGTACATTTAATTTGATCATGGTAAAATAAAAATAATAATTTTAACCATGATATAAATGGAATATATATATTTAATTATAATAGTCTATAAACGTTAGATATAGGAAAATGAGGTACATCATTCATTGAGACGGTAGGTCATATGTACGCATGAACACTATTTCTATATTTCTAGCTGATTAGAAGTAAAAAAAGTAAATATTGTTTAAAATTTAATGAACCATTATTATGTCAAATATTTCATTCATATTAATTAAAAATATATATATTACCATCAATGTGAAAGTATAATGAAAAACATTTCACATCGCCACGTGGAGGCGATGGTCCACACATACGCATGAGCAACATTTTTGTTTTCAAATGGATTGGAAGGTAAGAATTTATATGTGATATTATAATTAAATAATTATATTAATGTCATTGATATCATATATATTTGTCGCATACATCATTATATACATCCCTGTTAGGTGGTGTTGGAAAATGAATTACATTAGTTCAAGATGTTTTAGTCCGTCATAGACAAGATTGAAAGATTTGTTTCTCATTTGATAGAATTTAAGAGGGATATAGTTTATTTAATTATAATAATTAAATATCAGTATGTATTAGATACTTTTTTATTAATTTCATCTTCTTTGGGGAAAATTTTAGGGATTTATTAGAATAAATAAAATGAAATTGCATGGTTAGGAACTTTACCTCTTCTTTGGACAACCTCTTCAAGCTTATACATATATCATTCTTATATTTAATTTCTGATAAAAAAATTCCTCTAGTATGTGTGGTGATATATAATTTATATATATTTTTAGGTATTATCTGAAAAAAATTATTTGGAAGTGTGAATTGTAGATTATTGTGGGTGACATTCTATAAGTGGGGGAGAGGACACACATGGAATTTTTTAAAATAAAAAGTGATACCATTTTTTCAAATGACAAAATTCCCCAAAATTCGTAATTATAGAACCATATAAAATATAAGGTCAACATATGGCCATAAATTAGTAATTGGGAAAGTTTATAGGTTATTTTAACCCTTATCTATCATGTTTAACACTCTGTAAACATGTTTTAACCTTAACAATAGTAATTAATTTTATAGTTTTGTTATACATTATGAGAGAAAATTAAGGTAAAATTATTATATAATATTAAATATTATGAATACAAATATGGAATCCATTTTTCTATATTAAATTCTCAAAATTAGCTGAATTTAATTTAATATTAATCCCACGGATGTGATGAAAAGTTATTTTCAAATGCAATGTTTACATAGGTATGGAAATTTTTAAAATAAAAATTTAATATGAAGATTAATATAATGACCTAAATAATATTCTTTATAATATAATTGAAGTAATTTTACTTTTAAAAAAATTATAAATCAAAATTTAAATTCTAAATACTTTAAATGAAATTTATGTTTTAAATAAAAACTAGTATTGTTCACTATTCATCAAAAATATAAACCTTTCATAAAATTATAAAAACATAACTCGAAGATAATTGTGAGATAAAATTGTAAAAATTAATTTTAATGATTTTTAACAAACCTTGATGAAACTACCTTTTTGAAATATATAGTTTTTCATAAAACACTTTTTTAAAATGATTTTTATCTTATTTATAATAAATATATGCCCGTTGAATTTATTTAATACATGTGTAGAAAATAAAATTTTAATAATTTAATTATAAATATTTATACCTACCAATTTAATGGTATGGTTTTAATGGTATACTATATTATTGTTAATTTAGACTCAGGTTTGTGTATACCATATGCTATTGAAGAGATTAAATTTAAAAAAAAACAATCTAGTATTTTATGTCATTTGTTTATAAAATACTCTATAATAAATAATCCTCTTATTTTTAAAATCTGAGGGTGTTAAAATAGTTATTATGATAGTTTTTTTACTTCAGTGGTCGACCTTGATTATGTGATAAAGGATCAAGTAGATTAAAAATCATTATGAAATATACTATATGATATATTATGGAAGGGAATATCAACCCTTTTTATTTAAAATTTAATGCCTATGATTTTTCCTAGGATTAATTTTTTATGCCTATATGTAATTACTTGGGAAATAACCTTTTATTTGGTTGTTATGACTAAAATGAAATTTTTAGGCAATCTGCATGGATTCAGCTTGATGAGAATTGACTTATATTTACTAGAGAAATCCCATTGTATATATCTCGATTTATATTTATAAGGTATGAAATATTCCTCTAGATGATATTTTGTGGAGTTATGTTATTTTCCAATGTTAAATGATTTGATATTTCCAGGTAAGTTGTTATTCCCCATGGAAACATTTTCTATGCTTGTATTATAGAATGCATAGATAGTTACCCATGATATGGCTTACATGACTATATATAATTCGTAGAATTTATAATGACCTATACTTTACATACATTTTTATTAATTCAAAAATTGAAGCATACTTATTACAACATATAACAAAACCTTGAAAGGACCATATAGGTATAGTGTCTTTAGAAACAAGGAAACACAAAAAACTGGTTCATAAATCATCTGCGTTGTCTCCCATTTATTTCATCATATCTAGAGTCCCTTTTATCATATTCTAATTAATACCCTTCATCCAGACCTAGGTAAATGAAAACATACAAAAAGGTGAGCTCAAATGCTCAGTAAGGGTAAACAAAAGAAATATAAGTCATATCATATTCATAAGAAGATAACATTTTGAATATCTTAACCTGCAAAAGAGATCATAATATCATAACATGGGATAAATCATAGTAGTGAAATGTAATCCAAAATAATCATAACTTAAAACATGAAACTTTTTTTCATACACACGTAATCATAGAAAATCATTTCATATTAGTCAAGGCTCATTTCCAAGACCATCATAGAGAACAAAGCCCATTACTGAACCGAGTTCACTCCTCGTTCCAGTCCTGTATCACTGAACCAGATTAACTTGTCGTTCCAGCCATGTCTATCTCATGAGATATAAATCTTTACCCAATTCATTTAAGGGAGATATAGGTCCATCCAATCTCATAATGAAACCATTATTATGTGTGCCACAAAATCATAAATCATATAACATAGCATAATCCATGTTATAAAAATGGGATTCTTAAACATCACGTCATCATAACATAATCCATAAAAGGACATCATAAAAATAATTCCCTCAAATCAATGTAAAAATAGTGATATAATTGAACCTTATATTATCTTAGATGGAAAATAATTTTGATAAAACACTTGAACTCCATTCTTGAGGAAAATATCATTTGTACTTCAAAAACAATTTTCCTTTCTTAACATGTCATGCAATTTTAAACTAAAATAAGTTGATTAAAAATAAACTTGAAAACATTTAAAGGAATAATCATGGAATTAATGTTCTATGAAATCATAAAAATCTATTCATGCCGTACGAGATAAAAAAACATTCTTCTCATACTTTGGCCGGAAAAGTCAAAAAATACCTCGTAATAAAAATCACAAAAGATTCATTTCATATCTTTTACTAAAAACTCACCAATGGGTAGAATTGGATTTAAACAATTTTAGGAGGATAGAAATAATATTACATATTGAGGAAACATGTATGTGGATGATAAAACACACCCCAATAAATACCAAAGTATAAACAATCTCGGTTAAAAATGAGATTGTGAGATTTTCCCTTACCATAAGTATGATTTTCTTTGTACGTGTCTGAACCTCCTATATAATGATTTAAATAATGTTATTTACTTATTCCAGAATCTTAATCATTGTTATGATATCATATATGGTCATATTCTTAGCTTCATATTAGTAATATTTCATTGCTATTTGTTATTCAGGTGTTTATTGCTTTTTGTTCTTATGCGTTTTTTGTTGAATAAATTCTTATTCTTATTTTTAGTTTATAGATACCTCATTTCCAGAATGTTATTAGTGTAATATATGTATCATATTTACTCATTCAATTAATTTATATAATCATTATTCAATGAAGATCATGTATAACGAGTCGCATCACATCGTGGAGACAGTAGGCCGTATGTACGCACGAGCGATGATATCGTTCCCATGATCGTGGAATTGTATTGAAGTGTATGTATACTATTTAAGAATCAATATCACTTTAAAATAATCATATATAGTTATTCTTTACACAATTATATACATCCATGTAATGTGGTGGTGGAAAACAGATTACACCACGGTGTGGAGACGTTATTCCGTACGTACGCACGCGCGGTGATTTTTTTTCCATAGGATGGATAGAAGGTTAATTAGGGTTGTTTCATATTTATAATATCATATTAGTATAAAATGTATACTTATTTTATTACTTTATAATGAAACAACTAAATAATAATAAGTAGAAGAAGAAATAAATTTGAAAGAATCGGTAACAGATATTATCTCTTCTTTGACACGCCTCTTTGAAACCTCCTCTTAGGGAATTAAGATTGGTTTTTGAAGAATAGGAGGACCTCTAGGATGTTTATTTGGAATTGGAGAAGAGAAATTCGCAGGGGTTGGCCAAGATTGAAGGCTCAAAGTGGTGTGAGGAGGAGATGAATGAGGTGCCCTTTTATAAGGGAGGAGAGGGGAACCTTTGGAATTATAAGAAATATTAATTTATAATAAATTCATACCCCACATAAAAACCTCAAAAAATGACTCAAATCAAAATATTAGATGAGATAGGGTTGTAATCTCATCATCCAATAAAATTTAGACAAGTTGGTAATTTATTTTAAACATTATCAACATGATTTATCCTTATATAATCTATTTAATTTTATTTCTGGTAATAATATTCTAAATTTTAAATCATTATAAATATTTACTTATATGTTTTTAATTTTCCATAACTGTATACTTTATTAAATTTTAGACCGTATAAATTTTAATTTAAACTTTTTAAATATTTTTGTGATTTTTAAACAATTTTATAATATGTAATTTCTATAAATTAACAATAGATTCAATTTTGAACTATTCAATTATTTGAGTTTAAATAAAATATATACATAATATATGTTCAAAAATAAATATTTAATAGATTCATAACATGTCATTTTTATCTATAAAATTAGTGGATCACATTAAATAGTTCATATAATATTTATTTTAATACTTTTAAAATCATTTATTTGATATTTGAATCAATAAAATAATTTCAACATCACTATTGTGTCATAATTAATGATACTTATTTAATCCCTTAAAATTATAAATAAATTTATATTATGATGATAATTTTATTATATTTCTAGGGACTATTTATATTCGAAGTTTTATGATGTTTATCACTAAATGAAAATTATTACACTTATAATATTTAAGAGAGTGACATGTTGTCACTTTCATTGGTTTTAATAATAGTTATATTATTTCATTGTAAAAAGTCGATGAAATGAATCTAGTCCGACCCTTAGGTGATATGGGTCGACTTTTATTCATCAAATAGGATTTTGAAAAGTTTTAGGGTACTTTTATAATCTTATTTTTACCCTAAATTACCAGATTTACCTTTAACTGTAGTAAATAAAAATTACCGTACTTACTATTCATAATATCAAAAAAATAAAAGTTATCTATTAACATAATTTGGACCCAATGAATCCAAATATGGAATCCTTTTATCAAAATTTAAAACATAGAAGTTGCAGTAATTAATTTAAAATTAATCCCGTTGTTAAGAAAATGGGTTTTAAAAGTTAAAACATTGCCAAAGATTGAAATGTTTTTACCTATGAATTCAATGTAAAATTAATGATACTAACATAAATAACATTAAATGGTAAAAATATATTCTATTTATACTTTCAAACCATTAAATATTATAATTTATCCATATAAATTATTGCGATGAAAAATGTTGTTTTTAATTAAAATATAGCGTGTTTTTACTATTAATTAAAATATGAAAGTTATCAGAATAATATGAAAATTTTACCCAAAGTAAATTTTTATATCCTGATTCCAAAGAAGAATTTTATTTTATCAAATTCAACTTATAAACTGGTCAAAAATAGATTTAAAGCTGGTGTGCCATCAAAAGGTGAGAAAATATGCATTTTTTGAAAAATACTTATTTTACCCGAAACATTTATTTTGTTCTCATACAATGCTCTAGAAAATATGTAAGATGAATTATAATGTTATAAAATTCAAAATTCAGTTAATAATATTCATAATGACTAGTTTATAATATTATAATAATATATTTTTGTTTAGTGAGACTCGGTATTGCGTACTACACACACTATCAAGGAAGGTCACGATTGCGTGTAACGCAAGCCAAGATACTGTTGTGTGTAGTGAATGATTCCTTTGATATTGAATATATATAAAAAATATACTTCTCATAAAATATCTGGGTGTTACATTCTACCCCCCTTAAAATGAATTTTGCCATCGAAATTCGTCGCTTCGTAAGAAACAGATGAGGATACCTCTCCCTCATCAAATCCTCAAGCTCCCATGTAGCTTCTTCTAATTGGTGGTTCCTCCATAAAACTTTCACCAAGAGAGTGGTCTTGTTCTGTAGATCTTTTTCATTGTGATCCAGAATCTCTATCGGTTGTTCTTCATAAGAAAGATCTTGCTCCAACGGTACAACTTCTGAGCTTAGTACATGTGAAGGATCAGGTATGTACTTTCTCAGGAGAGATACATGGAACACATCGTGAACTTGAGATAGATTTGGTGGAAGCACCAATCGGTAAGCTACATTCCCAACATGATCCAGTATTTCAAAAGGACCGATATACCTAGGGCTCAGATTTCCCTTCTTTCCAAATCTCACTACTCTCTTCCAAGGAGACATTTTTAAGAACACTTTCTCACCCACTTCAAACTCTAGGTCTTTTCTTCGGTTTTCGGCATAACTTTTTGGTCAACTCTGAGCTGATCTTATGTGTTGGTGAATAGATCAGACCTTTTCTGCAATCTCATCAACATGATCAGGTTCTAATAACTTTCTTTCCCCAACTTCATCCCAGCAAGTTGGAGTTTTGCATTTCTTTCCATAAAGAGCTTCATAAGGAGCCATCTGAATACTAGATTAAATGCTATTATTATATGAAATTTCCACCAAAGGTAGGTGTTGATCCCATCCAACTTTGAAATCCATAGAGCAAGCTCTCAACATGTCTTCTAGAGTTTGAATTTTTCTCTTAGACTGACCGTCTATTTGAGGATGATAAGCAGTGATGAAACTCAACTTTGTATCTAGAGTATGCTGAAGACATCTCCAGAACATCAAGGTAAACCTTGGATCCTTATCAAATATAATATAAAGTGGTACTCTATGCAATCTTACCACTTCCTTTACATACATCCTGGAAATATGATCCAGAGAGAAATCTTCTCTAATAGCAATGAAGTGTGCCGACTTCATAAGAGGATCAACTATGACCCAGATAGAATTATTGCCTTTGGATGTTTTAGGAAGTCCAATGAGAAAGTCCATGGTGATATTTTCCCATTTCCATTCTGGTATGGGTAATGGTTTTAAAAACCCCATAGACTTCTGCCTCTCAACTTTAACTTGCTGACAAACCATGCATCGAGAGACATATTCAGAAACATCTCTTTTCATTCCATCCCACCAGAAGTACTCTTTCAGGTCCCTATACATCTTCGTGCTTCCAGGATGAATAGAGAATGAAGAACTATGAGCCTCATCCAGTAGCTCCTTCTTTAATTCTAGGATGGGAGG
Source organism: Viscum album (assembly GCA_963277665.1). Lineage (NCBI taxonomy): Eukaryota > Viridiplantae > Streptophyta > Magnoliopsida > Santalales > Viscaceae > Viscum > Viscum album. Next base: position 273,835,124 of record OY728142.1, on the reverse strand, counting down.
AACACAAACCCGATTCTTGAACCCTATTATCCCATCACAATCAAGGTTGAATTCAGTAACATTTCTCACTTTCTTTAGTAACTCTACATCTTCTTTTTGTGCCACTTTAATCTTCACATGCATAGATGGTTGAACATTCATTTGAGAAAAATACGATTTTTCCCCTTCCATTAAAATTCCAAGATCCATCCTTTGTAAATCCATAAATAATGGATCTTTTGAGATCCTCATCATGGATAAGCTAGCATGGTCTTGTCGTCTTAATGCGTCTAGAACCTTGTTTTCTTTCCCATGGTGGTAATGAATTGAGCAGTCGTAATCCTTAATCAGCTCGAACCATATTCATTGGCTCATATTCAGCTCATTTTGTGTGAAAATATACTTTAAACTTTTATGATCAGTATAAATATCACACATTTCACCATAAAGATAATTCCTCAAAATATCTAATGAAAATATTACCGCAGCTAACTCCAAATCATGAGTTGGGTAATTTTTCTCATGGATTTCCAACTATCATGAGGCAAAAGCTATCACCATATCGTTTTGCATGAGAACACACCCCAATCCCTTCTTGGATGCATCACTGTAGATCACAAACCTTTCTCCACTACAAGGCAGTGTGAGCACAGGTGCACTGGATAACCTTCTTTTCAACTCCTTGAAATTCTCTTCACACTCCTCTGTCCACACGAACTTATCTTTTTTCGAGTCAACCTGGTTAGTGGATTATATAATCAGGAAAAATCTTTCACAATACGTGGAAATATCCAGCCAAACCAAGAAAACTTCAGATCTCAATTACTGTTGTTGGTCTTGACCATCTTTCAATAACCTCTGTCTTTGCTAGATCCACAGATGTCCCCTCTTTTGAGATTATGTGACCCCAAAATGAAAATTTTTTAAGCCAAAATTCACACTTGGTAAATTTGTCATAAAGCATCTCCTTTCTCAGGGTCTTCAATTCAATTCTCAAGTGATCTTCATGTTCTTCCTTTCTCTTTTAATAGACAATAATATCATCTATAAAGACTACCACAAACTGATCAAGATAGTCTCTAAAGACTCTATTCATTAGATCCATGAAGATAGCAGGGGCATTAGTAAGATCAAATGGCATCACTATAAATTCATAGTGTCCATACCTTATACAAAAAGTCGTCTTTGGTATATCCTATTTTTTTACCCTTAATTGATGATACCCTGACCGAATATCAATCTTGGAAAGGTATTGAGCTCCGTGTAGTTGGTCAAATAAGTCATCAATGCATGGGAGATGATATTTTTTATTGATAGTGATCTTGTTAAGTTCTTGACAATCAATGTAGAGTCTCATTGATCCATATTTCTTCATAACGAATAGAACATGTGGTCCCCAAGTTGACGCACTAGGGCATATGAATCCTTTATCAAGATTCTCTTGGAGTTTCTTCTTCAATTCATGCAACTCAATTGGGGTCATTCTATAAGGTGTCTTTGAAATGGGCATATCACCCGGTATGAGTTCTATTGAAAACTCAACTTCATGATTTGGTGGAAGACCTGGCAATTCCGCCAGAAAGACATCATCAAACTCCCGTACAATGTGTGTATTCATAGTCGTGAGTTTCTCTCCAACCATTTGATATAAATAACATTCATTTATTAGAATCAAGACCCATAAGATGGAAGAAATTTTCACTAGAAGGTTATATTCATCCTTGCATCGATATATGATAGTAGATTGATCGGGAATATTAAATGTGATTTCCCTTCTTTGGAAATTGATATGAGCTCCGTATAAATAAATCCAATCCATGCCATGAATCGCATCAAATTCTACTATAGGAAGGATCACAAGATTTTCCGGAAGCACTTTCCTAAAAACATAAATCGGAGAAGAATTATAAACTTTTGATGCGACCGTTGGGCCATTAGGAGTTGTCACAGCTAACTCAACATCTAATTGTTTAGGTAATACTGCGATACCCTTAGAAAATGTTTTAGAAATAAAAGAGTGGGTGGATCTAGAATAAAATAAAACATTTTCTACTTTAGGGTGGATGGTAAGTGGACCTTTAACCACTTCGTTATCATACTCCACATCACCAATAGTAATTGCATGTGAATTTCCATTGTCTTTGTCCTTAACAGTTTTTTGACGTCGATCATCATCAAAAACCCTTGGATTTGGGCATTGATTGGCATAATTCCCCATCTCCTTTCACTTGAATAATTGATGTGTGGGAGGTGCATTCTGTGTATCCCTTTCTTTGTTCGCCTCAATAGACATCTTCTCCCCATTATTTCGACATTCAACTTCCCAATGACATTCTTTTCCACACTTAAAACATTTCCTTGTCCCTTTAAGACAATTCCCTCCACGTTTCTTTCAACAATTTGAGCATAAAAGAAAACTCATCTTCTTTTCAGTGTGGTCTTTAGATTTTCCTTTGAATTCCATTTTACTTTTCTTATCAAACCCATATGACTGATGGGTTACTCTAATCTCCATCTCAACCTTGAGAGCACATTGAACAATTTCTTCATAGCTATTGAAGTCTCTTATGGCTAACGCCCTTCGAAAACATGGCTTTAATCCACTAAAGAATCGATCGATTTTACTCTCAGGTTGGATAATAATTCCAGAAGCGTACCTTGAAAGTCTTGTAAAATTTTCTTCATAGGTACCAAAATATTCATCATTCTTTTGCTTCTGTTCAAGAAACTCCTTCTCCATAATTGTTCGATGAATACGGGGGAAATACTTATTGAAAAATATGTTCTTGAACTCGTCCCATTCCATGGACTCAATTTCATCCCTTTTCCTTGTATTCTTAATAAGATTCCACCATTGATCAGCATCACCTTCCAAATAATATACTGCTAAGCTGACTTTATCTTTTTCAGAACATTGAAGAAGTGAAAATATAGTTTCAGTGTTACTGATCCATTGTTGAGCCACTAATGGATCAAAAGTCCCGTTGAATGAAGGTGGACATTGCCTCATGAAGGATTTAACAGAATGTTGCTCCTTCCATTGCTCATTTGGAAGTCCTACATGATTCATAGCATGAGACAATTGTGTGAGCATGTCTACAATATTTTTCATTCCAGCTCCCATAACGTTTGGTTTCTCAGGGGGACAATCATTGCATTGCTCGTCGCATTCCGCATTAACACGGTTCCTTCGGGTTCCAGCCATTGTCTAAAACCAAGAATAATAGTGTTATCAACACTAATTATAATGGAAAAACCACATAATCAGGAATAAAATTTCACACTTAAGGCCTTATCATAGGTTTTCCACGGCCATTTCTAAAACACTAAGATTGTGTTCTATTCTTATACATGTCCTTAGGGTTCTTACTAGGACTTTCACTTCCTAGTTTCCAATTGTTTACTATATTGTTCCTCTGATACCAACTATAATGACCCATACTTTACATTCATTGTTATTACTTCAAAAATTGAAGCATTCCTATTAAAACATATAACAAAACCATGAAAGGACCGTATAGGTATAGTGTCTTTAGAAACTAGGAAACACAAACAACTGGTTCATTAATCATCTACGTTTCCTCCCATTAATTTCATCATATCTAGAGTCCCTTTTGGAATATTCTACATAATACCCTTCATCCAAAACTGGGGAAAAGAAAATATACAAAATGGTGAGCTCAAATGCTCAGTAAGGGTAAACAAAAGAATTATCAGTCATATCATATTCATAAGAAGATAACATTTTGAATATCTTAACCTAAAAAAGAGATCATAATATCATAACATGGGATAAATCATAGTGGTGAAATGTAATCCAAAATAATCATCACATAAAACAGGAAACTTCTTTGTATACACACATAATCATAGAAAATCATTTCATGTTAGTCAAGGCTCATTGACAAGACCATCATAGCGGACAAAGCCCATTACTGAACTGAGTTCACTCCTCGTTCCAGTCCCGTATCACTGAACCGGATTAACTTGCCATTCCAGTCATGTCTATCTCATGAGATATAAATATTTACCCAATTCATAGGATAGAGATATAGGTCCCACCCATCTCATAATTAAACCATTCTTATGTGTGCCACAAAATCATAAATCATACAACATAGCATAACCCATGTCATAAAAATGGGATTCTTAAACATAATGTCATCATAACATAATCCATAAAAGGAAATAATAAAAATAATTCCATAAAATCAATGTAAAAATTGGGATATAAACAGAATCATGTATTATCTTAGATGAAAAATAAATTTTGATAAAACACTTGAACTCGATTCTTGAGGAAAATATCCTTTCTACTTCAAAAACATTTTTCCTTTCTTAACATGTCATAAAATTTTAAACTAAAAGAAGTTGATTAAAAATAAACTTGAAAAAATTTAAATGAAGCATCATGGAAAAAATGTTCTATGAAATCATAAAAATCCATTCATTCCGTATAAGTTAAAAAAACATTCTTCTCGTACTTTTCCCTGAAATGTCAAAAAAGTACCTCGTACTAAAAACGACAAATGATTCCTTTCATATCTTTTACTAAAAACTCAAACATGGGTGGAATTGGATTTAAAAAATTGTATCAGGATAGAAATAATATTACATACTGAGGAAACATGAATGTGGATGATAAAATATACCCCAGTAAATACCAAAGTATAAACAATCTCGGATAAAAATGAGATTGTGATATATTCCCTTACCTTAGGTCCGATTTTTTCTTCGTACATGTCCGAAACTCTTGTATAATGACTTTAATAATGATATTGACATATTCCTGAATCATACTCATTGTTATGATATCATATATGGTCATATTCTTAGCTTAGTATTAGTAATATTTCATTGCTACTTGTTATTCGGGTGTTTATTTCTTTTTGTTCTTATGTGTGTTTTGTCGAATAAATTCTTATGCTTATTTTTAGGTTATAGATAAATCATTTCGAGAATGGTATTAGTGTAATATATGTATCATATTTACACATTCAATTTATTTATATAATCATTATTCAATAAAGATCATGTAGAATGAGTCGCATCACATCTTGGAGACTGTAGGCCGTACGTACGCACGAGCGATGATATCTTTCCCATGATCGTGTTATTGTATTCAAGTGTATGTATACTATTTAAGAATCAATATCACTTTAAAATAATAATATATAGTTATTCTTTACACAATTATATCCATCCAAGTAAGTTGGTGGTGGAAAACAGATTACACCACGGCGTGGAGACGGTATTCCGTACGTATGCACGCGCGGTGATTTCGTTTTCCGTAGGATGGATAGAAGGTGAATTAGGGTTGTTTCATATTTATAATAACATTTCAGTATATAAGTGATACTGATTTTATTTCTTCATAATGAAACAACTAAATAAAATAAGTATAAGAAGAAATAAATTTGAATGAATCGGTAAAGGATATTACCTCTTCTTTGACACGCCACTTTGAAACCTCCTCTTAGGGCATTATGATTGGTCTTTGAAGAATAACAGGACCTCTAGGATATTTCTGGGGAATTGGAGAAGAGAAATTCTCAGGGGTTGGTCGGACTTGAATTCTCAATGTGGTGTGATGAGGAGATGGAGGAGGTTCCCTTTTATAAGGGAGGAGAGGGGCACCTTTGGAATTATAAGAAATATTAATTTATAATAAATTCCAACCCCACTTAAAAAATTCAAAAAAAGACTCAAATACAAATATTAGATGAGATAGGGTTGTAATCTGATCATCCAATAATATTTAGACAAGTTGGAAATTTATTTTTAACATTATCAACATGATTTATCCTTATATAATCTATTTAATTTTATTTGTGGTAATAATATTCTAAATTTTAAATAATTACAAATATTCACTTATATGTTGTTAATTTTCCATAATTATATACATTATTACATTTTAAACCATATAAATTTAAATTTAAATTTTTGAAATATTTTTGTGATTTTTAAACAATTTTATAATATGTAATTTCTATAAATTAACAATACTGTCAATTTTGACACTATTCATATATTTGAGTTTAAATAAAATATATACAAAGGATATGTTAGAAATAAAATATTTAATAGATTCATAACCTGTCATTTTTATCTAAAAAATTAGTGGAGAATATTAAATACTTTATATAATATTTATTTTAATACTTTTAAAATCATTTATTTTGATATTTCAATCAATAAAATAATTTCAACATCGCTATTGTGTCATAATTAATGATAATTATTTAATGCTTAAAAATTATAAATAAATTCGTATGATGTAGATAATTTTATTAGATTTCTATGGACTATTTATATTTGAAGTTTTCTGATGTTTATCACTAAATTAAAATTATTACACTTATAATATTTAAGAGAGTTACATGTTGTCACTTTCTTTGGTTTTAATAATAATTATATTATTTAATTTTCATAAGTCCATGAAATGAATCTAGTCTGAACCTTAGGTGATATGGTTCGACTTTTATTCATCCAATTGGATTTTATAAAGTGTTAGGGTAATTTTATAATCTTCATTTTACCCTTAATTACCAGATTTACCTTTAACGGTAGCAAATAAAAATTACCCTACTACCTATTCATAATATCAAAAAAAATTAAAAGTAACCTATTAACATATTTTATACCCAATTAATCCAAATATGGAATCCATTTTTCAAAATTCAAAACACAGAATATGTAGTAATTAATTTAAAATTAATCCTGTTGTTAAGCAAACAGGTTTTAAAAGTTAAAACATTGCCAAAGAATGAAATGTTTTTCCCTATAAATTCAATGTAAAATTAATGCTAATGACATAAATTATATTAAATGGTAAAAAAAATTATATTTATACTTTAAAACCATTAAATATTATAATTTAACCATATAAATTATTGTGATGAAAAAAGTTTTTTTAATTAAAATATTGCGTGTTTTTACTATTCATTAAAATATGAAAGTTATCATAATAATATCAAAAATTTACCCAAAGTAAATTTTTATATCCTGATTACAAAGAATAATTTTATTTTGTCAAATTTAACTTATAAACTTTTCAAAAACTAGATTTAAAGTCGGTGCGCCATCAAAAGGCGGCAAAACTTCGTTTTTTGAAAAATACTTATTTTACCCGAAGAATTTATTTTGTTCTCATACCATTTTCTAGAAAATATTTAAGATGAATAATAATGTTATAAAATTCAAAATTCAGTTAATACTATTCATAACGGCTAGTTTATAATATTATAATAATATATTGTTGTTTAGTGAAACTCGGAATTGTGTACTACACATGCTATCGGGGAAGGTCGTGATTGCGTGTAACGAAAGCCAAGATACTGTTGTGTGCAGTTAAAGATTCCTTTGATGTTTTATATACATAAAAAAATATACTTCTCATAAAATTTCTGGGTGTTACATTATTACTTCCTTCGATTCACCTATTGGTAATTCTACGATACATTTCTATGGTATGACATGTATCCTATTCTTGGATATGATACTTACTAAGAGACACAACAGTGTTGACTGAAGCGGGTATAGTCGATCTCCGGTGACATTTTAGAACCCAATGATCTATGATGGTTTATTTTATTACACTTATATAGTTATTAATTTATTTTATAAGCATATCACTTATGGATGAACTACATTATTGGTTACGTATGGGACCCTGTAGGTGTTTCCCTACCGAGTTTTACTCACACGCAACTTAATTGGGTGGCCATGACACTTTGAAACCCAAGAAGATATCATTATTTGTAGGTCAAGGCGGGGTAGAGTCTTAGGGTACCGTGATCAAGAATGATAGATCGGACTGTTTTGGATACCATATGAGATGAGTCTCAGGGATGTGTGTGGAACCTCCTTAATTTTATTCCTTTAATTTATTTATATGCTTAGTCATCCTAATGGGTGATCAGTTTATGTGTGTGGGAATGATCATAACTCTATATGATTTTATTCTTATATATTTTCATTTTTTATATCATATATATGTCTTATTTCATCTGAATACTATTATTTTTATTTTTTATGGATGTTTTTTTTGTTATTTACCATTGTAACATTCATTAATAGGATGTAATAGTCTCCCCATGGAAAAACCCCAGACCATCGATGTTAGTCAACTACCTTTGAAATATGGGAAGGCCTACCTATGGTCATGTGGAGACTATCGATATGGGTATCAGTTGATTGGCCCAATTGGGGGACGTTATAAATTGGTATCACAGTGTATTTTCATTATCATTATATTTGAAGATATAGGAAAAAGGTGGAAAATAAAAATTTTGGATCATTTAAAGGACCATGGATTTGTGTGTCGTGAATACATTTTTTGATGGAAAGTCTGGGTTACCCATGATATATGATTTATATTATTTATTTTTTCATATATTATTGTATTATTTAACATAGTGTGATGATCTTGAGTTTTATTATTTATAATTTATTGATTTTTTTCACTTGAATCATTGGAATGATGCTCACATACATGCATCATTCTTGGAATTTAAAAATCACATGAATTGGATGTCATTTATTACGATTGATAACATGTATCAAAGGTTTCAGTTATTTAAAGTGTAAAAAAGAAAGTATATTGTGTTTTCCTATATAATTTGTTTATGTAATTATACTCAAATGGACCATCGTATATTTTCCTCAGATAATAGGTCCTATGGATCTTATGGAGGGATTCTCCTTGATGACGAATATGCATACCCTCTGTGTATGGGTTGTGTAGTAACCCATAGTAGGTCAGTACAAGCATTTAATTCCTTTATAATTATAAAACCCATAGGCGTAATTTTGATACTTGTTCTATTAAATACAATGGGTTATGTTATTTAATGTTTCAGCGACAACCAATAGAGTGGTTTACCATATATCTTATTGGTGAAATAATTCTTTACCAAACTATAAGATTATGGTATACTCTACATGGGTTATCAGAGGGTAATTCCATTATATATACATGGAGGATATCATAATCCATGAGGGGTGGTATTTTATGTAGTTGCATGATAGGGATAAATTCCCTAATATGTTGATAATTTGGAAAGAGATGAATGAAATGTATATGTATATGAGAACCCTGGAGTGTCTACATTAGCCCATGGGCTCCCTAGGATGTTTATGATGGGATTAAAGAATTTTTCCTCTAAATTTTGATATATGTGTGATGTGTTTTATGTTATAGGTGGGAGATCCTAGTTCTTTAATATGTGGCTCAGGGTATGGGGGAGATGAGTGTTATGGTTAAGGGTTTTTTCCCTGGCTTTGGTTAATATGTTAGTGTTATACAAGGGTAACCCAATAGAAGGTTTAACCTTTATTTTTGAGTTCCTTAGATGTAATAATAATGGACAGATTCTTCAAATTATGATATCAGTCATTGGGAGGTGCTACCAAGTATGTGTTATAGGCATGGAGATGTATTGATATTTTGTCACATAAAGAACTTAACAGGATTAAGTTTTATTTTTTTGATTAAATGGGAAGTATTTATAGGATTCCAAAATCGAGTGATTCTAATTGAGGTTTCTGATAAGATATTGGATCATGATCCTATATGGTTAGATCTAGGATGGATAGGGAATGGGTGGACACTTTTGAGTTTGGGATGATGTTGGTTGGTGGGTGACCGTGTGATAGATCTTGTCACAAGTGAATTGATTCAATTTTGAATATGATTTCCATGTTTTATTCTGGTTGTATGATATTGACATTAAATGAGTATGTTATTCTAGTCAGGATCATGAGAATCATCTTGGCTATATCTGACTCATGAGATTGTGAGCTGGGTTGTCTGACCGGGTGATACATGAGCATACATTGGTTGGGTTTCAATGAGATTGAGATAGTTTGTGTTTATTATTTGTGGTTTCATTTGATAGTGAATCTATGAGAGTCCATTTGTGGGACAATGACATGTAAATTGATGAAATTATTATGGGCATGGTTTCCTAATAGGTTTGATAAATTTTGAAATGTTCTTCTTTGGTGGGAGGTCACATCAGATTTATAATGGGGTGTGATGGTATAGTGGACTTGAGTGTGTTCCTTGACAAGTACTGTCAGGTTGATATGTTGTTAGGACCAATTGAGGATTATATTAAGGATATGTATAAGTTAATACATATGTTGGGGATTTAACCATTGGCCATTAGTGGGTTTGACCCTCATTATGGGTTAATTTATGTTGATGTTGAGGAAGATGTTCTTAGTGATTCTTGTGTGAGTGGTAGTAGATGTTTCACATTGGTACAAGGGTATGAGTGGAATAGCTATATCTAGAAATTGTGTGTGGTAATGTATGGATCATGGAACATGGAGATATGACACTCATATTGATAGGGTTGTGAGTGTGATGAGAAAAGTCATGGGATAGTGGATGTGGAACTAGGATTCTAGTGAGCAGATGGATCTAGTTTTAATTGTTTACTTGGTGAATACCATGCTTGAATCATGGATGTGATATTTTATGGTGTCTATGCATTATTATTTGGTTCAATGTGGTTATGATAATATTTTAGGGTTTTTCTAATTAGATATATTTTTACTCTTGTGAGTGTAGTATATCATAATATTTAGTTGTTTAAGGATCCAACTATAGAATTACACCAAGTATTGTGTATGAACCTTTGTTTGGTTATTAGGATGATCTCATAATGAATTTGGGTGTAAAGTAATTATGATTGGGTGATGAGATTGTGCAATAATAGTTTCAACTGAGTGTTTTTTAAAATGAAAATTTATAGGAGAAATGACAAGTGTATTCATGTGTAATTGGATATGGTGAGATGGAAATTGTGCTATGTTGATCATTAGACTATTTGAATTGTTTTCTAGTAAGAGATTTCAATTGTGGGGGGAACCATGGATCAAAATTATCCCATATGAAATGAGTCCAATAATTTGGAGTGCCATAATCCTAGAGGTTAATTGATTGATTATATTGTGGACTCTTGAGAAAGACTAGTATGACTGAGTTTCATCTCAATATTGATGATGATGAAGAGTTTGAGGCTCTGGTTTTTGATGAACAGTGCACCTCATGCTTGGAGTTATTAATTGGAAGCTCATTAAATTCTATAGAGTGGAACATCATGAACTAATAATAAAATGATGACCAATAAAGGTTGATTTTTATTCCCAATGACTGTTGGTACTTATTAGGAATGATAAGTGATATGGTATGGATATTGTAAAATCTCATCTCTTTTGTGGGTTTTAAAATTCTTAATGAGTTTGATTTTTTTTCTATTCTGGTGGGTGTGTGATTTTGAGAACTAGGATTTGAATCCAGATTCCTATTCTTGGAATATATAAAGAGGATATTTTTGTATCAAGAATGAATCGCAGGTGGTATTTGGGTTTTTTAGTGAAATTTGGGGCATGGGTAGGTGGCCCTACTGAAATTCTACACCTACATATAATCACATTGGGGCCCACTATTTACATTGTGATGGGATTCAATTTGATTGAACTTTTCTGGGTATGTCATCTCAATCCATAACCTGGGGGATTATTTAATGAAATAGGTAGGTTTAGGGTTATTCCCCCTACCATCGGTGTTCGTACTACAACTCATGCCCAAGACACAATAAATTAGGGTGAGGGGGAACATTATAGCATGACGCCTATAATCACACTGGGACTGGGCCTATGAATTTACACTAAAAATGATTTTATGTATTTTTTGGGTCGGTGTTACATTGTGTTTTAGGGAAAATTAGTGATATAGGGAGGCCTTTTCAACCATTTCTCCCCACTCTTCTCCTCCTTCAATCCCCCAATATTTTGGGCAATTATGAATGTTCTATTATGAAAAATTGAGGTAAGATCACCCATTTCGTTTTCATTTCATATCCCTTGTTGATATTTTCTAGTTTTTAGTACTAATTGGTTAGAGTTATGGAACTAATTCTATAAGAGTCTGGTAGAATCAGGCCTAAATGATGGTCCTTATCTCAGCTTAGATAATGGATGTACTGATAGGATGATCTCACCCTATTTTTCACCATTTGGACAAAGGTACATATCTTAATGAATCCTACTATGTTTTTCTACTAAATTAAAATGGTTTTAAACATAAAATTGTGTATTAAAATTTGGAATTTAGTATGGGATTGTTTTTTGAGAATTTTGTTAGTGTTCCATACCTCATTGTTCAATGTTTCGATGATTGGATGTCGTCTGGTGAGTTTATAAGTGTTATTCCTATTTAATTAAAAAACGAACTAATTATAAATCATTATGATTTTTTTAATTAATTATTATCGAATTATTTGGATACTTATTTGGGTTTTTGGTTATTGGTTTGACATTGATTAACCTTGGTGAAGATGGATGAGCTACATGGAAGGGAGTAACTCCATGAATGAGGTAGGTTATACCTTTATCATACCCACTAAGTTAATGATTTTAATTTGAAGAATGTAATATATATAGTATATATATTTGAGGAAAAATAAATTTTTATTAATAATTTTTATTTAAATGAAATCCCTATAAATAATAATGTTCTAAGGGCCATGATGGTCCCTTATGCATTGGATTACTGCCTCGTCCACTGATTGTCAAAGCCTTTTCTATAAAGGTATTCCTTGAGTGTTACAGAACTTCAAAACTAACATGGAACCTATAAAACTAGTGGAAAAAGGATTTATTATTATAATGGTACACGAGATATATATGAACTTGAGGGTAATAAGTTAAAAGAAACAAATATTAATGTATAAGTCCCGAATAAGTTCCATTTAGTAGGGGTGAGTGACAAAGTGTAACGATTAGCTGGGGTAGGCCATTATGGAACTATGAAACACTGTAGATCCATTATGATAGTTGAGATGAATGTGGGGAGAGTATTCATATACCATTATCATGTAATCATAATGGTCGGTAGACCATAGGAAAATTAATGATGTTTTGGGTAAGAGGACTGACCTATGATGAACATGAAAAAGTAGATGGGATTTGTGTCATTTTCCCAATGTAGTGTTTGTATTACAATAATTATGAGGCCAGAGGGCGCCTGGAATAATCCTGATTACTCTAAGGGTTGTTACAACATTTGAGATATGGGATTTTCATAAGAGTACAAATTTATAATAAAGAGTCTGTATAGGGTTTTCTTATTATATTATGACCTAGTGGGGCTATTTGGTGACCCACTGTTCTATTAACCTTTGAGGGGTTAATGTGAGAATTGGTAGTGATAATTTTAGTTTTCTCCATAAAACCATAAATGGTGATGTGATTATGTTATGGATATAGTGAAAGGGATAATTCATTTACTATATAGGTTAGCCTTGATTATATGAGATGGGTTTAGGCGGATGACCAACCCTTATGAGATTCACCATGTGAAATATTATGGAAGATAATCTCTTTCTTCAGGTATTTAAGAATAAATTCATTAAAGAAATAATGGGGTTCAACTATAATGAATATAAGTAATTCATTTCCCAATCCCCTTGTATTCTAAAATTATGCTTATATAGAATGCCTTGGAAGACCCCTTGGATTTATCTTGATTCTTATTGATATAGAATTATGTGGTAAATACAATTTTATCTAGCTTGATGCCTATTTAAGAGGTGGGTGATATTCCCACAAGATATATGAAATTATATTTTAATGTGGGGTGGTATTACTCTTCACATATTGTATATTCTTACGTTATGGAATTCCTAGGTGGTTGCATAGGATTTATCTTACAAGACTATATGGAATTACAATGATTTCTGACTATGATTTGGCCATTGATCTCGATACTATATGTTTTTAGTATATTAAATGTATCCCCCTGATGGTTATGATACATTATAAGAGACACTCTTACACTTGATGAAGTAGGTATATTCAATATCGAGTATAATGATAAAACACAAAGATTTTTAATTGCTTATTTTTTTACACTTCCATTGTTATTTATTTGTTTTCTGAACACATTACATGTTCATACACTACTTTTAACATTATTCATGGAACACCATTGATGGTCCCATACTTATTTGAAGTCACACCTAGCTTGGGCTTCCAAGATAATTAGATACCTGAGTAAATATCATTATTCATAGGTCCATGTAGGGTTGGGGATTAGGGTAACATGGTCAATTGGGATAGCTTTGACGGGTTTGGAGACCAGATGATATGTGGGTCAATTGTGGAAATAGAGACTCTAGTATATTATTCCTTTCCTTAATTTTTATGTGTGGTCAGACAAATAGGATATCATTTTATTTTTGTTTATGTAACCATGATTCTGTATGATTTTATACTTCCATATTTTTATTTATTATAGCATAGATATGCTTTATTAATTCCAAATACTGAGATGGTTATTTTTTACAGATGTTGTTTAGTTATTTATCATCATCTCTTACACTAATATGGGGGAATTTTATCTCTATAGTAACACACTAGACCCTTACAGCTAGTCAGTAGCCTTAGGAATATAGGGAGGTGTACTTGAGGTCACATAGTGACCGTCGGCCCAAACACCATTCAAGTGGCCCGACCATGGGATATTACAAATAATCATATAGGTATTTATTATGATCCAAATAAAAATATTTTCTATGTAATATTAGAAAATAATTTTCAAAATACATGCACGAGTTGTGAAATAGATCTCAAAATGAAATACATATCATAAGAATTATGTTAAATAATTCAGGAAATTGTTCTCATTTATTAAAATATTAAGAAATGGGTAAAATAATCATTAAAAGGAATGAGATATTAGGTTTCTCAAAAAACAATAAATTAAATATCAAATTTCATATTAAAATATGTATTTTTTAGTAAAATAATTGAAATATACTAATATTTATAAGATCGAAACAGGGTGATGAAAAAAAGGGAATATTTCCCTTTTTCAAGTATAATTTTAAAGAAATATTTTAAAGGGAACTAAAAATACATTTACATCCCTATAAAATGAGTGAAATAGAATAATAAACGTTTTCTAGGGATTATAAGATAAATATAAAAAGGGTAAGACTTATATAGATAATGATAGGTATTATAACCACAAGAACAAAAATGAGTGAGAAGGAACCCCTTCTTCATGTCCGAATTTTTTTGGACGCTCTTATAAACTGATGAGTAATAAAAATATATTAATTATTTACTTGATTTAAAACCATTTTTAATTTTATTTAACTACTTTTATTCATTTTTATTCATTTATTATCATGGAATATTCATTTACTAGACAAATGTAACATGCATCATCTATTTTGAGGTTGTTCGATTCATCATTCCTAAAAAATTATGATAGTCGTAATGGAATGTTTGTTTCCAATGGTTTTGTAATCTCAAAAAGTGTCAAAGTATAATTTTTATGTTATTATAGAAATGCAGGAGTTTAATATTTTAGTTTATAGTTGTAATTTAAATTATATTCCTCGATAAGAAAGTTTTAGATGCTTAAAAATGTCTACTGTTGTTTACTTTAAATATCATTATTACCATTATTATTTTCTGATTGAAAAATAATAAAAATCATAGTATACTATTATTAATTTTATATTAAGTATTTTATTCATTTTTATGAATATCCTGGAAAAGAAAAAGTGGAAAATAATCCAATATTATTATCTTTGATAGCACAAAATAACCACTGGTTAAACAATGCTTTTAATAGAGATTTAAAAATAATTGGTAAACTATTGAACAATATTTTTTAGATAAATAATAAATTATATTAAAAATATATTTTAAATTTAATTTTATTTATTATTTATATGATTAAAGGAGTAATAGGATAATTTATATAAGAAAATGGTTTTGAAACTCTTAACATACACCTTCAGTCTCCTCCTTTGGATTAAACCAAAATACATTATATGAGTGGCTTTTGTTCATGAGTAGGGATTAAGGATGTGTCTAGGGTAGTTTAGATATATAATTTTTGTAGATATTTGATAAAGGAATGTTTTTTTCAATTGGGAATAAATGAGAGGAGGAAGTGCATTTGTATAGACAAAGGGGGGGAGGTATTTTAGAATAAACCATTGAATATTTTATTATCATGGTCAAATATAATTAGTATTGTGGATTATTATGAATTTTATTAGTGAATGATTAAAAATGGTGGTTTATTTAATATTTTATTAAACCAAAAAACGAAAATCATCTTGGAAATATTGTATACAATGTAAATAATCAAAAAAAAGTATTCAAATTAAATATATCTTTAATATCAAAAATTGATATATATAGGTTTGGAAATTAAGTTTATTTTCTTAACAGTATTATTTTACTCATTAATTTTTTTTTCTTTTTTATTCATATTTACATCATGATTATAACATTAAACATACTGAATTTGTAAAAACATTATTTTTTACTATTTATTAAAATAATCAGATTATTCATAATATTTTCAAAACAAAAATCACCCTAAGTTAATATCAATGTGTTGATTACAAAAAAATGGTTTCATTTTATCATATTAATATTTTATAATTTATAAATATACCATTGATATAAAATTATATAATACGTGGAGAAAATAATTTTTCTAGAATAAATACTTATTTATTTTATTATGAGTGGTTATCTTTGTATTTTTTTGTAATTTATTAAATATTAAATGATTATTAATATATTATTATATAGTTTAAAAAAATAGTTCAAAAATTGTATAATTACATTTTATCATAAAAAATAATATAGTTAAAATGTACATTATTATAATGTATACTGGTTTTTATTTTAAGATACATGATTTGAAAATCATTTTAAAGAAGTGTAATATTTATATTAACTTATTGTACACATTTGAAGTATTAATTTTAATCCATTTTACTACTCGCATGAATCAAGATACCATTTCAACAGTTTTTTATTATTCCCAGTTGCTAGCTATTATACCAACAATAATATAATTAATATTCTTCCTTTAAATATGCCTTATTTTATTCATTATTCATCCATTCATTTTTTATCAATTTTATTTATATTTTATTTTAAAAAAATCTTATTAATATTTTGGTTTATTTTTATAGTATTTGTCACATGTTTTTTAATTATAGGAGACTGTGACACTACAAATTTTCTAATTTTAGTTATATTCTTTGTATTTGTTATAAACCAATTATACTATTTTCAATTTTATGGAGTATTTGTATACTACATATATAATATTTATATTAATGGAATAAAATGATGTTTGTTTTTATCATAAAGTTTCTATTATTTATATTATACATTATACCCCACATATATTTAGATAGGATAGTTTTTCATATTTGTAAATTCTTAGTCATTGCATATATACTAATGTATTAACTCATGGACATGATGAGACCCAAACACTAGACCTCCTGTATTCCACTTAAGGTCACTACTAATTGGCCCGCGGCATAACAGGAATTATAATAATATTTATTATTATTAGGTATAATATTAGATCTTATTTTAGTAATTATATTATTAATTATTGATTATTTTAAGTAAATTATTATTATATTATAGTTGCAAATTTTAATAATAATATTATTATTATATATCAAACATTATTAGATCATTATAGTTATTAATTATATTATTATTAATATTTAGTATTATTAATAATATTACTAATTATTATTTATTATTATTACTATTACTATTATTTATTAATAATTAATACTTATTATTTTATTATTATTATTGGTTATGTTATTATTTATAATTATTATTACTGTCACTACTAAAATATAAATAAAATTATTATATTTTTAATACAATAATGTATTTATTATTAACATAATAAATTTATTGTATAATAATTATTAATATAAGAATTTTTTTATTAAATAATTATTGTTATTATCTTTAATTTAAACATTATGTAAACATATATATTAATAATTTTTATAATAATAATATTATTATTAATTATATTTCTTTGTATTAAAAGGTTTAAAATCATAGAAATGCACACACACACACCCTTACTAAGGGATACTTGTATATTTAAAAAACTTTAAGCATAACCTTATTAAATAATTTTTTTATTTAAATATCCTTACTGAAAAAATAGTGCATTTTCATCCATATTTATATCATATTAATGTTGTAAATTCTATGTCAAATTACTGATCAAAATTTATAAGTGCTTCATAATGAAAACCTCATTGACAATCATTGTAAATTAAGAAGTTGGTTGAAAGAAAGACCATTGTAGAATTAATAGAGGTATATAATCCAAAAGCATAGAAAAAATAAATTAATATTAATATTTCTTATCTAAGAAAGATCCAGAAACTTTTATTAATGACATGGGATAGATCATTGGATTTGAAAGGTAATGCTAATTATTACCCATGGAAATTGTGAAAATCGTAAATTATTTCATAACACCCCCCATCTCCCCCCAATGTCATAAATTTCATGAAATATTATTTATCATTCACTTAATAAAATTTTGGAAAATAATAATGGAATCCCATGCTAATTTCAATTTTACTTGTTAAAAACCTTATCAGAAAAACCCAATGAGAAAATATAATAAAGGGAAAAGGAGTTCATCATTCCCATCAACCTGATTAAATCATGATATACCCTTTAGTCTTATCATAAAAATTTTATAAATTAATTTATCAAAAGGTATAGTTGGTAATATCTTTGTGAATAAATCTTCAAGACTATCAGAAGAATATATTTACTAGATATTAATCTAACTCTTCCTTTGAATATTCAGAGAGAAATAGAATTTTAATGATATTTATTTTATTATATCACCTTCTATATATATTCCCTAAAGTTTAATTATACGAAATATGATATCTTCATATAATATGGTGGGATTATCTTTATTCATATCTAAAAAAAAATTATTTCTAATATGATGAATAATCAATCTTAGTACAACAAATTCATGACATGATATATGAATGGAAATCAACTCATCATGCTCGGAAGAGGATAGAGAAATTGTTTGTTTTATAGAATTCCACAAAATGTAAGTCCCACCATATGTGAATATATATCCAATTTTAAATATACATTTATGTGGATTGAAAAAAATAATACAACATCGGAATAGCCAATGAATTTGTTTATGAATGTTCATAATAAAATAATTCATGATCAATAGATCATAAAAGGTGTCATAATATATTTTTCTTATTATTACTATGTTGATGATAGGGAAATGAATTGTACATAACTAATAAATTCATATGAAATGATATATTCTGCATTGTATTATTTATAAGGTGTTTTAGTTCTCATATAGCACTAACATATGGTACATTAATACAAAAAAGTTCTTTTCTATCCTCTCATGGTTTAAAGAGATCCTTAACATGGTTAATTGATCATATGACCATCATTTTACTTAATGGATTTGAATTTTCTTTATAAATAAATTATATAAATTTTATACTATACTATGATTGATAAATAAAAAAAATTATCTTTAAGATGTTCAATTAACAATCCAAGAGATAACTATTACTTTCTAATGTATTTCAATTAAAATTAATTCTTTAAATACATTACTAATTATGAAATTTAATTATGATTCCTAATAATATTCAAACCATCAAAAATATAGAAACGAAAAATATTTTGGATCCACTCTTCTTAATAAAGACGCATGCAAAAATAGGATCATTTTTATAAACCCCTTTCATCAAATATTTTCTCAGATGGTTATACCACATTCTTCTTGAAATCTTTAATTCATATAATAAATTTTTCGACATAAAAATTTAAAAATATCAATATTGATATCATGTTACCAAATTTTTTAATATTATTATAATTTCTATATAAACACTATTATCAAAATGATGATGTAGACATGGAGTCAAAAAATCTATTAGGCATAATTTATGATGTTCCTATATAAAAAATGCCATGATATGTTAAAAGATATTGACATCCATTAAAAGAGAGTATATTACAATATAATTAATATCTAATATTTGTAAGTAACATTGAGTAACAATTCATTATTTCATCATTTTCACTTCTCTTTCTCATAAATACTCATATATAACTGGCTGGTTTACTCCCTTTTTTTGTTTTCACAATCTACCCAAAAATGATATTTATAAAGGGAGTTTAATTAATATTGGATTATAAAATCTCATTTGTCATAATCTTGTATATCAATACATCTATCAACCATTTTTGGTTCTTTATCCTTATAAATTATATCATGTACACATTATATGAAAATATTCCATCAACAATGGTCTCCACTCATCACCAACATCTTCCAATGTTAGTGAAAATTATAAAAATTTCTTATTAATCACAGTCATATAATTTTGGTATATTTCATTGTTAATTAATTTTTTAATTATGTGAATTTCCATTATCCTTAATTTGGTTTAATTCATTAACCAACATTGGTTGTTTCTCTTCCCTTTAATGAGTATTTTTATCTTTTTAACTAAGTGGTCTTCTATAATTCAATGGTATATTAGAAGAATTGTTGAAATTAAAATTAAAATATCCTTCTATTGATATATTAATATTGGTGAATTTTCATAGGACATATATAATATTGTTACCCATTTTGAATCAATAAATTATCCATGAAAAATAATTTCTAAATTTTACAAAATTAATGATATTTCAAAATTCTAATTCATTGATAATTATATGAGTATAAATATATTAAAATGAAATGGATTTTTAGGAAATTTATTTTGATATTAATTTATTTTACCCATTTAATGTAGGAAAGTTATTTTGATCAAAATGAAAATAAAAAACGTTTTTATAAATATATATTATATCATTGACTTAAGGTAAATTAAAATAAATGGATATTTAGATCCAAATTAAATCTATGATCATATATGGGTTCCATTTTTTGTTCATTATGGGGGTGCTAATGGAATATATACAAAAAACTAAAGGTTCTTAAATTTGAAAATTTTGTTTCATGACTGTAAGATAATTATAAATATTACTAATCATGATAACATGATGGTTTTATTTAAATAAGTGCTACTAGATAAAAAATTTCATATCCTCAAGTCAAATCCAGAAAATTTTTTTCATAAAAAGTGTGTACAAATAAGTTTTAATCTCTTTATAAATGATTCAGACAGACCATTTTTAATATAAATGTGAGCTAAAATATGTTTATATATTATTATAACTGTTATTAAACAATTAAAAAGATCATGTGATGAATAATTGAAAAATATTATCAAGTTGAATATCTTCAATTTAATAATATAATAATTAGGTTTTTCACCTTGTTATTTAGGAAATAAGCTTCACAAATTCTATATTGTGATTTGATAATAAGAATAAATAGGACTATCTAGTAGATGCATCAATTGAGATTATAGAAATCTAAATTGTACACATAGTGAATGAATTGGACTGCATATATCATGATGATTGTTTTCCAAAAAACATAGGGAATTTGGACCTAAATTATTTTGGTTATGTCATATAAACAAATTAGAACAAAATAATTCATTGGGTGAGAGAAATTTCTTATCAATTAATAAATGATCATGTGTATGTTTAATTACTTTCCAAATCATTATTGATCTTGGATGACCTAAATGGTTTTGGTATATTGTATTATCTTGTTCTAGGTCAGCCCAAATAGCTCTATATCAAAGTGACACATGACCTCAATAATTCCTCCCCACATTCCAGAGTCTACCAACAAGTAGGAAGGGTCTAATAAACCACGTGGGGTGACTATAACCTCTGATATTTCCCCAAAAAATAATAATTAATATAATCATCAATAATAGTAATTATATTAGAGTTCATAATATTAAATTAATATCAAAATAAACCAATAAAAATAACAAAGTCATGCAATAAAAAATGAATATGATGTTTATATACTGATATATGTCACAAAAATATCCTAATGGGATTATCATGAATAGTAAAGAATAAAATAGAAATAAAAGTTGTTAAAACCCTACCAATTTACTTGGAATCACCTCAAGCCTATTTTCATAACTATATGATCTCTTTTAGAATCTAAAACTATACTAGGGTTATCACCCAAAACTGTAAATCATTCATAACATCGGTATCTGTACAAAATTCCATGTGTATGGTGTGATCGTAAAACTCATCATGCCACCACCAATGGTGCCCCTAATGAAAACTGAAATATATTTTCATGTATTTAATGAATGAAATGGATCTTTAAATATCCCATGCAATGCACCCATTTCTCAATATTTTTCTCTTTATGCCTCCCTTGTGATCAAATAATGCCTCCAATGGATAATATCCTGCCCCCATGGTATGTCCAAAATTATTGGGTGAATGAGTTATCACTCCTCATAATAATAACTTGGCTAATGATATATCATCATACATATAAAAAATGCTGAAAAAAGTATTTCCACACTATGCCCTAGGAAATTGGTTCATTTCCAAATCAAAATTAGGTGAATGGTTTATCACCATAAAACAATAGATATAGAGAATATGGTATCATTGAGAGTAAATGGGTTATCACCATTCACAATCATAGAAAGTGAATGGTTCATCACCTATGATGAATATACTATCAAAAATAATAACTATATTATGGATGAAGAGAAAAATTACCCATCTAAAAATAATATAGGTGAATAGTCTATCACTATTTCTAGTAATATTAAGGTGAAAGGGTTATAACCAATCACATACACTAAAGGTTAAAGATCTATCACCTATGGTGAATATGCTATCACCGTATCAACCAATGGTCAAGTGAATCGGTTATCAGCATTATAAAAAATACATAAATGAATTGAATATCCCCTAATGTGAATGGTATATCAATATATCCTACATAACCAAGGTGAATGGGATATCACTATATGAAACAACAATAATATGAACATGTTATCTTTATGTCCAATAATATTAAGGTGAACTGGTTATCACCTAAAGTGAATGATATATCACCATATCCAATATAAACAAGATGAATGAGACATCACCATATCAAAAAATGATAAGGTGAATAGGTTATCACCATCTTTAATAATATAATGGTGAAGAGGCTTTAAAAAATCATGTGAATTAAAGGTGAATAGTCTATGACCTCATATGAATAGGTAATCACTATATAAATCAACAAAAAGGTGAATCATCTATCACCATAATAATATAAATCGTCATGGTGAACAGGTTATCACCATAATAATATACATTATCAAGGTGAATGGGTTATCACTTACATCATGATAGAGTTGAATGGGTTATCACCATCATATGTATAGTATGGGTGACTAGATTATCACCACTTGAATTACCAAAATTATTGTGATAGACATATTCCCTAAAGACTAGATACATATGATTTTTTTGGGCTTATATCATAGTGAATAATATATATATATATATATTTGTGTGTATCTATTTCATATGGAATGGTATAGAGGAAACCAAGGTATATCATCTCCTAATGGTTTGGGATATCATAAGGCATGAAATAGATATTTCATCCCACTATCTAAGACTATCATATTATATAATAAGGCTATATCATAAGACCATATCATAATTTTTATGATATTTTGAATCATAATACGTGATTCACATGATGGTTTATAGTTTATTATAGAATTTTAATGTTAAGATTAAATGTTCAGGAATCTTCTGCAAACATATATCATTGGATATAAAAATTTCATATAATAATTTTTTTGGAGGATTTGATTGGTAGAAGGTTACAAAGCTTTTGTATCTATTAAAAATTTACTCATACATTATGATCATATGAGTAAATTCATGGAAATCCTTAGGTACTTTCATTAAATCTTATATATAAAATTCTAATCCATGAGAATGATTCTCATTCCATTACAAGACTTATATTTATTCTCCCCGCATGAATCTCCCCTTATCATTCATTAATTTCCTCCCTAGATTCTAGAATATCTTAGTAGGAAGGAGAATCCAGCCCAAATATTAGGTGATTTTTGTCAGCTCATGGACACACCATCGACAAAGGATCTCATTGCTTTATTCTCAATTATATTCATCAAAGTTGTGGTTTTTAGTAGTAGATGTAACAATAAGCGGTGTAAGGTACACATTATTCATAATTTTATATTACAGATGGTTTCAGATTATTAGTATAGTGATATTTAGTATAAGTATTTTATATTTTATATTTCTACTTGAATAAGTGTTATTCATTATTTAGATACCTATATGTGGTATTCGATATTTCTTTTCATAAAATGACTCAAACGAATGTTAAAAATAATGAAAATTTGGTATCGTTTTTATATCATATTTGATATCATGTAAAATGTACATATTTTTAATTTAGGATATTTTTATAATATGTGATATCAAAATTAGTGATACGATTGTTCAATAAGATAATGTTATCATAGTTGGAAACACAATAAAAATCCATCTGATTCAACATATCGTAACATATAATATTTACCCACTGTATCATGTGCTAGAGAATTTTATCTATGTTATAGAATGCAACTAAAGAAGATGTATTGGATGATAGTGTCATTATACACTCTTTAATATCCTCATAATAGAGCATAATTTCAATGAGGAAACACCGGGCTTGTCGCATGTCGTGATAAACAAGCCATAGCGTATGATATGAAGTTATCATAAAAAATTAATGATAACATGAATTACTTGTCACAAGATATTGAGTATCAACCATTAGAGCTGGTATCTATTTATACCTTGCCATAGATTATGATAGAATGTATATCATTAAAATTTATATACAGAAAAATGTTCTTATTCTAATTTGTCAATTATGAATTAAAACATATAATTTAAATTGTTTTTATAAATTATAGAATTACGTATTTTGGGATTTTTATGAACTAATTAATAATAAGATCTTTATAATTAATAATTAAATTTTTATGAAACATTTAATAAATAAATATCCATAATATTAAATATTAATATTAAAAAACATTGATTTATATTTCATGAGTTTTAATTTGGTTAGAAAGTTATAGTATATAAATAATAAATATAATATATATATATATATAATGTTTATATATTAAAAAATAAGGAACAACATTAAAGAGTTTATATATAAATTTTAAATTGTTCATAATTTTGAATTTCAACTATTTAAATTGAAATTCATTATTGGAAGAAATTATTTGAGACATATCAAAAATAATTTTGATTATTAATATGATAAAGGTTTGAATAATCTTAAATTTGGGATGTTTTGATTATAAAAAATATTTTCATAATATATATGAGAGCTAAAATGTTATATTTCAAATATCATATATTTAATTAAATGCTATATAATTGAATAATATAAATGAGTTATATTATAAATAAATTTAATGTTTATTTATTTATTTATTGAATTTCCAT
This sequence comes from Viscum album, assembly GCA_963277665.1. Taxonomy (NCBI): domain Eukaryota; kingdom Viridiplantae; phylum Streptophyta; class Magnoliopsida; order Santalales; family Viscaceae; genus Viscum; species Viscum album. The sequence continues at coordinate 273,809,813 of OY728142.1, read as the reverse complement.
AAAATGTTTCAAAATCATATAGTGGTCAGAATTTTTTTATTTATAAATTTTTGATAAATTTTTATCTAATGAGTAAATTAATGAATTATTCACTAATTTAGTATTATTTTTTAATTTATTGAAAAATATAAATCCCATATTATGATTGAATGTATGATTTTGTTTAAATTGATGGATTTCTTTTATAAATTATTATACATGCATTTAAGGAGTAACATGTTTGGTATGATAATTGATTTAATTTTTTACCCAAACTATGGCTTGTACTATGTTATGAGATTAAATTAAAATGTTTAATAAAGTTAATGATTATTATGTGTCATAATTACGTGGGATGTGAGATCTATATTGATTAAATAATCATGGATAAAAGGACTTTGGTTCAAACTGGTCACTAACCCTAGATAATAGGCTCTATCTAGAAAACTGGTGGTTTACTACCTATTGAACCATTCTTACTATTATGGTGAATATAGACTTCATATTATTCTAATAATTCATATGAAATGGTTTTATATATAGGAATATTTTGGATATATTTAAATGTTGTTTTCTATTAAATTTCTTTGGTAACACAAGTTATGAGTTTTTTTAAATAGAGGTACATCAATACTGATTGAACATATTGACTTGGTAGAAGGAATTAAAATTTAAAATTAAATAATGCATATATATAATAAATATATGAGATAATAAAGTGAGAAATTAAAAACTGCTCAAAAATAATATTTGTAAGATTCCTTCTAAATAAAAAAAATTTCAATAAATTGATCATCCAACTAGGTAGTCCATGCTGAAGTTAGGTGACAATGGTTTATATTATGTAAGGAAAGTAAGTTATCGTTGGCGTTAATAATAATAAGATCCCATATCTGGAATGATATTTTGGTGACACATGGATGAGAATACCTAATAGTATTATGATATCAAAGCAATAATTTTTATTTAATCCATATTATGGATTTGGATAAGGAGTTATCTGATCAACTATCTAAGAGTCATATCAGATGTGATTGAAATGTTTTTATACCTAAATATATAAATGTTAAGAGAAAAAATAATGTGACAAGAAGCATTGGGAAATATGGATCTTGGCCCACTAAATTGTGTGATGTATATTAATAAGGGTTCATCATTTTATTTTGATTTTATTTATCAAAATTAATTAATAAATGAATATAAAACATGATACTCATTTAATAAATGGTTTTTTTGTTGATATAATTATCATTATCATGGAATAATTTGAGATCAACACATGGTAATTAAAAAATTTATGCAAGTAATATCCTATACTAGTACCGTAACATAAGAGTTATTCTTAATAAAGGAAAAAATTAGTTATTTTGGGGTTATAACATCTCTAGTAATGAAATTTTAATATTGTAAAACAGGTATATATAGATACTTATGAAAATTATTTATGAATTCACATGATTATTTGATATAATTTTATAAAATATGAGTAAATAATTTTTATTCTCTAACCATATAATTAATATTATTGGGTTTTTCAACAACATGGGGAGACAAGTGTTTTATATATAGTATAACTTGTTAATGGAATTTATTCTATAATCATCATAGGAAATGTATTAATCATGTGGATTAGTTCAATTAAATTTTACCTCATTTCCTAAATTTATTGAGTAAATCATAACTAGTCATGATATATTTTTTCCTTGTTCTATATTGATCGTAAAAATTATTAAAATTTTAAACCGAATGAGAAGAAGTTTTTTTGAAAGTCCTATAATGTTTATTTGAGTAGTTAGTAAAATTTGTTGAAACCTAAGGTAAGAGTTTGAAATAAGGTGAAATGTTTCCATAGGATGGGATTTTATAGGATACCTAAAGTGGTTTAATTAATTCCTGGAGATTACATATCATGTGTCAGTGTTATAGAATTCAATTCATTGATTTTTAAGGGTATATAATATAAAATGAATAATTTTCAAATGTTTTAAATATAAAAGAGTAAATAATCATGGTAATAATTTATGAATATTTTTGTTTTCATTAAAATATATTAGTAAATATTACAAAAATATATATTTTGGATATAAATAATTACTTCAAGATCGAATGGATTTAGATAAAGGTTGTGTAATCTTATCTAATTTCTCTTATATGATAAGAAAATTTATTTGTTTAGAAATTTATGTTTTTAGTTAAATTAGATGATAAAAATAGTTTATGATTTATTAAAATATATAAAATAGTTTTAAAATAAGACAATTATAATAGTGTTTTATCTAGGATAAAATATTTTATCCAATAAATTCATTAAAAGATAGGGAATCGAGATTCCACCACTAATTAGTAACATATTTTAATGAAAAATGTATTATTCTAAAAATATTTTTTTAAAAAGAGAATATTTTATAAGAAATTATGGTAAATAGTTTATTTGAGAAATATTACAATCAAATATAATAACTTTTATTTTCTACTAATAAAATTGTTTGTGTATCTTAGCATGATACTCTGAAGAGAATATAATTTCTAAGAGGCCAGTGATATTATATGTTTTTTTTTAAAATAAAAACATATGAATAAAAAATAATAATTAATAAACCATTCATATTCAATGATAAATTGATTTAATATCCTAAAAGAGTTTAGGTTATGTTTGAAAAGATAAAATTAATTATTGAGTTATATTGAACCAATCAAATCCCAATTTAAAGTCAATTTATATCATAAAATATTTTAGGGAATTTTATTATAGAAAAAATAATTCAAAGACTTAATTTTTTTTACTAAAACGAATAATAAATTAAAATTTTTATGGAATGGTTTCAATTGTAATGATAATTAACTTAGAAAGACTTATAATTAGACTACACAATTTATTGACAATGTAACATTGGATATTGTGAAGTAAAGTTTAAATATTGTGATAATGGAGTTAAATTATAGGAATATGACTCCTAAGTCTCACCATTATTCAAATAGAATTTCCTTATAGATGTTACACAAGGGATGGTTTTATCAGATGGAAAATAGGGATGTTGTATTAATTACATTTATGTGTAATGTGTTTTCAAAAATCATAAATGTGTAGCGAACGTAGGGCATCTCTAGTGATTTATCATATGGGATATGATTATATAGTGATTTTGTATGACTTTTTTAGTATTATAAAAATATTTTAAGAATATAAAAGATATCACATTATAAATAAGTATTCTATGAGTTATCATTCATTCATTTTGGTCATAAATATTTCATAAAGTGAATGATAATTAACCACTCAATGTATGAATTTTATTTGTCCCTGGATGATGTTAATCATCGAGTATTAAATGTTGTGATTAAATGTTAAGCTTGGTATGGGTAGGATTTATTATTGACACATATAATATGCTCAGGAGACACAAAAAGAGTTTTGTGTGCTAAATAAAACATCCATTATATATCATGGAGTGTCATAAATTATTACATTGGTATATTAAGGGTAAATTTTTCATATTTAATAATTTTAATTGAGGTTGGAATGATACCTATCATGTGAATTTTCATAAATTGATATATTTATTATTCAATCCTTTAGGATGATCCAATTAGTTGGTTATTGGGTATGTTGTTGAACACATAATCTATTGAGGCTTAACCAAGATGATATTTTTCTCTCTTGTATTGATTATGAGATATATAACCTCAATTTATATAGATTAAGGAATTATACAGATATGATAAGATATGGTGCTTATGACTTGAATATCCAATATGATGAGGGGAATGTGATGTACTCATTTACTTGGTTGAATGACTTGTGATGTGTTCATCTCTCAAGCCAATATATACTCAGAAACGTATGTGTAGATATATAAAATTTTCATATAATTTTTAATGTGATAAGACAATTCCATAGAAAAAAGTATTATATGATTATTCATGTGTCTATATGATACAATTGATGGATAGATGGATTGAGATACATGTGTCTAAAAAAGATCCTAATGGATACCTTTTTAGATTGAGTAGTATTAATTCTTTTATAGAGGGGGTTCTTTTCTTAAATTTATGAAATCAGGAATTCGTATTTGTTTATAATGATATGAAGGCTTTTGGTTCACCCATTTTGGATGACTAAATGGGGATTTATTTTTATGAAACTCAAAGAGAAAAAATAAAAGTGTTTTAGAGTTTATCAAGATAGATTTTTGGATGGACATTCCCATGTAATTGCATATAATGAGATACAAGGTGAATTTAATGATAGCTTTAAAAAATAAGAATATGATAAGTGGATTTTGAATAATATTTCACATGTTATTGTACATGATATAATTTAAGGTAAAATTGGATAATGTATATGATACTTTAATGAATGTGTTGTATTGGTATAAATATTCCCTAAAGCCTATATATGTTATCTATTTATGGATATAAACTAGTGTATGATATATATATACATATGTCATATAGAATAACATAAAATAAACCAAGGAATATTGTATTCCAAGGGTATTAGTATATCATAAGTCTTGAAATATAGAATTTTTGCAATTATCTAAGCCATTCATATATTATGATGAGGTTGTCTTATAAGACCATAGAAGAAGAGTTATGATATGATTAACTATATGTTATGATTCACATAAAGTATTATGATTGATTATGGGATTTTAATATTATGTATTAAATTTTCAAGAATCTTTCACATACATTCATCATTGGAGATAAAAATTTTATATAATGAAAAGATTCAAAGAGTGTGATTGGATAAAGGTTAAAAAGAATTTTTAATTATTATCCATTTACTGTTATATTTTTAATGTATTTGTAAATTCATGGAAATACTTTAGGATTGTGACTGAGGATTATATATAGAAATATTTCCCAAGAGAATAGTGTTCCTACTAGTATAAGCCTTATACAAATTCTAACTGCACAAAACTCTATTTCTCATTCCTTTTACTCAAGATATAAATTTAAATTTTTCTATGATATAGAATCCCACAAAACACATGGTGATTCAGGTCAAACCATGGATGCGTAATCAGGGAATTACTTTGTACGTTTTTTTAGTAATCTAACTTCATTAAACTCATGTTAGAATTTAGTATTTTTTTCCAACATCAGTGTATGGTACATGTTGTTATTTATTTTATATTACATATGTTTTTTGTTTCATATCATGGTTATCTTGGGATTTAGGGATTCTTATTGTCTTTATTTGCATGAAAAAAGTTTTATTCGGTCCTTATAAACCCATCATGGAGAATGATATATCACCATATCATAATTAATAATATAGTTAATGATTTATCACAACATGAACAATAATAAGCGTAGTGAACAGGTTGAAAATATTAACATAAACATAATCATAGATAAAAAAATAATATTCATAAGAATATACATAAGAAAGGGCCTATAAAATATTACCCTAATTAATAAATGTTCAAAAATATTCATTACCAAGGAAGAATGGTTCAACGATCTAGTTATTGGATCAATATAACTAAATCCACTCTCTTGGAAACCCACGTCCTTGGAATTACACATGTAGAGAATTTATTCCAAGAATCATAACATGACTTGGGATCCCATATAATCAGTCATCTCACAAAGGCCATGCAAAAAAAGGAACTGATCATACTAAAGTTTTCACGACCCGACCCTACTTGGGCTCGAGCCACAACTACCCCAAGCCCGCAACCATAGGCCAGGGGCTGGCGACAAGCGCCAAAGGCTAAACAACTTTGGGAGGCCTTTTCTTGAGTACATGTACACACACATGCAGCCCACTCAATACAGAAGAGCATAGAAAAAAGGAAAGTAAAGTACTAACTACTATAGATAAACCACAAATTGCATCGACCTCTAAACAGTACAAAGTAAAAGTTGAAGGTAAATTGAAAATAAAAAGGGCAAAAAATGTTCCCAACTAGAAAAGTGCCACAACCCGGCAATAGGTAAATAAAATCAAATAGTTGGGAGGGTCCCGCAATGGAACCCGACTACGACCACCGCACACGGTCCAAGCTCCTAAACTCCTAAGCTCTGTTGAAGTCACGACCAAACTGTCTGTCGTCTGCAAGGGCACACCAAGTGCGGGCAAAGCCCAAGCAGGGGTGAGTATAAAAATAATCAGTAGGATACTCAGAAGGCTCGAGGGAGCAACAAATGATGTGCCAAAGGGTGAGTAGTAGATCGAACAGGGTAAAGTAAGTTGTACAACTGAGAGTGCAGTAAAGAGTATAGCTCAACCCAACAAGAGGAAGAAAGTAGACTCATCCAAATGAAAGGAGCTAGAAACGGTGAGAATATGAACTTCTTGTCGAGTCTTTGATTCCTGTAGCAGGAGAGTAGACTCTTCCAACCACGAGAAGCTAGACAAGGAAAGAACATGGCATACCCCGCCCATATTTGCCTCTCCTAGAAGGAGAGTAACCAAAACCCAAGGAGTGTGTATTGGAACAAGGTATACATATATATATATACTCTTTCAAGAAACCCGAACAAGATCTTAAGGGGATCTCTGTCCTATAGCTCAACAAAGGAAGTTGAGTATCCAATAGTCCCAGAAGTAAACACCATCGATGCCCAGCATCCACCATGTCTGTCCCAAACTGCAAGTCAATAGTCTCAAATCACCGCACCTTGACACTATCCGCTTTGAGCGGCACTGACTCACCCACACAGTTTTAGGTTGCGTTGCAAGGATGTGTCTCTGTGGGGAAAGCGCCCCTCGTACTTGAGAGTTCTGGGGGTACGTCAAACCACACCTCGGCATTGCCCCACAGTCAAGAGGTCTCCTCAAAGTTGACAGGCGACCCCCTACACAGCCCCGCTGGAGGGTAATCCCTGGAAGTCGACGGGTTCCCACTTGTTGGAGACCTGGAAGAAGTCGACGAGTGACACACATCCGAGTCCCGTAAAAGGGTAATCCACTAGAGGGGGACCCGACTAAAGTCGTCGACGATTCCCAATTCCTAGTCCCATAAAATTGAACTCCACTGGAGGGAGCCTCTGAATCGTCACTGGGGACCACTTGCTAGTTCAGCTGGAGGTAAACCCGGCATCGGGGACCACTTCCTAGCCCCACTGGAGGTAAACCCGGAACCGCTCTGGCTATCCCTAATGGATGGTACACCTCGGTGAACACCGTTGTACTGGCCATCCCTGGTGGATGGTAACCCACTGGCCATCCCTGCTGAATGGTAGCTCACAGGTCATCCCTACTGGATGGTACCTCACTGGCCATCCCTGCTAGATGGTACCTCACTGGCCAGCCCTGCTGGAAACAACCTCCTGGCCAGACCTACTGGAAACAACCACCTGGCCAGCACTGCTGGAAACAACCTTTTGGCTAGCCCTGCTGGAAACAACCTCCTGGCTAGCCCTTTTGGAAACAACCTCCTAGGTAGAGGATCGGTGCCCGCAAAATGTGTTGGTCATGCCGAATCTACTAGAACTCTACCATGGAACACGAAAAACACTACTATCCAAACCATTGAGAACAAAACCAAGGGAAAACCACTCACCCTGCTAGTCGAAACCATCGTGAACAGGACCAGGGGGAAACCCACTCAACCCTTCTGGTAAAACAAACGAGAACAGATCTAGGGAAAACTAAACCCTGATGGTCAGACAAATGAGAACAGAACTAGGGGAAACTCAACCCTGCTTGTCAAAAAACGAGAACAGAACCGGGGGAAAACTCAACCCTGCTGGTCAAACAAATGAGAAGAGAACTAGGAGGAAACTCAACCCTGCTAGTCAAACAAACAAGAACAGAACCAGGGGAAACTCAACCCTGCTGGTCAAACAAACGGAAACAGAACCAGGGGGAAAATCAACCCTTCTGGTCAAAAAAACGAGAACAGAGGGACCCTCTATGTCACAAGAGGTCAAGGGTACGAAAGCAGAACACGGAAAACCCATGGGGACCACATGATGTGTGGCCCCAAGTCAACTCTAACCAAGAGCACAAACGTTCTCAAGTATAAACAACCACATGTACCTCCAGTCGTTCCCGTATATTCACAAAGTATACCACGTTTCCAACCCAAAGTATATCGTGCACACGGAACCTAACGTCAATGTGAAGGTCGTGAACTTAACAACTCCAACTTTCCCCCTCAACTGCTTAGTCACGACCAACCACAATTCTTCAAGCATTACTTCACTCCCACTGCAGTGTACGCGATCACACGCCAAGGGTCTACTACAAACACAGCAAGAAGAACTGCCACCGGAACACCTTTCATGTTTCCACATTTAATAAGATCATGTAAGAGGCTCTGCTCGCCTAAACAGATTACACCATTCTAATCCTCTCGGAAAACACATGAGATAGACTACTTACTCCCCTCAAACGGATATCCGACAGAAAAGTCGCCAACACCGCTTTATGCCTGAACGACGTCCTATGATCCTGAGCCTCGGTCCCGAAAATAGTCAGGCGCATCACACCATTTCGATCCCCTCTGTAAAACATGTCAAAAGGACTTCTCACTTGACTGGAACAGATATCCGGAGGAAAAGATGTATTTCGCCGCACCGCACGTGAGCGGTGCTTCGTGGGACCCGCATCCCAGTCCTGAAGCACAACAAACGGATCGCACCATTGTGATCCTCTTGAAAAAGTACACAAGATGGACTACTCACTTGTCTGAAATGGACACCTGGTGATAATGTTGGGAATCATCACCAGCTCCAAAAACGGCCCTCATGGGGCCCACACCAGTGTGCTGAATTAAAGCGGGTGGATTGATCCAATGCAATGCCCTCGGAAAAATACCCAGAATCGACTGGTCTCACGCCCCAAACAGACATCTGATGAAAAAGTTGTAAAGCGCTACACGCAGCTCGAAAGACGGTTCAGGGGGCCTATGCCTCAACTCTGGTTTCAACGCTTAAAAACCCTTTGTCAATCTTCGTCATGATGCTAGGGTCACAACGTCGCTGATGGAACACCAAACGGACATCGGATGTGTCCGCGCCTCCCAAAACAAAAACCCTTGAAAAAACGCCAAACTTCTTAAAGGTGTACCACGCCTTCAAGGCCCCTCGTTTTGGGACTTAAAAATTCTTCAGACCATCTCAAAAGATTCGTCTCTATTTATGGGGTGTGTCGCCATTGATGACATGCATATCCGACACCCGGTTTAGAAGTTACACCAGCTTAAGCATCATCGAAAGCAAGTGGGGGTGGACCGGACCGGTCCGGCCGGTACACACCCCCTGGGCCGGCCCAAACCGGCAGGCCCGCGACTCAGCCGGCTGAGCCGCCACGGCCTGTAGCTCACCCATGCGGACCGCGGTCTTCCAAACCGACCGACCATGACGCCGGTTGTTGTTCCACACGGAGACCCGTGTTCGGGGGGTCTCTATCTCCCGATCACGGTCGTGCGCCATGACCCCACACCTCCATGTCAACCAGCCGGCACAACCGGACGGTCCTCCCGAGCTGGCCGCCTGAGGAGCCCCGCGCCGACCTCCACCTCGAACGGCCGCTCGTGCCTCCGCCTGGAGCCACCGCCCGGACGCCCTGCTGCCGAGCCCACCGCCTGGAGCACAGCTGTGTGGAGGAGTCGTCGCCGTCGTCGCCCGCTCCGATCCCCCGCCTGCTGCCCCCATTCCGGAGCCCATGCCGCCTGCTTCCAGAACCCCCAAATCCAGTCGAAAAACCTCAAAAACCACCGAAAAACACCCTTAAAACCTTTGATATTCGGTGGACGTTTGCGAGCTCCTCGGAACTCCGATTTACATACAGAAACAAGCGATGGGAAGCTCAAAAAAAGTTCTACGCATACATGGTCTTTGTTCGAAGATCAAACAGTAATTTGACGTTCCAATTGAACTTGATAGAAGGGTTCAGAAATTTAAAATGAAAACACAAAAACACCTATCTACAGGGGCGTAGCCCGACGCTTCGCAACGATCTGCCGGTCCGTCGCGCCTTGCCAAAGATGTGGAGGAGAGGATGGATTTCCCCCTTCGTTGGGAGCTCCTTGAGCCAGGGAAAAACAAAAAGGGGAGAGGGTGAGGGGGGGTTAAGTGTTTAAATAGAAAACACACTTAACCACCCGCTAGTCGTCCCGAACCTGAACTTCCAGCGGGGTCTAGATTAAGCCTCCCCTAGGGTAAACGCCACCTCCCGAGCACAACGGAGGTCTTGAAATTTTAATCTGAGGCCCCATTAAAATGTTATAAAACTTAACGCTCGAGGCCGCTAAATTACGAAAATGCCCCTGGGGCCATTTTCCATAGAAGGGCCGCGCCCGCGAAACTTATACCCGTACTAGGGTAAAATTTATGCTCTGAAATCAACGATGCCTTTGGTTTTTCAATCCGAGCTACCGTTTAAGAGACACCGGAGTTTAACCATTAAACGATTAAATTAATTATTTTATTTATCCGTTTAACATTCCGGTAATGGCCGAGGGGTCCCAACGTCCCGCGCCAACAAGATTTATGTTGTTCCTAGGGTAAACATATCATTTAGGACCCATCCGTACACTCATATTTCTTATCTGAATCACGGTTTAAGCGTTATCCCATTTTTTTGGCGTGCCCAGTGTGAACACACTAAAAATTTAATTCTGGCCACACCGGGGCTCAGAATCGCACGCCGTCTGAAGGCGCTGCTCTAGAATAACATCAAGAATATTCCAAAGTCTTTTATAGAAAAAAATGGGTTCTTAAATCATTATCTCATTCAATATTTTCATCCCTTAAAAGCAAAACTAGGGAACAACTCAGGGTAATAATCCCGCACCTAGCTCTTCCATACCCAGAAGAACTCCTGCAGAGTCCCGCGTCACCGCACACAGACCAAAGGATTTGATCTGTTCATGTGAGTTCTGCCCTTGCTGATGACGTTCATAAGAGAATGCACGCTTCTTCTTAGACAAGTCACGTGGGAGACGCTATGAACTCAAACCAGCCTTTAGATTTAGGGAAAGCCCGTAGGGAACTTCACCATCCCTTTGCAGTGTCTCAATCAGCCCAAAGGCCTACGGGGGTAGCTCACCTCCCTGACCGAACCCTTAAGTCGCACGCCACGACTGGAATCACTGTTTGTACCTAGAACAAAGCTCGGTGATTCCCTCCTTCAGAATATCCATATAGTGAAACACCTAAAGATATCTGGTCACGCAAGGTTTCATTGTCGATGTCCCGCAACCTAGACTCTCTTACACACTCCGAGAGCGATGGAGTCGACACCATCAACTAATGAAAAAGGTCCCATGCCTTCTACATTTCTGAAACAGGGTTACACCGATGCCCCTCGTCACCCTGGTAACACCTCAAACAAAAATTAGGTAGTAAAATCATTTCATGCACAGTGTCTAACAATTCTACTACAAAAAGTAGAAGAGTTGTAGAGCGTACCTCTTGTCACTTAATGATCTACAGGATTGTAGATGTCCAAAGCTCGCAGCTGTGTTTGGTCCCAATTGTCAGCTCCCGGAGCCTGACGTGGACTGCATAGTGGTGATGGGAAGACCTCATAATGTCGTCCCCCTCTACCAGCTCCTCCCGCTACTCTGCTAGCACCACCTCTCTGGGTGCTACTCCGATCACTGCGCTGCCTCTGCTGTGGTGGTGCACATATTGCTTGCCCGATGTTCTCAGCGCGCCTTGTCAGGCAGTCTCTTGCCAAGTGACCTCGGCCATCACAAGCATAGCACTGGCACTCTCTGGGCTGCACTGGTTCCCTTCGGCTCCACTATGGTGTACGACCATACCCCTGAGTCATGTTATCGGAAAGCCACCTACGTTGAGGTCCTGTCACATGACACCCGGTAGCTGCTGCTGATGTCTCGGCTCTATCGAGCCTGCTGCCACCACAGACTGTAGAATGTGACATGATGCTTTTTGTCACCAGTGCCTGCTATAGCACCCCGTCATAACTGGGAATTACCAAAGGTACTATGATAGCACAAATATCTCTGTGGAGACCATGCTTGAACTTCTGTGCTCGGAAGTTGCCGTCATGGACCAAGTTTGGGTAAAAGCATTCACGGTCTGTGAAACTAGTCTCATACTCGGCCACCATCATGCCTTCCTGCTGAAACACCAGGAGCTCCTGAATCCGAACGGAGTGTAAGAAGGAGGGGAAAAACTCCTCACGAAACAACAACTGAAAGTCGCCCCATGAAAGCGAAGACTCATCAAGAAACTGAGTCACCAGACTCCACTAACGGCTAGCTGCTCCACAGAAAATATTGGCGTCCAAAGCCACCATAAGATATGTCGGCATCTACACAAGCCTGAAGAGGTGAACCACTATCTCGAACCAATCCTCTACTGCCTAAGGGTTTGACTCACCACTGAACCTCAGCGGTCTCTATCACCGGAACTCACAGAGCGTGCTCAAGCTGTGCTCAAACTTAGTCTGCTCTGCTGAAGCTGTCTGCTACTCACCAGGTGGGGGTGCTCCTACCTTCCCACCCAGAGAAAGGGACTCACATGATGGGTCCTAGAATGAGGCCTCGTAGCTCATAGGGTCGTCGTCACGAACGAAAGCCGGTATCCGGGCTGGCTATATTCGCGGAGAAATCCTGAATGTTATCAAGGAGTGTCACGGTCAGATGAGCATATACGTATATAAAAGTAACAACAATGGGGATCTGACTCAATAAGGACAGTAAAAGACTCAATCCTAGGTGATGCACAAACCAATTTTCCCCGCAACGAGTGTCTCACCATGCCGAGTCGACAAGCGGGTTATCAGGGTCCTTATGAATGGATATGTCAGCCGTCGCACCATCACTGGAATCCCTGGCCTAGGAGCCACTCTCGAGACACGTTAACACTATTGCGCTAAATCCCATCCAATTACTTTGTTAGGGACGTCCAAACAATTTCCCAAACAATGAACCACCTCTGATACCACTTTATCATGACCCGACCCTACCCGGGCTCGAGCCGCAACTATCCCAAGCCTGCCTCCATAGGCCAGGGGCTGGCGACAAGCGCCGAAGGCTAAACAACTCGGGGAGGCCTTTTCCTGAGTACATGTACAAACACACGTAGCCCACTCAATGCAGAAGTGCAGAGTAAAAAAAGAAAAAAGTACTAACTACTATTTATATATCATAATGTGCATAGACCTCTAAATAGTATAAAGTAAAAGATGAAGGTAAACTGAAAATAAAAAGGGAAAAACACACTCTCAACCAGAAAAGTGCCACAACCCAACAACAGGTAAACAAAATCAAACAGCTGGGAGGTTCCCTCACCTGGAACCCGACTACGACTACCGCACGCGGTACAAGCTCCCAAACTTTTAAGCTTCGCTGAAGACATGACCAACTTGTCTGTCGTCTGCAAGGGAACACCAAGTGCGGGCAAAGCCCAAGTATGGGTGAGTATAAAAATACTCATTAGGATACCACGAAGGCTCGAGGGAGCAACAAAAGAGGTACCAAAGGGTAAATAGTAGATCGAACAGGGGAAAGTAAGGATTACAAACGAGTGTGCAGTAAAGAGTATAGATCAAACCAACAAGAGGAAGGAAGTAGACTCATCCAAATGCAAGGAGCTAGAAATGGTGATAATATGAAATTCTCGTCAAGTCTTCACTGCCTATAGCAGGAGAGTAGACTCGTCCAACCACGAGAAGCTAGACATGGAAACCATGTGTCATACCCCACACGTCTTCACCTCCCCTGGAAGGAGAGTAACCAAAACCCAAGGAGTGGGTAATACAACAAGGTATACATATATATAGGCTCTGTGAAGAAACCCGAACAAGATTGTAAGGGGATCTCTGTCTCGTAGCTCATCCCAGGAAGGTGAGTATCCAACATTTCCAGAAGTAAACACCATTGATGCCCAGCATCCCACACGTCTGCCCCGAACTTCAAGTCAAGGGGATCAAATCATGACACCTTGACACTATTTTCTTTGGGCATCACTGACTCGCCTGCACGGTTTTAGGCCACGTCGCAATGACGTGTCTTGGTGGAGAAAGAGCCCCTCATACTTGAGAGTTTTGGGGGTACGTCAAACCACACCTCGTCACTACCCCGTAGTCGAGAGGTCTCCTCAAAGTCGACAAGATACCCCCTTCCCAGCCCCGCTGGAGGGTAATCCCTAGAAGTCGACGGGTTCCCCCTGAAGGGAGACCCGACAAAAGTCAATGGGTGCCACACTGCCGGGTCCCGTAAAAGGGTAATCCATTGGAGGGAGACCCGGCTAAATTCATCAACGAGTCCCAATGCCCAGTCCCATAAAAGGGTACTATATTAGAGGGAGGCTTGGAATCGTCATCGGGGACCATTTCCCAGCCCAACTAGAGGTAAACCCGACATCAGGGACCACTTCCCAGCCCCGCTGGAGGTAAACCCGGAACCACTCTGGCCATCCTTGCTGGATGGTACTGCTCGGTGAATACCGTTGTACTGGAAATCCCTACTGGATGGTAACCCACCGGCCATCCATGCTGGATGGTAGCTCACTGGCCATCCCTACTGGATGATACCTCACTGGTCATCCCTACTAGATGGTATCTCACTGGCTAGCCCTGCTGGAAACAACCTCCAGGCCAGCCCTACTGGAAACAACCTATTGGCCAGCCCTGCTGAAAACAACCTCTTGGGTAGTGGATTGGTGCCCACATAATGTGTTGGGCACACCGAATCCACAAGAACTCTACTAGGGAACACGAAGAAACTCTGCCGGCCAAACCATCAAGAACAGAACTAGGGGAAAACCACTCACCCTGCTGGTCGAAACCAGTGTGAACAGGACTAGGGGAAACCCACTAAACCCTTCTGGTCAAACAAATGAGCACAGAACCAGGGTAAACACAACCCTGCTGGTCAAAAAAACGAGAACATAAACATGGGGAAACTCAACCCTGTTGGTCCAACAAACAAGAACAAAACCAGGGGAAAACTCAACCCTTCTGGTCAAACAAACGAGAAGAGAAGCAAGGAGAAACTCAACCCTGCTGGTCAAACAAAGAAGAACAGAACCAGGGGGAAACTCAACCATGCTGGTCAAACAAACGAGAATAGAACCATGGAGAAACTCAACCCTTCTGGTCAAACAAACGAGAATAGAGGGACCATCTACGTCGCGAGAGGTCAAGGGTACGCAAAGTAGAACATGACACGCACATGGGGCACACACGACGTGTGGCCTCAAGTCAACTCCAACCAAGCGCACGAACGTTCTCAGTTACAAACAACCACATGTACCTCCAAGCGTTCCCATATACTCCCAAAGTATACCACGTTTCTAGCCCAAAGGCTATCGTGCACACTACACCTAACATGAATGCAAAGGGTGTGAACGTAACAACTCCAACTTTCCACATCAACGGCTCAGACACGACCAACCACATTTCTTCATGCATTACTTCACTCACATGGGAGTGCATGCGATCGCATGCCAGTGGTCCGCTACAAACACAGTAAGAAGAACTGCCACGAAATCACCTTTCATGCTTCCACATTTAAAAAGATCACGTAAGAGGCTCCACTCGCCTGAACAGATTATAAAGTTGTAATCCTTGTGGAAAACACGCGAGATAGACTACTTACTCGACTCAAACGGATATCCGACGGAAAAGTCTCCAACACCGCTTTACGCCCGAATGACGTCATGTGATCCTGAGCCTCGGTCCTAAAAACAGTCGAGCGCATCACACCATTTCGATCCCCTCTGTCAAACACATCAAAAGGACTGCTCACTTGAGTGGAACTGATATCCGGAGAAAAAGATGTATTTCTCTGCACCGCACGCAAGCAGTGCTTCGTGGGATCCGCATCCCGGTCTTGAAGCACAACGAACGGATCGCACCGTTGCGATCCCCTTGAAAAAGTACACAAGATGGACTATTCACTTGTCTGAAACGGACACCTGGTGATAAAGCTGAAAATCACCGCCAACTCCGAAAACAGCCCTCATGGGGCCTGCACCAGTGTGCTGAAATAAAGTTCAGGGATTTAACTAATGCAATTCCTTCAGAAAACACCGAGAATCGACTGGTCGCACGCCCCGAACAGACTTCCGATGAAAAGGTTGTAAAGCATTGCACGCAGCTCGAAAGACGGGTCATGGGTCCCACCCCTCAACTCTGGTTTCAAAGCTTTAAAACCCTTTTTCAATCTTCGGCTTGATTCCAGGGTCACAACGCCACTGACGGCACACAAAACAGACATCGGATGTGTCCGCGCCGCCCAAAACAAAAACCCCCGGAAAACGCCAAACTACATAAAGGTGTATCATGCCTCCAAGGCCCCTAATTTTGGGAATAAAATATTCCCGAGACTATCTCAAATGCTTCGTCTCTATTTGAGGGATGTGTCTTCATAGAATGCATGTGAATCCGACACCCGATTTACGAGTTATGCCTGCTTAAGCATCATCGGACGCATGTGGGGGTGGACCGGACCGGTCCAGCCGGTCCACACCCCTTGGACCGGCCCAAACCGGCTGGCTCACGGCTCAGCCAGCCGAGCCGCCGTAGCCCGCCGTTCACCCGCGCGGATCACGGTCCTCTAAACTGACAGACCACGACGACGGTCGCTGTTCCACGTGGAGTCCCGCGTTTGGCAGGTCTTTGTCTCCCGAGCGGGGCTGCATGCTGCGACCCCAGACCTCCATGTCAACCGTACGGTCCTCCTGAGCCGCCCGCATGCAGAGCCCCGCGCCGACCTCTGCCTCGAACGGCCACCTGCGTCTCCGCCTGGAGCCACCGCCTGGATGCCCTACTGTCGAGCCCGCCGCCTGGAGCACTGCCGAGTGGAGGAGTCACCGCCATCGTCGCCCGCTCCGATCCGCCGCCTGGTGTCGCCATTTCGGATCCCGCGTAGCCTGCTGCCGGAACCCCAAAATCCAGCCAGAAAACCTCAAAAACCACCGAAAAACACCCTTAAACCCATTGATCTTGGGAGGACGTTTGCGAGCTCCTCGGAACTCGGATTCACAAACTGAAAGAGGCGATGGGAGGCTCAGAAAAGGTACTACGCATACATGGGCTTTGTTTGAAGATCAAACAGCAATTCGACATTACAATTGAACTTGAAAGAAGGGTTCGGAAATTTAAAACGCAAAACTGAAAACTCCTACCTGCAGGGGCGTAGCCCGACGCTTTGCGACGATCCGCCAGACCGCCGCACCTTGCCGAAGAGGTGGAGGAGAGGATAGAGTTCCCCCTTCTTTGGGAGCTATTTGCGCTAGGGAAAAAAACAATGGGGAGAGGGTGAGGGGGGTTAAGTGTTTAAATAGCAAACACACATAACCACTCGCCCGTCGGCTCGAACCCAAACTTCCGGCGGTGTTGATATTATGCCTCCCCTAGGGTAAACGCCACCTTCCGAGCACAACGACGATCTCAAAATTTTAATCCAAGGAATTGTTCAAAAGTTATAAAACTTAACCCTTGAGGCCGCTAAATTACGAAAATGCCCCTGGGGCCATTTTCCACATAAGGGTCGCACCCGCGAAACTTATACCCCTCCAAGGGTAAATGATACTCTCGGAAATCAATGGTGTCGTTGGTTTTCCAATCCGAGCTACCGTTTAAGAGACACCTAAGTTTAACCATTAAATGAATAAATTAATTATTTTATTTATCCGTTTAACGTTCCGGTAACAGGCGAGGCGTCCCAATGTCCCACGCCGAGATGCTTTATGTTGTTACTAAGGTTAACACCCAATTTCGGACCCATCCGTACACTTATATTTTTTATCCAGATCATCGTTTAGAAGCTATCCCATTTATTTGGCGTGCCTAGTGTGAACGCACTGAAAATTTAATTCCAGCCACACCAGGGCTCGGAATCGCACTCCCACTGAAGGCGCTGCTCTAGAATAACACCAAGAATATTCCAAAGTATTTTTTAGCAAAAACTGTATTCTTACAAAATTCTAGTTAAAAAGTATATTTCTTCATTTATCCAAAAAAATATTTGAATTCTTATAACCAAGGAACAATTGGGGAAGCAATTCATTGCTCATGAACTCATGTTTTTTATAGGAACACCCCTCACATATCTATTCCCTAAGTATATCACCACTTCCCAAAGGTGAAATAGTCATAAGTGTCCATGTGTTCAACACATAAGTTTTAGAGGAAATATCATGATCTACAAGGACTGTATATATCATTCAAAATCAAAGAATCCAAATTTGGTTCCATTTTGGGTTATATTCACAAACTCACCTATACCCACATACCAAGAACCAAAATCAAGACATTTTATAGGATAAGTCCTAGAAAACTCTCTAATTGATCATGAAATATCAAATAATAAATCCCTCAATCACTAAATCTATTACTCAATTTTGGAAACCCTTCTAGGTTTCCAATCCTAAATTAATTGAGTCTCTCACATAAGAAATATTGTTATTTGAATTTTAGTGATATATACATGATAATAAATGTCTTTTTAAGATTTAAACCTACTCCATAACCCCTAAAAACATAATGGATCTCATAGGTTCCATATCAGGTCAATTTCAGTTGATTTCCCATGCTTTCAATCCATAAAATATACAAAAAACAATATAAATTGGTAATATTAGGGACCACTTATTTGAACATTGAGTTATCCCCTCAGGAAACTCATGGCCACCCTAGATAAAGCACATCGATTCTCAAACTAGAAATTATCCATCATTACAAGCCTCATATGACGTTTCATCAACAAATACTCATGAAAAAGAGTGTTTTCTACTCATAAAATCCACTATAACCTCTTCAATAAATCATCACAATACCAATTGTATTCGACTCCCCTTAGGAACCTCTCACATCCACATCGAATGTCCCCATCATGATGGGATTATATCACCATGAAATTGGTATTTAATATAAAAAATCCACCAATTTAAAATGGACTACCTTCTAAACCAACAATAATCAAGGTAGGATAAGTTATGGGGAGAGATAATAAAAATTGATGACTATTATCTGACACAACTAATTGTTGGAGGATAAACCTAATCGGGTATAAAAATAAAATCCTAAAATGAAAAATCTACACCCACTTTAGGTGGCCTCATGAGAACCTAAAAGAACTCTGACGGAATATAATAAACATCTATTGGACCATAGGGGTTCTATTGGTTACTTATTGAACTTATGTTGAGGTGCTCAGTAGCCTATTCCTTGGACAAATGAACATTCATTGCATCTACTGAGGTTTTTGTGGCATGTTGCTTAAGCCACCATCACCAACACTATTATAAAACATTCAAAAAATAATTTCAAGAATTTTTTACTTATGCATCCACTAGTGAAACATAATTTTACTCATTCAAAAATCATCTACAATGAAAATTCCAAATTATTAATTTGAATTAATAAAACAAACCAACCCTAGTTTTTTCTCATTAGAACCATAATTTTCATTGAATATACTAGAATACACTACTGTAAGTTATTACAACCCCCTCATAATAACAATTTTGTCCCTCGATAAGACTACTCATGCATCTTATATGAACCACCCTAGTCACCAATATTTAATGCATGCTCAAATTTTCAATCTCTTACTAGTCTTATTTGGGATGTTATAGATTCTAAACTACTGAATCTTTCTAAATCCAAGATAAAACATGACACTTCTATCACACAAAATAATTATTCCTTGAACGTTTTATTTTAATCAAAATATGAGTCTCTTTACTTAATCATGCGAGAAATTTGACAGTCAGTACCCCTTTTCATTGGATAACTCTAATAACCTAAATGACTATAAACTTTGGAACCATCTTAACCAACTAATTCTATGGTATTCCCTTATCATGATTACATTCATTAATTTCAAATTCATCAATTTCATACATCAATGATTGATTTTTTTAGACTAAAACACTAGACCTAATTACACACAAAGAATCATACCTTAATCTAAGAGCCTCAGACTTGATACTTAATCATATCATGAATCTTTTATATGTAGAACAAGTCATTATACATTTCACGAAGCACCAAAATTTTATACATTCAGCCCCTAATAGTAAAATTCCAAAATCTCTCACCGTTATGTTACTTAATATATTGACCTCATCTAATAACCATAACTAATACAAAAAAAATAATGCCCCTTAAAACCCATATATAACTAGTCCTCTTTTATCCAAGTTCCAAAAAAACCACAACCATGATTGGTTAAGTCTATTAATATTTTAAAAATTGAATTTCACTCAATTTACACACACAAAAGGTCATAATAACAACCCTTCATGGGTGGGGACCCACCAAAGGACTCCTTTATTGATTTCTGATAATGTCACATCCTTACATCACTTTCAGGTTTGGATATCCTTTTACCATATGTAGATTTACTCTATTCTTTTGTAGTTTTGGGTAAGATTTTGTATTTTTTAGAGTTTTTTAGGATTGTACTTGTTTTGAACATGGTTTGGAAAAACCATGTGGGTCATCCTAGGAAACTATGTAACTTATGTTAGTGTCCCAAAGGAGGGTTCATGGTTAGACAAAACTATGAAACCTTCTCCCAAAAACATACAATATGCGATAGGAGAAATTTTAATGGTGTGTTCAGAGTTTTTCAAATAATGTGGCTTTTCCTGTAGCATAGTAAAGGGATCACTATTGGCACATGATTTGAAAAACAATGCATCTAAACCATGTTAATGGTAATTAATTATCAAAAAAATTAAATTCTTGTAACACTAACCTTTCACCTCATTCTTTCAATATCTCGTCAGGGTGTTGAACCATATGTCATTACTTGGAAATTTTTGAGATTATTTACTTCTCAATGATAGATATTGATGGATCCGAGGGTGTTAGACCTATATTTTTACATGTATGACTATGATATTCATTATTATTTCCTTAAATC
Source organism: Viscum album (assembly GCA_963277665.1). NCBI lineage: Eukaryota > Viridiplantae > Streptophyta > Magnoliopsida > Santalales > Viscaceae > Viscum > Viscum album. Next base: position 273,789,015 of record OY728142.1, on the reverse strand, counting down.
CTAGATCACTTTTCATTATCTTATGAAAAATATTATATTATAGGTGTATTAACTATTTCTATTATTTTATGATCAAATGATTGTTCATCTTTATAGGTCATTGAAATAGGTTGAATTCATTGGATTTGGGTTGATCTTTATTTGAATTTTTTAGGACATCATGGTAAGTAGTATTTATATATTTTCTATTTAACTTGGAGTCATTTAATCTATGTTTGATTTTATGGGAGCCATGGTTTTGGGTCTTCTCTTAATTACAACATCCCGACCTTTATTTTTTGTGTGTTTCTCATGGAATTTTAAAAATTACCTGTGTTTTAGTTGTGTGGTTTCAACTAAACTCCTCGTCTTATAGACTATTCATTGTAACTTGTTTTTTAAATATATTTCTAAACACTTAATGTTATGATATCTACTATATTAAATGGAATATATAGTGGTTTTTTATATAAAATGTTTTTACACTTTTATATTAGATAAATACATATTTATTTAAAATGACCATTAGTTTGTTTAAGAAAATTCTATTTCAAATCACTACTTTTTTATTAAAAAGTGGTTTTGGCCAGATTAATGAAATGCGATATTCCCTTTGGAAATGATTTGAAATATTATGTGCATGGGTGTTGGGTGTATTTGAGTTGGGGGACATGCAAGGTCATGATTCCATGAATTGTATGGAGGTTCAAAAATATGGGTGTTCCTATGCTTCCTAGTACACCGAGTAGTGGAGTGGAATACATGACATCTTAAGGGGGCTTACATGTTAGGGTGTTCCTATAATCCTTAGGTCATTATAATGGGGAATTTGTTTTGTGTACAAGTCCACATTGATCATATGGGGTGATGATACAAGCTATCTCAGGCCTATATTATCCTAAGGGTACCTTACATTGTGATTTTCTTTGATGTGTCTTTGTGAATCATACTCTAAAAATTATAATTAGATGATTTAAAATTACATAAAAAACTATTTTGTATGAAATTTTTTATAAACTATTGAAAAAGGTGAATTTATATTTTTTGATGAATTTTTTAACTTCTTATATCATGTATTTTATTAATTTAAATTGTTTATATTTGAATAATTTAACACATACTACTTATGGAATACTTTGTGGGATTCCACTACTCTTATTTTTCCCACACCCTACGCATGACATAAATTTTTTTATACATTTTTTTCTAGTATAGGAAAGGTAAATATGCCACAGCGAGGTGGTGGGTATTTTAGTTTTATGGGATTTAGACTTGGGTGGTGATATAGTGGGATGTTTTCCAATTGGAACATAGAGATAGTATTAATTGTTTTTTTACTTTGGTTAATCTTTGATCATGAACTTGGTTGTTAGTTTGTTTTTTCAGTTATGTATTTAGTTTCTTCTATTTGACTCTATTGTTTCATTTGTTATCCATCCTTATCATATATTTCATGTTGGTTGTTGTATCTAATGTGAATAAATTGTTCCCTAGGTAATACATGTTTCTTTGGTTCTTATCACCTGCCCATGGAGATCGATAACACCCATCAGGCATCATTGTGAATTGGTTTGTAAATTAGATTTATGGGTCATGTAGGTCTATTCATAAAATAAATTCATCAACTTACCTATATTCCATTATCATAAAAAACAATGGTAATCATGATTCTTTCCTTATATAATCTGATAGACCCATTCAATGGGTCACACTATATGATCTATGTCTTCATGATGCTCCATGTCACCACTTCCCAAGACTTATCTCTAAAAAGTAATGAAATTGAGGAGTCCAAGACCCTATCATAATATAAATAACCCCATTATATCTTACAACTAATATGACTATCAAGGGAATAACACCCATCCCACTTCCACCAAACCCACATACTAGAAAGGTGAAGCATGTAATCAGAATGAATCATCAATCCTCATCATGAACTCAACCTAAAAGACACGTTACCTTAAACTTATTATTCAAATTTTCATGAATTGAATGCATATCAAGGATGATTTTAATTAATTTATCACTAATATATTCATAACCAAGACAATATCAAGTAACGTTATCCAATATAAAATGTATGTTTAGTAAACACTCACACACTTGTGTGAAGGGTAAAAGAGTATTTATTGAACTATACACAATGGTTCTTAACAACTGCAACTATAAAATATTTCATATCCAAAAAAGGAATACACCCCAGTGATTCCCTATCAAATACAATTTACAACCAGAAAACCATGGGATCTCTAGCCTAATCAATAGATAAACATTCCTTTCATGCATGTTTTTCAAATCCCTCACATGAATCCCCACAATGTGCCTTCTTTCCCATTAAATTTCTAATCCATCCCTCACATTTCTAAACCATATACTTGACTAGAATTCTCATTAAACGATCACATAAAATAATGTTTCTACCTTAGATTCGAATCATAAAAAGAATACACATGTTTTAGATGACCCCTATATATTAGGTTACCCACATATATCATAAAAAATCATAAATAAAAATAGAATATGTGTCGTATTATTATACTAAAATTAAATGAATCTCCAAGATCTTGAGTCGTATCTCATTATCACTAGGCTCTTCCTCTTATTTTATAAATCATACACCCTCATAGGTCAAAAACCAAAAATAAATATTAATTCTCTAATCTAAATACCTTATGGAAAATTGTGTATTTATACACACATCATATGGTTTCCATACATATAGGGTATCCCCAAACCTAGGTCAAACTACCCACTCCAAGATACTAATCCTTTAAAAGTATCCACATTCATGTAAACCCCCATGAGGATTGAGGTCACATCCTTGGGAATATTCACAACATCAATATTTGGTGATTTTTATCTAGAAAATCACATCTATATATTTTTTTAAGTATAATGACACTATTATGTTATTTGGAACAACACTAAATATGTTATTATTGATATTTTGAATAACTGAATACCCTATCTCTAGAACCATCATACTAATCATGACAATCATGAACATGAAATATGAATTGAAATTACAAATGATGTTTTTAATCATTCCTATGTCCACCTCAATCCATGAGAAAACCCAGAAATCAATAAACCCAAAACAACATACTTGGAACAATAAAAATATCTCAACTATAATGATGAAAATAAAGACCAAAAATCCTAAATCTCTTTTAACATGAAATTATACTCATGTAGGTGATGGTTTGAAACACGCACAACTTCCATCTCAGGTTTTAACCAGCCCTATTTCTATCTAACATATACCAAATAGTAATATAAAGAAAATGATCATAGATAACAATTTATAAAATCCATAACCAAAACATCTTCATTAACACTAAATTGAGGACCCACGTGACTTTATGCATGCCTTCCTATTCCCCCGAGGCTACCAACAATAAATAAATTTCTGATAAGCCATGTGAAGATACGATAACCTTTAGTATCATCACAAAAAATAGCAACAAATAACATAAACATCCATAAAAATAAACAGATAAAAGTATCGAATATAGAATTAAAATGGAAATAAAATAATTATAAAAATATTACCACACCCTAAAAATATGTACATATAGGTCATAAAATTGTACATTTTAGTAAGTTCATACAATGGGATGATTATGAATAGTATAATATAAACTATAAGTAACTAATGAAGATACCCCACAACTAACTTTATCCTCACATAGAACCTATCCCCAAACACAAATGAGCATCAATAGAACATCTACCTATACTAGGGTCTTTGTTCAAGCTTGTATGCCAACTATATGGTCTACACATGGATAAACATTCATGTGTAGGGTGTGAGCATAAAACTCAATAGGACCCAACCAATGTTGAACATAATAAAAACATGAATATTTGTGAATGAATATACTAATTGAAATTGTAAACATACCAGGAAATTGGCCTACCACACCATAAAGTATTATAAAATCCACATTGATGGCTTGCTAAATAATTTCATTGACCAATGAAACAATGGGATTATGATCCCATGGAATTTCTGAAAAAATTTATAATGAGTTATCAGAACTATTAATAATAATAACTTTGTGAATGAGATATCACTATATATATAATAATGGGATGAGCACATTATTTACAAACTATATCCTAAGAGAATGGGTCATCCCCATAATTTTAATTAGGTGAATGGATTGTCACTATAGGATAATATATAAGTTGAATAGAGTATCAATGATATTTAATGGGGTATCACTAATCACAATGATAATAGGTGAACAGATCATTAATTATGTTAAATATTTTACACCAACAAAAAATAGAGTATGGTTTAATGGGTAATAATCACCCTAATGACAATTTGGGGGAATGATTGGTTATCACATCCAACAATACTAAGGTGAATAGGATATCACTAATCACAAAAACCATAGGTGGATATTCTATCTCCAACGATGAATGGATTATCACTATATCAACCAATGTTAAGTTGAACATTCTATCCCTGTTATAATTAAAATCAAGTTGAATGAGTTATCAACAAAAGTGAATACGCTATCACTATGTTAAAAATAACTAAGTTTAATGGGTTATAAATATTTCAAGTAATTTTAAGATGAATGGGTTTTCGTTATATCAAATGATATATAGGGTGACTTATCTATCACCTTAGGTGAATGGGATATCACCGTATCCAATATAAAAAAGGTTAATAGGCCGTCACTATTTAAAACAATGATAATGTGAATGGGCTATCATCAAATACAACAATATAAACGTGAATTTATTGTCACCAATCACATTCACTAAAGGTGAACATACTTTCAAAATTAGTGAATGGTATGACACCATATCAACCAATGATAAGGTGAAGTGGTTTTCACCATAATAATATAAAATATTTTGGTGAATAGGATATCACCATAATAATATACATCATCATGGTGAACAAGTTATCACTGAAATCATGATATAGGTTACATATTTATCACCACCACATGGGGCGTACGGATGTATTAATTATCATTCCTCCAATTACCATCTTTTTTGAATGAGGTATTACTATTCCATAGTTTATAATATAGTTAATGAATTTTAACAATATGCACAATAATAAACATAGTTAACTGGTTATCATTATTCACATAAATATAATCATATATAAATGGGTAATCATTATAAGAATATGCATGATAAAGCCTGAATAAAAAATCACCCAAATTAATGACATCATCAAACATATTCCAAACGATGGTGAATGGTTCAACACACTATAAATTGGTTCCAACAAATCCAATCCACTCTCTAGGCCACCCAACCCCATTAAATTACATAACTAGAGATTTTATAATAATACCATCATTATTTGGCTTGGTTTTGGATCATATTAAATCACCCATATCACCAGGGTCACACTAAATAGGGAACTCATCATACTAAAGTCTCATTGAAAATTCTTATTTACCACTTATCCAAACCAATATGTGAATTCCTATTACAACCATAGGTTTTGAGATATATTTTTTGACAATTAATATTAGAGATGTTTTCAATCAATGGTGGATTTATTAGAGATGATAGAAGGATATTAATAATGAAAAGATTATATGTTAAATATTATAAAGATGATTATGGTGATTAGTGGAACAAAATCCAGAGGGGGGGAATATGTATTCATAGGTGTAATATGGAAAGTTGAGAACATTGAAATAATGGAAATTTAGTATGTGGCTGAAAATAAAATATCAAGAGTGGATGTTTTTAATTCATCCTAGTGACTAGATAGTGGAAACAATACATTGATATTTATATATATCAAAGCTATGAATTAAGAAATATGATGATTGATTTATCAAGTATTAGAATGATGTTAAATGAGGTAAACATTGTATATTATATAATTTATTGGTAGTTAAAGAAGCATGATATTGAGTGAAGGAATTTAGAGAATTATAGAATACTTTCAGTGAAGGAGGACACCATAATGCCTTTTATCGTATGACTTATGCCTTGGTGATGTTGACCAAAATGAGAGTGAAGAGTTTTCAACCATTTTAAAAGAAAAATAATCATGAAAATTCATGTTGCAAATAACATGATAGTTTATTCTATAGAAGAATATATTTTGGAGTTAAAAATAGTGAGTTATATATTTTAATGAGATTGGAGAGGTTGTAGCTGTTATAATTTACTAGATAGAGAGACCCGCACAGTCCAAGGAAAATATAAATGGGTTTTCATAACATCTATCTCACTCCCAAAGTACCACTATGTTGGTAATATCATTCCTAAACTATATATAAATCAATTACATGTCATACCCATCCAATTAAAATATGTTAATAGGGAGTAACCATCAACAAAAGTACTTGTTATGTAGTTAATATATTTAGGGTAACATAAATATTTCATATAATCTATTCCTTAATTCAATCACATGACATCAAATGTCTAACTTACTTTGAGGATGATAAGGTCGCATATCCATTAACAATTAACTTTTAATTCACCAACATCATATCCCTCTCAGGTTCACATATCACTTATCTCACATTTAAGGTCCCACCCATGATCATCGATGGTGAAGGCATCCCAGCCTAGTGATCCAAGTTTCCATCATGGCCCTAGACATATTTATCAAATTTATATATATTAAGGAGAATAGACTCATTTTAATTTAGGTTCAAACTCATATGAGTTCCGAGACCACATATCACATGTCACATAAAAATTAATAAACCTTGAGGAGAAATTTAGGGACCACCTACCTCGATCTATAAGAATCCCACTCATCAAATATCAATAAATGAATTACATCTAATAATAGGTTTCTTAGAAATATGGTAAAATATCTAAATTACAGAATTTATAATGAAAAATTTCATAAAAAGGAATAATAATAAATAAATAGAGTATAGAGATAATTATTACCTCTAGAGATCTATCTGGATAAATGGACCATTATTCGGAGCTCAAATGATACAGATTCCACTTTAAAAGAAACGTATTGAAGGGAAGAAGAGGAAAGGGGAATACAACAATTGTAAAAATTAGTGGAACCCAATTTATATATTTAAAATTTAGTTAATTAAATAAATACATAAAACTTAATAAAAAAATATATAATAGTTGTTTTGTGGGGTGACTATGTTTTTTAGGATGTAACTCTCTCACCAAGGTCATGTTGTAGTGTGGCCCTAAGATCAAAAACCAATAGTATACTTAAATTAAGAATCATATAATTAATACCATATGTCCACATAACATAGAAACTTCCTTAATGTAGCAACACTTACACATTATACCAACTTGGAGATGCAACCTTGATGTGTCACTTCATGATACCTCTCCCTCATGAAGTCCTCCACAACTTTTCCCAAAGGTGACCACATGACAAACTACCTAAAGAGAAAATAATTACTCTTATATAGAAATAAGGTTAATTCTATATATCATTCACAAAGGTGGAACCCACCTTCATTGTGGGGTGATCCCTATCCATATGAAAATTATCAAATTATGAATCCCACTCCACACCGTAATTCATTATATTATGTAATGGTCTATCGAGACACTTAAAAAATTTAATTTCACATAGGCCTTTGTCATAGTTCAACAACACAATGAAACATCTTGACCACATACCTACTATAAAAATACAGCATAAACACTATTTAAACTTCCAAAACTTTATTTCTTAACCTCCATCAATACCTCCAATAGATTAAAACCATCAAATCACAAATGATTTAGAAAAAAATTTTACAAGACTGTGATTTGATATATGAGAGGTGTTACAACCTCCCCATAATATTACTCATCATCCCCAAGAAGTATTCATGTGTATATATCATGGACTACATTGGTCATAAAAACTAGATGCTTGGTCTAAATTTATATCTCCCACTAACTATGATCATACTAACACCACAAAAAAACCAGTGAAATAGAATATAACCATGAGTTCCACATGATCCATCCCATCACTTGTTCTTGTAATTTTCAAATGATGTAGGTAGATCATTGTTAAATCCAAAGCTCTCGATCATGCATAGAAAATTATAGATAATACCATAATATCGCAACCATCCTCAAAAGACCCTATAAACCGATCATTACATCATCATCCAGTCCACTAAATCCAAAATGATTCCCGACCCTTGGTGGAACTAATGAATTCACTAAATTTTGATGACATACACCTAAAATTTAGGTAATTGTTTTATAAAAACCAACCACATTCCTGGTAATCTACCCAAGTACCTCTAAAACATTCAAACCTCTTACCCAAAATCTCATACATGAGATTCAACCAAAACTCAAAGCCTTACTCTATCACTCATGATGTTGTACTCCTCCAAAATATAGTCATTCATCATAACGGGCCACTCCACTAGTCTATTTATAGAAACTCATATCTAGTCATCCACAAGACTATAATAATTATTTCATACCTATTAGTTACCAAATGTACTAACTATAACTAATCCTCAATGATTGACACCAATAAATAGGTATTTCTTATTACCCAAACACAACCCTGCCACTCACATCCAAGAGATGACACAAAACTATAAGCACCTCTGAGATGGGTCTAGAAAGACCTCAAGGAAAACATTTACTAAAATTACACAATAACTAATGTCACACTCATATGAACCCAATTGTATATTCCCCCCCCCCCCAAAAAAGTTATGCATGTCATAAAGTAATTAGTGTGAAACTTCTCGACACCCATATCTAATCGAATGATGATACTCATGAGCCCCACTCATTGAATATCTTTAGAACAACATCCCAAGCCTTGATATAGGTTCCAATGATACCATGGTTCCTAGAAAAATTACTACTCAATTATATCAATACTCCATCATCACAACACATAGTATCAAAATATATTACCCAAGTTTCATGACCTTCGACAATACCACATGAATCCCACATTCTAGCATGTTATAGAATCAACTATTCCCACTGTAAAATCATAATATATCTAGTTCTACAATCACCATAGATGAGTAACTCCCTTTATTCCTTAATCATTATGTTGATCTACTAAAACCCGAAACATCTCATTAGACTAAATTGTCATTGTACCATATTTCTCTTTTCACAAAATATCACAACTCATCTATCAAATATTATTATCATCTCGACATACACATAACCTCATAACCCCTCAATAATTTCATTATAGCTTTATAGAGACCACTTCTCAAACACTAGTCATGTCTCTATGCACTAGTTTCCATCGATCAAACCATACCTAACAGTCCCGAAATCATCCCATGTTCTAACCATTTTATGATATATCAACAAGTTCCAACACCATTTCCCATTACAAATCATAGAAGGTTTTAACACACCTTTCCACTATTGTCCCATAAATTATCAACATCCATGTGAGAATTCAACAAGATCATCAATAAACCATGACCAAGATCCATGTAGTTAGGTAGACTAAGGATTCTTAGACCCCACTGAAACACATAGTCGACTCTCAAGGCCTACCTCCAAATAGGTGTCAGAGTACCAAACATAAACTTCCAAAAATAGAATAACCCATAAAATGAAAGAGAGTTTACTGAAATCATCATACACTGAAAATTCCATCATATCCACACCTCAGGATTCATGAAATTCTCACTCATAATCTCTATTACCCAATAATTACTAGAATACACCACTCAAAATATCCCAAATTATATTCTATTTCAAACATTCCCAAAAACCACCAAGATCACCTTCTCAAGGATGATCTGAAACCATACAACCAACATACAATATATGAAATGTACCCACACACACTTTACTCCCATGTAAAGAGATTATCTTATAGACCACCCACAATGATACATAACTATCTGCATATTCTGAAAGAAAAATGAATCCATATATGTATACACCCATCTAAAACACATTATCTAGTACATCATGATCATATCCCAACAATATTGGTTAACTTTCCTAATTAAATAGCTAACCAAATTGAAAATGAATTTATACATCATTATACACATAATGCACCATCTATGATCCTATTCTAAACCCTATAACCAACGTATACCTTACACGATTATACCACATACTTGATTTCAACTCTAATGAATCAATATGAAACATAGATCTTTTACTGATGCTTCTAATATATAAGGTGTCCACATTCATAGGATAACCTATACTCTATATTTATACCATCTCATGTCACAAATCATATCAGTTGGTAATAGGCATTACCCTGTAGCTCGATTATAACACTTGACTCACTAATATCCCAAGACGTATCTAGACACCAATAGGTTCTCCCAACTAGTCAAAAAACATTACCCTTAAAAGGCCACATATCACAAAGAAACACACCCTCGCCCATATTAGATATCATAAGGTCACTCAATAGTTAGAACACCCATCCAAGGGACCTTATAAATATCATGCATCCCATACCCAAGACAACTAACCACTATATGGTACAAATCCTCACCTTGAATCCTTACACCAGACCACCCCCCAAGGATAAAAAACACATGCATGTACATATAAATAACACCCCATATTATAGTCTATATCAATAAAATCATAAAGGTATGGCTTAGTTAATGATAATTTTACCAATAAGTTCTCTAGGAAATCAATAAATAATTTATTTTTGATATTTTCAATAAAAAAAATATATTGGATTTATAAAAATTAATATCATATTCACATAAAATCATGAACATTTCATGTGAACCTATGTGACTTATATGATTCATAAACACACACTCTATTATAACTCATAACCTGATAAAAATGATAAGTTAATAAATACAAGAAAATCATTCTAGGAAAAATATCAATTAAAAGGTAACATCAAAATCAAAGAATATAAATCACGACTCCCTTTAAACATAGACATGGAATCATGAAATTATTTTACAAGCACAAAAACAGCATATATCCCATGTTTTGACCAATTTTACCTCTTTCTACCATATCCCAAATAGAAAGAACAAGAAAATAAATCTATGATACCACTTTGTGATGTCCCAACATGGATCACTCAATTGTAACTGGACAGAAGCCCCATATGACCTCATGTATTCCTCCCCATATGATATAGGCATTCCAATAGAATTTAGGGAAAATGTTTATGTAGTGTGGAGACTATAACCTCTTGTAAAGATCACCATAAAACACAATGGAAGTTATATGTCATCAAGAATCACAAATCCTTATAAGATAAAAAATGTCACAACCAACTCTAACCAAAAGAGAATAAAATACGAGAATATATAAAATAATGAACTATATATATGTCACTTTATTCAGGTATACACCAATAATATCTCTTATATTTATATAATATTCAACTCAAACCAATGTAAAAGAACTAAAAGTGACCAAAATTTAGTCTCGAGTCCAAACCTAGTATCATCTCTTCTCTTCAATCAAGATATCCATCTTAAGCCTCAGTAAATTTTCCTACATATGCCTACAATCATGAAGAATTCTTGGGTACTAAAGTTCCAAGACAACCTAATTAGGATGTGATTAAAACTGAATAGGCCACCCCTAATAGTGTCCCAAACATAACCAATAAAAACAATGTATGTAAAAATTGATATCATCACAAAAAATAAATAAATATTTGTGAATATAATACATTTTATTAATAAGCGCACTACCCATTCCACCCATGAAGGACAATAATTTCTTCAAATAGCTTCAAGGAGTCTCTAAACATGTCATTAGAATAGTAAATTTTCCTTAAATCACAATATTTATCATATAGAATATCATCTCAACATAAGTATCCACTATTTGCTGTGGTATCACATCCAACTCACACCACCACACTCTAACCATGTACCATAAGTTCTCATGAGGCATCACGTCTAACATGACACATAACAACCATATTTAGAGAAATTATACCAAAACCTATGAATCACAACTACCTCAAGCGGCATCATGTCCAACCCTACACATCATAACCATCACAGGTGGAATCACATCTAACCCTCCATATCACAACTCCTTATTCCAAAAAACCATATTCGGTTAGAATAATGCTCAATCCCTACCCAAATCCTTTACAATTAAAAATCATCCACATTGATTTGTTAATTATAAACCCAAATCTCAACAAAATCATCATCCATGGTTGTTATAAATGCCTAAATAATACACTATAACAAACAGGTATGGGATGGCCTGACACTTCACATGATTTAGGTTTACACTTGGTCCTAATGTAATTTTTGATCCCCATGGGATTTAAAATTGTTCTTGGGTATCCAGGATATACACATGGGAATTATTGCACCCTCTTATAAATAGATAAACAAGTAGTGAAAACTATTAAAAATATGTCATGGTTGGTTAATATAGTGTAAAATCATCCAAAAAACATACATTGATATAAAAAATAATCATGTAAAAACATGGAATAATAAAATTAACATACATCCATAATAAATAACTGGATAACATTGGATAAAATACAGTTGAATCAGAATATAAAATACAATAGGCAAAACTGGTCAATACAATGACCCAAAAATATAACAGTACCCAAAAATTTCTAAAAAACCTCCATGTGACCCATGGTCACTCACCACATATGTAACGCCCCGACCCTAGTTACCCAGAGTTGGTGCATTATTACATAACATTGGCATGATCATGATAAAGATCAAGTCTCGAAAGACCGATTAGTTTAGTAGCCTTGGAATAACTAGATACATCCATAAATTTTTACATTACATCATAAAAAAAACATCTTGTCTTCATATCCCCTCATACTATCCCTGCAGGTCATTCATAAATTACTTCTTCATAATCCTGGAAAAAAAAAATAAAACATTGAAAGGGGTGAGCTCAGATGCTCAGTAAGGATAACATTATAGCAGAAGCTTTCATAAATAAGCATAAACACTTAAGGCAATTTATAACTAAAACAAAAGCCTTTGAAACTTGAACTTCAGCATAAAATGGCAAAGGTAAAATGAAATAATGCCATTTACTTACTCACATGGATATTCTACTAGTCGAATGATCACATGCAATATCAATAACCACTTTCATAATGATGGAATGCATAATGCCAGACTATCATAACCACATAGCCAAGGCCTTGTGCCAAGACTACAAATAAGATTTTGCCAAGGCCTTGTGCCAAGACACTAGTTTGTCTCATGAGACCTACCGATGCATCGAGGAGCTATAGCGGGCTCCACCCGTCACTTATTAAGTCCAATGCATTCCTCATATGAATAGGTTTAAGCATAAAATAAACATTCGTATTAAAACTAGCATACGAAATGTCAATACTTTAACCACAAACCATGAATGGTATAAAAATAGAACATCCACAGTCAAATATAACTCATTTGATACAATATGGAAGATTTTATTGTATCACATTAACCTCAATCATGAATAATGAAGGATGTTGACATAGATGAAAATAATCATCAAAACTATTTGAGAGAAATATCCCCCTTTTCTTGAAAACATTTAAAAGTCACACTATTTGTCAAGAAGCCATTTAAAAATAAATTTTTGAATCAAAGTGTCCCATACCACTTTGAAACCTTTTAAAAGGATTTTTAATTTCTAAACTTTAATGTCCATATAAATAAATCCTTAAAACCATTTTTAAAACATGGACATTAATGAGAAAGATTTAGATGAATAAGTCTTTAAAACATTTAAAAATGGTATTTTAGTTAGAGATTCTAACCAAAAGAGAGACACTTGAATGAAAATAATTGAGGTAATCAAAACTTTGTAATATCATGAGAATAAAGGGAATTCATGATATACTATGTCAAAGTACATTATATACACCACATAAAAGTGATTTGGTGTATATCAACAAAGAAGTCTCAATGGAATGTAAGTTGAGATGAAATATCTCATAAAGGCCATATCCTTAGGTTAAGGATAAATCAACAACATAATTATGTGTGAAAAATATAAATACACTAAATATTATTGGATATTCAGTGTAAAACAATCAAAGTATATTCACACATATTCCTGTAAAAACAACACCAACGAATTGGATGTTTAACTCAACAAATGGTGAAAGAGTTAAAATTACTCTTATCAAATTCATATCAATGACTTGAGAATTTTCAATGGAGTGATTATGTGTATAAAAAGTATATCCACAGGAAGGGGAGTGGAAATTATGACATAATCAAATGAATAGTGATTCCACACATAATCTTGGGGTAATATAATCAATGAAATATGCGTAAAGCCAAATGAGTGGAAATTGAAATCTCAAATTCCCTTATTGATTAGGTAACTTAAGAAACAAACACCCATGAAAGAAAGATCATACCATGATGATGTAAATACCCATAAAATAAATTATATTACACAATGAATACAATCATGGGTAGTACACATACACCACATGAAATAATTAAGTGGTGATCAATGGAATTCTCACGGAATTAAAAGTGAGACAAGAAACCCCATTACCACGTTAATCAACTGAGTCGCATGGCCAAAAGTTAATAACCACCAAATGATTTACAGAATAACATGAATATAAAGTGAATCATGATAATATATATCAAATGGAGGTACACAATACACCACTTTCAATAATTTAGTAGCGAACAATGGAAATCTCACGGAATTGAAAGTGAGATAAGAGAATCCCTTACTTTGTACTTTTTCCTTGGTCGATGGTAGGTTTACCTCCTGTATAATGGTGAAATAATTGTTATTGAATAATACAAGAATCAGTTACTTTAATATGATATCATATATGATCTTTTAACATTGATTTGTTAATAATATCTTAGAATTATCGTCATTTCAGGTGTTAACGGGTTCATTTTACTTTATATTCTTTGTTATGTGAGCCATATTCGTTATTAATGGGATGTATATTATTCATATCCAGAATGGTATCAAGTCCTTAAACATCATTTTTAAATCATCAAATGATAATTATACTTGAATGGATACGATGGAGAATGAATCTCATCGCGTTCGTGGAGACGGTAGTCCGTACGTACGCACGAATGCTACTTCCATTTAATTTTTATTTTAAAAGAATCGAATCCAAATGATACATAGGTATATTACTATTCCAGTAAAATATAATATTATATATATGTTACTTAAGTTCATTAACACCATCCTTTATACGTTCCATGTGTGGTATGAACGAGTCATATCATTTTAAGGGGGCGGTAGTCCGCACTTCCTCAAATGAAATTATCGTATGTATATACAACATGAAACGAATAATTGTATGAAATAAAATGGAATTACAGAAGCTTATACATAAAATATATATAATTAATATCATATTTAATTACAGTTCCATCCTAATGGCCACCATGAGAGGCGGTAAGATGTATTTGAACAATCATCGTTTCGTGAGGCGTTAGTTTGTCATCCACAGAAACATTATGTTCATCATCCATTAGATGGAGTTGTGTGAATGTGTAGTTTGAATACTTCTTATACCAACATCCTAGTATATTGTGGATACTGGTGTTGTTACAAAAGAAAGGAAATAAAAAGAGTTTGGGGGTTGGAGAATCAAAATAATTGAAAATAATTTAAGAGAAAATGTTACCTTTAATTTAGGTAACTCACTTTGGTTGGAACCAAAGGACTTCTTGAAATGCTTTATGCCTAAGGGGAAGCTTCAAGGAGGAGGAGAGGGATGTGGGGAGCTTAGTTGGGCAGAGTTTGGATGATCCAAGTGGCTTGAGAGGTGTGAGGAATGAGTAGAAGTGGTCTCCTTTTATAAGGGAGAGGAGGGGCTCTTTAGGAAAGAGTGAAAGTATTACTTTATAATATAATTATATTCGGTTTATAATGGTCCAAAAATCATTTAGGTCAAAGATAAGATGACTCATATTCTAAATAAAATCAACAAATAAGAATTGGACAGGTTTTAGATAATATTTTAATAATTATAATCTTATTTATTTAAATGATTTATTAATGAGGTAAACATTGCATCATTATTGTGTCATTAATAATTTAAATTATTTGATGTCTAAAAATTATAAATAAAATATCATTATGTAGGAAATATTTTTAGCTTTCTAATTAATATTTATAATCGAAAATCCAACATGTATAACCCTATGTAAAAATTGTTCTTTTAAAAGATGTAAGCTTATGCCATTTTTGTATTCATTTTAACTTAATTAAAATAAAGTGTCATTATCACTTACAAGTAGATCAATGGGGTCCTAAAATTGACCCAAAGATGCCCATGGTCGACCATGTATCAACCAATAGGGTTAAGACACGTTTTAGGGTAATTTATTATTATTATAATATTATTTTTTAACCCTTATTTACCGGATTTACCCTTAACCATGGTAAATAAAATATTTACCGCAGTAATTATTCAAAATGTCTAAAAATAAAAGTTACCTATTTACATAATTTGAACATCCTGATTCCAAATATGGAATCCATTTTTCTAAATTCAAAACACAGAAGTGGCAGAAATTAATTTAAAATTAATTCCCGCTGTCAAAACAAAAAGCGTGTTTTTAAGAGATAATAACTATCAAAAGATTGACATTTGTTTATGTTCGGTTTAATTGTAAAATTATGTCCAATGACCAAAATTATATTAAATGGTAAAAATATATTCTAAATATACTTTAAAACCACTCAAATTCATAATTTATCACTATTAATTATTTTGATTAAAAAAGTTGTTTTTAATTAAAATTTAGTAATTTTTACTATTCATCAAAATATGAAAGTTATCCGAAAAGTACCAAAATTTCACCTTAGGCTAAATTTTATATTCCGAATCCAAAAATGAAGTCCATTTTGAAATATAAAATATATATAATTTCAAAAAATTAAGTATTACTATTCATAACGGCTAGTTTGATCGGTTGTGGTGTGTGTTAAAACTCGAAGTTGCGTACAACACACGCTACTGTTTTATTCAAAGGAAAGCGTACCGTGGAAGCTTGGGATGTTTTATTTTAAATTTTTTGATGTCCCCATTTCTTCAAAAAGTTTAAAATATTTTATTTAAAAAGGGTTCACTATTAAAAGTTGGTAAAACTACAATACTGAAGATGAATTTGTTCTTACATTATGTCTAAGAAACTCATAATATGGATTCTAAAATTATAAGGATTATATAAAGTTTAAAATTTAGTTAATACTATTCATAACCTTTTTTGAACGTCTTGTTTGGTAATTCATGGTGCGCTTGAACTCGGTGTTGCGTGTAGTGCAATTTATTGAATTATTTTGAAGAAATAACACTCTATGAAATCTTGGGGTGTTACATTCTCCCCTCCTTCAATAAATTGCGTCCTCGCAATTTGAAATTGTTCTTCGAAAATAAATGGTTGAAAATAGAAAATATATTTGTGGGAAAACCCACATCGGAAATTGGTTTACTAAAATTTAGTCTTAATATAAGGAAAAGAGAAATGAAAGGGTCACCACCAAATTATGATCTCGATTAGGAGAACATTGGTGGCAATTAGAGACATATAATTGGAGGAAAAACGTAAATATTTATAGGTAGTGGTTGAGGTCATCAATCACAAACAAGTATAAAATTGAGGTCCTTAAACTCATCAATCTATGATGATTTGAAGTACCATCGGTTCAACAAAATATAGGGTATTGGGATCACACATTTTTGACATTTCAAAATATCATAGTTGATATCCCACATCGAAAAATGAATTAATGAGGCCTCTATTTAAAATAAAGAGTGGAAAGTATGAAGATTACCGAAAATAACACATACTAGGGTTCCATGTAGGAAAATATGGATATGGAGGAGAAATCCAACCATCAATTATCTGATGGTGAGTGGTAGAGAACATGGCTATGAAAAGGCCAACAATCCCAAAGCCATAAATTAGTGATGATTTAAGGTACCATCTAGGACAACATTTTTTTTAAAGTTACATTACATAAGGAAGAGGAATTCATTTATGATATTGACTAAGAACATTATGAGATATACTTAAATTTTAAGTAGATTTTCATTCTTTAATAAATTTCCACCACTAACTCAATTTTTTTTTAAACGATGAGTATTCAAGAAGACTTGGTCACACTGGAAGAGCTAGAATAAACTTCTATAGAATCACATGATCCATGCAGGATAAACCATATATTTACATTGTCTTTGAAGATTAATCAAAACCAAAATGGTTAGTGAATGATCTAATGATCCCCCAAAAGGATATTCTTTGAGATAAATATGCACTAATATTAATTTCTAAAATTAAACCAACAATACCCCAAAGTTAAATAGATACCATTCAATAACCAATTGTCCTTAAAATCCATTAATATAATCCAAACTAATATTGAAACCCAAAACATAGAAGAATTTGATTATGTAGTCTCCCATGTTACATTGTATCTCCAAATGACATCAAATACTCTTAAAGTCACATACTTAAAAGTAATTAACATCATCACATATTCTCTGTTATAGGTTAATCATTTCCATAAATAACCCAAATCACTATAAATCAACAATAAAAATGTAGATAAAAATCCACCATTACTCTACAAATGAAACCTCATTGTATTCTATTTTCCTTGGGCATATAGTGTTCCTAACAAAACGAACATCTTCCAAAATAACATTTATCACTTAATCACCAAATCATTTTCCTATACCAAGGGTATTCATTTGATAAGACATAAGAACCCAAATCATCTTATTATTGATCAATAAAATCATTTAACAAAAAAATAGTCATATTAACCAGGGACTTCACATAGTCCAGTGGTAGGCGATAAATCCCAATCGCACTTTGGTTGTGGGTTCGATTCCCACAGCTTTGTCCGACGCGACGGGTTGTCACACGGTCTACGTGTTGTCCTTTTTCAAAAACTATATTCTATAATATTACCAAAATGAGATAAATTTTTCAAAATAACATAATTTAACCACAAATGTTATATCATACTTTGCATTTTCATCCCAAATTATAATAACTTATCATTTTCTCAAACCCCAATGATCATATAAAACCAAATGGTTATTTATACCTATATCCACAAGAGAAGAGACAATTATTCCTCAAATATCATTCTCACATGGCAAACTGAGGGGTTACAAATACAAGAGAAAATTATTCCAAAGTAAACCCATCAACAAGGAGTGCTAATACTTTTTAAATTTTTCTCCAACAATTTATTTCCACATAGCTTCTTCTTTGAGCAAGAAAATATCCTATAAAATAGGACATTCACTCGGGTAATGGCCAGGTCCCCTACATTTACGGCAAATGACTGTAAATGGACTCTTGGGACCATTTTTATCTTCTTCCATAGTACTCTTCATTTTTCTTCGGCAATTCTTCACTTTATGTCCTTCCTTTCCGCATGTAAAACATTTCGTTGTCCCATTGAGACACTTTCCTGGGTGTCTCTTTCCACAATTCCTGCATGATGAAAATTGAGGTTTCTTTTCTCCATGGTCTCCATTGCTGGAGATCTTATCATTTATCACCTTTCTCTTCCTTGTTGAGTCTGTGAGTTGGTTAATATATATGTTGTTGATCATATTTTTGGAAAACTGATTTGGCATAAAGACGATATCTTTTACGCCTATCAACATTCCATTTTGTTGCTCATTTCCACCACCGTTCCCACCTTGTACATCATTCTCAAAGTCATTATGACTTCCTTGGAATCCAGCCATTGACTAAAACAAGAAAGCATTGTGTGAGTAATAGTAGTCGTAAAATCATTTAGAGATTAAAATGTCACCATATTCTCAATTTGAAACATATTAGGATTAACCAAGGTCATTTACTCTCGTCTTATGTATATATTACTTAAATCGTTTTGTAAAGAAAATGTAAATTATCCTAAGCATATCCCCCAAGAGTGTCGTAACCAAGAGTGCAGCAAGGCCCGTTGTCGTGCACCAGTTCCCGTTCGAGTCTAGCTCAAAGCGGTGTTTTCGGGTTTTACCCCTAGGTACATCTGTGCCAGAGCCGCCTCTACCTGCTCGTATCCAGACAGGGATGTATTGCTCGGAAAACTCACAAAATCTTTACAATACCAAAATTCTAGGAAGTTCTTTTATACTAATCCTCAAAGTTCATCTTAGGTCTACGTGCTCTAATCAGAGTTTATCTAAATCTAGCTACCAAGGTTTGTACTAAACTTCCTCTGATACCAACTGTAACGCCCGACCCTAGTTACCCAGAGTCGGTGCATTATTACATAACATTGGCATGATCATGAGAAAGATCAAGTCTCGAAAGACCGATTAGTTTAGTAGCCTTGGAATAACTAGATACATCCATAAATTTTTACATTACATCATAAAAAAACATCTTGTCTTCATATCCCCTCATACTATCCCTGCAGGTCATTCATAAATTACTTCTTCATAATCCTGGAAAAAAAATAAAACAATGAAAGGGGTGAGCTCGGATGCTCAGTAAGGATAACATTATAGCAGAAGCTTTCATAAATAAGCATAAACACTTAAGGCAATTTATAACTAAAACAAAAGCCTTTGAAACTTGAACTTCAGCATAAAACGGCAAAGGTAAAATGAAATAATGCCATTTACTTACTCACATGGATATTCTACTAGTCGAATGATCACATGCAATATCAATAACCACTTTCATAATGATGGAATGCATAATTCCAGACTATCATAACCACATAGCCAAGGCCTCGTGCCAAGACTACAAATAAGATTTTGCCAAGGCCTTGTGCCAAGACACTAGTTTGTCTCATGAGACCTACCGATGCATCGAGGAGCTATAGCGAGCTCCACCCGTCACTTATTAAGTCCAATGCATTCCTCATATGAATAGGTTTAATCATAAAATAAACATTCGTATTAAAACTAGCATACGAAATGTCAATACTTTAACCACAAACCATGAATGGTATAAAAATAGAACATCCACAGTCAAATATAACTCATTTGATACAATATGGAAGATTGTATTGTATCACATTAACCTCAATCATGAATAATGAAGGATGTTGACATAGATGAAAATAATCATCAAAACTATTTGAGAAATATATCCCCCTTTTCTTGAAAACATTTAAAAGTCACACTATTTGTCAAGAAGCCATTTAAAAATAGATTTTTGAATCAAAGTGTCCCATACCACTTTGAAACCTTTTAAAAGGATTTTTAATTTCTAAAATTTAATGTCCATATAAATAAATCCTTAAAACCATTTTTAAAACATGGACATTAATGAGAAATATTTAGATGAATAAGTCTTTAAAACATTTAAAAATGGTATTTTAGTTAGAGATTCTAACCAAAAGAGAGACACTTGAATGAACATAATTGAGGTAATCAAAACTTTGTAATATCATGAGAATAAAGGGAATTCATGATATACTATGTCAAAGTACATTATATACACCACATAAAAGTGATTTGGTGTATATCAACAAAGAAGTCTCAATGGAATGTAAGTTGAGATGAAATCTCTCATAAAGGCCATATCCTTAGGTTAAGGATAAATCAACAACATAATTATGTGTGAAAAATATAAATACACTAAATATGATTGGATATTCAGTGTAAAACAATCAAAGTATATTCACACATATTCCTGTAAAAACAACACCAACGAATTGGATGTTTAACTCAACAAATGGTGAAAGAGTTAAAATTACTCTTATCAAATTCATATCAATGACTTGAGAATTTTCAATGGAGTGATTATGTGTATCAAAAGTATATCCACAGGAAGGGGAGTGGAAATTATGACATAATCAAATGAATAGTGATTACACACATAATCTTGGGGTAATATAATCAATGAAATATGCGTAAAGCCAAATGAGTGGAAATTGAAATCTCAAATTCCCTTATTGATTAGGTAACTTAAGAAACAAACACCCATGAAAGAAAGATCATACCATGATGATGTAAATACCCATAAAATAAAGTATATTACACAATGAATACAATCATGGGTAGTACACATACACCACATGAAATAATTAAGTGGTGATCAATGGAATTCTCACGGAATTAAAAGTGAGACAAGAAACCCCTTACCACGTTAATCAACTGAGTCGCATGGCCAAAAGTTAATAACCACCAAATGATTTACAGAATAACATGAATATAAAGTGAATCATGATAATATATATCAAATGGAAGTACACAATACACCACTTTCAATAATTTAGTAGCGAACAATGGAAATCTCACGGAATTGAAAGTGAGATAAGAGAATCCCTTACTTTGTACTTTTTCCTTGGTCGATGGTAGGTTTACCTCCTGTATAATGGTGAAATAATTTTTATTGAATAATACAAGAATCAGTTACTTTAATATGATATCATATATGATCTTTTAACATTTATTTGTTAATAATATCTTAGAATTATCGTCATTTCAGGTGTTAACGGGTTCATTTTACTTTATATTCTTTGTTATGTGAGCCATATTAGTTATTAATGGGATGTATATTATTCATATCCAGAATGGTATCAAGTCCTTAAACATCATTTTTAAATCATAAAATGATAATTATACTTGAATGGATACGATGGAGAATGAATCTCATCGCGTTCGTGGAGACGGTAGTCCGTACGTACGCACGAATGCTACTTCCATTTAATTTTTATTTTAAAATAATCGAATCCAAATGATACATAGGTATATTACTATTCCAGTAAAATATAATATTCTATATATTTTACATAAGTTCATTAACACCATCCTTTATACGTTCCATGTGTGGTATGAACGAGTCATATCATTTTAAGGGGGCGGTAGTCCGCACTTCCTCAAATGAAATTATCGTATGTATATACAACATGAAACGAATAATTGTATGAAATAAAATGGAATTACAGAAGCTTATATATAAAATATATATCATTAATATCATAATTAATTACAGTTCCATCTTAATGGCCACCATGAGAGGCGGTAAGATGTATTTGAACAATCATCGTTTCGTGAGGCGTTAGTTTTCCATCCACAGAAACATTATGTTCATCATCCATTAGATGGAGTTGTGTGAATGTGTAGTTTTAATCCTTCTTATAACAACATCCTAGTATATTGTGGATACTGGTGTTGTTACAAAAGAAAGGAAATAAAAAGAATTTGGGGGTTGGAGAAGCAAAATAATTGAAAATAATTTAAGAGAAAATGTTACCTTTAATTTAGGTAACTCACTTTGGTTGG
This sequence comes from Viscum album, assembly GCA_963277665.1. Lineage (NCBI taxonomy): Eukaryota > Viridiplantae > Streptophyta > Magnoliopsida > Santalales > Viscaceae > Viscum > Viscum album. Next base: position 273,765,881 of record OY728142.1, on the reverse strand, counting down.
AACCAAAGGACTTCTTGAAATGCTTTCTGCCTAAGGGAAAGCTTCAAGGAGGAGGATAGGGATGTGGGGAGCTTAGTTGGGCAGAGTTTGGACTAGACATGTGGCTTGAGAGGTGTGAGGAATGAGTAGAAGTGGTCTCCTTTTATAAGGGAGAGGAGGGGCTCTTTAGGAAAGAGTGAAAGTATTACTTTATAATATAATTATATTCGGTTTATAATGGTCCAAAAATCATTGAGGTCGAATATAAGATGACTCATATTCTAAATAACATCAACCAATAAGAATTGGACAGGTTTTAGATAATATTTTAATCATTATAATCTTATTTATTTAAATGATTTATTAATGAGGTAAACATTTCATCACTATTGTGTCATTAATAATTTAAATTATTTGATGTCTAAAAATTATAAATAAAATATCATTATGTAGGAAATCGTTTTAGCTTTCTAATGAATATTTATAATCGAAAATCCAACATGTATAACCCTATGTAAAAATTGTTCTTTTAAAATATGTAAGCTTATGCCATTTATGTATTCATTTTAACTTAATTAAAATAAAGTGTCATTATCACTTACAAGTGGATCAATGGGGTCCCAAAATTGACCCAAAGATGCACATGGTCGACCATGTATCAACCAATAGGGTTAAGACACGTTTTAGGGTAATTTAGTATTATTATAATATTATATTTTAACCCTTATTTACCGGATTTACCCTTAACCATGGTAAATAAAATATTTACCGCAGTAATTATTCAAAATGTCTAAAAATAAAAGTTACCTATTTACACAATTTGAACATCCTGATTCCAAATATGGAATCCATTTTTCTAAATTCAAAACACAGAAGTGGCAGAAATTAATTTAAAATTAATTCCCGCTGTCAAAACAAAAAGCGTGTTTTTAAGAGATAATAACTATCAAAAGATTGACATTTGTTTATGTTCGGTTTAATTGTAAAATTATGTCCAATGACCAAAATTATATTAAATGGTAAAAATATATTCTAAATATACTTTAAAACCACTCAAATTCATAATTTATCACTATTAATTATTTTGATTAAAAAAGTTGTTTTTAATTAAAATTTAGTAATTTTTACTATTCATCAAAATATGAAAGTTATCCGAAAAGTACCAAAATTTCACCTTAGGCTAAATTTGATATTCTGAATCCAAAAATGAAGTCCATTTTGAAATATAAAATATATATAATTTCAAAATATTAAGTATTACTATTCATAACGGCTAGTTTGATCGGTTGTGGTGTGTGTTAAAACTTGAAGTTGCGTACAACACATGCTACTGTTTTATTCAAAGGAAAGCGTACCGTGGAAGCTTGGGATGTTTTATTTTAAATTTTTTGATGTCCCCATTTAGTCAAAAAGTTTAAAATATTTTATTTAAAAAGGGTTCGCTAATAAAAGTTCGTAAAACTACAATACTGAAGATGAATTTGTTCTTACATTATGTCTAAGAAACTCATAATATGGATTCTAAAATTATAAGGATTATATAAAGTTTAAAATTTAGTTAATACTATTCATAACCTTTTTTGAACGGCTTGTATAGTAATTCATGGTGCGCTTGAACTCGGTGTTGCATGTAGTGCAAGTTAATGAATTATTTTGAAGAAATAACACACTATGAAATCTTGGGGTGTTACAACATATTAACACTTACAAAAACTAACCCATTGATAATTGAAATAATGGGAACAAATACTAGGAACCTGAGAGAAAATATAAGTGTTGCATACACACACACATTATTATATATATAGGGTGTGATCTAAACATGCCTAATAAGATTTCACCAGAGTCTCTATAGTTCTATTAATAATAAAATCCACAAATGATAGTTTTATTAAACATTAAAAAATCAATTTTTCAAATGATAAATAAAAATGAAAAAAATATCATTCTTTATTTTTTCTTTCTAGAACCAGGGTAAAGACATTTAAGTACAATTGAGGTGCATCCATCCTAGAAAAATAATTTTAAACTCAAATAATAGTTCATTTTTTATTGAAATATACATGAAACTATAAATATTAGATGATTGATTTTTTAATAAAAACAACCATTTATTCATTTTTTCCAAAACATTTCTCAAATACCATTTTAAACAAACATCTTTTTTCTTTTTTACAAACCCAACATTATCAATCATTTATATATCAATTTCAAAATAAATAATAATAAAAAATTAAATACAACCCATAAAATATGGCACCAATATATCAATGACATAAAAATAAAACAAGTCATAACTAATATATATTGTCATGAAACAAAATTGAAATCAAGGGAGATAAAAAGAATGTATATGTATAGGGATCACCTAAATCAACATAGAAGAATCTAGTATCATGATAAACTCATAGGCTCTAACCTGAAAATATTGGCTTTGGTTTTCTCAGTCATATCTCTCTATTTTTCCCCTATAATAAACTAGAACATGAAACAATAAAAACCCTTTTGTGTTTCCAAATAAAAAATAGTACCTTATGAGGAAATAACATTTATTGGGAACTAACTAGCATTCATGTATCGATATGGTTTAACACACATCCATATATTTTACTTAGTTTGCAAGGATTATCATGATATTAAAAAATTATGTGAGAAAAAAGACAATGTGATCATCACAAAAATAAACATTTTAAAGAAAATAAATAAACCACATATCACCTCAATCACCCAAAAAATAAAATAGTACTTTTCGAACATCCATGTATATTAATCAACAATAAACATCCTACAATGGGTCTAAAATACATAAAAACATAAAAAATCATAGTGGTGTAAAATTAATGGTAATCACAATTTATAATCAATACATTCAAAAAAGTTCTAAAAAACTTTTGGAAACATGATTGGAATTCTAATCCACTTATCCCCATTCTCAACCAATAATTTAAATGTTCTTTGAAATCCAATGTTTCTATGAACCCTTTTGAAATCACACATTTCATCATTAAAATCACTTTCAACAACTATGAGATTGAAATTATTAAAAAAAGTTTGGGCCAATGCCCTATTTTTAAATGAACCACCCCTTTAAATAGCAAATATTTATTTTTAAAATTAAACCAATATCAAATAATTTTAAAAACTCTATAATTATTTTAAAATAAGAACTCTTTAATTTTCACAAACACTTAGTATATGAAATGTTTTTTCCAAGTATAAAAACCCTTGGAATCCATTTGAAAACCACTTTAAATACCTTAAGGGTAATTCATATAAGAATAATATAGAACGAAAATAAGTTTAGAAAATAGAATTATCTATTGCAATATAATATAAATGAACATAACAAACACACCTAACACATTCATGAAAAAATATTTCACAATGTGTCTCCTTCGATGTTGAAAGCAGAAATGATAAATAAGACACTCTAAAAAACCTTTAAACATCAAAACCCCATGATTAAATCCGCCTAAAATAATAAATATGAGTCCAATGGATATTTTAGATCATGGAAGAAATCAAACCCATTGAGAAAGGGGGAAGGGGTAAGAGGATATGGGGAAAGAGAAGATTACCCCTTGAAATTGATTTTAAATCACTAAAAAATTGATAGTGATGGGAGGGAGACCCACTAGGGGTCTTATTTGGTTATGTTGAGCAAGATGGATAGAAGAGGAAGGTTTATTCCATTCAAAATTGAAGTAGAAAATGTAAATTTTAATGTTTTAATGAAAATGGATTTCTATCTCGGATAGGATACACAGTTTGGTAAAAAAATTTAAGAATCATGTAGAAGAAACTAGATAGGAAAAAAACCCTAGAATAGTATAAAAACATGGTCTTCCTCGTGTGAATCATCGATATAAAATCACTATGTTAAAAACTGATAACCTCTGGACACATTCCACATAGTTTTTACAAACTGTTCACAAGCCTGAACCATCACCCTTACACAATAAAGGTCTCCAAAAGATTCTAAATGGGTTTTCATGGATTAGAACAAAACTATGAACTGTGTGAGAAAAAAATGAACTAGAAATGTCACTAAATATGTGTCATCTTATGCAGCATCACATAGTTTTCTTCAGACTATGCATCTTAAATATGAAAAGTGGAAAATTTTCAATATTTTACAATTTTCAAACTGAAGTCTCAAATATTTAAAATAACCCAAAATAATATAAAATAAATAATGAAATAGTGACATTTTAGTGTCACAATTCATCCCACCATTCCACTTTTTTCCCCAAGAAAGTCATTGATAAAGTAAAAAACCATAAAATTTTAAAAAAAAATCTATTCCTGAACATAAATATTTCAAGGATGAGGAAAAATATAATTTAATCCTATTGGAATGAAACTCCAATAATCATCCAAACCCTAAAAAAATATGTAACTAATCCTTAATAATTATCCAACAAAAATTTTAAGCACTACTCAATGTAAAATAATTTAATCACAAAGCTCTAAATAAATTGAGACCTATCATGGGTCTCCCCATAATTTAATATATATCTAAAATTATGGACCAATGGATCGAAACACCAAATTGAATAAATTATCCCAAAACAACCATGTTTCCATTAATCATATAATGAAAGTAAAAAATTATACTAACCAAAAACAACCATAAGTACAAATAGCTCAAAATATCAAAAGAGAAAACAACCAATAAATGGATATCCAAAAGACTCCAAATCTGGGTTATCAACCCAAAACATCCCAAATAATGGAAAAACACAACTGATCATGAACATTATTCAACATGGAATAACATTGTTTTAAACATGAATCATGAAACCATGAAGAATGTATCTCTAGAATAAACTTATAAAACATTATCCCATAAATATTTTGAAAATAAAATTCTAATATGGTAGAACACATCGATAATTGTAAATTATCCACTCCACCTAGTTATAATAAGAATATACCCAAGGTATCCCCATTCTCAATCTATACAAAACCATCTGAATTGATTTTACAATAAAGATAGCATTACAAAACAACACCAAAAAGTTATACAGAATGAGGTGTGAATATCCTGATGATACCTCCACTCACATAGGGTAAATGTACAAGGGAACCCAATTGATAAACTATATTAAGGTAACCTAAAAACCACAATCACCCTAAGATTCACGAGAAAAAATTCTAAAATAAATCATTACCCAAATATAGACTATATCCCAAAATAACTCCATGATTCCCTCTAACCTGATGAGATGAAACGGTAGTATATTACACTCTATTTAGAGGATGGAAAATTCCAATTTCTAATAAAACCACACAAAATAGACAAGGGGATTCAACCTAAGTGTTTTTCTAAGAAACAAGCTTTCTACATTAAGTTAATCTTTTCTATGTGGTATAAATTACAAAAACAAACATGAATCCTACACATTCTCATTTTCTAATCCAAATAGACCAATTAAAACTGACATGAAGGGAAAAAATTTCGAAATCATTTATCAAAAAAGGGAAATTAGAGGCAAAATCCCTTTTTTTTTTAAACCACCGCATTCCATAATAAACCACGACTAGTTTTCCCAAAAAAAAGTTATTTTGGAAAAAACCATACTTTTAAAAAAACAATACATTTTAAAACATTTAGGTTCACTTAAAATATCAACTCCATTCTAGGTAATTCTGAACCATTAAACCCTACATCAAAAACCCCTCATTTCTCTTTAAGATAAGAAACCTGCTTGAGAATTAGAAGGATATAATTTTTTAAATAATTTAATACCAAAATATATTTTCCATTTCTTCATCAATTAACTCTTTGAAACATGTCAAAATAATTCTTGAATTTTATTTTAAAACTGAACACGCTTGAAAACAAAATCTACAAAGGCCAAAAACATTTTTGAACAACTAAAAAATGGTTTTGAACCCAAATTGTTTTTTTATATTTCATTATGAAATTAAAATTTTTAACAAAAAACATGATAACCCAATAAATATTACAAAACTCCCAATGGAATAACTATAATTAATGAAAACAAATCCCTAAATTTTACATTTTTACACAAAACCGGTTTTTTACAACCTCATAAGAAAAACACACCAGAAATCCAAACATAACCCAATCCACATCATCCACATATACCAAATCTACCTTTAATTAACCCAATAATTGTAAATAGATCTAGGGAAGTCTAAATATAATTACAAAATTGGATTAATAACCATTATCGACTTGGACATAAGTTTGATAGACTATGAGTTAGACATATAACAATATTTATGATGTCTCCAAGATCAGGCACTTGATTGATACTTGGTTTATCTGGTCATGTATTCTGACCTCACATCAATAATATTATTTCTTATACTCATCCCTAATACTAAGATTTACCCTAAAATAAAATCATGCAATTCCAATGATAATCAATACACCACCATGTCAAATTTAAAAACCAATAAAAGAATCAAATTGAATCTAAATCCAAACTCCCCTTGGAAATTCAAGGATTGAAGTGAGAATGTGCTATATATAATCATCCAATAAAAACATATTTAGTTTTTATGTCCCTAAATCCATGTTATTGGACATCCCAAATAATTTTTGAGTTCTTGTAGAACCTAGTCCCGTATTGAGAAACCTAATATCTAATACCATTTGAAATGAACCGTGTCAGGCTGACTCAGCACATCAGCTGAATTGGCTCTCCATTATGATCAAATTTTCATTATTGATCCCTAGTGTTAATATAATAGTGAATTAGTGTCAATAAAATACATTTTTAATTATTTCATCCTAATAAAAATAGATTAAAAAAGTCTGAAACCTTATTATAATATGGCATGACATGTTCATACAATGAACTACCATGTAAACCAAATAAAGAAATATAAGAAAATTATAAGGACCAATAATGGAATACTAAAATAAGGATCCATCCAAAAAATCTTTATATTACAATATAAAATAAAATACCAGAAGAATATTAAATATAAAATGCAAAAGATGATGATAAATCATCCAAAATATAAAATATACCTGAAACAGTTCTAATGAAATCGACCATATGACCCACGGTCACTCACCATATCTCAACAAATCCAAAATTAGACTAATTTAGAATCTAAATAATAGGATAAAATATTTTTCACTTGAGAGAAAAAATAATATATGTACATACACATGCACCGGGGTAAATTCAAGGTGATATCCAAACATACCCAGTAATACATCACTAAAGAGTATATGTAAATATTTTAATATTACAATCCATAAATTCTAGTTTTAAAAAATGTTATAAAATTCCTTTTCACATGATAAATCATAAATAAAATGAATATAATTATGTATCACTTTCTTTCCAAAACTTTTGCAAAACCTCTTGAGAATTATTGAGGATTATCTAACCTAATACCATAGATTTAAAAATAAAAAATTATTCAAAACCTATCTTTAAAATCTCCTAGAAACCAATAAAAATATTAAATTTTAATATGTAAGTCAAAAAACCGATTTATTTCACTTTTCCAAAAAAACATTTCATAGATTCCTATTTAAAACAAGCATCAATTTTTTGTTTCTGAAAAACAATATTTCAAAACAATGTATAAATCAGTTTGAAAGTAATCCAGAAACATGATTTAGAAATAAGGCATAACATAATTCAAATATAAAAAGGGGATACAAATAATCCAATTCATAAAAAATATATTATATCATGAATCTAAATAAAAATAATGGAAATATAAAGAAATTATATTATCAAGATCTCCTAAATCATCAAAAATGTGTCTAACATCATGGGAAACTCTTCGGATCAAACATGAAAAATAATGGACCTAGTTTCCTTAGGTCACATCTCTCTAGGGTCCCCATATGTGAAAATGGAGCATCGTGTTGGTCCTTGTTGAAGATATTTTTTTATTTTTTGTTAATACATTTTAAGTATAACATTTTATAAACTATCTTTCCTAATTAAAGACATTTACTATTTAAGTGGAAGTTTTTACTATAATATAATAAATAAATTGAATGTTTCAATGTGTGTGAAGAAGTTATCCAAGGATTTAATGTTTCATCCAATTGTTGGAGGATGATATTAACTGTCCAAAAGTCACTAATATGGGGTTGGGATCCCTCATTTGTAAATTCATTATGTCTAAAATTTCTATAAAGAGATATGAAAAAATGTACATGTGGCCGATCCACTGACTACATGCATTAAATAGTCACTTTTTCCTCCCAATCATGCCAACTTTTTTCTTGTGTATGATTCATTGTGGTGACTTCTTATCTTCATGATTGATTGATTTTTTATGTGGGGTCTATCTACATGGTATTTTTGATCCATCTTTCTCATGTAGTTTATTTAATGATTGGCTATATAGTTGATCTGGAAATTGTTTGTGAGGTTGATCTAAATTTTTTGCATTTGGTTATTCCTCGGGTTCAATTGAAAATTATTCTGAATCATTTATGCATGTGTTATTCTTAAAGAGCTGTAATTGTGAAAATTTGGGATAATCATGATTCAATTATTATGAGATAAGGCTAAGATGATATCCATGTGGCAATGATTCATGTGGCAATGTGCGTGGAAACATTCAGAACAAATAAAGTTATAGGTGTTGTTGAGAAGAAAATTCTATTATTACTCAAATATCGCATGGAATATAAAGACAAAGTATCTAGTAATTTTATGTATTAATATGATGATATTTTTGGATTTAATGGATTATTAATGTGATAATTTAATTATCTCATGAAATAATAAATTCTAGAGTCAGTGGTTTGTTATAAAGGAATATTTGAATGAATTCTTAATTCAAAGAATATGATTCTAAATGTGTCAAATCTAACCAAAATACAACGAGTTTTTCTTTAATTATTATGGAAATAATATTCATTGAATATAAATAACAATTGATAAAGAAATAAAAGGTTTTATAATTTTATGAGTGTGAAAAATATGTTATTGTATGAAATAAGAAAAATTGAGAATTGTAACATGAGCTTATAGTGTAAGAAATTGGTGGATGATCAAATTATATAGAGTCTAAATGAATGATTTATGATTTATTGGTTATCATTATTCAATTAGATTTATTTTATTGATGTGAAAGTGAAACAGGTTGGATCCAGTAGTTATATGAGTTCAAGTTCATAACCTCAGTCTAGTTACTTTTGATAATAATAAGGGGATTGGGTGTGTGTGATAATAAACACAACACACGTGGGATGTAGGAATCCTAAAAAAGGTCAACCTCATTAAACCATTTTTTATCCATATATTCTTACATCATCATATATCATGATATTGCGGTGTTGCAAAAGAATAAGAGTTAATGGATATGAAATAATTATATACACTAATCCACCCCCCCCCCCCCCAATGTGTGTATCACCCATTGCACGATCCAAAAAATAATATCTGATCATTGGTATACTCTCTAGTGACTATCTCTCAATTAAAATATATGGATAAAAATAATTCTATTAATATAAAGGTAATCCCATAGATTGATGGAAAAGGGTTTCACTCCTAGAAGGAAAGAATGGTTACTATATTCTCTATTTTTGGAATTGATGTTGTCGATTCTATGAAATGTGAATTCATTCTGGCTAATGAAGCCTTATAATGATCCATTACCAACAATTGGAACATATAAAATTATGGGTGTGTGATCCAAACTTCTTATGAGGTCTGTTTTCATTTAATTGTTTTTTTGTAACCCTTTTAAAATGGATAATAGAGGTACTCCCAAGAGTTTGGAAGGTCTGCGGAGTGTATCGGGGGTTTGAGATATTAAAATTGGGGAAATATGACATATTGTATTTTGTTCATGGTTTTGAAATGATTATTACTAACAATGGACCACAATTGTGCAACATAGTGGAGGCAAGAACATGGTCAAAAAACTGTGCATGGTGGTCTAGGAGACCATGTCAATTGAGAACGTCATAGAGAGAAAACCATGTCACTGTTTCATGGTTTTTCAAACCATGAATTTAGCCTTGAAAACCCATGCGGATCGGTTTCCTTTTAGAGAAATCAAACCATGTTTTCGGTGCACGGATTGGAAAACTATGTGGCTAGAATATACACCTCATTAAATGTGGGAAAATGATCATTTTTCCTCCCCAACCTTAAATGATTTCCCCATATTTTCAACCCCATTTATTCTATAGTAGCAAGGGCTATGAACTAAGAGCTCTATATTACTTCAATGGTAGTTCTCCCTCTATTAAAAGGTGTTTTGGTTTCCCTTTACTAAAAATCAAATCCTCTGAAAGGTCTATAATTCCTATTAATTATTTTTTATGGGTGAATCATTGTGGGTGATTTTCTATTATTTTGAAGATCATAATACCAAATTTCTATAGTTAATTATTAGATTTGGTGTTTGTGGTTGTTTTATCTCAAATCATGGGCCATGTTTAGTAGAGTTCTTGTCCATGAACTTGAGGAAGGTGGTCTACAAATTCTTTATCATAGTTATGATGTTATTCATGTGTATGTGGTTACTCATTAGTGTTATTGTGATCTAATATTTTGATGTTGAATAATAAAATCAAATTTGGTTTTATTTTCTATTTATTTACTACTTTGTAAAGGTAGGCGGGAAACTAGGATGTGTCGGGCCTTATAAATGATCTCATGTATGGGAGTAAGTAACCCATGTGTGGGGAAAATCAAAGTTCCTTGTGTGGTATGGTGGTTCTTGATGTTTTCTTGTTATAGTTGGATGTTATTTCACATTGGGTGAAACACTTATTGCGTTAGTTCATTGATTTATTATATTTTAAATATGGGTTAGTATAGAATAGAATTCTGTATGAATGAATCATTTTAGGAACTCAGGGATTTATATTACAAGAATCATGTTAGTCACCCATAGAAGATCATGTGGGTTATAGGAAATGAAACACTATTATATTTCATTTAGGATTTAAAAGAATAAGTTCTTAATAATGAAGTTGAAGCTATTTAAATTGAAATGATATTAAATTGAAATGGTTACAATTGTTCCTAATGAGTATGTTTCTATTTTTTAAAATTTAAAATAAGTTAAAATGGTGTCTATTATAATGTTTGAAATATGGATGTTTGGTTTACCCCTAATTAACCATTTTCCTAGATAGGAAGGGTCGATGGTTGTATTTCTTGTGTAGTTGTGATAATCGGGATAGTGTATGTAGAATAGCTTGTTATGTCTATATGTGAACCCTATGGTATATATTTACAATTAAATTGTTATGTTACCTGAAACATGTGTTTGGAATTATATAGAGATTCAACCCTGATGATTTTTACTGGTAGGGTGATGGAAGGGTATTATCAATAATTCACCTCCAGTAGTGATCCAAAACCCTCATTAGTTATAAGTAATATGTGTAAGAGTATTTTCGTTAGAAAACTTTCCATTTTATAAAGTTTATTAAAAGATACCTAGCATAAGAAGATCCAAGTATGTTTAATCTGATAATAGAGTTTCTACTACAATACCCACCAATGTTTTTCGGATAGGATGGTCCTAAGGTAGAATTGTTCTGGATTGAGTCAATCCAGATAGTTCTGGATCACATTGACACATCTCTAGATAAGTGGGTCAAATTAAAGGATTATATGTTGCTGGAATAGGTGAAGCACTAGTGAGATATTTATGTCTAGGATGAGAAAATTAATAATAAGTATTGGAAGGACATTCAAAAAAGTTGATAGATTATTTCTACCAAAAGTATTTTAGGTAAGAGAGAGATGATAATTTTAAATGTTTGACCTTGGGATACATGTTAGGGATGGATTATTCTAACTGATTCATTAACTTTCAGTATTTTCTTCCAACATTGGTAGGGGATATGTAAATTATCGTAATATGTTTTTATGATTTTATTTGATGCGATATCATGTCCCAGGTGAATGTATTTAGTTTGAATAAGTTTTATTAGGTGGTAAATCAAGCTCTCATTTCTAATGGGAATCCAAAGGAGACTTCTAGTGGTTGACATATTGAATCAACCAGGTGGTTTTTTAGTATGTCTTCCAATGGTAAGAAGTGTCACTATGAAAAAATTCACTATGTTGGAGGTGAACATGGAAACTAGGGGAGTGGTATAGCCTCTTAGGGTAGTGGTTAGGTGTTCTATCACTAGTGTGGTGGGATAGGTAATATGTGAGGATATTTCCTTCTACCAGTAGTTGATGGAAAATCTTTTGGATGGATGGGGAACATATATACCTTTTTCCAGAACCCAAAGTAGATGTGTATCAATAGAGTACATAAATAAATGTGGGGCACTGAAAGGGGGTCTACCACCTCATACTAGTCATGTATTTGATGTTCCATGGCCTTACAATTTTATGTGGGGGTGAGGTGTTTCAATGAAAAAAATTTGTATTAACATATCAATGTGACACATAGGACTCGAACTAGCATTAAATATAGAGGTACATGTTAGTTTCAATCAGTTCATCATGTACCTGTTGGTATCAAGGATGGGTCGTCAACTATAATAGATATGATTATTATATATTTTATGGTTGATAGAGTATTATTTGATATAAAAGCGTCATATTTTTTATATCTACTTAGTTTTCAAATGGTTTGTGTCTGATAATAAATTTTATGTATGGTGCTATGATGATCAACTTGCATTTATAGGTGCGATTTTAGTTTATCTGACATTGAAGATAGTGTTCCCATGAGGATACATGGTATAATCACATTTTTGACATGTTCATACTTTATATGTCAGATTTTTACCTGATACTAGGAATGTATAGTATGGTGGATCACATCAATTGTTACAACAAAAGTATAAATTTCACAAATTCTAAGGGTGAAATTTATATTCATTATGAAGAGTGGGATATCAAGGATGGACGGATAGGAAAACTATTGTTGGATAGGTGAACTCATATCTCAAGTGGTGATTCTTATTCTTGATTATGGGGTAGAGGAGTGTAATGACTTCCCTCTTATAGTGGAAAAATTTTAGGTAAGGCTTCCAAAGGATTCTTCAGGTATCCACCCAAAATATTGGTTAATTTTCTGATTGGTTTAATATAAGGAGATAAGATAGTTTATATCCCACTATATAAAATTACACCAATAAAGATTCATTATCTTAAAACTTATCTATAAGAGTTATAGGATGAATGGTTTATCGAAATGAGTAAATCACCTTATGAATATCTAGTTTTATATTTCAACAAGGGTGACAGAAATATTTATTGATGTTTGATTACAAAAACCAAAACAGGATGAAAATTAAGAATATTTATCTTATTCCCCTTATAAATGATATTTTTGACCACCTAAGTGGTGAATATTTTTTATCTATGGTCAATTTGAGATCATGGTATCATTAGTTGAGTGTGAAACCCTCTTCTATACCATAAACTACTTTCATAATTAGGTATGAATTATATGAATTTATGTTAATGTTGTTTGGGATTACAAGTACTTTTTTGTGTTAATATCTTTGATGAAATGTATTTTTCACCAACACCTGGACCAGTTTGCAGTTTTATTTTTCGATGAAATATTTGTGCACTCCAAGATTCATTAAGATCATTATAATCTTCATAAAATATTCTTGAGTAAATTGATAGAGCATATAATATACTCCAAGCTACATAAGTCTCATTTATGGATGAAAAAATTACATTTCCTGGGTCACATCATCTCTGGGGAAGGTGTGTTAGTAGACATTGATAAATTTAAATAATATGTTTCTTAGGAGAATCCCATGAATTTATTTGATGTCAAAATATTTTTGGGTTGGGAGGTTTGTTATCAAAGGTTCATCAAATACTTTTACCACATTTTTGTTCCACTCTCATGCCTGACCAATAAGTGAATTATGTTTAAATGGACATAAGCATGTGAGAATGCATTCTATAAATTAAAGAGGACTTTTACCATAGAACTGATTCTAAACTTACCTAACCTAGAATGAGTTTATATTTTTTTATGAATATATAGAATTGGGCTTGGAGAAGTGTTGATGCAGTGAGATCAAGTCATGGAATATGGATTGTGACTGTTGAGGCCACATGAAAGGAATTGTTCAATACATTTTCTTGATTAATTTATAGTGGATTACTCCCTAAATTTTTAGTGGCACAATCTCATGATTGAGAGTCTTATTGTTTATAATGATCATAAAATCCTTAAATTTATCTTCCCCTTATGTAATGATATATTCAGTAGTGAAGATGAGTTAACTGTATGTAATCCTTGGTTTTTGATCTAGATTACATTCTATGAAATTGAAACATTGTTGTTGATGAATTGAGTTAAAAGAAACAGACAAAGGTGGTCCAGGAGACTAGTTCTGAGTGGAAGATGATGGCCTTGTTTGCTGAGATGAATATAGGTGTACAAGAAGTATGGGAGAATATGACCCTTATGTCCTTATCCATTGATCTCTATCTCTTATGACCGATTAAATAATGGTAGTATGAGGATCTGGAACATCAGGTGTTGAGGGAAATCTTTGATAGTGGGGAGCTTCCTCCCAACTAGACCACTTATTATGATGAGATCATTTGTGTTCATAGTCATCTTATTGAGACTACATGTATGCATATGGAGTTTATGCATGAATTTCATGCCTCGAAGTTGGTGGTGCACTCTGGTTTGACCAAAATTTATCATGACCTTCATAGATGGTATTTGTTTCTCGGAATAATGATTTGTATCACAAGTTTCATTACACTATGTTACACCTTATCGTAGGTGAATGTTGATCAGCAGTGACCTTCTAGTCTTTTATTTCCATTATCCATTTTGGAATGGAAGATAAATGATGTTACAATGGATTTTATAGTATTTTTTCAGGTAATTATCATATGAATGATGTGATATGGGTGATTGTTCATCAGATAAAAAAAGTAAAACATTTCTTATCGATCAGCGATAATTTCATCATTGATCAGTTGGGTGACTTTTGGGTTTGGGAGATTGAGTGTTTTCATTTAGTACCATAGATTATTGTTTCAGATAGATACCCATATTTTACATATCAATTAAAAGGAATTGGGTAATTAGGTGTTTTTTAGTACATATTTCCCCCCACAGAGAGACAGGTAATTAGAACGAACAATCCAGGTATTTGAGGACATGATGAAGGCATGCGTCCTATATTTTGGTGGAACATTGGAGAAACACCTCATGAAAATTTATATTAATATAAAAACCAATATCAAAAAATATTTAGATGGGACAAAATGAGTCTCTATATAGTATGCCACATAGATTAAAATTGTTCTGGATGGAAGTCAGAGAGTCGAAGTGGTTGGGATCGTGTCTCATACAGGACATGTCGGAGCATGTTCAATTGATTCAGAAGAATATTACTATAGTGAAAAGTAGATATAATTTATATATGGATCAAATTCAACAACATATTTATTTTATATTGGGTTAATGAGTATTTCTTTTGGTGTCACTAAGATTGGGTCACCACCGGATTTAGAAACAAAGAATGTTGTCACTCGGGTATGTGGGAACATTTTAGATTGTGGAGAGGATCAAACAGGTGATGATTCCATTGGGTCTTCCACAATGTAACAAATTTATGAATGATTTTTTAATGTGTTACATCCTTATAAATCTCACCTTGACCCTTATCATGTGATTTATGTTAATGAAATTTCACTTTTCCCTAATTTTCCCTTTGAGGAGTATCTGTTTCATGTTGTGAACTATAGTGCGAAAATTATTCGGGGTAATATGGCACCACTGATCTAAATATGATGGAATAATGGCTATATTAAAGAGGAAACTTTTGAGTGGGAAGCTGATTGGTGGTCCCTATGGGCCAACTTTTTTACCCCGGAGGCTTAGTGATGCTAGGAAGTGAATCTTGAGGATGATCTGTTTTATGGTGGGGAGGTTTTAAGATTCATAATTATTATGAGGTGTATTTTAATTTTAATTTTTGGTTGAAACCCTTTTAAAATGGATAATAGAGGGCCTCCCATGAGTGGAGAAGGTCCGTAGAGTGTCTTATGGGTTCAAGACATGAAAAAGGAGGAAATATATGATATTGTGTAGGGTGCATGGTTGGTGGATGGATAGTACTAACCGTGCATCATAAACATGTGGCATAGAGGAGGTTAGATCACAGCTAAAAACCCATGAATATCATCCTAAGAGATAGTGAAGTTTTATTCAGTTAGATAGAGGAAACATCATATATATTTCATAGTTTTTCAATCCATTTTGGTGGCCCAAACAAAGCATGCAGCTCAGTTGCCTCTTGGATACAGGGAACTTCCCAATTTTCCTAATCATGCAGCAAAACCATGTATCTCATTAAAAGTAGTAAAATGACTATTTTACCCTCCCAACCTTTATAATATTTCACCTAATTTTTACCCCCATTTCTTATACAATGGTAAGGGTTATCAAACAAGAGCTCTATATTCCTACAATAGTGGTTCTCCCTTAATTCAATCATATTTGGGTCGTTGTTTAGTGTCAATCGAATCCCCAAGTAGGCCTTCCACTCTACTTCATTATTTATTCTAGGGTAATAATTGTAGGTTATTTTCTCTTCTTTTATGTCTCATAAACCCTAATTTCTATATTTAATTATTAAAATTGGTGTCTGCGGTTATCGTATCACAAATTAGGTTCCAATGTTGGGTGAGTTGTTTTCTGTGAACGTAAGGTGGTTTGTCTACAAGATTTATCCCATAGTTATGATGTTATTCATGTGTATGTTAGTTTTGAAATAGTGTAATTTATTTTTTCATTTGTGTTATTGACGAAGAATAAAAAATTGGGCTATAAATCTATGTTTGATACCGTTCATAGACCTTTTTGGATTCATTATTGATTTTGAGACTAGACATATGGCCACCCGTGGGGTGTGCTAATACCTTGAAGTTGGTTAAATGATTATTTAAAAGAAAAATTAGAGGACTCGTTTGATTAAATAAATTCATAGTTACATGGTATGATAATTAATTATAAAGCATTGTTTGGTTTTACTTATAAACGTTAAAATAATTATGAGATAATTAAGGGAAATATGATAATTGGTAAACGGACTAGTCATGGAAATGAGTTAAGTTGTAAAACACAATAAATAATGTAAATATTGATAAAGGTAATGCTTCACCCTTGTTGTTTTTGTTAGATAAAGGTTAATTGTTGTTGAATCCTGGAAAATGTGAATGATGTTATGTTTGATATGTTGGAATGAGGATCTAAATACTTGGTATAGAAACCCTAGCCTTTTAAAATTATTATTACATGATTTTAAGCATAATTAACCATCAAATACCAACCAAGGATCATAAAGTCGTGTGTCTTTGAAAGATTAGGTACATAATTAGAAAAAATGAAACCAAAATATAGAATCGTTTCAAAAATGATATCTTAACTCTATTAAAGCTCCTATAATTTCATGGGATAACCTGGTCAATACATAGAAAAAAGGGATGAGCTAAAAATTCTTCTAGGTGTATAAACATAGGAACAAAGCATAAAACATGGGTTAGAAGGCATAAAATTATGAAATATGAAGCTTAAAACATGAATAAACATATGGAAGCATAAAATTTATAATGAGGGATCATGAAATCATGGAATCATATGAATGTGGCAGCAACATACAAGGAAATATAAACATGAGTCAACACTAACTTCCAAGACAATATCACATGGTGGAAAAAGTCCCATAATGAATTATGTTTACTCCTTAATCTCATAAATGATATCGCATGGGTCTAAAATTTACCCAAGGAATTGGATCACTATCTAGGAGAAACCATTATAACATATTCATGCATATGTGTTTCACATAAATAATCAAACATAAGGAATAAACAAAAGGGTTACCCATAGAAATAAATGGGAATCATAATCATGTCACGAGGCATTATCAGGGAGTGTAAGAAAAAAAAATATCCATGAAATAATGGATTTAAATCCTAAAAGTACTTTTATAAGAGAAAATATACATATATTATGATATATTATGTCCAAATTAAGTGAAACATGTAAAAAGAGTGTGTAAGAAGCTTCAGGAATGAGCCACTTTAGTGTGGTTTATAGAAAAGTATTAAAGAGGCTTTGAAGAGGACAAAGGAATAACTTTTTTATAAAAATAGAAATGAAATAAGATAGTTTTTCAGGATGAAAATATTTATTTTACAAAAATAATGGTGTCTTAAAATAGATTGTGGAGTTTTCTTGGAAATGGGTAAGAAATTGGGAGGTTCCCTTTAATCAGGTTTTCTTAATGGGAGGAATTGTAAAGGGAACCTTTTTAAACATGTATTTCGACATAAAAGAAGGATTAACTGATCTGGGTACATAATTTTGGAACATATAAAAATAATATATAATAATTATATAAAAATAATTAATAAATACATGTGTGTAAAGGGAGAGAAAGAGTAACCCAAATGTAAATTTAGAGGTTCTGAGATATCCCTTACCTTATGTATGGAAGTATTCTTCCCCTATAAATAATGTCCTAGGTAATTAAATTATATCCATTAATTAATTAATTAAGAACTTATTATAAAAGTATTTATTTATTATAATTTTATTAATTTCATTTATGCATTTTTTGATGAGTTATTAGATTCAATTTGGTCATTCAGGTTGTATTCATTTCCTAATTTTATGATCGGTTACCTTGAGTTTAATTATGGCAGTTAATTTAAAATATAAGGAAATATGTTGAAGTTTAATGATATGTTATTAATATAATTATATAGTTTTAAGTTCAAATATATCTGTTTTTTATATATGAGAATGATTTAATAGATAAAACATTAATGAAGATTTTTTAGTTTATTTTGGTAGTTTTTCAATCATCACCAAGTAGTTATGTTTTTTATTTAATATTATATATATATATATTATTTCTAGAACATTAAACAAGATATAGTATAAAATTTTAAAATTTATGTTTCCATAATAATGGTTTTATTGCAATCCTTAAAGGTGGTAATGGAAAATGAAAATTCATCGTCCATAAAGGCGGTGAATCGACACCATTAGGATGGTGTTTTCATGTTTAGAATAAAAGGAGAAGAGAAGGGATTTGATGATTGATATTAAATTAACACAATAAAATTATATTATATATATTATATTGGATTTATCATTTAACATTGTATTGAGGAGGAAAGGATGAGGTAGAATAATGAAAGAATTTAAAAGAGAAGGGTGAAGGGTTTCACCTCTTGTATGTCGTCTCCTTGAGATCCTCATTAGGGAACTTGGTTTTAGTATTTTTTATACTAGAAGTGCCTGGATGTAGGGAATATTATTGGGAAGTAAATTTGGAAGAATTTAAACAAGATTCAAATCTTTTGAGGTCTGAGGAAAAAGGGTGGGGAGGGGTGGTATTTATAGTGGGAGGAGAGGGGTGTTTTGATTATTTTATCCATTTGTCTATTATTTCAGCTCAAGGCTATCAATAGTGTTTATTATTATGTATAAATATAGTATATAGTTATTTATATTTATAATCAATGTTTTCTTACATCATCTATACATCATTCATGAGTCAATAATTCATGAACTTGTTAAATAACGTAAATTATCGTATTTCCCTATTCACCAAAAATTTAATTATTATAGAAAAATCCCAAAAATTAGCACTATCAATTTTTCAATGTGTAGATTTCAAAAATGGGATCCATTTGATGAAAATATTTTTCTAAATATGATAAATTTAATATTTAATTAAAATATTCATTTTTCAAGAAAAATGATTTTAATATTATAATGGTTTCTATGACACTTAGAAAAAATAATTAAATTCTTATAAAATTGTGTTATAATTATAATAAATCAAAATATTAATTTATGAATATATTTGATAAAACAAAATTTTATTTTAAATATTTAAATTTATTATAAATTTGTAAATATACATTTATGTTTCAAAAACATGATAGCACTTAATTTATCATTTTTAAAACGTTTATTCACTTATTACAAGATATAAATATATAATATTATCATCTAAAAGATACTTAAATTTTATTTATAATTCCATTGGTTAGGTTACTATTCAAACAGCCAGACTACTACTTCTTATTTTTACATTATTATTCCAATAGTCATGTTACTATTTCAACAGTCAGATTTCTAGTGGCCATAAGGGTTCAATATTTCCTATAAATACCTCTTATTTCCTTCATCATTCAATTCTCTTTTACCAAGGTTATATATAATTTCATCTTCAAAATGAATAATTTTTTATTAGCATTATGTTGTATTTATACAACCCTTCTCATGAGCGCAGTCATTCTAGAGGATTGAGCACATCCAAAGTTTCTTATTTTTATTATCACATTTTCTATTTATTGTCCCTATGTAATATTCAGCATTATTATTGTATTTTATTCTATCAAATTTGATTTGTATTATTTATAGTATATGGAATAATTATAAGAAGTTAAATTTTATTGACAAAATTTTGGATCATTACATTCATCCCCCCATATGAAATTTCTCCATCAAAATTTCATTTTAAATACTCTAGTAAAAATAAGTTTGGGTACTTATCCTTCTCTGATTCTTTTAATTACCATGTTTCCTCCTCAAATTTATAGTCCATCTATTTTACATTGACCAGGTTAGCTGCCTTTTTGTGTATAACTTGATATATATGGTTCAAGATCTTCATAGGATGCTCATTTTCTAAATATAACACCTATTAATTTAGTAAATGTGAGGGATTTGGTATATACTTACTCAAGAGGAATAGATGGAATACATATTGTTTTTGAGACATGGTTACTAGATGTTCTAATTGATAGTCCACATTAATAAAATGATCAATAATCTCAAAGGGGCCAATGTACCATTGACTTAGCTTTACTTTCATCCCAAATCTCATTAATCTCTTCCATGGGGATATGTGGAGGAATACCTTATAACCAATCTCAAATTAATATTATCATTAATGATTATCTTTACCGATATTCTAACTATTTTGGGCTACATTTATGTGCTGCTGAATGGTTTTTACATTTTCTACAGTTTCTTTGACCATTTCAATTCCCAACAAATTATTTTCACCAACTTTATCCCCACATGTTGGTGTAATGTATCTTTACCCATTAAGGGCTTCATATAGGGAAATTTGGATGCTTGAGTGGAGACTATTGTTTTAATTGAAAAATACCAGTGTAAAATGTTGATCCCATCCTCCCATGAGGCCCAGTGAACATGATATAGACATATCATCCAGTGTCTAAATAGTCTGATCATATTGGCCATTAGTTTGAGGATGATAATCCATACTGATGTTCAAATCGGTGTTTAGATAATTTTGGATACATTTCAAGAACTTAGGGGTAAATCGAAGACCTCGTTCAGATACAATCTATAGTGTTACTCCATTCATCCTCACAAATTTTTGGATGTATATCCAAGAAAGTTGATCGAGTAAGAAATCATCTTGAATTGTGATAAATTTAGATATCTTTACAAGATGATCCATAGTGACCCATATAGAATTATTTACATTGGATGTCTTTGGAAGTCCATTGACCAAGTCCATAGTGATTTTTTCCTATTTCCTTGTTTGTATGGGTAATGGATGCACCACCCCCTTATATGTTTTCCTTTAAACCTTCACTTACTGTAATACAGGGAACTTTGATTTATATTTTTAAATCTCATTCTTCATATTGTCCCACCAATACTGCTCCTAGTAATCATGATACATTTTTGTACTCCTTGAGTGAATAGAGATGGTTGATATATGTGCCTCATTTAGAATCTATTTATTTATCTCTTGATTGGATTGTACACATATTCATGACCCAAATCTTAAAAATAATTATTTATCAAATTTCAACTTTTAGGATTTTCCCTTTCTTATAGCTTCCACCTTTTTCTAAATTTCCAAATCAAATCTTTTACCACACTTAATTCTATTTATGAGGGATAATTGAGAAACCATTTGAAACAGGAATGATGATGTACCTTTTTTAATGATTAAAATTTATATCCTATTTATATATATGAATATTGGATCCTTACCAATTATCTTAATTGATTAAGTTTTCAGATTGTTTCTACTTAGAGAATCATCCACATTATTTTCTTTACTTCGATGGTAGTGGATTGAGCAATCATAATCCTGGATGAGATCTAACCATATTCTCAAGAATATATTTAGCTCTTTATATTTAAAAATATTAATTTGAGGCTCTTATGAGTAATTATATATTTCACACTTATCACCATAGAGATAATGTCTATAGATTTTCAAGGAGAAGATAATAGCATCCAACTCCAGATCCTATGTGGTATAGGTTTTCTCATGAACATTCAAATCCATTTAGAAGTAGGTTATAAATTTATCATTTTTCCTTAGTACATAGCATACTATATTCTTCTAAAAATTTTCATATACATAAAAAAGATCCCACATGTTGGTAGAGTGAGTAATGGTTTATTGATAAGACTCTTTTTTAACACTTTGAAGAAGTCTTCACATTCACTGGTCTAGAAAAACATTACTCCATTCAAATTAATCATGGTTAATGGGTTTTAAAATCATTACAACTTATTCAAAAATCATCAAAAATTCCCAGATAGATGAAGGAAACAACATATCTTCTTTACAGATATTTGTATGCCCCACTTTTCGATTACTTTTATCTTGAAAGGATCCACATGTATTAATTTTTTGGTGATAACATGCCCCATGAATGATACATTATCCATAAAGAACTCACATTTGTTTTATTTTTCATAAATTTTATCCATTTGAAAAGTCTTTATCATAGTATTAAAATTCCCCCCATGTTCCTCATTTCTCTTGGATTATATCATAACATCATCAATAAAGACTTCCAAATATATTTCAAGATAATCTTGAAAGGATCGATTCATTAAGTCCATGAATATTTATAGAAAATAAGTGATTCAAAAAGGAATCACTATGAACTCATAGTGTCCATACCTTGATTAAATTGTGGTATTTGGAATATATTCATTGGTCACCATTAATTGGTGATATCCCAAACGAATGTGCACCTAAGAGAAATACTTGGCCCCACATAGCTTTTTGAAAAATTAATATATCCATGTTATATGATAGTTTTTCTTTACCATGATTTTATTAAGATCATGATAATCAATGCATAGGTGCATTGATCCATCCTTCGTTTTTATGAAGAGGATCGGCACACCCCATGGTGAAGCACTCAGGCATATAAAAACCTTATCCAGATTCTCTTATAAATGCTTCTTTAGTTTCTCCAACTCAATGGTGGCCATCATATAAGCACTGTTTGAAATGGCTAGAGATCGTTGTATAAGAAAAATTGAGAACTAAACCTCTTGGTTAAGAGGAGGAACATGAAATTCTTCATGGAATACACTAAAATAGTTCCTCAAAATGGGAATGTCTTCGAGCTTGATCCTCTCCTTTGTCTCAATAATTTGAGCTATATATTATTTCTCATAAGGGAATAATATCCTCAATTGAGATGATAATTCTGAAGGATATTCATCCTCCACCTTACACTTGTACAGAATTATAGGATGTCTTAGGATGTGAATAGTGATCTCGCTTTCCCGAATGTTGATGTTGGATTTTTACAAAGATAGAAAATATATCAGAAAAATAGCTTCAAACTCCACTAAAGAAAGTAATATGATATTTTATGGGAGTTATATTCCACAAAAATTAACCAAGAAGGCGTTACAGAGTTCAGATGCAATAATTTCCCCATTTTATATTCTCACTGATAACTCCACCTCAATATTTTAAGATGGTGTTTTGATAGTTCCATTAATTTTCCAAGAGATGGACTAATTTATAGAACCATAATAAAATATAATGCTTGATATTATTGAATGAAAAACTAGTGTACCTATGACCACATTGTTTTTGGGTTCCACCACACAATTAGTGATAACATATTACCATCTTTGTTTCTTGGGAGGTTATTGATGTTGATTTCCTCTGGCAATACTTTTCTTAGGAAATTGGTTAACATAATTCTCATGTTCCTTGCAGTTGAAACATGGAAATATAATCTGTGTTTTTATCTGAACATTCATTTATTCTTCAAAATTTGTGGGATTATTTATATCCCTTTGAAAATAATTAGCTTCATGCCCCTCTCTTCCATATTTAAATCATCACCATGTTCCCTTTAGACAATTCCCAATATGCTTCTTCCCACACTTTTGACATGTGGGATGTCGTATTTTTTCCACCGTGGGATTTATCTGTTGATCCTCCCATATTAAACTCCATATTTTTCTTTTTATCATCGGGCCCATAAGACCAATGAGAGTATCCAATATTCATCTAAACATTAAAGGCACAACAACCAATATCTTTATTGTTGTTAAAGTCTAGAATCTCAAACTCATTTCATATAATCGACTTTTTACACTAAATAAGTGATCCACATTTCATTTAGTGTTAATGATAATGCCGTATGTGTATTGTTCAAGTCATGGGAGGTTTTCTTCATATGCCCTGATAGACTCATCCTTTTTTTGATTTTGTCTGACTAACTCCCTATCAATCTTAAGATGGAGAATTCGGGTACAATATTTATTGAAATTTTTTTATCTTGAATCCATTGAAATCCATGGAATAAATTTCCTCCATTCACTTTTTTTGTTCATTATTTTTCACTATTGTTCATCTTCCCCATTAGAATGATAGACCACCAGCACAACATTCTCTTTTTCGAAGCACTAGAGGATAAATAATATCTTCTCAATGGAGTGAATATATTTTTCAATGATATGGGGATCAAAATATCAACTAAATATGGGAGACCTTTTTTATGAATTATTCGACTAAAACATTATATTTATTAGAAAAATAAGGGTGTTCCACACGATTCCAACTATTATTCATTACATGAGATTTTTGATCCATTACTATCATGAATTTTTTAGCTCCTATACCCATGATATTGGGAATTTCATTAGAGAAATAATCACATTGCGTATAATATTGATTTTTGACATGGGTTATCTTATTTATATACATTAACTAAGAAAAAAATATAATTAAGGGGATTAAATAATTTTATAATAAGAATATAAAAATAATCATTGAATATATAAGGATAAAATTGAAAATGAAAATTCGATCCTAACTTGTGATTCCATAAGTTTCAATCTCAGTTATCCATGGTGATGGAATTTTCCCTATTGTTCTTATAAAATTTTTCTAATCCAAATTCAAGAAAATAACTCGAACATGATCGGATACCATATATTTCAAACCTTTCCTCTTACACTTATTATTACATGATGTTAAGTATTGTTACCCATCAAATACAAACCATAGATCATAAATTCTAGTGTCATTCCCAGAATACATACAAAATTATAAAAAATTAAACCAAAATATATAATTTTCTCTATAATGAGATAATAAGTCCATTAGATCACTTAAAAATGAATGGCATAACCTAGTGAATACATAGACAAAGGTAATGAGATAAAAACCCAATAATGGAATAAATATAGGAATAAATCAGAGAATATTGGTAAGAAGTCCTAACATAATGACATTAAAAGGAATATAATGTGAATAAAAAATGGAATAATAACATGTATAATATGGGATAATGTAATAGTGGAATCATTGGAATGTGGTGTAAGAATACAACGTGACATAAGCATGAGTGGAGGATTAATGCCAAGACTCTATAAAATGGTTGACAAAGTCCAATAATGGATTATTTTTACTACCTAATCCCACACATGAAGACTCATGAGACTAAAAGTTACACATTTAATTGGTGTGTTATCTAGGCACACAAATAATAAAATTTTCAGGAATATGTGTGCCACATGAGGAATCAGACATAAGGAATAAACATAATGGCTACCCATATAAGGAAATGGGTATCATAATTATGTCTTAAGTCATATCCAATGGCCATACCATAATGGTGTCCATGAAAGAATGGATTTAAATCATAAATTTACATCTATAAGGTAACATTGGCATATATAATGACAAATTATGTACAAAATAAGTTAAACATGTAAAAATAGTGTTTAAGAAACTTTATAAATAAGCTTCTTTAGTGTGGTTTTGGGGAAAATATTAAACAAACATTAAAGATGACAAAGGAGTTATTTTTTTTTATAAAA
Source organism: Viscum album (assembly GCA_963277665.1). Classification (NCBI taxonomy): domain Eukaryota; kingdom Viridiplantae; phylum Streptophyta; class Magnoliopsida; order Santalales; family Viscaceae; genus Viscum; species Viscum album. The sequence continues at coordinate 273,739,793 of OY728142.1, read as the reverse complement.
CCAGAAATGAACTAATAGTGTTTTTTATGATGAAATTAGTGATTTTATAAAAATAATGGTGCCTTGAAATTGAATATGGAGTGTTCCTGTAAATGGGTGTGAAATTGGAATGTTCCCTTTAACCGAGTTTTCGTATTAGGAGAAATTATGAAGGGATCCTTTTCAAACATGTATTTCTTCATCAAATAATGATTAATTGATCTAGATACATAATTTTTCAGAATATAAATAGAATTTATAAGAATTATATTTGAATAATTCTGAAATAAATTAGTTTAAAGGGAGAGAAATCATAACCTAAAGGTAAATTTGTAGGTTTCAAGAGATCCCTTTTCTTATGTTTAAAAGTGGTATGCATTTGCAATTAATGTCCCAGATAATCAAATTAGATACATTAAGTATTTAATTCATAACCACATATATATATATATATATATAATTTTATATAATTTTATTAATTTCATTTATGGTATTTTTGACAAGTTATAAGATTCAATTGTTTCAATCCGGGAGCATTCATTTCATGATTTTATGATCGGTTCCTCTGAGTTTAGTTATGGGATTTCTTTTCAAATGGAAGAAAAACTACATAAGTGGAATGATATAGTATTAATATAATTCTATAATTTTAAATTGTCTCATTTATATTTTTTGTTTTTATATATGATAAGTATTCATTGGATAAAACATTAATGAAAAATTATTTTTATATATTGGTGTTTTTTCAATCATCACGAACTGGTTTTATTTTATTATTTAATATTATTTATTTATATTAGTTCCAAATCCTTAAAAAGTTGTAATATAAATTTTTAGGTATTTTTAACTATAATAATGGTTTTATGACCATACTTGAAGGTAGTAATAGACAATGAAAATTGTTCATCCATGAAGGCGGTAGATCAAAACCTCACAGATGATGTTTTCATTTTTAAAATAAAAGGGGAAGAGAATTGATTTTATGATTTATATTCCATTAAAAAAATACAGTACATATATGATACATTATATATCATGTAACTTTGTATTGTGTGGGGAAGTATGAGGTGGAAGAAATAAATAATTTTAAAGAGAAAGGTGGAGGATTTTTCCTACTGTATGTCGTCTCTTTGAGAACCTCCTTAAGGAAGTATGATTTGGTCATTTATTTAGACACGAAGCTACTATACATGTGGAAGAGGTTTGGTAATGTAATTGGGAATAATTTATACAATATTAAAGGCTTTGGAGATGTAAGGATAATGGGTGGTGGGAGGTGGTATTTATAGTGGGAGGAGATGGGTGTTTTTAATTAATTTATTCATTTGTTTATAATTTTAACTCAAGCTCTCAATAGTGTTAATTAAAATGAAAAATATAGTAAATTTTTTAATAAAGTTTTAACTATTGGGTTCTTACCTCATCTATACATCATCTGTGACAAAATAATGCATTTGTCCATTAAAATAATGTATATTACTATATTTGACTTATCTACAAAAATTCAACTATTTTAGAGAAATCCCTAAAATTTTCCCTAACTGGTTTTTGATGTGTATATTTAAAAAATACACACCATTTTATGAAAATATTTCTTTAAATATTATAATTTTAATTTTTAATTAAAATCATTATTTATTCAAAAAAACTGCTTTTAATATTGAAAGCGCTTTTTGAAAAATTTTAATATTAATTGAAGTATCCTAAATTTTTTTATAATTATATTTCAATAAAAAATTAATTTATGAACCCATTTTATGAATAAAAATCTTATAAATAATTATATTAATTATAAAATTTTAAATAAACATTTATCATTAACAAAAATACTGACACTTAATTTATCATTTTTAAAAAATTTATTTATTAATTAAAAGATATAAATATATCAAATTTCCATCTGTAAGATAATTAAACTTTTCCTATACTTTTATAGGTGATGTTACTATTCTAATGGGTAGATTATTATATCTAACTTTCACATTACTATTCCAATAGTTAAGTTACTATTCCAACAATCATATTTCTAATGGTCATAAGGGTTTACTAATTTTTATAAATACCTATTATTTCATTCATTAGTCACTTATATTATATGAATATTATATATAATTTCATCTTCAAAACGAATATTTTATTATTAAAATTATGTTTTATTTCTAAAACCTTGTTTGTGAGTGCGGTCATTCAAATGGATCGAGTAGATCCAAAGTTTCATATTATTTTTATATTATTTTCTATTATCTATACTGCTATAATATTTCGCATTATTATTGGTTTTTATTCATACTAATGGGATCTATGTTCTTTATACTACCTTGAATAATTATAAAAAGGGAAATTTCAATGATAAAATTCTAAACCATTACACTTGGGTAGGTCCAAACTAATGATCTAGGAAATATCGATGCATTTCATGGTTCATTTTCTAGATTGATTCAACAAGATCCTCTGGTATGGGCATGGTGTTCTAGATAGTTTATTAGGATATTATACATGGTGATCCACATCACTACTGTGGGATGTCAGACATGGTGTTTTAAATCTGAAGTTTAAATACGTGGACTCATTCTACTAATACAAATTAGGTTTGATGGGTTCAAGTGTCACTTATAACCTAAGAGTAAATTTGGTTTTATTTTAATACTGTAAAATGATGATATATATTTCATTTACTACCTTATCTATTGTTTATCGTACCTCTACACACACTATTTTGTACCAGATAATTATTTAGACACCATTTTTGGTGGCCTAGGGAGACATACTCAAATCCTACTCAGACCTCCATTGGTACATGCATATATCTCATGTTTCTAGGTCTAGATAATGGAAAAGGCCCTATGAAAGATGGTTAACCTGGGATGGATCTAGCTGAGGGGAATAGACATGATTATGGTACCCAACCTAGGATATTATTATTTTATCTTTATCCTTTTTCCCTTTTACACTATATACTATTATGACATGTCATATGTTTACTAAATTGGTTTTCTGTTGCTTTCCCATTTTTGGAATGTAGTATTTGATAAAATTTTATTGTTCATTATTTCATGATATTACATATTCTGATTTCCATTATTGGTATACTCCGGCAAAGAGGGTATATTCTCTCCATGTATCTCTTTATACTCTCACTTATATTTGGTAGACTCTAACATATAGGGAGTCACACCTATGGTCAGTTGGCGAACTAGATCAGGTTACCTGTTTAGTGGAACCTAATCAAGGATTTTATAATGGGAAATATTGAAATTCTCCAGTATACTATTTAAATAAATTATACATAACTAGGGTCATGGGATGCGGAAATACTAATGAAATCTGGAAGAAACCTCATTTTATTTATGAGGGGGTTAAAAAATGTAAAATAATCAGAAAATAAATTTTTCAACAATAGTTTGAAGACATTAGGATGCATGCTGATGGGATAGTGGATGAGTAATTAAGTATAAAAAATCCTATTGGTATCACAATAAGAGAATTTGGAGAAAATATAGAAAACCCCATTGTGGTAAAAAACTGATGAGGGACATTCCTAATAAATTTTATGAGAATATCCAAACTCTTGAAGATAGAGATCTTGATTACCACACCATTTATAATCTCCATTGTAAACTCATTAACTATGAAATTATAATAGGGCCTGCACTTAAGAACAAATAAAAATGAGAAATGAATGATTAATTTAAATTCTTGAAAGGTATAGCGACACAAGAGAAGAAATACTACTCAAGTTAACTAGATTTCATGAGATATTATAATAAAACTCTATCTCTCATGTCAAAAAATTTCATAAGATGTAGAAGATTCAATTATAAAAGTAAACTACCTTTCAGATGTTTAAATTTGGAATGTTTTCCAAATTATTTTCTAACAATCCTATTTAACATGTAGGATAAAATTATTAAAATGAATATTATAGGAAAAATACTATTAAACATCTATCATTTTATCAATAAAATAAAAGGAATAAATTTACACCTAGTTCCTTCATAAGGAATTTTATGTCAGTTAATGAAGGTGTGCCTGATAGTAAAGAAATTGGAAATGAGCAAGCTATTCGAGATTTCTATCAAAGAGTTCCCATGGTATAATTTAAAGAAGAGGTAAACCATTAAAAGATGAATCTCAACACAATGGTGAGATTTTTATAGAGTAATGAGGGAACCCTAAGGAATAAACAATGATTATGGAGATCAATATATGTTTGAAAGAAATTAGAAGGTCGAGAGAATATAACACATAAAATAAAAATATGATCATATAAGAAAATTTATATTTTAGATGGAAAATACTTTCTTCTCAAAAAAATTGATATGTTTAATCTTTTTATTTCCAAAAATGGAGAAATCATTGATGAAAATAATTCAACATTTATTTTAGGATATTAGTACACTAATAAATTCAGAAGGTAGAATTTTGAAGGGAAGAATTTGGATGAGAAATTTTAATGAAATGAGAACAAGTAAATAATAGAAAAAGGAGAATACCCTAGGAAAACTATAGTAAGTGGTTAATTTAATAAATATTCATGATATAAAAAAGTTAAAGTCTATAAAAGTTTTTTTGCAAAGGGAGACTAATTCTACTAAAGAAACATATGATTCATTTAAATCTTGAACAACTAACTATTCTGGAGAAAGACACAAACATTATTAAATATGGAAAGAAATAAATTCATAAAAAGGGATTTCATAAAAAAAATTCATTTAAGAACTCTAAATAAATAACCTAGTGAGATCTATTCATTCATGAGAAGGAAATAGATAATTAAAAAAACACATTCGTCATCAAATGTTTTATGAAAAAAAGATTTCAAGGTCATTTTTAGTGTTTTGGAGTGTTTTTCATAAGGACTATAACCCATAGTACTATATTTCTCCTCTTAGGATAATAATAGATCAATAATTAATGGGGATATTTTAATAAAAGGTGAAAATTCATCCTAGGCATCAATAGCATGAAAAGAATTTTGAAATAAGAACCAATTTTTAATTCCTTCAAGAGGTGTATGGATGGTGTGATAAATAAGTAAACACTTAATATGTGTGTGTTTTTCATTAATTCTTACTCAGTTAAGTATCTTTCAGAGGTTTTGGAATGATTAGAATCAAATCTAGATCATGAAACCCAGAAAAAGTTAAATCAGTATTTAAATCTTTCAAATATGAAAATAATAGATCATGGGTAGTTTTTTCTCATCCCAGATGAGAGGTGATTTAATAAACCTAGTAAATTTTGAGAGTTTTTATGGAGTATCTATTACCTTTGTAAATGAAATATATACACAAATTATAGGTTTTCTAAAAACCATTACTAGAAAAGACCAAATCAATATTGATAATATGATGTTTTTTATAAACTAAATCATAATCAATTGATTTTCCCAAAACTTGTGATGTTATAAATGAGGTTGTGTTTATGAAAATTAATGTATAATCAAAGGAAAAAATTATAATAATGTGGTTACAACGGATTCAAGAAATCTAGGAAATTTATTTTGAGTTTGAGAAGTAAGAATAGCTTCTTGATTAAGTTAACAAGAAGAAAATGAGTTATGGAATGAAAGTATTGGTCACCTTTTCCAAAAGAGTTTAAATAATTTTATTCAAGAATTATTAATTATTAAATTAACCCTATATAAAGATAACATCACTACAATTTTAAATACTATAAAAATGTATAATGGTTAATAAAACTCACAAGGTAGGTGAAATGAAAATTTTAAAACCTCTTTATTTATTTCACTATAATGTGTGTGGTCATATGACTAAGAGTTAAATAAGTAGACAAAGGTATTCCATCACATTAATATATGATTTCACAATAATGAGTTCTTGATGTTTACTAATCAAAAATCCAAGCCATAAGACAAGTTCAAAATCTTCAAAAAACTAGAACAAATGTGGATTGGTTTGAAATTGAAGAGAATGTTGTCGGAAAATAGTAGTGAATATGATAATTCTTAGTTCACTATATATATAAACAATAATGTTATTAAACATTAATTAAATACTTCATATACTCCTCATACAAATGGATTGGTTGGGAGGAATAATATGAGTCTAGTTGATATTATTATAACCATGTTGATAGAGATTGATACCTCTATGTTCTACTGGTTATTGGAAATTGTAATGGTATAATTAATTTATAATAGATGCCTTATAAGATTAAACTCATTTATGACTCCCTATGAGATTTGGTTAAATAAGAAGATGATTGTTAAACATTTATGATTGTTTGGACATCCATGTAAGGTCAAAAATAGGTACATAAAATGACTAAATATTGATGAAAAGGATGAATATAAAATTTTATTGGGGTATTCACCAAATTGATGATCCTACATGTACTGTAATAGGAGGCCTAAAATGATTTTTTAAAGTGTTGAGGGTGTATTTCATGAAAATGAATAAGAAATAAATAACACTATCAGTATTTTTCAAAATGTGGGTTCCCTAGATCTGACTTAAATAATAATTTTTTATTACCATTTCATTTATACAGTTAGTTATTCATGATTTATACTTACCATTATAATGTCTAAAATTTTACACCCAGTATTTATATGGTAATGCCCTTTGATTATTTTCTGTATCAATGGGTTATATAAGATCCCATATATAATGAAAACATTGATATGCGATTAAATTGATATTACACATATATCACATAATCTAGATACACTATAATGACTATAAAAAAATGATGCATGACTATCATGTGTTGGTATCTCGTAATCAATTGAGACTTATTCCCATGAAGATCACACGTGGTGATCTCAAGTAAAGGAGATCATAAGGAATGACCAAAAAATAGGAACATCGTCTGTTATGGGTTTAATTGGTAGTTCATATTCCAAAAAACATGTATTAGAATCTATTTCATGAATCACCCCAATGGGTACCATGTTTTGACTACCCCATCCCCCCTCCAATAGGCCAGGGGTAGGCGACTAGCGTCAAGTAGGCATATCACTCACATGGGAGGACGTATCCTAATGTACATGAGTGCACATGGAGACATCAAATCCCATTCAATATTAAAATTTAAATCTCTTTATAAACCATGAATTAATACATATAACTCCTGTTATCATAGTAAAACAAAAATAATTGGAAAGCAAAATGGTCCAAATACAATCCAACCCTAAAGAAGCTGAAAATAAGTCAACATTGAAATTTTAAAAGGGGAATGTTGTCAAGGTAACTTCTAGAACATGCCTCAGTTAGTTTGGTTCACTAAGATCCTCCTAGTCCAAGTACCTCATGGACTCTACTAAAAAGTCAATCGACTATATAAGACACAACATGTGTGGTCAAATATCATGGAAGGGTGAGTATAACAATACATAGTAAGTCACCCAAAAATCACTAGGCCCATAACAAAAATAATAAGATTCATCTCATCATTGTTAAATTTATAAATTACATATATTAATAATACCCAGATATGTTAAAAAAATACACATTGCCTCAAGGTAAAGTCACAACCATAATTCTAGTCTGGGAAACCAGTTTAGAAGTTCTACAAAGCCCACATCAGGGAGAACATGCTCCATGGATCAGATGGCACAGACAACATCCATTTGAGATGTATATCTCATTATGCCCTTTTATAATACGTATATTATATATGTATTAAGATAACAGTAAACATGTGATGATAAAACCCAAGGCCATAGGGTATAACATCGACTCAATCTAGAATAACACACTATGTAAAGGATCAGTTCCCACTTAGTGTTTGTCACGACGATACCAAGAACTCCACCTAGGTGATGATAATGATATAGGTGCTCACATAGGGCCTTAGAGAAGGATTACAATAACTCTATCCATGAATTCCCAAAGAATGGATAACCGTCGTATGTATAGGATGTGATTCTATACTAACCCTCAAGGAATGGGTCTAGGGAATAGTCCCTAACAAAACATTTCATAGATAAAGAGGATAAAGCCTGAAATATTTCATTGAAAGAATATATATCATGTACTATTAGTACATGGAGTGTCCCTAGGGCATTGGGTCCTACCCATTTATCGTGGCTCAGACTCATTTTCATGTCCCTGTCAGAGAACAAGGTGTGTCAGAGCCTGAGTACTCTTAACGGTGTCTGTGCCTGGATGGTCATGTCTGTGTATGGATATCCATTACCATTCCATTTTTTACTTATCAATTACATATCATGCTTCCAATAAAGTGTCACATTCCATGTGATAGCGGTCACATGTCGTGTGATATTGATCTTAATTTTGGAAACCCTAGCAAGTAACCAGGGTCCCACACGTTGTGTAATCATTGATTACATGTCATGTTATGCAGGTTTTTATAGAACCCACAATTATTTTTACATGTAAATTAATCCACCATTTCTACTATTTCCACAACCACTTTCATCATGTATCATTGATCTATGGCTGGTCATCCACTTTTGTCATCGGTTGGTCAGATTTTGGGTTACAATTCACCGTGAAATGCTACTTGAAGTCCCACCTATGGCGTTCATCAAAACCCATTCACGAACACCTCTAATTCAAACTTGGTCCATAATATCCATAATATTATCTCAAAGAATCATCAATTGATAACCATATCTATGGTATCAATTCACTTCTCCATGAAACAGGTGTGCAATGATTGATTTCTCATTATTCGTCACACTATGGGACAAAGGAGTTTCTTGTGATGAATGAAAAATGGTGAGAGAAATCCAAGAAATATGAAAAGTAGGAATCATCCTATTTTGTGTTTGGATGGACTAGATCAATTTTTTTATAATGAAAAATTAATAACCATAAAAAATAATCAATTCTCCTAATAAACCCTAAAGATAATCCCATACTAACAATACAACTAATATGTGAATCAATTTTTCGATTGAATTATTTGAATCCATCGAAGAAATAAAGAACTGGAAAAGAATAAAAATAAGACATTATCCAACCTAAATTTTGATCAATTAATGGAAAACAATGATTCTTTATCATTTTTATTGGTGAGATCCCCATGTTCCTTCACACACTAATCGATGGTCCACAATCCAGTCATTGTGCTCCAAATAAAACTCCTCAAGTTCTCTCAAATGGATGCTCTCGATTTGTGGGGTTATATGAACAACCCTACAAGTATTCCATAATCTTGTTTTTATTGACAAAATCATTTTTAGTCTTAATTATTATGTAAATAAATTTATTTAATTATTTTATTTAGACATCCTCCCATAACCGTGCTCATCTCAAATGTTTAACGTGCTCCAAGTTAATATCATTCCAAGGGTAAAACTAATGCTCGGAACTCAATGGTAGAATTTGATTTTTTTATCTAATCCTCCATTTAAAATATATTCCATTTTTTTGGAAAATTATTCATGTTTTCATTTAATATATACAATTTATTTTAAAAATTAATTCTGGGAACATCGGGTCTCTAAATTTCATGTCGTCTCCACACCTAAATTAAATAAATTTCTATATAATATTAAAAAAATGTTAAAATTGGAGTAGTTAAATTCTATCCATATTGGATATTTAAATCTCGGAAAGACAAAACAAAAGTATACATAATGGTATGTGGGTACTGATCACACATCTGAGTCTCCTACTCCCATGTGCTCTCCTGAAGATTCTCGTGTTACGAGTAGAAATATAATAGGTGAATAGATCACTCATGAAGGATAATATATTACTAATTCTCAAAATATAATAGGTACTTAGAACGGGTAGCTCCATCCTAGATGTCCCACTTTCCCCAAATGATCAAATATGATAAACTGTGCACATACCTACTTATCTGTGACATATAGAATATGTTGTGTACTCGGTCAAACTATGGTGGTATGGCTAAGTAAAGATTCACCTCGTCAACTACAGAGAATATCTTGAAAGGTACAATTAATATTTTAGATAGATTTTATCCATAGTAAAATATCAGCAATCCATGTTGAGGTGAACCCTATATGAACACATGGTATCCTTCCTCAAACTCCAAAGGCCTCCTTCATTGGTTCGTATTAGACTTCTGATGTCTCGATATAGTCCTCATCTTCTCATGGATGACTTGAACCTACTCTATAGTGGCTCAGACCAACATTGGGGCCATAAGTGCTGACTCTCTAGGTTAGTATAACATAGGGGTGACCTACATGGTTGTCTTTATAAGGCCTCAAATGGTTGCACGCTAATAGGGGAATGGTGGTTTTTGTTGTATGAAAACGCCACTAATGGTAAGTGATCCTCCCAAATATATAAAAATTCCATGATGAAATCTCATAGTATTTCCTCATGAATCTAAATGGTCCACTCAGTTTGGTCATCAGTCTGGGTGTCAAACACCATGCTCAAACATAGATGAGTCCCAAAATCCTCCTAAAATCCTTTCCATAACCGAGATGTGAAGTGAGTATTATAGTAAAAAATGATTGTTGAGGGAAATCCATGGACTCATACTATATCTATCATGTTGAGGTATCCCAAGCTCTCTATCAAACACTACTCTTGAATTATGAAGAAGTGGGATGACCTGGTGAGTATGTCTATGATCATCCATATTGCATCATATCCCCTAGATATAAATGGTAACCCCTTAATGAATTCCTCTAGTATATCATCCCACTCTCACATTGGAACCTCAAGGGGTTGAGCTAAACCCACTAGAACCTGGTGTTCATCCTTTACTTACTAAAAATTAATTCATCGAGAGAAAAACTTTGAAACTCCCTTCTTCATCCCTGGATACCAAAAATAACATCGTAGGTCCTTGTACATATTTTCCACTCCTGCATGTACCTAGATATGAGAGGTATGAAACTATCTCAAAACCTCCTCTCAAAACATCACAATTTCCATCATGCTTCCTATAAAAAAAATAAAATTCTCCCCACCTTCTTAAAATCTATCAAGATCATGTCCAATGGATATCTGAGTACATAGGCACACAGATGTTGGTATCCATAAGTTGTGCCTCCCTAAATATCAATACAATAGATGGGGTAATAAAAATTTATTGTACGTAAGCTGATACATCCCCATCTACAAAGTATATATGCAATGAGTCCAACTACTCTTACTCCTGGATCAGCAACTATGAACAATATCTCATGATGAGAGCATCTATTACCATGTTCCCCTTCCCATGAGTATTGAAAATCTCAAATCCATAGTCCCGGATAAACTCTAAATATTATCTCTATCTAAAGTTAAGATCCATATGTTAGAATATATACATGAGAGCCTTGTGGTTACAATATTTAATAAATCTCTCACCCATAAGATAGTGTTTCTAAATATTCAATGAAAAGACTACCACTGATAACTCAGGATAATGGTCCAAGTAGTTATGATCCAGTGGTCTCAAATGAAGTAAATCATAGGAAATCATTACCTACCTATGTAGAAGTACAAAACCAAGCCCGGTTCATGATCCATCATAGAAAACTATATTCTTGACACCCTCCTCTAATAATCTAAATATGGGAGTTCTTTTCAATCTATGTCTCAACTATGAGAAATCATGTTTCCACCTCTATGTCCACAAAAGGCTTCACATTTTAAGTAATGAATATCAAGGGAACTGATATCATAAAAAAATAAGGTAATAATATCTGATAGTATACATCCAAACTATTGAATCTCTATACCTCCATCATGTTATTGGGTGGCTACAAAGCTAACACTGCCCCGACCTTCGTCAAGTCCACTACAACATCATCTTCTAGGATTATATGTCCCATAATATAGACATCCTAAATCCAAAACTAGAACTTTAAGTGTTTATCATAAAGATGGTTCTCTGAGATTATGTCTATAACCATCTTAAAGTGTCTCGCATGCTCCTCCTTAGATGCCAGGTATATTAGGATTTTTTCAACAAAGACAACCTTGAACTGATTTAATAAATAATAAAACATTCGATTCATGAGTCCCATGAAAACGTATGGGGAATTATTCATTCCAATTGTAATCTTAATGTAAAAATAGTGAATTTAGATTCATTTTAATTTCATCTTCATTATATCCTCATTCCATACTCACAACTCATAATAGCTTAATCTGAGGTTAATCTTCAAGAACTGTCATGCCCCTCTCAACTAATCAAAGAGTTCATAGATCCTCAGTATTGGGTACATGTTCTTTGTGGTAACCTTGTTTAGGGGATGGTATTCCACATATAACCCCAATATATGATCTTCTTTCATGTAAAACAACACTGGAGCTTCCTAGGGTGAAATAATGGTGCTGCTCAAGGCGAAATATTGGGGTTACCTAGGGTGAAACACTGGGTCTAACAAATCCCTTCATCTACAAGTCCTCCAACTTCATCATCATCTTGAAAAGATATAAGGGATATATCCAATAATATGGTGGAAATATCATGGTTATCCTAGTTTGTAGATCAATGTAAAACTCTATCTATCAGTGGGGTAGTAAGCCTTGAATGTACTCTGAAAATACATCCTCATACTCTACCACCACTAATGGAAACAAAAAACTCATAGGATCAAATACACCAAGGGTTATTATAGTCAAATAATGATTAATTAGTAGCTCCATCCTATATATGAGTTTATCTTATGCTACCTAGGATTCATTTTAACCCATAAAGGAAAACCTAGTCCCATCACTGCAAAAACAATGCATCCCCTTCCTGAAACATTTTATCTAAGAATGAACAGTTGATAAACAGTTTATACCTAAGATGACATCATAAGGCATCATCCCTACTAAAAATAGATCTCAAATGAAAATTTCACCTACATTAGTTGGGTCACACTATCATCATAAGTGTGTTATTGCTGAGTCTTCTCCAATAGGTTTCTATAACTGTAAGGGTCGATCCAAAGGGTCAATTGGAATCTAAAAGCTTCCAAACAAAGAAGTAGAAATAAAGGAATGAATCACACCTTTGTTTATCATTACTATGTCTATGTTATAAAAGATGTAGATTATACCTTGTATCATATCTAGAACCTTTGGTTAAAAACCATTGACCACCTATAGTTTCCATCACCCATGTCCCCTAATTCCCTAATCCAGCCATGGAATACAAAGGGATGGTGGTGGAAGCATGTCAAAATTTCTACCACCTCAAACTGCTTGTAAAGATTCTCTACCAGGTCTAATACCCAACAAACCTATATTCTCTTTCTACTTCATCTACCTAGGATTTCCATCCACTATCTCTCTTCCAGATATACAGCAGGTTGGACAATCTCATATAAGATGCCCCTATCATCAAAGTGGTAGCACCACCTCTCATGGGATTAATTAGACCCATCCTTTGGGACCTAAACTGAAGAACCTATGTCTTGTTATCACTGCTTAAAGTTTATTTCATGTAATGGTCATTGAGTCTTACATAATCCTCCTACTATTGAATAATCTTTCCAGAGTTCCCCATGCCATTCATAACAATCTATTTCTTCTCATCGGAGAAACTCTCAACCAAAAAAAGAACAATCTATCAAACCTCCAAAAATAGGTATTCATATAGGTATAATATTAGATCATATGTCTCTATGAAATCCTCATTTCAAGTTCCAAGATTGAAGGAATTGATCACATTCCATATGCTAAAATATCCTAGAGAGGTTGGTAAACCTTGATGAATACTCATCCATTGCCAAAAACCCTGTTGAAGGTGTAGCATCTCTTGGATGTGTAAAACCCTAAACATAGGTAGAGATAACTCCTCTCTACACTAATACAAAAATGTCCTATATCAGCGCTAAAAGGGGCTTTAACAGCTCTAACAAAGTACTGCAAAGCTCAGTGCTAATATAGGGGGGTCCCTTTTATCAGCGCTCCGAAAAACGCTGATAAAGGCCACTTTTATCAGCGCTAAAAAAAGCACTGATAGAAGACCCCTTTATCAGTGCTGATAAAACGGGCCTTTATCAGTGCTTTTAAAAAGTGCTGATAAAGGTAAAAAAATTAAGAAAATTAAAAATAATACGGGGAGTGCTTTTATCAGTGCTTCACACCCCCTTTATCATCGCTAGGAGCTCTCCCGTGCGCTGCCCTTCCCGTGCATCCTCATACGCGTGCACCCCCTTCGCTTCCAACCGAAATCGAACCCAGGACATCCCCCCTTTAGCGGCTGCACATTTACCACTATGCCATTTCGTTTTGTTCTTTATTTAATGATATATATATATATATATAGTTATATTTATTCATATGTTGATATAGATTCATATTAATATAAATATATTTATTCATATATTAGTATATATATATATTATTTTGTATATTAATATATTTATATATATATTTTTAGTTATAATTTTTTATACGTATATTTATTTGTATATTAATATATACTTATAAGATTAGTTTTAAATACATTTATGAAAAAATATTTTTTTATGTGTGTTTATAAATAAATAAATAAATACATACATACATAAATACATAGATATATACAACACACAGACACACACAGAGATACACACACACAAACACATATATATTTATGAATAAATACATATATATGTGTATTTGAAAAGCCATAGAATGTACTTATATTGATTAGTTTTAAATACATTTATGAAAAAAATATGTTTTTGATGTGTGTTTATAAGTAAGTAAATAAATACATACATATATACATACATATATACAACACACAGACACACACATAGACACCCACACACATGCAGACACATATATATTTATGAATAAATACATATATATGTGTATTTGAAAATCCATAAAATGTTAAAACGACCATAACTTATAGTATAGAATTTTTATTCAACACCACAACCATTCAAATCGAAGAAAATGAAACAATATTCGATATGATATGTGGTACAGCCCTAACGGACATCTGGATCAGAATTTATACTTGTTTGAATGTTAAAAAATCTGGGTATCTTGACTAAAAACTCAGTTTTGGAGGCCTTTTGGGACTTTTTTGGGCTTTAAAAATGTGAAAAATTCTTTGCCTCAATAAATAGGGCATAGAGCTCGTCGCAGGCTTCAATTTGATATGCTGTAGAGCTCCAACGGACACCCGGATCAAAATTTATGGCCATTTGAACTTTGAGTTACATTTTCAACATATTTTAGATCTTTTATTAATTGTTTTGATTTTTTGTGTCCTCAAATTGTTATTAAAGGATTTTTAATTGAAAATAATTAGAAAATTATTAATTAATAATATTTTTTGAAAATATTTTGAATCCATTTTCACTTAATTTCTTATATATTAAATGTAATAGCCTATTTATACGTATCTATAACATATTTAAAAATTATATATTGTATTTATATCAATATAAATATACTTATATAACAAAATATTATTTTTCATGAAAAAATATTTTTTTTGAAACTCAACATTTATCAGCCCTCAAGAAAAGTGCTGATAAATCTCCCCTTTATCATCTCTACTTAAAGAAGCACTGAAAAAGGGGTCCCCTTTATCAGCACTAAAAAACGTTGATATAAGGGGGGCCTTTATCATCGCTTTTTTTAGCGCTGATAAAAGAAACCCTTTATCAGCGCTATTTTTTAGTGCTGATAAATGACCCATATATCAGCGCTTTTTTTAGCACTGATAAAATTGAAGCGCATCCCTTGCCCATTTTTTAGTAGTGCTAAAGATGTGATCAATATCTAACCATGCTAGAGTCACATTTCCATATGTCTAGGTTACCAAACCCCACCATCATCCTGTAGATCCAAGGATAAAGCTTTCTTCTAGGACCACCACCAGATTTATCGGTGTCCTCACAAGACAGAAAACTCACATTACAACCAAAATCCATTCCTCAGCTACCCATTGGTTGGTCTCTCCAAGGATCTTGAGTGATCATTATCACTGAAACTCATGAAGTATTATTATCCTATGCACCTCAACTTCTAGTATTATAGGTACCATCAATTTCTCGGCATGTGGTGGTATAACTAGTGCACCACCTGGAGGTAAAAAATATAGAACATGTCCATCTATATATGCCTCGTCACTTATGGGATCATCCTCATGAACCTATTGTTGAATCCTTGCCGGAATACATCACAAAGGGGTCCTAAAATAGACAAGGTGTGCCCTGATTAGTTAGTATATCATGAATTATGACTCAAGATGGGTATGGAAACCACAACCCATTCATATATGATGAATGTAAAAATGTTTTACCTACAACCATAATCAACATATACCATGTAAAGAATGCCAGTTATTAGAGTCCCAGTAAATGGATATGTTGTCCACTGCACTAATACTGGATTCCCTGACATAAAATTCAAACTCGATACACTTAACACTATTACCTCAAACTAATCTCACAAACTCTAGTCCTAAAATAAAAATGACTAGCTCTAAGACCACTCTACCATGTACCATCCCAACAAGGCCCATGTTGCGACTACCCCAAGGCTATCTTCAATAGGCCAGGGGTTGGAGACTAGTGTTGAGAAGGCATATCACTCACATGGGAGACCATAATATAATACTACTATATTCACACCCTCATATTCAATCCCATACAATTATAAAATGTAAAACAACTAATTAAACATGCATTCATATTATAAATCCCACTATCAGTGTATGGAAATAAGAAATAGAATGAAAAAGGGTCAAAAATAGTCCCACCACAATGAAACTAAAAACAAATCTTGGCATACACTACTTCAAAACTAGTTTTATTCAGATCTAGGTCTTTAATAGCGCTAGCTAAAATCTTTATTATATACCCCCTTTGTTAGTTCTAGAAAAAACATTGTTAAAGGTGTTCTTTTATAGTGCTAAGAAAAGAGTTGTTAAAGGGGTATCTTTTTCAACGCTTCTAAAAACAACTAATAAATGAGGTTCTTTATCAGCACATCTATAAAAGCACTCATAAATTTGGGTCTTTATCAAGAATTATAAAAAATAACTGATAAAGGGGGTATATATCCAGACTTATTTAGAAGCATTGATAAAGACCCCCAATCAGTGCTTTTTTACTAGCACTAATAAAGGGTATATTTCAAAAAGAACTATATTTCATTAAAAATAATATATTAATATATAAATATATTTATATTTATTTAATAATATTATATATTTTAAATATGTTTTTGATAAGGCTAAATAAGCATTTACTCTTAATATATAAGATATTTAGTAATAATTGAGTAAGAAATAATTTAAAAAAATTATTTTTAGTTAATAATTTGATCATTATTATCATTAAATAGTTATTTATTAATAATTTCATGATATTAAAATTCAAAAAATTAATAAAATATCTAAAATAAGTTGAAAAAAGAAGTTGAACTTCAAACAGACATAACTTTTGATTTAGTTGTCTATTTGTGCTCCCCCACATATCAAATTGAATCTTTCAATGATATATATGTCTTATTGACTAAGGGACCTTGTTCATTGTTTTTTTGGGATCAAAAGAGGCCAAAAAGGCCTCAAAAACTGATTGTATTGTTGGGGTACCCCAATTTTTAACATACAAAGGATTTTCATCTTCGTTAAAGGGGGTCTTATAGCCCTTTTTCAGCAGAGACTAAATTTATTTCTAGGTATTACATTCTTATTGATATTATGGTTATGAAATTTTATCATTTTTCTCAATTTTGTTATATTTATAATTTAATATATGCATATTTTCTTATATTTACTTATAACAAATACATTTATAAAAACATATATCATCATGCTTATGTAAGAATGTATTTTAGAATATTAAAAATAAATATATATATATCATTAATTTTATTTAATATAAAATATTAATCATTTTATTTACCTTATAAAAATGTAGTAATATGTATACAAAATGTTTTATATAAAAATATGTCTATGTATTAATAAAAATATATTTTTATATTTATATTAAAATATATATAAGTGAATATTAATATATATTATATTTAAATAAATGTAATTGAATTTAGATATATCACAAATATAACAATATATACCAACAAATAGAAAATTCATTAAATATACAATAAATATCCATTGCATAGTGGTAAACCACATTCAGCCGCATAAGTGGGTCCCGAGATAAAATATAGTCACTAACAGGTATTTTTGGTAGTCTTATAGTACTAAGCAAGGGTTGGGGTGAGAGATATAGTATGGGGTAGTGGAATGTGCTTGAAAGGGGGTGTTGAGATGTGTTAAATAATATTTTTTCATATTTTTAACATCACTTTTTTTATCATTCTTAAAAACCCACTTTAAATATCTCTCATAATATCATTGCTTTTGAAGTGTTGATAAAAACCTATAACTAGTGTAGTAAAATCCCCAATTTTTCGTAGTGTTGAATGTATAGAAGGGGGTTTCTATTAAGGTAACTGAAAGAACATACCTTAATCAGCCTATCTCACTAAGCTCTTCGTAGTCCGAGTCCCTCTATGAATTCTTCACAAGGTTGATTGTTTTCATAAGACATGACATATGTGGTAAAATCCCTTTCAGGGGTGAGGATAAAAATACCTAGTATGACACCCCAAAATTACTAAGCATATAACTATAATAATAAAAACTATCTCACCACATGTATATTTCTAAAGGTCATCTAATAAGTATATCTACATATACTTCATAAAGTCACGCCATCTCAAGGTAAAATAACAACCATAATGCCTGTTTCTGAATCTTAATCTAGGGATCCACATATAACTCATCCAAGAGAATTCACTCTAGGAGTTAGATAGCACCGATGGTTTCCTTCAGAGATGTACTGCTCATTAGTTATTTTCATAAGATGTATATGTTGGAAGTATTAATAGAATGATACATAGATGAAATAAAACCCAACGATATGGGGTATACCAATAACTTAATCTGTAATACCCTGCTAAGTAGTGGATTGGTTCCCACATTGTATTGGTCATGAAGGTACTTAGAACTCCACCTAGGGAAATATGATGATAAAAGATCTCACTCTAGGCCTTACAGAAGTATTCCAACAACTCTATCCTAGAATCCCTATAGAATGGGTCACTAGACTATGTATAGAATTTATTTTCATACTAACCCTCTGGGAATGGATTAAGAAAATGAAACCTAACAAAAAATGTCCATGCTAAAGAGGAAAACGTCTTTAAACCATATTTGAAATAGTACATGACATTTACTGTTAGTGTGGTGTGTACATTTGGCATTGGTTCCTACCCAGGTATCATGGCTCTTTCTCGTGTTTGTATTCGTTTCAAAGTACATTGTGTATCCGAGCCCATGTACACTTGGTTGCGTCCATGCCTAGACTGTCATTTCTGGGTATGGATAGCCATGTTATGACTGTGTACCTTACCAAGTACACATTTAGCTTCCAATTAAGAATCACACATCATGTGATAGGTGTCACATGTCATGTGATACTTAAGTTTCCCATAAAAACCATACATCTTCATTCAAAACCCCGCATGCATCATAATTATAGATTAAACACTGTGTTCTATGGATTTCAATACAACCTATGGTTCTTCCTCTATATACACCAGACCATTTTTGCCTCTGTTTTCATTACTGGTGCCACTGTGGATCACAGATCAAAGGTTGTTCATCAATTGTCATAGCCGATTGGCTGGATTCCAGGTTCCAATTCTCTAAGAAATGATTCACAAATACACACCTCTATCATTTTTCAAAACCCACACATAAACACCTTCAATTAAAACATGTTACATCATCAGCATCATTTTATCTTGAAAAATCATTGATTGGTACCCATATCTGTGGTATAAATCTATTATTCCCAAAAATGGGTTTTCAATGATTGATTTCCTTGTATTCGTCAAACTATGGGCCAATGGAATTTCCCATAGTGAATGAAGAATGGTGGGAGAAATCCAAGAAACATGTAGAGTTGGAATGAACCTAGGCCCTATTTATATGGACTTGATACATTTCCATTAGAATGAAAATGAGAAACCATAACAAAGAAATAATTAACCCAATAGTACTTGTAGATTATCCCTTATCTATAATACAGATAATTCATTAATCAATTTGTTTCTCAATTGATTCACCTTCATCGTAGAAAAAAATGGGGAATGAATATAAATAAAACATCATCCTACCTAAATTTATAAAAATATATTTTAAATGAATATCTTGTCCCTTTTTCAAATTTGAGATCCCCAAGTTCCAACGCATAGTAATCGATGATCTATTATATGTTCATCATTCTCTAATGGAAACACCTCCAAAACTCTCCAGTGGATTCTCTCTATTTGATGGGTTATGAATCTAACCCCAAATATAATCCAAAACATCATTTTATAGACAAAATATAGTTGAGGGTAATTAATTAAATAAATTAATTTATTCAATTATTTTATTTAATCTTCATCCTAAGACCGCACTCAACCTCAATGTCAAATGTGCTCCATGGTTATACCAAGCCTAGGGTAAAACCCATGCTCTAAACTCAATGAAGGCTTATATTTTCGATCTAAGCCTCCATTTAGAAGTTATTTATCTTTTTTAGGAAAATTGTGTGTGGTTGAACTTAATATATACAATATATTACAAAAATTAATTCTCGGCACACTTGGACTTGGAATCTCATGATGTCTCTCTGCCTTGATCAAAAAATAATCCATAAAATATTCTAAAGCAATATATGGAAATTAAAATTAATTACACTATAGACTTAATATTATTGTGATTGGGTATAATTTTATTACATACATTGATGTAGGATAAAAAATATGGAATATTTTTCGTGGAACGGAATTTTTTGTTGGGTGTGTCATTGGTGGTATGACATTGATTGAACGATCAAGATAGTTTTTTTTTCTTATAAAAGGATGATATGTCTTGGGCCTAGTTAAACAAGATAGTAGTACCCTTATTAAATCCATCACCTTAGAGATTAA
Source organism: Viscum album (assembly GCA_963277665.1). NCBI lineage: Eukaryota > Viridiplantae > Streptophyta > Magnoliopsida > Santalales > Viscaceae > Viscum > Viscum album. The sequence continues at coordinate 273,718,968 of OY728142.1, read as the reverse complement.
AGGTATTTCCATCCATCAATTTCAAATAATAATAATTTAATAAAGTATGATGACATGAAATGTGTGTCCTACTCTATTTGATATCATGAGATAAATGGATAATAATATTTCACTGGTGTGTGTTTGCTGGAGGTTTTCTGTTTTATGACTAAAACATATCTCTTTATGGGCCTTGATGGGTTTCTAGACTCTGCTTTTGGCCTATAAGTACTATTAACTATATCATGGTAAGGTCCTAGAGGGTCTCACACTAAGAGAATTCAAGAGTACACCCTATTATAAGTGAATACGAGTTTAGGATATGGTGGTATCCACTATAGGGTACAGGTTTTGTTCAATTTTGACTGATAAATAGTAAATAAATAAATTCAATATTATTATAGTTTGGAATAATAATTTTTTCATTTATGTACTCGCATTATTCACAAGAAATTATGTTAATATAAAATAAATACTTTTCAAATCAATATTATTATTCAAGGTTCTTTAAGTATTTAATGGGATATATGAGTTTAGTAAATGATTTAGATTTTATAATGTATCATATATTTGATGTTACAAGTATGGGATAAAATTTAAATGACCTTTATGACATTGTTACATAGTCATTTTGTGTCACTATGATCTTATATTGGAGGTTTAAGTAACCTGGGGGCCTAAGTGAAATTTCCAAGACATTAAACCTGCCTATATAATACTTGGGAATTCAAAATTCATGGTACTCTTCATTACCATAAATTTGAAAGTATATATTTCTCTTCTATCCCAAATTATAGAGTGATAAAAAAGATATCAGAGCACACTAATCCAAGTTATTGATCCCATATTCAATGTACTGTTCTCAGGTGATCACGAGGACATCAAAAGCATCTTTGATTCTTTGTTCTAACACAAAAACACTAAAGATCAATGTACTGCAAAGATCTTAAAGAATTTTTAGATGATTTAGAGGGTTATGGATTTTGTTTTTTTGAGCAAAAAGCTCTGGTAGCGAGTGAAACGTGATTCCAATTGAAATTTAAAGTGGTACGGTTTGGATTTAATTTTTCATCTTTAATTATTTATGCTTAATTAAATTGTACATGGTCCATGGATGAATCTCAGAAAGGGTTTACCATAATTGATGTTTCAACATATATATTTACCTAAAAATTTTAATATACAATAATTCATTCTTCATCCATAGATCAGAGTTCCATTAATTTGTATTAGAGTGAGGCGTGCATTAAATTATGTTGAATGAAAAAAAATTCATTATTCAAGAAGAGGGAATTACCATGGTCCTATTTTCATAAATGGGACTTTTATCAATGTTCGGAAGACCAATATATGTCCATCCAAATATCAAAAAATTATTTTTAGGGATTAAAACTAATTACACATATATATTTAGCCAATGTAGGAATATATCATTGATGACCGGTGACATCTGATCATTACTGATGGCTGGAACCCTACCAATATACTATATTTCTGGCCAACTTATAGTATGCAACATTTTTTAAACAATTAAAACTTATTTTAAAAAACATTATAATATATATATATATATGACTTCACCCAAATTTTAGACTTAAATATAATATACATATATATATATATATTATTCATCTATATATATTAGTATATAGTTTGTGGATATATATTATATATATTATATATTATATATTATATATTATATATTATATATTATATATATAATTAGGTACAAAAAGGTGGGAGATCAATCCATCTATGGATAAAAACGTATCATTCCTATGAGAAAAGATTTGAAAAATTTAATCAAATTACAATGGACGTCCCACCTATTTAAATACAAAAAAACAAGGTTTTGTTTTAGTTGGGGGCATATCCCCTTTAGTATGAAGGTGAAGAAGGCCCTCCGTTTTTTGGGATGAGACAGCACCTTTCATAAATAAAATTATTCATTTTATTTTATATGTGTCACCCTGTCTGGGGAATCCTACCCTTTCCTGAATTCATGGTGCTTGGGTGCAAGTGCACTCCAACCAGAAACTCTTATCGGGTCTACCCAATCCTAGGAAATTCAAGATGGGTTCTAACCAATCGGTCCATACCCTATGGTTTTTACCCCATCATCAGGGTTTATAAAAATTCTTGGGAACATGAAAAATTATATAAAAATTCAAAAATATTTTGAATAGTAATTGGAAATTGATTAAATATTTTATGGGACCATATAAAAAGTGATTATGCAATGAAATTAAATAAAATTTATGTAAATTCCTGAAAAATATCCTCAAGATGAATTCATTTCAAATTTAATTGTGATATACATCTATAATGTGTATCAACTGATCATGACCCTTAGACATACTAATATTTGTCTTGAAATTGTATGTTTGTTTATTTATTTATTATAATGTATTGGTTCATAATAATTACTTAATAATTGATAATTTTCATATCATAATTTGTGTAATAATATGTATATGGGGATTCACATTCAATTAAATGTTATTTATATATATTCTAAACCCATGAGACCCCCTCTCTATCATGTGAGTATTATTGTATAATTATGAGTATGAAAAGTCACATAGTTCTTTCTCAGTCTTGGTTATGTACCAGAAAGATGTATGACACATTTGATGGGTGATATCTATAACTCAAGTAACATGAATCAAAACTCTATGAGTTACCCCTATGATCAATATTGATCCATTATTCTCATACTGGATCAACAATTATTATCATATCATGATCACATCATTCAATATTATTTTTGTATGGTTTATTATTTTATGTGTGGGTTGTTTTATGGATGATCACCAAAAATAATAATAAAGAATGTATAGTTAAAATGCAATAGCATGGGGAATGTTTTTCAATTCATTACATTATAAATATATGATTTAGGATGCATCGATCAATAAATTTTTTATAGAAATGTTTTGCAATAACTGATATTAACAGAACACCTCCAAGAAATATTAAGACTTAAATCCTTATATCGCTTAATATTGAACAATACCATGCTTGTCATCCATATTTTAGGGTGCCTCATACTATTTGGGAGTTTTTATAAGATAAATGGGTCAACTTAACTAATTTTTCTATTAAATAAGTAATTGTATCTAGTTTTTTTCAACTATAGAGGAATCTTTTGAGGAATAAAAGGTTTTACTTGGAAAGAGTTGTGAATCCACTCAAAAGATCTGGGAATCATGAGTTAATGTTTTTGGTTGGTTGAAAGTATACCTTGAGAGTCTTCAAGTAGTGTTGTATCCAAATCATAGACTATGAGGATAGGTTTTAAGGATCCTATCCACTTGAACACTCAATAAACTGGGTATTCCAAATCTAGATGTTGAGGGATACTATGATGTGATAAAATAGTGCGTGAAATTTTAGATATTAACATATATATTTTATAATAATCGGTAATAAATAAAAAAGTCCTACTTTTCTTAATTTTTATTTTTTTTTGAACATATAGTAATATAATAAATAATATTTGATCAATATTTGAAAAATAACATTTCCTCATCAGAAAAAATTTACAAGTGTAGTACAGGAACTTACAAAAATCACTACGATGTGAATGGAAATTCTATGTGTTGGAGTGTCCACAACCTGTTGAGCTATCTCAATAAGTGAGGGTGAAAAGTAATCTTATAGGTGACATGTGGATGAATAATATTTTGGGTTAAATCATAATTCTATCATCAAGGTATAATATGTTGGGAAAAACATCAGGACAAGGATAATTTGACATGTTGTTTGAAATCTAAGAAGTCTTCAAGGAGAAAGTGAAGCATGAAATAAATGATATGAGGATTATGATGAATATTTGTAAATTTAAAGATATGTCATGGTCCCTCAACACATTCTTCTATAATATTTTTATCACACAATTACTCTAGTTTCAAACCATAAAATAAAAAATATAGAGAGATACACATCATTACCTATTGACAAAACTTATCCAAGTAGATAAAATTTTAAAGAAAAAATAATATTTCACTATTATAGTGAAAAAAATGAAATACAACGTAAAAAAGGATAATGGAAAGTGTTATTATAAAGGTACCTTCTCATTTTCATTTAAAGAAAAGAGGAAATAAATTATACAGGTTGATATGTTCTTCGCATGTTGTAACATCACAGCCCTAGAGCCACTGAAATGTTTCCCCAAGCTAGTGAGTCACATGAACTCTAGAATGCATCCTTATATGCTAGAGGATTATAACTAGTAGAAAGGGTCCAAATATGGTATGGTTTAAATTATAAAAACATTATCATGGTATAACATCAGTATAGAATAAATAAAATTTTAGTAAAAGCGGTATAAAATAAAGTTAGTAGAAGAAACTACAATAACTAATAAAGTGGCCAATTATAAATGCATAAAACCATTCTTGTAATTTGATTCTAAAATGTATAAAAAATATCCATACATAAGGTAAAGAATAAACATTATATAAATAATGAAAAAAAGAATCAAAAGCAATATTCATAAGCATCATATGCTCTGAATCATTCATGTTCTCTTAATATCCCATGTATAATGTAACAGAACAAGCATAATCCCATGATCCGGAACATACGACCATGAGGTTTTCTTTTGTAAAATAGTGTATTGGTAGTCTGAATAGGTTGTGAGATATACTTAGTACCACCAATTTTTTCTAATGCAATACATTCTATGGATATTAAACAAGAAGTGTACAGGTATAATACTAAAGAAGTAATGATAAAGGGATTCCATTCAATCTATAAGTACATGTTAAAATCAAGAATCCCAATAATGAATGAGAAATGTATAATAGAGTAATGCATTAGCTATGGATTACACTAACATTTCAAATATCAAATAGATATGTCATATGATGAATAATAATGTATTAGACATTTGTGGTCTAGGACCCATGTCCAATGATTAAGGCACATTCTTCTAGTTCAAAAAGCTCATTGATGTAACCTAAACTACATGGGACATAAACTTAGGGCCCAAGTTCTTTTAATCATCTTAGATTCCATTTAGTTTATCCATATGAAACAAGGTGAAGACATGGGCGGATCTCAAGCAGAGTGTCTCAGGTAGTCTAAACAAGTCAGATCCACGGTAACAATCTAAGGGATCCAATATAAATATAAATCATGGATTCCATACCAAAATATCCGTAATTGTCCATTTTATATTATATCAAGGGTCCATTTTTTGTGTCCATCCTGTTTTAAAATTTTAATTCATCACATTATAATCATTGATCAATTCACTCACATGTGTTATAGGTATGGACAATGTTAGTGTCCATTCCCAATCACAATTCATCACTAAAACAAAATTTAATCAAATAAATTCAAAATGATGTAATAGATATTAATGTTTATATTTAATCCAGTAATTAATATAATTTAACAAATTAATTCCAAATAATTAATCCAATGCACCTTAGGAGGGCATTTTGTTACCCATGAAACCTGATCATGATAAGCATTTAATTTTGTGAGTCTTACATATCATCCCAACCCATTTTTATTCCAAGGAAATGATTAATAATTTAAAATATTCTTAGTATAATGGAATTACTAATAATGATTTTATTAAATTTCTTAATGTCATCAAGTGACTCTTGTTATAATGTCTAGGCCCAAAAAATAGCTTTGTTTTGGATAATGACACACATTCGATTCCAAGGGAATGTGAGTGACAAACACGTGGTGTGGTCTATGTTTAGGTATTAATCTCTAGACATTCCAATGTGACTTAAAAGGGATCGATATTGTAGTCTATGAAATTAAATTTTAGGGATAAACAATTTAGGAGTGATGATAGGAGTGTATAGAGCATGAAAGGATGGGAAAATTTTAAAAAATGATAAGACTTTAAGGGATAATCTATAGGCCACCTACCATATTATTGTTATTATTTAATCATCCATTATCATGATTTAATTTCAAATGGTTTTAGATAAATCAAAGAAAATGAAAAACACGTTGAAAATAGGGAAAAATATCTCACACAAAATTATAATTCTATATGGTGAGGGAAAATGAAATAAGATGTAAGAGGAATGAAGAGTTTGCTGATACATATCAAATGGTACTAATAGAGCTTTATTTGGTTGTCAATAAAAGGAGTTACATCAAATAAAAAGAGATTCCAATGGTAGAGTTTGAGAAGTTGGGCATGGGAGAAATGAGGAAATAAATGGAGGAAGAAAAGAAATATGATAAGAGGGGTAAAATGGTAATTTCAATACCCTTAATGAGCCACATAGTTTGGCCAATTTGTTTGAAAAACTGTGTGTCAACCATATGATGCCACTATCGAATGACACCCACACCTCTTACAGATAGTTCATGGTTAGACAAACTATGTTCATACCATGTAGAACTCTATAGTTTTTCATAGAAAATATTCACAATCGTGTATCCCCCCAACATGATCAGTCCCAACCATGATCCCCCATATATTGGTTTCATAGTTTAGGTACACAGTTTTCAAAAACCATGTGAAAACCATGCACCTCCTTTACCCATTACAAAAATGGCGTTTTCAAGTCCTAATGCACCCAAAACATAATAGAACACCCGAGAAAACTCTCAAACCTTAAACTCCATCCTAAAGAAACATCTTTAAGTGTTCCAGCATTAAAAAATAAAATTTTGGTCTATGTTTAATATTTTTTCCATCCACTAAACAAAAAATTAAAAATCACTTTATAATTTCCATAGTCCATAATCATGAAGCCTTATAATATACCCACCTTAGAACTTCCCATCCATGAGAATCCTTGGGGAATAATGAAAACAACACTTTACCAACTCTGGTCATTATTTTTTGTTAAAATGGTCATGTTTCATTTCCAAATTCCCAATATTCCACTAAGTGTCACTTTTTGTGTGTGGTACCTAATCCTTTAACACTTGATCTAATGATCATATTCAAAAACTAAACATTGAGATGGTTCATACATGATCCCATATAACATGTGAAGTGATATCATCACTGTCTCTTTCATCATCAGACCTTCGATTCTCCCGACCATATGATCTAGATTGAACCTCTAATTGGTGATCCAGCCATTATAATTAAATACTTAATCACACCCTTTTAGTTCTAAGAATTAACTTCATTGTGTTATTGAAGTGATTGAGAATTTGATTTCCAATCAACATATTTGAGCCTAGTCAAGCCATGGAAATCCTTAGTCATCATTTACACTACACACATCTCATCATGATGACATGCCAAAAGCATTTCCTCACCCACCAAATTCAACAAGATGAAAAAAATAGTAGTCAAGAAACAACATACCAACTATCTCTGAAAATGATCAACTTTATCAATTATCACATATGAAACCTAATTACAGTTTCATCTTCTCAGGACATACTGAGTTTATTCCTAGAACACTCATTGAATCCCAAAACTGGATTGTGGTATGTCTCTTTATAAAAAGATTGTTCCTGTTATTTCTTCACAACATGAACACAGTTTCATGCCAATCCAGAACCCTTCGATCACCACAAATTAAACATATCACCTCAGCCCAACCATAAGCTCAGAGTAACATTATAATAAACTACTATATTCCAAATAACTTATCCAAGGTAGTCCATTTTTTGGAGTTTATATGTGACATGGAAATACATATCCAAAATGTCCACATATCCGGAACACTGACTATTCCCAGTCACATCATATCACCTAGTGGGAAAATCAAGGAATTGACTGGTATCCCTAAGTCCATCCAAAGCCATCCTATAAGGGAGTCCTATTACCACTGACAATAGTTCACATCTCTAAAACTAACCATACTCTCACAGTGAAACTCCCTAGGGGTCTATTTATCAATCAAGTAATGCATTTAATTTATCTTTTATCTTGACATGTAAATTATGATCTCTCTATATACCTTGGATGATGTCATGTTAAGGGGAATGATCACCACTAAGGCTATGGTATTCTAATATGATATTAAAAATCACCAAAAATACAAGATAGACTCTCCCCATATTCAAGATGAAGCACCAAGCATGGTTTTTAAAGAACCATAACAAACTAAACATTGGAAACAATAGTCAAACCACCTCATCATGACTTACTTTGAAGAGATCAATTAGACCTCCTAACATTTCTTTATTTTCCGACCAAGATTCCTTCACTATAAATAAATTTCAGGGTTCTTTAGAAATAAACAGAAAGTTCTAAACCACTTAACAATGTATTAAATGTTTTCATATATATTCTAAAATTTTATCATCATGCTACCTTGAAATCTCTGACATGTTATTGGCCCTTAAAACTATTAGATATATTAATCCAACCAAGATTGAATCTTTCATATATAATCAGTTCAAAATAACTAGAGTTATAAAACATACCATTATAACTGAGACTCGAAAGATTAAATTAAAAAATTCCCCATGTCCTAGAAGCTATCTTGACCATTTAAAATTGGTCTTTTATAATCGGGTTTCATCTACCTAGAAGGAATAACTTATTTCACAACTGATGTAATGCTCTTTATCTTAAGAGTTTCCTTATCATTGCATCACTAAAAATGAGAACTCATCCCATGGAACAGACTCCATCTTCCACCGAACACAGTTTACAGAAGTGTCCAATACGCTTTTACCAAGTTCCAAAACAAGAATAGAGGACATCCATTAACTTAAAAGTTCACTAGATCATATTTAATCTAGACATATGTGTGGTTCTCTCCTGATCCACACTCATGAATATCATTATTGCCAAGAATAAAATCTATACCAAAAAAACCAATATTATTAGAACACCTGATCCTATTGAAACTTCATCTGAAAAATGGGACAATTCATACTTCTTTTAACACCCAAGTTAGTCTACCTCAAAGATAACTAGTGATAAATGCATATAAACTCAAGGATTTAATGATTCCTACCAAACCAATTACTATTCTATAAATTTTTAACATCAGGATGAGTATACCATGTATCAACACATACTACCTTGATATGTTTTCAAAAAAACGAATGGTAACTTGAAATAATTAATAGTATTATCATACTAATTCATCCTCGTATCAGATGACCCATACAAAATATTTAGCCCAAAGTTGTATTTTTCCATAAAACTGTTTATTTGGTTTAATACCTCCTAAGTCATTCATCACTGAAGAAGAAGTAGAAAAATAAGTAGGGTTTCACGGCCTTCTAAGAGTTCAACCATGTCCTAGGAATGTCTAACCCACTAGATCATAGTATTTCCTAATCCTACCTCCCTATCCCAGGGTCTACATACTGACTGCCCACCCATGTATCTAAGGGGTGTCAACTTTTCACTAATATACCTACTTGATAAAACCATAAATCATATGTAATCTCAAGTTTGAAACATTTCATAAAAATCAAGTAAGAATTTAAACCTTATGGGTGCTACCTAACCTAGGGTACCGTGTTTTCTAAAACATAAAGTGTCAACTTCTCAAATAAGTATCGCCAAAAAGTACACTAGTATTAACATGCTAAATAAATATTTTCATAATTCAAGTGAAAATATATCCATGGGATATATCTATATTCCTATTCAAGGAATCTCAAGGATGGATTTAGACTGACCTTACATGAGGGTTAAAGCTAAGTAAACCAAATATAGTTTTATTTGTAATCCAAAACATCAATTCATATTTATTTTTTAACATTTAAGGAGGCTCGGTTTAAGGAAGAATAATTATATATTATAAAAGACAACTATAATTGAACTATTTTTAACTACATTCACAAAGCACACCATAATGTTCTATCAAACATCCTTTCAAGAATTATTTATTTACTTGAAATCCTATAATATATTAGACAATTTATCTCATAAAATTATTTTATACATTGTATTTATCCAAAATGGTCTCATGATTAGGATTAGTTAAATAATATTTCAATTCTAAGATATATATGAAAACACTCTTTAGGATATATTTTGAATTTTAATTAACTAATTCCAAATAGTAATAAGATCAAAATATATAAAATTAATTTATCAAGTTAAAAGACTGGTCAAGTAATATGGAACCATAATTGTATATATAACACTATATAATTATCCACTAACACATTAAATAACCATCCATATATACCATAATCATACCCCTCTATGGTTAATTACTAAAGACTATAAGATAAAGGAAACCAACTAGGGTCCTATCATTTGAGCTTATTACCATCTAATTGAAACCCATAAGAGTTAAATTATTATGTTTTCAAAACACCTTTAGAAGTTTTATCTAATAAACAACACGCCCCAACTAACCTAATTCGGTCCAGTTGTGCATTTATGAATTTATTCTCGCGGGTCTCCATGCCCAAGTCATTGAAATACCACCCTTTATAAAGGAATCCATTTCATGTAATGATTTCAATTTATCACATACCATGATGTAGTTTGATGCATTACCATTCCCAATTTATAAAGGAAATTTCCTTAAAAAGTTACAATTGGAAATCATGTTTTAGAAATTAGGGTTTTACCTATTATTCCAGAATATAACCAATCCATATCTAATGGTTTGATTATATGGTTTGCTCTTCCTATATTATAAAGTCTCATACACTTCATAAATTGTTATTATCACCCATTTCACAACAACCATAAATGTTTAATCCCATGAAACTAATGGTACATGGAACAAAAATTTAATTATTGTCTAGTAAAGGTTCCTCTATCAAGATATATGGGTAAAAACTATTTAAGTCAATGTAGACATTTTAATAACCGATCATATATCATAATTATAACAATGAATTCTATCACATATTCACAATTAATATAGCTATATAAACCGGAACCAATGAAATATCATATAAGGAAAGCATGTAAAATTATCACTTAGACATGGTATACAGGTAATCATTTGGTTAAACACACAAGTAACATCCAACATGTTATTAGGAAGTCAGGAAATGCAACCAACATGGCATAGAATATGCATGGAATTTGAATCACGAGGTTCCTATAATGATTCATATAAAAATACTTACATTCCATACTCAGATAAAGGTAAAATACCATAAATCTGATAAATCAATGAGTAGAGGAAAGTAAATTAATCACTCAATGTGAAATAATAATAAATATAATAACAAAAAATACTAACATCTATCACATCCCTGACTACTTGGTATTTTTCTTGTGCATGGGTTAATCACTCTCCGAAATTGCCTTTACCGTGTTCTGATACATTCCTAGTCTCTGTTGTACTAGCACAAAATAGTAAGATAAAGGAAAATAAGCATTGATACAACATTGTAAAGTCCCGTCATGGGAGACACTAAAATGGTGCCCAGATTCAGTCTGTCACTTGGTCTCGAGAACACCTCCACATATTCTAGAGGATACCAAGTAATAGTGAGGGTCCTAAGATGGTAATTTGGGGAGAATATCCCTTAATTATAAGGGTTAAAAAAATGTATATAATAAATAAAACAACCGAAGAATTATAATAAAATAAATAAAATAGAAGAAACTATAATAATAGATAAACTGGAAAATGCCAAATACATACGACCATGCATTTCATGTGATGATATAATGTACAAGAAATAGTTATACAACATATAGATAACAAAAAATACAAAAATTATGAAAAAAATCCTTAGAGTATATCTCCATAAAAATCCTAAACTCCGAATGAATAATTTGATCCTATGATTCCATGTATAATGTACCAGTAGGGAAATAATTCCATGAACATGAACCTACAACCATTAGGTATGTTCGGGTACCCTAGTGCAATTCCATCCCAAACAAGGTGTGAGATATACTCAATGGTCCACAACCAATATTTTCTAATGCAATCCATTCTATGGATAAAAAATAAACATTGTGTAGGTATCATACTAAAGCAATAATGATAAAGTGGTGGAATCTAATATATAAGTACATGTTGTAATCAAGAAGTAAAATAAGAAGGGTAAATTTATAACAGAGTCATGCATCAGCTACAGCCTAAATTGGCTTGTTAAATACTGAAAAACTATAGTATATGATAAATAATCATGTATCATACCTACATGAGAAAGGACCATGGGCCAATGACTGAGCAATCCTCTTTTAGTCCAAATAGATCATATATAGTAAACTTGGTGTAATGTACACCTACATATGCTAATATCTCGGGGCCCAGGGACTTGGTATATTCTTTGAGTACTTGGAGATCATCTATAAAAAAACTCATTAAAGACTTGGTGAAACCCAAGTAGCTTGTCAAAGGTTGTCCAAACAAGTCGGATCTAAGGTAACAATCCATAGCATCCAATATAAATATATATTGTATGTTTGATACCAAAATATACTTAATTAACAAATTTATATATGTGGTTAAGGTTCTATGTTAGTTTACATTCCATATAAATAGTTTAATTCAACATATTATAATCATTGATAAATTCACTCACATGTGTTATAAGGATGGTCGATGTTAATTTTCATCACCAATCACAATTCATCATTAAACCAAACATTTAATCAAATCACATCCTAGTGATTTAGGGTCCATATATTTTCAAATTCCATCCAATAATTTATATAATTTATCTATTCACTTTGAAATAAATAAGCTATCACACCATAGAAGGCTGTTTGGTCACCCAAGAAACATATTCATAATAAGTATTTATTTTTTTAAGTCTTATGTATCATCCCAACCACTTTTTATTCTAATATATTTCTTTATAATTTAACATGGGACTAGTATATATATATTCCCATGAATAATTAAATCTATTTATTTAACATCATTAGGATACACTTGTTTTAATGTCTAGGCCAAATATACTTAGCAGTGCTTTGGATAATTATGGACATTGGTCACCAAGGGATTGTGAGTGACACACAATGGGGTAATCTAAATTTAAGTCTTAACCTCTTATAATTCAAATGGGCCTCAAAATGAATCTATATCATAGTCTAGAAAATTATATTTTAGGGATAAATAATTTAGGGGTGATGTGTGGAGAGTCTAGTACATGGAAAAATAAAAAAAATTAAAATGATGATACGTTAAGGGATAAGGCATATACCCTTGACATGGTTCTTATTTTGCTTCACATATCCATTATCAATATTTTATTTTCACAAGTTTAATAGAAATAAATGAAATAAAAAAGCCTAAAAATAAGAAAAAATATCTTTCATGTAGTTATTATTCAATTGATTGAAGGAAAATTAAATAAAAATTAGGTAGAATCAATATTTTAACACTAATGATAAAATGAGACTGACGAAGCATGATTCTGATGTCTATTGTAGGAGTTATGACAAATATTAAGAGAGTAAAATGGATATCTTGAGTGGCTTGGTGTGGTAGAAGTTAGGAAAGAAAGGGGAAAGATTAGAAATAAAGTGGGAGGGGTAAAAAAATATTTTTTAACCCCTTAATGAGTTGCATAGTTTGGCCACACTATTTGGATAACTGTGTTACAACTATGTGGTTTTACTATCCAAAGGTACACACACCTCACTTGGATAGATCATGGTTAGGAAAACCATTATCAAAACATGCATCCCCCTCCACAATTTTCTATAGAAAACTTACAGGTTCATTCACCTCCTCCTGAACGGTTAGTCCAAAATTTTCTCCCATATATGGGCCGCACGGTTTTTGTAAACAGTTTTCACTAACCATGTGAAAACATTGTACCCCATTTACCCTTTCAAAAAAAATTCAAGTCCTGATGAAGAGATAAATTAATGTAACACCCGAGATACCTTCCAGACATTAAACCCCATCCAAAAAATAGGTCATTTAAGTGTTACAATGATCATAATTTTATTTAAATATTAGCTTAACATTTGGCCCATCCACTAAATGAAAATTTCAAAATTGCTTTATAATTTACTTTTTCCAAAAATTGAATACCTTAAAAAAGTCGATAGATAATTCTAAAAAATATAAAATACAATAAATTTAATTTCAAGAAAGAAGAGGCTTTAAATTAGTATATATTCATCATTTTATATGATGTTTCATTATTTACTTCTTCTGTATTACATATTAAATGTATGTAAAATATTTTTAAACAAATACAATAATAAAATATGCAAATAAATGTTAAAATAAGTATGGTGAACTTTTCAAGTGGATGAGAATGTGTTATTCCTAAGTCAGTGGTGAGAAGTACTCAACTACTAATTTCTAAGTTTAATGATTCTATTTGAAATTTTATTGAATATTACTGAAAAATTTACCTCATTAGTGCATTGTAAACAAGAATACATTATTCCATTTAGGAATGAATTTATTTATGGTACCTCATACACTAATAATATTTTACTATTTCATAAATCATTGGAAACAAAAGATGAATATAAAAAGTTAGAATTAAATACCCAATTGTGTAAATTTGATTCTTTTTATGGAATAATTGAAATTAGTTGTCTAAGAGATACCCAACATGGTATTTAGACTCTTTATATCAAAAAATACTTTTGTATTATTGAAAAAATTTCTAGTATTGTTTTTTTACAAACAATCCTTTAGAAATAAAGGTACGCCATAAATATTTTGGAATTAGTTCAGTTAAGAGAGCATACACTATCCCAAGGAAAGTCTTGATGTAAAATTATAAACTTCATGAAATTCCATTAATAGTTTTAATGAATTTAAAATTAAACAAAGTAATATACATGGTTAGAAAATCATATTTGTTTCAAGATAGTGAGTTGAATATTATCTCAACCATTTATTCATCAATCATTATAAATGTTGAGTGAATATATTCATAAATTTTCTTTTCTTATACACGTTAAAGTTATTATATTAGTAAAAGGAGTATCGATGATGAATATTACATACATACATTGATAATCATGCAACAATTCCTAAACACACATTTCCATATTCACATCAAAAGAGGTGATGTTAGTAAAAGGATCATAAATGATGAGATTTGATAAGAATTGAAATATCATTCGTTATCTCTCGAGACATGCTTCCAAAATAGTGGTGTTAACCCATACACATATACCTTCTATAATGAAAAATTTATATAATATGATTTGTAATATGAAAGAAATACATTATGATATACTCCATGTGTATAAATGAAAATATTTTTTTTTGGATAACTCAATAAATAAACATTCATTAAGAATAACATAATGTACATAATAAGTAATTATCCTAAAGGATTATAAGGATATTTTTGATATCCCAAATTTGGAAATTAATAGTCAAGAGATAGTCTATATTTCTATAAAAGGTTTCATATCTCTATTTTATATAGTGGGAGAATGATTTAATTGGGATACGTTAAAACTTGAGATGCATAAGTAGTTTCCATAGGAACAAATTCCACAAGAGTCAGTGGAAGGTAATTTTCCAAAGACACAGACTAGGTAAGAATATTAAAACCATCGTGGTTGTTTTATATTCACTATGGAGGGTGATATTCTATTCTATATGAATAATTCATCATCTAAGGATATAGTAAATAGAAATAATCTATGAATAAAAAGATTATATGAATTTAGAAAAATGGGTTCTATTTACCAAAATTAAATCTTTATTTTCTTAGTTCTCTAATTCATGAAAATTCAATGGTGGGTATTCAATAAAAACTGTAAATTGATGATAAAACCATGGTACCAGTAATCCTCAGTTGTTTATAACAAATAATCATGCTTGAATCAATTTTTATGAAACTTGACATAAAAAACTTTCTATGATTATCATATTGGGAATTATATGTCGAGACCAACAATCATGGAAGGGTTCTATATGATGTAAACATAAATGCTTATTTACACAATAGAATGAAAATACGTAATTCAAGTTTTTTGGATCCATTTTTTGGATTAATGAAAGCATCATGTTCATAGAATTTTTGTTTGGAATGAATGTATGGTTGGTGTCTACCTGATTTTAGTGGGAGTGTTATAGTTTATAAGTAAAATATGTTGATATCATATAGAAAACTCATATTTTTATTACATTTATTTAATACTATATTAAAAGTAACTATTCAAATTTATAATTAAAGTAGAAACCAAATTTCCAGGGATCAATATTTATGATGGTATATCCATGGGTTACTTGGACCATGTCAATGTATATAAATTGATAATGTATCTGAAATAATTTATATAGAGTTATTGTAAATGTCACAATGAATAAATCTCTTCAAGAAGATGTGTATGAGACATAGGAGAAGATTAAAAAGGTGAAAATAATTCTACAATCAATGGTGATGGATATTTCACATATATAATTCAAGTTACAAGATATTTTCAGTATATAATTTGTGGTAGGAAAGTATTAGTTAAATCCACGAGTATTGTGAGGGAAGTAGTTATATCTATCCAATTGTATTTGAGAAAGTACAAAGGATATGTTCTTGGTACTATGAGGGAAAGGAACACTAGTTATAATGGTTCATAAACTAGTCTTTTTATGGATCAATATGATCTTATATCAGAGTAAAGGTAAGGTAATTATCAATAGAAACTCATTCAAAAAAATATTATATGTATAAAAAAACACTGAGTATGTTTTTTCTTTTGATTCAACTGAAGAAGTATTGTAAAATCCACAAATTTTTTTTCCATTTCATGGAATATAACCTTCTATGTAAATTATTATCATAATTATGATAAGATTATTATAATGGTACTAACCAAGATGCCAATTTTAGATAGAGAGGAAAGGGAATACACTTGAGGATGTCACTTCTTAAGTATTCTTACCCAATGAGGTAAATTCACATATTATAGAGTAGCCATGTATGTAAATTTGGTGGGCTCAATGATTAAATCCATAACCCAGAAGAAGTATAATATTATCATGTCATAGATAAAAAGTTGATTGTTAGCAAGTTGGATCTAGTGTGTGTTGGGGTGTTAAAATGTGGGTTCCTTATATCCAACATAAACATTACTTTTCAATTACCATATCATTTAGACAGTGATTATTATTGAATTATACTTACCATTATAATGTTAACATTTCTACATGAACTATTTATATGGTAATGTCTATTTTTCGTATCAATAGGTTATAGTTGTTCCTAGATAAAATGAGAACCTCAAAATATTATGACATTAATTTTAAACATATTTCATACAGTCTAGATACATCATATTGACTAGAAACAAGTGATTTATAATTATCAAGTGTTGGGAGCTCATAAGAATTTAGATTTATTCTCATGAAGTTTTCACATGGTGATCTTCGGTAAAGGATATCATGAGGACTAACCAGATGATAAGAACACAACATGTTTTTGGTTTCATTTTTAGTTTTTATCTATGAACACGTTTATCGGTCTTTAAACTTATGATCATTATTAGTGTGTATCATTTTATTGTTTAATTAGAAAAAAGACAAAAAATCTAGAATTTGGTTCATGGAAAGTTATTTTGTATTGGGAGTATAATTTCTTTTATTACATTGATTGAATGGTCAAATAGTTTTGGTCACTTATTAAAGGATAAGATATATTGGGCCTAGATATCTAGTATAGTAGTTCCATTATTAAATCCATGTATATGGTTATTAAAGGAAATCCAATCTAGTTAGTTCAATGAATAATAAATTAATAAATGATGATAAAATAAAATGTGTGTCCCTCTTTATGGGATATCATGATACAGATAGATAAAAATATTACATGGTGTGTATTCATAGGAACTTTTCATTGTAAAGACTAATCCTTATCTCCTTAGGGTACTTAATGGGTCGTTATAATCCACAATTTTTCTATTATTTGTACTCACTACTATCGAGGTAAAGACATCATGGTTCACACAATAATTTTATTGAATATTCTATCCTATTCTAAGTGAATAGATGTTTACGATATTCTTGGACCCCCCACATGTTTTGACATATGTCTGAGTTTGAATGATATACAAGAAATAAATAAATTAAATATTGTTAGAGTTTAGAATAATAATTTTTCCATTCTTTTTCTCACTGTATTCACACGAAATTAAATTAATAAACGATAAATATATTTTAAATGAATATTATTATTCGAGATTTGGTAATAATTTATTGGGAGAATCAAGTTGAGTTAATGACTCAAGTTTTATCATGTGCCATATATTGGATGTTACAAGTATGTGATATAATTTAAATGAAATTCATGACATAATTACTTAGTCATTTAGTTTCATTAAGAACATATACTAGAGTTTTTTGTTACCTAGGGGCTGAACTGAAATTTATAAGTCATTAAACAAACCAATATAATGGTAAATAATATATCTAAGAACCCCTATCCAAGTTATTCATCTCGAATTGAAGGTACAGTGTGCAAGTGATCATAAGGAAGTCAAAACTGACATTGATTATCCATTCTAGAATGTGGAAACCAAATATCAACAAACTGATATGTATTTAAGAACGTATGGAAAATATAGAGGGATCTAAGTATGGTTCCTTTGAGTGATGATGTCCAGTAGTAAAAAAATTTATTACAATTGAAATTGAAAGTGGTATGGTTTTGATTTAATTTTTTCAGTTTTAATTCTTGATACTAAAAAATATTTTGCATGATCCTTGGAATAATATGATCTTGGGAATATTGAATTTTTTTGACAAAAATAAAAAATAAAAAATTATAATATACCTTATTTCATGCTTCCTCCATATCCTAGAGTTCCTTCAATTATAAGTGATGGGGATGATGTTTTCAATTCTGAACATGTGGAAGATAATATAGAAAATACACAGATTCATACCAATGATGCAAATTAAATAATCTATACAAATTGAGAATAATGATAAAAACAAAGGGGAAAAAATTAAATACCTTGAAAATATGTTTATGTTCATAATATAGTTGGTGATCAAAATCAAGGGGTGAAAACTAGTTGAAAATTAACATCAATTAGTCACGTTAGCTTGATGTCACAAGTTGATCAAAAAGATTTTAAAGTAGACATTTAATATAAATATTAGGTTCAAGATATGAATAAAGAGATTTAATATATTAGAAATAATTAAACATTATTGATTATTCCCATAGCCACTAAAAAATATAATTTTTGGAAAAATGGTTCTTTAAAGAAACCTGATAATAATAGTGAAGTGTATTAAAAAAAATTAGACTATTCTAAATAAGATATTCATGAATTTAAGGGGTTGTATTTGATTAATCATTTTCTATAGTTTCCACATTTGACTCTATAAAAATATTCTTGGTCATAGTATCTCATAGAAGCTTAAAATTATTTCATATGGATATTAAATAAGACTTTAAAAATGGTGATATTGATGAGGATGTGTATATAGAATAACCTGGAGGGTTTTATTCTTGATTAAAATGATAGAAATATTTTTAAATTGAAGATATGTCTCCATGGTTTGAATAATAATCCATGATATTTATATTTTATGCTACATTAGTATCTAAAAAGAATAAAATTTCTGAATGGTTTGGTGGCCAAAAATTAATATGTGAAAAAGGATAACACCACTTAACTCTTTATGAATTCATACATTGATTACATATTTTTGCTATTAATGAATAAAACTGGTTCGAGGAGTTATCAAGACACATAAATGGTTTGAAATATCAATGTTGGAATAAATAATATTCTTCATGGCACTATTGATTTTCCAAATAGCAGGTCATATTTTTATCACATAAGAAAAATATGAAAAGGTACTCCTGAAGAAGATTGATATATAGGAAACTAGATGAGAGTCAACAAAAATTTACGTTGCAAGAAAGATGGGAAAGAATAATGAAGGGAAATTTTTTAATAAAATCAATATTGTAAACTAGATTGGAATTCATAAATACTTGACAATGTCAATATAATAAATTGAAAATTTTATCACCCTTTATGCCTGGTATCAATCCAATCTAAAGAAAACAAATGTTTTAGAATAAAATTGGATCTTTAGATTCATTTCAAACACTCTCAATTATGATCCGGTGTATAAGAATATAGGTGATCCAAAACCAAAGGTATTTAGCGATGTTGATTGGGTAAGGATATTTGATGATAAGAAATCCACATATGGTGGACCATTTTTCATTGGAAGAATTTTTATTCGAGAATTTGTGGTAGGGTTGAGTTGAGTTGTTTTTATAGAAATCATCGATGATTGATTTAATAAATATTATTTTATTTAAGTAAAAGTATCACATAGACTGATAGATAATATATTCAGGATTCCTTTTAAAACAGTAGAATAATTTCATCCCTAGCAGCTACTCTCTTTGGATTTATTGTCATTAAGGGGGAGAGAAGTATGAGGTATTGAAAAAAAAAATAGTACAGATTATTGGTCCTTGTTGAGGATGGTGTTCTATTTTTTTCAATAAAGTTTATGTATAGTTAATGATGAACTTATATTCATGATTCAATACATTTACTAATGAATTTAAAGTTTTTTATACAATATATTTATGAATTTAAATTCTTCCAAGTATATGAAGAAGTTGGTTGAGGCATGATTGTTCCATCCATATTTTGGGTGATGTTTTGAAATATTAAAAATTACATGAGATGTATTGAGGATGACTTAGTTTGAAATTAATGATGTTTGGAATTTATAGACTGAAACAAGAAAAAATGTGTTTATGGCCGATCTACTATCTACGTAGATCATACAGTCATTTATTCCTTCTGGTCGATCAAGTTGGTTAATGAGGTCGCTTTTCATATTTATGGTAGATTGAGTTTGTATATTTGTTAAATCTAGATGGATTGGTCGATTCAAGTTTCTCATATTGGTTGTTAGATGTTTAGTTTGGTGGGATATCTGAAAGTAGTTTGTGTAGTCGATCTGAATGTTGTAGATGGGGTCAATCAAGATTGTGACATATGTTCGATACTCATCATCATTAGAAGATTATCATGTGTCATTGATGATTGTTTTTTACTCAATAATTGTATATCATGATCATTTGTGATGATCACGATTCAAGAAGGATTGGATGAAGATGAGATGAGGTCCACATGTAAAAGATTCTTGTATCCATGAAAGTATAAATATTCTAAATAAATAAAGATGTGGATTTTATGTAGAATATATGTCTCATATTATTGAAATACTATGTGTAATTTAAATTATTGGTATTCAAGAGTTTTAAATGGGTATATGTAGATTATTTGGATATCATGGATGAGAAAATTAATAATATAATTATCACATGGAAGAATAAATGATCTTGTATTCATGTGGTTTTAATGTAATATTTCAATGATGTCTTGACTCAAATGTTATGATTTTAAATGATACTAATACTACCATAATACATGGAGTTTTCCATAATTATTATAGAAATAATATTTGGTGTAGATAAATAACAAAAATTTAAGAAGGATATGGGCTGAGAATTCTATTATAGGTAAAAAAATATGTTATAGTTTCTATGTAGATAAACTAAGAATGTTCATATGATCTTATTAGGTATTAAAGTGGAAGAAAATTATCTTCTATGGAGTCCACATGGAGGCTATATGCTTCATTATAGATCATTATTCAAGTAGTTTCACTTTATTAATGTGAAAGTGAAGCTAGTTAGTTCTATTAGTTGTATGAGTTCAAGGTCATACCGTTAAACAAATTCCTTTTGATAATAATAAAGGGAATGTTTTTGTGGGATAATAATCATGACACCTTCATGATGTATTCATACAAAAAGGAGAAAAAACTCATCAAAAATTTATTGTGTCCATATTTTCTAACATTAATGAGTATCTTGAGAGAGGTGTGTTAGAAAGTCTTTTGAGTTAAGGGATTTGAAAACAAATTACAAAATTTTCCCACTGTTACTGTGTGGTTCCCTTTGTATGATCCATAAAATCCCTCTCTGAGCACTCCATAGGGTCTTTGAGTGAAAAATAAGGGCATAAATTTTCTAGGGGATGATATAGACTAGACATGATAATCTGGAATAACACATCCATATATTCTACTTAGTTACCTAATATTCCCATGATATCAAAAAAGGAGGCTAGAAACAATATACAATGTGATCACCACACAAATCAATAATTTAATGAAATATCAGTAAAAAACATATAACCTATAACACCCTCTCTTGAAACAAACCTTTTATATATCCATGAAAATGTGTCAATAATAAATATCCACCCATGGGGATACAATCTATAAAAACATAATAAAAAATTAAGGTTATCAATAAAGAGGGAAGTCACAATTTCAAATCAAATCTTTTATAAAAGTTCAAGATAA
Source organism: Viscum album (assembly GCA_963277665.1). Taxonomy (NCBI): domain Eukaryota; kingdom Viridiplantae; phylum Streptophyta; class Magnoliopsida; order Santalales; family Viscaceae; genus Viscum; species Viscum album. The sequence continues at coordinate 273,696,802 of OY728142.1, read as the reverse complement.
GAATTTAAAAATATACTTGGAAATATAATTAAATATATACACATTTAAATCCACCCATTTAAATGGTCTTTTCTATCAATAGGTGTTTATATCCCTTTATAAATTACTCATTTCCTCTATAAAATCACTTTAAAGTACTATGAAATAAAGGTATTAGAGAAACCAATTTTTTCCAATAATAAATTTTAAAATAAACCACCAATTTAAATACCAAAAAATTATTTTGAAAATTAAACTTGTGTTATACACCCTTTAAAAACACTTTAATTCTTTTAAAATATCCACTCAAACATTTTCTAAAACACATGGCATGTGACAAGTCCATGCCATGTCTAAAAATCATTGGAAGAAATATTGAAAACAATATGAAAACCATCACAGGTACTATAAATGGGACTAAATTAAAATGAAAATAATTTTTGAACATTCAAGCATCTTATGGCATATAATATTAAGTAATAACATAAAAACACTAACCTCTTTCAAAAGAAAACATTCCATAATGCATCACCTTTAATCATGAATGCACAACTGAGAAATAAAACACTATACACAACCCATAAAAATAAAAATCCCCATTATTAGATCAACCCCAAACACTAAATTCAATCCTCATGGTTTTTAGTGTTTAAAAATAGAAAACCCCTGGGTAATAGTGGAATTTAGAAGAGGATGAGGAAGAGGATATTACCTCTTGAAAATCACTTGAAATCGTGACAGAATTGGCCAATTAATGGGAGTTGGAGGGAGGTATATCTCTCTAGTGGTCATCTATGGTTCATATAAGAAAGAGTAAGAGTAGAGGAATGATTTTGGCCTTAAAATAATTAGAGTAAAATTTAAATATCATTTTTTATTTAAACTATACAACTTACATGGTTAAGACACAAAATTTAGTAAATCATGCGCCAACTATGCAGAAGACATTGGATAAAAGAAACACCATCTCATGATTTGTCCATATGGTTTTCTAACTGTGTTCCACTAACCATAAAAACCCAATAAATTAAAAACTAAATATCGTTGCATAGTTGTTTCTTGGTTTATACTAATTGTGTGTAATATTTGCACCATCACACCGTATGCACAAAAGGCTCACATGGATTCAACTAGGAGTCATTTGATTAAGATCAAACCCTTATGTCATGCATGCATAATAAAATTTTTGAGAACAAATTAAACTATAAGTGTCTATGTGTACATATCAGTGTAGGTGTCATCACATTCTTTCCCCCAAACTATGTGTGTTAACCATTCAAAGAGAAAAAAATTACAAATTTTCAAATTTTCTACACAAAATCTCAAATATTTAAAATAAGTGAAAATGATTAAATAAATATCTAGATAGTGACATTTGGGTATCACACACACATTAGAAGATAATTGTTATAACACCAAAATTGTTCCTTAAGCACATCCATGGTTGGGATGATTGACCAAATAATATCATAACATCTAATCCATAACATATACAAGTCCATGGTTTTCATGAACACCCAACCCATCCCAGATAACCTATCCCATCATATATTATATCATTATGGTTAGAATTATCAACAATCCATATCACAATATCACCACAATTATCACGGAACCCATCCATTAGTAGAATCTATCAATATCATTATGCATCACCATGCTTGGAATACTCACAAAACCCCTTATACATATATCATTCCATCACATCTCATAAGCATAATTAAAATGATAATACAACCCATAACACAATCCCTAACATTGTGGAATACCATGTATAAGAACTAATTTAATATAAAACATTTTTATTTACACATGTAAGCAGTAAAGAGGTCAATAATAACATATTTTATGAGGATCCAAAAAACCATCATTGAAATAATTTCCACTCTAGGTTGGTATCTCAAGAACCCAATTTGTTCCCACTTCCATTTCATTCAAGGATTCCACATCTTAATCGGGTCAACCATCCTAGGGTCCATTATTCGATATCTAAACAATACCTCATAGAACATCACTCAATGGGAATAACATCCCTTAATCAAATTCACATTCACCATATTATATACAATATGTACAGACCCACAAAATAAAATTAAAACACAAAAGGGATGTAATAACATCCATCTCACTCCCAAATTTCTACTAGGTTGGTCCTCTCATGCCCACACTATACATAAATCCATTTTATGAAATACCCATACAATTGCAATATGTTAAGAGGGAGGAACCCTCACCTCAAATTCCAGTTAACTATTTAAGAGCTCCAAAGCAACGCAAAGGTTTCATATACTCCAAACCTCAAAGTTTATCACCCACCATCAATTACATCCTCTACTTGAAGGATTATAAGGAAACCTATAAAAGGTACACTGTGATTAAAGTCACCAGGTTCATATCCCTATAAGTTTCACACACCAATTATATCACATTTAAAATCATTCTCATGGATATCAGTGGCCAAGGAATAAAAGCCTTGAGATCTAAGTGTCAATCATGGCCCTCAACACATTCATCTAATTATATAGATTGATGATAAGTAATTAAGTTTAATTTTGTTTCAACCACATGTAATTTTTGATAGTTCATATCATATGTCACATAAAAAATTCATAAAAATTAGGTAGGTATTCAAGGACCACATACCACAATCTAGAAGAATACAACTCATTGAATATCACTATATTAATCAGTTATAATCCGTGGATTCCTAAAAATATAAGAATATCTAAATTTTCGTATAACCAATGAAGAGTGTTGTAACCATGGAATTAATTAAATAGATGGAGTTGAGAGGTATCCCTAACCTATAGAGATTTATTAGGATATGTGGATCATGATTATGAGCTCAATCAATGAAGATCCCACTTTTTAAGGAAAAGAATAAAGGGATGAAGAGGAAAGGGGTGTTCAGATATTATAGAAATATGGGGATCCCAATTTATGTTTTTAATATAAAAATTAATTAAATAAATATTGCAATAATAATAAAAACATATAGTGGGCGTGTTTTAGGGTGAGGTTGTTTGTCACAACCCAACTCCCCATCCAGGGTCATATTGAGGTGTGGCCCCTACGGTCATAGTGAAACACCCAGATATAGTGAAGAATCCCAAAATTTGAACCCTATATCCTCATAGTGAAACTCATTCCTTCATATCATAGCACTTCCTTAATATCCTAGACTCACAGTGTAACCCCAATGCATCATGGAATGACACCTCCCCCTTGAGTAGTCATTTATAGAAAGCCCAAGGGCCCGACATGACCAGATTCCTGTAGAGAAAAGATTTAATCTTACATATATAGAATCTCACTCCTATATATACTTCAACGTATTGTATACCTCATTTATTTCATTGTGATATCAGGCCCTCTAAAAATCTAATCTTATATGTCCCCCACCGAACTCTAATTCTCTATGTTACAATGTAGTCTCTCTATAATTCAAAAAATACTAATCTCACATAGTCTCTCATTATTGAGAAACCACCCAATGTTGTAGTGTTTCCATTGACCTGTTATATACTTTTATCAAAAAAACCCAATCCACCCTCTAAAATACGAACTTCCAACCTTCATTAGAACCTACAATAGCTGAAACCCATCAAACCACATACAGTTTGGTAAAAAAATAAAAAATAACCATTCTTCAGTATATGTGGACTTATATTAGAATTTTAGAATTCATGAAGGTCACATGTATTATTTACTATAATAAGGATCTATATATCAACTACTTCATAATAAAATTAAATTTTGATATCAGGCTCATTAAAATGAATTGGAAACCAGAATCAAGTTGTAGGATAAACAATGGTGCACACAGTTTCTTTTAGATACTAGTTATTTCGTGGTCAATATATGATTATTATATGTATAGTAAATTTAAGGTAATATTTTGAATTCAAAATGATATAATATTGTTGGATATAGAGTTGAACACATCATGGTCTTCGAATATAATTACCCTGAAGTTATAAATAGAAATTTCCCTTCTAGATATATATGTGTATCCTATATGGTAATATATATAATAATAATTACTAATAAATTACCATTAATTGATAACATAATATTTTTATGTTATTACATGTTGGCTAATAATTTAACAAGTGGTGTAGCAATAATATACATATATTTCATGTTTCAAAAAAAATCAAAAAATGCCTTATTTTTTTTAAGAAATTTTAACTAAAACTTATTTTTAACACTTATATAAGTTTAATATAATAATTTTACTTTAATTTTTTGATTCACTATATTGAACTGGGCTTTGGATAATTTATTGTGATTTTTTGAAAATAATTAATTTTTAGTTGATTAGTGAGAAATACTAATTTTAGTAATATTGTAACGTATATGAAATTATGAAATAAATTTATTGAAAACCATTTAAATATAAAATTATATAATATAAAGTTAATATAATTTTTTTAAAATACTATGTTCATATATAAAACCCAAAAATAACATTTTTGGAAAATGTAGGTAATGTTTTAACGAAAAATGTTTTTCATTAATTTATTTTAATGAAATTTTCACATTGTGGAATTATTTTTTAGATTATTTTAATATTAATTTAAAATTATTTTTTAAAATAATAAACATTGTAATTTTAATATAATAAAAACATATTTTTTTACGAGTTATATACACAAATAATAAAACGGATTTCTATAAAATAATGGAAATATTATTTCATAAAATTATTTACATGTCTAAAATCATTATTTTAAAATTGTTGAATAATTTAAATTTAAATTGGGTCCATTAAAATTATTTTAGAAGGGTGAAAGAGAAGTTATCACATTACTGCTAAAATATGTAAAAAGTGGTTGAACATATTGAAAGTGGTTAAAACTTGTTGAAAATGTTTTATATTTAATCTTGGATGTGTTATTATCCTTAATATTTCACAACTCTATTATTTTACATTTTCTATTCCTTTTTCCTTTAATAATGGAGTGATATTGATGAGAAATAATATGTTTTTACAAAAGTTTCATTTCCTTCATTTATAAAAGGAGACAACCTCAACCAAATTTATACACACATTACAAAGAATTAGTCAACCAAAAATCTACTCTAGTATCTTCTCAAAACCCTCCCAAGTCCGTTTAAGACTTTTTATCACCAGAATAACTAGCTAAGAAGTCTTATGGAGTTACCCAAGGGAGAACATCCAAGGTAAACGTAATACTCTCAACCAAAATTTTCTAAGCCCACTTCTTATTCTACACCCACAAAGTCCCCCGTATAAATAAAGCTATAATAACACCAAAATTTTTACAACTCGGAAATTTTATTATACAGATGAAATATCCATTTTATATTTTTCACCAAAATCATTGAGAAAAATTAAAATGACATCATGCAAGTGTGTGGACTACCACCTCCATGAATTGTATGTTTTCTTTCCCCTGACAAACTAACATGGTTTAATTTAAAAATATATTTGGTATGTGAAAATGATATTTTTTACACAATTAATTTTCCAAAATGATAATACATGACAATCAATATGTAATAAAAATAATAAACACTAATAGTAACATTAACTTGTTTAAATGGACTTATCAAGAATACTTTCTTAATTTGGAACCATTGAAACAATATGAGTATTTTCATTATTTAATAATAAATTATATAAACCAAAACAATTCTAGAGATCATGATTTTATTTTACAACACCTTGGACCATAGTCAAGAAACCAAAATTGTTACGAATAAATTAACCAAACCTTGAGAAACCTACATAAGTGAGGACTATATTAAAAATAAATAAATAAATATAATAAATTGACCATATAAAATTAAATATAGAAAAATATTATTAATGCGTATATATTTAATAATCTTAATTTGTTTATTCATGAAATTAAGTGCAAGTGAATATCCCTTTCAGACATTAGGTAAGGGATCCTCTGAACCACCCTCGTCGGCTTTTGGTTCCACATTCTCTTGATTTTTCATCATTTTAATTTTCCTTATTCTCAAGTATATCATCCATATTATTTATATATATTCTCATTATATATATAACTAGTTTAACTTATATCCCTTTATTGGGGAAAGTACATTTTTATGTTCGTTTAAAAAAATATTTTTAGTGAACCCAATTCAAGGGAACTTCTCTATGCCTAATTTCAGGTCAAGTATCTCACCATAAATTATTTTTTCTTATTATTTATATTCCATAAAATACATAATTGTGTTGGTAAAACCCTTTTTAGAAAAATCATGATTTTTAAAAGAAAAATTTTTTATTTAAATATCATTTTCTCATTTAGATATACTTCACCTAATTTTTATGTTTATATTCTTACTACTCCATTTTTCTTATGAATTTATCCTTGAACAGAACTCCATGTTCAAAGAAAATTTTTTTTAAAAAATATATAACTTCCAAAATTATATATTTCCCTATTTTCTTGAGAATTTACATGATATATCCTTCATATGGGTATTAAAATAAAATTGTGAGACCCACTTCCTTATTCTAGATTATATTGTGGTTATGATTTATGAATGGTTTCTTTTCTCTTACGGCACAAATGTTCTTGTACATATTATGATGTGATGGGTGGGCCTGTCATATATCTCCAATTTATTGGAAAATGTTAATATATCATGATATACCATGTATGGTGTGTGGGATTTTTTCCAAAGCATGCTATGATTGATGGTGGTTAGCCTAAGAATACGATGATTATGATGGAAGTTGGCCTACGTTATATTATCTTAGTGGTTTCCCTTGACATATGTATATGATGACATACATTATAATGTTTTCACAAGATTATTATTCCATGATCTTATAATTTCATTCCTTTCATCCATGATTTCATTATTATGATCATTCTCTTATTATATCATGTTAAACGTTTAGATTATCATGTTATGATTTATTACCATGATTGTTCCCTCAAGGGGATATTTAACTCACCCTTTCACTTGGGTATTATTTTAAAGGTTATTTATTGCATATTTAGATGAATTATACGAGTAGGAATTCCATTTAGAGTTTTAAATAATGACATTGTTTGTATGTTAAATATGTTGTGTTTATGTATAAAATTCTCCAAAGACACTATACCTCTCAATCCTTAGTGGGTTTGTTATAAAATAATGTTAAGAATGGTGATATAATTTGTTTTTAATTCTTGAATTTCAATATTTGGTATCAAAGGAAGACCTAGTTATTTTTGGACATTATGATGTAAGAACGTTATTGAAATACCTAATAATAATGCTAAGAATAGGATAACATCATAATGTTTTGGTAAAATATAGTTTGTCTGGTTTTCCTAGAAAATATATCCCTATTTGGATACTAGAATGTTTACACATGCTCTGGAAGAGCACTACCTAGGGTTAATAACCCCAAGTATGATTTTTTTAAGAATTAACTCAAATATGACCAGGTGAATAATAAATAGGCCTAACTACATATCTAGCTAGACAATATGGATGGATATTCTTTGGATAATTCACATATTTTTTGAAAAAACATTATAAAGGATTTGAATATATTATTAAGGAAATTAATGTTGAGAAACTAATAGGAATGTTTCCATGGATAAACAATACATAATCTTATAAATTTATATGTTAGGGTATTCATGGTAATTATGAATTATTTCCTTAATGTTTCTATTTTCATTTTACATGTTTATTAATTTTCGTATTCTTACTATTCATGACCTTTTATTCTAGAAAATTATTGGAAATTGGAGGAACCATGAAAACAAAAATTTCAAAGGGTAGTGTGATGATTTACCAAATGATATAAATAATGTGACAGGATCTAGAGTCAAGAAATTAATATCAACACTAGTATAAATTATTCAATTTATTGGTAATTAATTAAATCATGTTGAACTCCATCCTGCTCCTTAGAGAGATTAGGTTATGGTGGAGTCTTGTATGTGTCAATGGAATTCTATGATAAATAGATTTTCTGATTCCTCAGTTATATAAAAATGGATTAAATTTATTGAGAAGATAATAATTATCCCCCCAAGCACTAAGAAAGAAAAAATTAATATTTGAAGCCTCACACCATTAATGGAGTGAATAAAGAGATCATAGAATAAATTGAGTATATATAATGGAGATAATTATAGGGGATATTTTTCAACAAATGTTTTACTCACACGGTTTTTTTAAAGATAGGAAGGGAATTACTTTAACTCAAGGAAAATGACGGAGAATGTATGGGGTTGTCTAAGGAAACATTCTCATGGTTTTATCAGTACAACATCAGATATTTTATCAACACTAAAATTAAAATTGATATATTATTTAAGATTTTAAAGAAAAATCTTCATGAATTAAATTTGGAAGTTGATAGTTATGATAATGTTTTCGTATATTCCCTCAAATTTGATATGGATACTTGAAATAAAAATAATAAATGGATTTTAACACTAGAGGATCATTATATAGATCTATGTATGGAATGAAAATTCAAATTCCCACATGTTGTAATTATAGGAAGAATCATTCTAGAAACTACCCCAAAGTAGAAATAAAGTGTTTCAAGTGTACAAGGGGAGGAAATCAAGATAATAAATGTCAAATATCGATGAATGATCCATTTGACTCAATGGATAAAAAGAATGTTACAGTATATCCTTAATTTTCATTCTAGGTTTCATTTATTTTCAACATGGATACTATGTGGACTACTTCCCTAATCTAATAGGTTTCAAAGATAACCAACAGAAACAACATCCAATGTCACGATAGAAAGGAAATTGCTATGTTAGTACTACCAATGAGGTGGATTATGATAATAGTGTGGTGATAGGTATGATTGTTATTCCTTCAAGAGGAGAAAACATGTCATTTTATTCCATCTCTACACATTCTTTTATATAGTGAATGTTTAGTAGAACTATTCAGACCAACTATAGAACATGATGATTAAGTTGTTAGTGAAACATTTTAATGAATAAATTATTGTATCTAAGGTACCCAAGTCTTACCCAGTTAATATATATAGGATAAATCTCCTATAAAACCTATTCATACTCGCTATGGTGTAATTATATGTTATATTAGGTATGTACTGGAAGTCATTATATAGATCCAATATCAACTACTAGGAAAATGAAATTAGTTTTCATGTTATGAATTATCCTTAAATTTTATATTTGTTTAAGGGTGATAAATTTGAATCACCTTTGGATTTTTCATCACAATTAGAGATATTGTTTCCCTGTGAACATGAATATATATATCTTAGACGATTTAAACAATGGATTGGATGACTATAAATGAAATTATAATTATAATGAAATATGTTGATATATTTCCCAAAGAGTTTCAGGGCCTTATTTATAATCGAGGCATTGAGTTCTCAGCTATACTTATACCTAGATTATTTCTAAAATCTAAGACTCCTTATAGAATATCCCTCACTGAACTAAAATAATTAAATAATCAATTTAAATAAATTATATATAAGGGATTCATACACATAATCACATCACCATGGGGTATACTAGTTCTCTTTATCAAGAATAAGGATGGGTTAATGTATATCTAGATTTATTATTATGTTCTCAAAAAAATCAAGATCAATAAGAATAATTCATTTCTGTAGATTGATGACTTATCTAATTAATTACGTGAAGATCAATAATTCTATATAGTTAACCTTCAATTTCAGTTTCACTAATTAAAGGTGAGTAAAGAGGATATTCCAAATACCACATTTTGTACAAGGTACGGGCATCATGAGTTCATAGTTATGCCATTTAGACTCATAAATTCTCCATAAAGATTCTTGGACTTAATGAAGACAGTCTTTTTTGATTAACTTGATAAACTTGTGGTAATATTTATATATGATGTTATTATATACTTCAAAACCATGTAAGAACATTAATAGTGTTTTATTACTGTACTAAATACATTGTATTAGGAGAAGTTATACATAAAGTATAGTAAATGGGAGTTCTGTTAGGATAAATTATCATTCTTGGGGATTGTTATCACAATTGAAGTGGTATCTATATTCTATCAAAGATGAAGGTAGTCAGGGAATTACTCATATGAAAATCTGTTAAAAAATATAATGTTTCCTTAGATTAATTGAGTATTATCAATGATTTTGATTAATTTTTTATGATTTTCAAATGTACTAACCAAGATAACTCATAAGTGATTGAATTACAATTGAAATGATGAATTTAAGGAAAAATTCATGGAGTTGAATAAGATAATAATCAAATTACCTATACTTACACTAACATAATGAGGAAAAGTATTTGTGACTTATATAGATTCTTCAAAAAAGGTTTTTTGATGTTAACTCGTGCATAAAAATAAATTTTTATCCTATGCCTCAAGAAAGTTGATGGTTTTTTATTATAACTATCTAATTCATGATTTGGATCTAGATGTAATAATATTTGAAATGGATATTTAGAGGCATTTTACATATTGGGATATGTTTGAAGTATATAAATATCAATAAATCCTAAAATATATATTCACATAGAAGGATCTAATCAATAGTTAGAGATGATCAAAGATTATGATTTCTCAATCTACAGCCATCCTGGGAAGGTGAATAAATTGGAAGATTATCTAATAATAAAGGATCCTTCAACCTTATCCATGATGTGAATATATGAGGATCCAATATTCTTAAACATGAAAATGATGTACAAGGGAGTAATAAAAGAGAAATAATCATTCTACCTTTTTCAAAAAAAAATCTCAACCATATCTTCTAGAATAAATTATTAAAGTCAAATGGAATAATGTGGAGATACAAACTAAGGTTGATATGGTGGATATGGTGAAAATGGTAAAATTTTCAAAGTTAAGAACAAATTATGAAGGATTCGTGATATTTGGGAAATGAATATGTGTGTCATATAATATGTAGATAAATAATTAGATGTTGAATGACTCTCATAGCTAAATATTATCAATCCACCCAGAAAACATGATGATTTATAGAGATATTCAAGAACATAATTTGTGGGAAAACATTAATAAAGAGATTATGTAATACATATCAAAGTGCTTGGTGTGTCAATACAGGAATTTGGAGAGGAAAAAATCCAAAGGGACAATTCAACCATTTCCCATAACTACATAGAAATGAGAAAACATCACTATTGAATTTGTCACATGTCATACAAAGACATAAAAAGTAAAAAATTGTTATATGGGTTAGGGTAGACTATATTACAAATAGTACTCACTTTATTTTCATTTTTTGAATACTTATCACTTAAAACAATTCAAAGATATACATAAGATAATAGGTAGGGCCACATGGAACACCACTACTGACTGTATCTGATTGAGAACTGAGGTTTACCTCAATGTTCTGGAAGACTGTTCCACATCCTCTAAATCCATAGTCGAACTTAAGTATATCCTATCATTCATATATTTATGTATAATATGAATGAACTATCAATATACTTGAGAATATGTTGAGATCTAACTCTATGGACATCAAGGGAGGTTGGGACCAGTATCTTCCATTGGTCTAGTTATTATACCACAATAATTTCCACTTTATTATTCAAATAGTCCTATATGAAGCCCTATGTGGGAATAGATATATAACACTTTTTTGGGATAGTTTTTGGTAAAAAAATTTATCGAATTTAAATGGTTGATGAAACAGTAGAAAAGGTCAATACTATTTTGAAAAACAAGAAAATGGATCAATTTTGACAAAAGTTTGGTTGATAACCATCATAGAGACTTTTAGTTTGAAATTGGTGACAAATTGTTTCTTTATATATCTCTCAGGAAGATAATTATGAATTTTGGTAACAAGGGGATGCTACAAAATAGTTTTTTTTTCTTTGAGATTCTTGATCACATCAGAGTTTTAGAGTACCGATTAGTGCCCATTTAAAACCTATCTAAAGTAAAATAAGTATTCTATATATCCCTCTAGATTAAGTATATACCATATCCCTCACATATCTTAAATCAACATGTTGTTCATTTAGAGGTTGATATCTTATATGAGGAGAAACTAGAGAATATATTGAACCATAGAGGAAAAGTTTTATGTAATAATACAACTCACATTGTCAATATAATTTGAAGAAACCATAATTTTAATGATACAACATGGGAAACTAAAGAGAAAATGAAACTCAAGCTCAATAACCATTTTAACCCGGATTTATGGAATGAAATTTTGAAGGAAGATTTTCTTAAGGTGGGAGAATATAATGACCCTGAAGTTATACATAGAAATTTATCTTATGAATATAATTGTGTGTATTATAAGGTATTATAAATGATAAGAACTAACATTATCTTATCCATAATTTAAATAATAATATTTTTATGATATTACCTTTTAGATAAAATTCTAAATTTTGGTATCATAACAATATATATATATATATATATATATATTTCAAAATGTATTTTCAAACAATTTTTAATTTTTAATTTTAAGTAATTATTTATAAAAATAATTTTCATCACTTATTTAAGTTTTTAATAATAAATTTATTTTATTTTTTTAACATCATATGTGAAAATGATCTTAGGACTATTTTTTGTGATTTTTCAGAAATAATTAATTTTTATGTGAATATTGAAAAATACTGATTTAGTAATACTAAAACATTTATGAAATTATTGCATGATATATTTTAAAATCCATTTTACTATAAAATGATATGTTTTATAAATTTAAATTAATTATTTTAAGATACTACATTAAGACATAAAACTCGCACATAATCTTTTAGAAAAATTAGGTAATGTTTTAACAAAAACTATTTTTCATCTGTGTCTTTTAAAAAAAGTCTCACATTAAGTAATTAGTTTTTAAAATTATTTTAATATTAATTAATCATATTTTATTAATAATAATAAAACTCAATATAATCAATAACATTGATGATTTTATCCTAAACATATATCTTATTCTTAAAATATTCATTTTTCTAATATAGGATTTTTATGTGTTATATATGCTAATACTAAAATTAATTTCTATAAAATCATATAAATCTTATTTTTTGTATTTAATATTTTCATGTTAAAATTATTAAATAATTAAAATTTAGATTTTTCTATTAAAATTAGTTTCCAAGGGTGAAAGCAGAGTTACTGTGGTAAGGGTAAAATATTGTAAAAGTTGTTTAACATAGTGAAAGTTGTTAAAACATATTGAAAACATGTGTGATATTGGATTTTTGAGTGAGTATAAACCTTAAATAATTCCCAAAACCATTATTGGACATTTGTAAGCATGTTTCCTCGAATAATTGAGTAATATTATTAAAAAATAATGAGTTTTTACAAAAGTGCCCCTTTCACATATAAAAGGTGACAAACTCCTCCCCCTTTATCTATAATATCCAATGACATTGATCAGTAAAAACTATACCGTAGTCTCTCCTCAATACTCTAGACATTCCTTTTAGGCCTCATCCTCACAAAAGACCTGGATAAGTTTTCTTAAGCAGTTACCGAAGGGAAATGTAGTTCTCTCAACCCAAATTTTCTAAGTTATTTTCTTCTTCTACTCCCCTCAAGTCCCCTATATCCATTAAGTTATGATAAAATATTCATTTTTATAATTATTAAATTTTATTATACTAATGGAATTTATTTTTTATACATTCCTCTAAAATCATCGAGAAAAACAAAAATGTCGTTATCTTTGTTTGCAGACTACCACCTCCATGAATGACATGTTTTTTTTCTAAGCCCAACTTACTTGGATGAATTTAAAATATTACTCAGTATATATAAAAAATACTTTTTAAACCATTGATATTATATAATGATAATATATTAAAATGTTTAAGTAATAAAAATAATAAACAGTTATAATAACTTTAACCGCCTTAAATGGACTTATCAAGGAACATTCCTTAATTTAGATCTTTTTCGGATAAACTTTAAAACTATATAATTATTTTCCTAAGTAAATTAACCTACACAATTGTTGATATCATTAAGTTATTTTACATCACCTTATACAATGTTCAAAAAACTAAAAGTGTTATGAATAAAATAACTAAACAACCCTTAGAAACCGACATAAGAGGAAACTATATTAAAAATAAATAAATAAAGATAATCAATAGATCTTTGTAAATTAAATATAGGGGAATAAGGTTATTTGATATATATTTAATGAACATAATTTAATTATTCATGATGTTAAGTGAATGTTTTGAATGCTTTTGAACACGAGGTAATGGATCATCAGAACCACCCTCGTTAACCTTTGGTTGCACGTTCTCATTATTTTTTTCAAATTTATGTTATCTTATTCTCAAGTATATCATCTATATTATATATGTGTCTTCTATTTACATATATAACTATTTTATTTTACCAATATTTTTTATAGAAAGTTCATTTTTAAGTTCCATTTGAAATTATTTCTTTTAAGTGAACTCGATTCAAGGGAAATTTCTTATGCCAAATTTGAAGTCAGTTATCTCCCCATAATTTTTTTATTAATCTTGGTTATATAGTCTTTATTATTTATGCATGGTTTAACTTCTCTTGTGGTACACATATTCATTAACATATTAATATGTGACATATGAGTCTATTACATCCAACCAAGTCATTTGGTAATGTTAAAATCTTATGAGGTACCATGTATGATGCACAGGTAATTGGCCCTAGAACACGATGTTATAATGATCTTTAACATGGGAATATGATGATTTTTATATTTTTTAGCATGTATTATGTTGTATTTGAGGTTATCCTTAAAATATGCTAAAGATTTCATGAATCTTTATGTTTCCACCTGCTTCTGATTCCTTGGTCTTATAATTTCATTCCTTTATTCCAAGTTTCCATGCTTATCACTATTCTCTTTATGATATCACTCTATGACTCATGAATCTAATGTAATAATTTATTATCATTGTTATTCCCATATTAATATTTTTATCTCACCCTTTCCTTTTTTAATTTTTTCATAGGAAATCCCATGTAGTTTTTGAGGACTTATGGTAGTAGGAGAACCATTTATAGTTTTAAATAAAGATGTTTGATTTATATTTAAGATGTTGTATTTATGTATATAATTATCTAATTAAACTAGTCCTTTTAATACTTGGTGTATATTTATATTAATTCAATGTTAATAATGATGAAATAATATGTGTTTAATTCATTGTTCACTATATCATAGATCGAATTCTGCGGTGGAATTTTCCATTTCTATGGTGATGCATGTTTACATCATAGTGGTTATAGATCTGAAAAATCAATAAATTGGTTTGAATTTGAAATTTTGGATTTATGACTATAGTGTTTCTCACCTTCATTAGTTTTAATGGTCAAAAACACTCCTTAAATAGTTTAATGATTTCATTTAAGTGATTAGAATAAAAAATCATGATGAAATCTTAGTAGATTCATTAAAGAAACTTCAAATATGTTTTTATAGTAATCTCCAACTCATGGAGTGAATTTATATGTTATTTTGTATTCAATGACATAATAATGGGACCCATAGAGGTGTTTGGACACCATCAGGTAGCGCCATATAGCCAATGTATAGCAACCAAAAATTCGGTGATAAAGGAAGTAGCCTACCATTGTAGAAAAATTAAATCATCCATCCAGTGTAGATGGATAGAAGGATCTATATGTGTTATGATCACAGTCCAGCCATTAGAAGATCACTAGAAATATGATGGGTTCAACAGGATTATAGACTGAAAAATAATCCTTTCCAACTACCCAGTGGAGTTGGGACCGCATCAATGAGCTATTATTTAATGATGGAAAAAATGACTTTAATTTGGTCTTCCTCGAATTCATTTCCTTTATAAAATTATAAAATTTTATTCAATATTTTTTAGGGTATAAGTAGACCTCATTGTGGTCTTTGAAACTAAAATTCTAAATTATTCTCTCTCACCAACGTTCTATAGTCATTAATTTTTTAACAAGTTCTCTCATTTTATACGTATTTCCTGATATTATCAAGAGTTTGGTATTATTTTTTATCTCTTATAACTCCTACATCTTTCTCATTATCTCATATCAGTTCTTATTATTATTATTTATAGAGAATCATGGTTGTGCATAAATGTGATTGCATCTAAAAATTCTATCCTTTTATATTTCTTCTTTATTGGTTCTCATTATCTTTAAAGTGATAGAATCTTGTTTTATTTATATAATCCCTAAAAGTAAAGGTCATTTTTCTCTTTGAGGATTATAGTCATTCCCATTAAAAATTCGGGTCGAATATATTTCAGTTTCTTTCTATGACCTAAAAATGTTAGTTTTGTTATCTTTGATACCATTAAATTGAAGGGACTAATACATTCAATACCCTAGACATTAATGATGTTGATATAGTGGCACTACTTAATTTATTTTTGAACTTACTTACAAAATTATGTTCCTTATTTAATTTCTATATCTTTATTTCTTTATCGCTATCATTTATCAATTTAGTTAATTGTATAATCCATATATATGCATAATTGTTTAATTTATGAATTTCCCTTTATTATTTACATCCATTTTTATAATATTATATAGTTATTTTATTTCACTTTCAACTTGAATTTACATTTTTTCTTTAAATTTTTAATGTTTAGTTAACTCATGCCATTTTACTCTACACAAGCCTACATTTTGAATCAAATGGGTACTTGAATTATTTAAAATATTTTAAAATATGTTTTTTTTCAAAAACATTTACTGATTTTTCAAGAGTAGTTATTTTTATAAAATATATCTTTGAATTTATGGCTAAATTATGGTTATTGGAAAACATGCATGTCAACATTTATTAGATATATTGGTAATCCTGTATAGAAGATAGTTATGCAAGGTTATACTTCTACTACTAAAAAAGAAGATAAGGGATTCTATATGATATTTATATTTTTGAATTAGATGGTAAAAAAATTAATTCCATGAATTATGGGTCATCCCAAAATGAATTTAATGAAATTTATACTTGAAAAATATCTCATGAAAATATGTAAATTCTTAGAAGTAACTAAATAAATAACAAAAAAAATCAAAGATACATGATTAGAAATTTTCATAAAATTATTTTAGATTTTATTTATGAATACTAGTGAATTTATTGATTATGTTTTTTCTAAATTAACTAAAATATATAATGGTTTAAAGGCTCTTGGTGATTCTCTTTCTTTAACTTCCTAGGATTTTAGTTTATATATTTTCATCTAAATAATTCTAAGTGTGACATATTTCTTCACACATATAAAAAAATCCTGAGACATTATTAAATTAACTTAATCATATTTAAAATATCATTATGATAACATATAATATTTTTTTATGTGATATAAAATATTAAATTTCTTTAAATTAAAACATTGGTGTGAAATAATATTAGAAACACTTAATGTTTAAGAAGTTATTTTTTAAAAGTAGTTTAACTTTTATATTTTCTATTAAAAGTTAAATATATAATTCTTAGAAATATAATTAGATAAAAATAAATTTATTTTTTAATATATAATATTAAAATTAATTTAGTGTAAATTTTTTATTGTTTTTTGAAAATGTTGATTTTTAGTCGAAAAAGAAATTTTTATGAAAATTATATTCTAATTGCCTTTATTAATATTTAAAAAAAAATAGAAGGTATAAAAACCATTTAATTGGTATAATATAAAATTAGGAGATAAAAAAATTATTTTAAATATTATTTGAACTTATAGAACCCTTGGATAACATTTTTAGAACTAAATCAAAGGGTTACTTTAACAAAGAAAACTGATTTATGTCTTTTCTTTAAATTAATTAATATTTTGTAATAATTTCCTTATGGATTGATTTTAATTTCACAATAACTTAATTTTATTTATTATAGATTAATTTAGGTCATAAAATTTATTGAAATATAAAATTTTAACTCAAATATAATTTTCATGTTTAAAAATCTGATTATCTTAAAAATTATTTTTAATCTTTAAGAAAATTATTTTTTAATGTAACTTTTCTTAATCATTTAAATTTAATATATAAAATTAATATAAAATCAAATATTTTAATACTCAAAATTAATTTGTAATATAAATATTAATAAATTAAATTTAAATTAATTAACATGGGTGAAAGTAAAAGTTACGTTGCAAAAAGTACACATGGGTAAAGTGAAAAGTGAAATTACAATCCAATAAATCAATAAATTATTTCCCTAAAATGATTTTATTATAGTATTTTTAGAAATATAATGTCTTATACTCCATATTTTTGAACTATTTGGGTATTTTCCATTGAATAATGTAAATAACTAATTAATTACGTGAATGTGTTTCCAAAACTACACTTTCCATCACTTATAAATGGAAGAAATCACACCCCTTCAAGCTAAGAAATATTAAATTTTATTATACAAAACAATAACCATTTAATTATTCTATTAAAATATCCTATGAAACTAATCCTTTGTCCTTATTTATTTATCTAAATTCTTTCATTTCCCAGGAGAATTCCAAAGATAATCTATGTCCCTGACTTGAGTGTTTCTTCTTCTTGTTCTTTGATTTCTTTTTTCTTATCCATATCTTCCATAAACCCATAAATAATATTTATTATGTATAATTTATATAATTAAGGTGAATTATATTTATTTAAAAATGATTATTCACCCCCATTCATCCACTATCAAAAACATAAGCATCGATAATGTGATTGTGCGGACTACCACCTCTATGAAGATATGAAGTTTTTTTTCATCACTATAATTCATGTGTTTCACCAAAGATAAAGATGATGAATAGTTTTTTTATGTGCCAATTAAAACTCATAAAATATTGATCATTTTTTTCTACCTCCCATCCAATTTATGGAAAAGGAAAGTGTTGCATGTGTGTATGTACGGAGTACTGCCTCCACATTCTTAAAACATTTCATTTTTCCTTATCAGTTAACATGGATGATTTTAAAAAAAATTATGATGTATAAATATTATATTTATAATTCTATTTATATTATATATGTTTTGAGTTTGATATTTTATGATAAACTTATCCATAGTCAACATATCAAGATGATTACCAAAGAAATGACCAAACCACCTCAGGAAACCGAAAAGAGAGAAAAAAGATTTAATAAATAAACATATGAAGATAAATAGACACTATGAACCTAAAAATATATGAATAATTTTGTTATTAATTTTTCAAATAAACTTAATTTGACTATTCATAAAGTAAAACATGTATACGGGATGAATCAGGACCTGAGGTAAGGGATCTTCTACACTACCCATATTATTTCTAGGTCACACATTATCTTTATTTTTTCCATTGTATTAAATATTATTCTCATTTAATTATTATATTTTTTTAAATACTTAATTTAAATATATACATAGTTTAATATCAAATCAATTTCTAGAGTTATAAATGTTTTAATATTGCATTGAAATACCATCTTTTAAAGAAACCCATTTTCAGGGGACTTTGATAATTCTTATTTCATGAAAACCATCACCCCCGTAAAATGTTTCAAAATATGAATATATTTTACAATTATTCTATATTTTATGAATAACCATTTAGGATCAATATCTATTTTAATGTTAAATTGTCATCCCCTTTATCCAAAATATCCTTTGATTAATTCAAAAATAATCACCAAAGTGGTTTGTTTTTATTATTACTTATACATACCTTCTCATGGGTTTTTCTACCTTAGGAATCCATGATCAAACATATGTTCCATTAAGATATGAATATCCAAATAAATTTAATTCCTTCTTCTCTTTATAATCCTTATGTCATAGCTTGCAGATATTCCTTGAGATAAGATCATGAAACTCAATTTTTTCTCATGGGTTTTTACCATGTTTATGACTTATGTATAATTTATTTTCCTCATGTGTCACACAAACCTATAATATTAAATATGTTAAGAGTGGTCCTGGAATTATATATCTCGCTAATTAATTGGGTTATGTTTCTATCTTCATAGATATCATGGTGCATAAGAAGTAGGCATATCCAACTATGGTGCATGTGTAAATAAACTTTCCAACTATGTTATATTAACGGTACAAGGAGCATTCAATTATGCTTATGATGACATTATTAAGTTTTGTAATATCTCGGTATTTATGTGTAATATTTTTGGATATTATATGGATTTATTTTAAGACCAGGTGATGAGACGGCATGCGATTCTAAGACTCGATGTTCCCTAAATAAATGTTTGAAAATATTAAAATATTTAATAGTAGGTGTGCAAACTTTTCCTAATAAAGTATAATTAATCATAAACGGATGTCCGGATCCAAAATATGATGGAACCATTATGTTCAGAATAGCGGCTTTACCCTAGGTGCAACCTATCTTTAGTTGGTGTGGTTTGTTTGTGGAAAAACTATCGGGGATGTAAAAGGAATAAAATAATTTATTAAAAAATATTTTTGATGCAATGAATTTTATTTTAAATTTATCCTTATGATGGAAATCCTTTGTTATATGCATAAACCTATAGATTATAGGGGACCAGTGGATTGAACTTTGGATAGTTTTTTCAGGTGAAAGAAAATGAATCAATATCAAATCACAGATACTTGCCCCAACAGAATCATTAGAACTCTTTAACCACGACAACGTAATCGTTCTTCACCGATGATCGATCCAACTTGGGGTTGGTCATATTTTCTATTGATTTAATTCCACATTCTTGATTCCTATTACGAACATGGACTAATACATAAATATATTATCCAATGGATCGATCATATTTGTGGGATTGGGTTTTCTTACGGGTTATCGGGGTTTATTTGAGGTGTTTGTCTAACTAAATCCCCTGATCTTTATCATTGTAAAAAAACACATGTCCAATGATGATAAACCTTTTCTCTTGTGCATTTCTCCCTATATTATTCGCATTCTTCATCGTTGGAACCCTGCGGTTCCCATATCGACATTTTTTGGTGGTTCTAAACATGATTGGACCCCTGGATTCAAGGAGAAACGATAGCCGAGGATGTATCCATGTAGATCAGAAACCAAGGAACTTGTATATGTGAATGATTGGTTTTTTATGATTTAGAATAGTTATGGTGGTCTGAAAAAGGGACTACCAATACGGTTGTAGTGATTGGAGGTCGACGACGGCGTGTAGAGGCATATAACATGAATGTGTCAGCGGTGGCATACAACTATAGTGTTGGGACATGGTGGGGGGATGTAGCGTCAAACATGGAGCTATTCAGGTTATAAGGATGGCTCAGGCAGATAGGTTAGAGTCTAGTCAGTGGTTCGGGTCAGGTTGGTGGGCTGGGTTGGAACCGGGTTGGTTCCCGGGTGACCGGGGTAGTGCTCGGTGGCAATTTACCACGCCAGTTGACTGTGATGGTCAACCGTGTTGCCACGGCAGCTCGATCCACCTCGGGTGCATTGACCATGCAGTTGGGATAAATAGTAAGTTGATATAACCTGTAAATCGATATTAATGGTCAACCCCGATGGTATGTGAACCTACCATGATGGTAGATCGATAGGCCCTGGCAATCATGTGGGAAGTTTCACTCAATTGATCATATCTTATAAATGGAGTAACCAATCAATGATCCATTTATGCCATTGAGACACTAACATTGAGATTTTCATTTTGATACAAGTGGTGAGTTTTTTAGTTTGGACCAATATAGGTAGAGAGGGTTCCCTTGGTCCTTTCCTTGAGAGTTCATTACATCATTACATCTACATCACTGGATTATAATCCTCTTTAGAGTTTGAGTCTTGGATAGAGTATGGTATCCCTCCCAAACACTAGAGTGAAATCCTCTATCACCCTTAGTATAGTTTGTAGAATTACATAACCTCCTTGAGTCTGTTTTTTATCCTCCATATAGCAGTCTTCATCAGTAGGTTCTTTTACATCCCCATGTGATTCTAGGTGTGATCCCTTACATAGAGGGTTGATCCAGATTGGGTACATGGTATCCCCCAGTGGTTCAAGGAATGATTTTTGTTGTCCCCCATTCAGTTCTAGGTGTGAACCCCTCTCTGTGTATCATTTTATTCATTGTATAGTGTGTTATTTTTGGGACAGTCCCAAATTATCTAGACCTTTTCATGGAGTTTCTCTGATGATATCATGGCTCGAGGAGTGAGTTCTCTAAGAACAAGCAAACTACAAGAGGAATCATGTGGTTGGTAGTTGGTTGTGAACAACCGATGGCATGGTGTATCTCTTAAGTAAATTTGGTTATTCTTGTTATATGAAATGTAGACATATACCTATGTTGATTTGATTGTACTTCACTTTGATATATTGCTTTGTGGTTTCAGGGTGTCCTACTAATTATTTTTATACTCACCCCTACATGGTCTTTTCTGGCACATGTTGTTCCTTTTGTAATGGTTCAAACTTATTATGGAGTCCTAGGAAGACTAGGACCGGGCGGTGCTTAGTGAGACCGAACACAATGAGGTTTTTTCCTATGGCTTTTAAAAAGTAGTCCGGGTACCTTTACATTCAGGTTGGACTTGTGTTACAGACACTTTTTGGTGAGATTATATTTTCCCTTGTTTACTTTACAGTGCTTTTACTATCATACTCTATTGATATATCATAGATGCATTCATGAATTAGTTCATTGGTTTTACATGTAAGATTTTTTTGCATGGACATGTGTGTGTGTGTACAGGTAATTTAGGGTAATTCCTCGTATTGTTGGGATAATCCTACTCTATTTTAGTCACCATCCCCAACCCTATTCGAGGTGGGCTTGGGGTAGTCATGGTTGGGCCCCTTTGGGAAGTTTCATGACATAGTGGTATCAGTGGGGGGTAAGATCTCCTTTAGGACCGAGAGTCTATGATATTGGTTTGGGGAAATAGTGTTAAGTGTTTTGATTTTGGTTTTTAGGCAAGAGACTCTGGTGTTAGTGTGGGGATTGATGTATCAATACACCAGGACTCTGATTACCTAGATTTTGACACAGTATATAAAAAACGGATTATAGAGAAAACAATGGTGCATGAATCATTTAGTAATGGTTGTTTTTTTTCATTTCCTTCCTGATTCATCTATCCAGATATACTCTATTGACCATGGTACAACTTTTTTTTCAAGATTCCTCTATGTAGAAAACTATCATGGATTCCATCATGTGATCACAAGGATGATCTTCCTAGTGATGAGGCATAATTATAGGGGCATGTATCGGAGATAACTCCTTTAGGCGGTTTAATAGTTATAGCACCACCCGTGGAGCAGTAGATACTACCATCACTACCAGTTTAGAATTCATGCAGGATGAGTTCATTGCATGAGTTTCATAGGTATTGACCTCCCAGGTTTTAGGGTAATCCATACCCTCGTATGGATGAGGATTTTCTAGAGGCAGTCACCTGTTTTTTTTACCTTATGAGGATGCATGTGGATCAGGTGGCAGTCCTTACTACCAGCCTTTTTCTAGGATGAGTTCTATCTGGACACATTATGATAGGTGCACATATAAGATCTTCTGAATCTGTAGAAGGGTACTATGACAGTGGTGTAGTATTCATCGAAGATTACTGATCTTTTTCATTACTCCTTGTACATGGTACGAGACCAGTTCTTCAAGGCTCAGACCTTCAAGAAGGGATTACGCTGGGACATTAGGGAATTGGTTGTATCGCTTAGCATTCTTACCTATGTTGGGATACTCAAGGAATCCATCCTAGTAGAGACTTTTCTGGTAGAGAAGAAGCCAGAAGTGGGATGTAGTAATGGAAACTGGGTATTTGAGACCTTAGAAATAGGTAGTTGATGGCAGTCGTAGGGATCCAAGCGGGTCTGGTGCTTCAAGTGGTGATCTCAGGACTCAAGGTCAGTGATTCATCACTCCTAGGGTTGATCTAATCATCCAATGGAAAGACAGAGTTACTCATGTGGTGGTTCGAGACATCATGCATGAGATTTCTTTATTCGTCATATAGATGATTGGGAGATGGTGGAGGGACCCCCGAGGTAGAGATATAGATAGGAGAAGGTTGATATTATAGCCCTAGGTATCCACAGATTATACAAGGTATGATCTGTGTATTTTCTACCTTAGGTAGTATTTTAATAGACACATGTTCTATTAATTCCATTCTTTCCATGAACCTCATCTAGGACTCTGATATTCCAGTTGAACCATTGACTCAGCCCTAATTCTTGGAGACTCCAATTAGAAAAGGGTCTATGATTAAACACTAGTGTTGATAGTGTGACCTGACTATTTGATAAAATATTTCTATTTGTGATCTCTTGGTTGTGGTGTTGAGGCCTTATGGAATCATTCTTCATATAGACTAGTTGTCCACAGTTCATGCCCAGATTGACTATTTTAGACGAAGTGTGTGGTGTGTCTGCAGTGATGGAACTAGTTTTTTCTTTATTGGTGGAAAAGAAACATAGGAAGCATAGGATTGACTCACACAAAAGAGGGTGCAACCAATTACCCATCAGTTTTCTGGCATCAACCTCGTTGTAGGGTATGATATGATTCCTCAGTTTCATGTAGTGGTGGCAGAGTATGAGGATGTGTTTCCTAAAGATTTACCAAGTTTAACTCCCCATAGAGAGATGTAATTTTAAATTGATCTACACCCTGGGATGAACCATTATCTACACCTTCATATTTAATGGCTCCCATGGATCACCGTGATATGAGGGTATAGTTGGAGGAATTGTAGAGGAAATGCTTCGTGATACCAAGTGTTTCACCCAAGGTAACCCCGATTTTTTTTCCAATAAGTCATATGGGAACTTGAGGTTAAGTTTATATTACTGGAACACAAACTAGGTGGTTGTGAGGAAAATGTATCATGTATCTCTTACCATGTATTGATGACTTCTTTGATCAGTTGAAAGGGGTGTGGTGGTTCTCAATGATTGACCATAGATCAAGCTATCACCAGTTGTAAGTAAGAGATGAGGATATACAAAAGATGAACTTTAGATGTATTTATATTCACTATTAGTACCTGGGGGTTCCGTTTGTCATACTGAATGCCCCATAAGTGTTCATGGGACTCATGAAAAAGATATTTCAGCCATACCTAGATCGTTTTGTGGTGGACTTCATCGATGATATCCTAGTGTATTAGGTTTACGAGGAGGAGCATGTGAAACACATAAGGATGGTCATGGACACACTCTATGTGAAAAAACATTATGGGAATCTCTCGAAGTTCCTATTTTGTATTCTAGAGGTCTATTTTTTAGGACACGTCATCTTATGGTCTAGAGTTGCAATGGATCTAGAGAATATTGATGTAGTGATTTCTTTGGAGCCACCATGGAGTGCTATCAAGGTATGGAGTTTCCTTATACTGTAAGGGTACTATCAGAGTGTCATACCCAACTTATTCTAAGTTTCAGCACCCTTGACATCTTTGAAATGAAAGGGGAAGCCCTTTTTGTGGATAGAAAAGTGTTATAAGTGATTTCAAGAGCTGAAGCAGATAATGAAGTGCGCTAGCATCCTGAAGCTGCCGAATGAAGGTGTCGAATGTGTGGTGTTCTGCAATGTATTAGAGACCGGTATATTTTGTGTACTGCTGTAGAGACAAGAGGTGATTTCCTATGGTTCACACCAATTGAGACCACAAGGGAAAAACTATTTGCCCCATGATCTTGCGTTGGTAGTGGTAGTCTTCACTTGGAAGATGTTATGAAACTACATAATGAGCAAGCGTTTTATCATCTACTCTAATCCCAAGAGTCCAAAGTATATATTTTCTCTGAAGGACCTAAACAAGAGATAGAGGTGTTGGCATGAGTTCCTCTAGGACTATGAATTTTATTTTTTTTATAATATTGGGAAGGGGAGCATGGTGGAAGATGCTCTCAATAGAAGATCTAGTTTGCAGTTGTTGAACGAGGCATCAGAGCAGTTGGCCTCATTACAGTCATCCTTTGTGGATGGAAATGAAGTAGGTTACCAATAGTCTATGTTATTTTACCCCTCCACTCTTACATTTAGTAAGGGACACATATCTTGGTGATACCAAATATGAGACTATACATGATCAGATAACCACAGGGCATACTTCTGATGGACATTCAAATTGTGGGGAGTATTTTGTTCTTTTCAGAGGATACACAGTAATAACAGTGTCATTAAGGTATGAGGTTATAAGAAAGTTTCATGCATCCTATTTGCCGATACATCCAAGTGTGGTGAAGATGTACCCGGACCTCCAATTTCAGTTTTGGGGTCAGGGGATGAAGAATGGAGTTGAAGATTTTGTTTCTTGATGCCTAAATTGTCAATAAGTGAAGGTTGAGAACTAGGTTCTAATGGTTTTAGATCAATACCTTGGGGTACCATAATGTAATTTGGATGCTATATTGATGGAATTTGTGATGGGTTTACCACGTACGAATATGGGACATGAGGTCACATGGGTGATCATTGACCAACTCACTAAGCAGTCTCACTTCCTAGATATCTGAGAGTATAGCTTAGTATAGATATTGCGGAACCACTACCTGTAGTATATAGTTTAACTCTATGGAGTTATGTTTATGATTTTTTCTGATTATGATTCTCTCTTTACATCCTAGTAGTGGAAGGGATTATAGGAGGCATTTGGGACCTAATTATGCTTGAGCACAGCGTTCCACCGATAGGCAGATGGCCAGACTGAGAAAACCATTCATGTTATGTAGGAAATTTTGTGGGATTGAATGTAAGAATTTGACTATATTTGGGAGAATCACCTACCACTGGTAGAGTTTTTATACATGAATATATATCATTCCACCATTAGTATGGAACCATTTGAGGCATTTAATGGGAGAACCTACATGAAACCACGTTGATGGACTTACCCAGGAGGGTTAGTACACAAGGGCATGGAGTTGGTTAATGCTACTACATAGAAGGTGAAGATCATCCAAGAATGGATGAAGACTGCACATATCCATCAAAAGTAGTATGCCGACAAGTGACAGAGGCCTTTAGAGTTTAAGTAAAGAGACCATGTGTTCCTTAGAGTTTTACCTCAATGGATATTACAATGATTTGGCAGAGGCAGAAATCTATCTATGAGTTTCATCAGCCCTTTCTGTATACTATGTAAAGTTGGTGAGGTGGCATACCACTAGGGTCAACCACCATAGTTAGATCAGGTACATCAAGTCTTCTACATGTCGTAGTTGAGAAGGTTTGTTCATGACCCATTACTCATCATCGACTGGGGTGAGATGGACATTGAGGATGGAGTTCCTTTTTTGATGTTTTAGGTGGAGATTGATTATTGATAAGAGAGTAAAATTATTGTGTGATCTATTCCATTGGTGTGTGCCTGGTAGAAGCACAGGAATCTCTAGGAGAGAACATGGGATCATGAGGCTCATATTTGTTCTTAGTACCCTCATCTATTTGTGTAACCCCTATTTTGACTTTCTAAGGATGTAAATCCCTAATGTGGGAAGAATGTAATGTCTTGGAATTTCAATGTATTATTTTTGGATATTATATGGAATGATTTCTAGAATATATGCAAAGATGATGAGTGATTCCAAGGCCCAGTGTTCCTAGAATAAATGATTGAAAAATATTAAAATATTTAATATCAAGTGAACTTGGTTTTCTTTAAAATGAAGAATAACTCTTAAATGGGTGCCCAAATTAAAAATTAGAGGGCATCGTAGATTTTAGAATAGTGGATTTACCATAGGTGTGACCTAACATTATATATAATGGGTCATTTGTGGAAAAATTTATCAAGATGTAAAAGCAATAAAACAATTTTTTAAAAATCATTTTTCAGGAAATGAATTTTCATTTAAATTTATCCTGATTTTGGAAATCCAAGGTTAGCCTAATAACCTTGGAGGCACTAGAGGATCGTTGGAGAAAACTCCAGATAATTCTCTCAGAATAACGACAAAGGATCAGGATTGGATCATAGATCATAGAACAAATGGAAGATGTGGAACTCATCAACGACGGAAATATAATATTTATTTATCAACAATCGATCTAATTTGGGGTAGGGATTATGATTTATTTTCTTAATTCCCTATTCTTGATTCCTATTATCAACACAAAATAATCCAGAAGAAAACTATCCTGTGGATCAATCGTTTTGGGAGGATAGGATTTGTTTACAAATTATTGGGATTTATTTGAGGTGGTTTTATAACCCAAATCCCATGTTCTTGATAATTTCCAAGAATGCATGGATAGTGATCATAAACCATTTATTATGTGAATTTATCCCTCCGTTCTTTGAGTTCTTCACTGTTGAAACCCTATGGTTTCTGGTTCAACATTTTTTGGTGGTTTCGAATACGATTAGACCCTCGGATTTGAGGAGAATCAACAACTAAGGCTAGATCTTTGTAGATCGGGGCCCAAGGACCTTGAATCTGCAACCATTTAGTTTTTCAAGAATCGGAGGAGGTAAAGTAGTCCGCGGAAGGGACCAACATTGTAGAAATGACGACAGATGATTGGGAGAAATGTGTGGCGGCAGAGTGTGTGTGGGCAGCGGCAACTAGTAACACGGTAGTGGAGGGATGTGGTGATGGCAGTGGTGGGAAGCAGTAGTAGACATGGAGGTGGTGACTAAAGACACAACGAAAAATGTGGAAGTATTTTCAGAGTGGTGGTGGATGAATAGAAGGTTGGGACAAAGAATAGGGTCAGGTGGATAGGAATGGTCAGTTCAGCGGGTTGGGTGAGGGTGGTGGGTTGGACATGACTCAGGTCAGATCCAGGGAAATTGAGGTGGACCTCAATTGCAGTCGACCGCGATGGTCGACCATGGGGCCACAGAAGCTCAAGCCACCATGGTTGCCTCGACCATAAGGTTTTAATTTGGGTGTAGCGACAAAATGGAATGGTCTTTAAATAAGTCGATCAACCATAGTTGTTGGTCTACAGGCCCCTGGAAGGCCTATGGGAATTTTTTCATAATCGAGCATATCTTCTAAATGGGGAGTCCAATCGATGATCCATCTAAAATGTTGAGACCAAAAAATTGAGATGATCATGTTGAGACAAGTGGTGAGTTTTATATTTTGGACCTGTATAGTTTTAGAGTGTTCCCTTATTCTTTTAATTGAGTTTTCATTATGGAATTACATCCACATCACAGGATTGTAATCCCCTCTAATGCTAAAGTCTCAGATAGAGTATGGTATCCTTTCCCAAGACGGAAGTGAAATCATCTATCACCCCAAGTAGAGTTTGTGGAATCGTGTAAACCCCTTTAGTAGAGCATTGATCCTCCTTTTAGCAGGCCACATCAAAAGAGTCTGTGACATCCCCTAGTGATTCTAGGAATGATCTCTTATGTAGTGAGTTGATACAGATTGGGTATGTGGTATCCCCTAGAAGTTATGGGGACAATCCATGGTTTCCCATGGTCAGTTCTGGGCGTGACCCCCTCTCTTTGTATCATATTCTTCCATGACCAATGTATTCCCTTTAGGTGGGGTCCAAATGAGATAAATCTCTTCAGGGAGTGTCTCCAATGATATCATGGATCAATGAGAGAGTTCTCCTAGAATGAACATGATTTGGGAAGAATCTTATCACTACTGGAAAGTAGGTCTTTTCCCACACATCTATACCCATGGTAAGAAGAAACATGGGTATAAGTGATATATTATAATCTATTATCATGGTTCTGTTAAAATTGGGGAAAAACATTTCTCTAATCCCAAAATTTTATCAGGATTCCCCACATCATTTCTCATTTCTGTCGAGTGCCTCCCGCATGAAACCTCCCCTCCCCTCCCCATCCTCAAGCTACCAGAAACATCCCCCCATGCCTCTCGGCTCCCTCTCCTCTGGCGACATCTCCATCCCCCTAATCCTCTCCAGTCGTTCACAACACCCCCATGGCCGAACAACCCATGTGACGTCCCGCACTCTCGTCTCCCTCTCCTTCCACCATCTCTCCCTAATTTCTTACGGTTTATTGGTCGATACTTCAAGGTATGCATTCATATTATTTAATTATTTAATTTTTTAGAGTTCTCCTCTATCATATTTCCCGGTTTCATTTGGTCGAGCCCTAGGGTTTTTGAGGTTCTAAGATTCTAACTTTGATCCTTATTTCTAGGGAGTATCATGGTTCTCTTGGGTCCATCACGTGTTTTGGAATTCGACAAAGTGGTTGGGATCATCTTGGTTTATATTCCACCATTTTAAGTTTTTTTATTCTTCTCACTTTGTTTGGAACAATTTAATATGTGGATTTTTTTTTATTTATGTGCCTATCATTATGAATATTGAACTCATGTTTTTATAAGTCTTTTTCATTGGTGAAGGGATCAATCAATTGAATATAATCGAAAATTCTTCCCTTTAAATCCTCATTATATAAAGTTCCATTTGGTGTGGTAGTGCCTATTCCACAAGCGATGGAGGAAATAAGACCAAGATAGATTAGACTGGCTTGAGTTCCCACATATTCTATTATTTCTATGCCTTCTTTTACTGATTTCAGTTGCATATAATATTATAAGATTGAGATGATGATTTTTTCTCAATTTACATCAATGAGGTAATTGGGGTCACAACTGGATAATTTTGTTGTTCCTTGTGAAAATCATGAATTTTAATGTAATATTTAATAGTAATTTATTAATTAAATTTACAATGGTATATATTGAGAATATCCTTCCACTAACCTTCATCCTCTGATGGATTAGTAGTGACACAACTCACCAATGTTGGGGGTTTACCCAAATTCCCATTCCCATAGTCAAACATCTACAAGAGTATATCCTTAGTGAGGAAGTAGTCATATATGTTATTCCATAACATTGGGAATAAAACGGTTAGTATGCAAGGATGTGAGTCTAGTATAAGAGGTAGTTATGGAAGAATAAGATACAATATATAATATGGTGGCTATAGATTTATAGGCTCAAAAACATGATCACATAAAATATAGTCATAAAATCACATGTCATGCCTCGTACTAGTCAGTTACTTGGGTTTGATGGTAGATAAAAATTCTACATAGTGTGAATCAACTCTCAATAAACCATGTATATTGAGATATAAAATCTGGTTTTTAAATCTATGTCATATGGGAGTAGATGCATAGATATCTACTTAGTTGTAAATTTTGTGACTATTGGGGAGGAAACCTTTTCTAATTGTCCTTTTACACTGAATGTTTTATATAGAGTATAGATTTTAAGAAAACATAATTTCTATTACATGATTTTTTTGGAAAAAAGTATAAATTTGGATCAACATACTGTCTCACATTCAATGTTAGTTAGTGGAACATTCTATGTAGGAAATAAAAACATAATCAGTATATAGACTTACAGACATAGATTTTCTATTAGTATACACATGAAATTTAGAGAGTTTATAAGGTTATATCCTAGTGGTAGAGGAAATGATGTAGACCTACATCTATAAGACCATGTTTGAGTCCTGATAACCTCATATTTGAGGGTGGGATTTTGGTTCCTGGAATGGACATAGTACCTACAGACATGGCATTGGCCATCAGTGGAAGACGACGGTGCTACCATGGTAGGAGTGTTTTAGCAGTAGGATAATGGGTCTTGGGGTTACGTTAGTGTGGGTGTGGTGGACTTCTCACAACATCAGTGATTGTGAAAGTCTATGGTGTAGTGGGGGGTTTAGGTATTTGATAGGTGGTGATAGCATTGGTAGTAGTGGAGGGTGAACTTTAGCGGTGGGATTGCAGGTCTTGGGGGTGAAGACAGTGGAGACCTTATCATAGAAATACAGTGGTAAAGGGCCTCACCATAGTGGTGACTATGAGAAGCTGAAAGATGGTGTGATGGCATGGAAACTATGCCAGGTGTGGAAGAAAAATGGATGGTTAGATAATCAGTTGTAGATCCTAGAATAGGTATATAGTAGTAAGAACCACTAGTAAATCTAATTAGATTGGTAGGGGGAGAGGGTATGGCATTGGACATCGGTACCATGAACTATGAAGTTCTATATGGGGAATTTCATTCTAATTATCCTTGAACGTTTGGAGTTTTGGAGCATCATAAATCATAACTAGGTTGGAAGATTCTCTATTATATTATTATTTAAGCTTTCTATTCATGTATTAGGTACTTGTGCCTTTAGGAATATGGGCCATGTAAGGTCCCCTTCAAGCTAGAAATAAAGCTCTATAAATGTTTGTGGGACTAACTACCCCCACCCCCATGCACTGCCTACCCCCTACCCTTTGCCTTCCTGCAGCCCCCCCCTAGCCCCCTTCCCTGCGTGCAGCACCCCCCTCTACATAGTGCTCCCCCGACCCCGACCCCTTCTTACAGCACCCCCCCCCCCAAACCCTAGCTTGCAACAGCCCCCACCCCCTCCCCTCCCTTCCCCCAGCCCCATGCAATACATGCAGCTACCAACCCCCTCTCCCTGCCTGCCCCCAGCCCCCAACCTGCCTGCTTCCCCCCTCCCCCCAGCCCATTCCCCTCCCTACAATGCAACACCCCCTCCCAGCCATCCCCATGCCAGAAAAGTATCTTGATCTATTTTACATACATGAGGATGTATGTATACCACTGCATTTTATACCACTGCATTTTTTTGGATATAATCGAAAACACTACTAATTTGGGATAATGTTTTTGAGTTCCTTTATAATATTCCCTTTCCCACATAAACATTCCAAGAAGTCTCCCATATGTTCCTCCCTATTTTATGATCCATAATTTATTTCATTGTAGAAGATTATTCATAATGGAAATGGGATCTAAACCAATAGTTTTATACCCACGGTTTCTCTAAACCATGGGTATAGAGTATCTCATCCAAACTATACCCACGGTTCTTTAATAAACCATGGGTATATTCCCCTAAACATCCAACATCACTCAGGATCTGTCTCCTCCCCCCCCCCCCCACTTCGACGAGCCCCCATCCCCTCCTACAAGTTCCGGCCTCCCTGCCCCTCCCTGCCTCTGCCTCGACCTCCCCACCTCTGCCTCAACCTCAACGTCATGGCCTCCGCCTAGACCTCTCGGCCTCTACCTCCACATCAACCTCCCTACGTCCACCTCTATCTCGACCTCCAAACCTTCACATCCACCTACACCTCCCGGTGTCCACCTCCGCCTCCGGCTTGACCTCCCGGCCTCCGCCTCCATATCCACCTTCAAGGTTTGTGTGGTTTTTTTGTTATTTTTTTCTCAAATTTCTAGATTTACCTCCAATAACTATCTTCTACATGTTTCGGAAACATATATAGGGTATAATAATCTGTAATTTACTTTATATGGACAATTATTGTTTGTTCCCTTGTATCAATGTTTTTGAAGAGCAAAGCTCTTCATTTAAAATATATTTTTTTATAGGTGACTAGATTTCCTCTATTAGAGTGGTATGCGTACCTATACAAACACCATTGTGTAATTTGTATACAGTGTCCATACCAGGTATTACTGGCTTCCCTATTGAAATTTCTGATAAAATATTATATCTTGATGTATGTTAGTGAGCAACACAAGAAATAAACAGTTGCTTAAGACTTTTTATATTTGATTCTGATCTGTTTTTTCATACGGTCTTATTGTGTGGAACTTCTTTTATTGAATGTGTAACAAAGTTAAATGAAACATTATATGCTAGATTATTCTTCTTTATCTAGTCCTTTTCTCTTGGTAGGAATTTCATATAGTCCTTTGTAACATTACTAGGTACCTTCCATCTCCGGCCTCCACCTCTACCTCGATAGTGATTGATATTCATTTGTAGTGACTAATAATATATTATATGTTCTCTATCATATATTATTGTCTGTGACATAATTACTATGAAAAAACAAAACCAAAAGAACCCAAACTTGTACCTCTCCAAATAGAACTGACATGCATAAACCCATAATAACCAACATGAACCGAGTAGAACCAAACTATATTGAATTGAATCAAAATTGAGTCAACGTAACATGATCCATAAAGGATAGAATAAAACCAAATGAAAACTATAATGAACTGTTTTTAGAAAAAACATTCACAAACTAACCGAACCTTACTGGAATAAATGTAAATCAGAACAACCAAAATAGATCTGAATGATCAAAATCAAGAAAATAGAATTCAAATATGAAAAAAAGTTGAATGAAACTAAATTGGTCCATGTCAAACTTATCTATCTTTAACTAATATGATATTATAGATTATGAATCAAATTGGGCCAAATATAATGAATTTAATCCTATATGATTACAACTGACATGAACTAAACTAAACTAAACCAAACTGATATGAACCAAATGTAATCAAATTGAGTTGATTAGAACCCAAAAGAATGAAATTTTCCAAGATTATATAAATAAAAACAAGATAAAATAAATCTAATAAAAATGTCCCAAACAAACTTGTATCGAACAAATGCGAACTAAGTTGAAACTCGAGAAAAACTGATTATATAATATTAAAAAGAAGAGTGATTCTTCATTAATAGGACTACACTATTTGACAATATAATTTTGAAACTTGGATCTATTTTCACCTTTCTTGTAGGAACATTATTAGACCCATGAGGCGTTGTGGTTCTTATATGTTGGGTGGTGACTTGTTTAATCACAGGAGACATGTATGTTGTAGTTGAGTTTTTATATTATTTTCTTTATCGAATCGGCCACTTAGGCCTTTTACCACTTTCTAAAGATGGAGGGTACTTATATTCTATGAAGGGGTGTAGAAGGGCACTGGAGGCGGCTACACGGTTTTCATTTCAGGGTAGGGAGATCAGGGTAGTTGAGGAATTAATAGTGTGTTTCATTTTTTTGGCTTTTATTGTGTTTCTTCTATTTATTTTATTTTCCTTTGGCATGGATGTCCAACATACGAATGGGTCATGCCGAAATTTTATTTATTTTCTACTACTGTTATAATTAGTTGTTTGTGGGGAAAGTGTTCCTGAGTGGTGATTCCTTGATTCCTGGACACTTGTTTCCACACGTGGGCATAGCTCATCCACCTTAGTCCATCCTAGTATTCCAATATCAGATTCTATTTCTGAACCATGGGAAGGCCTAGGAAACAAGTATAATTAGGGATGGATTGAGAGTGTATAGGAATGAATTGTGAATTCCCATGAATAAGGATCGAGGACATTGGAATTTATAATGAGAAGATATGGGAGACTATGCAATATATATTGATTCTGAAAATTCTTGGGGTATAAAAGGTGGTGAAATGATAATGCATCAGGACTAATAAATGGAAATTCACATTCATAACCAATTTGATAATGTAATATCAGATTAAGAGATACTTTACATTGTTGGAGTTGATGATTTGACTCTATCCCAATGCAACAATAGAAATACCTTGGTTCCAAAAATACTCTATCATACACTAGATATTTTGGTTTGAAATTCCCAGTAAAACCTTCATTGACCTCATGGAAGGGCTCAGGACATGTTATAATATCACAACCAGGGGAAATGCAGTTATTCCCTTATCACATACCCTAACCTGAGTTCCACACAACCCTGAAAACAACAATATCCCTAAAAGAAATTCCTGAGGTTTTTGGAAGCTACCTTCGTTCTCTGATACAATGTGAGGAATAAGGTGAATCTTCCCACCGGTACATCTATGATGATTTAGTTCATTCTTAGAGCCACGCACACAATTTTGTTTTTCCAGGGAATTTCACTCATCTGGAAAAGTACCGGTAAATGCCTCATGATAATTGGGTTCTCTAGATTGACTTGTCAATCTGTGCAGGAAAAAACGAAATGCCCCTTGTTAGACTTTTAACATTCAAACATATTGCGCCAAAAGCAGGGTGATTAATCCATTGTCCGAGACACCAAATAGATTTCTGAATAACACATATAAAAGAAATTTTCATGTTTTTCTTCTTCATACTCTGGTTTTAGAGGCTGAAAACCTTCATCAAGGTCAAATATGTTATCTATTGAAATCTGTGAATATCCACATTCAAAATCTTTTTTCTAAATCTTAGAGAATCTTGTCATTCGATAGCCTGGTTCTTAGATCACATACACTGTAGACTCGAACCTCTAATCTTATTAAGGGTGGACGTAATAATGTTTCCATTTCTTTAACCCATTCTCTTAATGTAGAATGGGTTTGGAATGCTATAACATTGTCATAAAAGAAGCCTACTAGTGACATTATTCTTCCAGGTATAGTCATAGGGTTTCATCTTTTGATACTCCCATGAAAGATAAGGTAGATAGCACATCAGGCACAGACCTGGCTCATCATGTTAGGACAACTCAAAAATAAAAGGTGAGTATTCACAATTCCTTTGAATTTCTAGCATCAGGAAGTAGTGAAGAGGATGGGAAAGAAAAAAAATGGGTTTAATTATGCATCTAGTTGATATGTAAATTCTAGATGATGGATATGGGCCATGGATAGTGGCATCTACATTCGGAAATAATTTTGATGCTTCTTCATTAAGAATTTATTAAGGACTTTTCTGATAAGAACTTTTTCATTATTTTCACACTTTGGACAGCTCTGGTTATGTTTTAATAGGTGAAAACAATGCGTTGTGGATCCACTGTTTTTGAATTCTGGTATTGTTTGATTCACAGGGGTTCGGGGATGGTTGCAGGGAGGGCAGGATGGGTGCAGGAGGGTGGGGCTGGGTGTAGTGGGTTGGGTGGGGGCTCGATGTTGGGGGTTGGGGGTGAGGGGGTAGTATGGTGGTGGTGGGCAGTGGGGGCAGTGGGGGTGAATGTTGGGGGAAGTTGGGGTGAAGGGGGGTAGGGGTAGTTGGGGTGAAGGGGGTAGGGGGCAGGGGGTGTGGGGAGCAGGGGGAGGGGGTGTTTTATGGGGGAGGGGTGTCCATGGGTG
Organism: Viscum album; assembly: GCA_963277665.1. Classification (NCBI taxonomy): domain Eukaryota; kingdom Viridiplantae; phylum Streptophyta; class Magnoliopsida; order Santalales; family Viscaceae; genus Viscum; species Viscum album. The sequence continues at coordinate 273,660,031 of OY728142.1, read as the reverse complement.
TCTATGGAAGGGGGGTGTCCAGGGGTGTCTGGGGTGTCTAGGGGGTCTAGGTGGAGGGGGTCTAGTGGGGGTGTCCAGGGGGTCCAAGGGGGTTGTTCAGGGGGTCCAGGGGGGTCTAGGCGGTGTCAAGGGGTGGGTCTCTATAACGACTCATACTTTACATACATTGTTAATACTTCAAAATTGAAGCACATTTATTACAACATATGACGAAACCACAACGGACCGTATAGGTATAGTGTCTTTAGAAACTGGGAAACATAAACAACTAGTTCATAAATCGTCTACAGTATCTCCCATTTATTTCATCATATATAGGGTCCCTTTTATCATATTCTACTTAATATCCATCTTCCTGACCTGGGGAAAAGAAAACATAAAAGGGTGAGCTCAAATGCTCAGCAAGGGCAAATAAAGTAAATAAAAATCATATCATATCTTTTTGAAAATCATAACCTGCAAAAGAGATCATAATATATTAACATGGAATAAATCATAGAAGTGAAAATCATATCACCATAATCATAACATGAAACTTGAAACTTTGTGGCATGCACACATAATCATGGGAAATCATTTCTTGTTAGTCATGACTCATTGCCAAGACTATCTTAGTGGACAAAGTCCCTTTCTGAACCGAGTCACCCTCGTTCCAGTCCTGTTTCACTGAACCGGTATAACCTACCGTTCCAACCATGTCTATCTCATGAGATATAAAATCTTTACCCAATGCATTGGAGGGAGATATAGGTCCCACCCATCTTATAATGAATCCTTTCTTATGTGTGCCACATAATCATAAAACATACATCATCGCATAACACATGTAACAAAAATGGGATTCTTGAAAAATCATGACATCATAAATCAATTCATATAAGATAAAGGAATTCATAAAAATATTTCCATCACAACATAATCAAATCCATGTAATAATAGGGATAAAAACATAACCCTTTTATTATCTTAGATGGAAAATAATTTTGATAAAATACTTGAACTTCATTCTTGAGAAAAATATCCTTTCTACTTCAAAAACATTTTTCCTTTCATAACATGTCATACGACTTTAAAATAAAAGAAGCTGATTAAAAATGAACTTGAAAACTTGTAAAGGAATCTTCTTGGAAATAATGTTTTAAGAATCCATTCATGCCGTATAAGTTAAAAAAAACATTCTTCTTACTTTTGTCGGAAAAGTCAAAAAGTACCTCATACGAAAAAGGACAAAAGATTCCTTTCATTTCTTTTACTAAAAACTCACCGAAGGGTAAAATTGGATTTAAAATATTGTAATTGGATGGAAACAATATTACATATTGAGGGAACATGGATGTGGATGATAAAATACACCCCAGTAAATACTTACGAATAAACAATCTCGGATAAAAATGAGATTGTGATATTTCCCTTACCTTAGGTCCGATTTGCTTTGTACGTGTCCGAAGCTCCTGTATAATGGTTTAAATAATGTTATTGACTTATTCCAGAATCATACATATTGATATGATATCATATATGGTCATATTCTTAGTTTCTTATTAGTAATATTTCATTGTTACTTGTTACTCGGGTCTTTATTGCCTTTTGTTCTTATGCGTGTTTTGTCGAATAAATTCTTATTCTTCTTTTAAGGTTATAGATACCTTATATCCAGAATGGTATTAGTGTAACATATATCATATTTATTCATTCAATTCATTTATATAATTACTATGTAATGATGATCATGTAGAACGAGTCGCATCACATCGTGGAGACGGTATTCCGTACGTACGCACGAGTGATGATATCATTCCTATGATCGTGGAATTGTATTGGAGTATATATATATTATTTCAGTATCAATATTAATTAATAATAATCATAAATAGTTACTCATTACACCATTATACCCATCCTTGTAAAGTGATGGTGGAAAATAGATTACACCACGGCGTGGAGACGGTATTCCGTATGTACGCACGCGCGGTGATTTCATTTTTCCGTAGGATGGATAGAAGGTGAATTAGGGTTGTTTCATATTTATAATAACATATCAGTATGTAAGTAATACTGATGTTATTACTTTATCATGAAACAACTAAAGGAGAAGAAGTTGAAGAAGAAAGAAATTGAAAAGATCGATAACGGATATTACCTCTTCTTTGGAACGCCTCTTTGAATCCTCCACTTAGGGAACTAAGATTGGTCTTTGAAGAAGACCAGGACCTCTAGGATTATTCTAGGGAAGTGGAGAGGAGAAAATGGCAGGGGTTTTCCGAGCTTGAGTTCTCAATTTGGTGTGAGGAGGAGGGGGAGGAGGTGCCCTTTTATAAGGGAGGAGAGGGGCACCTTAGGAATATCTCAAAATATTATTTTATATTAAAGTCAAAATAGGTTTATAATGGTTCCAAAGGGTCTTATTTAGAAGCTAAAGTGGGGAAGGGTCGAAATCCTATCAACCAATAGGATTTAGACAAGTTTAGGATATTATTTTAACCTTATTAATTAGATTTAACTCTAAGTTAAATAATTTAACTTTTACCGTGTCTTTTTGTTTTCTTTCACTATATGGTTAATACACTTACTATAACATGCCAAACGAACCCCAAATTGTTTATTATTAATATATATATCTTTATATAAGTCATTTGGCCGAACCTTAGATTTTTAGGAATAAAATAACAATTAATAATATAATATTTGATTTAAAAACTATTTTGTGTCAATTTTGACACTATTTGATATATGATTTTTCTGAAAGTCATAACAGAATTATATGTTCAAACCAAGTTGATTAAATCAACACTAATATATCATAGTAACCTATAAAATTTGTTTAATTCATAAAAAGTCTCAAATTACATTTATTTTGGTGTTTATAACATCAATTATGTCAATATTTCATTAATAAGATAATTACTGCATCATCATTGTGTCATAAATAAATTATATTATTTAATGTCTAAAAATTACAAATAAAATACCATTATGTAGGAAATCTTTTTAGCTTTCTAATGAATATTTATAGTCGAATTTAGCTTATGTATAACCCCATATTAAAAATGATTTACTTATTAAACTTTGATTTTAACTATTTTAACCCTTCTTTAAATAAATTAATAATAAATGTCCTAATCTAATCCAAGTGGGCCTAAATGGTCATATTTTATTCATAAGGTTGTTTTTGGTCGAATTACACTTATCCAATAGAATTAGGACATGTGTTAGGATAATATTAATATCATATTTACCCTTAGTTACCCTATTTACTATTAACCGCGGTAAAAAAAATAAAAAGTTACTATTCACCAAAAAATTATTTTTATCTCATTGAACCACATTTTACTTACTGATATCAACCGTGTCTGTCGGATTTTCGAAATTCCATTCACAGAAGCGGTAAAATTATGTTTTATGCAAAATTCAGTTTTTAACCTACCACTTAGTGGTTTCACTATTCATCAAAAATTGAAAGTTTTCAGAAAAATACCAATATTTCACCCTAGGCTAATTTCGATATTCTGAGTCCAAAAATGAAGTCCATTTTGAAAAATAAAATTTATAAAATTTCAAAAAGTGGTTATTACTATTCATAACGGCTAGTTTTAATAGCATATTTTTGTTTTAGTGAAACTCGGTATTGCGTACGACGCAAGCTATCGAGGAAGGTCGCGATTGCGTGTAAAGCAAGCCAAGCAAGTGTTGTGTATAAAAAGATTCCTTTGATAACATAAAAGTCTCAGGTGTTACATTATACCCCCCTTAAAAAGAATTTCTCCCTCGAAATTTGTCACTTTGTAACAAACAGATGAGGATACTTCTCCCTCATCATATCCTCAAGCTCCCATGTAGCTTCTTCAAGTTGGTGGTTCCTCCATAAAACTTTCACCAAGCGAGTGGTCTTGTTTCGTAGGACTTTTCCGCTATGATCCAGAATCTCTATCGGCTGTTCTTCATAAGAAAGATCTTACTCCAGCGGTACAACTTCTGAGCTGAGTACATGTGAAGGATCTGGTATGTACTTTCTCAGGAGAGATACATGGAACACATCGTGAACTTGAGAGAGATTCGGTGGAAGCGCCAATCGGTAATCTACCTTCCCAACACGATCCAGTATTTCGAAAGGACCGATATATCTAGGGCTCAACTTCCCCTTCTTTCCAAATCTCATAACCCTCTTCCAGGGAGATATTCGTAAGAACACTTTATCACCCACTTCAAACTCTAGGTCTTTTCTTCGGTTGTCGGCATAACTTTTCTGTCGACTCTGAGCTGCTCTTATGTTTTGTTGAATAGATCTGACCTTTTCTGCCATTTCATCAACGAGATCAGGTCCTAATAGCTTTCTTTCCCCAACTTCATCCCAGTAAGTTGGAGTCCTGCATTTCTTTCCATAGAGAGATTCATAAGGAGCCATCTGAATACTGGAGTGAAAGCTATTATTATAAGAAAATTCCACCAAAGGTAGGTGTTGATCCCAACCTCCTTTGAAATCCATAGAGAACGCTCTCAACATATCTTCTAGGGTTTGAATTGTTCTTTCAGACTGACCGTCTGTCTGGGGATGATAAGTAGTGCTGAAACTCAACTCTGTATCCAGAGTATGCTGAAGACTTCGCCAGAACTTCGAGGTAAATCTCGGATCCCGATCAGATATAATAGAAAGTGGTACTCCATGCAATCTTACCACTTCCTTTACATATATCCTGGCAAGCTGATCTAGAGAGAAATCCTCTCTAATAGCAATGAAGTGTGCAGACTTTGTAAGACGATCAACAATGACCCAGATAGCATTATTGCCTTTGGATTTTTTAGGAAGTCCTGTGACAAAGTCCATAGTGATTTTTTCCCATTTCCATTCGGGTATGGGTAATGGTTGTAACATCCCCTTAGACTTTTGTCTCTCAGCTTTAACTTGTTGACAAACCAAGCATCGAGAGACATATTCAGCAACATCTCTTTTCATGCCATCCCACCAGAAGTACTCTTTCAGGTCCCTATACATCTTCGTGCTTCCAGGATGAATAGAGAATGAAGAACTATGAGCCTCATCCAGCAGATCCTTCTTTAATTCGGGGATGGGAGGAACACAAACCCGGTTCCAGAACTTTATTATCCCATCACAATCAAGGTTGAATTCAGGAACATTTCTCACCTTCTTTTGTAACTCGACATCTTCTTTCTGTGCCTCCTTAATCTTCGCATGTATAGATGGTTGAACATTCATTTGAGAAAGATAAGATCTTTCCCCTTCCATTATAATTCCAAGATCCATCCTTTGTAAATCCATAAATATTGGATCTTTTGTGATCCTCATCATGGATAAACTAGCATGGTCTTGTCGACTTAATGCATCTGCCACCTTGTTTGCTTTCCCAGGGTGGTAATGGATTGAGCAGTCATAATCCTTAATCAGCTCCAACCATATTCTTTGACGCATATTCAGCTTCTTTTGTGTGAAAATATACTTTAAAATTTTATGATCAGTATAAATATCACACCTTTCACCATAAAGGTAATGCCTCCAAATCTTTAATGCAAAGATTACCGCAGCCAACTCCAAATCATGTGTTGGGTAATTTTGCTCATGGATTTTCAACTGTCGTGGGGCATAAGCTATCACCATATCATTTTGCATAAGAACACACCCCAATCCCTTCTTGGATGCATCACTGTAGATCACAAACCTTTCTCCACTACAAGGAAGTGTGAGCACAGGTGCACTGGATAACCTTCTTTTCAACTACTTGAAATTCTCTTCACATTCCTCTGTCCAGACAAACTTAACTCCTTTCCGAGTCAACTTGGTGAGTGGATTAGATAATCGTGAAAAATATTTTACAAAACGTCGTTAATATCCAGCCAAACCAAGAAAACTTCGGATCTCAGTTACTGTTGTTGGTCTTGACCATCTTTCGATAACCTCTGTTTTTGCTGGATCCACAGATATCCCCTCTTTTGAGATTATGTGACCCAAAAATGCAACTTTTTGAAGCCAAAATTCACACTTGGTAAATTTGGCATAAAGCTTCTCCTTTCTCAGGGTCTTCAATATAATTCTCAAGTGATCTTTATGCTCTTCCTTGCTCTTTGAATAGACAAGAATATCGTCTATAAAAACTACCACAAATTGATCAAGATAGTCTCTAAAGACTCTATTCATTAGATCCATGAAGATAGCAGGGGCATTAGTAAGACCAAATGGCATCACTATAAATTCATAGTATCCATACCTTGTACGGAAAGCCGTCTTTGGTATATCCTCCCTTTTGATCCTTAATTGATGATACCCTGAACGAAGATCAATCTTGGAAAAGTATTGAGCTCCGCGTAGTTGGTCAAATAAGTCATCAATGCGTGGGAGAGGATATTTGTTCTTGATAGTGATCTTGTTAAGTTCTTGATAATCAATGCAGACTCCCATTGATCCATCTTTCTTCTTAACAAATAGAACGGGTGCTCCCCAAGGTGACGCACTAGGGCGTATGAATCCCTTATCAAGAACCTCTTGGAGTTTCTTCTTCAATTCCTGCAACTCAATTGGGGCCATTCTATAAGGTGTCTTTGAAATAGGCAAAGCACCCGGTATGAGTTCTATTGAAAACTCAACTTCACGATTTGGTGGAAGACTCGGTAATTCCTCCGAAAAGACATCATCAAACTCCCGTACAATGGGTATATTCTTAATCGTGAGTTTCTCACCAACCATTTGAGATAAATAACCTTCATTTAGTGGAATCAAGACCCATAAGATGGAAGGAATTTCCACTGGAAGGTTATGTTCATCCTTGCATTGATAGACGATCGTAGATTGATCTGGAATATGAAATGTGACTTCCCTTATTTGGCAATTCATGTGAGCTCCATGTAGAGAAAGCCAATCCATGCCAATAATCACATCAAATTCCACTAAAGGAAGGATCACAAGATTTGCAGGAAGCACTTTCCCACAAACTTCGATCGGAGAAGAATTATAAACTTTTGATGCGACTGTTGTGCCATTAGGTGTTGTCACAGCTAACTCAACATCTAATTGTTTAGGTAATACGGTGATACCCTTAGAAAATTTTTCAGAAATAAAAGAGTGGGTGGATCCAGAATCAAATAAAACATTTGCTACTTTAGATTGGATGGTAAGTGTACCTTTCACCACTTCGTTATCGTACTCCACATCGCTGATAGAAATTGCATGTGACTTTCCTTTGTATTTAGCCTTATGATTTTGTTGACGTCGACCATCATCATCAACCCTTGGATTTGGGCATTGATTGGCATAATTCCCCATCTCCTTGCACTTGAAACATTGAAGTGTAGTAGGTTCATTCTGTGTATCCCTTCCTTTGTTTGCATCATTAGACATCTTCTTCCCATTATCGCGGCATTCAAATGCCCGATGACCTTCCATTCCACATTTAAAACATTTACTTGTTTCTTTAAGACAACTCCCTCCATGTTTCTTTCCACACTTTGAGCATAAGGGAAAGTTTATCTTCTTTTCAGTGTGCTCTTTAGATTATCCTTTGAATTCCATCTTCCTCTTCTTATCAAACCCATGTGACTGATGGGTTACTCCAATCTCCATCTCGACTTTGAGAGCACATCGAACGATTTCCTCATAGCTATTGAAGTCCCTTATGGCTAACGCCCTTCGAAGACTTGGTTTTAAGCCACTAAAGAATCGATCGATCTTACTCTCAGGTTGGATAATAATACCAGAAGCGTACCTTGCAAGTCTTGTAAAATTTGCTTCATAGGTACCAACAGATTCATCATCCCTTTGCTTCAGTTCAAGAAACTCTTTCTCTATCTTTGTTCGGAGAATACGAGGGAAGTACTTATTGAAAAATAAGTTCTTGAACTCGTCCCATTCCATAGACTCAATTTCATCCCTTTGCCTTGTATTCTTAATAAGATTCCACCATTGATCAGCATCTCCTTCCAAACGATACACTTCTAGGATGACTTTATCATGTTCAGAACATTGAAGAACTGAAAATATCTTTTCAGTAGTACTAATCCATTGTTCAGCAACTAATGGATCAGTAGACCCGCTGAAAGAAGGTGGACGCTGCCTCATGAAGGATTCAACAGAATGTTGCTCCTTCTTTTGCTCGTTTGGAAGTCCTGAATGATTCATAGCTTGAGAAATTTGTGTGAGAATAGCTACAAGATTTTTCATTCCAGCTCCCATATCGTTTGGTTGCTCAGGGGGACAATCATTGCATTTCCCATCGCATTCCGCATTAACACGGTTCCTTCAGGTTCCAGCCATTGACTAAAACCAAGAATAATAGTGTGAGCAACACTAATTATAATATGAAAACCACATAATCAAGGATAAAATTTCACACTTAAGGTTTTATCCTAGGGTATTCATGGCCATTTCTAAAACACTAATATTGTGTTCTATGCTTAGACTTATCCTTAGGGTTCTTACTAAGGCTTTCACATCCTAGTTTCCAAAGGTTGACTATACCCTTCCTCTGATACCAACTATAACGACCCATAATTTACATACATTGTTAATACTTCAAAATTGAAGCACACTTATTACAACATATGACAAAACCACAAAGGACCGTATAGGTATAGTGTCTTTAGAAACTGGGAAACATAAACAACTGGTTCATAAATCTTCTACAGTATCTCCCATTTATTTCATCATATCTAGGGTCCCTTTTAGCATATTCTACTTAATATCCATCTTCCTGACCTGGGGAAAAGAAAACATAAAAGGGTGAGCTCAAATGCTCAGCAAGGGCAAATAAAGGAAATAAAAATGATATCATATCTTTTTGAAAATCATAACCTGCAAAAGAGATCATAATATCTTAACATGGAATAAATCATAGAAGTGAAAATCATATCACCATAATCATAGCATGAAACTTGAAACTTTGTGGCATGCACACATAATCATGGGAAATCATTTCTTGTTAGTCATGACTCATTTCCAAGACTATCTTAGTGGACAAAGTCCCTTTCTGAACCGAGTCACCCTCGTTCCAGTCCTGTTTCACTGAACCGGTATAACCTACCGTTCCAGCCATGTCTATCTCATGAGATATAAAATCTTTACCCAATGCATTGGAGGGAGATATAGGTCCCACCCATCTTATAATGAATCCTTTCTTATGTGTGCCACATAATCATAAAACATACATCATCGCATAACACATGTAACAAAAATGGGATTCTTGAAACATCATGACATCATAAATCAATTCATATAAGATAAAGGAATTCATAAAAATATTTCCATCACAACATAATCAAATCCATGTAATAATAGGGATAAAAACAGAACCCTTTTATTATCTTAGATGGAAAATAATTTTGATAAAATACTTGAACTTCATTCTTGAGAAAAATATCCTTTCTACTTCAAAAACATTTTTCCTTTCATAACATGTCATACAACTTTAAAATAAAAGAAGTTGATTAAAAATAAACTTGAAAACTTGTAAAGGAAGCTTCTTGGAAATAATGTTTTAAGAATCCATTCATGTCGTATAAGTTAAAAAAACATTCTTTGTACTTTTGTCGGAAAAGTCAAAAAGTACCTCGTACGAAAAACGACAAAAGATTCCTTTCATTTCTTTTACTAAAAACTCACCGAAGGGTAAAATTGGATTTAAAATATTGTAAGTGGATGGAAAAAATATTACATATTTAGGTAACATGGATGTGGATGATAAAATACACCCCAGTAAATACTTACGAATAAACAATCTCGGATAAAAATGAGATTGTGATATTTCCCTTACCTTAGGTCCGATTTGCTTTGTACGTGTCCGAAGCTCCTGTATAATGGTTTAAATAATGTTATTTACTTATTCCGGAATCATACATATTGATATGATATCATATATGGTCATATTCTTAGCATCTTATTAGTAATATTTCATTGTTACTTGTTACTCGGGTCTTTATTGCCTTTTGTTCTTATGCGTGTTTTGTCGAATAAATTCTTATTCTTCTTTTAAGGTTATAGATAACTTATATCCAGAATGGTATTAGTGTAACATATATCATATTTATTCATTCAATTCATTTATATAATTACTATGTAATGATGATCATGTAGAACGAGTCGCATCACATCGTGGAGACGGTATTTCGTACGTACGCACGAGTGATGATATCATTCCTATGATCGTGGAATTGTATTGGAGTATATATATATTATTTAAGTATCAATATTACTTAATAATAATCATAAATAGTTACTCATTACACCATTATACCCATCCTTGTAAAGTGATGGTGGAAAATAGATTACACCACGGCGTGGAGACGGTATTCCGTACGTACGCACGCGCGGTGATTTCATTTTTCCGTAGGATAAATAGAAGGTGAATTAGGGTTGTTTCATATTTATAATTACATATCAGTATGTAAGTAATACTGATGTTATTACTTTATCATGAAACAACTAAAGGAGAAGAAGTTGAAGAAGAAATAAATTGAAAAGATCGATAACGGATATTACCTCTTCTTTGGAACGCCTCTTTGAATCCTCCACTTAGGGAACTATGATTGGTCTTTGAAGAAGACCAGGACCTCTAGTATTATTCTAGGGAAGTGTAGAGGAGAAAATGTCAGGGGTTGGCCGAGCTTGAGTGCTCAATTTGGTGTGAGGAGGAGGGGGAGGAGGTGCCCTTTTATAAGGGAGGAGAGGGGCACCTTAAGAATATCTCAAAATATTATTTTATATTAAAGTCAAAATCGGTTTATAATGGTTCCAAAGGGTCTTATTTCGAAGCTAAAGTGGAGAAGGGTCGAAATCCTATCAACCAATAGGATTTAGACAAGTTTAGGATATTATTTTAACCTTATCAATTAGATTTAACTCTAAGTTAAATAATTTAACTTTTACCGTGTCTTTTTGTTTTCTTTCACTATATGGTTAATAAACTTACTATAACATGCCAAACGAACCCCAAAATGTTTATTATTAATATATATATCCTTATCTAAGTCATTTGGCCGAACCTTAGATTTTTAGGAATAAAATAACAATTAATAATATAATATTTTATTTAAAAACTATTTTGTGTCAATTTTGACACTATTTGATATATGATTTTTCTGAAAGTCATAACAGAATTATATGTTCGAACCAAGTTGATTAAATCAACACTAATATATCATAGTAACCTAGAAAATTTGTGTAATTCATAAAAAGTCTCATATTACATTTATTTTGGTGTTTATAACATCAATTATGTCAGTATTTCATTAATAAGATAATTACTGCATCATCATTGTGTCATAAATAAATTAAATTATTTAATGTCTAACAATTACAAATAAAATACCATTATGTAGGAAATATTTTTAGCTTTCTAATGAATATTTATAGTCGAATTTATCTTATGTATAACCGCATATTAAAAATGATTTACTTATTAAACTTTGATTTTAACTATTTTAACCCTTCTTTAAATAAATTAATAATAAATGTCCTAATCTAATCCAAGTGGGACTAAATGGTCATATTTTATTCATAAGGTTGTTTTTGGTCGAATTACACTTATCCAATAGAATTAAGACATGTGTTAGGATAATATTAATATCATATTTACCCTTAGTTACCCCATTTACTATTAACCGCGGTAAAAAAAATAAAAAGTTACTATTCACCAAAAAATTATTTTTATCTAATTGAACCACACTTTACTTACTGATATCAACCGTGTCTGTCGGATTTTCGAAATTCCATTCACAAAAGCGGTAAAATTATGTTTTATGCAAAATTCAGTTTTTAACCTACCACTTAGTGGTTTCACTATTCATCAAAAATTGAAAGTTTTCAGAAAAATACCAAAATTTTACCCTAGGCTAATTTCGATATTCTGAGTCCAAAAATGAAGTCCATTTTGAAAAATAAAATTTATAAAATTTCAAAAAGTGGTTATTACTATTCATAACAGCTAGTTTTAATAGCATATTGTTGTTTTAGTGAAACTCGGTATTGCGTACGACGCAAGCTATCGAGGAAGGTCGCGATTGCGTGTAAAGAAAGCCAAGCAAGTGTTGTGTAGAAAAAGATTCCTTTGATAACATAAAAGTCTCGGGTGTTACAGTGTCCAGTGGGGTGTCTAGGGGTGTTTATGGGAGGTCTATGGGGTGTCTAGGGGTGGGTTTCTAGTGGGGGTGTCTAAGGTGGGAAGCTGTTGTTTCTGGGGGGTGTACAAGAGGGTTCTATCTAGTTGAAGAGTGGGGGTGTGCAAGGGGGTGTTTGGGGGTATATATAGGGGGAAGGGAGGGGCTGTAGGGGGATTGGGGGTGTCCAGGGGGGTGTCTAGGTGGTTTCCTGGTGGTGTCTAGGTGGTGTCCAAGGTGGGTGTCCAGGGGGTGTCCATGGTGGGCCGCTGTTGTTTCTGTGGGGGGTGCAAGGGGGTTCTATCTGGGGGGAGAGTGAGGGTTTGAATGGGGGGAGGGTTGTGCTGGGGGGGGGTCTATTCAGGGGGGGTGAGGGGATGCAGGGGGAGTGGGGGTGTTTAGGGGGTGTCCAAGGTGGGAAACTTTTGTTTATGGGGGAGTTAGGGGGTTCTGTCTAGGGGGAGATTGGGGGTGTTAAGGGGGGGTTGTCTTGGGGGGAGGTAGGGGATGCAGGGGGAGTTGGTAGGGGTGTCCAGGGGGTGTCCAAGGTGGGCAACTGCTGTTTCTGGTAAAACCCTCTATACCCACAGTTTAAAGAACTGTGGGTATATATGATGCTGCGAATTTATCTATACTTATGGTTCTTTGAACTATGGGTATGTGTGTTTGAAGAAAACTATCTATACCCATGGTTTACATAACTGTGGGTATAGAATTTGTGCTGTATAAATGTATACCCATAGTCCTATAAACCACGGGTATAGACCTATACATACAGTTTACCAGAACCATTGGTAATATGAAATTTTAGTGGGCTATACCCACGGTTTCTACAAAACCATGGGTATCGGTCAATAATGATGCCTCAGGATCCCATGGTACATAAAACAGTTGGTATATCCTATACCCACAGTTTCATTGGCTATACCCACGGTTTGAAACTGTGGGTATAGGGAAATTTTCTAGTAGTGTATGGTTGGTAGTTTGTTGTGACCACCTGATGGTGTGCTGTCTCTCTTGAGTATATCTGGTTATTCTTATTTTATGTGTTGTAGACATATACCTATATATATATTACTTTACTTTACTTTGATGTATTTCTTTTTGGTTGTTTTGTTTCCTACTGAGTATTTTTATACTCACCCTTTCATAGACTTTTCACACATGCGTCGTGTCTTGTGCAAATGATTATCCTTTTGATAGATTCCTAGGAGGACCAGGACTAGGAGGTGCTTAGTGAGACTGAAAAGACTGAGGTTTGTTTCTACGGATTTTAGAAAGTATCCCCAATAACTTTACTTTTATGTGGGACTTGTGTTATAGTCTCTTTGTGGTTGTCTTTTATTTGGCCCTATTTACTTTCTAGTACATTTATTGTTGTACTCTATTGAGATATCATATATGTATGCATGGATACATTCATTTGTTTTACATTTCAGCACTTTTTTATTGGATATATGGAAATGTTTATAGTTACTTTAGGCTAATGCCTCCCATTTGTTGGATATTCCTACTCGATGCTAATCACCATTACCTTAACAATTGGAGGTGGTCTTTGGATAGTCACGACATGGGCCCCTCTGGGACGGGTTGTGAAAAGTTGTTTCCATATTCCTATTAATACATGAATTTATGATATTATCATGTTTACTCCATTATCTTATATTATCATTTGCTTATGCCATTATACTATACTTATAGTCATTATCTTTATGAAATCATCTTATACCTCCCATGTTATGTTTTTATCATGTTTATTCCCTTACTAGGATTTTTAGATTTTTCTTTTATATGTTTATTTTACTAGGTTATCCTATGTTGTTTTAAGCAGAAATATGAGAGTTAGGATCACTATAAGGAGATTAAATAAATACAATGATGTTATGTTTTAATATGTTGTATTTATGTGTCTAATCCTCTAGTGATTCTTGACCCTAGATCCTTGTCTTGTATTAATTTTCAACTTTGTTAAAAACATATGAAATAATATGTGTTTAAGAATTGGGCCCCTATAACTTCAAAAAAATAGTTAATAAAATCATTTAGGTTTTTTCAAGAAATTGGGAACCCAAAGTCACCACAATCCAAGAAGATAATGTAATAAAAAAAACATAGTGGTTGGGAGTTCATCAGATCTCTCCTGAGATATGGTATTACTATATCAAAGATATCTGATAAGAATGAAAATGAGGTCAATGAAACTAAAAATACAAAATATTTCAATTCAATCAATTATTTCATATCTTAAAGTTTCACCAAGATTTCTCATCTTACCAAAAAACATAAACATGTACATGAAAAATAAAAGATCTTCTTAGTGCTTCAAAAAGTTAAATCATGAAATGGAAGTTGGTTTATTTGGATATAAAAATAATGATCACATAACACCATATTTAACCTCGAAACAAAAAATTAAATAAAATAATCATGGTAAGAATGAACTAAAGTTTCAACTTGTAGTGAGATTTGGGGCTCGCTTTCAACATACAAATCAAGCGATGAAATTCCAATTTGCCTAATGGATAATATCATTGTATGTAATTAAGTAAATTCATTTTTTCTCATTCTTAAAATTATACCTCTTCTATCAATTTGTTATGTTATAAAGATATTATTTATGATAGATATAAATATAAAAATGGTTTTTTTGACTTGTTTGAAAATTTAAAGATCTTTTAAATAATTACAATCTTGTTATTTTTAAAAAAGATCTAATTTTAATAAAAAATGATGATTCTTTTTTGAAACTATAATAACAACCAAATGTTGATAATTTGGAATATTTAATTAAATATCATAAAGATAAACTTTATCAATTCACCGTTAGTGATCAATATCTAAATATTATTTTGGGATATCAACATGTTGTTAAAATTGGTTTTGAAATTGGATTTCCAATATAATATAGTTTAAAAAAAATTGTGAAAAGACTTCATTTTTTAAGGGAATTCCCAAAATAAATTCTGTAATTGTTGTAAAAAATGGGGTATCTTTTTTTATGAATGAAAATGTAAAAATTCTCGATAAATTATACCGAAAATAATTCATATTTCATCTCAAATTTATAAGGTAAAAACTTGTTCTAGGAAAGTATGAATTCAAAAGTATCTATTAGTTTGCTTGTGTTTTCCTAATATACGTGTATCAAAAGTAATAGTTTATTAATATTTTTTAGAATAAGTGAAAAACCATATATGTTACTAGTTATATAGATTGAAGGTGCTCTTGAAACAAGTGTAGTGATCCTTCTAGATCAAATCATGTTGCACTACTACAAATATATACTTTAAGAGCACTAGTAAAAAAATATATGTTCTTTATTATCACTGACAATGTGAGTGATGTTAAAGGCTTGGTTTTAATAGTGCTTGAAAAAATTAATCTTAATGGCCCTTTAATAGGGCTAAAAAGAACTAATAAAGGGTTCCTTTAGCATCACTTTTTTGGCACTATTGAAAGCCCCATTTATGAGTTCTTTTTTAGCGCTGTTAAAGTCCCCTTTTAACAGCACTAAAAAAGCATTGATAAAGGCCACACTAATAAAGGGGGATAATTTTTTTATTTGAACCTCTTCACACCCAACCTTTTTCATCAATTCTCACCTCCTTTATCAGTGCTTCCCATCACCTTTATCAGTGAATTAGATATTTCCACCATCCCATGGGTGCCCCTACCTCTAGCTAGTTTCAAACCCAAGACCTCATGCTCAAATCTCAGTGCCTTTTCCACTCCCCTATATTGTTTTTTCTTCCATTTTATGATATATCTTTATATTTATATATATCGTAACAGTTTTTAATCTATATATTTATATATAAACATATGTATATATTTAAATATATATATAAATTATTGTTTTTAGGTTTGTGTGAATATATAAAAAATATGTATATATTGTTATATACATGATTATAAATAATAATAAATTATGAAAAATTATAAAAATTTAATACCATGATATCAATATAAATTTACACCTTGGAATAAAAATTAGTCCCTACTATAAAAAGACAATAATACCCCCTTAAAAGTGTCTTAAATTCCATAGAGTGTTAAAAAAAATTGGGGTACCCTGACTAAAAACACAGTTTTTGAGGCATTTTTGGCCTCTTTTGACCTCAAAAAAACTGTGACCAAGGACTCCCCTAGAAAAATATTATAGAGCTCATCGTAGGCTTTGATTCGATATATGGATAGCCTAAATGGACACCCAGGTCAATAGTTATTATTGTTTGAAGTTTGAGTTATGTTTTTAACTTATTTTAGATCTTTTATTAGTTTTTTTATTTTTTTATCCCCAAATTGATATGAAATTACTATTACATGATAATAATTAGATTATTATTAATTAAAAATATTTTTTAGTTAGTTTATAATCCATTTTCACTAAATATCATATAGATAGACTATAAATGATTATTTAGCATTATATAACACATATTTAAAAAATATATAATTTATTTATATCATTATAATATATTAATATGTTAATATATTATTTTGAATGATTTTTTTAAAATATATCCATTATCTGCACTAGTAAAAAGTGATGATAAAGCCCCCCCCCCATAAGCGCTTATTTACAAGCACTGATAATGTCTATAACACCCCATGATTTCATAGTACGATATCTCATTTAAGTAATTCAATAGCTTGTGTTACACGCAACACCGAGTTCGAGTGCACCAAGACATACCAAACTACCTATTCAAAAAGCAATTATGAATAATATTAACTTCATTTTCAATTTTATATACTCCATATAATTTTATAATCCATATTATTTGTTTCTTAGACGTAATATAAGAACAAATTCATTTTTTTAGATTAAAAATTATTTTCTAAAAAATGAAATTTTACCACCTTTTAATGATGAACCCTTTTTAAATCCAATATTTGACACTTTTATATGTTAAATTTAATGAAATTAAATTCTTATTTATAAGTGGGACATATAAATTTAGTTTGGATAAATTTTTTGTGCGTTTCTGATAACTTTCATATTTTGATGAATAGTGAAAATACTAAATTTTAACTGAAAAAAAAATTTAATCAAAATAATTTGTAGTGATAAATTATGAAATTCAGTGGTTTTAAAGTATAATTAGATTATATTTTTATCATTTAATATAATTTAGGTAATTGGATGTAAATTCACATTTAAATTGTACATAAACACATGTCAATCTTTTGATATGTTTAACTTTTTGAAAACGTGTTTTTTTGGTTTTGACAGTGGAAATTAATTTTACATTAATTAATTATAATAATATGTTTTGAATTTGTTATAATAGAAATAATTTTTGTATTTGTAATATCAAAATTATCTTAGGGTGAAGTTTAGGTATTTTTCTGAAAACTTTCATTTTTTGATGAATAGTGAAAAACACTATGTTATTATCTAAAACCGACATTTATTTAAATAATTATTTTCTATTTGAATTTATTTTAAAGTAAAAATAGATACATAATATCTCTATTAGTTCAATGTAATTCATTAGAGTAATTTTATAATAATATTAGATGTATAAAATGTTATTCAATTTTTTAACATCTTTTACCCACCTTCTATGGACATTTGCAAATTTGCATAAAAGGAAATTTTACTGCTTCTATGAATTGAATTTAAAAAATATCAGACACATAGTTTACATCAGTAAGTAAAATGTGGATCAATAGAATGAAAATAATTCTTTATGAATGGTATCTTTTGAATTTTATTTACCACGGTTAAAAGTAAATAGGGTAATTAAAGGTACAAATGATATTATAATTACCCTACCACATGTTCTAATTCTACTGGATAAGTTTTTCTCAACAAAAATTAATCTTAGAAATAAAATATGATCCTTTTTTATCCACTTGGATTATATTAGTAAATTTATTATTATTTTATTTAAAGAAGAGTTAAAAATGTAAAATTAAAATTTTAAAAACTAAAACTTTTCTTATATAGGGTTATAAATAAGATAATTTTGACTATAAATATTCATTAGAAATATAAAATTATTTTATATATCATATTATTTTATTTATAATTTTTAATTATTATATAATTAAATTTATTTATGACACAATGATGATGTTGTAATTACTTTATCAATGAAAGATTAAAATAATTGATATTATAAATATCAAAATAAATGTAAATTGAGACTTTTGATACCATCCATGAATTTTATAATTTTATATTACATGTTAGGGTTTATTTAATTTATTTTTTATAAGTAATCAATTTTTTATAACTTTCACAATAACCAAATACTAAATAGTGTCAAAATTGACATAATTGAATTTCTTTACAAAATGCTATATTATTAAATGATATAATATTTCTAAAAAACTTAGATTCAGTAAAAGGACTTATATAATGATATATATATGTCATTAATTAACCAAATGATGTTCTATTGGAATTTTATAGTATATTTATTAACCATGTAATATACAAATACAATAAGAGATGGTAAAAGTGAAACTATTTAACTAAGAGTTAAATCTAAAAGATAAGGTTAATATAGTGACCTAAACCTATCTAAAACCTATTGTTTGAAAGGTTTTCAACCCATAACCACCTTATATTAAAAATAAATCAATTTTGAGACATTTAAAAAAAATTATTTTATTATAAAATAATATTTCAAACTTTTCCTAAAGTGCCCCTCACCTCTCTAATAAAAGGGTACTTTTTTCTATTAATTTCACATCTCCAAATCCATTTGGCTTTTCCAAATACTACTCAAATATCCTCCCAAAGACCCTCACTATAACCTAGATAACTTACATTTATCAAAAATCCAACCTAAGGATCCCTTTTGATCAAATCAAAAGGTAGCCGCTAAAGAAGAGGTAATTATTTCATCACCTCTTTCAAAGCTCTTTTCTTCTTCCACATACCCTTTCTTTGTTGTTTCCATAAAAAAATAAAAAATCCCATACCTTCTACAAACTGTGATGTTATTATAAATAGTTTACAACCATATTCATTATTCTATCCATCTTATCAATGAAAAAGTCACCATATGTGCGTACGTACGGCCTATCATCTCCACGTCGTGGTGTAGTTTGTTATTCAACACTTTATTATTTCAATGGGTATAATAATGAGTATAATTGATGTAAATAATAAATATAACATGTTAATGTTTCTGTATAATTAATATATTATCCAATTCTATACCATCTTATTAATAATGAAATGATATCGCTGCTCGTGCGTACGTACGGCTTTCCGTCTCAACGACGCGATGAGGTTCATTTCCACATTCACCATTAAAAGATGATTATAAAAATATATATTATTAATAAGTATGTAATATTTGACATAATAATGATACCGGAATATATATATATATGTGTGTGTGTGTGTGTATTTGTGTGTGTGTTTATATATATCTCAATCACATACATCCATTCAATACGATAAGAAAATGGAAACAACCTCCTTGCGTATGTAAAGACTACTGTCTCCATGAATGGCATTTCCATTTTTTATATATATATATATCTATTATACATATTTATATTCTAAATATTTATGATATTTAAATCATTTTTTATATTCTGGAAGTACTTCAATCATTATCTAAGTGATATGATCAAGAATAAATGTTAAAACACATACGATAAAGAAAGCAATTATTTCCTGAAATGATACTTTATCTTGGAAATTATTATTAATGGATAGTATAAATTTATAAATTAACCATGTATGATATAATAAATATAAATATGGTTTTGGTATAATTTAATAACATACTATGTCCATTATAGAGGATATTAAACATACCCTCGACTAAAGGAAAGTACAAGGTAAGGGTTAATTTCTCAATGTCATTATTATCTGTGATTGTTTATGTGTAAGTATTTACTGGGAAATTTTTATCATCTATGTCCATGTTTCATAATAAAAAATTCAAAATAAAATTTTTAAGGTTTGTGGAAGGGAATCTTTATCCAGATCATCATTTTAAATGTTCTAATGATTTATTTTTCTAAATATTTTTAATTAATGTCCATGTTTTAAAAATGATTTTAAGGATTTATTTATATAGACATGATTGTTTTAAAATGTTAATTCCTTTAAAAGTTTCAAATTAGTATGGGACATTTTTATTCAAAAATCTTTTTTAAATTAATTCCATTATTAATGCATGACTTTTAAATGATTTAACAAAAAGTGATATATCTCTCAAAGTGTTTTATTGATTATTTTCAACTATGTAAACATCCTTAATTGGATATTATTCTTAGTTGTGGTTGATTTACTATAATATAATCTTTTATATTGTATTGAATGAGTTATTATATGTTTGACTATGGTTGTGCTATTTTTATACCATTCATGGTTTATGGTTAAAAATTTAACATTTCATATACTAGTTTCAATATAAATGTTTATGTTATGTTTCAACCTTTTCATAATAGGAATGAATTAGACTTTGTAAGTGATGAGTGGATCCCATTATAGCTCCTCAATGAATCGGTATGTCTCATGAGACAAACTAGTGTCCTGACACAAGTCCTTGAAAAAATCTTTATTTGCAGTCTTGGTACGAGGCCTTGACTATGTGATTATGATGTCCGACATTATTCATTACCTTGTTATTAAATTAGTTATTACATGTGAATATTAGACTAGTATAATATCCATGTCCATGTTTATATGGTAATATTTGATTTATTTTTTCCATATTATTTTCATGATTATGTTTAAAAGGATTTGGTTTTTATTACACATGTTACCTTAAAATATTATTGTTTTTTCTATATTATTTTCCTTTACTGAGCATCTGGGCTCACCCCTTTATATGTTTTCTTTTTCCCAGGATACGAATAAGTATATTATGAATGACTTGTATAGATAATCTAAGGGATATGACTGTGTTCAAAGGATACACAATGTTGTTGTTTTTTATTTTATAATGTAATGTAAAAATCATGTATGTATCTAGTACTTCCAAGGCTACTAAACCGATCGGTCCTTCGGGATTTGATTCATTGTTATCATGAAAATTTATTAAAATAATGCACTAACTCGGGGTAACTAGGGTAGGGGCATTGCAAAGTCCCCCCCTTTATCAGTTCTTTTTTACTATCATTGATAAAGTTCCCCCATTTATCGATGCGTTTTTAATAGCACTAATAAAGTGGGGCCATTATCAGTACTTTTTTACAATAATTTATAAAGGGTTCCTTTTAACAGCTCATTTTTTACCATTTTTAATGGCCCCCTTTTAGAGTGATTTTTTTAGCCCTAACAAAGGGGGTGTTTAACAGCACCCTTAACTAGTGTTGTCAAATTTCTAATGCTAGATAAACCCAGTTTTATAGTAGTGTTGAATACTTCAATAGAGGACATGTCACATTTGTAGATGATTCAAAAGGTAAAATCATATTGATTGGTATGATCATTTTCTATAATTATACTTCAATTAAATATTGTTTATTTGTTAATGGATTGAAACATAATTTATTAAGTATTATTCAATTATGTGATAGTTATTTTATAATTATTTTTTAAAATTATTTTTGTATTGTTTTTAATTTTAAATGGATACTTTTATTTATGGAATCCCATTTTCAAAATGTTTATAGACTTTATTTAAAATTTATTTCTTATCAAATTTTTATGTTTCTTAGTGAAAAAGATAATAAATATTTGATTCATCATCAATTACAAGGTCTTTTTTACATTTAGTCTCTTATCAAGATTAATTGAAACTGTCTAGTATGAGGTTTCACAATGTTTTTTCAGTGATAATTTTTCGTTAAAACCTATCCAACTTGGAAAGAAACAAAAATCGTCGTTCAAACCTAAAAATTTTGTTTCTTCTTCCAAATCTATATAACAAGTTCACCTTGAATTTTTTGAACCAACTAAATTTTCTAATATGGGAGGTGTCATGAACCAACTCGGGTACCCTGGTAACCCGATAACTGAGATGGCCCTAACATAGCCCTAAGGGCATTCCCGATCCCCACTGGTTGGAGACTAGATCCTCAAATCTTACAATATACAAGTGGGAATGATTTCTGCCCCAAGAATGTGGATGAAAAAGTTAAAAGACAGAATACATATCATAGGAAAGCTCCACTATGAGTAAAGTACCAGAATAAAACTATGAATTAAATCCGAAGTACTAAAACCCAAGCACTAAAATAGGAAAATAACCCCCAAATTCCCCAAAGAAATAACTCAACGCATCCAAATCTCAACATTTGGATCCACCTCTAAGTGATCCCTTCCCTTTGATCAAGCCTGGAAGAATAAAGTCTACAAACACTCAAAGGAAAAACTAGGGTGTGAGACTAATCCCAAGAGGATACCACCAAATATTCTATAATAGATTCCAAATATAGATTATCAAAATAAAATATTTCTATTTTATAGAATAAACAGGTTTGGAAATTCAAACAAATATTTATACAAGATATGCTATACATTTTCAAAATGATGGAAAAAAAATCAAAGCATAGTATTTACTTTATAGGAGATGGAATATTTCTAAAATAATGGCTTAAGTAAAACATTTATGTAAAAAAATTTATATATAATCATCATTAATTTCAATAAGTTCCAACAAAATTTGGCATACATTTATATCTCAAATACAAATAAACAAGTGTTCAACATTGTCATCTACCAAAAGATTCAATAGTATTAACCAGGTATAGGACTCCATAAAATCTATGTGAACATAAAAAAAATGTGTATACACACATCCCTATGACACTGGATAAAGGAGACTCATCACCAATCCATCAGGGATGTGACCTACATCATTTATGTTTTTGAACATTGTTATAGCATAGATTATATCCAAATAACTCACTAACTACCTAAGGATTGTATGAAATCTTACATTATTAGAAGAATATTTTAAGACATCTTAAAAATATGATCAATCCCATTCTTCCATTTTAAAAGTTCCAATTTCCTTTAATTTAAAACCAAAATAGGTTTTATTCAAAAAAACAAGCTTTTTCACAATATAAAACCATTGGGTTTCTATCAAATCATTTTAAGCCATTTTCATGTCTGAAATTCACTCAAAACCAATTCCATACTTTTCAAAATTACATTTCATAATTAAATTAAAATATTTAATTGAATATATTTCCATCAAATACCCAATTTAAATTCAATAATTTAAATCAGACAATTTACCACAATCCCACCCCAATTCAATAGAATTTAGGGATTTCTAAATTTCTTTCGAGAACCATTTCAAATATCCCAATTCATTGGAATTGGGTTTTATCAATGCAATTTAAAGTAAGATTGAGAATTTGAATTTAAATAAACAATTGAAATAAGTCAAGCAATACAATGCTTACCAATTTGGAAAATTGGGATGGAACCACCTTCCTCTTTCCGAAAGAACGACACTTAAAACAGCACCCATCAACAAGAGAGAAGGTGAAGAAGACCTCGAAACACAACCTAGAAAAATATCCAACACCACAAGACATATATCCATCAATCCCTATATGACCCATTGAAAAACCTAGAGGAGATAAGGATAGAAACTCAAAGAATGAGGGAGAATACATACCCAGGAATCACACTGAAGATGAAATAAAGATATGAAGTCGGCCGGATCAAACTAGAAGGTGACTTGCCTCAAAAAATAATCTACAGAGAGTATAGGGTCAAGATATAAGAGATCTAGGAATAATATCCCGAGACATACATTCAAATTCATTACTTAAGGCTAGGCACATACCGAGTTATGATGTGTAACTAGTGGTCATGTATTGTGGTCCATGCTGGATAAGTATGCCGAAAACCCCATCACCTCAAGTTGAAGAACCACTACTTAATCCCTATAAAACATGTACCTCAGGTACATGGAATGAACCACCTCACAGAATGATCTTCCCATTCATGAAAAGATCTCTCAATCCACAACATGCAACCAGTACCAAGTAAACGATGTGTACCTTTTCTGTAGTTTGTAGTAAACCCAGAAAAATCACATAAAAGCTTCTTTTTAACCAAATGGGGACTTATAAATGGTTGAAAATAACTAGATCGGGTTAATGGGATGTTAAAAAATCCCCACCATAAAAAATTTCTACCCCCAGAAATCCAATGAAGAATATTCCATACGAATGATATGGGGGAAATGCTCTCTCATCAATGCCTCACATTCCCACATCTTGTGATTATCAACACCATGTTGCCATATCACACAAACCAAAGTTATCATCCTCCCACAAATTATCTTGATCTCATAATCAACTATCTTAATTAGTTTCTCAGTCATAGATAAATCAGGCTCGATCTAAAGATCACTCTAGCTCAAAAAGTGAGATGGATCAGATAGATACTTTCTCAATTGTGATACATGGAACCCGTTATGTATCGACATCAGCTGTGGTGGTAGTGCTGACTAGTACAAAACATTCTCCACCTACTCAACAACCTCAAAAGAACCAACAAAACAAGAGGCAAGCTTCTCTTTCCTCCCAAGCCGTTGATGACCCAACCAGGGTGAAACAATCAATAACACCTGATAGATAACTAAGAACTCCAAATGTCTATGACATCGATCAACATAAGACATATATAGGATCTAGGCTATTAACATCCTCTAATGAATCATCTGAATCTTTGTTGTCGTCTCCTTCCCCAATATTGGTCCAACAAAATAACTTTCGCCGACCTCTGACCAACACAACAGATATTTATAAGGCCAGACATACAAGGCCTCAAAGGTTCCATTATGATAATGAACTAGTAGCTTTTGTTATAATAGAACTCAACCTACCCCAAGTGATCATCCCAAGCCCCACTAATGTCAAGGACATAGGAATGAATCATATATTTAAGAATTACTATAGCTCTTTCTGTATAGCCATCTAACTACTGATGGTAGGCCATGTTGAAATGAACCTGAGATCCATGTGCCTTCTGAAGGCCTCTCCAAAATTGAGAAGTTAACCATGGATCCCTATTAAAGAATATAGCATACAGAACTCTATAAAAATGAATAATAATTTTCACATAGATATTTCCAAACTCCTCAATATTGGTCATATATTGAATTGTTATAAAGATAGTTGACTTGGTAAGATGGTCGATCACAACCCATATTACATTCTTCCTTCTATGGGTATGAGGAAACCCAACCAAAAAGTCCATAAAGATCTCATCCCACTTCCTAGTAGGTATTGTAAGTGGTTGAATCAAACCAAAAGGTTTTTAGTGCCCGACATTCATTTTTTGGCACATATAGCAATGAGAGAAAAACTAAGAAATGTCTCATCTCATTCTCGTCCACCACAACTGTCACTTCATGTCATAGAACATTTTTTTGCTTCCTAATTGCATATCCCACTGAGAGATATAGAAATCCTTCATCACAAACATCCTTGATGATAATGGCACAACGAACCCATTCTGATAGCATAGAATACCCTTTTTAGAGAACAACTAAAGAGAAACTGTCTCCCCACCATAAATGGATTCTCTAATGCTACAGAATTCATCATCAAGATGTTTTTCTTGGAGAATTTTCTCTAGATGAGCATATTTCAATTGAACTCTAGCTAAATAACTCACAACCCCAACCTCTTGAACTCCAATATGAAACTATGAAAAAAGATCCATCAAATTCCACTCTTCGGAAGATTCTTTCACTACTTGGGTTGGATGTTTCTTGCTCAAAGCATTAGAAACGACATTCCCTTTCCCCAGGGTATAGTGTCAAAGTTAAAAGACTATAGTTACTCTACCCAAAACCTTTTCTTAAGATTCAAATATTTTTGGGATAAGATATAACTCTAGATTTTGTAGTCTGAATACATTGTAATCCTTTCTCCAAAAAGGTAGTGTTGTCAACTTTTAAGAGCATAAATCACTATTGCAAGTTCCAGGTCATGGGTAGGATAATTCTTCTCATGTGTCCTAAGTTTATGAGATCCATAAACTACTACATGATCACCCTGTATAAGAACTTTGCACAAGACTGAACCTGATGCATCACAAAAGACCACATAGCGCTGCCCGACTTCTAGAAGAGTCCACAGCGATGATGTAGTCAATAGACGGTTTAGGTCAACAAAAGAACACTTAAATTTATCATTCCACAAAGATTTTACCCCTTCCAATTTGGAGCAGTCATCAGAGAATCCGTCTTCGAGAATACATTCAAAACCCTACTGTAATATCTAAAAAATCCCAAGAATATCTGGATCTGGAAGACATTTCATGGCTTCTCCCAAGTCATAATAGCCTTCAACTTCTCAGGATCAACTAATACACAATGTTCATACCCCACGTGTCCCAATAATTTCACTTCCCAAATCCCAAAATTACAATTTGAAATATTGGCATAAAGGCAGTGATTTCTTATAAGATTCATAACTATTAATAGATATTTCACATGATCCTCTTTGAACATGGAGTAAACAAGAATTTTAGTGACAAATACGACCACAAAGGTATCCAGATACTCATGGAAAAGCTTGCTCATAAAATCCATAAAAATAGTATGATCATTTTTCAAACCAAAGGGCATAATAAGGTAGTCAAAGTCTACCTAACTTTTCTAAAAGGCGGTTTTCTGAATGTTAGATTCTTTTATCCTAAACTAATGGTAACTCGATAGAAGTTCAATATTTAAAAACCATTTTTCCCATTTTATCTTATCAAATAGATTTTAAATTAGTGGAAATGTATATTTGTTCTTTATCATAAATCTATTGATATTTCAATAATCAACACATAAGATAAGAGAACCATCAACCTTATTAACAATTAAAACTGGCGCTCCCCAAGATGACACACTTTTACAAATAAAGCCTTTCTCAAGAAGATCATCCAACTGAATCTTCATCTCATTCTTCTTAGTTGGTGTCATGTGGTATGAGGGTATAGATACTGGTTGAGTACCAGGCATTAAGTCAATAAAAAACTAACCTATCTCACCAGTGGAAGACCAGATAAATCTGAATGGAACACATTGGAAAAATCTGAGAAAACTAGAGGAAAATCACCAACCATTGAATCTTTATCCAGGTCAAAAGAAAACACTGATACCATATTCCAAAACTCTTGATAAAAATTTCTAGCTCTGCTCAACCTTGGGTCCCATTCTCCTTGAAAAACAAGAGGTAGACCACTAATTGTAGTAAAGTAGACCCATCAAAGATTAAAATAAATTTGGAATTTGTTGGCAATGAGCAAATCCATCCTAAATATGATGTCAAGATATTTCATATCAAGAACCAGAAATCTCCAAGCTAGCTCAAAATCTAATAGAGAGAATACATAGGTCAGACTACAGATACCCTACTCTCCTTTCATTCCAAGGTGTGTAGTAATATCCAGTGCACAAGATAGTTTCTCCATAGGAATATTTAGGAGATTAACAATGCTGGTTGAAATGAAAGAGTGAGATGCACCGATATCAAAGAGTAGTCTCTAATAAAGAAGCAATGGTAATGGTACCTCTCACAGTTGTTGGACCTGTGTCTTCATCTGATAGATACTCTTCCACTGGGTGAAGAATAATCATTCTAGATGCATGTGGTTGGAACCCTTTTGGATGTGAAGCATTTTATTTCCCTATAGTGTTAAGAGGATTTGATGATCTTCTCCCACTATGCAGAGTGGAGAAGTGATGGAAAGTGCCATGAATGTCTGCATGAGCTACAATTTGAGGCACTATAGTGCAAACCCTCCTAGAATTTCCTGGATTTCTACACTATTAGAAAGTTAATGAACATCCACCTAGATCTATAAGAGGTATGGAACAACTCTATCATTGATAACTTCCATGAGGATCATCACGCTTCTTTTTTCTTTTGAAAGAACTAACACAGCCACTAGGAGAAAAAAGAACTCCCATCGACCCTGATTTTCCATCCAAGTCTATGTCAACCATTATCGCCCTATCTAACACATCCTCATAGGTGGGAAGCTTCTTCAAGATAACCTAATAGTGGATATCCAATAAAAGTCCCAACTCAAACATTCGAGCCGTCATCTTCTCATTAGATATAATATCAGAAGAAAACTGCACCCAATGGGAAAAACGATTTGAATTCTTAGTCACGGTTTTTTCGGCCTGCTCAATCATGAAAAATTACATGGCCTTAGCCAATACCATCGACACCAGATAGAACTAGTTGGTGAAATTATCCTTTAATTCTTTCCACTATAAGCCCTTATGTTTCCCAACTGTCACCATCGTTCTCCACCATCTTATGCACGGTCCCTCCAGCACGAAGGTATCACACTTCACCCTGATCACTTATCGTGTCTCCAAGAACTCAAATAGATGTTCTTTATTTCTCAAACATTACTTAGTAGGTTGAGGATCAGTGGATCCTTTTAATACTGGTGACTTCTGGTGAAGTAACTTTTGAGAATGATTCAGATGAAAATTCCCTTGAGGATCTATAGCTGGATCCTGACTGGGAACTAGAGGTGGTGCTTATCCCAGATATTGGACAGTGCACACAATCACCTCAACCATATTAGGATAAATAATAGGGTTTTCTTGCTGAGTTTCAAAAGTAGAATTTTCCTATATCTGTTTCACACGTCTTCTCGGAGGAATGATGCTACACAACATCAGTATATAAAAGGATAAAATTAGATTAACACTCAAACTGAGTTGAAAGATAAAATATTATCAAGAGAAGGGACAACCAATATATGGATTTCAACCTATCCAAATATCTATAGGGAAAAGACTAGAACTAATTCACAAGACATATTTCCCTAACCACCCCTAATGACTTATAGTTCATTGCAGTGAGAGATTTTCAAACACTTAATCATCGTTACCTCCTAAGTTCTAACAAGATTTCATAATACATACTGACTTCAAGAAAAATATATTTCAGTAGCCTCCTTTGATACCAATTTTTCAAGAACCAACCAAGGTTCCTTGGTAACCCGATAACCGAGCTGGTCCTGACATAACCCGAAGGGAGTTCTCGATCACCATGGGTCAGCGACTAGAACCCGGTATCATACAATATACAATTGGGAATGATTTCTACCATAGTAATGAGGGATAAAAAGATAAAAGATAGTATGCATGTCAAAGGAAAGATCCACTAAGATTAAAGTACCATAATACAACTTGGAATTAAAGCCAAAGTACTAAAAACAAAGTACAAAAATAGGAAAATAACCCCAAAGTCCCTAAGGAAACAATTTTCCACATCTAAAGCTCAATAGCTGGATCCACCTAAAAGAGATCCCATCCCTTTTCTCAAGCATTGAAGAATAAAGTCTACAAACACCAAAAGGAAAAATTAGGATGTGAGACTAATCCTAGTAGGATACCACCAAATATTACATAACATATACCAAATATATATTATCTAAATAAAAGCTTTCAATTATTCAGAATAAACAGGTTTGGAAATTCAAAAACAAATTTATACAAAACATGCTATACATTTTCAACATTATGGAGAAATACATTCAAATCATAGGATTTACTTTACAAGTGATTTAATATTTCTAAAAAATGGATTAAGTAAAAAAAAATTATATAAATTCAGTACTATTGTAAAGTAGTTCAAACAATCAGTTGAATACGTTTATATCTCAAATATAAATAAACAAGAGAGCCACATGGTCATCTTCCAAAAGGTATGATAATATTAACCAACTATAAGATTATTCACTCTCTATGTGAACTAAGTAAAATGTGTATACACAAGTAACTATGACACTAGAGAAAGGATACACATCACCAATCCGTCAAGGATGTGACCTCCTCTATGTATGTTTTAGAATGTTGTTGTAGCGTAGAGTGTATCCAATTAACTCACTAACTACCTAAGGATTTCATGTTATCTTACATGATAGACAAAATATTATAAGGCTACATAAAAATATGATCATTCCCATTATTACATTTCAAAAGTCCCAATTTCCTTCCATTTAAAACCAAAAAAGGTTTTATTAAGAAACGCGCCTTTTTCACATGATAAAACCATTAGGTTTCTATCAAATCATTTTAAGCCATTCACAAGTTTGAAATTCATTCAAAACCAATTCAATAATTTTCATAATATCTTTTGACAATTAAATTCAGCAATTTAATTGAAAATATTTCCATCAAATCCACAATTCAAATTCAATAATTTAAATCACACAATTTTCCACAAACTCACTGCAATTCAATGGAATTGCGGGTTTTCCAAATTCCTTGCCAAACCCATTTCAATTCTCCCAATTCATTAAATTGGTTTTATCAAATAAATTTACAAAAATATTTATCATTTTAATTTTAATCAACTATTGAAATATGTCAAGAAATATGATGGTAATGAATTTGTAAAATTGGGTTGGAACCATCTACCTCTTTCCCAAATAAAGACACTCGCAACGACACCTGTCAATGAGAACAATGGTGAAGAAGACCTTGAAACATGACCTAAAAGATAGATTCAACACCAAAAGACATATATCCATAAATCCCTAGATGATACATTGAATAAACAAGAGGATAGAAGGATAGAAACTCGAAGAACGAGGGAGAACCCTTACAAGGGAATCACACCGCAGATGAAATGAAGATATGAAGTATATCAGATCGAACCAGAAGGTAGGGTTCCTCTGAAAATTTCCAAGGGAGAGTATATGGTCTAGATCCAAGAGGTCTAGGAATAATATCCTAAGAAATACTACCAAATTCATTACATAAGCCTATGTGCGGGTCGAGTCATGATGTGTAGGCCATGCTGGCTAAGTATGTCGAAAAACCTGTCACCTTTGGTTGAAAAAAATTATAATTAATCTTTACATGATGTGTACCTCAAGAACACCGCATGTACCAGATCACAACATGATCTCCCAATTAACAACAGGATCTCCCAGTCCACGACATGAAACCCACACCAAGTACATGATGTTTACTTCAGGTACTAGCATGTACCTATTCTGTAGTCTACAGTAAACATAGAAAAATCACCTAAATGGATTTTTTATAACCGAAAAAGGAATTAAAAATGGTGTAAAATTACCTGATAAAGGTAACAGGGTGTCACAGGGGGTAAATCTTACACATTTTTAATTTTTATGATTATACTATATTTTCATGGGTCTTATTCACATCTCATAAAAATGAGAATCGTAAAGTCATTATCAATTTTCATAGTAAATTTAAAATTAAAAAGGTATTAAAATTCATTTACCTTTTAAGTGACCATAGTAGATAATTCTACAACAAAGACTATGATGAATTTTTTACTTCTCAGTATTAATATCATTACTTCTATACACTGAGAACACCTCAAAAAATGGGGCTGTTGAAAGATGAAATGGGACCATATAAGAAATTTTTAGGACACTATTGATTGAGTTTAGTATTCCTTAGTAATTTTTGTTTAAGGTGATCATTACCACCTAATTTATCCTTAACCTTGTTCTCCAAATACCTATCATTCAAATAACCTCTTTTGAACTTTGGAAAAGAAAAAATTCTTAAAGGTTACTTATTTAATGTTCGGTTTTAAATGTTTTATCCTCAATACCAATGATGTTCTAGGAAACACTAACCCTGAATATGAAAAATTTATATATTTGTGTATAAAAACTCAATTTATTACTAACAATCCTTAAATAAGAGTACTATGACCTTGGAAGAATCTATTCTCATCAAATTTGATGAGAATCTTCCTAAACGGAATTCGCAAATTTATAATGATGTTAACTAATATAATTTGAGCATACCTAAACCTCAATATTAAAAATTAATATAATATTTTCTAGAAACACCTTATACTCTTTTATCCAAGAAAGGGTTCAATTCAAATACCATCACCTTTATAATGTTATCAGAAAATTAAAATCATGAACTTGTCATATAAGGTTTGTCATAAATGAGGTTGATAATCAAGATATTTCTCTCTCACCATGAACCTAATTCCCTTGATAAATTTATTAGTTATTATAATTTGATACATTCTATGAAATATGATTTGAACCAATTTCAAAGGAAGAACTTTTTGGATATCATGAAATATCCAAATAATAATCCAATTATTGTCACAAAGTGGTTATTTTAAAATAAAATAGATGAACAAGTAAATATCACTCGTAAAAAGGCTTGACTTATTGTTAAATGATATAATCAATAATAAGGTATTGATTAGTGTGAAAAAAGTTCACCCATTTTGTGGATAGAATCTATCATAAACTTTTTGTAAATCACCCATCATTTTAATTTTTATCTTTTTCATATGGATTTAAAATGTTATTTTCTAAATTGTTTTATCTTCGAACAAGTTTTTGTGGATAAAGTATCCAATTTTTAAAATCATAAATTTCTATATAATGTTTTAAAGTTAACCAAATATCTTTATGGTTTTAAACAAAACCTTATGGATTGGTATGAAATTTTAACTAAATTAGTTTTATCAAATGGTTTTAAAATGGGAAAAGATGATTCTTCCCTTTAAAAAAAAAGGATTTATTAATTTTTTTAAATCTAACTTCATGAAATTATTTAAAAATCAATTAAAGAATTTATTTTTAATGTATGTTATATTTTAATGAATAAATATTTGGAAATGATTTTTATAGGAGAACACAAATTCTTCCTTGGACTTCAAATTTACCAATATTACGAATGAATTTTTTTGAACCAAAGATAATAAGATTAACTAAATTATAAATAATTTTGGCATGGATTATGAAAATGAAAATTAAATCATCCCATGAGTACAAATTGTATGTTGATTTTAGAATAATCTAGTAAATTAGTTAACAAAAAGTTTTATAGATATATTATTGGAAGTATATAATCCATTGAAATGACCTATTCAATCATCATGTTCATTGTATAACATTATTCTAATTTGAAATAAAATAAATAAAATCTCATTTGAAATCACTCAAAAGGATTTTCATATATTTTAAAAAAAACTAAAAACCTTGGATTATTTAATACTTAAGGAAACTTAATTTTCAACATATTTTTTTATGCTAATTTTGGGGGATTCCAACTTGATAGGAAAACTACTTATGGAAATTTCCACTTGACAATATAATATCTCATCTCATGGAGTAGTAATGAGAAAAAATATTTTTCTCTTTCTATATCCACAGAACAATACATGACCACTAGGACTTTTTTTAGAAAATTATATAAATGAAAAATAATGTATTATACTTTGAGATTAAATATGATTACATCCCTCTCAAGTGTGAAATCACTAGTGTGACTTATATCTATAAAATCATATCCAACACTCTCTCTATAAGAACATTTATCTGAGATGTCAATTTCATTAATATCACCTTCAAAAAGGTGATATTTTTCTTTACATTATTTTCACCAACCTTTAACTTGACAATATCTTCACTAAACCCATAAATATTTATCAAATTGACTTTATTAAAGGATATTTGGGTACTATTATTATTTTATACATATATCTTAACTTGTTAACGCTTGATAATTTTTCATTTTTATTTAAATTATTTTCAAAAAATATATTTCTTGAAAAAATGACTCCAATATTTTAATAATTTTGGTTAAGTAGATTGAGTGTGATACTTGAATAAATTAATTTCTATTTTTATACAAACAAAGTGGATGTGTTTATGGAATAGATACACCTATATATTGTTTCTTTAAAACGGGGTGGTTGTATTTTTAATCTATTCATCACCCTAAGCATGAGTAATGGGCCTTTAGTGCACACCTGGTTTGATAGTCCTAGGAAATTAACTATGGTTTATTAAAATAATATTTTCTACAACATAATCTTGTAATGAATATTTTTTTAAATATTTTATTTCATTATATATTTTTTTTATTTTCACCTAATATGTTTAATGCTTTTTCTGAGGGGAAGATAATCTAGTTAATAATAAAATAATCCTATAAGATACACCCCTTATTTTAATTTTATTTAAAAATATTATTTTACTCCTGATATTTTTATAAAATAACTTCTCAAGATTTTATTTCTATATTGAGATTATTTAGAAAATGATAATTTTTTGTTTTTCTTTCATCATGTTTTTTATTGAAAATACTTCTTTCTAAATTTTTTTTTTAATTTTCAAAACTTGGTTTTTGTCTCTCTCAAAATATCATTAACAATGATAAAAATAATATTACATTTTATTTCTCTCATTTACTATAATTTCATCTATGAGTGATTTTGGAGAATATAAATGGAGGATAAAGTAGAATAAGTTTGGATAAGTCATATAAATATTGAGATATGAATGTAACTAGGGGGAATTTCTTATTATATTGATAAAACATATGAAATTTTATATTTTTATCCTATATTAAAATATTTTTATATATATTATCTTTTTTATTATATTATTATTAAATTATTTTTTAGGTGATTGTTTTCATCAAAAGGGGGTGAAATTTTGTGCTACAAACCTTCTTTAGTTTTAATGATCAAAAACACTCTTTATATTTCCTAATGATTTCATTTAAGTAATTTGCAGTTGTATTATTGATGAAATCATGAAACATTCATTGAAGAATATTTGAATAAGTTTTTATAGTATTTTTAAACTCATGGAGTGAAATGATAGGATATTTTAGAGGTAAGTATTGAATAAATATTCCATGGAGGTGTTTAGACATTAATAGGTAACATCGAATGGCTGGTGATGAAGGCATTAGCATCCTATTTCAGAAAAAGTCGACTGGCCAGTTGATACGGATGGATAGAAGGAACCATGGGAGTTATTATCATTGTCAAGATATTGAAATCTCACCTTCCATCTAGTGGGTTCAGTAGGATTATATAAAATAGTAGAAACCACACTATGTACATGATGGAGTTGGGATAACAAGATCCAAGCCAGCATTTACTGATAGTCCAAATGAAATTAATTTTTTATTCTTTGACATCATTACCCCCAGTAAATTAAAAAATGTTTCCAATGATTTTTAAGTCTATAAATAGATCACTTTGTGGAATTGTAATCTTACCTTATCAAATATTTTCCAACACCAACATGTTGTGATCGCTAAATTTATCTCAACTACACTCATTTTCTAAGTCCACTCTCATATTATCAAGTGTGTGATCTTATTATATATATCTTCTCAATCAACTATCTTTCTAATTATCTCATAGTGGTTCTTCTTATTAATTTAAGATAACAGATATCGTGCTTAAATGTGATTGGTTTTAAAAATATTATCTCCTATTATATTTCTTCTTTATCAGTGTTAATTACCATTAAAGATAGTGGCTATGTTTTTTCTACCATAACCACTAAAAGGTATGTAGATTTTTCTATTAGAAGTTTCTATATATACCAATTAGAATTTTGGGCCAACTGTATTCTAGTTTCTTATTATAACCAAAAAAATATATAGTTTTGTAATCTTGGCTACTGTTAAATCCAAGGGAAAATACATTAAATTCTCAAGCCATTGATGTGGTATATCTAAGGGATATACTTTAGATATTTCCTGTATTCCTTACTAAATTATGTGTTTTATTTAATTTATACATCTTTATATCATGATCTATTTAATCTATATATTTAACCAATCATGTCATCCATCTATATGCTTTTTTATTTAATTTATAAATATTTGTTTCTTATTTTCATTCATTTTTTTAATCTTATATACTTACTCTTTTGAGATTCTTACTTTGTTTTATGTTTTTTCATTAAATTTTAAAGTAAAATTCACCCCCCCACCTTACATTTTACCCTACTCTGACCTATAGTGGCATGATTCTTTAAGGATTGAATTTATATTTATGGATGAATTTTACCACACCAATTTGTGTGGTTCACTAGGAATGATCTTAGATGATAAAGGGGAGTCAAATTGATCCAAACCATTAATCGGAGGGTTAAAAGTTTGGAATGATTTATCAAATATACCTTAGTAGAACCGGGTAAGATATAATCACATTATAAATGTGGTTTATATAGAATAGGGAGATCCAATTGATAGAGGATTATATTTTTAAAATGGGTACCTTAATAGAAGTCCCATTGATGGTGGAGTTTAATTGATTTATCTATATTATTATAGAAGAAGATGAAATATAATGGGATTAATTACCTTGAGGAATTATTATTTATATATAGGAATTTATTACCGTTGTGATTATATAGAAGACATTGTTTTGACTCTCACATTAAGGAGTTGTTATTATATAAACATACAGAATAAGATAAAATGATTTTCTTCTAATTGACACATCAAATATATATTTTTTTGATGTGAAGAACATCAATTCCTTATACAAATTTAGAGGATACCTACAAGAATAAAAACTAATACCATTCTTGAAGTAGTGTGCGGAATATGAATACGATGAAGTGATCCATTGGTGAGTTATGATAAAACTCTAAATCATGTAAATTCAATATTCCTTTTAAAGGAGATACCATGAAAAAAACTTATATCCACCAAATAGTATGAGATACTATATCTTGGTAAATTCACAAAACATTGGTGTATACTCCTTGGTACTACCCAAGTGTAGGTGAACTAATAAAAAACCTTTTGTCTTATGAACATTACTTTATTTACCCATGATTTCTTTTGTTTGAGTGATGATGATGGAGAGAGATATTTAACATATTCCTTCAAACTAGGGGAAACTTTTTATACGGAAGATAGTTTAATGTGAAGTGAAATTTTAAAATAATTCCACTCTAATTCACACCCCTCTCAGGGAGAAATGGAACATTTTTCATTACTCATTTGTCCCAATAAATTTTGTCACCAAGGAACCCTCAATAAATCCTTAAAAGGACTATACGATCATTTTGAAGATAATTCAATCCCTCGCTGTTACATTCCATAGGTATCTCACCACTTTCCCAGGGAGACGTGATCATTATTGGACATGTATTCGACACATAAGGTTTATTGAACATATCAAATCTAGATAGTCTGTAAACATCACAGAAAATAAAGTAATCCATATTTGTTTCCATTTAATGTAATCCTCTCATACAAGTCTATGGTTATATACCAAGATTCCAAAATGAACACAATCCATAAGCTCACCCTAGACATTTATCTTTGTGAGCATCATACAATGAACATGACATCCCTAGGTCATTAAAGCCATTAATAAATGATGTACACCATACTTGGATGGAATCCCTACTTTATCAAAGCCACCTATAAATAAAAAGTAGTCATTAATAGATATGTAATAAATATATAACACCTCAAATCACACAAGGAGTATAACTAACTCCCTAACTACACCTCACATAGTCCATCTCACCCATGGTTTCATCTTGGGTCCCTCACACATGCTCACCCATGTTTACAATCCTAATAATACATACTTGACTATATAAAGAAGTAATATTTGGGACCATATTCTTAAATATGAAATCATATTGTCAAGTGAGTCTTACACACCCTCTATTAGTGTAATAATACCATTTTAAAATATATTTTTTTGAGTTTTGACATGAGTCAAAAAAATGATGGTAATATGAATGATGTTGTAAGTAATGTTTTAAAATCAATTATATAAAATATCATTTAAATCCATATTATAATCAATCATAGAGACCTTATACGTTAGCTATAAATATAACCAATGTTGGATATTATATATTTTTTAAAAAATCATTACAAATAACATTTATTACAGTAAAAAACACAAAGAAGTAGTCGAAAATTATAGGAAAAATGAACATATGAAAATCAGATTTAATGCTTTATCTTCATTTACTTACTCCTGTAAGTGTCTAAAAATCTAAATATCTTTTTTTATACTTGTCTTTTTTATTTATTTTTCAATATAAAAAACATGTTATATTTTGAATGAATAATCTTAAATTAAATGGTATATTTAGAGATTTTGTCTCTGATAATAATGGAATAACTCATGTGGAAGTGTAATCATTTCTACCTCATCTATATATTTCGTCTTCATCACCTTTTTAGTGAGTTACGAAAAATATCTATGATGAAGTAAACAAATCATCAAAAAAATAATGATAGAGGGATTACAAATACAATGGAATAAGGAATGATATATCTATAAAGACAATGGCGAAGAAACATAACTAAGATAAAGTTATGAAAGGGAAAAAAGGAGGTGTGAGAATTTTAGAAGAATGTGTATCAGTGATATATAGATAAATATTAGGTGGAGGTAGATCTGGAAGAGTTGTCACTAGGATTATAGAATAGATTGTTAGGATAAATTTAGAGTAATCTATGAAAAAATTATCTACATTAGTATTTTAGCATTATATATTAAGTAACCAATGTTAAAAATAATTTTGACATTTGTTATTAAATAACTAGTGTTAAAATACTTGGCACGATATGAATTTATTTTACCAATGCTTTCCAAATTTCATTCATTCCAAAACCATTCAATATCTATCATCCAGATCCATGAGAAACATTTTCTTACTAGAACCATGAGAAATGGGTGTACACTAAATTTGGCATCCATTACAACCCCCCCAATAAAATATCATGAAACATAGTGCATTCACCTCTCCTCAACCTCCACTCACATCTATATCTGATAGCCCCATCATGAAAGAAGGATTTTACCATACCTTGTTGAAGTCAAATCAAAAATCCACAATTTATAATGGAATCCCTATCATACCCCAAAGCATGAATATAGGATGAGGGGGGAAATAGAATAAGGGGTGATGGATACACTCTCATCTAGTCTATTAGAGGAGGCTAAACATTAAGGGGTATAAAAAATGACCCAAAATGACCAAATTTTCCCTACTTTAAGTGGGGTTAGGCATCCCAACCAAAACTCTAATGGGATTCACCAAACTCCAGGTATCCCAATGAGGTTTTGTTTTCCACCCACAAACCTTATAATTAGATGGCTAGTGGCCACTATCATGGCCACCAAAACATCAGTGACCAATAATGGGGTTTTGGTAGACTATTATTATAGCCACACTATCAACAACCCCTTTTCAAAAACACATGTAAATAATTTTTTTCTTTTTTTACCAATTAATTTACTCGAAAACATAATTTTTCCCATTTTTAATACACCAGATATTCCAATTCCAAACTATAATTGAAAAAAACCAAATGGGACCTGTTTTAATATCATTAGAACCCATATTTACTTAAACTCCACTGACATATATCGGTGTTAGTCAATAAAAACTTCCCAATATAACACTTCTCATCCCCATGAAGAATATGTAGGCATATTATATGAACCACATAGGTTATCAATACCTAGTTCACAATAAAATTTATCATCACTTACTATTCATGGTCGTGTCATTGCCATACCCAAACCAATGAATTTTCACAAACCCTGGATTCCTCACACCCAAATCCATCACACACAAAAATCATTCATCAAAAATTATAATTTAATATAAATCTATATCATATTAATCAATCATGTGAGAAATATATTATTTGATATCATTTTACATCGATAGCCTCTGGAAACTCTAGAGCTTGTATACCGTGACACCAACTTCTCCACTAACTCCATGAGATACCCATATCTTGGTGACATAAAATAATTTCAAATTCATTAATTTTATAATATAATGGTTGATTTCACTGGTGAAAACCCAAAAATATCTCACTTAGTACTACCCTTGATCAACCACAAAACATATGACCTTAAACCTATAATCAGACACTTCAAACATAACCATATCAAAAATACTCACTTTGTATTAAAGGTCATTATAATTTCCTAAAAGTATCCAAAATTCATAGACTCAATGCTTAAACTAGTAAAACTCCCAAATCTCCCACTCGCCAATTATGGAATATACTGACCATATCTAGTAAACCATAACAATATCCAAAATCGTTTCTCTTTAACTAACTTGATATAAATAGGCTTCTTGTATCCAAATTCCAAAATGAAATATCAACCATCAATAGTTATTCCCATTAAGCTTATCAAAACTGAATTTTTCTCAATTAAACCAGAACAAAAGTTTGTAATTAAAATCATCTAATAGTGGTATATCTTCTATAGTATTTCCTTTATCATTGGTCAAAAGGATCTAAATTAACTATTTTATATCATCAATAAAACACAGGTACTATTTTGTAACACTTGTTATAATATTATAGACCCATTTTTAAATTCTCTTACTAGGGTTCATGTCATCATGATGATCTATGAAATTGCATCCCACTACTTATATCTAAGAAGTCATGAAACCAAGGATTCTAAGAACCCATTACAATATACCAGCACCCCTTTCTGTCTTATAGTTGATATTATTATCATGGATATAAACACTTATCCCACCTCTTCATAACTATAATTAACGGAAGGAAAAGAATGTAATCAACATGAATTATAAATCATCATCATGACCTCACCCTAGGAGTTTCATAACCTTCAACTCAATTATAAAATCAGCATGCCTCATAATCTACTTAGGGATGATTATACCTAAATCCTCACTATGTTCACCATAACTGGGATGAGATTAAGTCATATTATAACATATGATTAATATATTGAATAAATTTTCACTCTCATGCTACAAAGGTAAGATAGTATCTATCAATCCCCTCACAATGGTGTATAACTACTTTTATATTGAAAACATTCATATCCAAGAATGTGTGCACCATAAATTTACCCAATCAAATGACTTATCTCATATGATTGTGATTTTAAATCCAACAACCCTTGGATCACTAGAATAATAAAAAACTATTCATACCTCACTTTCATTTCAATCAAATCCCTCATAGGAAGCCTCATTCATAACTTAATTCCCATTTCATTTCCAAGGAATCCCTTTCATGCCAATACTACAAACTCAGTAATTATTCTCATTCATTGATACAGTCACATGAAGAATTTTCCTAGGATTAAAATTTAAAAAGGCATCCACATGATAGGTCTTACCCCTCTATCTCATTTTATCCTCATATATCACAACCCATCACAGATAATAACAAGCAATATGATCTGTTGTTCTATTAAAATTCAATGAATAATAAAATCCTAAATCACAACATCACTTTGCTCTACTACCAGGTCTATAGACCATATCTTCCTATATTTCAAATCCTATGCAGAAACTTGAATGGTCTCATCTCAATACTATATGTAAATTCACATACTAGTATACTTATTTGAGGGTTTCCATGGATACATTGTATCCCCAAACCTAGGTCAAACTACCAACCTCAGGGTGATAATCCTCACTAGGTATCCACATACTAGACTACCCCCTTAAGGATCATGGTTACATCCATGTTAGTCCATATGACAAAGATTTATGGATATTTTTTATCAAAGAAATCATAACCATCTAGTTCGATTAAGTATAATTACAACAATAAGTTATTTGGGAAAACATTGAATAATTTACTATTGATAAATTAAATAACCAAATACCATTTTTTGAGAACTATAATAATAATCACAAAAATAATTCACAAGACATTTGAACATATATTGCAAAATGATTCATATATGCATCCTTCTTCACACCCTAGGCCAAGAGAAAAACCAAAAATCAATAAATACATGCAATCATACATGTGACAATCAAAATAGCTCAACTATAATAAAAAAAATCAAGAAAAAATAAATAT
Source organism: Viscum album (assembly GCA_963277665.1). Taxonomy (NCBI): domain Eukaryota; kingdom Viridiplantae; phylum Streptophyta; class Magnoliopsida; order Santalales; family Viscaceae; genus Viscum; species Viscum album. The sequence continues at coordinate 273,618,392 of OY728142.1, read as the reverse complement.
ATCCTAGATATATTGGTCTTTATCTCATAAAGGTGATGTCTAATAACAAACACAACTTTTATCCGATGCTCCAACCATTTTTATCATCATCAAAAATATCCCAAATAGTATGAAATATAAACATTTGATATAACTTTGTATCATCCCAAAACCAATCATCCAAAACAACTTCAAACAGAAGATACACATGACCTTAGGAATGTCTCCTTGTATTTCATAGGCTACTAACTAAAATAGAAGGTATGATAAACCATGTAGGGATACTATACCCTCTAGTGTCATAATAATAAATAACATCCAATAAAATAAAAATTAATAATAAAAATCACATCAGAGTATAGAATATGGAATTATATAAGAAATAAAACTACAATAATATCATATCCATGCTATACCAAAATTTACATATCGGTCAAACGGTATTATATCTTAGTAATATTGCCAAATGGTTTGATCTGGATGTTATATCCCACCTCATCCAAACTAGGCCACTATGTTGAAAAGTCACATGGCCTCCAATTCACTCCGTGATCATATGAGTTTTTACACTAGCATCAAGAATCTAATGATATCTATTTGGGGGTTATTTTCCCTCTAATGGATCATAAAAACAACAGAAACAAAATCATATTAGAAATGCAAAAAAAAATCGATACTGATAAATATATATAAAACTAAAGAATAAATCACAGTGACACCCAATATATCCTACAATTAGAAAATTCAATAAAAAATACCAATACATTTAATACAATATATTAGAACTAAACAACTCAAAATAAAATGAAGTTTACTACCTCTATTTTTTAATGTCACCAAATTCATTAATAACCATCTCACTGATTATTGGTTCCAACTATAAGATACTCAGGAACCCTTCTCATTCCTACATAGAAACATATAATGTTTCACTCCTATAAAATGTGATCATATTGAGTGTGAGAAATACTTACTAATAGAACTCAATCAAGATACCAAATGTCACTTGGTTTTCAATGTACATATTTGTGTGTAATGAAAATGAACAATTGAATTTAAAACAAATAGATTACAATGAAATCATCATGAAATTTTTAACTATTTTGGTTTATAATATAATTTCTTCATATATTTCTAGAATTAAGCTAGAATATATCAAAAAATATCCTGGAAAACTTATAGATCATATAGTAACCAATCCAAACATGTGGAATAGTCCCACTATTCTTGACCTCCTGACATAGAAAATCTCATGGAAAGTTATACCTATTTCCAAACTCACATCATATCTTAGTTTAGACAACCACAAGGATTAAACTGAATCATAACCAAACTCATTGTTATATGGTAACCCAACTCAAGTATTTTACCATACAAAAAAATAGAAAATAAAACATGGATGAATCATATAAACACCACAAATTTTCATACATTTGTAACTTTAATTTTAATGCATTTCAAAAATAAACATCAATAAATTCATCATCACATTATGTTAACACATTAATTTTATCAATAACTAATTTTTACTTTAATTCCATATTGAACCAAAAAATAGTTTGAAGTTGCATGCAAATTTTCCCCTTATTTAAATTAATTTCTAGTAATAACATCATCATTAAATCTATAGAACCCTACATCTATAAAAGGTAAAAAATTTGATTTAATTTTCACTAATAATTGTGTATTAAATGTTTTTTATATTGGAGGTGTTTGAGGGAGCCTGATAGTCAGTTTTGTGGTGTTGGCTGTGGGATTGGGTTGTAATTTTGCTGCAAGTCGAGGGTCATTCGACCACTAAAAATAACCCACAAGATCTGTGAAAATTAACAAAGAGGGGGTACAATAGGTGAATTCAATTAATTTTAAGGTTTTTTTAGAAATAACCTTCAAAAACTATTGAAGTGAATAACTAGATAACTTTTCCGACACCAAAATGAGTAGTTAATCCTTCAACACACATCACTTCTTATGAGGTTCACTACCCAAAATGAGTAGTACAGCCTTGGAATGATATAGAATCAGTCAATACTATACAGTCGCTAGTATCATCATTGGGAATTAAAATGAGGTGGGAATATCCATGAAATTGTGCAAAACTAAAATTTCTCATGACTTTAGTACAATTTTACCATATAAAGATAAGATATGGAATTTGTTTTTAATTAAAAATGAGTCTACAACCGAACTATACTTCCATCTAGTTTTTTAGTGCATCTTATTCTTCATCTTAGTTTACCTATTCTACATGTTTAGAAAGAAGTATTATCCTATTATTCTTATTCCCAAACTCTAAATATCTTTAATAATTCACAAAGATGTTTGAAAAATTCCTATTATATTTTATTTATCACAACAACAACACTTTTCCTTCTTCAATTTCGAATTTCAAATTAACTTCCTTTAACTTCTCTACACATATACTGTATTTATTTGATCTTTTTAAGTCATTATGGTGTGACTTCATACCTTGTGATGTAACAAATTAGTTTTCTCCAACTACTATAGAAAATTATTCCTCATTTTTATCATGAAAAACCTTTTCACAGTGCAAGTTTTTTTTCACATTAACACAATGTGGAACTTAACTTCCATGGCTTCACATCATAGTGTGACTCTATCCTGAAAACATCACATCATTTCATATGATAGTGCAGCCTTATTAACATGGTGTGTTTATTACTAAAATAACATAGGTATCATTAAGCCTCTCTTTATATGTATCTTGAATAACATGATGATAATCATCTTCATGGAGTGATCATTATTCTATAACTACATGAATCATAATTTCCCTTTGTGATATCTAATCCATGGAAAATAGTTTCAACTTCATCATGTTTAATACTTCTTCCAAATTATCCTTTTATAAATTTAGCTTTTGAACCTACAAACTAACTTTTAGGAATCTAAAATTTTGACAAGGTATGGAAACCTAAAAAATCACTGTATAATATAGGGTGAGTATTAAATATCATGGTAAAACAACAGATAACTCTTACGTAGCTTCAATATCATCTAGATTGAATTTCAAATAGCTTAGTTTTGTAATAAATTAATCTAATATAAATTTATTTCAAAAATATATCATTCTTACATGGATTAGTATGTTCAATAATGAATCTATGGAAACATTATTTTTTGAATAATTTATTCAAACAAAGTGTAAAACATCCCAAATAATTTTTTGTAGCTATTGACACATCCTGAATTTAATCTTTTCACCTATGTATGTTCTCGGGATATTATTTTATAACTGCACTTCTATTCTAAAACAATGCCATTTACATGGATTTAATCTTCTATGAGTTCAATTTCATATATTTAATCACATTTAGTAAGATTTTAAATCTACATAGATCCAAAATCCTTGAATTATTCATACACAACATCCAAAAAATTCCAAAATTATTTTAAACTATTACAAAACACATTAAAATTCCTCTAAAATTCTAAACATCTTTCACCTCACAAAATAAAATTTATTATAAGTGAGTTAGAACATGATATAAAAATTGAAAAAAAAAATTGAAAATAAGAACCATATCAACTTAATTTTATTCTACAATTCTTCTTATGAAACTACTTACATGATATATATCTCAACAAATTCTTCATTAATGGGTTTAATAATACCCCACAACCTTGTATTTTTTATAATCCATTAGTATAAATCATTATTAAAACATTTAACATTTACCAATGAATCATCATTTGATAATTCAAAGCCAACTTGAAAGAAATAAATGTAAAAAAATAACATTGAATAATAATATCGTGTTTTGTATTAAATTGATTTAAATCTGCTTCTTTAAACCTCCTGATACTACTTGATAAAAAACTCCTTAAACAACAACTTTTCGTCCACTTGTGAAAGCTTTGTTCCTTTGAACCTGTGTATAATGAATTCTTAAATACATGATACCAAACATATTAGAATATTTCACAACTCACAAAACCATTATAACTTCACAACTAATCCCTTTTAAAAACTCCCTATAAATATATGCTCCACTTAAATAAGATATTTCTCACCCAATAGGTTAAACACATATCTTTAGATCTATCCCTCCCCCCCCGATTATTTATTCTACCCAATTTTAAATACGTAAAGATATAAATATAAAAAAATTATGTTTTCTTTATCCCCCTTTGACAATAATATCCAAAGAACTAGTGAGAGAGGGGATGGAACAACATACTGTAGCCTTTAATATAGTGAGGTTAAAATCCTATCATAAACATTAAATTTGGGAATAAATCCTTTAATAGTGGTTTAGTGAATACATCTTCTATTTTCTTTTTTGTTATAACAAATTCATTCTAAATTTGATATATATGAGTACCCTTTTTGCAGTGATAAGATTTGATCTTTTTTGTGTAGTTTGAAATCTATCTCAAAGTGTGTTGGCATACACAAGATTAGGTTATGAAGAAGTTATGTACAGTAAACTCCCAATATGTTTTCTAAACTCCCTTGAATAAAGTTCCATTCCCACATCATCTTTTAATATCTTGGTTCCTAACAAAATTGTGGATGAAAATGTCTTGGAATCCTTTATCCAAAACCTCTTCAAAATTTCTTTAGTGTATTTTTCTTGAGATAATAAAATATGATCATTTTCTTGAGAAACTTACCATAAAAATAAATATTTTAACTCTCCCAGCATATACATTTTAAACATATTCTTCGTATCCATATTAAATTATTCAAAAGAACATTATTTATTTCCAAAAAATGATATCATCTTCATAAACAATAATAATCAAATATACCAGTTTATATTTATATATATATATGTTTTTCTACACTCTTACCATATTGAAATAATGTGACTTTAAGCATGAATGAAGATTTGAAAACCTTTACCTCAAGAATTTATTTAATTCATACAACGCATTATTTATATTTTAGACATATTCTTAATCATTTCCAAGAAGGAATCCATCTTATTGCTCGATGTACATTTCCTCTTTCAATTCACCATTGAGGAAGATATACTTAACATCTATTTGAATGATATTATATTACCTTTGTGTTGAAATAGTGATAAAATTTCTAATGGTATCAAGCCAAGAAAATGGTGAAAAAGACTCATCAAAATCAATTCCTCTCACTTATGAGTAGTCATTTCACTAAAGTCTTGCATTCCCTACTACAAAAAAAACTATAACAACATTGGTCTTTATCATCACTAGACAAAAGCACTGATAAAGGTTCCATTTATAAGTGCTTTTCTATAACACTGATAAAAGGTAACTCGTATGAGACCTTTATTTTTAGCACTGATAAAAGTCCAAAATAAAATGACATGTTTTAAAAATTAAAAATTAAAAAATATTAAATTAAAAAAATTTGTAATTTTATTTATTAAATAATTATTAATAAAAGTGAAAAAATTTATTATACATATATATAAATTATAATTATTAATAAATAGTATATATTAAATACATAGATATATAAAATGAATAAAATAAAATAATTAAATAAATAAAAATTAAAAATGAGTAATGTAAGAAAAATATTAAACTTCTTATTAATTAAATAACTATTAATAAAAATGAAAATAAATTAATATAAATATAAATAAATTATAAATATTAATAAATTTTATATATTTATATAAAATTAATAATTTTTAATAATTAAACAAAACAATTTAAAATGAATAAATTGAAATTTTTAACAAAAAAATAAAAATGAATAAATTACAAAATGATTAAAAAATTATTAATGAAACAATTATTAATAAAAATGAATAAGTTTAATATATATATATATATATATATTATAAATAGTAATAACTAATATTTATTAAAATAAATATATAAAATGATTAAAATGTCATAATTGAAAGAATATTACTATCTTATTCATTTTTAATGGTTTTTATACATAATTATTCATTAATACATTTAAAATATATATATATTTCTATATTTCTATATATATATATATATATATGAATCTATAATATTTCCTAAATTATGGTTTAATATAAAACATAATATTTATGATTACGTATTAAATAAGTTATATTCAATGTAGAATGGTTTCTAATTAAAAATTAATATAAATTAAAAATACTAACTAATTGCATCTAGAAATAGACATAATTGAATGTCATTTAAATTATCAATTAATCACATATCAAATTATATTACATTGATTTCACAAACATATACATGTAATGTATTTTTATATAAGATGAACATACACACAAATATTTACGTAATTAATGAAATCTTAATATATATAACATACACCTAATATTTATGTAATTTATTAAAATTATATTATAAATTTTATAATTTCATTAAAACATGACACATTTAATATATTATGTTTTTAATTAAGAAATTTTTTTAAATTATTTTTAATATTATTGTAGTAAAGTATTAATTTTTTAAAATATTTTTTTTGGAAATTAATCATTTTCTATTATTTACTCATTTATATATATATATAAATTTACTGTGTTTTAATATTTTCTATATGTATTCTTCTTCATTACAATATATATCCATATTTCTTTAATAATTTATATTCAATTAATAAAACTCATCCATTTTTTCAATATTTTTAATGTGTACGCATTTTTATTTTTTCAGTTTCAGTCATTTTTAACATACATTCATTTAAACTTTTATATTCATTAATAATGATAAAAATATATTTTTAAATAAAAATTTAAAAATAAATATATTTATACATGTGTATTTACGGTATTTATAAATTTATATAATTATAATTATAAATAAATATATATTATTTTTTTAAAATGTATGTATATAATTATAAATATATATTATAAATTTATAATAAATTTATTCAAATAATTTATATATTTACAATATTTATATTTATATTTATATTTATATTTATATTTATATTTATATTTATATTTATATTTATATTTATATTTATATTTATATTTATATTTATATTTATATTTATATATATTTATAATTATATATATTTATAATTATATATATTTAGTATACATATAATTTTAATTATATAATTTTTTTTTAAAGTATTCATACTCTTATAAATATATATATATATATATTTAAATAATTATAAATTTATAATAAATATGTTTAAATGATTTATAAATTTACTATATTTATATTTATATTTATATTTATTTATTGAATATGTATATATATAGTTATATAAATATATATAATGATATAAATATATTTATAATTCTGAAATTATAATGAATATATTTTAATAAGGAACATATTTAATATATTTATATTTCTATATTTCTTAAATATACTAAGATATTTCGGGAACCGAGCATGCTCGGCCCCTAAAAAATTATTAATAAAAAGAAAAGTGTAGCAAAAGAATCATGCGGCATAGAAAATGTCACCAAAACATGAAAGTCGAAAAGAGATACCACAAAAAAAAACCCCTGATAAATCCTTTCTCATATCAAAAAGATCACATGACCCCAAAAAAACAAATATATCATTATATTTATAGTTTTTTTATTATAGTTTAAAAGATTTTATCATCATAGATAAAAGGTATCTTTATCATCACTTTTTTTTGAAGAGTTGATAAAAGTCTCCTGGTCTATTTAATGAACCCTAACGATAACTATTTTTCTCACGAAATCTAAAGCTTTCCACAGAAGCCACCTGCTACTTGTGGTCCTCCTCTATGAATCCAGGCTCAAATCAAGGCTCGAATCAAGTCTTGAACACATCAAAGGGTAGAAATAATCAAGTATCAAATGAATCCAAGTATCAACATATCCAAGATTTCACAAGAAATTTCAATAACTTCTCTTATATGAATCACAACTTGAATCCAATGTATGTTATTTTCTTCTTCTCCTCACTCATTGATTGTTTTTTTGTGTTCCTTGTAAGGTTTTGTGACTTAGGTGGTGGTCTTTATTTGAATGTGCCTAGTATTTTTAGCCACATAAAATATGTGTTGATTTCACTGAAGGGTTCTGGGAATTTTACCTTTATGAGGAAGCATGGATCTTCTATTTTTTGAGTCACTTACCATATAATATTCTCAAAAATGTGTTTAGATGTTGGTGTTTAGGCATAAACACCTTAATTTTAGCTCAAAGAGAGTTTTGAATTATCTCTTATTATATTTATAAACACGATGATAACCTCATCGTTGGAATGATGTATAATGGATTTCTTAATTCATCAAATTATAAGGAAGATACAGGAAAACCCCTCCCCTTGTTAGAAACCTAATATTAAAAGTATAGATAATATTAAGAAGGTGTCTCAATCTACATTCAATTATTCCATTTTTTGAATTAATAAATTATCTGGTGAGTTCTTCTATGGATATTTTCCATTTTTCAATGAATTGGAAATAATTTAGGTTGTTTCTAATGGTAATGTTTCTCATAATATTATTGAGAGAATGCCTTGGTTCATTACCATGATGTTGGTGGGGGTTCTGACATTGTGGAACTCTCTTGTTGGTTTTCGTAAGTTTTTTCCTAGGAAAATTAATTATAAATAATTTATAATTACTTATTGTTATATTTTTTCGATGATATACGGTCTCATTTGATTTATGATCTATGTAGAATTAATTCATGTAATGAGAAATGTGATTCCCATATGGTTAACATTATAAAAGAGTTGGGTGGTTCCAAAATTATCAAGAAATGATTTATATGTGTTTTAGCGTGAAATGTGATATGTAGGAATAGCTAATGAGGGAAAGAATACCCTATTGAGTTTTGATATCAGTTTTTTATCATGAAATATAATAGTTAACAATAATTTGGAATAGAATATTCATTCCATATTCTACGGGATGATTGTAGTCTCACTCGGTTGTTTCTTCACCTTATGATCCTTGGGTTGGTTAGTTGGTCAAATCCTAAGGGATATTAAAATATGAAATGAAGGGGTTAACCAAGGATATTCTTGTATGATTGTGTGAGAGGGACATTTTATATAAGATTTTATGATATATGGTTGTGAATAGTATCATTATTGGCCATGGTTTAAGAAGAAATTGAGACATTGACTTAGTACATACAATATCACCAAAGAAGTTAATGTCCAGAAATATATATGTGAGATTATTATAGGCATAATGAGGGTAATCTGGGCTAATGGAAGTATCCCACAAGGGTTGAATAATTTATAAATTTCCCTATGAATGTTTTTATTAGGGTATTGATGTTCTAAGAGGGATTATAAGATCACCTGAGTAGTGATTAGATATGTGCTATAAAATTGAGTATAGTCCTTTCATACCTAGTCGGATAACCTAGGATGGATTAGTTGATCATATAGCTTACTTTTTCTTGATATTTGAGGTGTATGAGGGATTAATTATTTCCAACATACTATGATATTATCTATGAGTGATCATTGAGAATGATTATTGATGCCTAAGATAGATGATATTTGAGTATCTTATATTATAATATAATGATTATTAGGTGAGTTCTTGGTATGTTATGTGATAATTTGAGTTAATATATACATGTTAGTGATTCATCGAGGGATAGGGTGATGGTGATGTTATGTTTTTATTCTTTTTTTCATTCTTTATGGTTTTTAGAAGTTAGGTTTAACTTATGTATTGTGGCTCCCATTGTGTGGTTATTTACTAAGGGAACCGATTATATTAAGACTTCCCCATATTTCAAATTCACTTCCTAATAAAAAAGGATATGTTATAACCATTTCATGATTCGGATTAAATAAATACATGTGATGGTTATCCCTGTGCGATAGTCTTGGATGCTAGGGGTATGAGGTTGAATCTCATAGTGCATATGGTGTGGTTATTTATAGAGGGAGATAAATAATTTTTTATCCTCTTATGATTCAAATATTAACCTATTATTAGTAAAATGATTTTAATTCCAAACAACAACCATGGTTTATAATTATGGTATGATTAGTATTATTCACTTGTATGAAATGAATTAGGTACATTTTATTATCACGGTTTCTTGGTTTGTACTCAATTACATGACTTACATGATTATTTTTAGTGTTACTACTCTAAACATATACTAAAATATATTCATTGATTTAAATTTTAGGGTCCATGTTGTATTTAATTTTTGATCTTTATACTCACACCCTACTCATGAACCTTAATGGAAAAAAGATCTTATAATTGAGATTTAGGTGAAGGAAAATGACTAGTAACATAGATTATAGTAGATGCATCTCAGTGGGGATGTGTTAATTTTAGCATAGTAGTACTAGGTACATTTTGTCATTTTAAGGATATATTTGATATTTTAAATTAAAGTATGGTAATTTATAATGTTTTAAAGAGAAAACCTTCATCATCCTTAGCTTAATCTTCAGAACATTTATTATTTCATTTTGTTGCTTGAGACTTATCCCCCATCTCTTCTATGTTTATTAAACTACTCTGAGTATAATTCATCAAAAATGATCACTGGTACGCATTATGGGATGACTATTAATCAGATTAGTTCTATAAAAATAGGTTCATGTCTAGAAGATATGGATGATGATTCTTAAGAAGAAAAATTGAATAAAAATTATTTAGAAGATGAAGGTAATGAGGATGATAGTTTTCTATAACTTTTACCTTTAGATTAATACATAGGATAACACATACTATAGTGGAGTAATTATTTTCTTAAATTTAACTAGTACCCCACCCATGAAATTTCATGGACAATATTACAAGTGAATAATGAAAAATTAGATTTAAATAATAAAACCTATAGAGAGATGAAATATATTAATTGGAATAAATAGAAGAGTAAATAAATTTTATTTATATATATGAATTGGTAAAAGCAATATAGAAATAAAAACAATTGATAGAGAAAATATTTAATAAATAAATAAAATACTTAGTCCTGCTTCAAACCATGAAAGTGAATAAGAATATAAAATCTATGAATAAAACTGTGGAAATGATATATATAAATTTCATTTAGAATTATAATAAAATAACATGTAATATAAAATAAACAATGTAGAAATTATAATAATATTAATGAAAATAACATAATTCAAAATAATAATAAAAGTTTAAATGATACATATGATGTGTTTATATAATAAGAACATTGGGAAATAAATAAATGATTGAATTTATTCATTTTTTTACATATTCATTTTATTTATATTTAAATAGGAATACATGAGAGTTCGAAAGTCAATTTATCCAAAATTTCACTAAAAAATCAATTAGATTTTAAAAAATGATGTAATATATATTATTTTTGAGTTATTATCATTGAGTATTATTCTATAATATCAATCATAATATTGAAAGATTGAAATTAAATCTACATAAATTATTTAAGATAAATAGGTCGATAAATTAATTAAGGTATAATATACATTTTCATGTAATATACATTATTAGAGTTGTTGTGAATTTTTATTTATGAAATTTTTAATATATATGGATTATACATATATATACGAAATGTAAAGGAAAAAATATGAACATATAGAGTCCAATAATATAATCTAAAAATAAAATAGACATGATCATAAAAACAAAATAACTAAATAACTCTCCAAAAAATTGAGTGTATTCATACAAAAAAATAGTGTATAGAGAATTCTTTTTTAAATTACTTATATGAATGGAAAAAATGATATAGAAACATTTGTAAAAAAATAATGTAATAGGCTCCAATAAACAGCACTTTGGGGTGGCAGAAAGTAATACGATCCAATAAAAAGCACTTTCGGGGGTGGTAGGTCGTAATAGGATCCATTATGATTTCAAAAATACCTCCCTATACACCTATATACACATAAATATAGACAACTATGTGTAAACATATTCATACAGTTTTTTTAAACAATATGACTGTATGCGTATAGGTGTATGCATCACAGAGTTTTTTAAAAAATGTGCCTGCATGTTTACAGTTCAAACAATGTATGAAGTGTATGTATATAGGTGTGTAATTTCAAAAAATGTATGTATAATATATTTATACTTTATGTAATTTATTAATTTGTAAGAGGAATAATAGGAATACTAAAACAAATACATAAGGAATATATATTTTAATTACTTACAATATAACACCTAAAGAGGCCTGAGAGTACGTAATTTCATACTATATAAAATATACTATATGGGCATATTTGTGAGTACTTTCAAACAATATATACACATAGTATGCACATAGGTGTATGTAATTTAAGAAAAATGTATGTATACCATATACATATTTCATAAAATATTGCACATATAGTATACAACGTAAGCATATTTTAATTTCACACAATATAAATCTAAAAGAAGAATATGAGGTATGTATAATTTTAAATAATGTTACAATTGTATAAGAGAAACAAATATAAAAAGGTATAAATTATATATTTTTAACCATTTTTTAAGGGAAAGTAATTTCAAATTATAATTCATGAATTGTGTATTTAATATAAATCTTAATAATTTAGTTTAGAACATATATGTGTACTATTAAATAAACTCAAAAAAAAGATGTATTGATGAAGTAACTTAACTTGGAATTTTCATCTACACAAAATTATTATATGGAAACAAAGGGTAAATGGTGAGAAAAAATAATTTTCTTATTTACTTCATTTATAAATTCTACACCATATTCAAAATTAAATTTTTGAATACTCTTGGAGACAATGTCTTATGCACATGATGATGTTACCAATACCAAGTAAAAACAAACTATTGATACTGAAACTAAATAATTATTAGGGTATCAAAAACAATTTTATGAATAATATAATAATGGTGAAGCATCACAATGTTGAATAAAATTATCAAGGTAAGGAGTAACGGTATAAATATTGAGGTAGGTTGGAATCAACAATGCCAACCAATTGACCACAAAAAGTCAATGATCATTGGTTATGTTGGGGTCTCAACAAGGATGAATATGCCTATTGATATTGATTCTTAGTGCCATGTATAGCCTATAATGAAGGAGATCCTTTGGAAAGATATAACGATAACGTTATGAAACACTTTATCACTTTTACCAAAATGTCATATAATGAAACATTGATTTAATTTTCATTAATTCTTAGATATTTCATTTATTTAATAAGATTTCCACAAAGAAAATATCTTAATGGTTACAATAAAATCTCATAGAGGCTTCCTAACTCTTCTTACCAAGTTACATATTAGGTATTTTGAGGGGAATGTAAAGACCCACCCACCAGTTGGTTATGCACAAATTATAAACCGGTAAACATGGAATGCTTTCATCATTCGTCATGATGAGAAATAATTTTAGGTGCATTTTAGTCGATAATATTTTATTTGAAATTATTTTTTTAACCAATTTTATTTAAATTTGTTAATTTATGAAACACAAAAAGAGTACTAAAAATAAATAATGTGCATCAAAACCAATGTACCCCTATTGTAAAGCAAGGATGGGGTATGCTTCACTAGAGAATAGATTGGTATGTATTTCAAATCAATAATAAAATTTTTATATGATATGAAACAACATATGTTTTTTTCTTCAAATTGATGAATTAAAATACAAATCAACTTTCATCCCACATCATGTACTATAAAATGAAGCTCGGGTAAATAAAGAGGGTAAAATAGTTGATGAAAATACAAAAGTAGTTTGGGAAACATGTGTATGTATGAAATTATAGAATTTAGTTTTTCATTATAATGGTATTACATAAAAATATCTATTTATGTTCATATTTTTTATATGGTTTAGACACATGATTCGGTAGTGACCATACCGGAATAAAAACTACTTTCAATAGCTTTGAAGTGGTCAAAACAATATGGTCACGTTAGAGGAGTGGGTTTTGGAGTTTCTTCTCGAACATATTTTGGGAACATAAAACCACATGAAGATATATATAAAAGGTTGAAAGGATTTTATGAACAAATATATTAATTTCAAGATATTATTTTTTGGTCTGATTTGGCATACCATTATATAAGAAGGGTCAAAGAGAACGGGTGGTGGAACAAAGATCTAAACACAAAGAACCAAATGACCCCACTAGAATTGAGGATAGTCATTCCCATCAACCACATAACTTACCCAGGTAAATCAATTTTTTCATCACTCTTTATCCTAAATGTAATTAATCAAATATCTGATAAATTTATATTACTAAAATTATTAAGGGTATAGTTTTAAGTGATTTCTAACTGTCAACAACCACACAGTGCCTTGTTGTGAGGGGTATGGTGTATAATAAACCAAGAGATAATAAAACAGTAAAATAACTCCCCAAAGATCACATGAGAGTGGGGATTGACGTATCTCATAATTTGACTAGTGAGTTTCTTGTTCCACTTGATGAATAGGATAATACAACGTTTAATGATGCTATTGGAAATTTTATAGAATGGTCGTAAAATTTATTAAAGACACATTAGGTATGTTGTTAATATATTTTTTAATATGGAAAACCTATAACAATTGATGAAAATAGTTCTGAAGTGAGGTATGATTTTACTAGTGGATAAAGTGATGAGGAAATAGAAGGTTGGATCAAGACAATCTAGTGAATCAACCAAGAAATAAAAATGAGCTTCTATGAGTACTTTATCCTCACTAATTCTATAGAAACATTTATTATCATTACAAATTCATAGAGGGACCTCATTTAAATATGAAAATATGTCTTAAATTTTATATATAAAAATATATATGGATATTTCATGATATACATGGTCGGTCTTGATAGTATAAATTAAAATTTCATGCATGAATGGTTGGGAGTATGAGTTATGAATACATACATAAGGTAAATTTTCATACTACATCTGTCCAAATAGTGAGATAATATGTTTATTAAATTGAATAACTATTCACATTTTCTATAGGAATTTATATTACTTCTACATAAAGAGAAAACTATGAGAACCATGATTTGGATTCACTAATCCTTGTATCATTTATATAGAAAACATACTTTCGAAAATAAATAATTGAGAAGAAAATAGAGGAGCTACTCGATGTGTTTGAATAAAAAATAGCATATGAAATACTCTTTTTTATTCCTATAATGAATAAGTGAAACTCTACAATTTAATCACATAAAATATATTTTTATTTTTTTCATTAATTTTTTTTTGTTTTTAGGAAGCACTGGATGTTAATCACATTCAATTAGGATAACCCAAATATTTATTTTTTAGATTCAATACATGGATATCCAATAAAAAACCACAAATTATGTGTATTTTGAATTTTTAATTCACTTAAATCACCATTTTATAGATAAAAATGAAATTATAAGTTTCATTCTGTGTTTTAATAAAAAACTAGTATGATAGAGAGGTCGCTAAATATATGCTAAATCATGTAATGAATTCAGTTTTTGAACATAAAATTCCAATGGATTAATAAAAATATAATCATATTAATGTATATATAGAAATATTTAACTATCAAAATATATTTCAAGACAATTTACATATTTCATTCAATGTATTTGCAGTGTTTAAAGAAAGATAGTGGCATTTATTGTGAATATTTTGTTGAAATATTTATGAGGTAGATCATAAACTAAGAAAATATCATCATCCATGGATTGGTAATTTCTAAAGGTAATTAAAATTTCATTAAAAATATTTCATAATTTTTTGTCTATATTTTCTCAGTACTACCAAGATTTCCAACAACCTTTATACTCAAAATAAGAAGTAAATTTGTTTATGGATGATTGGGAAATGTACATGTTGTCAGAATGTTTTCTGAAAAAAAATTTGGTGATCGCCTTCTATGTTTGGGATCTAGTATAGTCTATGACCTTATAAATATATTTGGGCTGTGAAGGATTTGTGTCAAAATTATTATATATATTTTTATTTATTTCTAAAGGAGAATTATAATGGAGGAAATAAATTTTTTAGAAGCATTTTCCTGCAAAAAATAAAATTATTAGGAAATTGTGGAGGCAGAGGTAGAGGAAAAGACAAAGGAAAAGAAAAAGGTAGAGGTATAGGCAAAGGTGGAATCATAGTTGGAGACTGATGAGGAAGAGCCCAACGTAGAGACTGAGGTAGAGGAGGAGATGAAGCGCTGGCCAAAAAATAATAAACTTTTTGGGAAATGGAATAGAAAGGGGATCAAACCACGTTTTTGTTTGAGAAATATTATTAAAAGTTAACACAACACTTGTCACTTAAGATGAGATCCATTATGTTTAAGAAAAAATTTTGAATACATACCTGTGTAATCAACAATCGAAGCTAGAAGGTGTATTAGAGAACTATTAGAGGAAAACCTGCATTAAGAGATCATGGTCACCGAGGAGGGATATTGTCAAAGGAAACATGGCATCAAGTGAAAATAATAAAATTTATGAAGAAATCTATGAAATTGAAAAACTTTCTTCAAATGAAATTTTGATGCACCAAAAATCCAAAAGAATACCCCTTTGAAAAACAAGCAGTAGCTAGATTCAAAACCTCTAAAAAATAAATAAATACCAAATTTCATTGGCTGAATCATGAATTTTTAGAAAATAAAAAAAACAGTGGTTTCACCTTAGTGGATGGTGTAATTATTTGGGTTATTAAATCGTCAATTAGATGCCTTATATAATATCATAAATTCTATTAAAATCCATACAAGAAACATTAATTATAAATTTTCAAATTAATTATGCAAAATGATCCATGTTCACAAGATCATTAATAAAAAACTCATCATCATTATCAATAAAAAAAATACATGAAAATAGAGATATTCCAATTTTTATGAAAAAATAATGATGATGTTATGTTAGATTTTACCCTCACCCATAATATAGAAAAAGAAATACTAATCTATAGAAAAATCCTAGAATACTTATTGGATGTGCTATATTTTAGTGTCATTTGGATATTATAAAGGTCTATAATAATGTTTAATACTATCAAAAGTTGTTGAAAATTTTATAATAGAGTTTAGTGTCTTTTGAAAATACATAATGGGTCAGGCTGAAGTTTTCCCATCAAAGAGGGTAAATGGTATATAATAGAGTTTGTGCTCTCTAGGATGGCGAAAGGGAAAGATATTTTTTTATGTTCCATAAAACTCATATGTAAATATGTATTTTATTTAAATCAGTGATTTATAAAAGTTTTACACTAAAGTTTAATTATTTACAGGAATAAATCACTTCTTCGACAAGTATGATGCACTCTTTTGCTATGATCATGCACTAAACAAGGATGATTCACTCATGATGATGCAATTTTATTTTTATTCTCCAATGCATTCAATATTATAGGTTATAAAACTATAATATTATTAGATAGACTATAGTGTTTAATGAACTCCATGATAAATAGACCATATGGAATCAACCATAACACAATGAAATACATGGTGTACCAAATATGATTCAAATTGTGGAGTTTCAGTTTAAAACGGAAATTTTATTAATGTATTGTTTCATATTTATTTTTTATTTATTTCTTTATAGTATTACTAATATAATAATTGTTTTCTTATATAGGTAGATTCTTTTTCTTGAGTTAGAGTCGTGTTTTCAAAGCTTCATGTTCTCGTGAGAGATTGGAATTTGAGGCTACAACTAAGATAACAACAACACAGAAATGGTTCAATAATGTATACAACCACCATGAAAAGGGAAATTACTATTCGTTATTTAGTTAATTTTTTCACCATTTTATTTACAATTTTTATGTTAATTTCTGTATCATTATTATGTAATAATTATTATTATTTTCATAGATATATTGGGAAGTCATATATCCATTCAATTATCTTTTACAATCTAGAAACAAGATAACATATTGATTTTGGATAAGGCATTTTAGGAAGAAAGGGGTTTATTATTCATCCAAGTGAAACATTTATTTCTTTTTTATCTTGGTGAAAATGTTGGAAAAAACACACATCACATACTCAATCATCCACACCTCAATCTAACATATAGTTTTACTAGTATGAGTCGAACTATATTTTTTTAGTTTATAATTTAAATTTTATTTCAAAAATCCCATCACATACTCAAAGATAATAAAATTAATTATTTTTTTTATTGATACTTTAGGAAAACTTTCCATAACTAATTTTCTATATATAGAAATTATCCTCTCCCTAATTTGATGCATGGTCTGCCCAATATATCTCAAAGTGCCTGTCATCTGTTTAAAATTGACATTTTAGTTAAAAAATTATCAATCATTCCAAACCAATAAAAAATGAGTTAATTATCTTTATAATTTATTAAAACTACTCATAATACATTTTTGTTATGTAGGAATCAGTCTCATGTCAAAAATACACAAGATGTCGACGTTATGACCCAAAGTGGGTGTTTCCATTTTAAAATAACATTTAAGTAAAAAGAAAGTGATGTACAAAAAATATATCAAACACATTCATATTGTTTTGATAATTTAGTATAATTATCTATAAGTCATTTTAGATGTGTAGGAATGAGCCCCACCTAATTCCAAGGCATGGTGTGCTCGGTATGACTCCAAGTGCATTTTTTAATTATAATTGATATTAGTTTTAGTAAAAAAGAAAACAAACATGCACCAAACTTAAAAAAACAAATTTTTACCATTTTATAATTTAGTTAAATGATCTATAAGTCATTTTTTACATATAAGAATCATCATAACCTCAATCTGATACACAGTGTGTCAGGAATTTCTCAAAGTCTCCCCTATCGGTTTAAAATTGACATTTTAGTTCAAAAAGTTTCAATCACTAAAAATGATCAACCATGATCAAAATGTATTGATAATCTATAAAAATGATTAATAAGTCATTTGTGACTTTTAGATTTAGTCTCACATTAAACCATCACACAATGTGACTACTATGACTCATATTGCATGTTTTCAGTTTAAAATGATATTTTAGTAAAAAATACTCAAAACTGAGAAAACACATTTGGACTATTTTTTATAATTTGGGAAAATGATACATAAGTCATTTGGGATTTTTATTAATTATTATCACCTCAATCTAACACACAATGTGACTGGTAGGACTCTAAGAGTGTCTTTTTATTTAAAATTGACAATGATTTTAGTAAAAAAGACAACCAACATACACAAAACAAAGAAAAAATATTCATATTATTTTGATACTACATAAAATTGATCCATAAGTCATTCTTGATTTATAAGAATCAATTTGACCTCAATCTGATACATGATGTGCTCGATATAATACAAAGTGTCTGTTATTTGTTTAAAATTAAAATTTTAGTTCAAAAAGTGTCACTCACTAAAAATAGAGAAAACACACTAAAATTTTCTTAATAATTTCTTACAATGATTCAAAAGTCATTTTTGATGTATTGGAATTAGTCTCATGTCAAACTGACAGATGATTAGACCGGTATGACTCAAAATGTGAGTTTCCAATTTAAAAATGTCATTTTAGTAACAAGCACAAGTGATGTACTCAAAACTAAGAAAACACCTTCAGATTCTTTTATTACTTTAGGATAATGAACTATAAGACATCTGGTATTTTTAGGAATTTTATTCACCTCAATCCAATGTATGGTGTGACAAGTGTGGTTATATGTGCATCTTTTCAATATATAAGTGTCAATTTAGTTTAAAATGTGCATCACATTGCCAAAACTGATCAAATGGTCCTATATTCTTTTCTCATTATTTTGTATTCTATTACCTAATTATTTTTTTATAATTTATATATTATACTTATTTAGTTAATTTTCATAGAGATAATTCTTGAATATGAACAATAAGTGGTTTGAGGTGCAATAATGAACTGCAACTCAATTTGATACACAGTTTTCTCGATATGACATAATGTATAGTTTAAAATTAACACTTTTTTTTTAAATTATTTCATTATATTATTACTAAAATAATTATTTTTTCCTATATAGGTGATTTTTTTCTTGAGCATGGGTGTTTTTTTGTTTTATTCAAGTGTGTTATTTTCCTCTATATTATAATTTTTTTCTTATATTGATATCATAAATTCTATTTCATTTAAATTATATATTTGTAATGGATTTTTCTAATTATTTGGGCTATTTTTGGTGTTTCAGAGTTCTATTACAGCACATTTTAGAATATCATATTACAGGTGTTATAGTGTGCTATTACAACATACTATAGTATTCCCTTTAGTAGTGCTACTAAAAGTGATGATAAAGGGCCCCTATATCAACACAAAATAAATGTGTTGATAAATGGTGTCCTTTATCAGTGATTTTAGAATCACTGATAATGGGGTCCATTATCAGCACTTTTAGAAGCACTGGTAGAGGCCCCTTTATTATTTATTTTGTTGCACTGATAAAATCATAGGTCTTTTAATAGTGCTATGGTAGTCAACACTTTTTTAGTGCTGATAAAGGAAAATTCCAGAACTATTAATAGGATTTTTTGTAGTATTTATTATTTTTCATCACCTCTCTTTTCTTGTTTAACATTTTATAGAATACATGAATTGTTTGTATGATAGTTTTATTTTATTTATTTGGTAGAAACTCCTAATTTTTATTTTTCTCAATCTAATATGACTTATTATCTATTGATTCAATCCATTATTGATCCTTTAAAACTTCATTCAAACTCTTAAGTTTAACCTAAGAAAATAATGAGGTCTAGGTTGTGGTCTTAAAAGTATTCCTAGATTAAGTGGGAGATCCTTGATCCCTAATTATGTTTTAAACCTCCAGTTTTTTCCTTATCCTTGGATGAGTTGATAGTGTTTTCTCTTCATCATTATAAATAGTTGAATCTTCATCTTCAATGTTCACTTGTATTGAATTCGTATCCATTTTAGAATCTTTACCATTATTCTCAACACAATATTCTTTATCATATTCACTTTTAGAACATTCTTTTTAATGTTTGTTTTAAAAATTTTGAGTTTTCCAACAACATTAAATCCACATTAACTAAAATCATATGTATCTATTTATTATAACAATCATATCCAATTCTATTTGTAGTATAACCATGGAAGCTACCATAAATTCCTCTTTATTAAAACATTCTAATGTTTTCATCATTTCTTTTGATAATATAAGGGATTCTAGACACCCTTAAATATTTAAATATTCAATAATTATTATAATTCATATATTATGATGACATATTTGATTTTTTTTATAAATAATATGTTTTATATGAATTTTATACCAATTTCTTATCTCCAAAAATAATTTTTAGAATCATGGATATCAAAATGGTATGATCTATCACCACCAAACTATTATTCTTCCTCTTAGAGATGCTATTTTGTTTTGTCTTGTATGGTGAACAATGTTTATAATGAATACCAGGATTATTAAAATATTCTTTAAATTTTACACTAGTATATTAAACACTATTAACTGTCCTAGACTTATTTTTGGATAAACCACACTGTTTTTCACCACTTCTTCTAAAATAATTAATCTTTTTCAAATCCTCAAAATTATTCTTCATGAACATAATTCATTTGATATGAGTGATGTAATCTATGAAATAAGAAAAATATTTATCTCTCATTTTATATTTCTTCCTCACAGACCCAAAAATATTTGAATGAATAAGCTCCAACAAGTAAGATGTTTGAATCTCTAATATCTTGTGTAAATAATTAACAATATTCCCCTTTATAATATAGAAAAATACAATTTCTATCTCCTTGTAGAATAGGAACATTAGGATAATTATCTTATTAAGAAATATTTCTCATTTTATTTTGGAAAATAAAACCAAGAATCCAATGCCACAATTTATTTTCCTCTTTTAAGTTAAGGTAGCATGAATTTTCAACACCACCAACCTCAAATAAGTTTCCCCATATTCATTTCCTCTCTTAAATAAACACCTAGGTATTAACCTCTCCACCAAGAACCCATATTTTCAAAATTTAAGTTTATTTCCTTTATCATAGAGATAATATGAACTTAATACAAAGTGTTTAATACCATCAGTATAATACATATTCTTGGACTTCAATTGGTATTTTAAGATAACTTTTCATCTAACTAATTTGATTTTAAGTGACCCGTCATTTAAAAAATTAATTTATTCTTCCCTAAACATTCAAACAACCTTCAAGACCCTTAAATATCTTATTCTTTGTAAACAATATCCACTATCCAAAATCCAAGTACATTACCATTTTGATTATTTGAATCAAAATTCAATAAAATAATCCTTTTCATTTCATTTGTATTTATTATTTGGGTGTTTTGAGTATTAATATTCTAACTCTATTGGGTAGGTATAATGGTGATAAATTTTTTATCAATGTGACCCAGCTTTTCAAATTTTTTGTAAACTACATCAAATGGTTAAAACTTGTTCTCAATCTTTTGTCCAAAATTTTCAAATTGCTTCGGAAATTTTCTTCATTGTTAGATTTTGTTCCCCCTATGTAACGCCCCAACCCCAGTTACCCAGAATCAGTGCATTATTACATTACATTGGCATGATAAAGGAATTATGTCATGATAGACTGATCAGTTTAGTAGCCTTGGAAGTAATAGATACATAAATAAGTTTTACGTTACATCATGAAATAAAAAACAACATTGTGTCCCCTTTGAACACTCTTATATCCCTTAGATTATTCATGTAGGTTAATCGTAATATACTTCTTTTCATCCTGGGAAAAATAAAACATAAGAAATTGGTGAGCTCAAATGCTCAGTAAGGATAACAATATAATGGAAACTATCACAAATAAGAACAAAAATTTAAGGCAATGTATAAGACTATAACACAAGCCATTTAAACATAAATTTAAACATAATATGGAAAAGTTAAATCAAATAATTCCATTTACTTATTCACATGGATATTATAGTAGTCGAATAATCGCATGTAATATCAATAGCCAATTTTATAATGATGGAATTCATAATACCAGACTTCATAACCACATAGTCAAGACCTTGTGCAAAGACTACAAATAATATTTTATCAAGGACTTGTACCAAGACAATATTTTGTCTCATGAGACCTACTGATACATCGAAGAGCTATACCGGGCTCCACCCGTCACTTTCTAAGTCCAATTCATTCCTTATATGAAGATGTCGAAACATTATATAATCATTCTTATTAGACTAGCATACAAAATGTCAACACTTTAACCATAAACCATGGATGGTATAAAAATATCACATCCACAGTCAAACCTAACTCATTAAATAAAATATATAATATTTTATTTTAATAAATTAAGCTCAATCGATAATAATGGAAGATATTGACATAGATTATAATAATCATCAAAACTATTTGAGAGAAATATCCCCCTTTTTCTTGAAAATATTTAAAAGTATCACTATTTATCAAGAAACTGTTTGAAATAGATTTTTGAATCAAAGTTTCCCATACCACTTTGAAAATTTTAAAAGTAACT
Source organism: Viscum album (assembly GCA_963277665.1). Lineage (NCBI taxonomy): Eukaryota > Viridiplantae > Streptophyta > Magnoliopsida > Santalales > Viscaceae > Viscum > Viscum album. The sequence goes on along the minus strand of OY728142.1, from coordinate 273,595,074 downwards.
TTAATTTTAAAACATTAATGTCCATATAAATAAATCCTTAAAACCGTTTTTAAAACATGGACATTAATGGGAATGATTTAGAAGAATAAATTTTTAAAACATTTAAAATGATATTTTAGTTAGAGATCCTAACGAAATGAGAGACTCTTGAATAAAAATAATTTAGGTAATCAAAAATTAACAATATCATGAGAATAAATGGATTCATGATATATTATGTCAAAGTATAGTATATACCCCAAATAAAAATGAATTGAAACATAACAACAAACAACTCTCAATGGAATGTAATTTGAGATAAAATCCCTTATAAAGATTGTATCTTTATGTTAAGGATAAATCAATGACATAATTATGTTTGAAAAATATAAATACACTAAATATGATTGTGTATTTAGTATAGAACAATCATAGGACATTCACACATATTATTTTAACAACAACACCAATGACTTGGATGTTTAAATCAATGAATGAAAATTGAGTTAAGATTACTCTTATCAAGTTCATATGAATGACTTAAGAATTTATCAATGGAGTGATTATGTGTATCAAAAAAATATCCACACAAATGGTAGTGGAAATTATTACATAAATAAATAAATAGTTATTTCACACATAATCTTGGAGTAAAATAATCAATGAAGTTTTTGTAAAACCCATTGAGTGTAAATCGAAATTAGAAATTCCCTTACCGATTTGGTGACATAAAGAACATACACCCCATGAAAGATTGATCATACAATGATGATTTAAATACCCATAAATTAAATTATATTACATAATTAATAAAATCATGGTCAATACATACACCACACAAAAGGAAATAGTAGCAATATAGCATGAATCTCACAGAAGTAAGAAGTGAGATGAAAACCCCTTACCATGTTGTAATCAAACGAGTCGTATGACCAAAAGTTAATGACAAACAAATTAATCACAAAATAACATGAATATAAAAATAATCAGGATATTATATATCAAATGGTAGTACACAATACACAACATAAAATAAATAAGTGGCGAACAACGGAAATCTTACGGAATTAAAAGTGAGATAAAAAACCCCTAACCTTGCACTTTTCATTATTATGGGGTATGTTAAAATCATTTATAATGGTGAAATAATTGTTATTAGATTATACAAGAACCATATACATAAATATGATATCATATATGATCTTCTCATATTGCTTTGTTAATAATATTTCAGTAGTATCATCGTTTCAGGTGTTAACTGATTCGTTTTCCTTTATATGCTTGGTTACGTAAGCTATGTTTGTTATGGATATGATGTATTTGTTTCATATAAATAATGATATTATGTTCATAATAATTATTTTTAATCATAAAATTAAAATTATTCTTGAATTATTATGATACGTAATGAATCTCATTGCGTTCGTGGAGACAGTAATCCGTACGTACGCACGAGTGATAATATCATTATATTGATGGTGAAATTGTATGTAATTGGATGTTATATCATATATAAAGAATAATTATAATGTTATATTTATTATTTACATCAGTTATACCCATTATTGTTCCCATCCCAATAATGAAGTGTTTGAATAACAAACTACACCACAACGTGTAGACGGTAAGCCATATGTACGAACGTATGGTGACTTTTTCATTTATAGGATGAATAGAGTAATGAATATGGTTGTACCATATTTATAATAAAATCTAAGTATGTATAAGGTGCTATAGATATTATTTTGTTATGGACACAAAAAAGAAATAGGAAGTGGAAGAAGAAAAGAACTTGAAATAGGGTGGTGAAATTATTATCTCTTCCTCGGGTGTTTCCTTTTGAGTTGATGAAAAGGGGTCCTTAGGTTGGCTTTATTATCAAATTAGGGACTCTAGGTTGATATAAGATAATTTGGTAGAATATTTGGGCAGGTTTTGTCCGAGCCAAATGGATTTGGAGGTGTGAAATTAAGAGAAGGGGAAGTTCCCTTTTATAAGATAGGTGAGGGTCACTTTAGGAAAACCTTGAAATATTATTTTATAATAAAATCATTTTCAGTTTATAATGGCTCAAAATGATTTAGTTAGAATATAAGGTGGTTATGGGTAGAAAACCTCTCAACCAATAGGTTTTATATAATTTTAGGTTACCATTTTAACCTTATCTTTTAGATTTAACTCATAGTTAAATAGTTTATCTTTTACCGTGTCTTCTTGTATTATTACACTATGTGGTTAATAAACTTACAATAAACTTCCAAGATAACCTCAAGTGGTTCATTAATGACATATATAATATTATTTAATCCCTTTGGACAAACCGTTGATTTTTAGGAATATTATATCAACCAATAATATATTATTTGTTTTAAAAACTCATTTATGTCAATTTTGACATTATTTAGTATTTGGTTTTAGTGAGAATTATAACAGCATAATTACTTCAAAAAAATTATTTAATAAACCCTAAAATGTCATATTAATTTATAAAATTAGTGTAAGTCATCAAAAGTCTCAAATTACATTTATTTGGATATTTATAATATCAATTATTTTAATGTTTCATTAATAAGGTAATTACAGCATCATCAATGTGTCATAAATAAATTTAATTATTTAATATATAAAAATTATTAGTAAACTACCACTATGTAGGAAATATTTTTATCTTTCTAATTAATATTTATAGTCGATTTAATCTTATGTATAACCATATATTAAAAATGGTTTAGTTATTAAACTTTGAATTTAACTCTTTCAACTCTTCTTTAAATAAAATAATAATAAATGTCATAAACTAATTAAAGTGGACCAAAGAGGATCATATTTTATTAATAAGGTTTTTTTGGGTCGAATTACACTTATCCAATTTAATTAGGACATGTGTTAGGGTGATTATAATAACATTTTTACCCTTAATTACCCTATTAACTTTTAACCATGGTAAATAAAAGTCAAAAGTTACTATTAACCAAAAATTATTTTCATATTATTGAACAAAATTTCACTTACTTATTTCAAACATTTCTCTTGGATTTTTTAAATTTTAACTCATAGAAGTGGTAAAATTATGTTTTATGAAAATTTGCAAGTGCTCCTAGAAGGTGGGTAAAAGACAGTAAAAATTCAACAAAATTTTATACATCTAATTTTATTATAAAATGATTCCAATGAATTAAATTGAACTTATATTGGTATTATATATCTATTTTTACATAAAATTAAATAAAATAAAATAAATAATTATTTAAATAAAAAGTCGTTTTTAAACTATAACGCAGTGTTTTTCACTATTCATCAAAAATTTATTTTTTCAGAAAAATACCAAAAATTCAACCAAACATAATTTTGATATTACAAATTCAAAAATGAATTCTATTTTACCAAATTAAAAACATATAATTTTAATTAATTAATTTAAAATAAATTCCCATTGTCGAAACTGAAAAGCGGGTTTTTAAAAAGTAAAACCTATCAAAAGATTAACATGTGTTTATGTAAAATTTAAATTTGAAATTACATATAATAACATACATTGAATTAAATAATAAAAATATAATATAATTATAATTCCAAACCATTAAAATTCATAATTTAATCATATAAATTATTTCGATTAAAAAGGTTGTTTTCAATTAAAATTTAGTATTTTGCAGTATTCATCAAAATATAAAAGTTATCAGAAAAGTACCAAAAAAATTTTCAAAATAAATTTTTATTTCCCGAATATAAATAAGAATTTCATTTCATTAAATTGAATATATAAAAGTGTATAATATTTATTTTTAAAAGGTTTTTCCATTAGAAGGTGGTAAAATTGAATTTTTTGAAAAATACTTCTTTTATCTGAAAAAAATATATTTGTTCTTATATTATGTCTAAGAAACACATATTATGGATTATAAAATTATAGGGAGTTTATAAAATTAAAAATTCAGTTAAAACTATTCATAACAACTTTTGACCGAAAATTTTGGTATGTCATGGTGCACTCAAACTCGGTGTTGCGTGTAACGCAAGCTATTGTATTACATCAAAGAAAAAAACTTACTATGAAATCTTGGGGTGTAACATTCTTCCACCATTCTTGGAAATTGAATCCTCAAAATTTTAAAATTGGGCTTGGTAAGTTCATTGAATGTCCGACATCGAAAAAATAGTCAATAAAACATACACTTTAAAAGAAATAAATAGAAATATAAAGGTAACCAGAGATAACCCAGACTAGGATTCCATGTAGGAAAACATGGATATGGAAGATAAACTTAGTGTCGAGTACTGATTGAGAGTGATTAAAAACATGATAAGGAGAAATTTAACAACAAAAAAACCACAAACTTGTGATGGGATAAATGGTGATTAGTTTTCTAGTACGAAAGGTAAACGGACAGCATTTTTTTGTTTTAAGTTACATTTCATAAAGTTGAGGAATTTGTTTATGAGATTGACTAAGAACATAAAGAGATATAATTACATTTTAAGTAGAGTTTCATCCTTTAATAAATTTCTACCGCTAACTCTTTTTTTCAAGTGATGAGTATTCAAGATGAATTGGTCACACCTAAAGTGCTAGAATCAACTTCTAGAGAATCATATGATCCAAAAAGGATAGACTATATATTTTCTTTGTCTTTAGAGATTAACCAAAACCAAACGGTTCGTACAAGATAAAATGATCCCCAAAAAGGAAAATCCTTTAGAGAAAGAAATTATAATCTGAATTTATAAAATTAAACCACTAATACCCAATGTTTAATAAATACCATTCAATAAACAATTGTCTTTAAATTTATTCAATATAATCCAAACAAATATTGAAACCCTAAACATAGAATAATTTGATTATGTAGTATTCCACATTAAATTGTATCTCCAAATAACATCGACTACTCTTAAAGTCACATACTTAAAGAAATTAACCTAATCACATATTCTCTATGATAGGTTAATCATTTCCATAAATAACTAAAATCACTATAAATCCACAATAAAAACATAGATAAAAATACACCAATACTCCTTAAATGAAATCTCATAGTATTCTATTTTCTTTAGGCATATAGTTTTCCCAACAGAGCGAACGTCTTCCAAAATAACATTTATCACTTAATCACCAAATCATTTTCATATACTATGGATATCCATTTGATAAGACATAAGACCCCAAATCAACTTATTATTGATCAATAAAATCATTTGACTAAAAAGAATTAGTCATGCTAACCGGAGACTTCACATAGTCTAGTGGTAGGCAATAAATCCCAATTACACTCTGGTTGTGGGTTTGATTCCCACATCTTTGTCTAACATGATAGGTTTTCACACAGTCTACATGTTGTCCTTTTTCAAAAAATATATTTTATAACATTCCCAAAATGAGAAAAATTCTTCAAAATAACCATTACATAATTTCACCACAAATGTTATCTAATAACTTGCATTTTCATCCCAAAATTTAATAACATGTAATTTTCTCAAATTAAAGGATAATATAAACCCAAATGGTTATTTATAAAAATAATAGAAAAGATAATTCTTCCTAAAATAGCATTTTCACATAACAAACTGCAGGGTTACACATACAAGATAAAATTCTTCCAAATTAATCACATCAACAAAGAGCACTAATACTTTTAAACATTTCATCATCCATTTATTTCCACATAGTTTCTTCCTTGACCAAGAGGTTATCCTAAAGAATAGTGAATTCACATAGGTAATGCCCAGGTCCCTTATATTTACAAAAAAAATTACTATAAATGTATTCTTGGGATCATTTTTATTTTCTTCCATAGTACTCTTCATTTTTCCCTAGCAATTTGTTATTTTATGTCCTTTTTTCCCACAAATAAATAATTTCTTTATTCCATTGAAACCTTTCTTAGGTGTGTCCTTCCACATTTCCTGCATGGTGGAAATTGAGCTTTCTTTTCTCTATGGTCTCCACTATTAGATCTCTTATCATTCACCACTTTTATCTTCTTTGTTGAGTCCGGGAGTTAGAAAATATATATTTTGTTGATCATATTTTTGGAAAACCGATTCAGCATGAACATGATATCTTTTACACCTATCAATAATCCATTTCATTTATCATTTCCAACATTGTGCCCTCCTTGTAAATCATGCTCAATTTTACTATGACTTCCTTGGAATCCATCCATTGACTAACACAAGAAAGCATAACGTGAGTCATAAAATCATTTAGAGAATATCATAACACTTTATTTTGAATCTAAAACAACTTATGATTAACCAAGTTTATTTATTCTCATCTTATATTAAAATCCTTTAAATCAGTTTGTATAGAAAATTTGAATTATCCTAAGCCTATCCCTCGGGAGTGTCATCACCAAGGGTGTCGTAAGGCATGTTTTCATGTACCAGGATACCTCGGGTCAAGCCCGTAACTCCTTGTCGGAGATTTCACTCTAAGGTACATCTAGGCCAAAGCTACCTCTACATGATTGTATCCATACATGGATGTATTTCTTAGAAAACCCACATAATATTTACATTACCAAAATCTTTGGATGCACTTCTATACTAATCCTCAATGTCTATATTAGGGTACTGTTTCCTATTCATAGTTTTTTTTTTCTAAATCTAGCTTCTAAGGTTTTTACTAACTTCTTCTGAGACCAACTATAATTCCATGACCCCAGTTACATAGAATTAGTGCATTATTAAATAACATTGTCATGATACAAAGAATCATTTCCCGAAAGACCGATCTATTTTGTAGCCTTGGAAGTACTAGATACATACATAAGTTTTATATTACATCATGAAATAAAATAACATTGTGTACCTTTTGAACACTATTATATCCCTAAACCTATTCTTATAGGTTAATCATAATATACTTCTTTGCATCCGGGGAAAAATAAAACATAAGAAAGGGGTGACCTCAAATGCTCAGTAAGGATAACAATTTAGTAGAAACTATCATAAATAAGAACAATCATTTAAGGAAATGTATAAGACTAGAACACAAGCCTTTTAAACATAAATTTCAACATAATATGCAAAAGATAAATCAAATAATGTCATTTATTTATTCACATGTATATTCTACTTTTCGAATAATTACATTTAATATCAATAGAAAATTTCATAACGATGGAATTCATAATGCCAGACTTTATAACCACATAGTCAAGGCCTTGTGCCAAGAATACAAATAAGATTTTGTTAAGGCTTTGTGCCAAGACACTAGTTTGTCTCATGAGACCAACTGATGCATCAAGGAGATATAGCAGGCTCCACCCATCACTTACTAAGTACAATACATTCCTCATACAAAAATGATGAAACATAACATAAAAATTCATATTAAACTAACTTACAAAATGTCAATACTATAACCATAAACCAAGAATGGTATAAAAATAGAACATACATAGTCAAACTATACTAATTCAATACAATATGAAAGATTTTATCATAATAAATTAACCTCAATCGAGAATAATGACTGATATTGACATAGATGAAAATAATCATCAAAACTATTTGAGAGAAATATCCCTCTTTTTTATGAAAACATTTAAAAGTATCACTATTTATAAAGAAGTTGTTTGAAATAGATTTCTGAATCAAAGTTTCTCATAACAATTTGAAACATTTAAAATGAATTTTAATTTTAAAACATTAGTTTCCATATAAATAAATCCTTAAAAATATTTTTAAAACATGCACATTAATGAGAATGATTTATAAGAATAAATTTTTAAAACATTTAATATGATATTTTAGTTAGAGTTCCTAACCAAATGAGATACGCTTGAATACAAATAATTGAGGTAATAAAAACTTAATAATATCATAAAAATAAAGGTATTCATGATATATTATGTCAATGTATAGTATATACACCAAATAAAAATGAATTGGCACATAACAACAAAGAAGTCTTAATGGAATGTAAGTTGATATGAAATCCCTTATAAAGATTGTATCCTTAGGTTAAAAATAAATAAATGACATAATTATGTGTAAAAAATATAAATACACTAAATATGATTGGATATTCAGTGTATAACAATCAAAGGACATTCACACATATTCTTGTAACAAGAACACCAATGACTTGGATGTTTAACTCAATGAATGAAAATTGAGTTAAGATTACTCTTATCAAGTTCATATCGATGACTTGAGAATTTATCGATGGATTGATTATGTGTGTCAAAAGAATATCCACACAAAGGGGAGTATAAATTATTACATAAAAAAATAAATAGTGATTTCACACATAATCTGAGAGTAAAATAATCAATGTAGTTTGTGTAAAACCCATTGAGTGTAAATCAAAATTAGAAATTCCCTTACCGATTTGGTGACTTACAAAACATAAACACCATGAAAGAAGGATCATAAAATGAAGATTTAAATAACCATAAATTAAATTATATTACATAATTATTACAATCATGGTCAATACATACACCACACAAAAGGAAATAGTGGCAATATAGCATGAATCTCGCAGAAATAAGAAGTGAGATGAAAACCCCTTACCATGTTGTAATCAAACGAGTCATATGACCAAAAGTTAATAATAACCAAATTAATCACAAAATACCATGAATATAAAAATAATCATGATATTATATATCAAATGGTAGTACACAATACACCACATGCAATAAATAAGTGGTGAACAATAGAAATCTTAAAAGCGAGATAAGAAACCTCTAACCTTGCACTTTTCCTTACTATATGGTATGTTAAGCTCTTTTATATTGGTGATGTAATTGTTATTAAATTATAAAACAACCAAATACATAAATATGATATCATATATGATCTTCTCATTTTTCTTTGTTAATAATATTTCAGTAGTATCATCATTTTGGGTGTTAACTAATTCGTTTTCCTTTATATGCTTGGTTACGTAATCCAAGTTTGTTATGGATATGAGGTATTTGATTCATATAAATAATTATATTATGTTCAAAAACATTATTTTTAATCATAAAATTAAAAATATTCTTGAATTATTAATATGGGTAATGAATCTCATCGTGTTCGTGGAAACGGTAATCCGTACGTACGCACAAGCGACAATATCATTATGTTGATGGTGAAATCGTATGTAATTGGATGGTATATCATATATACAGAATACTTATCATGTTATATTTATTATTTAAATCAGTTATACTCATTATTATAGCCATCCAAATAATCCAGTGTTTGAATAACAAACTACACCACGACGTCGAGACGGTAAGCCATACGTACGCACGTATGGTAAATTTTTCATTTATAGGATGAGTAGAATAAAGAATATGGTTGTACAATATTTATAATAAAATCACAGTATGTTGAAGGTACTTGAGTTATTATTTTTTTATGGAAAAAAAGAGGAAGTGGAAGCATAAAATAACTTGAAAGAGGGTGGTGAAATTATTACATCTTCTTTGGGTGTTTCCTTTTGAGTTGATGAAGAGGGATCCTTAGGTTAGCATTATGATCGAATTAAGGACTCTATATTGATGTGAGGTAAGTTGGTAGGATATTTTGGTAGGTTTTTTCCAATCCAAATGTCTTTTGAGGTGTGAAATTAAGAGAAGGGGATGTACCCCTTTATAAGAGAGGTGAGGGTCACTTTAGGAAAACCTTAAAATAATATTTTATAATAAAATCATTTTCAGTTTCTAATGGCTCCAAAATAATTTATTTCAAATCTAAGGTGGGTATAAGTGGAAGAATTATCAACCAATAAGTTTTATTCATGTTTATGTTACCATTTTAACCTTATCTTATAGATTTAACTCATAGTTAAATAGTTTAACATTTACGGTGTCTTCGAGTATTCTTACACTATGTGGTTAATAAACTTACTATAAACTTCCAAGAGAACCTCAAGTAGTTCATTAATGACATATATAATATTATTTAATCCATTTGGGAGAACCTTATATTTTTAAGAATATTATATTAACAAATAATATAGTATTTGCTTTAAAAACTCATTTATGTCAAGTATGACATTATTCAGTATTTGGTTTTTCTGAAAATCATAACAGCATGATTACTTCGAACAAAAATTATTTAATCAACCCTAACATGTCATATTAAACTATAAAATTAGTGTAATTTTTTAAAATTCGAAAATTACAATTAATTGGATATTTATAATATCAATAATTTTAATCTTTCATTAATAAGGTTATTACTGAATCATCATTGTGTCATAAATAAATATAATTATTTAATGTATAAAAATTATAAGTAAAATACCATTATGTATGAAATATTTTTATATTTATAATTAATATTTATAGTCAAATTTATCTTATGTATAACCCTATACTAAAAATGGTTTAGTTATTAAACATTGAATTTAACTCTTTTAACTCTTCTTTAAATAAAATAATAATAAAATGTCCTAATCTAAATCAAGTGTACCAAAGAGGATCATATTTTATTCCTAAGGTTTTTTTTAGTCAAATTAAACTTATCCAATAGAATTATAACATGTGTTAGGGTGATTATAATATCATTTTCACCCTTAATTACTATATTTTATTTTTAACCGTGGTAAATAAAAGGCAAAAGTTACTATTCACCAAAAATTATTTCATCTTATTGAACTGAATTTTACTTACTGATGTCAACCGTGTCTCTCAGATTTTTTAAATTCAACTCACAAAAGAGGTAAAATTAAGTTTTATGCAAATTTTCAAATGCTTCTAAAAGGTGGTTAAAAGACGGCAAAAAGTTCAACAAAAGTTTATACATCTAATTTTATTACAAAATGACTCCAATGAATCAAATTGAACATATATTTGTAATATATATATATATTTATATTTAGTTAAAATAATATAAATAATATAAATAATTAATTAAATAAAAAGTCGGTTTAAATGATAACGCAGTGTTGTTCACTATTTATCAAAAATTGAATGTTTTCTAAACAATACCAAAAATTCACCAGAACCTAATTTTGATATTCCGAATTCAAAAATGAATTCTATTTTACCAAATTCAAAAACATAGAAGTAACATTAATGAATTTTAAATTATTTATCATTGTTGAAATTGAAAAGATGGTTTTTTAAAAGAAAAAACTATGAAAAGATTAACACGTGTTTATGTCAAATTAAAATGTAATATTAATTATAATGACCAAAATTGTATTAAATGATAAATATATAATATAATTATACTTATAAACTATTCAAATTCATAATTCAATCTTATAAAATATTTCGATTAAAAAATTTGTTTCAATTAAAATTTAGTATTTTTCAGTAATCATCAAAATATGAAAGTTATCAGAAAAGTACCAAAAAATTATTCAAAATAAATTTTTATCTCTAGATTATATAGAAGAATTTAAATTCATTAAATTGAATATATAAAAGTTTCAAATATTGGTTTTAAAAAAGGTTTTCCATTAGAAGAGTGTAAAATTGCATTTTTTGAAAAATACTACTTTTATCTGAAAAAAATGAATTTGTTCTTATATTATGTCTAATAAACACGTATTATGGACTCTAAAATAATATGGAGTATGTAAAATTAAAAATTCAGTTAATATTATTCATAACCTTTTTTGAAAAACTAGTTTGGTAAGTCGTGGTGTGCTCAAACTCGGTGTTGCGTGTAGTGCAAGCTATTGAATTACTTTAAAAAAATAACTCAGTATGAAATCTTGGGGTATTACACCCGAAAACATTATCTCCTAAAACATATAGTCTAATATAAATATTGGTAATAAAACCAAAAACATATTTCCATTTTACCAAAGCATCCAAAATTCCATTATTATTCATTTTAACAATTCCTCTAAAAATATCTTATTGTATGTATGTTGACTCGTACTCTTATTTCATATTTTTATCATCAATTATGGATCTTTTTTTAATGGAATACTCCATATAATTTATTCACTTTATACCTTATCCTTTAATTTTTAGAGTTTCTATTTATATATGTTTTTACTTTCAAAGCAGTGTTTCTAGGATTTCCATATTTCTGATAATTGGAATTCTTTACAACAATTTTCAATTTCTTCACTTATGAATTACAGTTATAATCACCCCCTTATATCATCATCATCCTCACTTTTATCATTATCCTCAAACCTTGATAAAAATTTCTATTTTTTGGATTATAGAATTTCTTACCATTCCCCTTAAATTAAAATATTTACATTTTGAATTTTTCGCTTTTTTATTTGAGGTACTCCTTGACCACTCTTCCACATATTCAAAATCTTATTTATCTTTAAAATTTAGAATATTTTCTACCATATTACCAATTTATTCACAATTTAAACAATTTATTGATATTTTCTCACTAATATTTTCATTTCCCCTTCATACACATTTATAAAATAGTGATAATAATTTTTCAAATTCTACTTCAATATTTACTTCTTCATTAAAATACACTTCTTCCAAAACTTATTTTTTCTTACTCTTCTATTGTTTCAAAGATTTAAAAGATATTTCTCTATAATACTTGACATAATTATTAAATAAACTTACTTTACACATTTTATAATCAATTAAAATTTTATGATGATTATCTAATGGAAGTTTTCCCAGATCATGGTCTTAAATTTTTGAGACCTTTGCGTTAAAACTTCTTGTAAAATAGATAGTATTTTACTTACAACTATATAATCCTATAAATTTTCACTAAAACCACTGATAGTTAACATTATTTATTTTACTCTAGTGAATAATTCATTAACCATTTTATCATCATTCATTTTGAAACATTCATATCACACTATTCAAACATATATATTTTATTTCTTCATTTTCCCATTTACAACTAAAAATTGTATTCTAATTTATCCAAAATTCCCTTTACTATCTATATCTTTTAATCTTGGGAAAAATCTTCTCTAAAACTGATGATAGGATCGAATTTTGATCATGAGAATATGACAACCTGTATTTTTAGTACACTTTATTTCATGATTTATTACATAAAGGTACACATGATACAATCCAAAAATTTCCTGATGTCAAGTGTCTTTGGGAATTAGGTACATCACAAAACTACTTGATACATTTATTTAATGAAATTATTTAAAAATTCCATGAAATTACCTAAATTTCCATTTCTATTTTAAAATGTTATGGGATAACATGGGGGCATACATAAGAAATGAGTGAGAAGTAAATCTCATTATAGGAATAAAGAAATCATGGAATAGGATAAAGTTATACATGTTATCCAAGAGAAATGAAAATGTAACATAATATGTGATAATCATAATCATGAAAATTGATTCCTAATATAAAATTTTATCATAAAATAAAAAAGATAATGTGAAAATAACATAAAACATAGAATAATAAGCATAAGACAAAGTTAACCACAAAGACATAATAACTTAGTGCTCTTAGGATAACCTCTCATGCACATTTCGTGGAATCTCATGAGATTAAAACATTATCCAATTAATTTAAGCGTTTCTAGATCATGGTCTTAAAATTATAAGATCATTTCATCAAACATACCTAAACAAATACATTGTAACTTCTTCACAACCATAGAATCCTCTAAATTTTCAATAAAACCACTGATAGTTCTCTTTATTTCATTTAATCTAGTGAATAATTCATCCCCAATTGTATCATCATTCATTTTTAAATCTTCGTATAAAAATATTAAATATTATAGTTTTTATTGATTCATTTTCCCATTTCCTTTAAAAATTTATTCTAATTTATCAAAAATTTCATTTATTATCTTGATCCCTTTAATCTTAAGAAAATGCTTCTCTAAAACTGATGACGGGGTTGATTCTTGATCATGGACATATAACAACCCATATTTTTAAAACACTTTATTTCGTGATTTATTACATAAAGGTGCACCTGATACAGTACAAAAAATTCATGAAGTCTAGTGTCTTGGGGAAATATGTATATAACATAACAACTTGATACATGGATATAAGTACATTATTGAAAATGTCCATGAAATATCTTAAATTTCCATTTCTATTTTAAAAGTTTATGATATGATCTCGGGTTATACATAAGAAATGTGTGTTATATAAATCTCATTAATTGAATAAACAAGGTAGGGTATAAGGTAAGGTAATACACATGATCTAAGAGTCATAAAAAATTAACATAATAGGTGAGAATCATAATCATATACAATGAGGAATGATATAGATTGTTATAATAAATGAAATATGATAATTTGATAACAACATAAAACATGGAATCATAATAATAAGTCATGGTTAACCACCAATATATCACAACATAGCATGCTTAGGATATCATATCATTCACCTTTCATGGAATCTCATGAGATTAAAACATTACACAATGGATTGAAGTATTCCCACATCATGGAATTCAAATTCTCAAAACATTGCATCAAACCTTCCAAATAATACAAAGTATCTTCTTGAAAACAATGGAATCCACTAAATATTTACTAAAACCACTAATAGTTATCATTGTTACATTTACTCTAGTTAATATTCATCGAATTTTTTATCATCATTCATTATTAAATATTAACATAACAATATTCAAACAGATATCTTTGATTTATTTATTTTCCCATTTCCTTTAAAATATTATTCTAATTTATTAATAATTCCCTTTAATATCTTGATCCCTTTAAACATGAGTAAATAATTCTCTAAAACTGATGATAGGGAAGAATATTGAGCATGACCATATGACAACCCATATTTTTAATACACATTATTTCATGATTTCTTATATACAGTTACAAATGATACTATCCAAAAATTTAGTGATGTATAGTGTCTTTAGGAAATAGTTACATTACATAAAAAACATGATCCACGTATATAATGATATTATTAGAAACTTTCATGAAATTCCCTAAATATCCATTGCTATTTTAAAACTCTATGGGATAAATTGGGATCATACATAAGAAATGAAGGAGATATAAATCCAATTAAGGGAATAAAAAATATTATAATAGGTTAAGGTAATACATGTGAGCCAAGAGGCATAAAAATTTTATATAATAGGTGTTAATAATAATCATGAGAAATGATGCATGATATAACAGGTTAGTATAAAGGCAATATGAGAATGTTGAAACAACTTAAAACATGTAATCGTAAGCATAAGTCAAGGTTGACCACCAAGATATCATTACATAGTGTTCTTAGGATAACCTCTAATTCATCTTTCATGGAATCTCATGAGATTAAAACATTACCCAATTCATTGGAGTTCTATCTGGATCACCCATCATAATCATATCATATACATGCATAAGTGTTCCATATGATCATATAAGATAAGCATGTATTTCATCTCTATTTACCCCATTATTGAGGATTTTGGTTTATATGAATGGAATTATCCAATAAAATAAGTAATGGTACATATATTTGAATAAAAATGAGTATAAATGTGTACATCAATTCACTTCATAATCATTTGGCATGAAAAATCACAGTGAAATTTTGGTAACATAATGGCAGTAATTAAAGATTCATGAAATGGTTTAGTGAGAGATAAATGGGTATATCATAATTTGGACATAAAAATTATGGTATGAGGGGTGTGGAAAAATAGACACCAATATTAGTAATTGGAAATAAAATGTAATAAAATAAATAAGGTTCTTGAATAAATAGGAGAATGAGAGGATAACTTACCTTGAGAGAGTGTTTGAAAAAGAAAGTGAAGAGTTTATTGAGAACTTGTAAGCACCCTAGGAGGGAACTAGAGAGTATGTGTAAGATTAATTTCTTGGTAAAATTATTTTGAGTGAATATAATTGGGGTTTTGTTGTTTTATATAGAAAAAGAGAGGGGGGTTCTTTATTATTTCTTAAACTTAGGTTTTGGACTCTATAAAATAAATTAATCAAAAACAAAAACCATAACATGGGTTTTCCATATTCTTTCTAAAAAATATATGTGGTTCTAATTATTTTATAAGTACAAAAAAGGAATATATTAAAATATTTCCCGTGTTGATGTGGACGTGATTCATGTTCATAAAGAACTTATTTTAAAAGCATAATATATATTATAGTTTTTTGATGATTCATAACAGATTTATAAAATTAGTCAAATAACCATAAAGAAACACTTTTTAAATTTTTAAATATAAATTTGTTCTGGGATATAGTTTTTTGAATATATGACTTCACTTTGGTTTATTTTTATGTCATAATACATATCATATATTTATATTGTATTTAATTTTTACCCCATAATTTGGTTGTCTTGGAAAATTGTGATAAAATTACTACTAGATAATTTATATGTGATGAATCCAAAAATAATACTTATTTTATCTAAATAAATCTTCTAATATTATAATTTATATTTTTGAATAAAAATTTCTTTTTATTGAAAAATAAATTTTTTTTGCAATAATAGTTTTATGACCCTTAAAAAATTTCATTTTCACTTCATAAAATTTCATTATCATTTATATTTAATATATACTATTTAATAATAATATTTTATTAAAATATAATTTAATTAAAAAGTTCATGAATTTATCCAAATGAATTTCTAAATTGAAATTTCATATTTCCCAAAATCTTGATATGAGTTTTTTTGTATTGAAATTTAATTTTTTTCAAACTCATTATTTAATAATTAATAATGTAACAATAATAAGGAATAAATAAAATCACTCTTTTATTGAAAATAAAATATACGTATTAATACTATTAAAGTTGAGATACATATTCCTTTATTACACCAAAAAAATCCATAAGGGTAAGGAGTGTGACTGTGATATTTTCTTAGGGTGGTTTGGTGAATATGGTCAGGGTTGTGATCTTGATGAGATTGAAATCAGATTTGGTTTGATCAAAGGAAAATCCCAGAGATTATAACTCCCTCGGAAGCATTGATAAATGAGCTTCATGGTAAATTATCTTTCTGGTCAAGTTCATCACTTCTTTTATCTATATCAATGGACTTTATGAAAACCCTATATGTATATTAATAATATGATCATTGTACAATGGTTATATTTTCAATGGTTGTGTTTCTTAAGGTCCATTTAAATTTGATAGGATATAATATTCCAAAATTATTGAAGTAGTGTATGTTTTATCTATATCTTCATTACTTAATGATACATTTATTTATTTTAAGAGAAGGAATTTAATTTATAAAAGTTAGGGTCATTACATTATTCCCAACTTTTAAAATTTCACCGTTAAAATTTTCATTTTGTATGCTAAAACAGATGAGGGAACTTTTTTTTCATCTCTTTTTACAATTACTATGTTTCTTCCACAAAATTTTGGTTCTCTAACAACATTTAACCTGGTTAGTTGTCTTATTTTATAGAACTTTTTCTCTATGATAAAAGATCTGCATTGGTTTCTACTACTATGAAATATTATTCTATAATTGTACCACAATAGAATTTAGTACATGTTAGGGTTTTGGTATGTAATCTATAAATAGGGATACATAAATCACATCATGTACTTTTGATAGGTTAGGTGGGAGTTCTCGTCGATAGGCCACCCCTCTGATGCGATCATGGATCACAAAGGGACTGATGTTTCTAGGATTAATAATTACATTCTTCCAAAACATTATGACATTATTCCATGGAAATATATGAATGAAAAATTTATCACCGACCAGAAAATCTAGGACTTTTAGATGATTTTATAAATAGATTTTCTATAGACTTTGTGAGGACTTCATATGATAGATAATGGTTTGATCCTTCTCTTTCATCTCTTTGATAAGATCAAGTTCCATCAGCTTATTCTCTGTAACCCCATCCTAGTATGTTATATTATGACACCTATTACTATAGAAAACCTCATAAGGTTCCATTTGAATGCTCAAATGGAAACTTTTCTAATACGAGAACTCCACTAGGGGAAGGTTTTTATCCAAAAATCCATGTAAACCCATTAAACGTGATCTCATCATATCGTCTAGATTTTGAATGGTCCTTTTACACTGACCATCCATATGAGAGTGATAAGTAGTGCTAAATCTTAGTTCTATATTCAACACTTGTTGAAGTCTTATCCAAAACCTTGAGGTAAACCTTAGATCTCATTTAGATAGAATAGATATTTTTACTCCATGTATTCTTTCCTTTTCTCATATGTATATCATAGAAATTTGATTAAGAGGGATATATTCATTGATGGGAATGAAATGAATTGATATAGTAAAGTGATAAAATACCACCCAGATGAAGTTATTTCCATTAGGTGTCCTGGGGATTCTTATAATGAAATCCATGTTTATGCTTTCCAATTTTCCATACATGTATGGGAAATGGTTTCATCATGATTTTAGACTCTTTTCTTTTTACCTTGAATTACTAGTATACCAATCCTTAAGATACAAACTCCACAATCTTTATCTTCATGTTATCCAACAAGATTTTTTTTTCAAACCACTATACATCTTAGTGCTTCTTGGATGAATAAAGAATTATTAGCTATGGGAATAATCCAAATGTTCCCTCTTTAGTTATCAGTTTTATGGGACACATATCACAGTTCCAAACCATATAATATCATCTTTAGTATAGTTGAAGTCTAAAATATTCACTACCTTATTCTATTTCATCTTATAATATTTATAAGCCTCCTTGATCCTCTAGATAATGGATGGTTGAGAAGTTACATGAGAAATGTATTATGAATATAATTTTATTATTCTCATGTATATACTTTTAACTTCCAAGAATATTGGATATCTTTTAATCCTCATCATGGATAGAGTTACGAGATCCTTTTAATCATAGCATCTACCACTTTTTTTTCTTTGACATGATAGTACTGGATTGAAATATCATAATCCTTGATCAGCTCTAACCACCTCCATTGGCACATATTAATCTCTCTCTTTTTAATATATAATTGAGGATTTTATGGTCTGTATATATATCACACTTCTCCCTTAGAGATAATGTCACTAAATTTTTAATGAAAAGATTATTGTAGTTAATTCTAGATTATGATTTGGGAATTTATTATCATGGATTCTTAATTGGTGGGACGAATGGGATATCACTTTGTATTTTTTCATGAGTATACAATCAAATACAGTTTTATATTTATTACTACATATCACAATTACTTACCCACTAGTGGGTAATGTGAGCATAGGTGTAGTAATTATACTCTTCTTCAACTCTTTAAAACATTCACAAATTCATAATTCTAGAAAAACTTGAATCCTATTCATGTAATCTTGGTTAGGGGGATTGAAAATCAAGATAATTTTCTCAAAAATCAATGATAGTAAATAGATAATCTACATAAACTATATATTTATATCATAGAGGATGTTCTTATCCACCGAAAAATTTTATTTGTTTTTGAAGGACTCATATATATCCATTTTTTTTGTGATGGAATTCCCTATGAAAGTTACTTTCTCCAATAAAAACTCACATTTACTATATTATTCATACATATTTTCCTTATGAAATTTCCTCAGTACATCATTTAGATACTCCATGTGTTCTTTATTACTTTTGTATTAGATAATAACAGTCTATAAAGACTACAAAAAATTAGTTGAATCAATTTCTAAAGACTATATTCATCAAGTATATGATGATTTCTAGAAAATTCATGAGTCTGAATGGTGTCACTATGAACTCATAGTTCTTATACCTTTTACAAAAAAAAGTCTTGTTTATATCCTCCTTATCCACTTTTACTTAATAATATCCTAACTAAAGATCTATCTTATAGAAATACTAGTTTCCACATAGCTGATCGAACAAATCATCAATCCATGGTAGAGGACACCTATTAATTATCATGATATTTTTTAGATCACTATAATCAATTTAGAGGCGCATTGACCCATCCTTCCTCTTGATAAAGAGGATATGTACACCCCAAAGTGAGACACTTAGGCGTATAAACTATTTATCTAGATTATATTATATTTGTTTCTTTAATTCATCGAGTTCAACATTATCCATTCTATATTGAGTCTTGGATATTATAAAAGTTATTTTTATAATATAAATATAAAATTCAACCTATATTCTAGGAGGATGACCATAAAATTATTCATAAAACGCATCTGTATATTCCCTCATAATGGTTGTTTCTTCAAGGAATATATTTTCTTTAGCCTCATTCATTTAGAAAATTTATTTTTTCTCATAGGGAAATAATATCCATGCTTATGATGACAAACCAAAAAATAAACATCCATATACTTGAAATTGTATGGAATCAAATGGAAATTCATGATATGGAGGTTGATTTTCTTCTCTTGGTTATTTATGTTGGATATATATAATGAAATTCAATCCATTCCCCTAATGGGATTGAATTAAACTGAAGGGAGTATGATAAGGTTCACTGAAAATTTAGTCCCACATATGTGGATTGGGGATAAGTTATATACTTGGGTAAAATAATTCCTCCATTTTTTTCACTGAAAACTTCACTTCCATATTTTATGATGGTGTCTTAATAGTTCTAATAAATTTGTGAGATAATAATAAATGTGTAGAAACATAATTAAAATGTATGTTCATTATTCATGAATGAATATCTAGCATACATGTGGCCACATTTTTTCAGGTTCCAACCCTATGGTTGTGAGGGAATATACTCACCCTTTCATCCTTAGAGGTTTTTGCATTGATTATCTCGAATAAACCTTATATTAGTGAAGTGGTTCATATAGTGTAATTATTCCTTACTATTGAAACATTGGACAATAGGAAGAGGTTTGATAGGAGGATTCCTCTCTTCCAGCACATTGGTGGGTTTCTCCCATTGGAAATTGATATCAATGTTCCGTTATTTTCTAGACCTATATAGTTTCCTTATCCCCTTTATAAAATGTATGGGATTCTTATTCCCACACTTTTGACGAGTCATATTTCTTGAAATTATTTCCACTGTTACATTTCTCCATCACACTTATAGAATTAAACTTCACATCCCACATCTTATCACCATGAGACCCTTGATATTTTCTAATATCCATTTCAACTTTAGTGGAACATCATAGAATTTTCTCATAACATTCAAAGCCCTAAATTAACAAGGATTTTTATAGAATCAATTTTAGCACTCCAAAGAAGTGGTAAAATTTAGATTCATGGGTAATGATAAATCTAAATGTGTATCTTGTATTTCTTGTGATTTTTTTCTCACATACCCTGATAAATTTTTCATCCTTTTTTGTGAGTTTGAGGTTTTCCCTCTCTATTTTCAGTCATAGATTGTAAATAAAATATTTATCATAAGACATTTTCAAGAATTCTTTCCAATATATATCTTCTAAATCCTCCCCAGGCTAAATATTCTTGACCAATGTCCACTGTTGGATAGATTATCCTTAAATGTCATAAATAGCCAATACGGCCTTATCGTTTTCATATCATTTGAGGATGGATAATATCATTTCAATGGATCAAATCCATTGTTCCTCAATTAAGGGATCATAATATCCACTATGCCTTTTTTTTTAAAGGATTCAATTACCACTTGATATTTCTTAGGGGGGTGTGGGAATTCCTCATAATTTAGGTTTCAGTTCAATATATGATTTGGTTGAGAAAGTGTAGTCACAAAGTTCATGATTCCTTCTCCCATCAAGTTGTGCATCTCATTTCGGTAGTCATAAAATTTCTCATTATATTGGTTATTGACTAGGTTCCTCCTATTTCTAACAATTGAATAAAATAAAGTGAAAATTATGTATAATTATTTTTAAAATATTAAATACATAAAACATAAATATGAACATTAAAGGGATAAATCATAAATGTCATATTTTCGATAAGCAATGAATTTCTGGGCTTCAATATAGTTATCCCTGATATATTTCCTAAAATAAAACCATATAGGCATATTTTTTTCCCTTAATAATGGTTCGTAATGAGTTTTTGAATTTACCAAAGAATATATCTGGTAGTTTCAAATTTGGGGTGAAACAAGGAACATTGTCATGCACTAGTTCCTAATCAATTCTAACTGAATGTAGTGTTTTCGGGGTTGTTACCCCAAGGTACATTTGTCCCATAGCCACATCCACTTATAGTATCAAAATAGGGATGTGTTATTATAGAAAAAAATTACTCTATACTTTACCTAATTTTAGGGATGTTTTTACATGTTTATTATTATCACTAAGTCATTCATTATATTTTTCTAATCCTAATCCCAAAAATAACTAGACCTTTCTCTAATTCCAACAGTGAAAACCCATGTTTTAATACAGTTTATTACATGATTTATTACATAATGTTACACATGTTACAATACCAAAACATCCTGAAGTATAGTGTCTTTGGTAATTAGTTATATAATATAAAAACTTGATATATAGATATAATGACATTATTCAAAACATCCTTGATATTCCCTAAATTTCTATTTCACATTTAAAATTATATGGGATAACCTAGGAAAATAGATAAGAAAGGAGTGAGTTATAAATACCAGTAAGGGAATAAAAAATCATGGAATATGGTTAAAAAATAAATTTAATCCAATAATCATAAAAATATAACATAATATGTGAGAGTCATAATCATGAACAACGGTGTGTGATATGACATGTGAGCATAAATCCAATATGGGAATGTGGAAACAACTAAAAACCAAGAAACATAAGCATAAGTCAAGTTTAACCACTAAGAAATCATAACATAGTGTGACTAGGGTAACCTCATATTCACCTTTCTTGTAATAACATTATATTAATAAATTACCCAATGTATTGGAGTGCTATCAAGGCAACCCCATCAAAATAATATCATGTACATGCGTAAGTGTGTATCATATATCATATAACATAAGAATATAATTCATATATATTATACCCAAGATTTATTATTTTGGATTATATACATTTAGGTATAAAATAAAATAATTATAGTTATATATAGGTGAATACCCTTGAGTTTAAATGGGTATTGGAATTTACTTCATAGTTGTTTGGCGTGAAAAATCACAGTGATATTTCAGCAGCATAATGAAAATAATTCATAAGATGGTTTAATGAGAGAAAAATGGGTATATCATCATTTTGAAATAAAAAATATAGTATGATGTGTGTGTAAAAACATATCCCAAAAATAGGAATTGGAAATAAAAATTTATAAAATAAACATGTTTCTTGAATAAAGAGGAGAATGAGAGGATCTCTTACCTTGAGAGTGTGTTTCCAAAAGCTTGGTAGGAGATTATTGAGAATTAGGGGAATATTAGGAGGGATATATATAGAAATGGGTGTATTAAGGTCTTTATATATGGGATTTTAGTGAATATAAATCAGATATTGGGTGGTTTCATATAGGAAAAGATATGGGATTTCTTTATTATTTCCTAAATATAGGTTTTAAAATCTATACAATAAATTAATCAAAAATACAAACCTTCCCAAGGTTTTTGCCCATGGTTTATTGCAGGGAAAAGTTTATTTCATTATTTTATAATTCCATGAACCAAAACCCCTAAAATATTACCCTTTGTGATGTGTAAGTGAGTCATGTTTATAAAGAATTGATTTTAAAACCTTAATATATAGTATAGGTTTTAGAGGATTCATAATGGATTTATAAAATTAACCAAATAACCTAAAAAATTATTATAAAGGGTAAATATATATTTTTTCATGTATAAATTTTGTGTTATATATTACATTACTTTGGGGTCATTATTATGTCATAATACATAACATATATTTATACGGTATTTAATTTTTACTCGAAAATTAGACTGTCTCAGAAAATTATGAAAAATTCACCATTGGGTAATTCCAATGTGATGAAACAAACAATAATATTTATTTTATCCATATAAATATATAAATATTATAATTTATATTTTTAAATCCAAGTCCATATTTATTTAAAATAGTGTTTTTTTTAAATGAATGTTTTTCGACCCTAATAAATATTACAATTTCTCTATGTAAAATTACATTATGATTTCTATTTAATAAATAATATTTCATGGAAATATTTTATTAAAATATAATTTAATTATAAAATTAATGAGTTAATCAAAATTAATGTCTTGATAGAAATTTTATATCACCCAAAAATTCATTTCGTGTTTTGTCGTATTGAAATCTAATTTTTATCAAACTCGTTATATAATCATTTATAAAGTAACAATAATAAAGCATAAATATAATATTTATTATATTGAAAATAAAATATAAATATTTATAATATTATGATCAAGATACATATCCATTTATTACACCATTGAACTCCCTAAGGGTAAGGTGTCTGATAGTGAGATTTTCTTGGGGTGGTTCGGTGAACATGGCCTAGGTCATGATCTCAATGAGCTTGAACTTCTCCTGTAAATGGTTTCTATCATGTTTTATATTTTGAATATTTACATGGGAATAGTAAAGGTAAAATATTTAATATCATACCACCCTTTAAATCTTTGATAAATGAGCTTCATGGGGTACAATCCTACTAGTCAAGGCCATCGGTTCTTTTATCTGTATCAATAGAATTTATAATATCCCTATATATATTAATCATATGATCACTTTACAAGGACTATATTGTCAATGGTTATTTTTATTAATGGAATTTTAAATCCAATAGGATATTTTAACAACCCAATATTCCACGGTATGCTTTTTTAAAATAATTCAATGGCTTGCATTGCATGCAACCTCGAGTTCAAAAACACCATGATCTATCAAATTAGTCGTTTAAAAAGTAGTTATGAATAGTTTTAACCAAATTTTGAAATTTTATAAACTTCATTTTTCAAAATAGACTTAATTTTTGAATTCATAATATCTAAATTAGTTTACGGTGAAATGTTGGTAATTTTCTGAACAGATTCAATTTTTTGATGAATAGTGAAAAATGATGCATTTTAATTCAAAACTAATTTTTCATAAAACTTATTAATATTGTTAGATTTTATTTTTAATTGGTTTTAAATAGAAATTGGATTAATATTTTATAATTTAATCCAATTATGGATAGTGGAAGTAATTTTATATTTAAATTGTACATAGACACATGTCAATATTTTGATAGATATTATTTCTTAAAAACCCGCTTTTTGGTTTTGACAACGGGAATTGAATTTAAATTAATTACATAAACTTATATGTTTTGAATTTGTAAAAATATGTTCTATATTTTTAATCATATGTTCCTCATTTTTTTAATAGGTACCTTTTATTTTTTGACATTATGAATAGTAACTTCAGTAATTATTTTATTTGCCATGGTTAAAGTGTAAATGTGGTAAATAAGGAAAAATAATAATATTATAATAATATTAAACTACCCTAACACAAGTAAAAATCTTTTGGGATGAGATATCTCTATCCATGGACTACCTTTGGTATATTTTGGGACCCCATGCGGCCACTTGGGAGTGAAAATGATATTTTATAAGAATTAATTTAAAGTATAGAAAAATATAACATAAACATATATCTTTTAATAAATTAATTATTATATGGTATTTTATAATTTATATCTTAAAATATAAAAATTAATTATAAATATTAAAAGTTTTACTAATTTATGATATTTTATTTATAATTTTTAGACATTAAATAAATAAATTTAATTATGACACAATGATGATGCAGTGACTACTTCATTAATAAAGGATTCAAATAAATGATATTATAAGTATTAAAATAAATGTAATTTGGTTATTTAGATGTCATAAAATAATTTAACAGATGATATTGACATATTATATTTGATTTAAAGCCTTTGTTTCTAAGAAATAAAGTTTTTATGATTTAACAAAAATCTATTCCTAAATAGTGTCAAAATTGACATGAATGAGTTTTTAAAACAATTACTATTATATTAAATGAAATAATGGTCCTAAAACTCTAATATTAGTCCAAATGACTTATATAATGTTAAAAATATAATTAATGATCCACTTATGGTTCTTTTGTCATTTTATAGTAAATATAGTTACCGTATATTATGAAAATACAAGAAGACATGGTAAGAGTTAGTGTTTTTAACTAAGGGTTAAGGCTAAAAGATAAGGTTACTTTTGTGACTTAAACTTGTCTAAAACCTATTTTTTGAGATATTTTCGACCAAAAACCATATTATATTTGAGATAAATTAGTTTGGGACCATTTGAAACCGAAAATCAATTTATAATAAAATAATATTTCAATACCTTCCTAAAGTGCCCCTCCTCCCCCTTATAAAAGAGCACCACCTCTACCCACTTATTAACACCTCTATATTCCTTTATCTTGGACAAAATCTTTCCAAATATCCTCCCAAATTCCCTAAATTAATCCTAGAGTCCTCCCTTTGGGATGAAAACAAACTTAATGACTCCTTTTGTGCAAATCCAAAGGAGACACCCGAAGAAGGGGTAATCATTTTGTCCATTCTTTCAAATTTCATTTCTTCTTATACTTACTCTTAATAACTTGTTACCATACTAAAATAGTAACTCCATAATATAATATTTTATGGTATGTTTTTATTATTATGGTACAATCATGTTTCTCTTTTAACTATCCTATGGAAAAAATATCATTATGCATGCATACGTGCGGCTTACCGTCTCCACGATGTGGCATAAACTGTTTTTCATCTGTACTTTATTTAGATGGGTATAAAAATTTATAAAAATGACTAAAATAAAAAAATATAACATGATATTATTTCTTTAAAATTCATACTCAATCCAAATTCATACCATTAAACCATTAAGGAAATTATTTCTTCGGTCATGCGTACGTACGGCTTACCGTCTCCACAATGCGAGGAGACTCATTTTCCATGTTCACCGTCCAAGAATGATTGTAAAGATATAAATTATGAATAATTATGAAATATGTGACATAATAATTATACTATAATATATATATATATATATATATTTCAATCACATACTTCCTTCCATACAATAAGAAAATGGAAACAGCGTTCATGCATACGTACAGCCTACCATATCCATGAATGTTGTATTCATATCTATTATATATATTTATATTATGAATATTTATGATATATAAATAATATTATACATTTAATATGTAATTAAATCATGATATATGTAATATGATCAAGAGCAACAAGTCAAAACATGTACGATAAAACGAAGCAATTATTACCTGAAATGTTGCATTAATTTGGAATTGTTAATAAATGGGTAATATAAAGTCATAAAAGAATCATATATGATAACATAAATATTATTATTATTCTAATATGAGTTAATAATACCATCATAATGGAGTTTCAGACAAATACAGAGAGTATCGGACATAAGGTAAGACATTTTGTCTCAATTTTATTTCATTCAGGCATATTGAAATGTTATACACCTAGTTCCATTTATAAAATGTATATTCTAACCTTTTATTTTTTATCATGAATCCCATTATTTTCATAATATTATGTTATTTTATTTATGTTAATTATTGATAAATCCATATTACTCATTCAATATGTTTATTTGATAAGGCATGTTATTTATTTTGATTCATCAATTTGAGAAATACATTGGACTGTAAATGATGGGTGGAGCACGAACTTTATATAGATCCTTGATGAATTGATAGGTTATCATGAGATGAATAAGCTGGCCAAGTGGGTTTGTACCCTTATTTTTAAACCTTCTAGTGAAAGCTCTTGACAGTACTAGTTTTTCATGTGCCAGAGATATGACGTCCTTAAGTACAGTATTTCACTCATTTAATTTTAGTTATTATTCATCCATGAGATTTTGCATTGATATATCTATGGAAGTGGTTAATTATCAGTTTATTGATTTATGTAATATGTTTCAATTCCTTACTTTCCACATTATTTGTTCCTTATCTAGTTTTTTAAATGGAAAGTGTTCTTAGATATTTACCTTTCCATATAGATTTATTATTTCTTCCATTGTACATGAACTTACTGAGCATTTGAGCTCACCCTTATTATTTTTATCTCCCTATGTTATATAGAAGAGAAAATTGATTAAGATTTCAAGGATAAAATATATTTTAATAATTTTTTTCATGTTTTATTTTGTTTTCCCAATGTATTATGGGTATCATGTTTCTAATCTGGATTTCCAAGACTTTTAATCAATGAGGTCCTTTGGGACGTGATTCCTTGTAATCATGCCAATGTAATGTAATAATTCACTGGATTCATGTTGTCTAAGGTTGAGGCATTATAATTGGTATTAGAGGGAGGTTTAGCAATATCCTGGGAAATAATATTTAGTAAACACATATTAGGGAACATACCCTAAGTTAGAATTTGGGAATAAACTTATGATAATTCACCTAAAGTAACAAAATTTTAAGGCTTATGAAACAAAGATTTGTTGTATGAATAAGGAAGTTTAGATTTGTGATAAAGATGTAGAATTTGTTATATTTAGAGCAGAAACTTCACAATTTAATTTTTATCAAAATCCACCCTAGTAGCTTTACTGAATGAGATTGTTGATGAGTTAGAGAAATCAGCATATAGGGATGAAGGAGATAATATTCAAATTGAGGACATACCTCTTGTAAATTTATACATTGATATTTTTTTTAAATATTTACTTGGACACCCCCTAGAGCATGAAGTTGAGTTTTGTATTGATTTAATCTATGATGCAAAGCCAATATCAAAAACTCCACAGAGAATGGACACTCTGGAATTAGTAGTGCTAAAAAAACAACTTGAAGAGTTGGGTCAAAAGAGATTTATCTTCCCTGGTGTTTCTCCATTGGGATCCCCAATTCTCTTTGTTAATAAGAATGATGCATTCATGATGCTATGTATTGCTTATAGGGAAATCATTTCGATTAAAATAAAGAACAAGTATCTTGTACCTTATATTGATGATTTATTTGATGAACTTCAAGGAGGTCAATTATTCTCAAAGACTGATCTTATTTCTGGATATCATCAATTATGAGTGAATAAGGAAGACATTTTGAAGATAGCATTTCAGATGAGGTATGGTCATTAATAATTTACAGTAATTACTTTTGGATTGACTAATGCACCCTAATTTTTTATGGATCTCATGAATAGAGTATTCAAGGAATATCCTAATGATTTTTTGTGGTAATAATTTATTATGTTCTGATATATTCTAAATTCTTTTAAGACTATGATTATCACTTGAAAATAATTCTTGAGTCTCTCAGAAGGGAAGATTTATATGGTAAATTTAGAAACTGTTAATTACGGTTTCACAAAATTTCTTTTCTTGGCCATATAGTCTCCAAGTATGGAATCTATGTTGATCCTTCAAAGATAAAGGCAATTCAAGAATGGCCAGCACCAACAAGTATAACTGAGGTATACGGTTGTATTGGTTTAGGAGGTTACTATTGGTGTTTCGTCTCGAATTTCACATGATTGGCTAACCCTTTAACCAATCTCACATGTAACGGGGTTAAATTTATTTGGAAAAAAGAGTGAAAAGAATGTTTTGATGAATTGAAGAGAATATTAGTCAATGCTTCTATATTTACATTACCATATGGGGATGATGGGTTTTTTATCTATAGTGATGCATCAAGGAAAGGACTTGTTTGTGTCATTATGCAGAGTGATAGGGTTATTGCATATGTATTAAGGCAAGTAAAAACCCATGAAAAAACTATTCAACTTATGATATTGTGTTATATGTAGTAATATTTTCTCGGAATATTTGGAGACACTGCCTATATGATGAAAAATGTGAGATATATGCTGATCACAAGAGTTTGAAATATATTTTCTCACAAAAATAACTCAACAAGAGACAAAGGAGATGGCTTGAGCTACTCAAGAATTATGATTTCATAATACACTACCACCCAAGGAAGGAAAATAAAGTTGTGTATGCCTTGAGGAAAAAAAGACCATGGAGTTATAAAAAAGTTGAGAGTTGAAAGGGATCCTATGTTCATGGATACACTAAAGATGGATATGTGAAATATCATAGAGGGTGAAACATCACTATTTTTCCAAATGGTTTCCAAACTATCTTTACTATAAAGGATAAAAACTTCTTTGATTGATGAAGAATAGTTTCAAAATAAAATTAATGCTGTGAATGATGGGAGATAGATGGATTTTGTATTTGAAGATGGAATTTTGAAATTTGGGAAGAGGATTTGTGTTCCTGCTATACCTGAGCTAAAAAATGAATTATTGGATGACTCTCACATCTCCAATTTCTCTATACACCCCAGTGGCACTAAGATGTATAGAGAATTGAAGGAGAATTTTTGTGGGAAAACATGAAGAGGTAAATTGCTGATTATGTGTCGAAATGTTTGGTTTTTCAATAGGTGAAGGCTAGAAGACAACATAATAGAGGTTTCATGGAACCTCTTATTAAACCTGTGTAGAAATGGGATGATATTACGATGGAATTAGTCATGGTTATACCAAAGACTCTCTGAAGGAATGATGTGATATGAGTTATTATTGATCGCCTTACCAAGTTAGCACATTATCTTACTATAAGAGAATATTTACCACTAGAACATTTAGCAATGCAATATATTAATGATGTTGTAAAACTTCATGGTGTACCCCTATCGATTTTTTCTAATAGTGATCCCAATTTTACATTAAGATTATAGAAAAGTATTCAGAAGGCCCAAGATACTGAACTTTGTTTGAGCACTATATACCACCCTCAAACTGATGGAAAATCAGAACAAACTATTCAATATTTAGAAGACATGTTGAAATTTTTCTTGGGATCAGTATTTACCTCTATTAGAATTTTCCTCTAAGAATAGCTTCCATTCAAATATTCAAATGGCACCATATGAAGTGTTATATGGAAAGAGATTTCCTACACCAACTTTTCAGGATAATTTTGGTGAAAAAAAACTTGTAGGTCCAAAATTTGATGGAGAAACAATGGAGAAGTTGAAGATTATCCTAACCCATATAAAAACAACTCAAAGTAAGAAAAATATCTATGTTGATAACCGAAGGATTTTGAATTTCAAGTAGGAGATCATGATTTCTTGAAGGTATCTCTATGGAAGGGTGTTATACAATTCGGTAAGAATGGTAAATTAACTCCAAAGTACATTATACCATTTTAAATTCTATAATAAATAATATTTGTAGCCAACCTTATTTCAATGCCTCTAAGTCTCTCATAAGTTCATGATGTGTTCCACATAACACTATTAAGAAAATACATTCCATACCCAATGCATGTACTCACCGATAAAGAAAGATAAATAGTACCTTGTAAAGACCTGTAAATTTGAAGGAAATTTTTTTCATAAATTCTTTGGGATTTTACGAGAATTCAGTTTCAGACGGCGCCTGATTCCGAGGCCCGGTGTGCCCGGAATCAATTTCTGAAGTTTAGCTCGGGTACGTTCAGTGAACGAACAAGCGGGTTTTTCTAACTTTTGAACCGGTGCTCGGAATCGAAATCCGAGGGCACCGATGAAACCGCAGCACCGGTTTTTTCTTAAGAAGACCTTTTCTGGAGTTGATTTTGCTCGGGAGTTGTTGTTAAAAAAATGTTTTAATTGAATAGTGAAATAAAATATGTGTTACAATTTTATTTATACTATAAGTAATTACAACCTATGTGTGGAAGTTGGGGTGGGACCCACTACATCTTAACTCCACATGATAGGATATTAGTGAGGTGGATCCCACACGAGCCCCACCCCTTCAATTTCCCGAACTACTCTAAATATCCCCTCTTAAATTATGTGACTCTCCCTCTCATTAATGTTGCCAACTTAGCACACCATTAATTTTGACAACTCAAAATTAATTAGGTGAATTAAACTTTTGAAGTTTTGAATTGTTGGCATAAGTAAATAGAATAAGGAAAAGCCTTATTTTATTTTTGTTTGGATTTTGTTGTGAAATGAAAAGGAGAGAGCCCTTGTGTTGTTCATTTGAAGAGCTTCAACATTCCGCGAAGAACAACACTCTTCGTCGAAGAAAGTCGACACCGCAAGAAGAGATCGACGTGTTGTTCCTTCTCCTCTCCACAGTTGGTGTGAGACGTCATTTCCTCCTCTGAAGTCCTCCATCGACGTATACGGATCCACACCCCGCGACGCCGTTTTCCGTGATGCTAGCTTCCACGAACTACATTGAGGTAGGGGTTGTTTCATCGTTCAAGGATTATTATTTTGACGTTCTTCATTATTTTCTTTTGGCTTCCTATTATCAATATAACGAGAGGAGGTCGGACCGCATGAACATGGCCAAACCTCCTCCCCTTTTTATGTTGATCACCATCTTGGTTTGGAATGGAGGCGGCGCGGTGCATCAGCCCCACGCAGGAACAAGGGAACCGCGGCCGGAGCGGGCAACAGCGAAGGAGCGGGGCGCCGTCGCGCCGCGCCGGTGAAGCCGAAGGAAGAGGCGGCCAAGGGAGGGCTACGGAGGAGGGGTGCAACGCCATCACACTGTGTCGGAGCACCATCAAGGGTCGCGGCCAGGGTAGGTCGTGGCAGAGAGGCGCGGAACTGTCGCGCTGTGCTGGTCGGACAGGGGATGCGGCCTTCGGCTGCGCTGGAGCAGTAGGACGCGGCCGGCCAAGCCGGTCATCGGAGTTCAAGGAGGCGGGACCCCCTGCGAGTCCCACATGGCACAAACGGTCGGCCGTAATGGATGGCCATTTCCATTAAAGCCAGGGGTTTGAATCCCCCGGAATCCACCTAGGCCAGACCCCACAGGGGTCCGCCGTTTCGGGAAAACAGGGGGGCAGCGCCCCCCCCCCCCCCCTATACGTCCAGCTCGGCCTCGAGCCGAGTCGTGGCCCGCGCTGAGCCGGGTTGTGCCAGCCAGGCCGGGCCCGGACCCGGGTCGGGTCAACCCGGTTTGTGCCGACCCAAGGGTATCAGGCCGGGTGGGACCGGGCCCCAACCCCCTGATTTCCGGACGGATCCGTTCAAACGCCCATAACATGGGTTACAGACCACCGATCGACACACCGTCAGTTTTGTAGCGATCCTTGGATCGAGATGTTCCTTTCGGTATATTACACTCAATTTTTAGATTAACTTTGGGTATGGATGGGATGGTTCGAACACGAAACCAACCGGGGCCTCGGAGCGGAAACGCTTATAACATGAGCTCCGGACGTCCGATTGACGTGTTGTGGCCTTTGTTGGATTCCTCTTAGAGATACGGTTCTTTTGTTTTACTCTGCTCAAGTTTTGGACGCAGTTGGAGTACATTCGGGTTGGTTTTAGCTTAAAAATCAACCGGGCCCCTAGGACGAATAAGCCAATAACTCTCAGACTGGGCGTCTGATTGACGCGCCGTCTGTCGCGTTGAGTTCCTTTTGACGAGGTGGAACTTTGTGATACATCAACTCTGGAATTCATTATAGTTGATGTATCAACCCCCTTGGATCGTGGAGAGGACCCTCTTGGAATCGAACGTGCTGTGTGCAGGAACCCTAGAGCTGGTTGCGACTGCGACGACGATGAAGACTGTACTAGGATCCTCCGTGGGTTCGGCAGCGATGACGACCGTATAGGAATCCTCCGTGGGTTCGACGGTAATGACTAATGTTCATGTATCCTATGTGGGTCTGGCAGTATTTGACTACTGTTCTTGTATCATATGTGGGTCCGGAAGTATTTGACTCTGTACTTGTTACCTATGTGGGTCCGATAGAGTAGCTGGTCTTGTATCCTTTGTGGGTCCGACAGCTTTTCTGGTCTTGTATCCTATGTGGGTCGGACAGCGTAGATGAATCAGTGGCTACATGTGATCATATTTATTGTCTTACGAAGTGTATACCTGTGTGAGCTGAGTCCTAACTTACAATCATTATCATCGATATGATTGTTGTGCTTTCCTGTGTGGATTGGGTTGTGCTTTCTTGTGTGGATTGGGTTGTGAATTCCTATGTGGAATGGGTTATGTTTTCCTATGTGGACTGGGTTGTATTTGGGCTCGTGTGCTAGATCCAATCTGGAATTGATGACATAGGTATATGTATGGGCATATACCTAAGTAGAGTTGGCTGTTTCTTCGTGATTGTATCTTTCCTTTGTGGTTTATCCTTCGTGGATTATGGGAGACCTTCGGGGGTGTCGGGGTCCCTACTGAGTAGCGTATACTCACCCATGCACGGGCTATGACCGCACTACATTGTGTTGGATGCAGATGATGGACAGCGCTGATCGAGGTGGGAGGTCGTGGAGCCGGACGGTACCTGGAGGTGGATCACTAGACGGGATGTACACGAAGCGGTCAGTCGGAGCCGAGGAGCAGAGGAGACCTTCTGTACCCACCCATCAGGTGAGATTTCTAGAGGATGGCTCAGACTCACTGCTTTACTTTTTAGTTGCTGTACTTTCTTTTTAGTTGTACTTTACTTTCAGTTGGGCTTGTATTCTGGCCCATTTACTCTCAAGCACTTACTTTTTTACACAGTTTACTTAGTGTTTACTTCATATTGCGTACTCTGTGTTGTTTGTTTAATTTATAAAGGAAATTCCTTCCCTTTTATCGGGATTTATGTCTTTGGTGCTAGTCGCTAGCCCCTGGCCTAAGGAAGGCGGGCTTTGGGTAGTCACGACATGGGCCCCGAGGATGGGTCGTGACAAATTCGTATCAAAGGAGTTCGGTTCTACTGCAGAACTCAGGACTCTGATCTTTCTACTATGTGAAGCAATAGTGTTAACTGTATTGAGTGTGGTTATTATTCTAGAGAGTCCAGTGTTGGTGCGGCGGTTGACGTATCCATATACCAGGACCCAGACTTCTGATTTCCGACTTAGTGCATGAAAACATTGATTTCAAGTGTGTTTCAAGAGTTTTCTTTGTGATTACATTATGTCAGCTCACCAGGTATACTGTATTGACCATGGAGCACCTATATCTTTTCAGGATGGTCTCATGATGGCATCCAGCTAGGGTTCCGAGCTTTATGCGAGATGGCAGCCCACCGAGTGATGCGGCCTCAGTGCGGGGCCCTATTATAGGGGAGGCACCGGAGATAACTCTACCCGCCAAGCCACCGATGCCACCAGCCCTAGAAGATGAGAGTGCATGTCTCCTAAGTGCACTGTACGAGTTTCAGCATCAGAGACCGCCCAGGTTTCACAGGGAGATGGACCCTCAGGCAGCCGAGGATTGGCTGGAGGCTTTTGTTTGAGTTTTCAGATTAGTAGGGACACCATCTGACCTCATGGTGATCCTTGCAGCGAGTCTCCAGCACGCTGCAGCAGGTAGATGGTGGAGCCTGATGCTCCAGATGCACGACAAGGCATCTCTCCTTTGGTCGGAGATCAAGAGCATTTTTTTCTCGGAGTTCGTTCCAGCCACCCTCTGTGCGGTGCGCATCCAAGAGTTACTATAGCTGCAGCAGGGCAACATGTCAGTCGCCCAATACTCGACGAGATTTACCGATCTCTCGCGATACTCCACAGACCTGGTGCAGGACCCATTCTTCCGGTCCTGGTCATTCGATCAGGGACTGAGGAATGAGATCAGGGCATCGATGATCTCCCTCCGCATTCTGACGCAGGTAGGAGTACTGGAGCGATCCCTTCTTATGGAGATCTTTTTTGATGAGCCTACACCAGCAGTGAGACCTACCACAGGGCAGCATGTAGCGGAGTCTTCTACAGCTGGGATTCGACAAATGTCATAGGGGTCCAAGCGGACCAGAAAATCAGGCGGACGACCTCAGGATATTGGCTTAGAGTTGTAGGGAACACGACGCAGATCCAGCCTTACGAGGAGCAGACAATGCTATGCATTCGGTGGGCAGGGCCACATGGCTCGTGACTACCTGACCCGCCATGCAGAGGAGCAGCAGACAATTGAGGGACCACTCGGGTAGAGGTAGAGGTTTGACCGTGGCGGTCCGCAGGGAGCAGTCGGATGAGGTAGAGGAGCTGGTCGAGTAGCAGTTGGTTGATGATTCTTTGAGGCTCTACCACCACTAGGAGGTCCACCCCGACCACAGGGAGCTGGCGGACAGACACAGGCTCAGCTTCTGGCAGCGGAGGCCTACGACCACGGCTCACCTGAGATGATTCGAGGTACTATCTATGTCTACTCCACCCTTACTACAATTCTTATAGACACAAGAGCGAGTCATTATTTCATTGTCGCTGCCCATGTTCGGAGCTCGGAGATTCCGACGAAGCCGTTGGCTCGATCCTTACATCTAGAGACTCCTACTGGAGCAGACTCGACAATTATGCACTGGAGCCGGCAGAGTGAGCTTACTCTAGGAGGCGAGATCTTTGGCTGGGATCTTCTTGTAGTGGCATCGAGGCCTTAAGACATCATCTTGGGCATGGGTTGGTTATCTACAATCCATGCTTGGATCGACTGTATTGGGCGTAAGGTGCGGTGTGTCCACCCCGATGGGAGCAGGTTTAACTTCACCGGCGAGAAGGAAGCCTTTGAAGCGCAGGAAGGACTTAGGCAGAGGAGAGGATAGTTGATCACTCATCAGTTGTCTAGCCTCATCCTAGGAGTAGTTGACGTGCAGAGTTCGAGTTTTCTTATCGTGGTGGATCAGTATGAGGACGTTTTTTCTAACAACATTCCAGGACTACCTCCTCATAGAGAGGTAGACATCTATATTAACATGTACCCCAGGACATCCCCGATATCTAATCCATTATATCAGATGGCTCCCGCTAAGATTCGAGAGCTACAGGTACAGTTGGAGGACTTGCAGGGTAAGGGATTCATTCGACCCAGTGTTTCACCCTGGGCTTCCCCGATTTTGTTTGCCAAGAAGGCGGATGGGAGCTTGCGACTGTGTGTCGACTACCGTCGCCTGAATCAAGTGACTATGAAGAACAAGTATCTACTTCCAAGGATTGACAACCTCTTAGATCATCTCATGGTACCACGATGGTTCTCGAAGATAGACCTCAGTTCAGGCTATCATCAACTCAGAGTTCAAGATGAGGATGTGCAGAAGACGTCTTTCAGTTGTCGGTATGGCCACTATAAGTTCTTGGTTATGCCTTTCGGCATAACCAACACTCCAGTAGTGTTCATGAGTCTCATGAACATGATATTCCATCCTTACCTCGATCTATTTGTCATAGTCTTCATCGATGACATATTGATTTACTCTACCACTGAGGAGGAGCACGCCTACCACTTGCGGGTTGTACAGGACACACTATGATAGAACTAGATTTATGGTAATCTATCGAAGTGTCAGTTCTGGATAAGTGAGGTCCACTTCTTGGGACACGTCATCTCTGAGGAAGGATTTGCGGTAGATCCTACGAAGATCGAGTCAGTGCTATCATGGGAACCACCCAGGAGCGTGACGGAGGTGCGGAGTTTCCTAGGTTTGGCTGGGTACTACTGAAGATTTGTGCCAAACTTCTCCAGAGTTGCAGCACCACTTTCAGCTTTGACAAAGAAGGGGAGACCCTTCGTGTGGTCAGATAGATGTCAGCAGAGCTTCCAGGAGATGACATAGAGATTGACTAGTGAACCCATCTTGAGGCTACCAGAGGAGGGAGTAGGGTACGTATTCTACTGTGATGCATCCGGGACTGGACTCGGGTGTGTCCTGATGTAGGAGCGGGCAGTGATCGCCTATGGATCATGACATTTGAGGCAGCATGAGCAGAACTAAACTACCCATGACCTGGAGTTAGCAGTAGTGGTCTTCTCTAAGAAGATGTGGCGGCACTATCTGATGGGCGAGCACTTTACAGTCTATTCTGACCACCAGAGTCTCAGGTACATCTT
Organism: Viscum album; assembly: GCA_963277665.1. Classification (NCBI taxonomy): domain Eukaryota; kingdom Viridiplantae; phylum Streptophyta; class Magnoliopsida; order Santalales; family Viscaceae; genus Viscum; species Viscum album. The sequence goes on along the minus strand of OY728142.1, from coordinate 273,557,449 downwards.
CTCACAGAAGGTTCTGAACCTGAGACAGTGGCGATGGCTCGAGTTCCTCTAGGACTATGACTTTGAGATAGTCTATAATCCTGGAAAGGGGAACGTAGTAGCTGATGCTCTCAGCAGGAGGATGGGCATTCAACTTCTTGGAGAGGCGATAGAGCAGTTAGCCGCTTTGCAGATATCCTTTGTGGATAGAGATGGGGCAGACTTCCTTCAGTCGCTCACAGTCACACCTGCACTTCATCGGCGGGTCAGAGAGGCACAGTGTGGGGACATTGACTGTGAGACGTGACGTGCACAGATTTCCACAGGACAGGCACCTGATATATTCTATATAGGAGGAGAGCACGTCGTCCTTTTCAGAGTATGTACCATGGCACCAGCTACTTTACAGGAGGAGGTGCTGAGATATTTTCACACTTCCCCATTAGCATTACATCCAGTAGTAGTTAAGATGCACCAGGATCTCAAACGATAGCACTGGTGGCCGGGTATGAAGAAGGTTGTGGCAGAGTTTGTTTCTCGATGCCTCACCTGTCAGTAGGTGAAGGAAGAGCACCAGGTACCAGCAGGCTTGGTACAACCCTTGGATGTCCCAGAGTGGAAGTGGGATGGGATATCTATGGATTTCATGACTGGGCTTCCATGTACTTCCAAAAGACACGACTCCATTTGGGTGATCATCAATCGACTCTCCATGTCGGACCACTTCTTACCCATCAGAGAGCAGGGATCAGTGGAGATCTTGGGACGCCTCTACGTTCAAGAGATCGTGTGGCTTCATGGTGTTCCATCATCTATCGTCTCTGATCGTGATGCTCGCTTTACTTCCAGGCTTTGTAAGGGGTTGCAGGAGGCATTCGGGATGCAGCTACACCTGAGCACCGCTTTTCACCCTCAGACGGATGGTCAGACGGAGAGGACCATTCAGACTCTCAAGGACATGCTCCGTGCATGTGTCCTCGACTTTGGTTGCAGCTGGGAGGATCACCTACCCTTGGTGGAGATTGCTTACAACAACAGCTACCACTCCACCATCGGGATGGCACCATACGAGGCATTGTACGACCGACCTTGCAGATCACCTCTATGATGGACAGACCCTGGGGATTCAGCACTTGTGGGACCAGAGATGGTCCAGGCCATGACGGAGAAGGTACAGGTCATCTAGGAGCAAATGAGGATAGCTCAGAGCTGACAGAAGTCCTATGCTGATAGGAGGCGGAGACCACTAGAGTTTGAGGATGGGGACCACCTTTTCTTACAGGTCTCACCTCGACGTGGATTACGGAGATTTGGTCGGGGCGGTAAGTTATCTTCGCGCTTCATCAGACCATTTTAGGTTCTCAGCAGGATAGGCGAGGTTCCTTATCACCTGGCTCTTCTACCTCAGTTGCACCGGGTGCACGACGTCTTCCACGTATCTCGGCTGAGGAGATACGTGTACGACCCGATGCATATCATCGACCATGGGGAGCTGGATATTGATGACGGGGAGACTTTTTCGGAGGTCCCGGTGGAGATTGAGGATCGACAGTAGCGGGTCCTCTGTGGACGATTGATACCTCTATTGTGCATCAGGTGCCAGCAAGGGAACCTCTAGGGGAGCACATGGGAGCGGGAGGCTCAGATGCATGCTCAATACCCTCATTTATTTCCCTAGTTTGTGATGTATCTTTACGGGGATGTAAATCCCTGAGGTGGGAGTAATTTAAAGACCCATAAATTTCAAGGAAAATTCTTTCTTAAATTCGTTGGGATTTTACGAGTACGCAGTTTCTGACGGCTCCTGATTCCAAGGCCCGGTGTGCCCGGAATCAATTTCCGAAGTTTAGCTCGGGTACGTTCAGTGAACGAACAAGCGGGTGTTTCTAACTTTTGAATCGGTGCTCGAAATCAAAATCTGAGGGCACCGATGAAACTTTAGTGCCTGTTTTTTCTTATGAATACCTTTTCTGGAGTTCTGTTTTCTTGGAAGGTGTTGTTAAATAAATGGTTTAATTGAAGAGTGAAATAAAATATGTGTTACAATTTTATTTCTACTCTATGTAATTACAACCTATGTGTTGAAGTTGGGGTGGGACCCACTGCATCCTAACTCCACTTGATATGATATTAGTGAGGTGGACCCACATGATCCCCACCCCTTCAATTTCCCTAACTCCTCTAAACCACCCCTCTTAAATTATGTGACTCTCCCTCGCATTAATGTTTACAACTTAGCACACCATTAATTTTGACAACTCAAAATTAATTAGGTGAATTCAACTTTTTATGTTTTGAATTGTTGGAATAAGTAAATAAAATAAGGCAATGCCTTATTTAATTTAATTTTGGCTTTTTCTGTGCGAAGAAAATGAGAGATCCCTTGTGTTGTTCCTTTAAAGAGCTTCAACCATCCGCGAAGAACAACACTCTTCATCGAAGAACACTGACACAACAAGAAGAGATCGATGCACCGTTCCTTCTCCTCTCCGTAGCTAGTGTGAGACGCCATTTCCTCCTCGGAAGTCCTCCATCGATGTATATAGAGCCACACCCCGCGATGCCATTTTACGTGACGCTAGCTTCTGCGAACTACTTTGAGGTAGGGGTTGTTTCATCATTGAAGGATTATTATTTTGATGTTCTTCATTATTTTCTTTTGGCTGCCTGTTATCAATATAACGGGAGGAGGTCAGACCACACAAACACGGCCAAACATCGTCCCCTTTTTATGATGATCAACGTCGTGGTATGGAACGGAGGTGATGCGGTGCATCGGTACCGCGCGAGAACAATGGAACCGTGTCTGGAGTGGGCCGCGGCGAAGGAGCGTGGCGCCGTCGCACAGCGTCGGTGAATCCAAAGGAAGCCGCGGCCAAGGGCGGGCCGCGGCGAAGGGGCGTGGCGCCGTTGCGCTGTCCCAGAGAACCATGGAGAGTCAGGGCTGGGGCGGTCCGTGGAGGAGGGGCGCGGCGTCGTCGCGCCACATCGGTCGTACAGCGGTCATGGCCTTTGGTCGCGGTGAAGCTGCAGGAGGTGGCTGTCCAAGCCGGCCGCCAGCGTTCAAGGAGGCGAGGCCCCATGCGGGTCCCACGTGTCACAACCAGCTGACCGTTTCTAAGATAGCTGGGGATTTGAAACCCCCGGCATCCACCTAGGATGGACCCCACAGGGGTCCTCCATTTCGGGAAAACAGGGGGGCGCCCCCCTCCCCCCCCCCCCCCCCCCCCCGCATCCAGCTCAGCCACGAGCCGAGCCGCGGCCCGTGCTGAGCCGGACCGCCCGCCCCGGGCCAGGCCACCTGTTCTGGGCTGGGCCAGGCTACACCCTAACGGCCTGGACCCGAACCTGGGTTGGGTCGACCCGGTTCGGGCTGACCCAGGGGTATCGGGCTGGGTCGGACCGGGCCCGAAGCCCCTGATTTCCAGACAGATCTGTTCAAACACCCATAACATGGGATACGAACCTACGATAGATGCATCATCAGTTGCGTAGAAATCCGTGGATCGAGACGATCGTTTTGGTATATTACACTCAAGGTTTCAGAGAACATTGGGTATGGCCGGGTTGGTTCGAACACGAAACCAACCGGGCCCTAGGAGCGGAAACGCTTAGAACTTGAGATTCGGATGCCCGATTGACGTGCCGTCGACTTTTTTGGATTCCTCTTAGAGAGAAGATTCTTTTTTCTTACTCCGATCGAGGTTTGGACGCAGCTGGAGTATGGTCAGGTTGGTTTTAGCTTAAAAACCAACCGGAGCCCTGGGACGAATAAGCCAATAACTCTCAGACCGGGCATCCGATTGACACGTCGTCTGTTGCATTGAGTTCCTTTCGATGAATAGGAACTTTTTTATACATCAACTCTGGACTTCGTGACAGTTGATGTATCAAGCCCCTTGGCTCGTGGAGTGGATCCTCCTGGAATTGAGCGTGATGTGTGCGGGAACCCTAGAGCTAGCTGCGACTGTGACGATGATGACGACTGTACTGGGATCTTCTGTGGGTTCAGAAGTGACAAAGACCGTACTTGAATCCTCCGTGGGTTCGACAGCGATGACTACTGTTCATGTATCCTATGTGGGTCCGACATTATTTGACTACTGTTCTTGTATCCTATGTGGGTCCGGCAGTATTTGACTCTGTACTTGTATCCTATGTGGGTCTGGCAGAGTAGCTAGTCTTGTATCCTTTGTGGGTCCGACAGCTTAGCTGGTCTTGTATCCTATGTGGGTCCGATAGCTTAGATGAATCAGTGGCTACATGTGATCATATCTATCGTCTTACGAAGTGTATACCTATTTGAGATGATTCTTAACTTACAATCATTATCATCGATATGATTGTTGTGCTTTCATGTGTGGATTTGGTTGTGCTTTCCTGTGTGGATTGGGTTGTGAATTCCTATGTGGAATGGGTTATGTTTTCCTGTGTGTACTGGGTTGTATTTGGGCTCGTGTGCTGGAGCAGAGTTGGAATAGATGACTTAGGTATAATTATGGGCATATACCTAATTAGAGTTAGTTGTTACATCGTGATTGTATATTTCCTTTATAGTTTATCCTTTGTGGATTTTGGGAGATCTTCAGGGGTCTCGGGGTCCCTACTGAGTAGCGCATACTCACCCATGCATGGGTTATGCCCACACTACGTTGTGTTGGATGCAAACGACGAACAATGCTGATCGAGGTGGGGACTCATGGAGCTGGACGGTACCTGGAGGTGGATCACTGGATGGGACGTACACGGAGCGGTTAGCCGGAGCCGAGGAGTAGAGGAGACTAACTGTACCCACCCTTCAGGTGGGATTTCCATAGGAAGGCTCAGAATCACTGCTTTACTTTTCAGTTGTTGTAATTTCTTTTCAGTTGTACTTTACATTCAGTTGGGTTTGTATTCTGGCCCATTTACTTTCCAGCACTTACTTTTTTACACAGTTTACTTAGTGTTTACTTCATCTTGTGTACTCCATGGTGTTTGTTTACTTTATAAAGGCAATTCCTTCCCTTTTATCAGGATTTACGCCTTTGGTGTTAGTCGCCAGCCCCTGGCATAAGGAAGGCGGGCTTGGGGTAGTCACAGCACAGGCCCCGAGGACGGGTCGTGACATACCTGATCTGCCTTATTTTGAATATCCTATCAAGATTCTTGATACTAGATAACAAGTGTTATGAAATCAGACAACTCGTATGGTAAAAGTGATTTAGAGAAACCATAAAATGGAAGAGGTGATGCGGGAACCTGAAGAACATATAATAAAGAACAACCAAAATCTTTTAATGTCGTGATACAATAGAAATTTTGAGGATTAAATTATTTTAAGGGGGATAATATAACACCCCAAGCGTCCACGATACGCTTCTTTTTAAATAATTCAATGGCTTACGTTTGAGTTCAAGCACACAATGACCAATCAAAGTATACTTTTAAAAAGCAGTTATGAATAGTATTATCCACATTTTGAAATATTATGAACATTATTTTTCGAAATAGATTTCATTTTAGATTTTGTAATATCAATAATAGATTAGGGTAAAAGTTTGGTAATTTTTTTGGAAAGATTCAATTTTTGATAAATAGTTAAAAATATTGCATTTTAATTCAAAACTGCATTTTCATCTAATTTATAAATATTGTTAGAATATATTTTTAATTGATTTTAATGTGTAATTGGATTAATATTTTTTTCATTTAATACAATTATGGTCATTGGAAGTAATTTCACATTTAAATTTATATAAACACATTTCAATCCTTTGATAGATATTACTTCTTAAAAATCAGCTTTTGGTTTGGACAATGGGAATTAATTATAAATTAATTACTACAAATTATGTCTTTTAAATTTGGAAAAATAGATTCCATATTTGGAATCAAAATTTACAAATTTTTTAAATATATACCTTTTAATTTTTGGACATTATGAATAGTAACTTCAGTAATTATTTTATTTACCATTGTTAAAGGGTAAATCTGGTAAATAAGGAAAATATAATATTATAATAATATCAAACTACCCTAAAACATGTCTTGATCCTATTTTATGATATATTTCTGACCATGGTCTTCCTGGGATCATTTTTGGGACATCATGGAGCCACATGGGTGTGAAAATGACATTTTATAAGAATTAATTTAAAGTATGGAAAAATATAACATAAACATGTATCTTTTACTAAAACAATTATTATATTGAGTTTCATAACTGATCACTTATACTGTAAATATTCATTATAAATATAAAAATATTTCTTACATCATTATATTTTATTTATAATTTTTAGACATTAAGTAAATAAATTTAATTATAACACAATGATGATGCGGTGATTGGTTCATTAATAAAGGATTCAAATTAATGATATTATAAATGTTAAAATAAATGTAATTTGGTTATTTAGATGTCATCCAAGAATTTATTGGGTGATATTGACATATTATCTTTGTGATAATTTCTTTGGTTTGAAGTAACAAGTTTCTATGTCCTTAAAAAAATCAATTCCTAAATAGTGTCAAAATTGACACAAATGAGTTTTTAAAAAATGTTATTTTATTAAATGATATAATTTTCCTAAAAATATATAATTTGGCCAAATGAATTATATAATTTTAAAATTTTCATTATTGATCCACTTATGTTTTGTTCGGAATTTTATAGTAAATATAGTTATCGTATATTATGAATATACAAGAAGACATAGTAAGAGTTAATGTTTTTAACTAAGGGTTTAAGCTAAAAGATAAGGTTACTTTTGTGACCTAAACTTGAATAAAACACATTTTTTGAGTGTTTTTAGACCCAATATATTCTTATCTATGAAATAAATGAGTTTGTGACCATTTAAAACTGAAAATAAATTTATAATAAAATAATATTTCGATACCTTCCAAAGTGACCATCCTCCCCCTTATAAAAGGGTATCACCTCCACCCACTTATTCACACCTCCAAATCCATTTTTATATGAAAAAACCTGCCCACATCTCCTCCAAACTTCCCTAAATTTATCTTATAGGCCACTTTTTGGCAATAAAACCTACTTAAGTAGTTCTTTTGTGAAAATTAAAAGGAGACACCCAAAGAAAATATAATTTTTTTGTCCATTATTTCAAAGTTCATTTCTTCTTGTAATTCCTCATAATAAGTTGTTACCATACTAAAATAATAAATAAAGCATCTAATATATGCTGATAAGTTTTTATGATTATTATACAACCATGTTCATCTTTTACCCATCCTATAAAAAACAATATCACCATGCGTGCATGAATACGGCTTACCATCTCCACGCCGTGGGGTAAACTGTTTATCATCTATATTTTATTTTGATTCTCTAATGATGAATAAAAATGAATTAAATAATAAATATAAAATTATATTTTTTCTTTAAAATTCATATTCAATCCCAATAAATTCTATTAAACTATTAAGGAAATGGTTTCGTTGTTCATACATACGTACGGCTTACCGTCTCCACAACACGATGACACTCATCTCCCATGTTCACCATCAAAGAATGATTATAAAGATACATATTATAAATATTATGAAATATGTGATATAATAATGCTTCTGAAATTATATATATATATATATATATATATATATATGTACATATTTTTCATTCACTTACTTCAATTCATATGATAAGAAAACAGAAATAGCGTTCATGCATACATACGACCAACCATCTCCATGAATGGTGTATTCCTATTTATTATAATATTTATATTATGAATATTTATGATATATAAATCAAATTATACATTTTTTAAGTATGTAAATCATGATATATTTAATATGATCAAGAATAAAAAGTCAAAACACGTACGATAAAACGAAGCAATTATTACCCGAAATAATGAATTAACTTGGAATTGTAAATAAATGGGTAATATAAAGTAATAAAAGAATATTATATGATATCATATATATTATTATAATTCTAATATAAGTTAATAACACCATCATATAGGAGTTTCAAACAAATACAGAGAGTATCAGATTTAAGGTAAGGGATTTCGTCTTAATTTCATTTCATTGAGGCATACTGAAATGTTATACACCTAGTTTTATTTATTCGGTGTATATTATAACCTTTTATTTATTATCATGAATCTTATTATTTTCATGATATTATGTTATTTCCTTCATGTTAATTATTGATAGATCCATATTACTCATTCAATATGGTTATTTGATAAGGCATATTATTTATTTTGATTACTCAATATGAGAAATAATTTGGACTGGAAATGACAGGTGGAGCCTGGAATTTATATAGCTCCTCGATGCATCAATAGGTTCTCATGAGATGAATAATTTGTCCAAATGGGTTTATACCCTTATTTTTAGACCATCTTGTAAATTTCCTTGGTGGTAATAGGTTTTCAGGTTCCTGAGACATGACATCCTTAAATAATGTTTTTCCCTCATTTAATTTCAGTTATTATTAATCCCTGAGTTTTTGCATTGAAATATCTATAGAAGTAGTTAATTCTCAGTTTATTGACTTGTGGAATATGTTTCAGTTCTTTACTTTCCATATTATTTTTTCTTTATCTAGTTTTTTAAATGGAATTTGTTCTCATATATTTACCTTTCCATATATATTTATTATTGCTTTTTTGTACATACCCTTACTGAGCATTTTACTCAACCTTATTATGTTTCTCTCCCCAGGTTAAGAAGAAGATAACATTGACTAAGCTTTAAAGTATGTAGTATATTTCAATTATTGTGTTTCATGTTTTATTTTGTTTTCCCAATGTATTATACGCATCATGTTTGAAATATTTATTTCCAAGATTGATAAACTGTATGGTATTTTGGGATTTGATTCCTTGTAATCATGCCAATGTAAGGTAATAATGCACTGGCTTTAGGTTATCTGAGTTCAGGGCATTATAGATATAATATTCCAAAATAACCAAAGTATTTAATGTGTTTTCTATAACTTTAAAACTTTATGATGAATTTATTCAATTTAAGATAAATAATTTGATTTTTTAAAGCTTGGGTTGTTATAGACTATCATTATCAAAACAATTTATATCAAATGTTATCATATATGTAATTTTAGAATAAAAAACTATCAATGGAATCCTCCGAAATATAAAAATGAATTGGTAATATGAAATGAAGTATTTGATATTTCAATATATAATATTTTTTCCATAGAATGTGGAAATCCCCATATTGTTCATGGAATATATGTTATCCATATTCAAAATAAAAACTAATAATCAAAATCTAATTAATTAGAGAAAAACATTTCACTTCAAACTCTAAACAATAGATCATTTTTAGGGAAACCAGAATACTCTGATACCACTTTAATGGAACCCACAAAATTTGTGATAAGTCACTAATTTTGGGTGAATTAGAGAATTAATTTCGTTTTTAATTTTCTATGAAACAACCTTTTATGCCTCTTAAAGTGAGTAACTATATCTATATCACACACACCAAATAATGACATAGCAGTCACAGTATTTTTTATAAGTCTCGTAACTCAAAATGAATAGTTATTCCTTGGCATGATCTTGAATCACCATAGATCATACCTTCCACTAGTTTCAACATTGTGGATTACAAAAAGAATATAATATCACAGAAATCATGATGAAAAAAAAAACTATCATGTATTATGTATAGTTCTCCCTTGAAAAATAAAGATATAGAATCTATTTTTAATAATAATAGAGTCTCCAATGAACTATACTTCCATAAAGTTATTTTTAGTTATTATTATTCTTATCATTCCTCTACCACATCTATATATTCCTAAAAAATTAATATTCTATTCTTTTTCTTTAGACACATGCACACACTCCCTTATAGATAATTCACACACCTACATTCAAGATACCTGTTAGATTTTATCTTCTATATCCAAAGAACTTTTTCCATCTACAATTTGGAATTTTAAGTTAAAATTTTATAAAAGTAATTGCCTTTAACATCGATAAACGTATTCTAAAGTAATTTAATCAATATAGGTCATCACAGAATTAATTAATACCACACAATATGTAAAAAAATCTTCAACTACTACTTTATTCTTCCTTTTCAGCATGAAAAACCTCTACACGATGAAATTCCTATTTCCATATTAACATAGTGTACAAATTTACTTCCATGGATTCTCATCACAGTGGGACTCCATATTTCAAACCATACATCATTGAATATTATTTCATGACCTTTTTAATATTTCATTACTGTCTCTAAAATCAGAAATTTAACTGGAAGACTCTCTTCAATTGTGTCTTGCATCGTGATGTGACAATAATCTTCATGACATGACCATTATTCTATTGCTTATTTAATCGAAACTTCCATTTATAATATCAGATCCATGATAGAACAGATTCAACATCATCATGTATGATACTTCTTTCAAATTATCTGTATTGAAATTTAACTTCTTAACCACCAAGTTAAATTTTATAAATATTACATTTTAGAAAATTTTGGAACCCTTATGTATCACTCTTTATATCATAATGAATCTTAAATATCATGGGAAAATTTTAGATGAATCTTAAATACCTTAAATATATTCTAGATTGAATATAATTTAGATTTTATATGATATAAATTAATTTGACATAGTTTTACTTCCAAAACATATCATGCTTTCATGGAACAGTATCCACCTGAATGAATCTCACGTGGCTCTTTTTCTGGAAACTATTATTCATAAACACTTTATAACTTATATAATCATTATTAAATAGAAACTAAATCATCTAGACTTTATTCTTATAAACTTTTTCAAGTAATAGATTCATTATAACATGGAGCCATTTTTATTCTGATGTGGAACCAATTTCATGTAGTTGATCTTCTATAGCTTCAAATTCTTAGATTTAATCACATGTAGGAAGAGATTAATCCTATGTTGTACTAAAATTCTATAATTATTCATATAAAGCATCCAAACACCACCAAACTTCTTCCAAAATATTCCAACCAACTTTTAAAGACCTCCAAACATCCAATAATCCTTTACCTCACATAATAACATTTATTATAATTATTTTAAACTATAATTGTGAAATGAAACTAAAATAAAAGATAAGAACCATATCTACTTCATTAACTTATTCAATTATTTTTATTAAACTTATAAATGTCTTAAAATATCAACATATCCTTCATACAGGGGCTCAAAAAAATCATAGTACATTATGGCAGGATGAGAGGATGTGTATTTGTAATATTTCGGTTGAATGATATTAAATTTTTTAGAGATTCAAGGATCACATCACAGTGTATGAGGGTTGTTCCATGTCTAGGGTTGTGTAAATTTTACCCTTGAGATATTTTAGAGTAAATTTCCCTATAGTAAATTTGTCACACCACAACCCTTTTATTTTATAATTAATACCTACTCGAGGGGGGTGTCATTCCCTAATCAAAGGGTGTTTTTCTATGAACCCAAATTAGTGAAGAGGGGCTATTAAACAAAAGGGGAGGTTTTTTAGTGATATCTTGGGAATCGTGTTTTTTGTTCTTCCTAGTATAAGGGTGTTTCATCTTTGCATATGGCATCACTCCATAAGGATTACCCTTGTAGAACCATTGCGTAGTGATTGGAGGAGACATGACTCCACACCTGACCTTTATAGTTTCTTAAGGGATTCAATTAAATTAAATTTAAGGGTTTAAAAGTAAACCTAAGTGAGTTATTATTTATTTCCTTACATGGTGGTAGACTCAAATCCCTCTATCCCTCTTACACATTCCTCCCATCTAAATGTTGAATCATATTTGTTCATCAATTTATTTGTATCCCATTTATTATAGGATGTCATCATCGATAATACAATTACTCATCTTCAATATATTTATCATTTATGTTACTATTTCACCATGTGTCAATGTTTATTCCTAATTCCAATTATTTTTTGAAATTTATCACTTTTTATGATTTAAATCTAAATTATCCAGTGGTTTCCAATATGAAAGATCTATATAGACTAAGTTAGGTGGTCTCTTACTTTCTCAATGGAATTTGTGTTTTATTTAGTGTCCTATAACCAAATTACTTTTTAATTTTTAGTGATATATTATTAATAAATATATTATTATATGATGATTTTTTTCTACATAAAATTAATTTGATAATGTCTTTACAATATTCACCACATCAAAATCTTATAATAGTTCCCAACTATAATGAGAACCTTTAAAATTCTATGAAAATATTCTTAAATATATATCATATGGTATAAATAACATCTGTCTTAGGGGAAACAAATTATGTTTTATTATTAGGCTCTAGAGGCTCATAATACATTGAGACTTCTTCTCAAAAAAAATTCACTTATTAATCACCAATAAGGGAGGTTATGAGAACAAAACTGAAAATATAAATTCTTCAAGTTTATGTTTCATTGGGTATTCCTATCTGTGGGAGTTTGTATTAGTCATTAGTCTTAAGATTGTAACTAGTGTATATAAAGAACTTAGTACTTTAATGTATGGATGATAACAATGACTACATATTCTAACAGTGAGGTATCATATATTGGGTGAATTATAGTTGCTATAACATTGATTAAATATTTAAAGAAAGAATTTTTCCCTTCAGATTTAATGGTAGAAGATATCACTAGTGCTTTGATTGAAATGGAAAAGTCTAATTATATCCATTTACGTGGTAGTCTATCAATGAGTTCATTTTTGGAATTCAATGAAAGAAAAATCAATAATATAAGATGGTGAAACAAGTATTTATCCTGATTAATGAGATATCATTACTAAGGGGTTATATTATATAGTAGAATTTATAGGATGGTTTTTTTTGTCGCGACATTAAATTCTTTCGCTATGGGTTCTTAGATGTGTTACTAGATGTCATATTGGGATTTTATGTTAGTTCACAAAATTTCAAAAAGAAATTTGGCTAAACGGTGGCACACTAAGTGTATCGAGAGTCTCCTTAAGATTTATTTAATTTAATACTAAGAACAAATATTATTCTCAACCTATGGAATAATAATTATTCGAGTATTATTGATCACAAAAATTCAATCACCAGATATTCGAGTTTAGAATATGCAAGTCGAATTTTATGTATTGTTTTTATTCAAAATTTAATAAATAAATAATTTTTTATTCACCATATTAGTGTATATATTTATATATAAGTATTTATTTAGTTGAAACAATATTAAAATAAATATTTATTCCTAGTTTAGTTAATATAATATTTATTTATTCAAATAAAAAATTTATTATTCAAGGTTTGATAAATTATGAGGAGAATTGACATGCCAATTTAAGGGGTCGATGGAAATGATATATTATATTTAATATATTTTAAATAAATATTAATTTATCGATTTAACAAATTAAATTTAAATAATTTCATGTTAAGTGATATATTAATAATGATATCATTATTATTATGATTCATGAGAAATAACTTATAAATAATATTAAATAAAGGGACATGGATCAATAATCATATATTTTTTCGAAATCATATATTCCAACTTATAACATTTCAGTAATAGAGAGAGAATGGGTTTTCATTACAGATAAAAAAATCCATAAATTCTCTCAAGAACTAGAGAGAATATCATCATCCCTCACTCTCAATAACAATAGTTAACAAGAGAATCCTATAATTTAAATTAATGAAGAATGAAACAAAGAACTAGGTTCCTCCATGCTAGAAACTAAAATACCAAGATAATTATTATGATATTCATAGAGCATGTGTGTAAGCAACTATAGAAATACTCACTTAGATTCTCTACTACATTGAAGATAATATAAGAGTGGAATCAAAATTGATCAAGATATATTATTGCAGTCAATGAAATTTATATTTTAAATTAATTATAAATAAAATTTATAAGATCTTAATTTAGGTGTTTTGGGTTTACATCATATATTTATTCATATATTATTCATTTAAACAAATAAAAAATCAATGCTGTCACAAGACTAGTTCCTCTAATGTACCTTAGATCCTTCATGAGTTATCACAGTGGTCGTATTATAATTTATAATTATCTTTTATTTTTTATCTATTTCTATGATTTCATTATTTCTTTAAATTTCTTAAATTTCATTCTTATTCCAAAAGTAAAGATAACACATTCATTTTAATTGATATTACCAAGAACATACCAAGAACACAAGAAGAATGCTTAGAAATCACATCCAAAGGTGATAAGGTTGTTGGCTACATGTCATGGATACATAGTGTGTCATAATAAATTACCCATAATATACACTTATTCAACCACATAAGGCATAGTTTATGAAAATTATATCATTCAATGTGGAAAAATATTTGGTGTCATTACACACCACATATTGACCGCCAGTATGGAAAGTAATTTCATAAGGATTACATGACATCTAGCTAGTGTACATGTCATTTAACCCCACACATATTTGACTTCATATAAATCATGGAATGTATTGTGGTAAACTACATATCATTATTACAAATCTCTTATTGACTGATAGTGAAGCAATGGATCTAGACATGAATTTCACGACATGTATATGGTATTACATGACATGTAACACATGAAAACCCACTCTAGGTACACACTGAGACTTTAGATTTGTTATGTGGGTGTTCTGAATCATATTAAATGGTTTATAATGAGTTTTAAACATTTTTTACATGTACTAACTCATGTAAGTTATTTTTTGATACAAGCATGTCATGTGGGTCAATACACGGATAATTAAAACGAGATCTAAATAAAAAGCTTGCAGCTGGATATACACATCGTGTAATAGTTTTTTTCTAAACGAGGCACATGACAATTAATTTTTAGTGTTTCATGTTGATATAATTGATTATTAATTATTATCTATGTAATTATACAATTACATGACATGTAAGGGTTGTTTTTAACACGTTGTACTTTACAAGAATTATCTGCGATACATGTTGCATATATTTATGGAATGTTGCATGGTCAAACACATTGTTAATAATACACATGATGACCTATGGAACAACATGTCATGTATATAATAAGCATTCATGTCGTAATACATACCACTCATGTACAAAATACATGATAATGACCATACATAGTAAAAAAACACATGATGTGTAGAGTGAAAGAACCCTGTGTGAAATAATTAAATTCTAAAATTAAATTTAATCTACCATAGAAAGGTATACACTATATATCCTCCAAAATACATTTAATTTATATATTAAATCCCAATAATGAATATAATTTGACATAGAACAGTAAATTCCTTATGACCTCATTTGTACGCATCACACACTTAATTAAATTTAAATTGAAATTTTAATTTATTTAATTTATTTAATTTATTTAATTTATTTAATTTATTTAATTTATTTAATTTATTTAATTTTTTTAATTTTTTTAATTTATTTAATTTATTTTATGTATTTAAAATAATTTAGTATGGGAATCTTTTCATAGATCAAGGACTATTTATAAATACTAGTAAGATAAAAATTATTTCTTTAATTATAGATTAAATTATTAATTAAATTGAATTAATCTTAATAAAAATGAATTAGAATTAGTGATATTAAGTTTAAATTCATATTCATTGCATGTTGTGGTTGATCATGACCTTTACCACCTTTTTATGTGTTGGGTTTATTTAATTTAATTATTTATTACATGGTTTTTATGTGATGATTTATCATTAAATTAAATAGAATAATATATTTACCATCTCTTCCTCCTTTATTATGTACGTGAATTCATGTCCAAGGTTTATTTTCTATAACCCTTAACCCCTAGTATCCATAACCTGTAAGTGAGTAAACAGTTGTCAATGATGGATATCCCAGCAAGAGGATATGTTTTATCATCCAATGTGAGGAGAAACTGACCAATGAAATACATAGGTTAATGGATGATTGTCTATACTTGATCAATTCATCATATTAATGACTTATTTCCCCTAGGTTCAAGTTTAGTTTAATTACCCTTGATAAACCAACCAATAGATAAAATCTTGTGATCACATCATATTTTCTTACATTTTTCAAAGCATGGGTATTTAATTGTTTTTGTGATTCATGGTTTGTTTAGATGATTTAATGTTGTTACATAAAGAAAATAAATTAAAAAACATGTCAAGATGAAATAAAATAATAAAATGTTTAATTTATTTTATCGAAAATAATTAATTATTTATGTAAAATACACGGTTTATTAACAAGAATGTGAATAATAAAATAAAGAAAATTTACAAATAAGTTAAACAAAACCCCTAAAAGAATATATTTAGTAATAATCATTCATTACATGAGTTAGATCAAATTATTGGTCTATACCTTTTTAGGATACTTTCATTTATTTTAGAGTCCTAACAAATTTTTTTGACTTAACCATGTTAGAATCAATAGTGGTTCCCCCATAGGACTTAATGTAACTTAGAGTCAAACATTCATGAAATTTTTGTTTAGGATTTTATGATTGGGGATTCTACTCAACAGATCAATGAAATATGAGTTAATGTATTTGGAATGAAAATACAACCTAAATGACATAAAATATTTTTATAAGGCCTCCATTTTGGTTTTTTAAAGGGTAATATGGATCATTTTAATTGGAATATCCAAAATATGATATTTTGAATCGAATTTTTAGGGTTGTTAGTATTTAATAAAAAAGTGGGGGACAAATAAAAGTAATATATTACATTATAAATAATAATCAAGTTGAATAAGTAAAATATGATTTTAATTACAATAGAAAATAGAATTAAAAACCACGAGAACACTATGAAAATTCCTAGAAAAAGAAAATTTTCTCACTATCATAAATTTCCAAGAGTGGTACAGTCGCTTATACATAACACTACTACAAGGGAAAAATATTATGTTCTAGAATCAATTATTCATGATTATCCACATTAGTGAGTGGGTGAAGGTGAAAAGGATACCTATAAGAGATACATGTAGGATGATTCAAATATCCACTGCACCATGTTATCAGTTATATAAAAAGATATAAAAATGTAACATAAATAAATCTATATGTACACAATGATAAATCATCTCCTAAAACATGAAAAGGGGAAAGAGATGCTAAAGATATGTGAGATATTCACTAAAATATACAAGTGTAAACTATGAGATGGGTACCTATATGTTGATATTTCATTCAATATATTTAAGTATATAGATAAATTAGTTATGTTTGGATTCGATATGGATAAGAAATTATCACTTAATATCATATTATCATCCTTAACACCTAGATTCTCTCTATTCCTTAAGAATTATATAATGAATATTATAGATAATCCTCTTAGGAATATTTTAACTATGCATCACTAAGATGATGAGAATTTTTGATAACATTGATCTTCACCACTTATGGTAATCTATGCGAGGGGAAATTTTGAAAATCTTATGAAAAGCTTAAATTCAATAGTTATTTTGAAAAATTCATCAAAGTGTGAGAATATTCAAACAAAGTATAATGAATAAGATGTTATGTGCTTCACATGTGGCAAGAAATTTCACTAGAAAAGGAATTGTAATGAATTGAATAAGAATAAAGAATAATATTCTAGTTTAGGTATATTCATCATTCCATGTAATGTTTTTGTTTTTCTACTAGCATATTGAGTACAGTATGTAACTCACATATTTGTATCCAAATATTGGAACCAAGATAGTTAAAAAAGATTACAATAAGTAGTGTAAACTATATAAGTAGTTAAAGGAGGGTATTCCTAAGTTAGCTAAGAGAAAATCAAAAATTCACATTTCAAAGACGATTGATTCTCATTAAAATTATTTTTTGAATTGATTATTCCAAAAAATTATCTCAGTGTCTATTTCAAGAAATGATGATACTTTGTTTTGTGTTTGAAATTAATGTTGGTATTAGTATATCAAACTTAATTAATTTTCTAATAATAATTGAATCACATATGTATAATATTATCAATTAATTATGAACCCTAGATATAAGACTCAAATAATACCTAATTATTATATTTATAATATTTTTCAAGTAAAATTATATTTAATTTTCTAAGATATACTAAAAAGATTTATTGGACTCATTGGCATTAAAATTGTTTGGTATTTTTTACATACTTATTAATTTTTAGACAAATAAACCTTTATAAATTACAGGATATAAATACATAAAAGTTCTAGAGTTAATTAAATAATGTATGTGTGAAATATTATAATGATAATACAAAGTTAAACCCATATACTCAATGGGATTTCTTTATGAAATTTTAGTAATGTAAAGTGGAATTAATGAATATAGTTGGTAAAAGATATAATATCCTTGTGTGGTATAGTTATAGAATATATTAACCAGAATTAATCAATTATTTAACAGTATATTGGAGCTATTCTTATACTTAAATTACCTTATACGTGTCATAGGGGTAATAGTTGTAAAAAGAGCATTGATGATGTGTCTTTTAAGGATTATAAGTCTTTAATTATTTCATTCAAGACATGCTTCACAAATATCAGTGTAACACTCTACCATATGCTAGATATATTCACTAGTGGTTATCATATAAGTTATAATATGATTGAAATCCATTATGTCACAAATTCATATGTATTAATGAAAATGATTTGTTAAATATACTTTCAGTAAAAAAACATACATCAAGAAAACACTTAGTCCATCATAGTTAATTTTACTAAAATCTACATAGGATATAAATATAATTAAGATAAAAAGGTATAAATCAATTGATAAATTATATTCAGTAAAATGGAATACATTCAATTTTGAGATAATGGGATAAAGATAATCAATTCAATGGTCCATATGCACATGATTTATCATTGGAGCACTAACTACACAAGTCTTAGTGGGAGGGTTTGTTCAAGAGACATATACTTTATTGTAAAGTTAAAACTAAAAAGGTGGTTTTATATTAACCATGTTATGGGATATATTATTTGATAATAACATGAATCCTATAAGGAAGTAGTTAATAGTAACAATCTATGATTAGTGAGTTCATATAAATTCATAAAAGGATTCTATATACAGAAATATTGTTTTGTATTTTGGTAGTTCATCTAGTTGATGTAAGTACATTGATGGGTATTAAATAATAAAGTATAAATGGATGATAAATTTGGTACCTATAAGTCATGGTTGGTTACTAAATGTTGAAATTGATGTCTAGGAATAGCTTATGACGAAACCTTATCCATCATTCATCATACTAAAACCCATTAGAAAATATATTTATCCTAAAAACATTTATGATCATGTAATTTGGTGATTGGGTGTCAAGAACATCTTCATAAATATAAAACTTGTGAAATATGTCTATACAATGAAATAAAAAGTATTGGTAACACCAAATATTTCTAATAAGGAATCCATGTTATAGATATCCATTTATGTATATGAGTAAGCATCATGATAATACAATATTTGTTTTTTCTAAATCCATAACAAAGTTTTATTTTATTAATAATGAAAGTGATTCATTTGTATACAAGAGGTTAGTTGTAGAACCATTATTTTAAAATTCAAATATATTAATAATATATAGAATAAATATATCAATTATTATAATTAGTTAAGACTAAGATAAAATAATTTTCTCTAAGAATGAATTAAAGTTGAAATTCAAGTTCTAAGTAACAATATATACTATAATAAATATTTTGAGTTATTTAGATCAAGTCATTGTTCATATTTTGATAATTTATTAATAAATAAAAGATGGAACAATTAAAAATAAAATTTTTTCCTATTTCATTGAGTGTGAAATCTCTCCAAGTTAATGTGTTAAAGCATAAAAGGAGATGATTCTAAAGAATTTTATTCCATACGTTTAATTACTTTGAATATATATCATATTCTTTTATATTTAATGAAATATAATCTTTATTATGTGTAAATAATAGTGGGAAAATATCAAAACAAACTTAGGGAATAATAAAGGATAGTATTAAAAGCTTTCCAATAGTACTTAAAAAATTGCAAAGGATAATTTCATGATTCTTAGAGAAGTGGGAATAATAGTTATCAAATGGATACAAAAATACTCTTCTTATAGATAATTTTGATATTATATATCATAGTAAGGACATATAAATAAGAAATAGAATCTTATTAGTTTATTTTTTAGTCATATCTATATTGACTGAGTATGTTATAGATTTTAATGTTTCCTATAATGTAGTTTAAGAAACTATTTGTTCTAGATTTTGGATTTGTACCAAGATAGTAAAGTTATACCATAATATATATTATTATAAACTTATTAATATGGAATTAGTTATTATTTCATTTTTATTATTGAAGAAAAAAAGTAATTAATATATTTTATTTTTTGACGGATTGTCTATAAGGTGTAAATTCACAAAATTGATAGTATACATAGAAGAACATGAGAGACCGAACAACAATATGAATTCCTAAGAAAAAAGAATTTACCCTATGAGAGATATCAAAATATAAATTTGTATAAGTTGGATCTAGTGTAGGTGGGAGTTAGTTATAGTTATCAACCAAAAACTAACTAACTATGTACTTATGATTAAAAAATATTAATAAATATCTTATCACATGATGATTTTTCTTCTATGTAAAATTAATTTTATAATTTCCTAATAGAATTTTTCACATCAAACGGTTATGTCTATTATCCATTATAATGATATAATTTAAATTATATGATAATATTAATAAACATATGTCCTATGTACAAGATAACATCTATCTAATGGTAAATGAATAATGTTTGACTATCAGATGTTGGATGTTTTTAAGAAATTGAGACACCTTCTCATAAAGTGAACACTTGGTAATCTCCAATAAGGGAAGTCATGAGGATATAACCTTTGATTTGAATTCCAAATTTTATGTGTTATTAGGTATTCCTATCAATTTAAATGTGTATTGTTCCTTATAATTCAAATTATTATT
This sequence comes from Viscum album, assembly GCA_963277665.1. Classification (NCBI taxonomy): domain Eukaryota; kingdom Viridiplantae; phylum Streptophyta; class Magnoliopsida; order Santalales; family Viscaceae; genus Viscum; species Viscum album. The sequence continues at coordinate 273,536,549 of OY728142.1, read as the reverse complement.
AATGTATATCATGAATCATGTACTTTGATATATGAAAAAAAATAGTGATGACATATTATTTCTATAAGGACAAATATGTTGGGTTCATAATAAGTGATATGTAATTAATTGTATAAGTTAATAAAGTATTTTTCCCTTATGAACTAATGGAAGAAGATATATTTAGCCCTTTTATTGAAATTCAACTATTTTATTAAATCCTTGGCATCGATGAGTTCATTTTGAAAATTCAAAAAAGATAAAGAAATCATATAGGATGATGATATAATTATGCATCATGTTTGATAGTATATCATGAAAAAGGGATTATATTATATAATAGTATTTATAGAAATGGTTTTTCCATTGTGATATTAACTTCATACTATGTGGGTGCCTTGATTTGTTTCTTGGAATTGATCTTGGATGTTAAGTGAGTTTACTTAATGACACTAAGAAAAAGGCAAGAAGGGACACACTCTAATTGCATCTATAATCTCATTAAGTTTTATTGAAATTAATATTAAGAATAAACATTATTCTCATCTTGTGGAATAATAATTAATAAATTATTTTTATCACATAAATTCAATTACTAGATATTCTAATTTAGAATATTTGAGTGGAATTTTATCTATTGTTTATTTTTCTAAAGGTAATAAATTAATATTTATTTAATCACTATCATATTGAATAGATTCATATATGAATATTTATTCTATAACAAGAATATTAAAAAAAATATTCATGAGTTTAGTAAATATAATATTTATTTATTTATTGAGTTGATAATATTTTCTTATTCAAGGTTAGATAAATTATGTGGAGGATTTATGGGACAAGTTAATAGTGTAATATAAATGATATATTTTATTTAATATCATTTAAATATATATAAATTTATTTAATTAATAAATGGTATTTAAATATGTGCATGTCAAGTGATATAATAGTATTATTTTTGTATTGCTTTTTGTTGTTTTTATTTTTGTTTTTGTTATACATGGGGAATGAATTTTAAAGGAGATTTGATAAAGGGACTTGGTGTAATTGTAAAATATTAGCTCTAAATATAAATTCCAACCTATATCATTTTAGAAAGAGTGGTTATAAATAATAGAGAACCTTTCTAGAAATTATCTCATATCTTCAAGAGAATAACCCCTCCCTCCATCTCAATAATAAGAGAGAACAAGATAATATTATCATTATGATCAATGAAGAATAACACAAAGCACTAGGTACCTTTTTTTATCACCGAGAATACCAAGAGCATTATTGGGCAATTTTTAGAGAATGTGTGGATATGAATAGAGGAATACTCACTTGGATTCTCCACCATAACAACGAAATGAAAAAATTGGCATTAGAATTTATCGTGTTTTATGGTAATTCTTGTTTTAAATTAATTATAAATTAAATATAAAAGATCTTATCTAAGATATTCTAGGGTTTCCCTCATCAATTTATTCAGATAGTATCCATTTAAACCAATAAATATCTTTTTTGGAATTGTCTCACTACTTCCACTACACCACATAACCTTTTATTTACCCATTTTTCATACATCATATAAAATTTTATAAATTTTTCTTTGTTCAGTGTGAAAAAAAATTAAATTAAATTGGTTTTTTTGTTTAATATGGTGTGATTGGAACCTATTTGACTATGAGTAGCCTATGTGAGGTGTGTGTTGACACCATTAGTAACCAATTTCCAAATTATATGTGTAAATGTGTTTTAAACTATGATTTTGGTCTCATTATGTGGGTCTATGAATAATAACTAACCCCAAGGGCATAGTATAATGTCCCATTATAAGATTTAGTGAGGGTTGGAATGAATAAAACCTAAGATAGTGGTGAGACGACCTAGGCACAACACTTTAAGGTGGGTTAGTGGATTAAATGAACAAATAGGGAATTTTTAATTATAAAAAATGATTTATATTTGATTTAAATGATATTTCATTCACTATTCATGGTATCGCATCCACCCAGAGAGGGTCGGTGATCCATCGTTCACCTTGTTTCTAGAGAAAATGTGACCTCATCAGCTTTAGAAAGTCTTATTAGTGATATATCATTCACTTGATATTTCATGTTAGTGGAGCATTGTCTACTTATGAGAGTTGCCCCAGTAATACCTCATCTATATGTGGACATGTTCCGATGGTATACCTTGAACCATATATTTGATATCGATGATGTATCAACTACATGAGGTGTGATAGTGGGGATGCATCATCTTTTTAGAGGATAGTACCAATGGTTCATTTTCCACCTATGGATGTGTTGTCTATGAAGTATCATCCATCTTTGTATGTTGTGTTGGTGGTGTATCATACACTTGTGGATTATAGGTAGTGGTATGTCATCCACTAAAAGAGTGATATAAGTGGTGTATCATTCACATAAATGAGATGTTTTGGTTGTTCCTAATCCACTTTAGTTGTAACATGGAGGTAAAACATATACATGAGTATAGGAATAGTAGTGTATAATCTACATTTGATCAGTGTCACCTCAATCATCATGTAATGAATCATTCACCACTAAAATTGGTTGGGTGATGGATCATTCACTTAAAGAAGATGTGATGGTGATACATTTTATACCTAGAATATTTATTTTTGAGACCTTGTCCACCTTGGTAATTATACAAGGAGGGATATATCATTCATCCTTGAGGTGTGTGTGTTCACACCATGAGTTTATCATCACATTCTAGAACTATCTAATTTAGATATAATCACACATGGTTTGGTGAGAGAACTCCATCGGGTGATGGTTATTTTACTTTATTATAAATTCATATCAAGAATGCATCTTTATTTACTTGGTTTGTTATGGAAACTGTTAGTGGTGGCATGCTGGGCTATACTAACACCCCGATCTTGCACCCTAGTACCCGAGTAGACTTAATGTTTCATGACCCAGGTTAGCCCAGTCCTTATAACATTGGATGGTTGAGATAATAGAGCTTGGTTGTAGTCAGAGGATATGTCTAGGTTGGGACTCATTTCCATTTATGGATGTATCCTGTATTTTTATTAATTTTTGACCTTTTATATATGATCCACCCATGGGGGGTCCTTGTATGTTTGTATGAATTATTTGATATATACAGTTTTTCATTATAACATAGCATGATATTAATATTCACTATTGTATGGAATTTATATATGATGTATATTTTATATTATAGTTTTATTGTGATGATTGATTCTTGATATTTATCCTACAATTTTTGATAATTATTTTACCTAAGGGTATAGTATTGCCACTTGTGATGTGATATACCTCATTTTTATTCAGTATCCAATGGTATATGAGAATGTATAATTGACATACAAGGAACTATAATTAGATCATGGCAGATATGATCTAGATTGGGGACATTATGAAGTGGTATCATAGAATTGGATATATTTTTAATACTATTTGAAATATTGTTGCAAATACCCATAAATTCCATGGAATTGTTTTTCTTAAATACATGGAAATTTTAAGAGTCCGCAGTTTCTAACGTTGCCTGATTCTGAGGCCCGGTGTGCCCGGAATCAATTTCTAAAGTTTTGTTCGGGTAAGTTCAGTAAACGTATGTGTAGGATTTATATCTTTTGAACCGGTGCTCGGAATTGAAATCTGAGGACACTGATGAACTCGCAATGTCGGTATTCACTTAAGGAGACCATCACCGCAGTTTCGTTTTACCGAGGATGAAAGTTAATTTTTAGGGATTCTTAATAAATTAAATAAAAATTATGTGTGACATAATTTTTATTTAGGTGGTGGTGAATTTCTCCAAAGGGAAGTTGGAGGTGGGGCCAACCCCCACATAACCTTCAATGGGAGGATATTATGTGGTGGGGCCCACACGAGCATCAAACTCATCAACTCCCCTTGAACCCCCCCCCCCTTAACTCTTGAACTCCCAATTAATGGTGGAGCCTTTCCACCTTCCCTCTTAATGTGCCAAATCACTCTCTCAATTAATTAACTAAGTTTGAAATTAAATAATTGGCTCTTCCATTTTGAATTATTTTGTATTCATTATGGGAGCATAATAATATGTTATATATTATTATGGTTGGCATATTTTTCCTTGGTTGGGGACAATTAGTGGAGCTTTGGGAGAACCCTTAGAGTAATAATATCCTCTTGGTGAAGAACACCATCTCCTCCAAAGAACAATGATGTGTCTCCTTCCTTTCCAACCGGGTCAAGAAAGGGAAGACTTCGTCCGCAAATAATGCCTCCAAAGACAACGTCATCCCATCCGACGTTGACGGAACGACGTCTGTCTTCTATAACATCCATCTTCTGCGACTCGTCAATGTTAAACGACAAAATATGAGGTAGGGGTTTTGATTATTTTTATGTATAAATTGTACCCTCATTCCTCGTTGTTTGTTTGGGATCGATGATGGCCAATTGTTATCGCCTAATACAGAGGGTGCGGGCCATACTAACATGGCCCGAAGCCCCTCCGTTGGTTTTTTTTGATTGACGTCGGAGGCGAAGCCAAAAGGGAACGGTGTCGTCGCACCACGCCGGAGAGGAACCGTGGGGTGGAAGAGGCAGCGGCATCGGCAACTAGCAGCGGTAGCGGCAGCGGTAGCGGCAGCGGTGGCCGTGCACCGGCCGCGTGGAGGGAGACCGGCGGCCGCTCGGGCCGTCTGGAGCACGGGACAACCGTCCGGCCAATCCGGCTGGTCCGTATGTAGGATATGTGGTGCATGAAGGTGTTGTATGGAGGCAGACTACAGCCCAAAACCGTGGGCCGCTCTGCTGGAAGAACCGGTTGGCCGCCTGCCGGTCGGGCTAGAAAACCGCGGTGCCTGCAGGCCCCACATGGAGGAGTATGCGGCCCGCATCTACGGGCTGCTCGACTGGGAGAACAGGTCATCCACCTTCCTGCCAGGCTGGAGAAACGCGGTGCCCGTACGCGCCGCATGAGTAGAGCCGCGGCCCGCAACATGGGCCGCAAGCACCGGGTCGAACCGGCCGGCTATGGCGGGCCGGGCAGAGGGGGAGGCGGCGCCGCTTGGTGCCGCCGGGTGAACCTGACCGGCTCGCATTGTGGAATGGGTCCCCAAGTGGATGGTGCCCCACCATTCTGGGCCGACCCCCAGCTGGATCGGACCCGCCGAGCCAGGTAGGGCCGACCCGCCAGCCCACTAGGCTTGACTGGTCGGGCTCGTCTTCTCTTAAATGTGAATATCTTCTGGACCGCGTGTATAATCGACGCACCGTCTATGCTACAGGGACCCTTAAAATGAGGCAGTCATTTTTCAATACTCTAAGTGAGTTTTAGACAAATATGAAAAATGGCTGGGTTTGGATCGAGTGTAAATCCAACCGGGCTCCTCAAACGAAAATGCCAATAACTCTCAGATCGGGCGTCCGATTTACGTGTCGTCTATCAAGTTTAGTTTCTTATGATGAGATGAAACTATGGGATACATCAACTCATGACATCATTGATGTATCGACACTTTCCTCGAGGGGTGGACCCTCCTGGAATCGAGCATGCTATCTGCGGGAACCCTAGAGCTGGCTGCGACGACTACTGTACCGGAATCCTATGTGGGTTAGACAGTGATGATTACTGAACCAGAATCCTCCTTGGGTTTGATTGCAATGACTATTGTACTGGGATCCTCTATGGGTCTGACAGTTCTAAATTTTTTTCTTGTATCCTGTGTGGGTCTGACAGAGTAGCTGGTCCTATATCCTGTGTGGGTCTGATAGCTTAACTGGTCCTGTATCTTGTCTGAGTCCGACAGATTAGATGAATCTGTGACTACATCTAATCATATCTATTACTCTATGAAATATGTATAGTTGTGTGAGATGAGTCTTAACTTTAAATCATTTATCTTTGAGGTGATTGACTTTACTTCCTATGTGAACTGGGTGGTGCTTGGGCTCGAGATTTGGAGTCGAACTATGATAGATAACTTAGGTATATGTATGGTCATATACCTAGGTAGGGTTGGTTGATAGTTCGTGAGTGTATCTTTATTCTGTGGTTTATCCTTCATGGATTATGGGAGACCTTCAGGGGTCTCGGGGTCCCTACTATGTATAGTTATACTCACCCCTACACAGGTTATGCCCGCACTTCGTTGTGTTTGTTGCAGATGATGGACAACACTGATCGAGGTAGAGAGAGTTGAAGAGTTTGACGGTACTCGGAGGTGGACCACTTGGTGAGACGTACACGGAGCGGACGGACGGACTTGGGGTGCTGAGGAGGCCATCTATACCCACCCTTCAGGTGGGAATTCTGGAGGATGACTCAGTAGTTATTGTTTTACCTTTCAACAGTTGTACTTGCTTTTAAGTTGTTGTACTTCACTGTTGGGTTTGTATTTTTGGCCCCTTTTCATTCAGCACTTCATTTTGTATATAGTTTTACTTAGTGTTTACTTCCAGTTGCATAATCTGTTGTTTTTGTTTACTTATTAAAGGAAATTTATTCCCTTTTTATCGGGATTACACATTTGGTGCTTGTCGCCATCCCAAGGCCTATGGAAGGCGGGCTTGGGGTAGTCACGGTACGGGCCCTGAGGACGGGTCGTGAAAAATTGGTATCAGAGGCGTTGGTTCTACCGCAGAACTTGGACTCTGATTCTTTTAACAGCAATAGTGTAAATTGTTTTGGGTGTGGTTATCAATTTAGGTAAACCGGTGTTGGTGCGACGGTCGACGTATCCATACACTATGACTCTAACTTCTGATCTCTGACTCGGTGCATGAAAAAACTAATTGTGTGTGTGTTTCCTTCGAAAAAGTTTTCTTCAGGATTACTTTGTGTCAGCTCACTAGGTATACTGTTTTAACCATGGCACACCAATTTCTTTTCAGGATGCCCCCACGAAGGCAGCCAGTTAGGGTTTCGAGTTTCATACGAGATGGTAGCCCACCGAGCGATGATTCCTCAGTGTAGGGCCCCATCACAGTGGAGGTACAAGCGGTACCACTACCCACTGGGCCACCGATACAACCAGCTCCAGCAGCAGAGAGTGAATTCTGCCTGAGTGAATTGCATGAGTTTCAGCGCTAGAGGCCACCCAGGTTCTGAGGAGAGATGCACCCACAGGCAGCTGAGGATTAGCTGGAGGTTGTTGTGAGATTTTTCAGATTGGTAGGGACACCAGCCTACCTCATGGTGATCCATGATGCAAGTCTCTTGCATGTAACAGTGGGCAGATGGTGGATCCTGATGCTCTAGGTGCATGACGAGGCATCTTTCCTCTGGACAGACTTCGAGAGTCTCTTCCACTCAGAGTTTGTTCTAGCAACCCTGCATTCAGTGTGGATTCAGTAGTTACATCATCTACAGTAGGGCAGCATGACAGTAACACAGTACTCAGCGAAGTTCACTGACCTCTCACGCTACTCCACGGATATGGTACAAGACCTGTTCTTCAGGGCCCAGACCTTTGAGAAGGGATCAGGAATGAGATCAGGGCTTCTATGATTTCCCTCATCATCCCGACGTAGGTGGGGGTGCTGGAGTGGGCCCTTCTAGTGGATAGTTTTCTCACTGAGAAATCACCAGCGGCGAGACCCACCACAGGGAGATAGGCAGCAGAGTCTTCTACAGCCGGTAGTAGACAGATGACGTAGAGGTCCAAGCGGACCAGGCCATCAGGTGGGCGACCCCAGGATACAGGTTCGGTTTTGCGGGGCATAGGAGACAGAGCTAGCTATATGAGGAGCAGACGGTGCTATGCATGCGGTAGGCAGGGCCACATGGATCATGAGTGCCTGACCCACTATGCAGATGAGAAACATATAGTAGAGGGACCTCCCAGGAAGAGGCAGAGGTTTGACCATGGTGGTCCTCCGGGAGCAGGAGGACGGGGCAGAGGAGCTGGCCGAGCAGCGGGTGGTGGACGATGTTTCGAGGCTCTACCACCACAACCACCAGGAGGTCCACCCCGACAACAGGGAGCTAACAGACCAACGTGGGCTCAGTTACATGGAGACGAGGCCTATGACCACAACACACCTAAGATTATTCGAGGTACTATTTGTGTCTACTCCACCCGTTTTTCAGTACTTATAGACACAGGTGCGATTAATTTTTTTTTCCACTGCCCTTGTCCGAAGCTCGGAGATTCTGAGGGAGCCGTTGGGTCCATATTTATGGCTAGAGACCGCTATAGGAGTAGACTCAACGATTACGCACTGGTGCTGGCAGTGTGAGCTTACTCTAAGAGGTGAGAGCTTCGGCTGGGAGCTTCTTGTAGCAGCGTCAAGGCCTTACGACGTCATCTTGGTTATGGACTGGTTATCCACAGTTCATACTTAGATTTACTATATTAGGCATAAAGTGAAGTGTATCCGCACAGATTGGAGCAGGTTCACCTTCACCTGCAAGAAGGGAGACTTTTTAGCACAGGATGGACTTACACAGAGGAGGGGGAAGCCGATCACACATCATTTGGCTAGCCTCATCCTCGAAGTGGTTGATGTGAGAAGTCTGAGTTTTCCTACTGTGGTGGATCAGTACATGGATGTTTTCCCTCATGATGTTCTTGGACTACGTCCTCATAGAGAGGTGGACTTCTATATTGACATGTACCCCAGGATAGCACCGATATCTACTCTAGAATATCGGATAGCTCCCGCCGAGCTTCGTGAGCTGCGGGTACGGTTGGAGGACTTGCAGGGAAAGGGATTTATCTGACCCTGTGTTTCTCCTTGGGCATCTCCGATTTTGTTCACCAAGAAGGCGGATGGGAGCTTGATATAGTGTGTTGAATACCGTCGCCTGAAGCAGGTGCCCGTGAAGAACAAGTACCCACTTCCGAGGATAGGTGACCTCTTTGATCAACTCAAGGGAGCACTATGGTTCTCGAAGATAGACCTCAGGTCAGGCTATAACTAGCTCAGATTTCGAGACAAGGATGTGCAGAAGATGGCCTTCAGGTGTTGTTATGGCCACTACGAGTTCTTGGTTATGCCCTTCGAAGTAACCAACACTCCAACAGTGTTCACGAGTCTCATGAACAGAGTCTTCCATCCTTACCTCGATCACTTTTTCATAGTATTCATTGACAACATACTGATTTACTCGACTACTGAGGAGGATCATGCCTACCATTTTCAAGTAGTATTGGACACACTCCGAGAGTACCAGCTTTATGGTAAGCTCTCGAAGTTCCATTTCTAGATTCGAGAGGTTAACTTCTTAAGACACGTCATCTCAAAGGTTTCAGTTGTAGTGGATCCAGTGAAGATCGAGGTAGTACTTGCTTGGGAGACACACAGGAGTGTGATGGAGGTGCAGAGTTTCCTCGGACTGGCTGGGTACTATAAGGGATTTGTGCTAGACTTCTCCAGAGTTGCAGCACCGCTTTCAGCATTGACGAAGAAGGGTCAACCCTTCGTGTGGTCAGATAGATTCCAGTAGAGATTTCAAGAGTTGAGGAAGAGGTTGACCAGTGCGTCCATCTTGAGGCTACCAGAGGATGGCAGATGCTATGTAGTTTATTGCGACACATCAAGGACCGGACTCGGGTGTGTCCTGATGTAGGAGCGAGCAGTGATCATGTATGGTTCACGATAGTTGAGAAAACACGAGTAGAACTACGCTACCCATGACCTAGAGTTAGCAGCAGTGGTCTTTTCCTTGAATATGTGGCGGCACTACCTGACGGGTGAGCGTTTTATAGTCTACTCTGACCACTAGAGTCTCATGTACATCTTCTCGCAGATGGACCGGAACCTGAGACAGCGACAATGGCTCAAGTTCCTCCAGGACTATGACTTTGAGATATTCTATACTCTTGGTAAGGGGAACATTGTAGCAGATGCTCTTAGCAGAAGATCAGGCATTCAGCTGCTAGGAGAGGCGACAGAGCATCTAGCCGTGTTGCAGATATCCTTTGTGGATAGAGATGGTACAGCCTTTCTGCAGTCACTCCTCCACTTAATCAGCGAGTCAGAGAGGCACAGTGTGGGGATGTTGACTGTGAGACTCGAAGTTCTTAGATATCCACAAGTCAGGCACCTGATTGATTTTATGAAGGTGGGGAGCATGTCATCCTATTAATAAGATGTACCATGGTACCAGTTGCACTACAGGAGGAGGCTAGAGGGAGTTCCACAATTCCCCTCTAGCGGTACATCTAGGAGTGGCGAAGATGTATCAGGACCTCAGACGACAACACTAGTGGCCAGGTATGAAGAAGGCAGTTGCAAAGTTTGTCTCATGATGCCTCACTTGTCAGCAAGTGAAGGCGGAGCACCAGGTTCCAGAAGGCTTGGTTTAGTCCTTAGAGGTCCTAGAGTGGAAGTGGGATGGGATATCCATAGATTTTGTGATAGGTCTTCCACATACATTTAGGGGTCACAACTCTATCTGGGTGATCATAGAACGACTCACCAAATTGGCCCACTTCCTATAGATCAGAGAGAAGGGCTCAGTAGAGATCGTGGGATGCCTCTACGTGTAAGAGATTGTACGGCTTCATGGTGTGTCATCGACGATCGTCTCCGATCGAGATTCCCATTTCACTTCCCAGCCATGGAAGGGGTTGTAGGAGGATTTTGGGATACAGCTTCTCTTGAGCACCACCTTCCATCCTCAAATGGATGGCCAAACTAAGAGGACCATTTAGACTCTCGAGGACATGCTCTGTGCATTTTTCCTCGACTTTAGTCGTATCTGGGAGGATCGCTTGCCCTTGGTAGATTTTGCGTATAACAACAGATTCCACTCTACCATCAGGATGGCAACTTACGAGGAACTTTATGGTCGACCTTGCAGATCACCTCTATGATGGACTGACCCAGGGGAGTTAGAATTTGTAGGACCATAGATGGTGTAGGATACGATGTAGAAGGTACAGATTATCCAAGAGCGGATGAAGACTACACAGAGCAGACAGAAGTCCTATGCTGATAGGAGACGGAGACCACTGGAGTTCAAGGATGGTGACTACGTCTTCCTACGCGTCTCACCTCGACGAGGTCTATGGATATTTGGATGAGGCGGCAAGTTATCTCCATGATTCATTGGACCATTCCAGGTCCTCAGCAGAGTAGGTGAGGTGGCTTACCGCTTGGCTCTCCCACCTCAGTTGCACCGGGTGCACGACGTCTTCCACGTATCTCAGCTGAGGAGATACGTGCATGACCCATACCACATCATCGACCATGGGGAGCTGTACATCGTTGACGGGGAGACATTCACGGAGGTTCCAGTGGAGATTGAGGATCGACAGGATTGGTTCATGTGTGGATGGTCGATTCCTCTGGTTCGTGTTCGCTGGCAGCACGGGAACCTCCAGGAGAGCACATTGAAGCGGGCGGCTCAGATGCGTGCTCAGTACCCCCATTTGTTTCTTAGTGTTTCTTGTAGCTTATGGGGATGTAAAGCCCTGAGGTGGGGAGAATTTAAAGACTCTAAAATTCTGTGGAAAATTTTTTCTTAAATACATGGGAATTTTACGAGTCCACAGTTTTTTAGGGTGCTTGATTCCGAGGCCCGGTGTGCCCGAAATCAATTTATGAAGTTTTGTTCAGGTATATTCAGTAAACGTATGTGCGGGATTTTATATCTTTTTAACCAGTTCTCAGAATTGAAATCGGATGACACCGATGAACTCACAACGCCGGTATTCTCTTAAGAAGACCTTCACCGCAGTTGCGTTTTATCGAGGATGGAAGTTAATTTTTGGGCATTCTTAATAAATTAAATAAAAATTATGTGTGACATAATTTTTATTTAGGTGGTGGTTAATTTCTCCAAAGAGAAGTTGGAGGTGGGGCCCACCCCCACATAACCTCACATGGGAGGATATTATGTGGTGGGGTCCACATGAGCATCAAACTCCTTAACTCCCCTTGAACCCCCCTTTAACTCTTGAACTCCCAATTAATGGTGGAGCCTTTCCTCCTTCCCTCTTAATGTGCCAACTCACTCTCTCAATTTATTAACTAAGCTTGAAATTAATTAATTGGCTCTTCCATTTTGAATTATTTTGAATTCATTATGGGAGAATAATAATATGTGTTATATTATTATGGTTGGCATATTTTTCCTTGGTTGGGGAGAATTAGTGGAGATTTGGGAAAACCATTAGGGGAATAATATCCACTCGACGAAGAACACCATCTCCAACGAAGAACGACGACGCGTATCTTTTCTTTCCAACCAGGGAAAGAAAGGGAAGACGTCGTCTGTAAAGAATATCGCCAATGACAATGTCATCCCCTCTGATGTTGATGGAACGATGTTCGTCTCCTACAACGTCCGTCTTCTACGACTTGTCAACATTCAATGACAAAATATGAGGTAGAGGGTTTTGATTATTTTAATGTATAAATTGTACCCTCATTCCTCATTGTTTGTTTGGGATTGATGATTGCCACTTGTAACCACCTAATGCAGAGGGTGCGGGCCGAACCAACATGGCCTGAAGCCCATCCATTGGTTTTTGTTGATTGACGTCGGAGGCGAAGCCGAAAGGGCGCGGTACCGTCACACCGCGCCGGAGAAGAACTAGGGGGAGGAAGAGGTGGTGGCGTCGGCGACCGGAGGCGGCAACGGCAGCGGCAACGGCAGCGGTGGTCGCACACCGGCCGCGAGGAGGGAGACCGGCGACCGCTCGGGCCGCCCGGACCACGGGACAACCGGCCAGCCGATATGGTTGGTCCGTGTGTAGGAGCCATGGTGCACGAAGGCACCGCATGGAGGGAGACTGCGGCCCGCAACCGCGGGCTGCTCTGCAGGAAGAACCGGTCAGCCGCCTGCCAGCCGGGCTGGAAAACCATGGCGCCCACAGGTACTGGGTGGGGGAGGATGTGGCCGGCATCCACAGGCCGCTCGGCTGGGGGAACGGGCCGGCCGCCTGCCAACCAGGCTAGAGAACCACGGTTCCCACAGGCGCCGCGTGAGGAGAACCATGGCCTGCAACGTGGGCCCCGTGCATCGGGTTGAACTGGACGGCTACGGTCGGCCGGGCAGAGGGGGAGGCGGCACCACTTGGCACCACCGGGCGAACCGGACCGGCCCGCAACGCGGGTCGGGTCCTTTGGTGGGCCACGACCCACCGGTCTGAGCCGACCCCCAGTCAGGTCGGACCCGCCGAGCCGCGTCGGGCCGACCCGCCATCCCACTGGGCTTGACGGGTCGGGCCCGTCTTCGCTTAAATGTGAATATCTTCTAGACCGCACGTCTGATCGACACACCATCTACGGCACTGGGACCCTCACGATGAGGCGGTCCTTTTGCGATAATTTATGTGATTTTCGGACAAATTGGGAAAACGAATGTTTTTGGATCGAGCATAAATTCAACTGAGCTCCTGGAACGGAAATGTCAATAACTCTTAGACCGGTCGTCCGATTGACGGGTCATCTATCGCGTTGAGTTTCTTATGATGAGATGGAACTACGGGATACATCAAATCCAGACCTCATTGATGTTCCAACACTTGGCTTGAGGAGCGGACCCTCCTGGAATCGAGCATGCTTTGTGCGGGAACCCTAGAGCTGACTGCGACGACTATTATACCGGAATCCTACATGGGTTCGACAGCGATTATTACTGAACCAAAATCCTTTGTGGGTTTAACAGTGATGACTAATCTACCGGGATCCTCCATGGGTTCGACTGTTCGGGCTTCTGTTCCTATATCCTGTGTGGGTCTAGCATAGTAGTTAGTCCTGTATCCTGTGTTTCTCTAACAGCTTAGCTGGTCCTGTATCCAGTGTGGGTCTGACTGCTCAGATAAATCAGTGACTACATTTGATCATCTCTATCACTCTATGAAAGATGTATACCTATGTGAGCTGAGTCTTGACTTTCAATCATTTATCTTCGAGGTGATTGAATTTACTTCCTGTGTGAACTAGTTTGTGCTTGGGCTCGAGATTTAGAGCCGAACTGTCATAGATAACTTAGGTATATGTATGGGAATATACCTAAGTAGGGTTGGTTGATACTTCGTGATTGTATCTTTCTTCTATGGTTTATTTTTCGTGGATTCTGGGAGACCTTTGGGGGGTATCAGGGTCTCTACTGAGTATCATTATACTCACCCCTACATGGGTTATCCCTACACTTCATTGTGTTGGTTGCAGACAATGGACAACACTGATCGAGGTAGAGAGAGTTGTAGAGCTGGATGGTACCTGGAGGTGGACCACTTGGCGAGATGTACACGGAGTGGACGGATGGACCTGGGGTGTTGAGGAGGCCATCTTTACCCACCCTTCAGGTGAGAATTCCAGAGGATGACTCAGTAGTTGTTGTTTTGCCTTTCTACAGTTGTACTAGCTTTTCAGTTGTTGTACTTTACTTTTACGCTTGTATTTCTGGCCCCTTTTCTTTCATCAATTCCTTTTGTATACAGTTTTACTTAGTGTTTACTTCAAGTTTCATACTCTGTGGTTTTTTTACTTATTAAAGGTAATTCCTTTCCTTTTTATCGGGATTACGCCTTGGGTGCTTGTCACTAGCCCCAAGCCTATGGAAGGCGGGCTTGGGGTAATCACGGCATGGGCCGCGAGGACGGATCATGACAATTGTGGATAGAATATAGGTTGTTTTCAGGGCTTTTAGTGGATCTTATACCTTGGAGTAACTAAACCATATATGATATAAGTCTATGTTACTAGGTATAGTACTATTATTATTGGTTTCTTCATTTATGGTTGGATTATTTTACCAAATATGGTGTATTTTTATGTTAATTGATGGTTTATGTGTTTTTAATCTTGGAAAAAGGTAGCAAGGGGAATGTGTTCATCCATAATTATTGGATCATAGGGATAACATAACAATTATGTTGTTTCTTGTGTTCAATATTTTGGTTACAAGGTAGGGATGGGTCATTTAAAGTGTCAATAACATATTAAATAAAGTTTACCTATATAACATCTTTGTTTCACTCTTCTTGACCAAACCATAGTTATCGACAATTACTGTGATATATTGTGAATGTTATTTGATCCTATCAGAGATCTTACCTGACTCAATAATTGGGATGTTTGGATAGACTCAATCCTAGATATGTGATACCCTTGTATCATATTGTGTATATTTATGATAGAGGGGTTTGTTCTAGTTACTTTCTACCCTAAATGTGGTATTTTTACCTATGATATAAATGAGTTATGATTTGTGTGTTTGGTATTTGTAGATATATTACTCTTTGGTGACCTCATACTAAGAACTAGGAGGGTGGAGATGTAAACTACCTAGCAGTAGTGGAGTCCAAGTTTCATGAAGCACTTTTCCGCCTATTTATTAGTCAATCAGAGATAGTTTTCTTTAGATATTGCAATCTATGGGGCATGAGATTCTAAGGGATGATTTAACCACGTTAAACTTCACTCATGAGTTCTAGATATATAATCCATCACTATTTGTGGGTGGGGGTGGACTATTGGCAGCCATGTTTTGGATAGAGTCTATGAGAACTATTTTTTATCACCAAAATACACCACCTAAGAGGTAGGTGAAGTTGAAAGTATATATGATTTTAGGAAAAATGAACCATAGTGGGATAATATATTCTAGCTTTACTATTATATAAGGATGACTAAGAAGAACTTATATTTTTTTTAGAACTTCATTCAATACTCAAAGGGATAAAAAATCAAGGAGTTCATGAATTTTATACAAGGTGTATACTGATAATGGATTATATCACCAACTTTAATGATCTATTGTGTTTTCACCTTCATTGATGGGTGAAGATAATATCAAGGTGAAGTATTTTTAAAATTTCCTAAGGTATTTTATTTGATCCTAGGTAAATATATTTCAACTGAAATCTTTATTTGAGGATGTGAATTAAGACATCATTATGGACTGAAAATAAACTGAGGGTATATCATCAGGGAATTAGGATTATTTTATTGTGGTTGGGAGTGGTTCCTTGGGTAAATGGAAGTATATTATTGGGGAGTCTATCCAAGGAAACAATAAGAAGAATATTCAGGGTTGGGGTTTTTCACATTCTTTTATAGGGAATTAATCGATCGAGTATTATCAGTGTATCCAATATGTTAATATTAATAAATATTATGATAGGTTCCTTAAGGAGTGTAAATCTAGTGGGGATTGGGGGTATATGTAAAGGTACAATGGAATTTTAGCATGTTTGGTTAATGGGAATAGTTCTAGTTAGACCTGGGATTTAGGGGAAGGTCCAATAATATAGCATTAGTTGGGTTGTTTGGGATCTTCTGGGCGTTTAAGTTGGGGAGGAGGTCATGGTTCCCAAATTTAGGGGTAGCAAAACTAGCAGGGTGATATCCCTCAAGGGAGTTAGGTGATAGGAACTCAAGTTCATGGATGAGGCCATATTTATTTCATCAAGTATAATCCTATTGTGTAAGGTTGGGAGTTTTCTATATATTAGGGTATGGTTCTAATGGAATTGACCCTATCATCTATTTTATTTGATATGGGTGTGTCACACTCATTCATATCTTCTCATATAGTTAGTGGTTTAAAAATTTTCTAGAGTATATATATGGGGTGTTTCTTATTATATGCACATAGCAGTGAAATCAGAGGGTGTACAAAAATATAAAAATTCAACTATTCTAGTCATTGGATGTATGATTCTTTTGGACTTATTAATGTTTAAGATTTTCAGTTTCAATGTGATCCTACGGATGGATTGGTTGACTCCTTATAGAGAGTATATATACTATTA
This sequence comes from Viscum album, assembly GCA_963277665.1. Classification (NCBI taxonomy): domain Eukaryota; kingdom Viridiplantae; phylum Streptophyta; class Magnoliopsida; order Santalales; family Viscaceae; genus Viscum; species Viscum album. Next base: position 273,519,871 of record OY728142.1, on the reverse strand, counting down.
TTACTAGAAAGTATTGTTCGCTTCTATATAGGGTGGTTGTTATACCTAATTTGGTGAGTAGGATTTGTGGGGAGGCTATTTGGGACTTGAACATCAGGGTAATCATGACCTGGTTAACTAGAATTTCTTTGAAAGGCGAGGAGACATTATAGGTGGTTTTCCAACAATATTTTATTAGTTATAAGATGTGTGTCTTGGGGATTTATCAAGGTTTCCACCTAATAATGAGATTAAGTTAACGATCAACCTTATGCTTAGCACAGACCCATATCCATTTCACCTTAGATGATGTATTTGATAGTTCTTCAATAGATAATGGATAAATAAGATGATTTAATGGTGAATGGATTTATTCACCAAATCATTTCTCCTTGGGGTGCTCTAATATTTTTTTCTAGGAAGGTGGAAAATTTGTTGCTTTTATATGTGTATCACACTACAAAAAATACCATATTTGTAGTGGTTTTTTAGAAGTGGTTGTGCAAAACCCCCTCTAAAGTTTTTAGCATTTTTTCTTTGTAATATTTGATTGGATTTTAGAGGTAGTTGTGTAAAAATCACCATAAATTTAATAATTAGTGGCTCTATTTGTTTGGTTGGATTTTAGAGGTGTTATATATATATATAGTATTCATCTAGATATATATTAGAGGATATATATATATAGAATCAAAATTGTTTTTTAAATGAAATAGTGGGGGTTCACAACCCCCTCTAATCTATTAAAATGGAGGGGGTCATGAACTGTCGTTAATACCTTAGAATAGAGGGGGGTTTCAACCCCTTCTAATTTAAGAAATTAGTGGGGGTTATGAACCCCCTTTAATTTATTTCATTAGAGATGGTTTTCAACCCCCCCAATAATTTATGAAATTGGAGGGGGTTCATGAACTGTCGCTAATACCTTTTATTATAGGGGTTTTTAAGCCCCCCACCCTTAATTTTTTTTAAATAAATCTCATATAAATTCAACTTTTATAATATATATGTGGATGTGGACGTGTGTGTACACACACACAGGGAGACATATATATTACACAAAAACATTATACAAATGTATTTAAATGTATTATAAACATATATATAAAGACATTATATAAATACTATAAATAAATACATATACATATAAAAAATTTATACATATATAAATATTTTAATACTGAAAGCGCGGCCGATTGTCGCCTATCGACCGTTCAAGGTTCCGGTGCTCTGCTAATTTGTATAGAAGCACTCGGGTCGAATCCTCGGCGATGGTACAATTTTTTATAGTTGATTGTTCTTGATTTGTGTTTTGATTTGGGGGTTTGTTTGCAGAGCTTTAATTGAATTGATTTATTGATTAATATTGATTTAACAATTTGATAAATATTGGGGTGAGTTCATCATTAGGTAGTTAAGCTTGTGATATCCTTGAGCTTTGCTTTATATTGCATTAAATTAACACTCATGTCACAAGTTGACATTGATTGGAATTCCCAATTGTTAAGGCTTTCATTCAAGCCTTGACTTAACTCAGGGTTCTAATATTAATCATATCTTGTTTATGGTAGCATATTTATGGTTCCAATAATCCATGGAAACCACATATTAAACAAAACAAGTCATTAATCCATGACATGCTAAGTCCAACATAAGCAATGTTAATTCAAAGAATACACATCGAGCAAAAGCTCTCCATCGCTTAACATACCTAAATTATAACTCACCCCAATGAGAGATTTACTCATCCATTAGGATGGTTATTAATCTGGTAGGGATGTTTATAGTATTAGGGTATGATAAGAAGAAGAAGAATAATTGAACAAGAAAAGAGTGGTGTGCCGAACACACACACGAACTACAAAGAACGTGAATGAAACACGTGTTTTGATTGAATAAGAAATCACTTAAAGGAAATGGTTTTAAGATTGATTTTTAACAATTAAGAAACTATTAATATTAAACTACAGAAGGTGTATGATAATTAGAAGTGATGAAGGAGAAACTTTCATTAAAACTCAAAAGAAATTACAAGTACACTAAAACAATTACAAAGGAAAGAGCATGAAATACATGGAAAGAAATGAAGGAGGAAAGGTTTCTCAAGTAAAAAATTGAGTATGTTAGATCCTCCCAATCCCTTGGCAATGACTTGGTCTTTCCAATATATCCTCTTAAGTTCCAAAGTGCCAACCTCTTGCAAGGAGAAGAGGGGAGTGTATTTATAGCCAAAGGTAGTGGACTGTTTTCATTCCCAAACATCCCCTCACGTTGGACCGCCAATTTGACCTTTCAGACAGCTGAATATCGAGATATATCCTTCTTAAATATTGTAGATATGGATGTGGTCTAGCCACCCTCAAAGTTTGGCTGTCATTGGACTTTTGTGTCCAAAGTTATGTCCGTATTACTAAAAACTTTTCTACTGTCCAATTTTATCCAGAAAGTTTCCATGGCCTAAATGTGAAAGCATTTATGGCTATGGAGATGCCTTCAAATCCGACCATTTCTTCTGGAAAGTTGATCCTCCATATCTTATCTTTCACACCACAAAATATGAGCTTCTTTGGAAAATTTTATAAGTTTAAAAGTCAATAATGGTGGGCTGATTTAAAATCCCGGACAAAATGGTGGGCTTGATTTCAATGGATCCATTGGGTCCCAAAATGGTAGAGTTGGGACTTTAAATTTTAATAAATGACTCCTTAGGAAATTACCGAGCTTGAAAAAGAATATCCACTCATTTGGTCTAGGAAATGGAGCCCAGTAATGAAATCTTCAAGGCTGGTCCAGAAATTAGGCAGATCTGGTGGGTCATCTTGTGTGGTCCATATGGCCCTTCAAGTGGCCGAATTAGCCAATGCTCCAGTTGAGTGATTTATAGGAAATTGAATTTAGAACCCTAAAAGACAAGAATCACACAATTTGGATTAGTAGGGTGAGATTTATATTTAAAATACTAAACATACATTAATCTGTATTATTTGAAACAATACTCCAAAATAATATTTAATATTAAAGCATGAGTATTTCACATAAGTTATGCACATTTAATTGAAAATCAGTAGAGGTAGTATATAAAATTATATTAATAAATGAATAACATCAACTCCCCCACACTTAATATTGTGCATGTCCTCATGTGCAATAAACACAAAAGAAAATCAAAACAAAACCATATTCATTCACCAACAAATATTAAAATTTTGTCTTCACCAATCAGGGGAGGTTTAGACTATTTCACTCATCCATATTGAATTCCATCACAAATTTGGTTCACGATAATGCATCAGAAACAATTAATTTTTTCATGTTCAAGATTTGAATTGGAAAATGTAGGCACTCAAAACTTACTCCTCTCAAGATGATAAAAATGTATTTTAGGAGGTTCACTCATTCACCAACAAAAAGTGAAAATCAAGAGTTTGTAAGAGCTCTCAGCTTCCATTCCCAAATCTAATGTGTACAAGAATCAAGAGGTCTTTTAAGGAGTTTTTCAGTTGCTATGGGATGGTAGGTATATAATGTCCAAAGGAAAAGAGGGGTTAAAACACCAACATGGAAAAATCAATGCACATTTTTTTTTGAAATTTGATTTGAAAGGAAATAGAAACACATATTTACAAGGGCATGAATGTGTGATGAATAAAAAGTGAGGGAGATAGAAAATGGAATAGGGTGAGATGATGGAATATGTACAACATGGAAGACTTCCAATAATGACACAATACAAGATGATTCAAGTGTTCTTTTTTTCTCTTTTTGCTCTTTTTTTTCGAAAGTTGTGCTTGAAACAAGTCTCACAGTCATCTCCCAACCCATTCTTGATCTCTTCATGGAACTAATTTTAGTAGTTATAACACGATCAAAGGTTGATGATGAATGATTTTTGACCCACCCAAGACACAACCCATTCCTTTTTTTCATTTTTTTTAATATAATTTTTTTCATTTTTTTGAACACTTTTCAATGACTTTTGTACAAATGAAAATTACACATATACACCCCAAAGCTCACAGAATTACAACCTCTCCCCCACACTTGAATGGATGCTTGCCCTCAATCATATGATGACACATTGGAAATCAATGAAAGTACGCCCAAAAATGAAGTCCATTCCCCCCACACGTAAATTTCAATAAATTGTACAATGAAAATCCATGAAGATGTTGGGTGGGACAAGGTATTAGTATTGTAATGTGGCTATCAAAAGAAAGGTTTTCATAGGCTCAAAGGGGATTTCAAAAGTAGGATCAATGTAAGGGTAATGGGAGGCTATTTGGCTATTCTGATTCTCATGTGGCTTAGAAAATGCCTCTATCATATTAATGCACACAAAAGATGGAAATTCAGCTCAAAGGTCCACAAACTCAAGACTCACAATCAGTGGTGAAGACACACAATGAAAAAGATGGCCATATATGACCTTGGCATGAAGGCTAATGTTATTCCTCACGGTATGGGAGAATCATTTTCCACCAAAAATTGTTCATTCAAAATGATTGTTATTGACACAAAATTGTTTACCCAAGTTTGAGATAAAAATTCAATATATTTGAGTTTAAAACAAGCCTTTTGACTCCCCAAAATGGTTGGACAGAATTTCAATATTGGATGATGAGTAATTATGACACCCCTTTTTTTAATTTCCATTTTTTTAATTAATTTTTTTTAAATTTTTTTATTTTTAATGACACATCCACACAAAAGGGAAAATAGAAAAAAGGTTGTGGAAGAATGTTGTAAAAAAATGAGAGGGAGAGAGGAAGAAGAAGAAATAGAGAGAAGAAGAGAGGGAAGAGAGATTGAGAGAGAGAGAGAGTTGAAGGGAAAGAGGTGCCCCCTGGTTTGGATTTGGTGGGTCATCATTTCCATCTAGTGGTGTGTCAATGGATGTCGATGTGGAACCTGAAGTTAATGGCCTATCATGGTGATGCTTTAACCGGTGTCCATTTACTGTGAATGTTCTTTTTGAAGAAGGGTTTTGGACTTGCACTGCACCAAATGGGTAAACATTAGTAATAATAAAAGGTCCATCCCAACGAGAATTGAGCTTACCTGGGTGAAGTCGAAATCGAGAATTGAAGAGCATTACCTTTTCACCTTCATGAAATACCTTTAAAAGAATGTGCTTGTCATGGAGTGACTTTGCCTTTTCTTTGTAGAGAATGGAGTTCTCATACGAATCGAGTCGATGCTCCTCCAATTCAGTCAACTGCAACAATCTTTCTTCACCAGATTTTTCACAATCAAAATTACAAGTTTTGATAGCCCAAAATGACTTTTGTTTGATTTCAACTGGTAAATGACAGGCTTTACCAAAAACTAGCCTAAATGGAGACATCCCAATGGGTGTCTTATAGGCTGTTCGATAGGCCCAAAGTGCTTCACCAAGTTTATCAGGCCAGTCTTTTCTTGTGGGCTTAACAATTCATTCAATCACTCTTTTCACTTCTCTGTTAGAAAGTTCAGCCATTCCATTTGTTTGAGGGTGATATGAAGTGGATGTTTTATGTACAACCCCATTCTTTTTCAAAAGTGACTCCATGGTTCTATTACAGAAATGAGTTCCTAAGTCACTTATCAAAGCACGTGGTGTTCCGAATCGATGGAAGATATGGGTTTTGAGGAACTCACTCACAGTTTGAGCATCATCTTTCCTAGTGGGTTTGGCCTCGACCCACCTAGAAACATAGTCAACAGCATGGAGAATGTAGGATAATCCATTGGAAGGGGGAAAAGGTCCCATGAAATCGATGCACCAAACATTGAAAATCTCACAGAAGATTAATGGCTTTTGAGGAATTTCGTTTCTTTTGGAAATTGTGCCAATCTTTTGGCACATGGGACATGATTGACAGAACTTGTGTGAGTCCTTGAAGAGTGAAGGCCAAAAGAATCTAGAATCTAGGACCTTTCGAGAAGTCATTTGTGGTCCAAAGTGGCCACCTCCTAGCATTGAGTGGCAGAGTTCCAAGATGGAGGATTGTTCAGTTTCATCAACACATCTCATAATTACCATGTCAGCCCCAGTTTTCCAAAGTTTATTATCTTCCCAAAAATAATTCTTTGAATCACTTTTCATATTTTCTTTTTATTCTTTTGAAAAATATTCAGGGAAAACACCAGAAACCAAGTAATTGACAATTGGGGCATACCATGGTATCTTTGGAGTGAGAGATGAGAGGTGTTCAGTTGGAAATTCAGGATCAATTATTTCAGAATGAGAAGAATTAGAAATTCTACTCAGGTGTTCAGCCACAGGGTTTTCTTTTCCAGGTTTATCTTTTATCACAAGGTCAAACTCTTGGAGCATTAAAATCCATCTTATTAGCCGAGGTTTGGAATCACTTTTCTTAAGTAAGAACTTTAATGCTGAGTGGTCTGTGAAGATGATGATTTTGGCACCTAAGAGATAGGGTCGGAATTTATCCAAGGCAAAAACCACAGCTAAAAGTTCTTTTTCAGTCACAGTGTAGTGTGATTGAGTTTCATCCAATGTTTTTGAGGCATAAAAGATGACATGAGGAATGTTTTCTCTTCTTTGACCAAGAACAGCCCCAATGGCCCTATCAGAAGCATCACACATCAATTCAAATGGTTAGGACCAATCTGGGGGTTGGATTATTGGAGCAGATGTGAGAGAAGATTTGAGTTCAATGAAGGCTCTCTTGCAAGCCTCATCAAAATTGAATGTGACATCACTTTGAAGTAAACGAGTGAGTGGGAGGGAAATCGTGTTGAAGTTCTGAAAGAATCACCGATAGAAACCGGCATGACCATGGAAGGACCGAATGTCTCGAACTGATTTGGGTTCAGGAAGTGATTGGATCACCTCAATTTTGGCTGGATCAACTTGTATACCCTCTTGAGAAATTATGTGCCCTAGAACAATCCCATTTGAAACCATAAAGTGACATTTTTCAAATTTCAGCACAAGGTTGCACTTGACACACTTTTGAAGGTCCAAAGAGAGTGAATGTAAGCAAGATTCAAATGACTCGCCATAAATGGTAAAGTCATCCATGAATACCTCCATGCAATTATTAATGAATTCAGAAAAGATACTCATTATACACTGCTGGAATGTTGCAGGAGCATTACAAAGGCCAAAAGGCATTCGCCTATAGGCATAGGTTCCAAAGGGGCAAGTGAATGTGGTATTTTCTTGGTCTTGAGGTGCGATTGGAATTTGGAAGTAGCCGATGTAACCATCAAGAAATAAATAGTGTTACTTTCTAGAAAATATCTCAAGCATTTGGTCAAGGAAAGGAAGTGGGTAGTGATCTTTTCGTGTTTCAGCATTCAATTTGCGATAATCGATGCACACACGCCATTTGTTTTTCACTCAAGTTGTGACCACTTCTCTATGTTCATTTGTGACAACTGTTATCCCGCCCTTCTTAGGAACGACTTGAATTGGACTAACCCATTCACTATCAGAAATTTTTTAGATAATACCAGCTTGAAGAAGATTGGTAATCTCTTCCCTAACTACCTCATGTATGAGTGGATTGAGTCTTCTTTTAGGTTTCCTAATTGGTTTGGATGATTCCTTTAGATGGATGTGATGCATGAAAAGGGCAGGGTTGATTCCTGGAATATCCTCTAGGGTCTAACCTATGGAATTTTTGTTTTCCTCTAACACTTGAACAAGTTGGGACTCCTCAGTTTCAGAAAGTGAAGCAGAGATAATGACAGGGTAGGAGGTATCATGGAAAGGAATGCATACTTGAGGTGTGAAGGAAGTAGTTTTAGATCAGTTTCAGCCTTGATTTGAGACCTAGACAAGTTAGGAGCAGGAGAAGGGATTCCAGATGGTTTTGGGTCATTTTCCTCAACACTGTCCATGGTGGATCAGTAGAGATCAGAGTTGATGTGGGATTCAAGGGAATTTTCAAGTTCACTTTGATTGATGGAGTCTAAGAATGAAAGGTCAACATCAAATTCTCTATTTATAACTTGGTTAATCATTGAGAAGATTTCACAGTCTCCAATATCATTAGAACATGATGGACATGAAGAAATGGAGGTGAGTTGACTCTCAGAAGTTTCATCAGATGCATGAATAGAGAATGCAGAGTGATTCTCTGATGGGTATCGCATGGCTTGAAAAATGTTGAACTTGACCACTTGGTCACCAAATTCCATGGATAAGATTCCGGAATAGACATCGATCTTGGTTCTAGAAGTCATGAGGAATGGTCTTCCTAGAATTAGGGGAGATCGAGAAGAGGTCGTCTCACCTTCCTTGTCAATGACATAGAAATCAGCTGGGAAGATAAGATCATTGACCCGAACAAGAACATCCTCAATTATCCCCTCAGGACTGGCAGTTCTTCGATTAGCTAATTGAATGACAACACCTGTTGGGTGCAAGGTACCTAGACCAAGGTTGGAGAAAATGGATTTGGGCATGACATTTATTGAGGCTCCAAGGTCTATGAGTGCATCATCAAAGTTGGAACTCCCTATTTGACATGGAACCGTGAAGGTCCCTGGATCTTTTCACTTCATGGGAATGGACTGTTGGGTTGAAACATTTTCAATGTTCCTATGTTGCCTCTTATGGGTGCACAATTCCTTAAGAAACTTGGCATACTTAGGGATTTGTTTGATGGCATCTAAGAGAGGGATGTTCACTTCAAAATGTCTAAACATGTCAATCATTTCAGGATCAGGTTCAAAGGACTTCTTAGGCTTGGAGATGGCTTGAGGAAAAGGAATTGGGTTCCTTAGAGGAATGGAAGGAGGTGAAGGAGTGGATTCAAGTTCCTTTTCCAGCTTTTTGTTCTTTTCATTTTCTAGATCAACATCGAAAGGGGAGGTAGATGAATCAGTATGGGGCATAGCAATTTGCTTTCCCGATCTAAGTGCAATTGCACTTACATTACCCTTAGGGTTGGGTAATGGTTGAGCTGGGAGTTGGGATGACTTGGATGGTTTTTGCTGGCTAAGGTGGGATGCAAGTTGACCTATTTGGGTTTCAATGTTCTTGAGGCTAGAACGGGTGAAGGAAGCAAGATCCTCTACAGCACTTTCCCATGGTTGTTTAGAAGAAGAGGCTTGACCCAAATTGGGTTGGCCTTGATTTTGGTTCTTGGGAAAGCAATTGTATTGGGTGGGGAATTGGGAAGGCTCGTTAGGATAGTGGAATCCAGGAGGAGGATTGTTCCTTTGGGGTTGAGGAACAAAAGGATAAGGTTGATGGATGTTACCACCACTTTGACCATATTGGAATTGGTTTGGATTTTGATGAGGGAACTGAGGAGGATGAGAAATGGGATTACCATACCTCAGAGGTGGGTTAAAGGTAGAAGATAAGGGCTCAGAGTGGGGTTGGTTGAAGTTTCTAACAAACTGACCTGATTGTTGAGGGTTGAAGTTTCGCTGAGCATATGCCACATTGAGCTCCATTGTACTAGATGAATCAGATGGATTATCTTGAAGTTGTGGACATGTTTCAGTCGGATGAGTTGGTGAGTTGCAGATTCCACAGTTCTTGACAGGCCCAGTGAAAAGAGATTGTTGAGGATAGGAGTTTGGGGCTTTGGAAGCCACATCTAGTTGACGCACAAGACTTGTAAGTTCACTCATCCACTCAGTAATTTTGTTGGGCTCTATGGATTGATTCTCTTGGGCTTGTTTCACTTGAGCATGTTCTCGAGTATGGAATTGTTGCGTGTTTGCAGCCATGTTGCTTATGAGTTCTCGTGCAGCTGCAGGAGTTTTGTCAACAAGAGCACCGCCACTTGCGGCATCAATGAGAGTTCGCTCCATAGCCAATAACCCCTCATAGAAGTATTGGATCAGGAGTTGGTCAGGGATTTGATGGTGTGGACAAGTTGCCACAAGCTTTTTGAACCTCTCCCAATACTCATGGAGTGATTCATTAGGGAATTGACGGATGCCGCTTATTTCCTTTCGGATAGAAGTTGTTCGGGAAGCGGGAAAGAACTTCTCAAGGAAAAGTCTCTTCATGTCAACCCATGAGATTATGTAACCAGGTGGGAGGTATTAGAGCCAAGACTTGGCAGAATCCGCTAGGGAAAAGGGGAAAGCTCTAATCTTGATTTGTTCTTCAAAAACCCCTTGAGGTTTAATGGTTGAGCAGACCACTTGGAACTCTTTGAGGTGAAGATGAGGATCCTCACCAGCTAGCCCATGGAAATGAGGAAGAAGATGAATCAAACCTGATTTGAGTTCGAAATCAGCCTCTATGTTTGGATATTGAATACCAAGAGGTTGGTAATTCATATCGGGGGCAGCGAGTTCTTTAAGGGTCGGTTCCCTAGGATTGGCCATGTCTAAATCAATTGGTCTAGGAATGAGTGGGTCTTGGTTGTTTTGATTGTCCCTAAGGTTCCTCCTATTTTGGAGAATAGTGCGCTCAATATCAAGATCAAACAAATCCAAGGGATTTTTTGGGAGGCTACAGGGCATCAAGAGCAGAGTAAGACTTGAAGATGATGGAGGGTTTTTCTCTGTGTAATTTTTTTTTGATATTTTTTTTGTGGGTTATTTGATTTTTTTGGTCTTTTTTTCAAAAATCAAAAACTATCAACTACAATTATGCACCATCCCCGACAACGGCCCCTTTTGAAAGCGCAGCCGATTGTCGCCTATCGACCATTCAAGGTTCTGGTGCTCTTCTAATGTGTATAGCAGCACTCGGGTCGAATCCTTGGCGATGGTACAATTTTTTATAGTTGATTGTTTTTTATTTGTGTTTTGATTTGGGGGTTTGTTTGCGGAGATTTAATTGAATTTATTGATTGATTAATATTGATTTAACAATTTGATAAATATTGGGGTGAGTTCATCATTAGGTATTTAAGCTTGTGATATCCTTGAGCTTTGCTTTATATTGCATTAAATTAACACTCATGTCACAAGTTGACATTGATTGGAATTCCCAAGTGTTAAGGATTTAATCCAAGCCTTGAATTAACTCAGGGTTCTAATCTTAATCATATCTATTTTATGGTAGAATATTTATAGTTCCAATAATCCATGGAAACCACATATTAAACAAAACAAGTCATTAATCCATGACATGCTAAGTCCAACATACGCAATGTTAATTCAAAGAATACACATCGAGCAAAAGCTCTCCATCGCTTAACATACCTAAATTATAACTCACCCCAATGAGAGATTTACTCATCCATTAGGATGGTTATTAATCTGGTAGGGATGTTTATAGTATTAGGGTATGATAAGAAGAAGAAGAAGAATTGAACAAGAAAAGAGTGGTGTGCCGAACACACACACGAACTACAAAGAACGTGAATGAAACACGTGTTTTGATTGAATAAGAAATCACTTAAAGGAAATGGTTTTAAGATTGATTTTTAAAAATTAAGAAACTATTAATATTAAACTACCGAAGCTGTATGATAATTAGAAGTGATGAAGGAGAAACTTGCATTAAAACTCAAAAGAAATTACAAGTACACTAAAACAATTACAAAGGAAAGAGCATGAAATACATGGAAAGAAATGAAGGAGGAAAGGTTTATCAAGTAAAAACTTGAGTATGGTAGATCCTCCCAAGACCTTGGAAATGACTTGGTCGTGCCAATATATCCTCTTAAGTGCCAAAGTGCCAACCTCTTGCAAGGAGAAGAGGGGAGTGTATTTATAGCCAAAGGTAGTGGATTGTTTTCATTCCCAAACTTCCCCTCAAGTTGGACCGCAATTTGACCTTTCTGACAGCTGAATCTCGAGAGATATCCTTCTTAAATATTGTAGATATGGATTTGGGCTAGTCACCCTCAAAATTTGGCTGTCATTGGACTTTTTTGGCCAATGTTATTGTCGTATTACTAAACACTTTTCTACTGTCCAATTTTATCTAGAAAGTTTCCATGGCCTAAATGTGAATGCATTTATGGCTATGGAGATGCCTTCAAATCAGAACCATTTCTTCTGGAAAGTTCATCCTCCATATCGTATCTTTCACACCTCAAAATATGAGCTTCTTTGGAAATTTGGATAAGTTTAAAATTCAATAATGGTGGGCTGATTTAAAATCCCGGACAGAATGGTGGGCTTGATTTCAATGGATCCATTGGGCCCCAAAATGGTAGAGTTGGGCCTTTAAATTTTAATACATGACTCCTTAGGAAATTCCCGCATGAAAAGAATATCCACTCATTTGGGCTAGGAAATTGAGCCCAGTAATGAAATCTTCAAGGCTGGTCCAGAAATTAGGCAGATCCGGTGGGTCATCTTGTGTGGTCCATATGGCCCTTCAAATGGCCGAATTAGCCAATGCTCTAGTTGAGTGATTTGTAGGAAATTGAATTTAAAACCCTAAAAGACAATAATCACACAATTTGGATTAGTAGGGTGAGAGTTATATTTAAAATACTAAACAGACATGAATCTGTATTATTCGAAACAATACTCCAAAATAATATTTAATATTAAAGCATGAGTATTTCACATAAGTTATGCACATTTAATTGAAAATCAGTAGAGGGAGTATATAAAATGATATTAATAAATGAATAAAATCAAATACAAAATATTTATGTAATTATAAATTTTTTTATTCAAACATATAAAATTTATATATGGTTTTATAAATACCATATTTTTATATTATGATTTATATTATACATATATTATATTAAATACATTTTTATAGTATATTTTGGTATAAATACATTTATATTATAATAAGTATACATATAAATAAAATATAAAAAATTAAATATATATATATATATATTATTATATATTTATATTTTATATATTATATTGTAAATATTATATTATATATAAGTTTATTTATATTATATAATTATTTTATATGTATTCCAGTATACCATATTAATTTTAAATTGATTTAGTGTATATATATATATATACCATTTAATAATATTATATATTTTTAATTATATGATTGTATCTAATTGTATTTATATGTATACATAAATATAATTGTACAATTTTATGTACATTAATATATATTTATTTGTATAAATTGTATTTCATATAATATTAATTATATATAAAATAAAAGCATAAATATATTATATAAATTTATATAAAAAATAAATCATATCAAAACCAAAGCTTGTAATTTTTTTAATTTATATTACAATAATAATAAATATATTTATGAATAATATTTTTATGAAGTTATATTATATATAATTAATATTATATGATATAAAATTTATACAAATATATATATATAAATGAACACAATATTATACAATTATATTTATTAAAATGTATATATATATATATATATATTAATGTACATAATCTTACACAATTATGTTTATTCAAATACATATATATTAATGTGCATAATAATAAATATATGTATTGAAATAAATTATATAATTATTTTTATAAATTGTATTTAATATAATATTAATTATATATTTGTATAAATTTTATTTCATATAAAATTATATAAATATTGGTATAAATTTTATTTAATATATAATATTTTTCTAAAGTGTGTTTCATAAAATATTAATTATATAAAATATAATACAATTTATACAAATATTTATATATTAATTTACATAATACTAAATATATTTATTGAAATACGTTATATAAATATATTTTTAAAGACATAATATAAATATATTAAATAAATACTTATATATGTATTATATAAATAAACATGTATATAATATATAAATATGTACTTAATTTATAAATAATTTACCTAAATATAATTTATAAATATATAAATATATGTGAATATACATAACATGAATATAATTACAAAATATATACTCAAATGTTTGTAAATACACATATAAAATATATATATTAAATAAATGTATAAATTTAATATAATATAAATGTATTATGATATAAATACATAAATTTATAATATAAAAATGTATATATTAATTTAAATAATTATATATGTATTTAGATTTTATTGAAATAATATTTATTTTCATTAGTTTTGGAATATATATAAATTCATTAATATGTATGTATATTAATAAAAACATATCGACATAGTGGTACAGGCGTTTCGGGTGTAGAGAGGAGGCTTTGGTTTCGATTCTTGGCACCGTAAAATTTTATATAGGCGTCAGCCCACTCTCATGGAGAACCAGAGGGGTGTTGAGATGGTGGAGAACCAGTGGTGGACTGGTTAGTCACGCGGGTGAGACAGTGCAGAATCGGTGGCGCCCCGCGGTTGAGACGATGGTAGGGAACTGGTTTGGAGGGCGGGCCTTGTGAAAACTTGAGGGGAGGATGATAACTAGAGTGGGAGAGGAATGATATTTCAAATATATATATATATATATATATATTATTTAGTGGTAGTTCTAATAACCACCACTAATATGATTCATTTAGATGGTGTTAGACCCCATCTCAAATAAGTAATAAATAGAGGTGATTTTTAATAACCACCTCTATTATGATCTACACAACTCATCTAGAGGCGATTTCTAACCACCGCTATTTTTATCAATAATTTATAGGGGGTTAAAACCTCCTCTAAACTAAGATTATAAAGTGAAATTAGAGGGGGGTTTAACTGCCTCTAAATTAAATGCCACCAAATTCTACACCAATTTACCAGTGGTTCCTCAAAACTACCTCTAACTAGAGTAGGCAGGCACATTAGCAAAAGTTCATCATAATCACCGCTAATGTGTTTAGAAAGGGTTTTAACCCTTTCTAATCAGGTTATTTTTTTGTAGTGTTACGAGAGGTTGAACCAATTGAAAATTAAGAACAGGTATCCTCATTCTTATATCGATGACCTATTCAATTAGTTTAGGGGATAAAGGTGGTTATCTAATATCTATTTTAGGTCAAGCTATCAGCATATGAGATTAAGTCTTTTTGATATTTCATGTATTTATTTTAGGGGTAGGTAAAACTTATATGAGTAAGTTGTGGCGTCTTTTGGGTTGATGAATATAGAGGTAGTGATTATGTCCTAGATGAATAGGTTTTATCATATTTATTTTGACTCATTCATGGTTGTATTCATCAATGATATTTCGGTGTACTCCAAATCAAGTGAGGACGACACTCGTCATTTAAAGTTTTTCTAAGTACAAAGACGGAGCATCAGTTGTATATCAGTCTCTCAAAGTTTCATTTATAGATTAGTGAGGTGAACTTATTGGGTCACGTGATATTGGAGGTGGGAATATAAATGGGCCTAGTGAAGGTTGAGGTTTTGGTTTCCATGGAATTCCATGTCACTACTATAGGTTTATCCAAGACATATCAAATTTGACAAAGCTAATGACGACCTAGAAAAAGAAGGGGTAGAAGTTCCTCTAGCGAGATTCTTGTGAGAGAAACTTTTAAGAGTTGTAATAGAGGTTTAATTCTACACCCATTCTACTATTACCTAATCTAAATAAGAATTATAAATTATATTATGATGCATCTCGAGTTGGACTTAGATAAGTTCTAATGAAGGATGGGTGAGCGTTCACTTATGTGTCCAAGAAGTGTTGGCCACATGAGTATGACTACCTAATGCTTGACCTAAAATGGTTGAGGTAGTTTATGTGTTGATATGTTGGTTTTTCAAACTTCCACATGATATGTTAATTATATATATACCGACCATAATATTATCATGTACATATTTTCTCAAACAGGTGTGAAAATTTGTTAGATGTGGTGGGTTGAGTACCTACATTCATTTGATTTTGATATGGGGTATACCCCTTAGAAGGGGAATGTTATTTTTGTTTCACAGAGTATAGACAATTCGGTGTCACTACTAGGAAATTGAGCTATATCCACGCCTATAAAGCCACAAATTAAAAAATATGTGGCTAAACCCCCACAATTAGCCATGTCTCTGAGGATGAATACCCTAAACCATTCATTTATTCTTCCTTCCGCTCGATCCATCCTCCATGAAACCCCCCAGCAGCCCGATGCTCTCCCTGATACCTCCTCTCCACGACCCCCCTCATCCAAAGAAGTTGCTTCGAGCGGCCTCCCCACATCCTCTCTTCCTTCCCAACACCTCCCTAATGCCTCCTTTTCGATGCCTCCTTACCAACAGCCCTCAATACCCACGATGCCTCCTCGCCGCGACCCTCCTCCCCACGATTCTCCTCCTCTGGCGAAGCTGCTCCAAGAATCCTCCCCACCTCTTCCCTTCCTTCGAGACGGCTCTCCCCCATAACCCTCAACACCCCGGATGCCGAGGTCGACACCCCCATGCCCTATCATCATGGTATTTGAAAATTTCTTTTATTTCTTCTATTCTTTCTTGAATCTGAAACTAATACTGGATGTGGAGTGTACTACAAAGCTATGGTAGATGGTCTTGCTATTTTTCAATTAATGACTTGATTTTCTTATTTATTTGTTAAAGGATGTTTCCAATTTTGGTTTAATTTCTTATTCAACACATTTTGGTACAGTGGTAGATATTGATAGAGGGAATTCAGAATAAATTTCATACATTATCTTGTTGTGAGATGGGATTTTGGATGATTTTATAGATGGAGTAACCATTTTAGATCCTTTTGATACTTATAGGTTCTCACGATAATTTTGTCATTTAAAACAGGTTACATCTTTACCTATAATAAATATTTATAGATAATATAACCCATTTTTCCTTTATAAAATGTGGCCGATGATGATGCAAGAGGATTCGGACATTGAAATTTCATTACATCTTCAGAATGGTCCAAATAAATTTTCATGGGGTTATTCCATGTTGTGGTTTGAATACTATACTGATGGCGTATTGGTGAAAACAGTCTGATGGGTGTATAAAAAATTGGATTCTCAAATATCCTTTCATTTCATACAATCCATATAATTTATTGGGGGGAAATAATTATGTCCCAACATTATAATAATTTTGAGGGAGTTTTATCCTCGTGATATTTTTTGGGATTGGTGAAGACTCCACATGTTTGATTGCTAGTGTTAGAAGACCTAATTACATCTGCCCTAGTGGAATAGTGTTAAGTATTATTCTGATCAATGCTAAACTATCAAGTTCAATCCCTAACGTTAAACTGGAGACAATAATGGGGGACTTTTGTTACAACTATGACACAATTTAAAAAAGATATGTCCATGAAAAATAAAATTCTGGTTTATATACCTATAGTGGAAGGTGAACAGAGTATGGGTCCCAATATTGTCATCTACCATCAGGTTGAATGAAATTGGTCTTGGTGCAAGGTTTAAACTATTATCATATCTAATCCTTTAGAGAAAATTTATGATAAATATGAAAAACATCAACAACTTTCCTTGGGCTAGGCATATGTGTGTTTTATTATCGACAATGGCACGTCCTTGTTTATAATGTACTCATTTATTGAGGGGATTTAGCCACCCATGAATATGATATCATCATGTTTATTTTTCCAACCACCATAAAATATATTTAAAGGATCAAACTATTGGTTTAAATCTCTTAACTATATAGGAAGTGAAACTTCATGATTTTATTTCTATATAGACTATAGAGATGCATGAATATGTGGCTCACATGGAGAGAATAAAGGCACAACTATCATAAAAGACATAGGGCTGGAATCCATAAAATAGAAAATACAAGAGCTAAACACCTTTGTTACACAAATTCATACTCTATCAAAAGATGGAGCTTGTCATAGAACTAATCTGGAGTAGGATCTTAACACATTTTGTTAGGAATTAGCATATCTATTGAATCAGGTAGGTCAAATGTCACTATAGTCACATTATTTCCATTTCATTTCCTAATAAGGTCTAGAGTGACTCTAGGATGTGGATAATCCTCCATAGTTTTTTGAATGAATGTAATATTTTATGCTCTCAATAATCTATCCCTTTGTTACAACTTTCCATTGAAATTTTAATAGGAATAATGGATTAGAAATATTTTCTTGTCAGAATGTCTAAATATTAGCATGTTAAGCTTATAATAATGGTAACATGAAAAAGGCTCTAAAATCTGGAAGTTTAGGGCCTTATGAGACCAAATTACACTTCTTTTTTAGGCTGAATGGATTTTACTGATAGTTATTAGGGTAATTACACCATACATAGTTTTTTATTCTAGGAATATGAGATTTATTACATAGATATGACTCATGTGTAGGGAGACAGAAATTTTCTTTTTCTATATTCTTATAATGTGTCCAAAAATAGAGGAACATGTTTTAGAATATTCTATACCAATCAAACTCATATGAAAAATTCATACATGTGTAAGTTTATAGGGGTATATGCAAGTATAAACATATATCTAAGGACCCCCTTGTACATATTTTGCCCTACAAATATGTACATAAGGTCTAGGTTTCCTTATATATATGGGAAGTTGCATATGGGTGCAAGAGGAAAAAAGGAAGATTCGAGTTGTCGTCATCAAAAGCAATGTGTCTTGAGGTTGAGGTAGGTTCCCTCTGGCTAAACCATTGATTTGAATTCTATAATTGCCTGATTATTTTAAAAACTTGTTCCCATAATTGCTTTATTGTTTTAAAAAATGGTTTTCTAATGACCACTAGCTTTATCAAGGAATAATATGAATATATCCATTGATCATGTGCACATATATGCTGTAGGGAACCTAAAAATAATTATTAATAAGTTTTTTATTCTCATATTAATGATTCATGGGATTATATTGATAAATATTTGAGAACCAAGGAGAACTCCCTCTAATAATTAGATCCCTTCAAGATGAAAAGATTTTATTTTTGAATAGAATATTTTTTGAGTATGAATATGGATCAATGAAGTGTGAGTACCCATGTTTTAGGAATCTAAATCTTTGGTTAAAACATGGGAAATAGTTCTCTTAAAGTCTTGGTCATCCATTTTACTAGTGATGCGATCTTATACTTATAAAGATATCAGCACATGCATTATTGAAAAGTAAAAGATTTATTCTGGGTATGAATAGGATGATTCACCTTTCCAAATGAATCATAATCTCATCCTTCCTCATGTGATGAGCATGGAATTCATTGGGTGATGAGCCTCGAGTTCATTAGGTGATGAGCCTAAAATACCTTAGGTGACTAGCCTATAGAGGATGAGTATCATTGAGCATCAACTTCAGGGATTGGTGAACCCGTTAAGAATTTTTTATCCTTAAAAAATGATATAATGAGTAACATAGGGCATATTAATCATCATAATCATAAACAAATACTCAAATTTTGATTCAAATTATCTTATTTAATTCCAAGAAATAGATTTGGAAGGTGAGGTTCCCCAACCATAGGTAATGGGTGTAGGGGTAGAATAAGTTCCCATGATTCTACTAAAAACCATGATCACCTAAACATGGAAATTTCATACCTTTATTCTTATGAAATGACTACTATCACCCTCACCTGCTTTCCCTTATGGAGATCATGCAGTGGAGGGTTATCAATACACAGGTCAACCACTATGAGTAGAAATAAATCATACCCACCAGGAAAATGTCCAGGGATGATCTAGAATCCATGGTTCCACATTAAAACAACCAATAGAAAGGACCCTACATGGGGGGACTAGTAGGGGGAGGGGGTGTCCAGGAGGGTCTATAGGGGAGAAAGGGGGTCTGAAGGGGGGGTGTGCAGGGGGGAGGGGCATAGGGTCTGAGTAGGATAAAACCTCATGTGGTTATTGAGACTCCTTCATCTTCTTCCTACAAATCAATTTGATAGCCTCCCTAGCCTCGGAAAAATATATATTCACTATATAAGGGAGATCAGAGTCCCATGTTAGTGCCAAACCGGCTCTCCCCCTCGACAACAACATGACTGATGAATAAATAGATTCACCTATGGTACACCCATCCATCCATTTTTTTATGCTTATTTAATTTTCAACTTGTATACTGAATACTTTTACTCATTTTTTGCACCTGTTCTTTTTAGGTATTTGAGGATTCCTATAAGTCACAATTCCACATCATAATCCTTTATGACATTGAGAGGTAATTACAATCAATTTCAATGCAATACTACTTTTGGTCCTTTCTTTCGATAACTAATGTGTTGTTCTTTTTAGTACAGGCTTTTGGATTACATTGCCATTGGACCTCGTTTTTTCAATATTATTTCTCAAATGCTGATGGTCCTTTTGAAATGGATTCCTCCCCATACATTCTTCTTGTCCCTTTTATTAGTATAACTCATTCTGAATATATATTTATGAGGTTTTATTTTTCTCAATGTCTTCACAAGAACAGGATTTCTTCTGTGTATTCTTTCACATGATAGGTTGTGTCTATGAATAGGGATGCATGTTATACAAAGAACCAGCAACAAAACATTTCCAATGCTTATGCATGTGATAATATATATAAGGATCCTCTTATGTTATTTTATTCTTATATATATTTTTGAGATTATTTCATTTATTTTTTCCATTTTAATCCTTACTCCTCTAATTTGAGACCCCACGGGAATCTCAAAAGATTTTTTTGACTCACAGGGGGTATGTAGGCTAAGGGGGCTACTGCAGGATAGGGGCTAGTACAGGCTAGGGGGTTAGTGCAGGCTAGGGGCTGGGGGTTCTGGGGGGCTATGCAGGCTTGGGTCAGACGTTAGGGGGAAGGGGTAGGTGGCAGGGGGCAGGGGTAGGGGGCAGGGGGAGGGTGGAGGGGGGCAGGGGGCAGGGGGTAGGGTTGAGGGAGGCAGCGGGAGGGGGCAGGGGGCAGGGGGAAGGGGGCAAGGGGGAGGTCTGCAGAGCAGGGGGCAGGGGGTAGGGTGGAGGGGAGCAGGGGGTAGGGGGAAGGGGTAGGGTGGAAGGGGTTGGGGGGATGTATGTATGGTAGGGGGAGGGGGAGGTCTTCAGGGTAAGGGGAAGGTCTATAGGGCAGGGGTAAGATGGATGGGTGGGTGGAGGGGGCAGGGTGGAGGGCGGAGGTCTGCAGGGCAGGGGGCAGGCGGGTGGTCTGTAGGGGGGGTCTGTAGGGTAGGGGGAGGGGGTGACGTAGTGGGGAAAGGGGGTGGGGAAGGGGGTGTAGTTAGTCTCTATAGGTTTCTTTAGTCTTATATAAGGTTGAATAACCATTAAAATCCATCTCTAACTCCCCCATTTCTTCATGATTAGGTTTCCCCAAATATGCCCTCTTATTTACAACAGATTTTTTTCACTAAATCATGGATCGATATTATTTGCAACAAATCAGATTTTGTATGATACCAATAGTTGTTATTTGTATGGATTTAACACCTTTTATTTTAAAAATCGAAGCCATTAGGTCCAATTTTTTTAATTACAGCTTATAAAGATAGATTAGGATCCTGCAATCTATCCTCCTTTTTGGTGCGTCGATTCCACTACCACACTGCATGAATTTAACTGTACATAGATAGATTCAATATGATATTTTAAATTACATTCAATGGTGGAAATACCACTTATACCAACACCTGCATACGAATGGTTTGAAAAAACCATTGGTTTAAGTAATAATTTGATGTGTTTTCCCAACGGTTTCATTAAACTGTTGGGAATAGATTACATTAAAAATATTTTCCTATGTTTTTTAGAAACCATAGGGAAACCCCCCCCCCTCCCCCAAATAATATTTCTCTATAGTTTTAGAAACCATTGGGAAAAACCACAAATAATCGTATCTAACATGCGAACAGATCTCTATGCACATCATTGAATAGATCTCTCCCCCGTCGAACCCTACTTCTCGAGAATGAACCCGTGAGCTCAATTACTCTGTCAAACAGAATATCTCTTCGAACAGATCTCTCCACTAAATGATATCTCCTCCTCCAACGAGATCTCTCCTCCGACCCTACCTCCCGAGCATGAACCCTACTTGGCGAGCTCACTTCCTCCTTCGCGATCTCACTTTCTCTGGAACAGATCTCTCCAGTCTTTCAACCCTAATTCATGTCTACCACATTTGTAAGATACCTTTAATCATATATCTCTCAATCCATTCTTCGATTCAAACATCTAGATTCATTGTGTTCTTCTCGAAATTGGTGAATTCCTTTTATTTTCCACTTTTATATTGTTCTAATTGACTTGAATTGGTGTATTTATAAGTTTCCATATGGGATTATGGTGGATTACATTCATCAAAATTTTATGTTTTTGGATTAATATTATATGTATTGAGGTGGGTGATTTCAAAAATCTCCCTAATGTCTTCATTGGTTTTATAGCATCTGTATCATGTATGATAGTGTCATCATGTCGTGTGTGTGACCTCTTTTATTTAGAATCCATGGAAATTTATCAAATCTTCACTTTTAGACCTTCCACAAATCTTGTTAGGTCCATTGGTGATGAAGACTATGATCCTTTGGCCACCAAAGAGGTGTTCTTATCTATAACCTTAGGTTAGAGAATGGATGGTATGAGTCTAGTACCTTATACTTGGAATGAGAAATTGATTAAGGAATGAATTGAATTGTGAATTGAATTTTTTCTTCTCATGAAATGTTAATTAGAATTTTTAATTATCAGTATGTGAATTGTAATTGACACAATTGAAACGTGAATTGATAATGTAGCATGTAACTGTATAATTGGTATGAAATTGGAAAATACTTAATGTTATATTTATAGGAACTGATATTTGACATAATGGAATATGAGGAATGAGAATTGGTAATTTTAATGAATTAAAAAATGTGTCATATGTCAATATATTTGTCATGTTTTGGTGTTTTTTTAGGTTTTTTTTCTCTTGGTTGTTCTTGACTTATGGTTATATAATACCTGGAATGGTTAATCCACACTTATCATTATTTATTCTCCTTGGGAATATGATCATTTCTATAATGAGAATTCACAGAAAGTCCATTAACCCATGGAAGATGAGAGATATCCCTGGAGTTGGTAATGTGTGTTAGGTCACTGGTCCATGGAATGGGTAATATACCTTATCATGGTTCCTTGTCAAGGAAATCATCCTGGATAATGGTAGGCATGGATAGACATATATGGAACTCAATTGAATCAAGTTTGGCATACCACGGGTGTCAACCTAGAGCTCGAGTGTTGGAAGGATAATTTAATGTTCAATATTAAATTAATGAATTCATGAAAATCAATATCATACAGTTGAATGGGTAACCATATTTTATTAAATTATAAAGTGTTATCTAGATGAAAAGTTCCCTATAAATATGGCATTAACTCATTGGAAAGGTGTTGAAACTTTTTTAGAGATGTGATTAACAAGAATGTATTTTTGTATTTTCTCCATGTTGATTTTTTCAATGGAATAACAACACTATATGAATGATTCGTTTTGAAAAATTATTTTCCTTAAAAAAAATATAGGTGAAGTGTGTGTTATATGACATTTCCATTTGAGTGTTGTTTTATATCAAAAATTATGGTAATAAGGTCGGTTTATTAACTTCTAAGTTATTAAGATTTTTTCTCAACACCAGAGCACTTTTCTTTGTAGCTTGAAAGTGTTTAATTTTCGATGCACTTTCTTATTCCTCACATTCTAAACATTTATGTTGAGGGAACATGGTTTTCTCTTCTTTCACATGTTTATTATTGTTTGAAAATTGCATATTCACTTGAGCAATTAAAGAACTATCAATGTTTTTCGTTTTTTTGGTTTATCCTTTTATAACTCATCAGTAAATATGATCAAACATTCTTTCTTATCATGTTCAACCTTCTTCATAAGTGTGGTTTCATTTTTTGTTATGATATATTCTATTTGATTAGAAATTGTATCCTCTAGTAAGCATTTATTATTGGATGGGATAAAAAATTGTGTCGAACAAAACCAAATTAAGTTGATACTCGAGCCAAACTAATTATATACCATTAACAGGAAGAATAACTGTTAATTAATTGGAATGTACTATTTGATATTATCATTTTGAAACCAGGATCTATTTCCCCCTTTCTTGCAGGAACATGATTTGACCCATGGGGCCTTTTGGATCTTATATGTTGGGAGGTGACGTGTATAGTCACAAGAGACAAGTATGGTTTAGTTTAGTTTTTAATTTATTTTCTTTATCGCATTGGCGACTTAGGTATTTTACTTATTTCTTTGGACAAAGGGTAAGTATATTCTACGAAGAGGGGAAAATGGGGTTCAGATTGATTTAGTCCACCATATTTGATCCAAGGTAAGATTATATGGTTACTACTTGTCTCGCACCTCATGTATTTGGATACTTTAGTGATTTTGACTCCATATTCTGTTTTCAGTAGGGCGTTGGATCATTTTGTGTTGGTTCAGGTGGATTTCATTCTCCCAATCGAGGTAAGGCTTTAATTTTTTTGGTTGGTTTCTCACTGGTTATGTAGTATCATTTATGTGTTATAATGTTCCTAATATCCTTTGTGTAGTGTGTTGATCCCTACTCGTTGGTTTCGAGTAGCCAAGTTAAGGGAGACTCGCCCGCATGTGCATATGTAAAAAATTATATGTATGTGGGTTCCCCCATTATGCGTATAGTCAACCATGGAATTTATTATGCATGTATGGGGTTATGTGTTCCCATGTATATATATAAATGCATACACAGGTGAGTGGAGACTGGTATATGCATATAAGCATATGTGCAAGGATCCCCTTACACATGCTCATGGCCATGCGGGTGTGTGCATAGGGGATAGGTGTCCTTGCATGTGTGTGAAGGTGCATATACCCAGTGGGGGAGCAGTAACTTTTAGTTAGAAAGCTCCGAGAGCCGAAGTGGATGGTTTTGTTCCACCTTGAGGTAGGATCCCTCTTCTAGACTCTTTAATTCAAGAATGTTTTAAATTGAATTTAGCTTATTTCTTAATTATACATAATTATATTTAATTTCATATCTTGAATAAGTGTTCTTTAATATAATGGTTTCATTTGATAAATAAAGTCTTGTTTTTATAATAAAAACCCTCCAACGGAGGTGCGCTGTCTGTGAAAACTCACAGTGATAGTTATGTTGATCTAGTTGCTTAAATTAATGCATTTGATTTGTGGTGAATGAGTTTTAGAATAAACTTTATATATAATTAAATGAATTGTGTGATAAAGAAATGCCATGATTTTATAATAAAACTCTTCCAATGGAGGTGTGTTGTGTTCAAAACCAAAGAGTAGTTATAGTTATTTGTATCATGTTTAGATTTGGTTTTTGTGGATAGTTAGTTTTTGTCTTCTTTGAATAATATAAATTTGCTTATCGTGCTCGTTTAACTCAAATGACATTGCCCGAGTAGGCATATGACTTGACCATGACACTATCCATTTCACGATTTGAAAATTATAAATAAAACGTCCATGTTTAGGCAAATTTAATGAATTTGTAAATGTTTTGTGTAGAGTGTATGATTCCTTTCCGTCATTTTGTTGCCGTTTAGACGTTGTGTCATTGTGCCACTCACTACAACCTTCTCGGGTGATCCCTTGTTATAGCATATTAAATAGTTGATCTATTCTATCATCTGTCGGCAGGGCGATGGTCGGAATGTTGCCCTGCCTCCTCCCGCTCCCTTCACTCCTGGTCGGCAGATGCCGGCCCGCAGATGTCACTGGACCAGGCCAACATGCCACGGTCATGCCACGGTCACGCTGCGGTCACGCTGCGGTCACGCAGCGGTCATGTCGTGGTCACGCCGCGGTCACGCCGTGGTCACGTCGCGGTCACGCTGCGGTCATGCCACAGTCATGCCGCGGTCATGCCATGATTTGGCCTTGCTCCAGGATGACACCCCGCAGTGGTTCGCAGTTATAGTATTCCATGAGTCTTGTGATCAATGTTAAGACTGACTAATCACGATTTCTGTTGGCGGGGTGAGGACCAGAATGTTTCCCCACCTACTCCCGCTCCCTTCGCTCCTAGCCCAAAGATGATTCCCTGCGGATGTCGCTGGGCCTTTCCAACACACTGTGGTCACATCGTGATTTGTCCCTGCTCCCGAATGACAACCCAGGGCAGTTCGCAGTGATACTATTCCATGAGTCTTGTGATCAATGTTGAGACTGACTAATCATAATTTCTTTCGGTGGGGTGATGACCGTAATGTTGCCTTGCCTCCTCCTACTCCCTTCAATCCTGGCTAGAAGATTTTACAATGTGGATGTCGCTGGATAGGGCCAACATGTCGAGGTCATGACGCTGTCATGCTGCAGTCACACCGTGGTCACATTGTGGTCACGCCATGGTAACGTCGTGTTCACACCTTGGTCACGTCGTGTACAGGCCGCGGTCACGCCGCGGTCACGCCGCGGTCACGCCGCGGTCACGCCGCGGTCACGCCGAGGTCACGCCGTGGTCACGCTGTGGTCACCCCGCTGTAATGTCGTGATTTGGCCCTACTCCAGGATGACACCCCACGGAGGTGCGCATTTATAGTATTCCATGAGTCTTGTGATCAATGTTGAGACTGTCTAATCACTATTTATGTCAGTGAGGTGATGGCCGGAATGTTTCCCTGCCTCCTCCCACTCCCTTCGCTCCTGGCTGGAAGATGCTGACCTACGGATGTCGCTGGACCAGGCCAACATGCCGTGGTCATTCCGCAGTCACGCCGTGGTCATGCCACGATAATACCATGATTTGGCCCTGCTCTAACCACATCCAGCCCACACCATCCCCCTTCCACATTCATTTTAGCCTGCTGCCACTAGCATTCCATCCCGCAAAATCCCCCCTTCCACCTTCAAATCAGCCTTCACCATCCCCCCCCAACAACTACAACCAGCCCCCTTCCACCATTATTCCATCCCCCTTCCACCTGCATTCGATCCCACACCATCCCCCAACCTCCTGCAATCCATCCCGCACCAGCCACCACACTATCCACCCCCCCCAGCCTCCTGCAAAACACTCATGCTAGCACTATGACACCTGCAAAACAACCCCAACCACCAGTTCCAGCCCTCACCAGACCCCGACCTCCTACATCCCATCCCGCACCAGCCCCTCCCACATTCCCAACAGCCCCCAGCCACCTGCAATCCAACCCACATCAACCCCATGCCACCTATTCCAGCCTGCACCATCCCCCTTCCATCCCCTTGTCACCTTCCTTCCCTCATGCACCAGCCACTCCAGCCCGCACCATCCACCGTACAAGCCCCCAGCCTCCTACATTCCAGGATACATGAGAAAGACTCCATAAAAATCACAAAAAGGAAAGGTTAAAGCGGATCCACTTGCCTGAGCCCTCCTTTCCCCAAAAAATTAGCCATGTAAACTGCCATTAATGTTTACCGAGAACATTGGGGTAGAGATGCATCTTTTAACCCAAGACGAGAACCTAGCCAGAAAGCCAAGAAGATCCAAAGCATCCCATAAGAAGTCCCACCTTACCGAATCAAAATCCTTGAATAAATCTATCTTGAAGTCACACCTAGGAACCACATAATCAAGATTGTAGCCCCACAATAATTCATGGGTGACAATATTCTTAGGATGAATTGGTTTTGGTACTCAAGGTTGAGGATATTTTTATCCATATTTATATTTATGAGTCTCTTAAAGTTATTTTTGTAATGATCCTACTAGAGGGTCTGTGTAATAAGTGGTGGAAGTCTATTATTTAGACTAAGCCAGAAAGAGGCTATTCATGGAAAAGTTTCAAGGCATTGTTAATTTAGTATTATTTAATAATGAAGTGAAGGTACTGATGGATATAGAATTTTCTAGAAGGGTCTGTCTAGGTGGGGTGTCCAAGGGCAGTCTGGGGGGTGTCGGGGGGGGGGGGGGGGGGGGGGGGGTCTGCAGGGCAGGGGGAGGGTGCTGGTGGGGTGTCTAGAAGGGGTTGTCCAGGGGGTGTCTAAGGGCTATCTGGGGGGGTGTCTAGGGGTATGTCGGGTAGGGGGAGGGTGCAGGTGGGGTGTCTATGAGGGGATGTCCAGGGGGGTGTCCAAGGTTTGTTCGGGGGGGGGGGGGTCGGGGGGGTTTGTAGGGTAGAGGGAAGGGTGCAGGTGGGATGTCTAGGGGGTTGTCCAAGGGGGGGGGGGTGTCTAAGGGATGTTCGTGGGGCTGATTTGAAGAGATAATCCCCCGATAAATGGGACCAAACCTCATAGCAATAATTTTGTAAATGATTTTTGGAAAGGTATTCCCAATAGAAATAGTTCTGAAATATTCTACATCCATAGAATTTTCCTTCTTTGGGATCAGGGAAATAAAATTGGAGTTGATTCCATAGGGTGTTGAGTCATGGTTAAAGAACTCCCTCATAGAATTAAGGATCTCATCATGAACTATGTACCAGTAGAACAAAAAAATTAATTTGTGAACACATTAGGACCAGCCACACTCTCAAGATTTAGAGAAAAAAGAGAACTCTTAACCTCCTTCTAGTCAAGGGATGTGACAAGGGAGATTGTTGGATTGGTGTAGCCCGATCTATTTGGGTATGATGTAATATCAAATATACTTACCTATAGTTTGATATCTGGATGGTGGAATATCTAGAACATATGACCCTTTTGGGCCTTGATTTCAGTAAAAAATTGGGCAAATCATAGAAGCTCTATGAAAAAAGAATATTACACAAATACATTTCTAAGGCTCTTCTGTATCTCCATAAACAAATGGTAATAGTGCAACTTCATCATGTTAGTAATTATTTTTTCATAGAAAACCTCCATGAATGTTTTATATGAATGATCATCCTATGTTCTATCTTTATTAATGGTATTCCACCATCAAATGGATTATTTATGGAAAATGGAGGTCTCTAGAATCACTCTCTCATTCACAAATGTATTCTATCTTGATTAATGATATTTTCCCATCAAATGGTTTATTTATGGAAAATGGAGGTCTCTAGCATCACTCTCTCATCCAAAGATGTCTGGACCCAAGAAAAAATGAACTTTTTGTTTTCTATCCAATCATTTGCATTGTACATGCCTGTAATACATAAAAAGGGTGGTGTATGTGGGAGATATAACACTTGATTATGTCTGGTAATGGAATTTAGAATGTTTCCACCTTAAACGAGAACAATCTAATAAAATACTTAGTAAACTAGCTATGGAGCATGAGTCCCCAAAGACTACACAGGGTGGGGGATGGGGTAGGAGTGGGCTGTGCAGGGTGGGTAGGGGTGGGGTGTGTAGGGGGGTAGGGAGTGTGTGCATGATACTAACTGATTCTAATTCCCATGACTCATTTAGGGGATGTTCAGATGTCCTCAAGTTTAAACCAACTGATTCCAATTGTTATCATCATTATTTTTTGGAATTACAACCTAAGATCTTGAACTCATCTCAATACACATGTTGAAAACATTCAAGTACATGTAACAGGTTTTAGAAATCAGCCTTGAGATATCAAATTTCCCCAAATTCTTGTCATTGATTAATTCAATTCCCTCCCCCCCCCATTAATATTAGAATTTATTCAGTCATTAATAGGGATGAGAGAAATGCATACAACATCAATGATTTTTCAAGAACTTTCTAGAAATTCCATATTTTTATGGAATAAATAATTCAGGTAGCTTCTCAAGGGTCTTCTCCACTCATCTTCCCATCGAGGAGACACACTATCTTCACTCTATAAAGGAATATCTTTCCGTCTGATGTTCTTTAGGGGGTGTGCAGGGGGGGCAGAGGTGGGGTGTGTAGGGGGGAAGGGGGTTTGTGCATGATACCAATTGATTCTAATTCCCATGATTCATTTAGGGGATTTTCAGATGTCCTCAAGTTGAAACCAAATGATGCCAATTGATATCTTCATTCTTTTTGGAATTACAACCTGAGATCTTGCACTCATCTCAATACACATGTTGAAAACATTCAAGTACATGTAGTAGGTTTTAGAAATCAGCCTTGAGATCTCAAATTTCCTCAACTTCTTGTCATTAATTAATTCAATTTATCCGCCTTAATATCATACTTTATTCGGTGATTAACTGGGATGAGATAAATTTATACCTCATCAATGATTTTTTCAAGCACTTTCCATAAATTCCAGATTTGTATGGAATAAATAAGTCAGGTAGCTTTTCAAGGGTCATATCCACTCATCTCCCCATCTAGGAGACACACTATCTACACTCCATCAAGGAAGATATTTACTTCTGATGTTCTTTGGAATACCATTTGATAAATCATACCACGATGTGCAGGGGGGCAGGGGTTGAGTGTGCAGGGGGGGTAGGGATGGGGTGTGCAAGAGGGGCAGGGGTGTGAACATGATACCAATTGATTCTGATTCCCATGACTCATTTAGGGGCTATTCAAATGTACTCAATTTGAAACCAAATGATGCCAATTGATATCTTTATTCTTTTTTGAATTACAGCCTGATATCTTGCACTCATATCAATACACATGTTCAAAACATTCAAGTACATGTAGCATGTTTTAGAAATCAACCTTGAGATCTCAAATTTCCACAACTTCTTGTCATTGATTAATTCAATTTCTCCCCTTAATATTAAACTTTATTTAGTCATTAACAGGGATGATAGAAATGCAGACCTCATCAATGATTCTTTCAAGCACTTTCCAAAAATTCCAGATTTTCATGGAATAAATATGTACGGCAGCTTCTCAAGGGTCTTCTCCACTCATCTCCCCATCGAGGATACACACTATCTTCACTCCATCAAGGAAGATCTTTCCTTCTGATGTTCTTTATAATACAATTTGATAAATCATACCAAGATGGTGACTTTTTTGCAGATCTGGCATAGTTATTCCAGCTTACTTCCCTTCGTTTTCTCTCCTCTTGAGAACTAGTTTCACATTCAATTCCCTGTATTGTATGGCACACTAATAACAAAAAGATAACAAATAATTAGAGATTAAGGTGGATGTACTTGATCATCAATGTGAGCAGTTGGGTTGAGAAAATTTTCTCAACCAGTTTTGTCTTTCCAATTTAGCTCCAAGTATGGATGGAGTCTTCATGCATGCACTTATGGATTTTGAAGCATCCTTGGGCAACATGGATTTCATTCTTCCCTCCTCATGTGAGATTTTCTTTTTTACATGATGATAGTGCATGGCCTGCTCCAATACCATGGATGGTTTATTCCTGGCTTGGGAAGAGGGCTACAGCCGAGGTGGACCCTCCAACAAAGCTGGCAGTGAGCCCTCTTCTAGCCTCTTTAATTCAAGAATTTTTAAAATAGCATTTAGCTTCCTTCTTGATTCTATTTATTTATATTAAATTGAAATTCGTGATCAAGTGTTAGTTAAAATAATTGGTTCGTTTGATAAACAAGTCATGGTTTTTTAATAAAACCCCTCCAATGGAGGTGCGCTGTCTATGAAAACTCACAGTGGTAGTTTAAACTTATATAGATTTTTTTGACATTATTTAATTTATGTTTTCCATTTTAATCATTACCCCCTCTTCTCCCATTTGAGACACCATCAGCATCTCGAAAAAAAAATTTACTCATAGGGGTGTGTCCAAGGTGGGGTGGGGTGTGAAAGGTGGGGTGGGGGGGTGCAGGGAGGGGGTGGGCTTGTGGGGTATTGTAGGAGTTGGGGGTGCAAGGGGGCTGTCCAGGGGGGGCATGGGGGTGCAGGGGGTTTTCCAAGGGGGTGAAAGGAATGTCTAGGGGGTGCAAGGGGAAATCCAAGGGGGCTATCCAGGGGGTGCAAGGGCTGTCTAGGGGAGTGAAAGGGGATTTTCAGGGAGGGTGTGCAAGGTGGGGTGGGGGTGTGTTGGGGGATCTGCACGAGGGGCGGGGGCTGCAGGGGGCTGGGCCACAACAGGAGTGGGGCTGGAAGGGGAAAGGGGGCTGTCTAGGGGGGGTCTGCCAAGGGGGGATGCAGGGAGGGGGTGGGGTGGTGGGCTATTATAGGAGTGGGGGTGGGGGCAAGGGGTTATCCAAGGGGGTGCAAGGGGGTGTCCAGGGGGCATGGGGTTGATGGGGGGTTGTCCAGGGGTGGAAGGGATGTCCAGGGGGTGCAAGGGGGCTGTCTAGGGGGGCATGGGGGTGCAGGGGGTCTATCCAGGGGGTGCAAGGGCTATCCAGGGGGTGCAAGTGGGCTATCTGGGGGGCAAGGGGGTTGTTTGGGGGTGCAAGGGGGCTGTCCAGGGTGGGCATGGGGGTGCAGGGGGGAATGTCCAGGGGGTGCAAGGGTTTTCCAGAGGGGGCATGGGGGTTCAGGGGGTGCAAGGGGGATGCCAAGGGGTGCAAGGGGCTATTCGGGGGGGGGGGGGGGGGTTGTGGGGTTTTTTTTTATGAAATGTGAAGCCCCATAGCCACGGTTATAAACTGCAACTGTAGGCCCAAAGCCATGGTTTTAAACCATGGATAAAGCTATATGGCCATAGTTTTGAACCATGACTATAGGATTTGTGAGGTTTAATGTTCTGCTATGGTTTGAAACCTTGTATATAGGTCTTTCCTAGAGCCACTCAATTACCAGCCACAGTTTTGGGACTTATAGTCATGGTTTGAAACCATGACTATAGACTAAATTTCCAGTAGTGTGTAAGTGTTGAAGTTGTCTAGTAATGACTGGGGGATGGTTAGCCTCTTCCTTGATATGCACCATGACATTAATAAGTATAGGGGTGTAGTGACCCTAACATCTATGAGTATTTAATCCTCACACCATGAGAGGGTGAAGGATACTTAGTTATCTAATAAAATATTATTGGTGATAAGATACATTATATATGGTGTGGATATTCCATCTAAATAGTCTCATGATGATGATGTGATTCTTTACATTCAAGGTCAGGTTTTTGTCCTTATGAGCTTGCATGAGGAGTTGATATGGGGTTTTCATGCCTAAATATGGGTTGTTCACCTTGGTATTACCAAGATGTGTCATGAAATTCAAAGATATTAATGGTGTATTGGGATAAAGAAATAAATAATGGGGTTTATTTCAAGATGATTTACCTATCAATAGGTAAAAGTAAACCATCAATGACTTACAGGTTGTCTTCTATAATTACTAATTCATAAGTGGAAGTGGGATGATGTTGTTATAAAAGTGGGTGCCGTAGACCCAAAATTATCAGTAATTTTGATTATAATTCAATGTGTACAATAGGATATTCATGATGTAAACTTATTATTATAGTGTTTAAATTTCTCCGTCCTCCATTTAAATGGTAATTTCTATAGATTAGTTATCATGTCAATAGATTATAGTAGATCATAATCTATAATGAGAATCTTGAGATACTATGACATTAATCTTAAATAGATGTATTATAGTCTAGATATGTCATAATTACTGGTCACAATTGATGTATGAATATCATGTGTTGGGTTCTCATGATCATTGATACTTCTTATCATGAAAGTTTCACTTGGTGATTTATGGTATGTGAGATCATGGGGAAAACCCTCCTATAAGAACACCACATTTTTTGGGTGTCATTGGTTGTTTCTATCGAAATACATTTTCATTCATCTCCTGACTTGAGATTATTATCAATGTGTACCATTTGATCACATACTTTGATACAAGGTGAAAACCATATCAATGAAGTCATGGAGAGGTATTTCGTGTTGGGTGCATCATTGGTGGTATGACATTGGTTGATTTATCAATAAATAATTTTTTGCTTCAAAATTGAGGAAGTGATATCTTTGGCCTAATATATTTGGATGTTAGTACCTTTAAAAATCCAAGTACATGGTAGTAAAAGGTAATTCCCTCCAATTACATCAACAAATATTAAATCAAGGTAAGGATGATGACACAAGTGTGTATCCTTCTTTATGACATATTGAATGAAAACAAAATTATATTACACAGTGAATGTATGTAGGTTGGTTTTCATTACTATGACTACTTATTATCTGTTTAGGGTCCATGAAGGGTTTCTAGACTCTAAAATCTATGAATATTATTCATTACTTTTGAGATAAGGTCCTAGAGGGTCACACACAATAGTGCATTCAAGATTATTACCAATTCTTGTGAATATGTATATACGAAATTATGGGCCTCACCATATTGTCGGAGGGTTGTCCGATATTTATCAATCACTAATAAATAAATAAATCCATAATTATTTTGAGTATAGAATAATTGGCTTGAATTTATTTAATAAAATTATTTATGAGTGTTTATGTAAATACATGGAATAATATTAAATGAACGAATATTATTTTAATAATCAAGGTTCATTTAATATTATCAGTAATTTAGAGTCGAGTTAATGACTCGAGTTTATCATGTAATATATTTAATATATATTTAAATAATGTTATTAAATATAAATAATATTAATGATGTTGTTATCTTGACAAAATTATTTATTCTTTACAAATTTAAGTGGATGATAGATATACGGAGGTTGGGAACTCAACTAGGTATTATTCACATCCACTATATATGTAGATGAGGAGATATTTTTTTGGTTTGAAAGGTAATAAACTCATTCCAATGGATTTATATCTTCTCTCTCTTCCCATATCCTTGAGAGAGAAACACATCATCTAAAAAAATCATCCAAGGATGTATTCACGGATCTTATGAATGGAGTCGAGGTGATCATTGTGACATCAGAGGAATCTTTGGAGATCTATGCTAGCACTCAGAATTTGACGATCGACATTCATGCCGATTCATGAAGCATGGGCAGATGATCTAGAGGGGTTTGAATTTGGATCCTTCAAACAATTATCGCTTAAAAAATCTACAATATTACAGGCTCTAAATCAAACATGGTGCATGTTTGTTTATTTATTTTGTTCTTATTAAATTCACACGAGATCCTTAGACCTATACCAGGGATCGGATCAGGTGAATTTTTTGAACCAAAGAAAAATTAATTTTCTTTAAATTAAGTAGATAGATTTAAATTGGTTCTAATAGAATAGACCATGCATCTATCCAATTCGGTATGACCAAGTTATAGTCATTAATTTTTTTTTGTATGGATATAAAAATAGATATTGTGATTTAAAATTAAAGAAAAATATATTTATATAATTGTTGGTGTTCTAATTTTGAGGTAATTACTAGAAAACCCATAAATTCTAGTCAAGTCTTGATCGAAATATGAGGGTTGTAACTCCACCAATCAGAATATTTTTTCCCCAATGAGGGATTCTTCCAGAGGAATCCTTGATTAAAATATAAAAAATAATAATAAAATGTGTAATATAATTTCTTCCAATGGAAGAAAAAAATAAATAAATAATCGAAAAACTTTTATAAATCATATGCTATAAGATCTTAACAAAATGAGGAAAGGTGGTGGTGGGTATCCATAGGAGACATGAAAGTAAGCCAACTTTCATTACTTCCTCCTAAAGTATGAAATAATTTTCATTATAAAAAAAATCTCAAGGCTTCTCAAGGAAGCCTTGATTTCGCCTTCCCTAATTTTTCTAAAATCAAGTTAGGACCTCCACCCATCTCCAAACAAGTATGGCCCCCTTTTCCCCACCTAGTCATCGAGATAGTTGGTTAGAGACACTACCCTCAAAACCCATCTTCTTCTCTCACCATCATAGTGGTACCACTAGACCACACACCTACTATGGATGAAGGTGGTCTATGCATCGACCTTTGTTGCTTGGTGCAACGAAATGTTCCCAACTGGTGTCCAGTCAGACTACTTAGTTGGACTGGCACGACTTTGAGATTCCATAGCCATTGTGTGTTATCTCATGTCAGCCCAAATGAGTCCACTATCATCGATCTTCCTCATATGGGCTCTTCCCTTAGCACCACGACCTAACCACGTGAGATTACCTCGACCGCCTCGATCCTCTGAGATAGGATCTCCTACCAGCATCCCTTCGTCCAGCTAGTCCCAGCCAATAGTGTGACACTACCTCTATCAACTAGTCTAAAAAACACCACCATCCCTTCCCTCCTTTTCATAGGAGGTCAATGCTCCCAAGGTGTTGGAGCATGTTCTTTTCTATCTTCCTTGGTAGGTGGCTGGTGCTCCAACCCCACCCCCCATAGTAGGTGGCAGCCATGGTGTAAGTTCATGGTAGGTGGGGGATTTGTGGGAGTGTTGTGTCAAACTTCACACCTCCCACCATGACTATTTAAGGAGGTCCATGAGAGCTTCAAAAATAATCATCTGAGCCAAGAGATATCATTTTATCCAAAGATATCTGTTATAACTCCATGTATGAAAAATTAAAGTAGGTGTGTGGGAGGGGTCACTTGTAAAATTTATTCATGTTGAAATAAATATTTCTTTCTCTACATTCATCTATCTTAGTTGTCAGAAAACCATAATAAGTGGTATCAAATAGAGTTCTAGGGCAATAGAAGTGAGCAGTTGAGTTCTTTAGTGATTGGAAAATTTTTGTTGTTCAGAATCTAATTTTTAAGGAAAATTATAAATGTTTGTGGCGATCTGATTCTAATGGCACAAATGGCATTGAAAACGGAGCTAAAACGAGCTTCCTAGGCTCGGTCAAACCTCAGGTGCTACACTACCACCTTTACAGAGAATAAGGTATTGTTCCGGTGTCGATGATATTTCTGGAGAGTTTCTGGAAGCTTCTCCATCGTACCACATCAATTTAACATCATCTCCATGTCAGTGTCACGTCATCAGTTGATCTCGACTGTTGATACTATTTTGATCATATCTTGATCAATCGGTTCCCAATTTTGACAATCCATGAGTTTATTCCACCATGTTTGACCATTTTGGATGCAACAATGAGCTCTATCTTACCCAATTATACATCTATTGTTTGATAATTAAAATTAAATGGGGGGATCATCCATATGAAGGATGATCATGTTGACTTATTCAGACTACTCCATTTGGAAGTCTCAAAATGGAATATATACTCAATGAAATGGATCGTTTTGACCCCATTAAGAATGGGGATTCAACCTTGATGCCACAATGGAAATAGAGTGGAAGAAGCGGAACAAGAAAACGATTAGTCAAATCTTCCAATGGATTGATCACAGTGTCTACCACTACGTTGCATATGAGGCTAGAACGTATGAACTTTGGATGAAGTTAGAAAATAATTATTAGTCAAAGAAAACTCAAAACAAGATCCTCTTGTGGAATCAGTTGATGAATCTTGGACTATATAGTGTAATCTCTATAGCCGAACACACTAGTGAGTTCCAAATATTGGAGAACTAATTGGTGTTTGCAGGTAATACTTTGAATGATGAAGATCGGGGGAACCAATTACACTTCAAAAGTATCGATAGTTGGGATACACTTTTCCTCTCACTCAGTAACTCGGTGCCTGGATGAAAAATTACTATGGTGATGGTAAAGGATGCACTGTTCATTGAGGAGGTCCGAAGGAAGAATGCCAGTTACAACTAGATGCAAGCACTCATTCTGGTGAAGTGAGGGAGAAAAAAAGGAGGAGGTTGTGGGGCAGGAACCAGATGTCAAAGCAATAATAGAGGAAGTTCCATAGATGGTAGGAGTCCAATATACAAATTCTACCATTTTGGCATAGAGGGACACATGAAAAATAACTATTGAAAGTTTCTACAAGAAAAGTGCCAAAAGTAGCAACCAACAAAGAATAAATGTAGACGTGCATGTGAGCATCACTGGAGAAGTTGTTATTTGATCCAGAGAAGAATAAGAGAAATGATTTCATACATCATGGCAAGACACATAATGGGTGTATGATACTGTAGCATCATACCACATTACACTGCATCATGAGTATTTTTTGAGTTATCTAGCTAGTGAATTTGGTGCAGTCATGATGGAAAATACTAGTTCAGTGGTGATTATTGTCATGAGTGATATCCAAGTCAAGAAAAATGTTGTATACACAATCATCCTGAAGGATGTTCGACATATTCCAAGCATGAGTCTCAACCTATTATCTAGTATAGCCTTTGTTCAGCAAGGCTATGACAACATATTCATGAATGGATCATGGAAGATGAAAAATGGATCCATAATCATCTCTAGAGTCTATATATGCGGTACATTGTAAAAAAACTCATATGAAGATATGTGAAAATAGCCTCAATATGGTGGAAGGAGATACATCCAATATATGGAATAGGAGACTCAGAAAAATGAGTGAAAGAGGGTTATTTACCCTAATGAAGAAGAAGTACATTATTAATGACAAGGATGAATCACTTGATACTTGAAAATACTACTTGTATGGGAAGCAATATAGAGTCTCATTTAATACAACTTCATCAAGGAAATCAGAGTTTTTGGATCTTGTGAACTCTTATGTATGCAGACCCATAGAGGTTGATTCACTTGGAGGTAAAAAATATTTTCTATCATTTATTTATGATTCATCTCTAAGTGTTTGGGTGTTCTTCGTGTGGATGAAGGACCATGTAGAGGACTACTTTCAGATGTTTTGTGCTATGGAGAAGTGTGAAACTAGAAGGAAGCTAAAGTGTATTCGTTCAAACAACATAGGAGAATACACATCTAGAGAATTTGATGCCTATTACTGGAGTCAAGGAATCTGACATGAGAGGATAGTCTCATGTACACCATAACACAATTGATTTGTATAAAGGAAGAAGAGAACCATAATAGAGAAGTTCATAATCATGATGATAATCTAACTAAGCCATTCTGGGTAGAAGAAGTTCAAGTTTCATGCTACCTCATCAAAAGATCATCATAGGTCCCAATGAATTTTGAAATTCCATTGAAGAGATGGTCTGGTAAACATACCTATTAGTCTCATTTATGAGTATTTTGATGTTTGGAATTTTCACATGTAACCAAGGAGATCAAGGAGAAGCTATAAGGGATATCTACTCCATGCATCTTCATCATCTATGGAGATGATGAGTTCAGATACAAGATCTGGGACTCGAAGGAGAAAAAGGTGATTAGAAGAAGAGATTTTGTGTTCTATGAGAACCATATGATTGAGGACATTAAAATTACTATAATTTCTCCAAGGTAAAGTGTCTAGGAATTAATTCATGATCCAACACATGTACCAGTATCACTTTTTAATTAATAGGAAGAGTTGCAAGAAGACTCATCTACAGTGGACCTGGTGGTAGTGGAAGATGATATTGAGTAGGGGGACTCAATCCTCTCTAAAATAAATTTTAGAACCATCACATGATCTATGTGATGTTTTTCATACCTAACCAAACATTTCATAGGTTCAAAGATCTTCATGATGAAGATTTCCATCAATAAAATATTAGGAGTCAGATTACTTGTTGCTGACTGATCAGGGGAGCCAGAAGGATATAAAAAAGCATATCAACAATCTCTATAATTGGATACATGAAGTGATAGATTAACAAATATTGAAACTTTTGAAGATCCACATGATGGAGAGCCTAGAAAATATGACAACAAAGGTGGTTTCTCAATAAAATATGGTCCTTTATAGATGCTCTACAGGATTGTAGCTGGAGGGGAGAATTGTTGGATCTTTCTCTTTTCCAACTGCCTTGGTAGGTGGCTTGTGAACTATGGGATAAGTCAATGGTAGTGGGGGGTTTGGTGGGAGAGTTGTGTCAAACTTGAAACCTCCCACCATGCCTATTTAAGGAATTCAATGAGAGCTTTAGTGATCATCATCCTAGCCAATAGAGCTCCTTCCTTCCAAGTTAAATTTTTATAAAAGCCATTTTAGGAAAATGGGAAACCAGAGTACACAAAGTGTTACCACTACGTGCTGAAAGAGCTCACAAACTGATTAAACATGAGACTGATATTACTTGACCCAGCTATTCTATAAAGCTCCCAATGCAGAGAACTAACCTGAATACCTGGATCATCGTTGATGAGCTTTTCAAGATGGGAGATCATCCTTTCCATTGTTTGAATAAATTATTCTGAGTTGATTTTCTTCTGGTTAAATCCTCGGGCCAGAATTCTATCTTGCTTGTCAATCCAGACTTCTTGCTCCTTTGTAGCATCAACTTGCAGCCTCCGTTCATAAATCCTCTTGATTTCCTCTTCTGATACATTGGGTCGTATGTCTTGCTAAAGCATTTCTTCCTTGGAGTGCAGGATTAGATGCAGACACTCCCCATCTTCTCCCATCTTCCCTTTGTTCCTTCCTTTCTTGGCCGATCGAGTTTCCATGGGTTTTGGAAGATGATAGTAATCCTTGCGTCCCTTCTCCCTTTTCCCCTGAACCACAATACATTTCCCTATGTCTTTAATACTTTTCTTCCCCTTCTTCCTTGGAGGGCTATGAGGGCCTTTCCCTTGACATCGGTCCATACTATCCACTGAAGGTAGACTATTACTTTCCTCCCATGACGAGTCATCCTCCTCATTCCATGGAGATTATTGGTCTTCTAATCCATCAAAGCGATTCCCAATCTTTAGCTGTGGGTCAACTGTAAGGGAAATCTGCTTAGTTTGAGATTTCCTTATGCCTGCTTTATTCTCCCGGCCTATTCTCCTCTCCCCTAACCCAGACTTCGGACAAAGGGTGTTAGGGTCAAGTTCCCTCAAAATGTTCTCATCAACAGACCTCCTTTGGTCCTCATTAGATGTTTCAGCTAACAAAAAAGGCCCCTCCTGCACTGGTTCAGATTCAAGGAGTTGCACATACCCTCGGCCCATAAACTGCTGCTGAAAGTTTTTAACTCCCAGCCTCTTTTTTGAGATCCACCGGAACTTTGAACCTCACTCCCAACTAAACACTTCTCACCAGCCTTGGGATCCACTGAAGGCACTGCTAAGGGGACCTTTTTAGTGCTACAGATGCCCAGGTCCTGCTTCAACCGGGCGAAGACATCCTCAATCTGTGGTCCTGCCTCCTCTGTCCTCCCCTTCTGCACTGGTTCAGAGGGGTTTCCCTGAGATGGAGCCGCCCCATTGTTGTCAACCGCTGCTGGAGAAACCTGGTTACTCCCAGGAATATGCATTAATGGAACATCCCTGTGCACTGCTTCATTCAAACCTCCACTATCCCGCAGCGGAAGGACACAGGATGCATCCGTATGAACTGTTGTAAGCCTATCCCGAATCGCACGATGACACTCAGAGGAGAAGTGTCCGAATTTGAAGCAACCCGATCAGAAAGCAGGCCATGCCTCAAACACCACTCTCTGCTTCCATCTGAAATCCTTGTATCCAAAGAGATCCAAGAGTGATCCATGTGTGAGAAATAAAGGGAGGTTTGTGGGAGGGGTCTCTTGTAAAATTTATTCCTGTTGAAATAAATATTTCTTTCCCTATATTCATCTCTCTTATTGTTCAGCGAACCGCAACACAAGGAACCTATAACCCCGATGACCCCATTTTTCAATCGCAACTTTCATGACAGTCGGTATCCTCCACCATGGCCCTGGAGGCCCCTGTCATGTGAGACCCTTCTATATATAACTTTTAAATGATGTAGGCTTTATCCCCATCATGATCGAAACCCCATCCTAACACATGTAATCCCACAACACCTCTATTGTGGTTTCCTGTCAGAATCAGGTGACATGTGGGTAAAGAGAATCTAGACTAACTCAAAATTTGTCCAAATGAGTCCACCCGATCTGAAACCACACTTCACGGTGTATGTTGGACCCGTGAAGGCCTTTTTCCTGTTCTTCCCTATCGCGAATGGGCCTGAAGTGGTTTAGTCAAAACCACATCAAGCCTTAGTAGAAATTTATGGCCTGGATTAATTTTATTTAATCATAATTAATATAGATAATTAAATTAATTTTAGTATTAAATTAAATTGATTAAAAATTAATTTATTGGTTTAAAATAATAATAATTATATTATAATTTATTTATTTTTGGAAATAAATTAAATTAATTGATTAATTTAATTTTTGATTATAAAATACAATTAATTTTTGCGCCTATGAAAATAAATTATTTTAATTTTTAATTAATTTAATTTATAATAAATTAAATTTAAATTTATTCTATTAAGTTTCATCATGTATTTACTATAAAAATTGACTAGTATTGAGAAATTTATCAAACCCATGTCTATCTGATTAATTTAATTTACCTATTTATTACTACGTGTAATGTTTTTAATAAGTATTTAATTTAATATGGAATGTGCATCGTCATTTTTTAGTTAAATATTATTATAATAGTATGAAAATCCAATTTATTAGTTTTATATTGTGATCTCGAGACCCCCTATCTTACGTGAGAGTATTCATGTACATTTGATGATGAAATTGTAAGATGCAACCCCCACCAAGTTGAGGTGATATCTAGACAGGATATGGACCACACCAAGACAAGGTGCTACCTAAAATGAGACAAGGAAACACTTGACTAAGGATGAACTACATCAGGAGTTAGTACACGACTCATGTATGACTTCACTAGGTTATAGTTAATCTATTAAGTTTCAATATATGAATCAATATTGGATGCTAAAAACCAATCAGATAATTTATTTCTGTTATATACTATTTATTATTCTATGAATGCGATTATTTCCTATGAGATCACGTAAAATAATAGATAGATAAAATGAATACATAAGCGATGGATGTTTTTTTGTTAATGTTCATTTGAGAGCATGAAAAAATAGAATAAACATATTAATAGAAATGGATTACATTAATCAAAAAATATAAAACCCTCATAGAAATATTAAGACTCAATCGACTTCAATGATTTGAATTTGAATAAAACTGGGTGTATGGGGGCTCATCACCCAAGGTTGAGGGTACCTCCTGCTACTGAGGAGTTCTTTTGAGAGTGATGGGTTAACGTAATTGAATTTGGCAGCAAATAAGTATCCAAATCTAGCTTGATATAAATTTAGAGGAAATAATTGAGTAAATAATATTTATGATTTTAGAAATTGGGACTTCACTCAATAGATCAAGGAGTAGTAAGTTAATGATGTTGGACAAAAAAATTCCCACCTTGAACTCTCTGATTAGCTGCATAGAGAAAGAATATAGATTATGAGGGGATACTCAAGGATCATTATCACTATAATAATCAAGCAATGGTTTATTTTTATTCTAGTATGAAGGGTTGTTAAAATTTGAAAAAAAAATAGTATGATAAATTTGATAATTTAATAAATATATAATGTATAATTAGTAATCAAGATAAAAGTATCAATCTTATAGATTTATTTTTATAGGAAATAAAAAGTAATACCACAATACATACTGTGATATCTATTGGACAGAGAAATTTTAAAAAATAGCATCACTTTCCAAAAAGTTGTAAAGGATATTGCACAAAATACTAAGATATCATTAATTAAAGGTGTTAGTGTCCTCAATACCTTTTAAGAAACATCATGAAGTGAGGAAATTAAAAAACTTATAGGATACTCATGTATGATGAAAATGATGTTTATGTCACAATGATATCATCAATGTTTGATGTGGACACTACATCTAGACAACGATGATATTACATGTAGTCTCATCTTTGGGAATCTTGCAAGGAGAACGTGAAAAGATATATAGATTTGTGATAATTACACTTATTATTTGTAAATATGAAAGTAAGTTCATGATATTTCAATACATCCCATTTTAATATCATTTTTACCCATTTACTCAATTTTCTTTTAAGATTATAAAATGAACAGGATGGATTAAACACTTCATTACCTTCCAAGTAAGGTTCACCAAGAAATTAGAACTTATACAAAAGATTCATCTTTCGTTCTTACGGTGAACTAATTGAATGAAATGGGGAAAAGGCCAGAGTAAAGATAATCTAAAGGCACCTTCACAATTTCCTTCAAAGAAAAGAGGTTAGTTATTAAATAGAAGATTATGTTCTTCGTATGTCATGAAATAAATTTATGGAGGTTTAAATGAAATAAGTGAATTAAAGAATCATGTAATAGCTTCTTCTTTAGTGAATATTCATCATTGTTTTTAATGTTTATGTTTTACTTCTTTGGTATTAAATAAAATGTGTCTTTAAAATA
Source organism: Viscum album (assembly GCA_963277665.1). Classification (NCBI taxonomy): domain Eukaryota; kingdom Viridiplantae; phylum Streptophyta; class Magnoliopsida; order Santalales; family Viscaceae; genus Viscum; species Viscum album. Next base: position 273,476,206 of record OY728142.1, on the reverse strand, counting down.
TGTGTATTCAAATACAGTAACCAAGTAAGAATAGAAATATTATAAGAAGTAAGGTACATTCTCCAAGCAGTTTAAATGGAAGTTTTCTAAGTCAGTAGTGGGAAGAACATAACTTTTCATTTCTAGGTTTAATTTTCTGAGATAAACTATTGTTAAGTATTGACAAAACATTTATCTCACATTTCCTTTGGAAACAAAAATGCATTATTCTATGTGTTGGAATGAATGTTGTTTGCGGTGTTTAACAATCGCTAATAGATCAGTAACTCTTGAATCATAGGTAGTATCTGATTATTATAAAAAAGTAAGACTTATATACCAAGTTGTCAAAATACAATTCATTTTCAATAAAAAACTAATTAGTTTTTAAGGATATACCTAGTATTGTTATAAACTCTTTCGAGTTCAAGAACATAGGTATTATCAATATGTACTTAGTTTTGGACAAAAAAACATTTATAAATAAATGTAATCTATAAACCATTTAGAATTAGTTTAGTTAGAGAGTATGAACTATTACAAGGGTAATATAGTGGTAAGTATAATTAAAATCATTTGAAAATTTAAGGAATATCAAATTGAAGTATTAAATATGCATAATATGATGATATAAGTACCTTTGCGCTAGTATGTCCAAGAATATCTTGACCAAACACTCATCAATCAGTATAACTCAATATTGAGTAATTCTTGAATGCACATTACCTTATCCACATCATGGAATTTAAACAAATAAGGAGGATCGATGATGATTCTTACATGTTAAAATTGTTCAATAAAATGTTGTGCGGAGAAATTATTTAATGCACATTTCTTAATAAACATAAGAATCATGATAAAATTAAAAGTAGAGTCAATGTTAAAACTCTCTCATTGTAGATACTTCCATTATTTTTGAGACACGCAATGCAAATAATTGAATTTTACCATAAAAACATTCCAACTATAATGACATGTGGATATCATATGAGTTATACTATGATATAAAATTCATTACGTCATAAGAATGTGTGTTTATATGTAAAGAGGGTATAAACAATCTTGCATCAAGATAAAACACAAAGTACATCTAATGTAATCATCCTAAAGTTTCTTAGGATATAATAGAAATCCATATGATATAATATTTATAGTCAAGCACTCTACTATATTTCTATAAAATTATGCACATCTATATTCGATATAGTGGGATAAATATTAAATCGGGTTGATTCAATGCTAGAGATGCACAAATAGTTAGAATATGAAGGAGATCCTCCATAGGTGTGGACTAGGATTGTTCTAGAGACAGATACTGTGTAGGATGGTTAAAACCATAGTGATGGTTTTATTTTCACCGTGGATGGTGATACATTATTCATTTATAATAATAAATCCTATAAGTAAGAAGTATATGATAATTATCTAGAATTGACAAGATCAATTAAAATTAAATAATATATTCCATGTATCAAGGTGTAGGAGTCTTATTATATTGAATACTACATTGGTTATTTAATTGAAACTATACATGGATGGTACAAGCCTGGCGCCAATATGGCTCAGTTTTTAATACCAAGCTGTTATGCTTAAATCCATTTTAATTTTACTTGTAATAGCTAATTTCAATGATAATTTTATTATTAATTTGATGAAAAGACCAACTTTCATGGGAGGTGACTATATGACGCAACTACAAAGGGTTGGTGACATCAAGGAATTCCAATAAGGGGTGCAAGTTACTGAAATCCAATTTTGGATTAAATTAAGAAATAATATCATATAATATTTTTTTGGAATGAACCTTTTACATATGTCTATTAGAGGTTAGTGGGAGCATCCTAGTTTTCCATGTAAAATATGTTCATTAACATATGAAAAAGAATATCTTGTTCTTATAGTTAATTAAGACCATAATAAAATAAATACTTCAAATATTGACTTAAAGTAGAAACCTAAGTTCAAGGTAATGAGATCTACTAAGGTAGATCCAAGGGTTTCTTATACATGGTCAATTTTATATATATGGAAAAGTTATTTAAAAATACAAGTTGTAAAAAATCAAAAAATAATTACCAATGTCACATGACATAAATCTATCCAAGAAGACATGTGTTTCACATAAGAAGAGATTAATGTGGTAAGTTGAGTCCCATATGCTTCTAAAATGGAGAAATCACATGTATTAGGATATTTACAAGAATTTATATTTCCAAAATATACTTTATGGTGGGAAAATATTGGTTATATCCAAGATAACTACATGTGATGTAGTCAGACCTAGCCAATTTACAAGATCAAGTACAAAGGATATATAAACCTTGTATGGGGAGAGGAAGGGGTTCTACTTTTAAGGGGGGACTAGACTTCCTTAAATCAATATGATTTAATATCACAGTAAAGCTAAGTTGATGAGTGAGACAAGATCATATAAGTATATGGTATACATACCTACAAATACTCATTTCTTTACTACTTCAGTGGAAACTATAGAAGCATTATATAATATGCAATTATTTCTTCCACTTCTTAGAATTGTACCTAGTGAGTAATGTTTTCTAATAATATAAATTATGATAATTATAAACTATTAAAAGATAAGATGTAAGGTTTTGATAGTGGAAAAAAGGACATATACTCAAGGATAAGATCTCTTGATGAGTTTTACTCAAGGAGGTGAGTTTGTACATAACATAATTTCCATGAAACAAAGACATGAAAAACCCATCAACTAAAGCTATAACTTAGTAGAAAAATGATATTAATAATGTGAGAGATAAAAAGTGTGGTTAGAAAGATGGATCTATTTAAAGTGGTATTTCTATAAAAGTGGTTACCTAGAGCCAAATTTATCAGTACTTTTGATTACCATTCCATGTGTACAGTGATCTATGCATGATATAAACATACTATTATAATATAGACATTTCTGTGTAAACAATTTAAATATTATTTTACATAGATTATTTTTCATATAAAAGGTTATAATATATCCTAGGATATAATGAGAACCTTGATGTATTATGACAATAATTTTAAATTGATGTCCCATGGTCTAGAAACATCATACTAACTGGATATAACAACTCTGGTCTTTATTACACACTTAAACATGATTTATTAAATAACAATGCACTTAAGACAACTCTAATGATTGATAGGTCTAGTGTCATGGTAAATGAAGAACATTACACAACAACTTATAACATAAAACCCAATATCTTTATTGAAAACTTCTTTTACAAAACCATAACATTCCTTCATACTTAGAATTATATGGGATAACCTGAGGACATACATAAGAAAAGGATGAGATATAAAGCCTAGTAAAAGAGTAATAAAGGCATAACATGAATAATATAGTACATGTTATGAAATTGGTATATCAATGGAGCACAATAGAAACATGAACATAAAGGCATGATATAGCATGATTATCATAACATGTAAATGTGGCAACAACATTTAACATGATATTAGCATGAGCCCAAGATCATTGAACATGGAGCATGATTAAAACCACATTTAAATTTAATTTTCATGAGTAAAACCTCATTTCACTTGAAGTATCATGATACAAATATTTACCCAATGTATTGGAGTGCTATCAGGGTGCACCCTTCTTAATCATTTCATTTTATGCCTACGTGTGCCACATGAATCTTATAACATGGATTCATTAAACATCATCATTTATTAAAAAATAAAGTAAAGTGGAATTAATACATGAAACTATATAATCAATAAGTAAATGTGCATAAAGTTTAATAACCTTGATAGATAAATGGTCATGGTATTCACTACATAATGACTTTGGCTTGGAAAATTGTGGTGCAATTTCGGCAGCATAACGGCATGACATAATAATTCATAAAAATAGTTGATGAGAGATAAATGGGAATATCATCATATGTACATGAAAATAAAATGTAATTAGGTAATTTATATACATGTACCAACATATTAAATGGGATTTATATTCATAATATAAAATCATTTCTTGAATGTAAATGAGAACAGATAAATTCCTTACAAACTTTCAGCATGGTAACGGGTGTTCAAGGAAGGAATTAATGAGATATAAATAGATATATCATCGTTAAAACATAAGGAGGTATGTATGGGTGATGTTTTAAATCATACCCCTACAATTGTAATTGAAAATAGAAGGGTACAACAACATAATGAAATTTGGACAAAAATGAGAAAGGAAGAAAACCCTTATGGAATTTTGGCATGGTAACAGATGTACATGAGAGGAATTTATGAGAGATAAAGTGGTATATCATCATTAAAAAATAATAAGTTTAGTATAGGGGAGGTCAAAAATCATACCCCAACATTTTTAATTGAAAATAAACGGTCATAACAACATAAAGAAATTTGGAAAAAAATGAGAAATGAAGAAATCCCTTACTTGGAAGTGTAATCCCAAAGTCTTGGGAGAGGCTTAAGAGAGGCTTCATGGGAGATTGATGCGTCTTGAGATGATTCTATAGAGAGGAGGAAATAGGTTTTTTGATCTCCAAAGGCTTTGATAAAAGAGGAATTGGGATCTTGGGTGGGTTTATATAGGAAAATTGAGGGAATTGTTTATTATTTAGGTTTTGGACACCACACATTAAACTAATTAAAACCACAAACCATTCCATGGTTTTTTCCCATGGTTTTTTTCAAAGGGGATTGAAAAAAATTATTTTATAAGCCAAATATAGAAACTTATTAAAATATTTTTCTTGTTTATGTGGATTTGAGTCACACTCTCAAAGAAATCATTTAAAAAGTTAAAATATTTTATATGTCCTAGAGGTCCACTAAGGATCCATAAAATTAACCAAAAAATATATAGAATCACATTATTATAAAGTTGAAACATATATTTTCCGAACAACCCATTTATTTTATTTTATTACATCACTACTGGGTCATTATGATGTCATAAAACACAATATATATTAATGCGGTATTTAATTGTTACCAAAAAATTCAATTATCTCAGAAAATTATGAAAAATTCACCATAAAATAATTTTGACATCCTGATTCCAAAAATAATATTAATTTTATCAAAATAATTTTTTAAATATGTGAATTTTTACTTTTAAAATAAAAACGGACATTGAATAAAAAGTCGTGGGTTTTGTCAAAAACAACTTTCAAAACTTAATAAAAATTACAATTTTATTCATAAACATTATATGATAATTTATATTTAATAAAAAGTAATTTAGTAATGATATTTTATTAAAATATTATTTAATTCAAAAATCTATTAATTCATCAAAATATATTTCTTAATTGAATATTGAAAAAAAATATTATATGTGCCTTAAATCTATTTACAAAGTTAAAATAATTAAACGAATGTATATTATTTATTCTATATAGAAATAATGTACATAATAATAGTTCTAGGGTCTTGTTACATAACCCCTTATAACACCCACATATGACCTAAGGGAAAGGTGTGCGATGGTGACAGACTCTTGGGGTGGCTCGGATAACATCGCTGGGGAGGTAATCTTTATCAACTTCCACTTCTCCTGTAGGTAGTTCAATTTATTCTTAATGTGTTCAACTTCAGCTTGGGATTTTTCAAGAGTGAATCATAGTGATGCTAACTCCTTTTCGAGATCCGAAAAATGGTCTTCGTATGGGGAAATTCTACTTGATGAGGCCAGTGCTTCATTTTTCTGAGTAAATTGGATTGTTAAAGACTTATATTTTTATTAATTATGTGATCATTGTTCGATGACTATATTATAAATGGTAACAATTATTAATTTTATTTTAAAATATAAAATCATAAAACCAAATATGTGCATTTTTTATATAACCATTTTACATAATAATACATTTAATTAGATCAAGAGGAATTTTCATTGATAAAAGTTTGATCGTTACAATCCTCTCCATTTAAGAAATTTTTCTCTAGAAATTGCGTTTTCCCAGACTAAAACAGATGTGGGTAACTCTGATTCATCACTTCCTTTATTCCCACATTACCTCTTCAAACTTTTTGTTTTTTCACTAAACCTTGATGAGGGGCATTGTCTTATTTAGTTGAAATTTTTCCATACGATCTAAGATCTTCACTGGCTTCTCTTCAAAGGATAGGTCATTCTCCAATGGTACCACCTCTGGATTGAGTACATGCGATGGTTTAGGTATGTAATTTCCCAAGATGGATATATGGAATACATGAAATACTTGAGATAGGTTCAATGGGAGTTCTAGTAGATAGGCTACTACTCCAATGAGATCAACGGTCTCAAAAGGGCCGATGTACATTGGACTAAGCTTTCCCTTCTTCCGAAATCTCATAACTCTCTTCCACTGTGATATACAGAGGAATACCATGTCTCTAACATCAAACTCTAGGTCTCGTCGATTATTATCATCATAGCACTTTTGTTAAATCTGAGAATCTTTAATGTGTTGTTGGATATTATTAACCTTCTCCACCATTTCTTCAGCCATTTTTGGACCTTATATTTTTTTCACCCCAACTTCATCCCAACATGCTGGTGTTCTGCACCTCTTTTGATTAAGGGCTTCATAAGGATTCATTTGGATTCCTGAGTGGAAACTGTTATTGTAAGAGAACTCAACAAGAGAAATATGTTGATCCCATCATCCTTTAAAGTCCACTGAGCAAGCTCTCAAAATTTCCTCAAGTGTTTGGATAGTCTACTCAGATTGTACATCAGTTTAAGGATGATAATTCATACTAATATTCAGATCAGTATTTAGAGCCTGTTGAAGACTCTTCCAGAACATATAGGTGAATCTTGTATCTCGATCAGATGAAATAGATATTGTTAATCCATGCATCCTTACTACTTCTCTAAAATATATCTGTTCTAGTTAATCCAATGAGAAATCCTCTCAAATTGAAATGATGTTTTTAACCATTGTAAGAAGATCCACAACAACCCAGATAGAATTGTTTCCTTTGTATGTCTTCCAAAGTCTAGTGAAAAGTCCATGGTGATATTATCCCATTTTCATACTGGTATGGGTAATGGTTGCATCATCCCCTTAGACTTATGCCTCTCAGCCTTCACATGATGACATACCAGGCACTTTGACATATACTCAGGGATCTCCTTCTTCATGTTATCCCACCAATAATTATCTCGGATATCTCGATGCATCTTTGTGTTTCCTAGGTGAATGGATAAATTTTAACTATGTGCGTCATTCAAAAGGTCATTATTTAACTCTGGGTTTGATGGAATATATAGACTTTTCCCAAATCTCACCATTCCTTCTTCATTAATAATGAACTATGAGGATTTCCCTTTTCTGATAGTTTCCACTTTCTTTTGAATTCCCACATCATCCTTTTGATAATACATTAACCTTTCCAAAAGAGATAGTGTAAAGATCATTTGTGAAAGGTTTGATGTTGTTCCCTTCTTTATGATTCCCTTGTTCATATTCATCAAATCTAAGAAGATTGGATCCTTTTCAATTCTCATCAATGATAAAATCGTTGGGTCCATTCTACTTAAAGCATCTTCCACCTTCTTCACCTTCCCAGGGTGGTAATGGATTGAGTAGTCATAGTCTTTGATCAGCTCTAACCATCTTCATTGGAACATGTTCGACTCTTTTTGTATGAATACATACTTTTGAATTTTTTTGATCCGTATATATTTCACACTTCTCCCCAGAGAGGTAATGTCTCCAAATTTTTAAACTGCAGGTTACTACAGCCAACTCCAGATCAAGTGTGGGATATTTTTTCCAATGAACATTTAATTACCTTGAACCATAGGCAATGACATTGTCATTTTTTATCAACACACATCTCATTCCCTTCTTCAAAGCATCACTAAATACCGCAAAAAGTTCTCCACTTGTGGGTAATGTGAGCATGGGCACCGAGATAAGCCTCTTTTTCAACTCCTTAAATATATCTTTGCATTCATCACTCCAAGAAAACTTTACTCGCTTATGAGTTAGCATGTTAAGAGGGTTGAACAATAGTGAGAAATTTCTCACAAATTGACAATAATGTCCACCTAACCCTGAGAAGCTACGGATATCCATTATCAATGTTGGTCTCAACCATCCCTCAATTGAAGCTGTCTTAGAGGGATCTAGAGATATCCCATTGATTATGATGATATGACCCAAGAAAAATAATTCCTTCAACCAGAATTCACACTTTCTATACTTTGCATAGAGATTCTCCTTTCACAAGGTCTCTAGTACAGTTCTTAGATTCTCCTCATGCTCCTCTTTGGTTTTGGAGTATATTAGAATGAAATCTACAAAGAATACTGCAAATTTGTCAAGGTAATATCTAAATACACTATTCCCCATTTCCATGAATATTTCTGTATAATTAGTGAGTCCAAAAGGAATTACTATGAGTTCTTAGTGATCGTACCTTATACGAAAAGCAGTGTTGGGAATATCCTCCTTCTTCACCCTTACTTGGTAATATCCCGGCTGTAAATCCACCATGGAGAAGTACTGTTCTCCATGTAGCTGATCGAACAAGTCATCAATTTGTGGCAAAGGATGATTTTTCTTTATGATTATTTTTTTATCCCACTCTAATCAATGAAAAGGTGCATTGACCCATCCTTCTTCTTAACAAAGAGGACTAGTTCCCCCCATGGTGAAGCACTTGGGTGTATAAAACCATTATCCAGATTCTCCTATAGTTGTTTCATCAGCTCTTCAAAATCCAAAAAAACCCTTTTATATGGAGCCTTGGATATTACAAATTCCCCAGGTATAAGATCAATTGAGAATTCAACATCTCTTCTAGGAGGAAGACCAGGAAATTCCTTAGGGAACACTTCAGCGAATTCCCTCATAATAGGAATGTATTCAAGGATGGTTGCTTCCTTAGACTCAATAATTTGAGAAAGATACACATGCTCATAGGGTGGTAATATCCATGCTTGATATGATGGTTTTAAAAAAGATTCATCTTCCTCCTTGAACTTGAATAGAATTGGGGGTTGATTCTCCATATGGAGAGTGATTTCCCTCTCATAGAAATTTATGTTGGATCTATATAAGAAAAGCTAATCCATGCTAATAACTGCATAAAATTCCACCAAAGGGACTATTATGAGGTTCACTGAGATGTTAAATCCACAAATTATGAAAGGGGAGGAGTTATATTCATGGGATGCAATGATTGCCCCATTTTCCATTCTCACTAACATATTTACTTCCATGACTTGTGGTGGTGTTGGGATTGTTCTACAAAACTTTTAGGATATAAAATAATGCATAGAAATAGAATCAAAAAGTTTGTTCTCTAATCATGAATGAATTACTAGCATACCTATCAAGACATAATTATTGGGGTTCACTTTGGTGGTAGTGATGGAAAAAGCTCACCCTTGTTGCCTTGGTGGTTTTTGGTTGCCTTTGAAAACACTTTTCATAGGGAACTGGTTTGAAAAGTTACCTAGTTATTTGTAGTTGAATTAATGAACAACACATTAAGGGCCGAACGGAGTGTTCTTATCCTCTGTCACAACTGTGGGATTTTTTGTTAGCAGTTAATGTCTAGGTGCCCTTCTCTTCCACACCTATAGAATTTCCTCATCCCCTTCAGGTAATTTCTAGGGTTCTTCTTTCTGCACCTTTGGAAAGTGGGGTGCTATATTTTTTATTTCTCTTGGATTTATCCATCAGACCACCAAAATTTAAGTCCACCTTACACTTCTTATCCCTTTTATACCACTGAGATTCACTGATCTTTATTTCGACTTTGAGGGAACATCAGAAAATTTCCTCATAGATCTCGAAGATATGGATCGCTAGGGCTTTCCGTAGGCTAGGTTTTATCACACCAAATAAGTTTTCAACCTTGTATTCAGGGGTAACGACAAAGCCAGAGGAATATAATGAAAGACTTTTGAATTTCTCCTCATACGCTCAGATGGATTCGTCATCTTTTTTACTTGAGGGAATGGAAGTCCCTTTACCTCATAAGTCGGAAGGTGTGAGGAAAATATTTTTAGAAATGAATTTTCTAGAAATCCTTTAATTCCAACACCTCAATCTCCTCATCAGGCTTTTTATTTTTGATCAATGTCCACCATTGATCAGATTCAACCTCCATACGATAAGAATCCATAAGTACCTTCTCTTATTCAGAACATTGAAGGATGGAGAAGATATTTTCAATGGATTTGATCCATTTTTTGGAGATTGAGGGATCATATGATCCATTAAAAGTAGGAGGCCTTAATCTTATGAAGATCTCAATTGAGACTTGTTATTTATTAGTGGGGTTGATCATTCCTCTTGACCCATGTTTCTATTCAAAACATGAGTTAACTGAGGGAGTATCATGACCAATTTCATGATTCCCGCTCCCATTAGATTAGGGATCTCATTAGAATAGTTGTAACATTGATCATCACATCGGTTTTTAGTCTGATTCCTCCTATTACCGGCCATTGGATGGAATAAATGGAAAGTTATGGGTAACACATAAAGGGAAAACCTAATACCAAAATTTATGACTTAAAAATTACTTTTATTTTCTTAACTTATGAATTTATAAGCTTAAATCTATGTTATCCATGATCTACTTCCCAACATATATTCTTAGGGGAATTTTTTATTCCCTTAACAATGGCCCATACTAAGATTATAAATTTACCAAAGCATATCCCCCAAAATTTTCATAACCAAGTGTGCAGTAGGGTCAGTTTTCTTACACCTGTTCTCGTTCGATTCTAGCTCAAAGCGATGTTTTAATGTTTTACCCCTAGATACATATGTGCCAAAGACACTTCCACCTGCTCGTATCCAAATAGGGATGTATTTTCTTCATAAACCTCTTACTCAATACTCACAAAAATTTTGGGATGTTTTTATTATACTTAGTCTTATCCATAAGGTTGTCACTAGGGTTTTCTAATCCTAATCCCAAAAATAACTAAACCTATCCTCTGATACCAACTATAACAACCCTGGTCTTTATTAAAAACTTAAAAATGATTTATTTCATAAAATTGTACTTAATAAGACTTTGAGGATCATGAGGTCTAGTTTATTGGTAAATTAGGAACACTATATAACAAATTCTAACATAAAACTCAGTATCATTATTTAAAACTTCTTCTACATGACCACACCATTCTTTCATACTTAGCATTGCATGGGATAAACTGAGGACATGAATAAGAAAAGGGTGAGCTATATAGCCCAGTAAGGGTGTAAAAAAGTCCTAACGTAAATAATATAGTACATGTTAGGAAATATGAATATCAATGGGGCACAAGAAAAATATTAACATAAAGGAATGATGTAGAATGATTATCCTAATAGGTCAATGTGGCAACAACATTTAACAAGATATTAGCATGATCCAAGGCTCATTGCACATGGATCATGAGTAAAACCTCATTAAACTTGAATTAGTATGATTAAACCCTCATTTCACTTGACATATCATGATACTAATCTTTACCCAATGCATTAGAGAACTATCAGGGTGCACTCTTCTTAATCATTTCATTTCATGCCTATGTGTGTCACATGGATCATATAACATGGATTCATTAAAAATAATCATTTATTCCATGATAGAAGAATGTGTAATTCATACATGAAACTACATAATCAATAAGTAAATATTCATAAATTTGAATACCCTTGATAGAGAAATGGGCATGGTATTCACTACATAATGACTTTGTCTTGGAAAATCGCGGTGCAATTTTGGCAGCATAACAACATGACCTAAGAATTCATAAAAATGGTTGATGAAATTGAAAGGGGTATGTCATCATATTTACATGAAATTTACATTAATTAAGTCATATAGATAAATTTTCCAACATATTTAAGGAAATTTAGATTTATAATATAAAAAAATTGCTTGAATGTAAATGAGAAGAGAGAAATTCCTTACGGAATTTTTGCATGGTAATGGGTGTACATGGGAGGAATTAATGAGAGATAAATAGGTATCAAATCATTAAAAAATAAGGAGTAATGTATGGGGGATTTGTGAAATCATACCCCACCATTTTTAATTGAAAAAAAGTGTACAATAACATAATGAAATTTGGCCAAAAATGAGAAAGGAATAAATCCCTTATGAAATATCGACATGGTAACAGGTGTGCATAGTAGGAATTGATGAGTGATAAATGGGTATCTAATAATTAAAACATAAATAGGGAAGTATAGGGGATGTGTGAAATCATACCCCAAATTTTTTATTTTAAAATAAAAGGGCATAACAACATAAATAAATTTGGAAAATTTTGAAAGGAAGAAATACCTTACTTGGAAGTGTGGTCCCAAAGGCTTGGGAGAGGCTTAAGAGAGGATTCTTGGTAGCTTGGAGTGCCCTGGGAGGATTCTAGAGAGACGAGGTTAGGGGTTGGTCGAGATCCAAAGTCTTTTAGAGAATATAAAGTGGGCGTTTGTGTGGATTTATATAGGAAACATAGGGAATTCTTTATTATTTAGGTTTTGGACACCACACATTAAACTAATTAAAACCACAAACCATACCATGGTTTTTTCCCAAGGGGAGTGGAAAAAATTATTTTATTACTACAATTTACTAAATTCGTAAAATATTTTTCTTGATTATGTTGAGGTGAGTCACACTCTCAAGGAAATTATTTTAAAAGTTAAAATGTTTTATAAGTTTGGAGGCTCAACTAAGGCACCATAAAATTAACCAAACAAATCTAAAATCACATTATTTTAATGTTAAAACATATATTGTCCTAAAATATCATTTTTAATATTTTATTACATTTCTATTGGGTCATTATGATATCATAAAAACACATTATATATTAAAATAGTATGTAATATTTACCCAAAAATTCAACTGTCTCAGAAAATTATGAAAAATTAAACAGTGGATAATTTTTATGTTCTAATTTCAAAAATAATATTCATTTTATCTAAATAATTTTATAAATATGTGAATTTTTTTTTAAAATAAAAATCGACATTTATCGAAAATTCATGGGTTTTACCAAAAACCGCTTTAAAAACTTAATAAAAATTACAATTATATTCATAAAAATTATTTGATCATTTATATTTAATAAAAATTAATTTAGTAATAATATTTTATTAAACTATTATTTAATTAAAAAATCAATTAATTCATCAAAATATATTTCTTAATTAAATATTAACTAAAAATATTATTTCTGCCTTAAAACTATTTACAAAGTAACAATAATAATATGAATGTATATTATTTATTATATAAAAAAGTAATGCACATAATCATAGTGCTAGGTTCTGGTTACATAACCTCTTATAACACCCTCATATAACTTAATCGTAAGGTGTGCGATAGTGACATACTCTTTGGGTGGCTCGGATAACATCGCTCGGGTGATAATCTCTATCAACTTCCAATTCTCTCGTAGGTGGTTCCATTTAAGCTTTACGTGTTAAATCTCATCTTGGGATTGGTCAAGAGATAATCTGAGTGAAGCTACCTCTTTTCTTAGCTCCAAAAAATGGGCTTCGTATGGAGAAATTCTACATTATGAGGTGATCTCTTCCTTTGTCTAAGTAAATTGGATTTATTAAAGCCCTATATTTGTATTAATCATGTGATCACTGTTCAGCAGCTATATTAAAAATGGTAACAATTCTTAATGGTATTTTGAAATCCAAAATCATAAAACCAAATAAGTTCATGTTTTATATAACCATTTTACATAATAAAGCATTTAATTAGATCAAGAGTAATTTTCATTGATAAAAATTCGGTATTTACACTAAACATGGTTAATATCTAACTATTGAGTTATATGGGTTCATAAGCATTGATATTTTTCATGAAGTTAGCACTTGGTGATCTATAGTAGGTAAGATCATGAGGATAGACCCACCAATAGGAACACCACAGTTTTTGGGTTTCATTGGATGTTTCTATCTACAGACATGTGTATGGGTTTTCTAACATGAGATTATTATAAATTTGTTTCATTTTATTGCAAACTTTAATTGAAGGAAAAAAAACCATGACAATGAAGTCATGGCTAGGTAGTTTTTTTGCTTCATAGGTGGTATGACATTGGTTTAATAATCAAGAAATAATTTTTCACTACCGAGTTGAGGAAGTGATATCTCAGGCCTAGTTGATCTGGATGGTAGTACCTTTATTAAATTCATGGTTATGGAAGTCAAAGGTATGTTTTTTCAGTTAGATCAAAAAATAATAAATCAAGTAAAGGATGGTGACACAAGTGTGTGTCCTACTTTAGGATATATCGAATGACAAAGAGATTATATTACATAATGAATTTACGTGGGTTGGTTTTCATTATTATGACTCCTTGTTATCTCTTTAGATGTCATGATGAGTTGTCAGATTCCACTCTGATTCTGTTAATATTATTCACTAATATTGAGATAATGACCTAAAGGTCCATTCAAAATAATGCACTCAATATTATTCCCTACACTAGTGAATTGGTATATAAGACAATGTGGGACCCACTACTGGGTCCAAGAGTTGTCCAAAATTTATCGATCACCGATAAATAAATAAATATATTATTATTTGAGTTTATAATAATTAGATTTAATTTATTTAATAAATTTATTTATGGGTGTTTATGTAAATACATGGAATAAGATTAGATGAATGAATATTATTTTAATATTCAAAGTTCATTTAATATTAGCAGTAATTTCAAGTCAAGTTAATGACTTGAGTATATCATGTAAAATATTTATCATATATTACAAGCATTTGATGAAATATAAATAATATAAAGGATGCAGTTAGTTTGTCATAATTATTAATTCATTACATATTTAAGTGGATGAAAGTTTTACAGGGGTCGAGAACCCTAAATAGGTATTTTACACATCCACTATATAAGTATATGGGGAGATTATTTTCTAGTGTCCAGGGTAAGAAACTCAATCTAATGGATTGAGATATCCTCTCTCTTCCAATATCCTTGAGAGAGAAATACATCAGCCATGAAATCGATCTAGGGATGTCTTCCAGGATCATAGGAATGAAGTCAAGGTGATCATATCTATGTCAAAGGAATCATCAGATCTCTGTTCTAGAACTTGGAATTATAATATCAGTGTTTACAAAAATTCTTGAATCATGTGTGGATGATCGAGAGGGGTTCATATAAGGATACTTTATATAATGGTTTCCAATGAAAAGCTATAGTCAAATGCACCCTGAATCAAACATGGTACACATTTGGTTATTTATTTTGTGATTATTAAATTTACACAAGATATTTGGACCTCTACCGGGGCTTGGATTGTTGGAAATGATGAAGTCACTTCATTATGGTGATAATAATTTTGAAATACCCAGCCCATCGGCTTTCACTGTGCGACCTAGTACCATTAGATGTGACCATGTATTTCATATTGAGTTTTTTAGGTTGTCTTGAGGGAGTGATATGGTATGGGTTATCATGGATCAGTTAATGAAGGTTAGATATTTTTTACTGATCTTGGAGACTAATTTCATCAATTAGTTGGGAAAGATATAGGTTTAGCAGATAGTTAATCTCTATGTCATGTTGAGGAGTATAAAATCTATTCAAGTTTCCCATTTCACATCATGCTTCTAGTGAGGGTTTAAAAGGGTTATCGACAAATATCCACACCTAATAAATTCTTACCATCCTCAAAACAATGATCAATCTATGGATACTATTCAGGTGTTAAAGGACTTTTTCTGATATTTCACCAATGATTTTGGTGGTCTGTAGAAGAAACATATGGTCCTAGAGAAATTTTCCTATAAAAATAGTTATAAAAACATTAATTCATATATATCTCTTTGAGTATTTATATGGTAGGTCATTTTTGTAACCTCTATGTTGTAGAGAGACTAATGAGTCCATGGTTGTTGGGAAAAGTCTCATACAAGAGATTTTTGAGCATATATGGATGATTAGGAAGTGATTAGAAACCACTTGGAGTGGGAGTTTATTGTATGTAAAGTGAAAACATCATCCCCAAGAAATTGAGGTAGGCAATTTGGTATTTCTATAAGTGCTTCCTCGATTAGGACATGGTGATATTTGAAGGCAGGGGAGTATGGACCCTATATTGGTACGAAATCTCAAGCTGTTGAGAGGATCGATATAATAGATTACTAGTTAGCACTTTATTAGAGATATAATTCTATAAATTTTGTGTTCTATGTATCTCGTATTTGTAGATACCATCCTAGATCTTCTCACTTTATCAGAATCGATGAGGTCAAGTTGTATTTCAACATGTCATTCGAGGAGTGACTGGTATGAATAGTGAATTAGAGTGAGAAGACTCTATGTGAGAATATAGTTCTACTAGTATGGGTATACTGGTAACATGGGTTTACCCAAGAGGATACATGGGAGAGGTATACTGATATGTGATCGTAGTGGTTATATATGTTTTCGGATAAGTCCCTATAATTCTTGACGGTGTATCCCACGGATAAGATACATTATGGTGGAGAGGTTGTAACACCTTGAATCTATATGAGGCATGAATTTTACTTTTTTTAAACCTCATGTATTATGGTGTTTTGGGCTATTGGAGGTTTTAGTGGGGGACCAAGAGTCAATTTTGGGATGTTTTCTCCAACATCAAGATGAAATTTTTCTATAGTTCGAGGATCAGACCTCAGCATAGGGAATTGTGGCATGACGAGGGACTGCCAAATAGTAATATTAAGGTTTTATAAGATTAAAATTTTTTTAGGGTTGGGGATCATGACACAATTTATCATGGTTGTTCATTGTATGAGTTACCCTTGAGCTATATGAGATTGAATTTATCTACATGCATCCCGTCAAACTATAGACCATGTGTTGTGTCATGAAGGCCTACTTGAGGAGGGATGTTCTACACAGTCATAAAAGGGAACCAATCTATGTAATATAGATAGTAGAGAATAATTTTAAGGTAAAGGGGAATATTATACGATGAGGACCTAGGCATTTAGCTTTTGGTTCTTACTGGGAGACGGGTGTTGTTTTATAGAAGGAGGTGACATGTTGTAGGGATAACCCTTGAAGGGGTATTATGCCATGACCTAAGGGGTCACACCATAATGAATCCTCTTTATAGTGATTTTTAAGTGATCTAATTAAATTAAATTTATTTATTTAAAATTAACCCCAAGTGATTTATTTCTCATGCCCTCACATAGCTACAACATCACCTCCTCCTACCCCTCTTCCATGTTTCTATCTTATGAAGTCTATATCATCTTCATTCATCATCGGATCTAGATCCCATATATTTCAGGAGTTCATCATTGGTAATTAAATATATCCTCTTATATCAAATTATTTCTTCTATTTTTTTACTATATATTAATGATTATTCCTAATTCATGTATTTTGTTAGATTTCTCGATTCCATCGGTTTGACGCTAAATCAGTCAGTGGTTTCCAATGAGCAATACTTAGTTATACATAGGTAAGTGGTTCCTTGAATATAAAAATTTATTTACTCAATTTTCATGTGTTTTCAAATATGATGGAAAGGAATATTTATTACATATTCCAAAAAAATAAATTAAACTAATTCCCATAGTTTTATACAGTGTGATTAGAACCTATTTCTTCATGAGTGGCTAGTGTGAGGTGTGTGTTGATACCATTGGTCACAATTTACCAATTTTCATATGGAACATGGGTTTAAATCATGAATTTAAACCTACTATAGGTGTATATGAATAATAATTGACACTAGGATTCTATTTAATTTCCCTAGTATATGAATTACTAAGGTTCTGATTGAGAGAAAGCTATGATAGTGGAGAGATATCCTAGGCATATCCTTTTGAGGATAGTGTGTGGATTTAATGCACAACCCATGATATGTTTCATTAATATTAATACTTTAAATTGTGATTAAATGATATTACAATAATTATTATAGGTATCTCATCTAGACAAATAGGTTCAATAACCCATCTCTCACCTTATGTCTAAAGAAATGATGATACCCCATCCACTTTGGAAAGTTATTTTAGCATTATATCTTCCAATTTGGATTTCTTATAAGAGGTCCATTGTCCACTTTTGATATTTTTTCTACTGGTTTCTTATCTACTTAGGGACCTCTTCTGATGGTACACCATCCACCTAATATTTGATATTATCCATGTATTATCCATTTTACATGTGATAATAGTGGTACATCATCCACCTAGAGGATAGTACCAGTGGTGAATCTTCCACCTATGGATGTGGTATCAGTTATGCATAGTCCATCTTTGGATGTTGTCTCCGTTTTACATAATCCACCTAAGTAATTGAGATAATGGTATGTTACTTACCTCATCAGTGCAATCGGTGGTATATGGTCTACCTAGATGAGATTTTTTGGTGTTTCCACATCCATTAGAGTTATAAAATGGTACTAAATATTCAACCTAATCATTAGAATGGTAGGATAGTGAATACTCAACATAATTTATTTTCTATATGAGAAAAAAAATACAATGCCTCACAAAACTACTTTACACCTCAAGATAACATATTTAAAATTCAACACAAATGTTGAATTCCTAAAAAACATCACAAAACCTATTTTATACTCATTTATTGATAGGGTTATCACTAACACCACTCAAACCCATCACTAATCCAAACTCATGATGACATTTTCAAGAATCATTTCACCCACACACCCACAGATCCATAAAACAACCCAACAAAACATAACACAAAAATAACTCCACTTAAACTAACCATTTAACCTTGGTTAAATGATCTCTGAAATCTCTATAATTAAAAAAAAATATCTCCATACTAAATTTTAAATTTTATATAAAGAACTAAATCCTCACAAAAAAAACACCACTTCAAAACAAACATAATCCCTCAAAAAAATTATTCAACAAAGAAAATAAATTTCTTCATCTTGATTTCATAATTAAATTTAAAATTTTATTACATGATCCATTAACAATTTATCTCTTTTAAATAATTAAATAAACTACCAACATTATCAGAAAACAAAATAAAACTTTATAACATGCTAAATTTAATTTATAACATTTACTTCAAGTATTATCATTAAAAGAACTAAAAAAGTCAGCCAACTTTTTCACAATAAAATTAATTACTTCTATAACATTTTATTTAAAAATTAAAGACCCATAATTTTCATGGAAATTATTTTTTTAAATACATATAAATTTTATGAGTCCACAGTTTCTGACGGCGCCTGATTTCGATGCCCGGTGTGCTCGGAATCAATTTTTGAAGTTTTATTCTGGTACGTTCAGTAAACGTACGTGCTTGATTTTATATCTTTTGAACCAGTGCTCAGAATTGAAATATGAGGGCACCGCTAAACTCGTAGTGTTGGTATTCACTTAAGTAGACCTTCACCGTAGTTGCGTTTTATCGAGATTGGAAGTTAATTTTTGGGGTTTCTAAATAAATTAAATAAAAATATGTGTAACATATTGTTATTTTAAGTGGAGTTTTAATCCTCTAAGGGGAGGTTGGATGTGGGTCCCACCCACACCGAACCTCCCATGGGAGGATATTATGTGGTGGGGCCCAAATGGGATCAAACCCCCTTAAACCCCATTTAACCCCTTGAGTTCCCCATTAATGAGAGAAACTCATGAACTATCCCTTTAATGGTTCCAACACACCTAAAAGATAATTAATGCCTCAATTAATTATCTTTTGAAAACTTTTGAATCCTTTCCACCCCATTTATTTTAATTAGTTATTTAATATAATTAATGAAAACTCTTGTGTTTTTGTGCCATAAAAATTATAGAGAACTTCCTCTATTATTTTGTATTAGCTTTCTTTGGTGGAAACTTGAGAGAATCCTTGGAGAATTATCCTCTCCAACGATGAACCATCGCCCACGAAGAACGCCTCTTCCTTCCAATGAAGAACGTAAAGAACGTCGGCAACGTCCTCCCTACTTAGACTTATTCCTTGGACGTCTTCTTCCTTCTCCTACCGGAATAAAGGAAGGCGCGCCATCCTTAAAGAACGCCGACGATAATGTCCTCAGTTACCTACTTTCCCGGCATTGACAAAGCGATGTTCGTCTTCCGCGACTTTGTCGTTGATCACCAAAATCAAGGTATGGGGATTTGATTATTTTAATGTATGAATCATACCCTCATTCCTCGTCGTTTATTTGGGTCTGATGATGGCCACTTGTTATCACCTAATGCGGAGGGCACGAGCCGAACAAACACGGCCCAACATCCCTCCGATTAGTTCTTGATTGGTTGACGACGTAGGTGGAACCAGAAGGTAGCAGTGCTGATGCACCGCACCAGAGAAGAACCACGGCCATGCGGGCCACGGCGGACGGAAGAGGCGTGGTGCCGTCACGCCGCGTCGAAGGAAGGGTGTCGCAGCCATGCGGGTCGCAATGAATGAAGAAGGTGTGGTGCCGTCGTGCCACACCAAGGAAGCCCCACGTCCGGGCTGCCATGGCTAGGCAGCCCCTCAGCCGGGCTGCCAGGGTCGGGCCACCCGTCGACCAGGCCGCCCCACCGCCGGGCCGCCCCACCGCCGGGCCGCCATGACCGTGCTTCTCCTCGTTAGGTCCGCCACGGCCGGGCCGCCTCACGGCCAGGCCGCTCCTTGGCCGGGCCGCCACAGTGGGGCCGCCCCATCATCGGGCCGCCCCACGGCTGGGCCGCCACGGTCGGGCTGCCCCACGGGTCAGGCCGCCCTCAGGTCGGGCCGCACCTTCGGGTCGGGCCACGCCTTCGGGTCGGGCTGACCACTCGAGTCGGCTCACACCTACCGACCAAGTCAGACCCTCAGACCAGGTCGGACCCCGGTTCGGACAAGGTCGGGCCGGGTCGCTCCGACTGGGTTGGACCGGACCCGAACCCGCTATAGCCAGTTATCACCTTTTCGCCCCTATTCTGGGCTTCGGGTGTCCGGTTGATGAACCTCCTGTGGCAATGGAATTGTTCGAGCAAGGCGATTATTTTGGCATACTCCACTAGAGGTTCGGACACATTTGGGGTATGAACAGGTTGTTTAAGCCTAAAAACCAACCAGGCCCCTAGAACGAAAATTCTAATAACTCACAGACCGGACGTCCGATTGACGTGCCATCTGTCACGTTGGGTTCCTTATGATAAGACAGAACTACGGGATACATCAACACAAGACTTCATGGTAGTTGATTTATCGACTCTTGGCTCGAGGAGCAGACCCTCCCGGAATCGAGCGTGCTATGTGCGGGAACCCTAGGGCTGGTTGCGACTAAGATGACGGGATTCTTTGTGGGTTCGACAGTGACGACTTCTGTACCAGGATCCTCCATGGGTTCGATAGTGGTGACTATTGTACCGGGATCCTCTGTGGGTTCGACAATGATGACATATGTACTGGGATCCTTTGTGGGTTCAACAGCGGTGACTACTATACCAGGATCCTCCGTGGGTTTGACAACATTGAATACTATACCGGGATCCTTCGTGGGTTCGACAGTGACGACTTCTTTACTAGGATCCTATGTGGGTTTGACAGCATTGATACTGTTCCAGGATCCTATGTGGGTTCAACAGAGGAGATGATTCATTGGCTACAACTAATCATCTCTAACCCTCTACATGAGTAGTATACCTGTGTGAGCTGAGTCTTGTCTTTCAACCATTATCATCATGGTGATTTTCTTTACTTCCTTTATGGAATGGGTTGTGCTTGGCCTCGAGAATTCGAGTCGGACTATGATTGGTAACATAGGTATATGTATGGGAATAAACCTAATTAAGCTTGGTTGATACTTTGTGATTGTATCGTACTTTAGTGTTTTATCATTAGTGGATTCTGGGAGACCTTCGGGGGTCTCGGGGTCCCCTACATAGTATTGTTGTACTCACCCCTGTACGGGCTTTTCCCACACCTTATTGTGTTCTATGAAGATGATGGCCAGCAGTGATCGAGGATGAGGGTGATGGATGGGAGGTTGCTCAGAGGTGGACTAGACGGGACGTACCTCAGGGACGAGTGTTCGAGTTTTGTACCTACCATTCAGGTAGGATTCCCCAGTGGATGATCCAGGATTTGTTTTTCTTTTAACTTGTACTTGTACTTATTGTTCAGTTGGGCTTGTCTACTGGACCACTTACTTTTAGCACACTTTTCTTTTCAATTTTATTACTTGTTGCATCTACTTCTTATGTTCATACAAGGTGTGTTACAGGTTTAAAGGCAATGCCTTCCCTTTTATCGGGAATTCACATTTGGTTCTAGTCGCCAGCCACTGGCCAATGGAATGCGGGCTTGGGGTAGTCACGACTTGGGCCCTGAGGACGGGTCGTGACAAATTGGTATCAGATAAGTCATTTCTTCTGCAGAACATGGACTCTGATTCATTTATGTGGAAATATTGTTAAGTGTTTTGGGTGTGGTTATCAGTTTAGGGAAACCGGTGTTGGTGCAGCGGCCGACGTATCCATACACTAGGACGCTGACTTCTGATTTCCTACTTAGTGCATGAAAACACTGATTGCGTGTGTGTTCCTTTTGAAAAGTTTTCTTCATGATTACTTTGTGTTAGCTCACCAGGTATAATTTTTTGACTGTGGCGCACATGTTTCTTTTCAGAATGGCCCCACGAACGTAGCCAGCGAGGGTTCTGAGTTTCCTACGAGATGGTAGCCCACCGAGCGACGACGTCTCGGTGCAGGGACCCATCATAGTGGAGGTACCAGCGGTACCACTACCCGATGGGCCACCGATAACACTATCTCTAGCAGCAGAGAGTGCACGCCGCCTAATTGAATTGCCTGAGTTCCAGTTCTAGAGGCCGCTCAGGTTCCGGGGAGAAATGGACCCACAGGAAGCTGAGGATTGGATGGAGGCTATTGTGGGAGTTTTTAGATTGGTTGGGACACCAGCCGACCTCATGGTGATCCTTGCTGCAAGTCTCCTGCATGCAACAGTAGGAAGATGGTGGAGCTTGATGCTCCAGGTGCATGACGAGGCATCACAACTCTAGACAGACTTCGAGAGTCTCTTCCGCTCAGAGTCTATTCCAACCTCCCTTCATGCGGTGATGATTCAGGAGTTACTTCATCTACAGTAGGGAAACATGACAGTAACTCAGTACTCAGCGAGGCTCACCGACCTCTCATGCGACTCCACGAATATGGTACAGGACCCATTCTTCAGGGCCCAGACCTTCGAGCAGGGGCTGAGGAATGATATCAGGGCTTCTATGATTCCCCTCAGCATCCCGACACATGTGGGGGTGCTAGAGCGGGCCCTTCTAGTGGATAGTTTTCTCACTGAGCAGTCACCAGCAGTGAAACCCACCACAAGGCAACACGTAGCAGAGTCTTCTAAAGCTGGTATTAGACAGATGATGCAGAGGTCCAAATGGACCAGACCATCTGGTGGGTGATCCCAGGATACAGGTTCGGTTGTGCAGGGAACATGAGACAGATCTAGTCATACGAGGGACAAGCAGTGCTATGCATGCGGCGGGTAGGGTCACATGGCTCGTGACTTCCTGACCTACCATGCAGATGAGCAGTAGTCAGTAGAGGGACCTCCCAGGAAGAGGCAGAGGTTCAACCGTGGTGGTCCACTGGGAGCAGGCGGACGTGGAAGAGGATCTGGCTGAGTAGCTGGTGCTGGAGAATGTTTCGAGGCCCTACCACCACCACCACCAAGAATTCCACCCCGACCACAGGGAGCTGGAGGACATAGGCGGGCTTAGCTCCAGGCATTTGAGGCCTAATACCACAGTGCACCTGAGATGATTAGAGGTACTATCTGTGTCTCCTCCACCCTTGTTGCAGTACTTATAGACATAGGTGCAAGTCGTTATTTTATTTCCACTGCCCTAATTTGGAGTTTAGAGATTCCAAAGGAGTCGTTGGCTCGATCCTTACGACTAGATACTCATACAGGAGCAGACTCGACGATTACGCATTGGTGCTGGTAGTGTGAGATTACTCTAGCAGGTGAGAGCTTCAGATGGGATCTCCTCGTAGTGGCGTCAAGTCCTTAGGACTTCATCTTGGGTATGGACTGGTTATCCATAGTTCATTCTCAGATTTACTGTATTAGGTGCAAAGTGTGGTGTGTTCGCACGGACGGGACCAGGTTCACCTTCACTAGTGAGAAGGGAGCCTTTGCAGCGCGGGATGGACTTACATATGAAGTTCCCAGTCAGGATCCAAGTATCACTGAGAGGGGGAGGGGGTGAATCAGTGATATCTTTTTCTTTTTAAGTTTCCTTCTTTATGAAACAACCTTCACCTCCTATTAAAGATATTCTTCGCTGCTAAACACACACAACCACAGGAACATAAGATTTACAAGGTTCACTACTCAATAATAGTAGCTACGCCTTTAGTATGGTACGGAAATAATCCAGTACCACATAATCCACTAGAAAACAATCCTTTGATGTGGAATACAATGAGTAGGATATACCCTTACACTCTTGTAGCACTTTGAAAACAATCCAATAGTGTGTGTTCTCCCTCTTAGCACAAATAGGGTAATGAAATAATTTTGTGCTTCTTGATGACCTTTCCCGGATCAAATCTCTCAAAACAATTCTTCACTTTCCTACCCAGAAGCTGGTAGAAACCTCCTAGAGAAAACAGCTTGTGCACCTCCTTCTACTTGCGTGCCTCCTTGAACTTACGCGCCTCCTTCCACTTGCGTTCCTCCTTGCACTTGCGCGCCTCCTTCTACTTGCGCACCTCCTTTATACTTGTGTGCATCTTTGTGGATAGGAAATACTTGCGCGCCACCCTTATACTTGTGCGCATATTTGTGGACAGCACAACACTTGCGTGCCACCTAAAAATGAGGCTCAACTTGCACGCCTCAACCACTTGCACCCCAAACATCTTCGACTTGCGCACTCAGAGCTCAAAATATTTCTCTAAGTCTTGAGCCTTAAGAAATGAGGAGGCTAGTCGCCCTTTTATAGGCATTTTGGAAACCTGCGCGTCACATTCACTTGCGCACCTCCTTGGTACTTGTGCGCCTTCTTGGTACTTGTGTGCCTTGTTGGTACTTGCGCACCTTCTTGGAACTTGTGAGCCTTATTTCCTTTGCCATATTTTTGAAATAATGCTATTTGAAATATGGCTTGCGCACCTCTACATACTTGCGCACCTACTATATACTTGCGCGCCTACTGCATACTTGCGCGCCTACTTATTTCTCTCTCCCTTTCCTTCATAAGTCTTGCATCAAAAGTTCTCCAAACTTATGATATTTGTGAAATACAAATCAGAAGAGCATCGTCTGGTTTTGCAAGACTTTTACAAAGTGAATTGATTTATCTTCTTTGACAACAAAATACAACACTCTGTAACAACAAACTTTTCTTACTTCCTTATCCTTCTAACTTGGTCCCAACAATCTCCCCCTTTGGATTTTTTTGGCAACCATGATTCATAAATCACTGAACTTTTTAACCTTAATAAATGGATTACTTATCAACAATTCTAAGCCTATGTGAGATAACTCATTGTAGGAAACAATAATTATTGACAGCCAAAACCATGTTGTCCAAAAGTAGTGACTATAAAATCTCATGAGCATACCTCCTCAGCCTTCTTTAGAACATCTTTCAAGCTTCTACTTCAGAATTCTTCACTTCCTCAACTTTCCTGGAAAACAACATTGTTTTCTACAACCAATCCAACAAACAGTTGGAATAGTTCACACACATACATGCTGGATTCACAGATTACCCACAACTCCCCCTTTATGCATGCATCTATAAGGATAGATTTATGAAACAATTCTTCCCCTTGACAACACTAACCAAAGGCAAGATGAGATAGGGGACAGAAACTCATACCTTAACCTTGATGAGGAGGTTGGACACCCATGTTCAACCTCAATTTTGCAAATGGTTCTTTCGGTAAAGGCTTGGTGAATATATCAGCAACTTGTTCAGATGTAGGAACATATTATGTCCTTAATTCATTCTTCTCTACCTGCTCTTTGATGAAGTGGTACTTTATATCAATGTGTTTTGAATGAGAATGTTGTAATGGGTTTCATGTAAGTTTGATTACACTATGATTATCACAACCTAAGAGCAATGGTATCTTCACTTCAACAAGTAGATCTTCTAACTGAGTCTTCATCCACATCAGTTGAGTTGTAGCTTGAGTAGCTGCAACATACTCCGCATCAGCTATGCTAAGAGTTACTAAATTCTGTTTCTTGGTATGCCAACTAACACAGCTTTCCCCTAGAAAGAAAACTCCACCAGATGTGGATCTTAGATCATCCACATTTACTACCCAATCAGCATCAGAATACCCAAATAGATCAATATTTCCTGATCCATCGTACCTAATTCCAAAATTTGTTGTGCCTTTGATATATCTAAGGATTCTTTTTATAGAAATCAGATGTGATTCTTTAGGATCACCTTGAAATCTTGCATATAATGTGACAGCATAGACGATGCTAGGTCTTGAGGTAGTCAAATACAACAGACTCCCAATTAGCTTTCAAAACTCTTTCTGATCAACTTCCTTGACTTCTCCATCTTTAGACAACTTGGTTCCCACTGAGATAGGTGCGGACACTAGTTTTGAATTTTCCATGACAAACTTCTTCATAAGTTCCTTAGCATATTTTTCTTGAGATAGAAAGATATGATTCCTTTTCTGTGAGATTTGTCACCCAAGAAAGTATTTCATTTCACCCAGCATGGACATCTCAAATAACTTCTTCATCTCCTCATAAAATCTTTCACATGACATTTCATCATTCCCAACAAAGATGATGTCATCAACATAAACAATAACAATCAGTGAAAAATCCTGGCCCTCCTTGATGTAAAGATTGCTATCAACTCTACCTTTCTTAAAATTCATCTTCATCAAGAAATTATCCAATTTAGAATACCATTCCCTTGGAGCCTATTTTATCCCATAAAAATCCTTCTTCAATCTACACACATAGCTTTCATTCTTTCCGATAACGAATCCACAAGGTTGATCAATGTAAACTTCCTCTTCAAGGTCACCATTCAAGAATGCGGATTTTACATCCATTTGAAAGATTTTGTAACCTTGTTGTGTAGCAATGGCAAGAAATATTCTAATTGTTTCTAATCTTGCTACCGGAGAAAAGGTTTCATCAAAATCAATGCCTTTAGTTTGTGAATACCCTTTGAAAACCAATCTTTCTTTGTTTCTTATTACTTCACCTTCTTTATTCAGCTTGTTCCAGAAAACCCACTTTGTACCAATAATGTTCTTGTTGTCCGGCTTAGTTACAAGTTCCCAAGTATTATTCTTCTGTATCTGATCAAGCTCTTCGTTCTTAGCATGAACCCATTCTGGATGCTCAAATTCTTCATTTACATCATTCAGTTCAACTTTCGAATAAAGAGAAGTATGTGATATAGCATTTGTTGTTCTTCTTGTTTGAACCATCTGATCTTTATCTCCAATAATGTGGTGAGCCTCCACTTGCTTCCTCAATCTAGGATGAGTTGTTTGAAATTATTCCTCAACACTCGAGATCTCTGAGTCAGATTCCTCTTCTTGAGTAGGATTAACACAGTCTGCAACATTATCAGAATTGTTAACAAAAACTTCTCTATCCTGCTCAACTTCCACATCAACATATGGCTACTTTTCTTTCTCAGCATTTTCAACAACTTTTACATCTAAAGAATCAACAATTATTCCTGTTTCTTTATTAATGAATCTATAACCTCTTCCTTCTGGAGCATAGAAAAGAAAAATTCTTTAATCTCCTCTTTGCTCAAACTTTCCCAGGTTTCCACCTTTTTTCTTTATAATGCATGGACTCCTAAAGACTCTCAAGTGTTTTAGACTTGGATATTTTTCATAGAACATTTCATATGGAGTCATATGTGAGTTTGGCCTGTAGAAACATTAGTTCTGTATATGCACTGCAGTGCTCATGGCTTGCCTCCAATAATAATGAGAAAGACTATGTTCAAGTAACATAGTTCTCCCCATTTCCACCAGACTTCGATTCTTTCTTTCTGGAACCCCATTTTGTTGAGGTGTGTATGGTGAACTGAAATAATGCCGAATTTCATGTTTTTGAAGGTATCTTGAAAACTCCTCATTATTATACTCTCCACCATTATTAGTTCTCAACTTCTACACCGAATACTCACATTCCTTCTCTGCTTTCCTCCTGAAACTCTTAAACATTTTCAGAGCATCTGACTTATGTCTCATGTGCATAGCACAAGTAATGCGAGTAAATTCATCAATGAAATCAATGAAGTACTTATATCTATTTATATATTTCTTGATCATTGGTCCACAGATATCAGAGTGTATGAGTTCCAATGGCCTATTTGATTGAATTTCAACTCTCTTATGAATAGAGTTTGTAATCTTCCCTTTCTCACAAATGGTGTAACACCAATCTCTTTTTCTTGATAAATCAGGCATATCTCAGACAATGTCTCTCTTTGATAACTGGCACATATTTCTCTAACACATATGTCCCATCCTTTTATTCCATAACTGATTTTCATCCACTACACCCATGTAGCAAGAGCTCTGCACTTCACCAACTTGAAACAAATTCCCTTTTGTTTGTTGGCCTCTCATAACTATATTTCCATCTTTTTTACTTTTAACAATAAATCCATCTTTTCTGAAGATAACTTTGTTTCCTTCATCACAGAGTTGTGACACACTAAGCAGGTTATGTTTCAGTCCATCAACATATAATCTTTTCCTAAATTTCATCTATTCTTTTCCAATGATGGCTGAACCAACACCTTTGATCCTTAGAGATTCATCATTTACAAATGTCACTATTCCTTCTTTGAAGTCTTTCACATTCTTCAGCATATTTATGTATCCTGTCATATGAGATGAACATCCACTATCAAGAATCCATGGACGTTCTCCTTTTATATCTTTCAAAGCGGTTTCAACAACAAGATATTTTACTTCTTCTTTTTCTTTCTTCACCTCCAGCTTCTGAGAATTGTTAATGAGATTTTGTTGTGCTGGTAACAAAACAAGGCATCCTCTCACAAGATTTACAGGTTTTTCACATCTTTCACAAATAGTTTCTAGGGGTTGGAACCTACTTTTAATCTTTACTTCAACATTCTCAGGTTTCTTTACAACCACCTTTTCTAACTTATTTCTTTGAGGAGATTGACTCCCCCTCAAACCCTGCCTTTCATAACCTGTGGAATAATAGTAATGTTGTTGGTTGAACCAACACATATTTTTAGTATGTCTGAATCCACAACAATACTAGCAGTATCCATAGAAAGAGTATTTGCCTCTGAAATTTCTATATTGACCAGAATTGAGAACACATTTCTCAGCCACCTTCCTGTCTTTCTTTTCTGAGCCACCAGCCTTTCTGTTATAAATCAAAGTATTGCTTTGCATTTTAGTTCTATCAAAACTAGAATTTTTGGAAACTTTTCCGGATTCAGAATGTTTCGAATCATTTTTGAACTCAGGGTTCTTTGAAACATCATAATTCCCAATTTTGTTGGTCTTTACAACATACATGGCTTTCCCAGTATTCTTTATTTAAGAACCTCTTTTACTTTTCTTTTCAACCTTTGAAGGCAACCCTTTTTGATCCTACTTAGGTTACTCCTTCAAATAACATTCACCAAATTCAGAGATAGAGTTTTTGAAACTGATAATCATTTCATTAGTTTTATAAAAAAAATTGGACAACTTCCAACTCTTCTTATTTTTCCTTAAGCTTTACTTCAAGATGATCATTGTGATTCTTTGCATTCTCAAGAGAATTCTTCATATCATCAATCTATTTTTTCATATTGATTTTCTCATCAATAAAACCTTCTTGACTATTTACTGCAGAATTTTCGTTTGTCAACTTCTTGTTTTCCTTCTCAAGCCTTTTGATCTTTCTCAATAATTCCTTCAACTCTTCTTTCAGATAGGATTCAAGTTGAGTTTCTTCTTCTTCAGAACTACTACTCTCATAATCATCATTATTCATAGTTGCAACAAAGTTCTTCTCTCGAGCTTTCTCAGCAACTGAATTTTAAGATCCAGTCTCCCTATCATATTCTTCTTCACATTTCGAAAAAAGCTTCTTCTTTTTTATTTGAAGAACTTTTTATCCTTAACTCTTCCAGAAGAACTATATTTTCCACCCTGTTTCTTCCAAGACCTTCTTGGTCTTCTGTCTTCTTCATCACTGTCTTAAAATTTCTTCCTTTTAAGACAATTAGCCACAAAGTGGCCAACAGTTCCACATTCGAAACATTTCAAGGGAAGTTTCGCTTTATATTTTCTTGTACATATTCTCACATTTTTAGAAAACAAGGGTGAAATTTCATCAAAGTTTTCACATACCTCATTTTTGAGTTAGAGCCAACAACATCATCTTCCTCAATATCCTTCTTAGACATTTCTCTCTTGGCGGCATTAAAAGACATTTCTCTATCAACTTTGGTTTTGTTCTTCAGATTCTTCTCCCTTCTCATTTCATAAGTGATAAGAGTGTTATGAAAATCATCCAGAGATAATTGTTCAGGGTCTCTGTCTTCCAATGAGGAAACATTAGCATCAAATTTGTTGGGAAGAATTATTAAGATCTTTTCAACGACTGTAGAATCATCCATCTTTTCACCAAGACATCTGATAGTGCTGACAATGTCATTTATCCTGGTAAAGAAGTCCCCAACAGATTCAGATTCTCCCATTTTTAAGTCTTCATACTTCAGTCTCCAGATTTGTAGTTTATCCTTCTTTACTTTTGTATTTCCTTCATATATGTTCTTCAGTTTTTCCCAGATTCCTTTGGATGTAGCAACACCTTTCACTCTTAAAAATTCACTCTTAGACAGAGATGAGAGTAATGAATTTTTAGCTCTTCCATCATTCTCAAGATTCTTCTTATCAATAAGAGTAAGAGGAACCTTGTCATCAATAGTAGGAAATCCATCAGTTGTAGCTTAAATATCTTCATATCCAAGAGACATAAGATAAGGCATCATTCTATCCTTCCAGATGTGATAGTTCTTTCCTTCAAAAATCGAAATCCCCTTACTGTTCACGCAGTTTAGATTTTCCATCATAGAACCTCTTCAACCACTTCATCAAAGAACAAATGAAGGGAACCAGTCCCTCTGATAATAATTGAAGTTCCCAATTAGGACCCAAGTATCACAGAGAGGGGTAGGGGTGAATTAGTGATATCTTTTTATTTTTAAGATTCCTTCTTTATGAAACAACCTTCGACTCCTGTTAAAGATATTCTTCCCTGCTGAACACACACAACCACAGGAACACAATATTTACAAGGTTCACTACTCAATAAGAGTAACTACGTCCTTGGTATGGTATGGAAATAATCCAGTACCACTCAATCCACTAGAAAAAAATCTTTTGAGTAGGATATACCCTTACAATCGTGTAGAACTTTGAAAACAATCCAATAGTTTGTGTGCTCCCTCTTAGCCCAAATAGGGTAATGAAATAATTCTGTGCTTCTTGATGACCTTTCCCAGATCAAATATTTCAAAACAATTCTTCACTTTCCTACCCAAAAAGCTGGTAGAATCCTCCTAGAGAAAACAGCTTGCGCACCTCCTTCCACTTGCGCGCCTCCTTGCACTTGCGTGCCTCCTTCCACTTGCACGCCTCCTTGAACTTGCGCGTCTCCTTCCACTTGCGCACCTCCTTTATACTTGCACGCCTCTTTGTGGACAGTCAATACTTGCACGCCACCCTTATACTTGTGTGCATCTTTGTGGATAGCACAACACTTTTGTGCCACCTAAAAATGAGGCTCAACTTGCACGCCTCAACCACTTGCATGCCACACATCTTCGAATTGCGCGCTCAGAGCTCAAAATATTTCTCTAAGTCTCGAGCCTTAAGAAATGAGGAGGGTAGTCACCTTTTTATAGGAATTTTGGAAACCTGTGCATCACATTCACTTGCGCACCCCCTTGGTACTTGCACGCCTTCTTTGTACTTGCATGCCTTTTTGGTACTTGCACACCTTCTTGGAACTTGCGCACCTTCTTTCCTTTGCCATATTTTTGAAATAATGCTATTTGAAATATGACTTGCATGCCTCTACATACTTGCACGCCTACTACAAACTTGCGTGCCTACTTATTTCTCTCTCCCTTTCCTTAATAAGGCTTGCATCACAAGTTATCCAAACTTATGATATTTTTGAAATACAAATCAGCAAAGCATCGTCTGGTTTTTCAAGACTTTTACAAAGTGAATTGATTTTGCTTCATTGACAACATAAGACAAAACTCTGTAACAGAAAACTTTTCTTACTTCATTATCCTTCTAACTTGGTCCCAACAACGTAGAGGATGGGGCAGATGATCACACATCAGTTGGATAGTCTCATCCTCAGATCGGTTAATGTGCAGAGTCTGAGTTTTCTTGTAGTGGTGGATCAGTACCTGGATATTTTCCCTGATGATGTTCCAGGACTACCTCCTCACAGATTGGTGGACTTATACATTGACTGGTACCCCGGGATGGCACCGATATCTACTCCAGCATATCAGATAGCTCCCACCGAGCTTCCTAATATACAGGTACAGATGGAGGACTTACAGGGGAAGGGATTTATCCGACCCAGTGTTTCACCCTGGGCATCCCCGATTTTGTTCGCCAAGAAGGCGGATGGGAGCTCGCGACTATGTGTTGATTACCATCGCCTGAATCAGGTGACCATAAAGAACAAGTACCCACTCTCGAGGATTGACGACCTCTTTTATCAGCTCAAGGGAGCACGATGGTTCTCGAAGATAGACCTTAGGTCAGGCTACCACTAGCTCAGAGTTCAAGATGAGAATGTGTAGAAGACTACCTTCAGGTGTCAGTATGGCCACTATGAGTTCTTGGTTATGCCCTTTAGTATAACCAATGCTCCAGCAGTGTTCATGAGTCTCATGAACAGGATCTTCCAGCCTTACCTCAATCTATTTGTTGTAGTCTTCATCGACGACATACTGATCTACTCGACTACTGAGGAGGAGCACTCCTCCCATTTACAGGTAGTACTGGAGACACTCTAAGAGCACTAGCTTTATGGTAAGCTCTCGAAGTGCCAGTTCTAGATATGAGAGGTACACATTTTGGGACACGTCATCTCGGAGGCTGGAGTTGCAGTGGATCCAGCGAGGATTGAGGCAGTACTTTCTTGGGAGCCACCCAAGAGTGTGACGGAGGTAAGGAGTTTTTTGGGATTGGCTGGGTGTTATCAGAGATTTTTTCTAGACTTCTCCAGAGTTGCAGCACCACTTTCAGCATTGATGAAGAAAGGGTAACCTTTCTTGTGGTCAGAGAGATGCTAGCTGAGCTTTCAGGAGCTGAGGAATAGGTTGACTAGTGCACCCATCTTGAGGCTACCGTGGGAGGGCGTTGGGTACGTAGTTTACTGCAACACATCAAGGACTGGACTCGAGTGTTTCATGATGCAGGAGCGAGCAGTGATCTCATATGGTTCTCGGCAGTTGAGACTGCACGAGAAGAACTATGCTACCCATGACCTAGAGTTAGCAGCCGTGTTCTTCGCCTTGAAGATGTGGCAACACTATCTAATGGGTGAGTGTTTTACAGTCTACTGTGACCACCAGAGTATCAGGTACATCTTCTAGCAGAAGGACCTGAACCTGAGACAGCTTCGATGGCTCGAGTTCCTCTAGGATAATGACTTTGAGATAGTCTATACTCTTGAGAAGGGTAACGTTGTAGCAGATACTCTCAGCAAGAGATCAGGCATTCAGCTGCTAGAATAGGTGACAGAGCAGTTGGCCGCATTGCAAATATCCTTTTTGGGTAGAGATGGAGTAGCCTTTCTACAGTCTCTCATAGTCACTCCTCCACTTCTTCAGCAATTCAGGGAGGCACAATGTGGGGATGTTGACTATGAGACGTGACGTGCTCAGATATCCTCAGGGCAGGTACCTGATGGATTTTCTTGAGGGTGGGGAGCATTTCATTCTCTTCATAGGACGTACCATGGTACCAATTTCACTTCAGGAGGAAGTGTTGAGTGAGTTCCACACTTCTCCTTTAGCGGTACATCCAGGAGTGTCGAAGATGTATCAGGATCTCCGATGAAAGCACTGGTGGCCAGGTATGAAGAAGGCAGTAGAAGAGTTTGTCTCACAATGCCTCACTTGTTAGCAAGTGAAGGCGGATCACCAGGTTCCAGTAGGCTTGGTTAATCCCTTAGAGGTCTCGAAGTGGAAGTGGGATGGGATATCCATGGATTTCGTGACGGGACTTCCACTTACATCCAGAGGACACGACTCTATCTGGGTGATTGTCGACCGACTCACCAAGTCATCCCACTTCCTAATGATCATAGGGAAGGGTTAAGTGGAGATAATGGGACGCCTATAAGTATGGGATATTTTACGGCTTAATGCTATTCCATATATGATCGTCTCTGATCGAGATGCTCGTTTCACTTCCTGGTTATGGAAGGGGTTGCAGGAGGCTTTCGGGACACAGCTTCGCTTGATCACCGCCTTCCATCCCCAGATGGATGGTTAGACTGAGATGACAATTCAGACTCTCAAGGAAATGCTCTGTGCATGCATCCTCGACTTCGTTCGTAGTTGGGAGGATCACTTAGCCTTGGTGGAGTTTTCATATAACAACATCTACCACTCCACCATCAGGATGACACCTTACAAGGCACTCTACGACCAACCTTGCAGATCTCCTCTGTGCTAGAATGACCTTGGGGAGTCAGCACTTATAGGACAAAGATGGTGCCGGCTATGACAGAGAAGGTGTAGATCATCCAGGAGTGAATGAAGACTGCACAGAGTAGGCATAAGTCCTATGCTGATAGGAGACGGAGACCACTGGAGTTCGAGGATGGTGACCACGTCTTTCTACGGGTCTCACCTCGACGAGGTCTATGGAAATTTGGACGAGGTGGAAAGTTATCTCTGCGATTCATCAGACCTTTTTAGGTCCTTATAAGGGTAGGTGAGAGGGTTTACCACTTGGCTCTTCCACCTTAGTTGCAAAGGGTGAACGATGTCTTCCATGTATCTCAGCTGAGGAGATATGTGCATGACCTATTCCACATCATCGACCATGGGGAGCTGGACATCGATGATGGGGAAACATTCATGGAGGTTTTAGTGGAGATTGAGGATTGACAGAAGCAGGTCCTACATGGATGGTCAATTCCTCTGGTTTATGTTCGCTGGCAGCACGAGAACCTCCAAGAGAGCACATGGGAGCGGGAGGCTCAGATGCATGCTCAGTACCCCCAATTTTTTCCTTAGTGTGAGTTGTAGCTTATGGGGACATAAATCCCTAAGGTTGGGAGAATTTAAAGACCTGGAATTTCTATGGAATTTTCTTTTAAAATACATGAGAATTTTATGAGTCTGTAGTTTCTGACGGTTCCTGATTCCGAGGCCCGGTGTGCCCGGAATAATTTTCTGAAATTTTGTTCAGGTACAATTCAGTAAACGTAAGTGTAGGATT
This sequence comes from Viscum album, assembly GCA_963277665.1. Classification (NCBI taxonomy): domain Eukaryota; kingdom Viridiplantae; phylum Streptophyta; class Magnoliopsida; order Santalales; family Viscaceae; genus Viscum; species Viscum album. Next base: position 273,440,767 of record OY728142.1, on the reverse strand, counting down.
TTATATCTTTTGAACCATTGATCGGAATTGAAATATGAGGGCACCATTGAACTCACAGCACCAGTATTCTCTTAACAAGGCCTTTAATGCAGTTTCATTTTATCGAGATTGGAAGATAATTTTTAGGGTTTCTAAATAAATTAAATAAAAATATGTCTAACATATTTTTATTTTCAATGGTGGTTTAATCCTCCAAGGAGAGGTTGAAGGTGGGGCCCACCTGTGCATAACCTCCCATGGGAGGATATTATGTGGTGGGGCCCACATGAGCTCAAACCCCTTTAACCCCTTCAGTTCCCTATTAATGGGGGAAACTCTTGAACTACCCCCCTTAATGGTGCCAACACACCTAAAAGATAATTAATGCCTCAATTAATTATCTTTTGAAAACTTTTGAATCCTTTCCACCCCATTTATTTTAATGATTTGTTTAATTTAATTAACAAAAACTCTTGTGTTGTTGTGACATAAAAATAATAAAGAACTTATTCTATTATTTTGGCTTAGATTTCTTTGGTGGAAACTTGGGAGAATCCTTGGAGAATTATCCTCTCCAAAGAAGAACCATCGCCCGTGAAGAACACCTCTTCCTTTCAACGAAGAACGTAAAGAACGCCGGAGATGTCCTCTATACTTTGACTTCTTCCTTGGACGTATTCTTCCATCTCATACAAGAACAAAGGAGGGAGTGTCGTCCTTAAAGAATGTCAATGACGCCATCCTCGATTACCTTCTTTTCCGATGGTGACAAAGCGACGTCCCTCTTCCGCGACTTTGTCATTGATCACCGAAATCGAGGTAGGGGGATTTGATTATTTTAATGTATGAATCATACCCTCATTCCTCATCATTTATTTGGGATCAATGATGACCAATTGTTGTCACCTAATGCAGAGGGCACAGGCCGAACAAACATAGCTTTCCATCCCTCTGATTGGTTCTTGATTGGTTGACGATGGAGGCAGAGCCGGAAGGGCGTGGTGCTGATGCACCACGCTGGAGAAGAACTGCGGCCATGCGGGCCGCGGTGGACGGAAGGGGAGCGGCTCCATCACAGCCCGCCGGAGGAAGGGGTTCACAGCCATATGGGCAGCAGCGAATGAAGAAGGTGCGACGCCATCGCGCCGCGCCGAGAAAGCCCCACAACCGGGCTGCCCTCGGCTGGGCCGCCACGGTCGGGTAGCCCCTCGGCCAGGCCGACACGGCCGGGCTGCCCCACGTCCGGGCCGCCCCTCGGCCGGGACGCCCCTCGACTGGGACGCCCCATGGCCGGGCCGCCCCTCGGTCGGGCAACCCCAGGGTCGGGCTGCCCCTCGGCCGAGCCACCAGGGTCGGGCCGCTCCTCGGCGGGGCCGCCACGACTGGGCCGCCTGACGGCCGGGCCTCCCCTCGGCCGGGGCGCCCCGTGGCCACGCCGCCCCACAGCCGCGCCGCGCCGCCCCACAGCCGGGCCAAGCCGCCCCACAGCCGCGCCGCCCCGCGGCCGGGCCACCCCTCGGGTCGGGCCATCCCTCGGTCTGGGCCGCCCTCCGGTCTGGTCGCGCCATCGGGTCGGTCCGCGCCTTCAGGTCCGGCCGCCCCGCGGCCGGGCCCCCCTTGGGTCGGGCCGTCCCTCAGTTCGGGCTGCCCTCCGGTCGGGCCGCACCTTCGGGTCGGGCCGGGCCGCGCCTTCGGGCCGCCCCGTGGCTGGGCCGCCCCATGGTCAGGCCCCCCCTCATGTCGGGTCGTCCCTCGGTCCGGGCCGCCCTTCGGTCGGGTCGTGCCTTCGGGCCGGGCCATGCCTTCGGGCTGCCCCGCGGTTGGGCCCCCCTCGGGTTGGTTCGTCCCTCGGACTGAGCCGCCCTCCGGTCGGGTCGAGCCTTCAGGTCGGGTCGTGCCTTCGGGACGCCACGGCTGGGCCGTGCCTTTGGGCCGTCACAGCGGGGTCGCGCTGCCCCACGGCAGGGCCGCTGCGACTGGGCTAAGAAAGCCCCACAGCCGGGCTGCCCCACGACGAATGAAGAAGGCACGGTGCCATCGCGTCGCACTGAGAAAGCCCCACAACCCGGACACCCTCGGCAGGGCCGCCATGGTCAGGTAGCACCTTGTCCGGGCTGACACGGTTGGGCCACCCCACGTCTGGGCCGCCCCTTGGCTGGGACACCCCTCGGCCGGGATGCCCCTTGGTCGGGCTGCCCCTCGGCTGGGCCGCCCCAGGGTCGGGCCACCCCACGGACGAGCCACTAGGGTCGGGCCGCTCCTCGGTGGGGCCACCCCGGCCGGGCCGCCCCCCAGCCGGGCCGCCCCGCGGCCGAGCCTCCCCGCGGCCGGGCCCCCCCTCGAGTCGGGTCGTCCCTCGGTTCAGGCCGCCCTCCAGTCAGGCCGCACCTTCAGGCTGGTCCACGCCTTCGGGCCGGGTCGTGCCTTCGGGTCGGGCCACACCTTCGGGTCGGGCCTCACCTTCAGGTCGGGCTGACCGCTCAGGTCAGGCCACACCCGTGGATCAGGTCGGACCCTCAGATCAGGTCAGACACGAGTTCGGATCGGGTCAGGTCGGGTCACTCTGACTGGGTCTAGCTGGACCCGGACCCGCTATAGCCAGTTATCACCTTTTCGCCCCAATTCTGGGCTTCAGGTGTCCTATTGATGAACCGCCTGTGGTGATATAATTCTTGGAGTGAGGTGATTATTTTGGCACACTCTACTTGAGCTTCGGACGTAGTTGGGGTACAAACAAGTTGGTTTGAGCCTAAAAACCAATTGGGCCCTTGGAACAGAATTGTCAATAACTCACAGACCAGACGTCTGATTGACGCGTCGTCTATTGTGTTGGGTTCCTTATGATGAGACAGAACTACGGGATAAATCAGCACAAGACTTATTTCTAGTTGATGTATCGACTCTTGGATCGAGGAGTGGACCCTCCCAGAATCGAGCGTGCTGAGTGCGGAAACTCTAGGGCTGGCTACGACTGTGATGACAGGATCCTCCTTGGGTTCGACAGTGATGACTTATATTCCAGGATCCTCTATGGGTTCAACAGAGGTGACTACTATACCGAGATCCTCTGTGGGTTCGACATCGATGACTTTTGTACCGGGATCCTCCGTGGGTTCGACAGCAGTGACTACTATACAAAGATCCTCCGTAGGTTCGATAGTGATGACTATTGTACCGGGATCCTCCGTGGGTTCGACAGTGACAGCTTCTGTACCATGATCCAATGTGGGTTCGACAGCGCTGATATTGTTCCAGGATCCTGTGTGGGTTCAACAGAGGAGATGATTCAGTGGCTACAACTAATCATCTCTACCCCTCTACTTGAGTAGTATACATGTGTGAGCTGAGTCTTGTCTTCCAACCATTAACATCGTGGTGATTGACTTTACTTCCTTTGTGGAAGGGTTGTGCTTGGGGTCAAGAATTAGAGTCGGACTGTGATTGGTAATTTAGGTATATGTATGGGCATATACCTAATTAAGGTTGGTTGATACTTCGTGATTGTATCTTACTTATGTGGTTTATACTTAGTGGATTCTGGGAGATCTTTGGGGGTCTCGGGGTCCCCTACTGAGTATTGTTATACTCACCCCTGCACGGGCTTCACCCGCACCTTGTTGTGTTCTATGTAGACGATGGTCCGCAGTGATCGAGGCTGAGGGTGATGGACAGGAGGCTGCTCGGAGCTGGACTAGATGGGACATACCTCAGGGACGAGTGTTCTAGTTCTGTACCTACCCTTCAGGTAGGATTCCCCGGTGGACGATCCATGAGTTGTTTTCCTTTTTACTTGTACTTGTACTTGTTTTTCAGTTGGGTTTGTATACTATCCCACTTACTTTCTGCACACTTTTCTTTTCTATTTTAGTACTTGTTGCTTCTATTGGTTGTGTTCATACTGGGTGTGTTACAGGTTTAAAGGCAATGCCTTCCCTCTTATTGGGAATTAACCTTTGGTTCTAGTCGCCAGCCCCTGGCCTATGGAAGGCGGGCTTGGGGTAGTCACGACACGGACCCCGAGGACGGGTCGTGACATAAAAAGAAAATAATATTATATTAATCATTACCCATTAACTAATCATCACTCAAAAAACACATGATGGATTACAAAATTTAAATTCAACATGTCCAAATTCTAACTAAACCTTAAAATTATTTAACATGATGAATATAAAATTTGATTCCTTGATGTTTTAACAAATCCAAAGACTTATCCCATTAAAAATCCTAATCAAAACATAATGAAACTAAACAAAAAAATCATATTACCATACTTCATGAATTTAACAAAATTCAAACCAATAAATATAAAATTATACACAATCAAGTCTTCATTTTATTTACTCAAATTATCATTTTTGATGATAATGTAATTTCATGTATAACTTTTTGATTTTAAAAACATTGTTTTTTGTTGATTTAAATTGATAATCTTCACAGATATTTGTTGAGCTGTTCATTTTTTTTAGGATATAAGAAATGTTCTGAAACAACCATAAAGAACCAAACCGACCAAAAATTGTATTAGTAGAATACTTTTCATGGAATAAGATGACCGTGGGATTCTTCCAAGGATTAAAATTGAAGAAATATGGTGAAATGGATCTTCCAGAGATAAAAAAAGGAAATTCATATCGTTAATAATGTTTATGACATGAAATTGAAAAACGGAATGAATTAAATTCAAAATGTGATGTAAATAAATCATTCATAGAATGACCAAAACATTTCAAAGTGTAAAAGCTACTTTTACACTGTGAAAGTGTCCAATTAGACTAGATTTTTACTATTTTGACCCATATTTTTAATAGAGATCCCTTTTAATGGCCCAAAACCACCATTAAACACCAATAATGACCTAGTCCTACTTTATGTATGAATTTATGATGACTTAAATACAACCAATGTACCCTTTAATATCTATAAATATAGATTTTTTGTGCATCATCTTGGGATGGATTTGGAGACTAAAGACTATGGTGAGTTATTGTGATATTGCATTGTCCCCCACTAGTCTTTCTCTCCAACTTCTTCATGTTTTATTTTTTATTTTATTCTTTTCTCTTACTCCATCAAAAATAGAATGAGGGGGTAACTCCATCTATGTTCTTGGGTGGTTTATCTAAAATGGTAAAGGTGTGTTGAATTGTATTTATTTATTTTATTCAGGATGAATTTCCACAATAAAGTTATTAATAAATTCAAATACCTTTATTTTTATTTTCATTAATATTAAATTGAACTTTGAATAACCAATAAAATTTTACAACTGGTTACCCTAAATTAGATATGACCATTTTCTCATTTATGGTAATCATGTTTAATAATTTTATCAACACAAACTCAATTTGGAAATGAGCTAAATTACCTAACCATGATGAAAAAGGGATTTCCACATTGAGGAGGGAATAACATGACCATTGGATCTACCTCATCTTGAGTCTGACACCAACCATGAATTAATAAAAATTATTTCTAAATTCAATTTAACCTAAACCCTTAATATATAAAACATTGACACAGCATAATCAAACTACTTACAAAATACAATCTGCTTCATTATCTCTCTTACTTTCAAATCAATCAACCTACTTTCCTACACCTTTAATTAAATAAATTGTTTTATTTATCTTTTAAATTCCTAAAATAACTAATTTCATTATCTCATGGGTTCAAACTTGAACTTATTGTGTAATACATTTTAATTAATTAGTTTTAATTTTCTGAGGCAATATAAATAATTAAATTTGGTTAGCCCTATAAGGAATTAACGACACCCTACGGGTGGTCAAAATTTTGGCACCATTAAAGGGGATGGTTGTGTATTCATTTTTATATTTTTTATTTATATTTTTTATTTTATTGTTTTATTGTTTTATTTAATTTTTTCTATTTATGTCATGGAATTTTGTGCTGAAATTTCATATTTTAAATCATTAAATTCACAATGATAACACTTAGGAAAATGTAAAAGTCATTATTGAGATCAATCATGATTTTGAACTAATACTAAAGATAAAATTTACTACAACATGCTAGGCATAGAATAAAAATTACATACTTGATGAGTTCTACAAAGAGATCTATGTCCATATACACTATCTAACTATGATCATTCATCCAACATATGATTGCAACCAAGCATCCTAGTACCTCCCGTTATAGTAAATCACTTTTAGATTAAACATGAAATCCTTAGTATGATCTTGAATACTATATAATTTATTATACTACCTTCTAAAGACCTAAATTCTCACTTGGGAAGATTTCTCTAACTCATAAATACGTTAAAATTATATAATATCTCAAGTGATGTGGTAAGGCATCATTTTTTCATATTTTCATTAAGGGATTGAGATCACGAGTGGATTCAGAGTATTCCCAATCATTCTATCACAACATGGGGTGAGTCGTTAAGGAACATTCTCTTTCAGTTCTTCCCACTTTAAAAATACATGGATATCTGGGTAAACACTTTAAATTGCAATCAATTTTTAGATAAATCACTTTACTCTATGTAGAAGAATTTTAAAGATTTAATTATAAAATTATCTTCTCCCAAAATTGAAATATGGATTTTAATTCTAATATTATATATGGGATTCTAATAGGGTAAGAGGTAAATTCTCATCATTGTAGATGGTGGATCACCGATGAATAAGTTTCCTAAGTTAAGTTATAATCAGTTAGATAAATGGAAAGAAACAACTTCAAATGGAATGGTGATGTGATGCAATGAAGAGACTTATACATGATCTACAAAAAAAATTGGATGGTGATGCAAATAGAGTCCCTAGCTTTAAAAAATAAACACCATTATGGGTGAATATCAATAAACCCAAGGTGAATATATAGAAAAAATAAATTAAAATGATTATAAATTTCAAAAAACAATTTGGGTTAGAAACCACAACAATAAGGATAAGGTTATCAATAGAGATCATCAGATTTTAAAGCACAATAAGGACCATTACTACAGATCCAAGTCTACACACTAGAGGATACTTCTATTATTTAACGATTACAATTGGATATTCCATAAAAGAACCGATTGTCTATTCAAAATATGAAGGATTGGTAATAAACAAGATGAAGTATGTCTCAAGATATTAGAAGGAAACATTTAGAAATATGTAGATTCAAGTTGTCCAAATCACTGAGAAACTTAGAGAGAGGTAAAGAGGAGTACTACCAGGATTCCATGAAGTGAACCCCCATATAGATTTGCAAATAATCACCCATAGAAGAGGGAAAACAACACAAGATCACCCTAAACTGAGTACGGTACAATAATATGAGATTTAAAAGGAATATAAAATAGTATATTAAGAGTAACAACCACATTACAAAATAAGAATTCCTTTTCCATAATTACTGGTGAAAGGGAAGATCAACACACAAAGAGGTAAGTTTCTTAAACACTTTAAAATATTTAATATTAGTATCCCTTATGTAGATAAATTTTCTAACATGGCTATCTATACAAAATTCATGAAATATTTGGTGACCAATAAGAAGAAGGTGGAGTAAATTGACACCATACCACTCACAAGAGAGTGTTCGGTAGTAATTTCAAAGGACTTTCCAAATAATTAGGAGGACCCAAGTTGGTTTTCAATTCCAATTAATATGTTATAACAAAATTATGACATAATTGTGTGACTTAGGTTTAATTATGAATATCTTGTCAAAAAAAACATTCAAGAACTTGGTTTTAGAATACATGAAGATATACTATATTCAACTCCAGCTGGTAGACTCAATGGTGAAATATACATGAGGATCTATTAAAGACATCCTAATCAACATTGACAAATTTTACATTACATTGGATTTCTTAGTGTTGTACATTGACGGAGATATGACCCCAATAATTTTAGGAATACTATTCATGGACACCAGACATTAACTAATTGACATAAAAAGTGGTGAGATGTGTATAAGAGTTGGAAATGAACAACTAAGTTTCAACATCCACTAGGTAATAAAGAACTATGATGTAAAATATGAAAATGATCCATTAGTGTAAAAAATACCTAGATTTGAGTATTTTTCTAAAATTTAAAAGTTACATGCGTTTGTTGATGTCATACAAGAGGATATTTGAAGTAAGAGTACTATAAAGAATAATGGGAAGTTGAGGGATTTGACCAAAGACATTAGAGGAGTAGTTGATCCAAAGAATTCTGAAAACCTCTAACATGTTTGGATGGTATATAAACTTCCATTTATTTTTTTAGTATTAAATAAAAATGGTGGATCTTCCAAATAGAGATTGATAAAGTGATGTCATCAAGAATAATTAAGCTCTATTTAGAATAAGTAAGGGGTCCAAACAACATAGACTAGTCAGATATGAGACCATTTAGGGTCCCAATTAAGTAAAATATTTTCAATCATTTATCTCCTAAGATGAAAGAGGTAAGGTTGAGACAATGACATTAATAAAAATTTCTTCCATGAGGAAACTTTAATTTTTATATTTTTATTTTGATTTTTTAGGTGAAATCATAGACTCTCTCACAAAACTTTAAAATATTACTAAAAAGGTCCTATACAATCAATTATTTATTTTCCCTTTTTTTTGTCTAGGATGAAATCACTGGTCAGATATAAGTAGGAAGAGATTAAAGAAGCTATAATAATAGCTCACATCATGAAACCAATAAACATTGTTAAATCGAAACAATATATGTTGTCAACCTAGTACACATCTTGAACCAATTTCGGGAAAAACATGTGATGCCTTATATTTAAGCATTATTAAAAAGAGTAGTAAGAATTTAAATTATTTATTTTTCTATTATATTATCCAAATTTAATTTTTTAAGATATTATAATTGAAAATTTCATTCCCCGTATTTTATTATTTCTTTAATAAATTGATATAGGATATATATACTTCTTATGATACTTGTCATTCCATGATTTTAAATTTTTTAACACTAAATTTTAATTTTGAAAAATGGGGGAAAACTGGTAGGTATAATAATGTGGATTATGAAATGAAAAATTTTGATTTAGGGATACATGATGATTCTTATAAATAATTTTTTTTGAGAATTGACCTGATTTTAATTTCCTATATTTATATTAATAGGTTTTTTATTCATATACATCACCATGAGTATTTTTCCTAACCATTTTTCTCATTCCAGATAAATTTTCTAAACCAGTATTTCCCATTATTTCTATATTATATTTATTGAGAGACTCAAGATTATTCTCTTCTAGAACTTGTTTGGAATATTTTCAAATCTATGAATGAATTGAACAAATTTTAATATGATCGTGGAATTTTTGTTTAACCCTTTATCCTTGGACCCACCTTGCATTGAATCATTATTCTACTAGTAAAATCCCAGAATGACCTTGTTATGAAATAAGTCCTTCTACAAGACTATTATATCAATTCATACCTAACCCACTACGTATTTCATGATATTTAAAATAAAAAGTGTGGGAGAGATGATTTATATTTTGGATGGGGATATACTTCAATGAGGAGACTTTTTGGGAGTTTTCATGAGATTTTAAGAGATTTCATGTATTCATTCACTATAATTTATTATTTAAATCTATATATAAATAAATATAAAATGGGTTGTGTCTTTTGAGGATAAAAAATCACCATTTCTAGACCAATGATCTTAATATTATATAGGGTTATGTGGTGTATGTGAGATTTTTTAAGCATATATTTAAAAAAGAGAGGAAAATGGTAAATAAAAGAGAAATAAATGGTGATTCATACATTATGCTTACTTGTATCATGAGACACTTTGAGATTTTTAGGGGAAGAGAGAGATGAAATTTGTAAATGGATATTTTAATTGAGATTATCTTTTGATATCATGCATTATTTTTAGATTCAAACATCCTTTTTGAGATTTATTTTTTTCACACAATTACTCACCTTCCCTAGGTCTCAAATTCATTTCATCCTGAATGTTTAATCCCTCATGATTAATTATGATCTCTATATTTATATGGAAAATATTCTATATTCCTTAAAATACTATGATAAGTGACCTGTTTCTTAGGGTATGTACATAACTCTATTCATAATGGTGCCCTGATGCCGAGAAAAAAAATTCAAAGTGAGTTAGATTGAAAATGGAATGTAAACTAACAGTGAATTGAAAAATGAAACTATATGAATAAAAAAATTTTGTTATTTTAAAAGTATAAATTTTAAATACTATGTTTATTTTTGTCTTTCTAAAGTGAGGCGTCGATGAATTTTCATATGTGACACTTGAACATTTACTTTCCCATTTGATCAATTGATTTTATTGAAATTTCAATTAACGTATGGTAAGATGATTATCCTTTTTAATATGTCTATATTTCACCCTTTTTTAAAATCCTGAATTTATGTGTGTGGGGATTTTATAATTACATTTCATGCATATCTTTTTATTTTTAAAAGCATAGGTTTTTATTGATTTAAATAGACAATATTTCAAAATATTCATTGAGTTTTATATTTTTTCAGGATATAAAAAATGTTTTCAAACAGGTGAAAAGAACTAAAAGAACCCATAATGGAATCATGATAAGACATTACATGATATAGGATGTATATAGTATGACTTTACGGCTTGAAATTGATGAAATAGGGTAAAATGTAGCTTCTCGGTCTAGAAAAAGGAAATTCACATCATGAATAATTTTCAAGATATAAAAATAATACAAGGTATGATGTGAATTCAAGATGTGATGTAAAGAAAATCAGTTATAAGAGGGAATGAACATTTCATGGTTTGACCACTACTTTTATGCTATGAAAGTTTCTAGGCATGCCCACATTTTCTAGTTTCAACAATGATTTTCAATGAAAACACATATTAATGGCCTAGTACTATCATTAAACACCAAGAATGACATTATACCTCTTTATGGACACATTTATAACTAATTAAATCCAGAAAAAGTAGCCCCTAAAGTTCTATAAATAGATATTTGTTGCATCTCTACCAAGTATTGATCCAGAGACCAAATCCTAAGGTGATTTTTCCCACTTATACATTGTCCACCAATATTTATCTCTACTTTATTTATGTTTTCTTTAATTTTATCCTTACCTATCACTCCCTAATTACTATAATTAGGTGGTAACTTCCACCATGTGCTAGGGTGATGTAGATAAAAGGTAGAAATGGTGTTGGATTGGATTTATTTACTTTATTCATGTTGGGTTTCCATGATAAAATTATTTATAAATTACAGTCCCTTTATTTTTCTTTTCATTTCCATTGAATTGAAACTACAAGAATCATTTAAATTTGGTAATTGGTTACACTAAATTAGTCCTTCCCACTTTTGAATTTAGGGTGATCAGTTCTAAAAATTTTATCCAGAAAAACTCAATTCGACAATGCCCAAAATTACATAACCCTGGGAAAAGGGGGATTGTCACGTTATGGAGGGGATTCCATAATCATTAGATTTACCTCATCTCAACTATGAAACCAACAATGAATTAGTAAAACTTATTTTTAAATCCAATTGAACCTAAACCCCAAATCTAAATGACCCCATTACACCTTAATCAAACTAATTTCAAAACACTATATGCTTTGTTCTTTCTCTCACTTTCAAATAATCAACCATATTTGTTTCCTATTTCTTCAAATCAATTGTTCTATTTTTCTTTTAAATTCCAAAAAAAAACAAATTTCATCATCATGTGGGATCGACCTCAAACTTACTATGTATGATGTTTTAATTAATTAGTTGTAATGGTTTAAGACTATATAAAGAATTAATTTTGGTTAGACCTATATGGAATTAACAACTCCTTATGGATGGTCATAAGCATGACTCTATATTTATTAATCACAAAAAAATTATAAATATGAATTATTATTTTATTTATCACAAAATATAAAATACAAACATCAAATATATATGTATTAATCTTTCTTTGTTACCCATTCATGAAACAATTCACCATATTTTTCTATATTTCAGACCATTTTAAGATACATCATAGAAACACAAAAGTAATTAATTAAGTACACAATCAAAAAAATATACAATTCCAATTCCCATATCACATATACACCAATACTTCCACCATTTCTTAATTAAACACCCTATGTTAAAAATTAAAATCATTTTCTTTCCCTTATACACATGGAAAAAATAAATAAATTCAGTATAATCCCCACTTTAATTTTACTCATCAATGTTTTAATCACCAATAATTCCCATTCTTAATTTTCTACAATTATCACAAAGAAATATATTATCAAATAAAACTGCACTAGAATCATCAAGAATAATCACATTCACACTTACTTTTATATCATGTTCGTATTGCTAAAATGATGCATAGAGACCCCACTATTCACCCAAAATCCAGATTAATTTATCATCCCTATGTAAAACACATTTATTTAGAATTAACCAAATTATAACTCATCAAAATCAAAAAATTCAATCCTACATGCCTTAGTGACTTGAACTTATACTATGGTTTTCCGGGATAAACACACACTCAAGGATTTTAAATCAATTCCTTAACTCTAGTCTCCCTTCTTCCATTTTAACAAACATTATAGGAACATAAAATAAACCTCTCAAATTATATTTTGTAATGTACCACCCTTTCATGACTATCATGCCAAGCAAAAATTTCACGTGGAATCAAGTGCACTCCCAGATCACCATAGACTGATGACTAGTTCTAATGGTCTAAGAATATCACTTAGAGAGAGATTTTCCATCTAATAGATCATCACAAAAAAACAGACATAATTATAGTTGAAGTAACACAATAGAAAATGATACTAATAAATCTTTATAAAACTTTATAATAAATCCTAGTAATTCTCAACATGTCATAAAATCAAATAACTCAATAAAAAATACCAATAAATAAATTATATAATATTGAAACTAAAAAACATGAAATAAAATTAGGTTAAAACCATTATCCTTCAACACCTCTAAAATACTTCAGAACTATCTCAGTGATCTCAGGATCTAACACCAATCTAATTTAAAACCCTTCTCAATCATACATAAAAAAATATAATGTTTTAATCTCATTAGATATGAACATATGAGGTGTGTGAAATACTCCCCAGTAAGATGCCACCAATATCCCAAACTAATCCTAGTTTCCAAAGTACTCAAATTTTTATTGCAAAAATAAAATAGACTATAATTTAAAGTAAGCAAGCAGTTTACAATAAAAGCATCATATGATTTTAATCTATTTTGGTATAGAATATACATGTTTCAACCATTGTTAGTATGAACCTATAATATATTAAAATATATTTTATCAAAAGTCATGGATTATATAGTAACTCTTCCAAACAAATGGAATAATCCCAATATTACTAAACTCATCACATAGCCAATCTCATGATAAAATCCATATGTTTCTAGACACATGAAATATCTCATTCTTTCCTATTAAAAGTATTAACCTATATTATAATTAATTTAATCTCTTATACATAATATTACATCATTTCCAACAAAAATTTCCATTATAAACTCAAAAAATTATAGGTCAGGTTTCTTTGGAAAATTACAACCATAATATAGTAATTTTAAATGAACTATGTAATCTTTTATTTCATTCTTCATAACTTTCTCATAAAGATAAATGGAACTCACATAACTGCATGAGATATTATGAGGATATACATGAAATAAGTGTAGATACATAAATCCTATTAAATGGATAAAATAGGTTTATAATGAGAAGAGATATTTAAGATTCAAAAATCAATGCTTGGAAACATAAAAGAAAAAGACCTTAAGCCGACATAAAGAAGAATTCCATAAGAGACAGTATATCATGAGAATTAAAAAATCCCACAAAAACATAAGTCATTTAATTAGAAATGTAGGTCAAGGTTCACTACCAAGATACAATGACATTGTGGATGTGGTTAACTGCATATATCTCATGCATAACATTGGGGATGAGGTTAACTGAATCTAGACCATGCATTACATTGTGGATAAGACTAACTGAATCATGCCTACACATAATGATATCATGATATATAAATCATTAAATAGTATATTGTGGTTTTTTATAATTCTAGTACCTCACATAATATCATAATATGTCATGTATATGTGTTTCACATAGAAAATAAGTCAAACATAAATCATATGCATAAGAAAACACCATAATAAAGAAATGGGTTACATAATCATGTCACAAAGTATAATCAAATGATGTGTCATAAAGTTTCCCAAAAAAATAATGGATTGAGGCATGTGGTACATTAATAATTAAAAAAATAAACATAGGTCAGGAAGATGAGTTATGGAATAATCATAAGAAATTGCGAAGATGTGGGTATAGAAATGAACCTCAAACAATGTTTTAATAAATGTGTAAAGGACCATTAAAGAAGATAAGAGCATAGGGTTTTACTTAAAACAAAAAATGATCCAATATATTTTTCCTCAAAATACTGATTATTTTTATAAATCATAGAATTTAAGATTATTTGAAATAGTGATACATGAAAAAGGAATAATAAATTGAAAATATCTATTAAAATATATTTTCATTGAAGAAGAGATTAGGAAGGAGACATGAAATTTTATATATCCCTATAAAATAAAGGGAAAATAAAATAGGTATATATTGAGGAAACATATATATTGAACATGGGAGAAGAATATATGTTTTTTATGAGAGATAGAGACAGAGAGAATAACCTAAAAGAAAAAGTGTGAGTGAAAGTAACCCCATGCCTCGAGTCCCAACTTGACTAGGTACACTAACTTAACCTCCTGGATAATCAAATTAAATTTATTCTATACTTTTATTATAACATTTATTATATTTATTTAATTTATTAGTATTGTTTTATGTTCATTATAATCACTTTATTAAAACATGATGATCAAGTTCATCATCCAGGGGATGTTTATTTCATTGATCCAAGTTGTATCGACATAATTGTAATGGTCAATGTTCATGTTCAAAGAGATCATATATCAAGAAGTGAAATGATATATATTGAATCCTTTTTTAAATTTTAAAATGGTTCCAAGTATCAAAATGTGTTATAATTTATGCATGATTCAATTAGAATAAGTGTTACCATATAACAGTTTGTTCATTTAGATAGTTTTACTAGCCATGATGAAATTAAGTTTTTTATTTAATTTATTATTATTTACTCAAAACATAATATTTATCATATTATAATATAATTATTATGTTTATATTTAAAAATAAAAATGGTTTATTATAACAATCTATTATAGTGGTAATGGTTGTTTAAAGACAACATCCTTATAGGTTGTTATGTCGATCATAAATTAATGTTTGTTTTAAAAAAACAACTATTATGTTAATTTTATGGTTTTACCATTCATATTAGAGAATATTTTTAGTTTATTAATTTATAAAATAATTAAACTTGAATAACCTGTTAAAATCAGTCATGGAAACAGTGATGAAAAATGAAATACATCGTCTATAGAGGTAGTGAACCAACTATAATATGGGAAAAGTTTTCATTTTATAATAATGAGAAGGAGTAAGATATTATATATCCAATTAATATTATAATATTTAAGTATTATAGTGATATTTATGTTATTATATTAGTATTATTAAAATAAATTTGGAGGATTTATAATAAAAATAAAATAGAAAATATTTGTGTTGGGATAATTTAACTCTTCATTTGGAAATTCTCTTTTGATATGCAACCTTAGCTTAAGAAATGGTCTTTTGTGAGATAAAAACCTCTAAAGAATGGATATGAGATATGGGAATGAATTTTGGAAGTTATTTATAAAAGTAATGAGTTATAAGTGAGGAAAAATGGGGTGGTGATGGGAGGTATTTATAAGGAGAAGAAACGTATTTTTTAAAATAATATATTCAAATATAATATTATTTCTCTAAATAGTGATCAAACATATGATTCAGTACTAAGGGGATTATTATTTAACAATAAATGGTACATTAAAATATACTTATAACCTATATAAACCTCTTAAATCCATATATTAACTATTAAAAAATATGGTACTTATACGGTATTTTACTATTCACCTACGTATTTTGTTATTCGTGAAGAATATCAAAACATCACCATTAATAAATTTTTACATGTTGATTCAAAAAAATAAATCCATTTTTCAAAATAAATTTATAAATTAAGTTATTATAATATTTAATTTTATTAAAAAAATCAATTTTTTATTGAATAATTTGAAACATTATTTAATAAAAAATTATACTTTTACTTTAATTATGTTACATTGATAGAATAATAATTTTATTGTATTTTGAAACTTATATGTACTTATTTAATTGAAAGTAATAATTATTTATAAGGTTAGTTCATCATTTTGCCTAATTTTATTTTTACTATTCCAATATTCATATCACTATTCTAACTTTTGGGTTACTATTCTAATGGTCATATTTGTGATGTAATATAATTTTAGAAATCTTATAAATACCTATTATTTCAATCATTATTTATTCACTCATTTTCCTCTCATGTTTATTTACATTTTATTTATAAAAAAAATACTATATTATTTCTAATAGTTTGTTTCTTTTTATAGTGTTACTCCCATCTATAATAGTTCTAAGAGACCACAATACACTAAAATTTACACTTCTAGTATTATTATTTACTTGTGTTAATTATCCCATTGTACTACTTTTAATTTTATGAAGTGTATTTATCCTCATATTTAATAATCTATGTTAATGGAATAAAATAGTGTTCATTTTTCTATAGGGAAAATGTGATTAATTTATAATATAGTTTATATATAATATGAAACACATATATATCAATAATGAAAATTTAATATAGAAAATGTTGGGTTGTTACATTATTAACCCTTAAGAAATTTCATCCTTAAAATATCAATTCATACTCTGAGATGAAAATAGACTATGGTACTTATGTTTCATCATATCCTCAATTTTCTATGTTTCTTATTCAAACTTATGGTTTCACCAAAGAACATTAACATGGTGAGTAATCATGTTTCATATAACTATGTCCCCATGATCCAAGATCTTCACTGACTTCTCCTTATAAGAGAGATCATGCTCCAACTAGACCACCTCTTGATTTGGTACATGTGAGGTATCAAGTAAAGAGGGTATAGTCTCCCCACATTCCTCATCAGACTATTGCTATTAGTCGGTAGCCTCTAGAGTATGGGGAGGCACGTTTAAGATCACATAATGAACCAGATTATGGAACCAATTTAGTGGATTCCAGGCCCATAAATTACATTAAGGGATATGAAAATAAAGAAACCCCATTATCCATTTGAAAAACTTCAAAACCCATATTAAAGTTTACCTTTTCATGTGATAAACATTGAACTCTAAATAATCACATACTCTTGAAATTAACTTCTTTTCCCAAAGTGTTCTTTAAAACATTTCATAATAAATCAAAAAGGAAAAAAGTATAATCATGAAGGATAATCAGGTTATCATAATCATATAATTCTTTTAATCACCTTTAATATGGAAAACCATACTTTTTTTAATTATAATTACTTAATAAGAGTAACTTATAAATAATTATTTTATAATCAATAGCTTGATTGTGAAATATATCCCAGGATAATTTAAATAATTACATTGATGACAATAACTGATTTCAGAGTGATGGAATTCATAATGTTGGACATCTTAATCTTACCATCATGAACTCTCAACCATGACATCTTATATACCATAAATTCATATCATCCAAGATATATTATATACCATCATGACCTCTCACCCAAGTCATTGTCATTTTATAGGCTGGCATACACCAAGTGATACCCATTCCAGTTTATCTCATGATGCTTACATGATTCATCAATGGGATATAATTGACCCCACTTGTCACTTACTCATATCCAATAAATTCCTTATAAATTGTATGATCAATACAAAACATAATAAATTTTCCTTATAAATTAAAAAATATTTATATTTAATCAAGTTTATAAAATTTCAATAATCCCCAATCAATAAAATATCAAGATCATAAACAATCCATAGAAAGAAAGTGGATTGTATCATTAGATTATATCCCTGATATAGTATAAGAAGATTTAAAGTTTTTTTTCATACATGATAAACAAATTTATAAAAAAATTATGAAATTACTTTGAAAACAATTAGAAATATCCTTTTATTTTGTTAATTAAAAAATACAAAGAAATATTGGAATATGATATTCTTTGAAAAGCACTATTATAAATAATATCTATACCCATAGAACTATACTAATGGTTTAGAGAATCATTATTTTAGGTTTTTTTATAACCTATATCAATGGTAATCCACTACTGGAAATTTAATGTATAAAAATGGTTTAAAACTGTTGGTATAGGGTGGAGAACCGTTGGTATAAATCATACTAATGGTTTTACAAACTGTAGCCCAGTAAGCCATGACAATAGACATATACCAATGGTTTGAGATAAACCGTTGGTATATGTTAAGAAATATACTCTATCCCAACAGTTTTATAAAACTGTTGTCATAGAGTTCTTATAAAACACACATCCCAATAGTTTCAAAATTGTTGGAATATATTTTTTTGTCTTCCATTCACCACTATACCAAAGGTTTAAACCGTTGGTAAAGGTTTTGTACCAATGGTTCAGAATCGTTGGTAAAACAATACATATAGAACCTATACCAACAGTTTAAAATCGTTGGTATAGGATTTTCTGTACAATTCATACAGCAGTCAACTATGTGTGTTGCTGTGTGAATTGTACAGAATACATACAATACAATACATAATAAGGATACATAATTAAAAACTGATAATTAGAAGGATAAAAAATTTAATAATCAATTATGAATACAATACATTAAAAACTGAATACGTAATTATATGTGATACAGAATTAAGAATACATACAAAATTGCATTTTTTATAACACATACTTGATTGAATTCAGAAATTATAAGCTAATAACCCAAAATAAAGAAAATGAATAAATTAATTCAACCAACAATAAATATAATGTCATGGTTTGGGGTGGGTGTCTTTGAACTTAGTGATGATGATAATGGTTGTGTATCAATGAGCTTGTTTGACTTAGGGAATATAGTTGTCCTTAGCCTATTAAATGTCATGTGTTTTAGAATAGGGGTAAGAGTTCCTCACATGAGAAGTGGATTATGTGATGCTAGACCATGGATCTTTGGGATAATGTATCAACAAAATCCAATTTTTTTGGTTGGATTTCCGTATGCCAGTTGTTTTTACTTAAAATTATGATCATTTTAAACAAAAGAGAGATGGTTAGAGTGATACGAGCTACACCGTGCCTCAGATTGAGCCGGGGTTGACTTTTACACATCACATATGACCCACGGATCGTTGTCCTAAAGTATCAATACAATCTGAATGCGTTTGGTTGGTTTTCTATATTCCAATTGTTGGTTTCACTTAAAATGTTGTCCATTTCAAATAAAAGTGAGACACTTTGAGTGGTACCAGCCACACCGGGCCTCAGATTGATGCTCGGTTGACTCGTAAATGTCATAAATGACTTATGGATTGTTGTGATAAAATATCAACACAATCCGAATATGTTTGGTTGGTTTTCCCTATGTCAGGTGTTTTTACTTAAAACAGTGTCCATTTTAAACAAAAGAGAGACACTTAGAGTGCTACCGGCCACACTGTGCCTCAGATTGAGGCAGGTTTTAATCGTACACGTCACAAATGACCAATGGATCGTTTTCCAAATGTATCAACACAATATGAATGTGTTTGGTCGGTTTTCCATATGCCATTTGTTGTTTTCATTTAAAATGTTGATCATTTCAAATAAAGGTGAGACACTTTGAGTGGTACCGGCCACACCATGCCTCAAATTGAGGTGGGGTTGACTCGTACAAATCAAAAATGACTCATGGATCATTGTCCTAAAGTATCAAATAAATCCAAATATGTTTGGTCCCTTTTTCGTATGTCAGTTGTTGTTTTCACATAAAATGATGTCCTTCTTAAAAAAAAGAGAGACATTTAGAGTGGTACCAGCCACAGCGTGCCTCAGATTGATGTGGGGTTGACTCTTACACGTCACAAATGTCCCATGGATCGTTTTCCTAAAATATAAACACAGTCTAAATGTGTTTGGTTGGTTTTTCGTATGCCAGTTATTGTTTTCACTTAAAATGTTGTCCATTTAAAATAAAAGTGAGACACTTTGAGTGGTACCTGCCACACCACGCCTTGTATTGATGTGGGGGTTGATTTTTACACGTCACATATGACCAATGTGTCATTTTACTAAAGTATCAACACAATCTAAATACATTTGGTTTCTGTATGCCAGTTCTTTTTACTTAAAACAGTGTTCATTTTAAACAAAAGAGAGACACTTTGAGTGATATCGGCCACACCATGCCTATAATTGAGGCGGGGTTGACTTTTACACATCACATATGACTCATGGATCGTTTCCCTAAAGTATCAACACAGTTTGAATGCATTTGGTCAGTTTTCCATATGCCAGTTGTTGTTTTCACTTAAAATGATGTCCATTTTAAACAAAAGAGAGACATTTAGAGTGGTATCGGCCACACCGTGCCTTGTATTGATATGGGGTTGACTCTTACATGTCACAAATTTCTCATGGATCGTTTTCCTAAAGTATCAACACAATCCGAATGCGTTTGGTTGGTTTTTTGTATGCCAGTTGTTGTTTTCACTTAAAATGATGTCCATTTTAAACAAAAGAGAGACATTTAGAGTGGTACCGGCCACACCATGCCTCATATTTATGCATAGTTTACTTCTACACGTCAAAATGTCTCATGGATCATTTTCCTAAAGTATCAACACAATCCGAATACGTTTGGTTGGTTTTCCATATGCCAGTTGTTTTTACTTAAAACATTGTCCATTTTAAACAAAAGAAAGACACATAGAGTGGTACCAGACACAATGTGCCTCAGATTGATGTAGGGTTAACTCATACACATCAAAAATGTCCCATGGATCTTTTTCCTTAAGTATCAACACAATCTGAATGCGTTTGGTTGGTCATTCATATGCCAATTGTTGTTTTCACTTAAAATGATGTGCATTTTAAAAAAAGGGACATTTAGAGTGGTACCGACCACACTGCACCTTGGATTGATGCAGGGTTGACTTTTACATGTCAAAAATGTCCCATGTATCATTTTCTTAATGTATCAACACAATCTGAATACATTTGGTCAGTTTTCTATATGCCAGTTGTTTTTACATAAAACATTATCCATTTTAAACAAAAGAGAGACATTTAGAGTGGTACTGGACACACTGTGCCTCAGATTGATGCGGGGTTGACTCGTACATGTCATAAATGTCTCATGGATCATTTTTCTAAAGTATCAACACAATATGAATGTGTTTGGTTGGTTTTCCATATGCCAGTTGTTTTCACTTAAAATGTTGTCGATTTCAAATAAAAATGAGACACTTTGAGTGGTACCGGCCACACCATGCCTCGGATTATTGCGGGGTTGAGTTGTATGCATCACATATGACCAATGTATAATTCTCTTTAAGTATAAACACAATCTGAATACATTTGGTTTCTGTATGCTAGTTGTTTTTACTTAAAACAGTGTCCATTTTAAACAAAAGAGAGACACTTTGAGTGATACCGGCCACACCGTGCCTTAGATTGAGGCGGGGTTGACTTGTACACATCACATATGACTCATGGATCTTTTTCCTAAAGTATCAACACAATCAGAATGAGTTTGGTTGGTTTTCCATATGCCAGTTGTTGTTTTCACTTAAAATGATGTCCATTTTAATCAAAAGAGAGACATTTAGAGTGGTACCGGCCACACCATGCCTCAGATTGATGTGGGGTTGACTCTTACATGTCAAGAATTTCCCATGGATTGTTTTCCTAATGTATTAACACAATCCGAATGCATTTTGTTGTTTTCTGTATGCCAGTTGTTGTTTTCACTTAAAATGATGTCCATTTTAAACAAAAGAGAGACATTTAGAGTGGTACCGACCACACCACTCCATTGATTGATGCGGGGTTTACTCATACACGTCACAAATTTCCCCTTTATCGTTTTTCTAAAGTATCAACATAATACAAATATTTTTGGTCATTTTTCTATATGCGAGTTATTTTTACTTAAAACATTGTCCAATTTTTACAAAAGAGAGACACTTAGAGTGGTACCAACCACACCATGCCTCGGATGCATACTAGGTTGACTCGTGCACTTCAAAAATGTCCCATGGATTGTTTTCCAAAATTATTAACACAATCTGAATGTGTTTGGTTGGTTTTCCATATTCTAGTTATTTTTTTCACTTAAAATGATGTCCATTTAAAAAAAGAGAGACATTTAGAGTGTTACTGGCCACACCGCACCTCAGATTGATGCGGGTTGACTCCTACACGTCACAAATTTCTCATGGATCGTTTTCCTAATGTATCAACACAATATGAATATGTTTGGTTAGTTTTCCATATGCCAGTTTTTTTTACTTAAAACATTGTCCATTTTACAAAAAAGAGAGGCACTTATAGTGGTACTAGCCACACCATTCCTCAGATTGATGTGGGGTTGACTCGTACATGTCACAAATGTCCCATGAATCATCTTACTAAATTATCAACATAATCTGAATGCGTTTGGTTGGTTTTACTTATGCCAGTTGTTGTTTTTACTTAAAATGTTGATCATTTCAAATAAAGGTGAGACACTTTTAATGGTACCGGACACACCATGCCTCAGATTGATGTGGGGTTGACTCCTACACGTCACAAATTTCCCATGGATCTTTTTTCTAAAGTATCAAAAGAATATGAATACGTTTTGTCTATTTTCCATATGTCAGTTGTTTTTTTTACTTAAAATGTTGTCCATTTAAAATAAAAGTGAGACACTTTGAGTGGTACCGGCCACACTGGGCCTTGGATTGAGGTAGGGTTGATTCATACATGTCACATATGACCCATGGATCATTTTCCTAAAGTATCAACACAATCGAAATACGTTTGGTCAGTTTTCCATATGCCAGTTGTTTTTACTTAAAAGGGTGTCTATTTTAAACAAAAGAGATAAACTTTGAGTGATACCAACCACACTGTGCCTCGGAGTGAGGCGGGATTGACTCATACATGTCACATATGACTCATGGATCATTTTACTAAAGTATCAACACAATCCAAATGTGTTTGGTTGGTTTTCTGTATGCCAGTTAGTAAAATTGTGCAACAACAGTGATAATACCTTATACTAAAACTATAGACATTGTGCATGATGTGCATACCTTGGTGTATGGTTAGGGAAAATCATGAACATTGCTTCTAATATATAGCCCTATATGGTTGGTAGATACCTTGTGGGATGGACTTAATTTTTTTTCTAACCGTGAGGCATATAGTTTTTCTACACCGACCGGGGTTCCGAGCTCTGAACAAGCCCCAGAAGCCCCACAAATCATTATAACATCATTAGGCTTCCATATTTGGTCAAAAATAAAGAGTTATAATAAATTCAAAAATATCCACACCAGAGTGAAAAAACAGGATAAAAAATAAAGAGTTATACTGAATTCAAAAATATAATGGATCAATCTACCCCTGATCACAGTCACCATCACCACTGTCATCATCAGCCTCATCCTTGCCATCATCTCTATCCTCGACATCATCCTCTTCATTGTCCCCATGATCATTCTCAGCCCCATCCTCAACCTTATCCACATCCTCGCCCTCGCCCTCATCCTCATCCTCACCCTCATCCTCTTCAGTATCCTCGTCATCACCAGGAACGTCATCATCTCGACCGCCACTAGAATTACTGCCTGGTGTATTGGATAATGCACCCATCGATGACATATATGTTTGACTAGCTGCGTTGGCCTCTGGTGGAAGTGATGAAGATAAATCTTTGATCAGTTTCATAAATTCTTTCTCCCTCATTTGAACATGTTATTCCAACTCTCTGACCCTTTTATCAGACTGTCTTGCATGCTCCTTGACCTTTTCCAACTCGGTGGTACTATAATAGATACCTAGAGAGGACCAATACCTCGTCAGTACTACATTCTTACCAGGTTGGTAGCGTACTCGACCAGAGTGCTCATCTCCCAAAACCTGATATAAATGATCATGTGTCCTAAATTTTCAGGCTCCTAGGAATGAAGGGCCTCTAAAGTATCCTGTTAAAAATATTAATAGATTATTAAATTTCAAAATATATATTAATCTTTGGAATAAACACATTAAAACTTACAATATTTTCTTGTGTCGGTTCATTAATCGTAGTTCCATCTTTTTTCTTTCTACTCAAGCAAAACAATTTTTCTCGAGGGAGACATCCTTCAATATTCAATTTGTGCTTCTGTAATGACATTGAAATAATATAAAGTTCATGTATAATCATATATTCAATATTCAATAAATCACATAATTTAAGTAGGAAACAATAAAAAGGGTTATTCCTATAGAAAAATTATAAACAACTATATCGTACCAGCTGCCTCTCATGATCTAACATAGTAGTGCTCCCCAAAGTGTGGAGGTATTGCTTTGAATCAATGGTTTTTCAGAATATTCCCAAATAATTTTTAATAATAAATAAGATAATATTAATGAAAAATATGAAAATTGTCATTTAAATACCTCAAATGGGATTAATGCCTTAAATTAGGCAGTCGCCCAATGTGTAATCATTTGGCTATATTTCTCTATCAGTAAGTCATCCACGATAGGTACTATCTCCAACTACGTGCCCACTCTATCATACCAGCCAACATACAATTCATGATTATAAGCTCTCCAAAGCTCTCTTAGCTCCTTTAAACGTGCTGGTCGTGCACCTTTGCCATCAGGGATGTTAAACTGATGCTGAAACCCAATAGAATATTTCATATAAATAAAAAAAATACTACATTAAATCCAATATATTTCATACCCATATTTTTTCCCACACATTATCCTTGACTTCGTGTGGGAGATGTCTCCAAGAGAGAGGGCTGACTGGAATGATGTCGGAGTATTTGGCTAGCGTCGCCAAAAAACCCCGACATTTCTGCCTAGGTTTATCAATAAAATTTCAATCATCATTTTATTCAACCATCAACTATGTCTGGTGGTTCCATATCGCACGTAAGCGAGTACGCCCCCTCCCCCACCTACTATCAGTGGATGAATATGTTATTAAAGAAAAAAATATCAGTATAATTTATAATAAAAATAAATTTTGGTATAAAAATTTGTTAGAGTTATATAAATATACCTGTGGTAGTCGGATCATTGGGCATCATTATATGTGCAAAATCTGAAGGAATATCCTATACAGGTGGAGTGTCCCTCAGTGTGCGCTCCTCAGCCACATACTATGTCAGAGCAGGAGTCGAAGAAGGTGGAATATAATATCTCGGAGATAATGAACCAGAAGAAAAAGATGATGACATAGACGTCTGGCCGACTGGTAGTGTAAACATCGGAGGTCTAAATATCTTGTGTGTCCCTAAAGACACACCGGGATCAAAATGGGGCATAGAAGATACGTTTGTGGTAGGGGCGTAGTCCAATCGGGTACGACTAGTGGATCTTCTAACTCTCGCACCATGATCCCGCGTACCACTGGCCTCATTACCAGGACCACCAGATGATCATCTAACTCTGACACCACCCCCCTCCAACCACCATCCTATGTACTGGGAGCAATATCAGGCTCCTCGTTGGATATCTCTCGTATAGGGGCGGATCCTAAAAAAAGTTTAACACAAAATTAAACACATTATATTATAAGTTATTGAAATATATATATTTGAAATAAAATACTCACAATAGGGATGAGTGGAGGAACGCCCATCTATGTCATGCGACGATTATTTTCTGTCATCTTTTTCCACTTCATCTCTTCAATGGGTGTCATTTCCTACAATGAAAACAAATATGGAAGTAATTAGAAACAGATAACTAATGTGTAACCCAAAAAACAAAATATAGAAAACCCATTCTGATAAAAAAAACATAAAGAAACAGAATATTTATGGTGGTTTGAAGGTATGTACTAGGGTACACACTCTGAATGATATAGGTGAAACATGTAAGTGATAACATGACAGTATGATTCTATATATTTCCCACCACAACTTCAGGTTCATAATCAACTCTGACAATTATGCTATTGGATTCATCATAAGTAATAAATGGATTGATTCCAATTGTAGTAGGGATAGTTTCAACTTCATCATCACCATCATCGAAAATATGTCTGGGATTTACTTTAATAATTACACCAAATTTAGGATGATGATGATCTTTGACATAAAAAAACTTGTTTCACCATTGATGCCAATACATATGGTTCATCAGTGGTAGGAATGTGAGTCATATCAATAACTAGAAATCCACAATCATTAATAAAGGTGACTTTCCTCGTCATTGAATCAAACCAATGACATTTCATCATCGTGACTTGACCATGTGAGTAATATTCCAAAATTATTATTTTCTCCATGACTCCATAATAAGATACATTTTCAGAACGAGGTCTATTATCCGATGAACCGTCATAATAGTCTATTGTGGCAGTTAGCATAACACCATCATTCTTTTTTCTCATGTTTCTTCCTCGTTCAATGATAATAAATTTGTATCCATTGATCACAAGTGATTTACAAGCATGAACCATGGTATTATGACCGAAATCCAAAGCTCTTATTTCCTTAAAAATAGAGTCTATAGGAAAACTCGATACCTGAAATATAAACAAATAGTAAACTTAATTAAATATTATTTTTATTTAGTTATTACAAAAAAAAATTTACCTTCAATTTCAACCAAGAAGAAAACCCATTGCTATGAAAAGACTCTTTCCTTCTCAAAGATAAATAATGATGCTTTCTATATATCAATTCGTTATGTTCCTTGTAGATAAAAATAATAATAATTTAACAAATATTTAAAATTACAAGAGATAAGATAAGAGATACATATACAATTTACTTACTTGATATAATCATCAAACAAATCAAAATTAAACAACACTATGTGATGTGCCATCTCTCACTCTTCAAGGCTTAATGTTGTCAATGTATATGATCCCGGAATTCCTCCTGTCTGAGGAAGTGATGAAAAACTGGGTTCAATTTTCTCATACTATTCTTCTTCATTTCTCATTGGTCTGTTTATTCTCATTGTAAAATCAGACAAATACATTGAGCAGAAATCCATACATTCTTGAGCCAAGTAACCATTCACAATAGAACCTTCAGGATAATTCATGTTCTGAACATATGATTCCAATGTGTATATGTTTCTTTCAGTTGGATATATCCAAATGAAAGCAATGGGTTCTATAAGAAGTATTTCAGTCGGAATATGGATAGTCAGATGCAACATGCATGGAAAAAAATGATGGAGGGAATATTTTCTCTAACTCACACAAAATTAATGGTGTCCCTACCAACAGTTTTTGAAAGAAGGACTTGGACAACTTATTAGCACAAAGATCTCTAAAAAAATATCACAACCAAATAACTGAGACTTTTACATTATTGGACAAGTGATGATGGATTGCTATTGGAATCAAATCATGCAAAAGGATTTGATAATCATGAGTCTTCAAAGATTTCAACTTCAACTCTTTTCTGTTGACCCGTTTTGATATATTTCTTGAATAGCCATTAGGAAATTTAATAGTATCTAGCACTTATAGAAATTGATTTTTTTTCAGCAGGTGTCATCACATAAGAAAGACATGGAACTTTCCATTTATTTTCACTGATACAAACAGGATGCAATTCTGGTCTGATCCCCCAATCTACCAAGTCACGCCGAGATCGTAAATCATCTTTTGTCTTCTCCTTGACATTTAGAAGAATCTAAAGAAACATTTTACATATATTCGTTTCAATGTGAATTACATATAAGAAATGACGTAACATGTTGGTTGACCAATACGACAACTCAAAGAATATACTCTTCTTCTTCCAATTGTAAGAGGTATCATTGGAAAAATATTTCCTCTTTCTAGATTTCATTACACCCTTCCCAACTGAATAACTGAAATCTTTCAATTCATTAAGCACATCAGTTCCAGACATACGCTGAGGTGGATCGTCATTCTCCATGGTATTGTCAAATCTTCTACAATTGTTTCTATATGGATGGTTCATTGGTATGAATCATTGATGTCCCATAAAACTAAATCTATGATGATATTTCAGTCTTCTCGATCGAGTATTCTTCATACAAACATGACATGACAATTTTCCATTTGTGCTCCATCCAGACTTCATTGCATAAGTATGAAAATCATTGATCATCCACATAAGTGCAGCACGCATCTGAAATATTTCTTTCGAACATGCATCGTATGTGGGTACACCCACATCTCAAAGAAGTTTCAACTCTTTTATTAGAGTTTTGATGTATACATCTATATCATTACCAGAATTAGAAGGGCCAGATTTCAGTATACACAAGAAAGTGTAAGGCATTTTCATACACAACCATGGGGGACGGTTATAAATGTGTATGAAAACCGTCCATGTGCTGTGTGAAGTAAGAATATTCCCAAATCGATTAAAACTGTCACATGAAAAACCCCAGTATCACATTACGCACATCGGCTGAAAATTCAGGATATCGAGCATCAAATACCTGGCATAAAAATCCATCTGTAGGGTGAACCAACTCTTCATTATTCTTTTTTCTCTCGGTGTCATGCCATCGCATTTTTACTTATATTTCATCAGACATGAAAAGGTTATGTAATCTGGGGATCAATGGAAAGTTCCACATTACTTTTTATGGTACATGAGATGGTGTTCCATCATCTTTTAGCTTCCATCGGAAGGTTCCACATTTGATACAATCATTTATTTTAGCAGTTTCCTCCCAAAATAAGCTGCAATCATTCGGGAAAGCATGAATTTTATTTTTGAGAATCCAAGTTAATCAACTAACTTCCATTCCATATAGTAGTCTGAGGGAATATCTGCATCATCTGGAAGCAATTCAAGAAGGTACGAATATAATCAATTGCATTATTTGAAATCCAATACATAGTTTTCCCATGAAACAATCTGATTAAAAATTCCAAATTTTTCATTTTACCGCATTGTCAATATGCTGGAGTCATCGCAACATCATTCAATTTTTTCACCCTATCAACATCATCATTTTCATTGCACGCATCATGTGTGTTTGTATCAAAATCTTGTTGGCTAGACATCCTTTCCTTATCATAATTCCAAATAAATGGAAACCAATCATATATCAAACTCTCCAATTCAGTCCTATCATTTGAATCATCAACATTTTGAGATTCCATTTTCTCCCCACTGTGATACCATATATAATAGTTTGTTTGGAAACCATATTTGGTTATATAATAGCTAAATTCTTCACGACTCAACCAAGGTCTTCCAACACAATTAGAACATGGGCAGTGTATGGGGCCACTATCTGAAGCCTTGTCAAATGAAAAATCTAAAAAGTTGTTCAAATTATTTTGAAAATCAGTTGAAATCCAATCAGTTTCGTACATCCAAATTATATCCTTTCTGTAAAACCATTTCTAAAGTCATTTTAAAGCAGTTCAATAATATTGAATTTCAATCAAAAAAATATTTAGGTAAATGGAAATTGTTTACTCTATATAAAAGAATAACTGACACATTATTCTATATGAGAATCAAATTAAGAAACACAACAAAATACATTGTATATAAGAAAATAAGATACATAATTTCTAATGCCTATATTCATGGATTTCCCAGTAATATATCGGAAGTGGATCAAGGAATACATAATCCTTAAGGGTCTTGTTGGGAGTAAATTAGTTTTATACTTTAACTTCTTCAAGGAAATCAGGATGAGGAGTTGGATGATGATCACATCAAAAATAGTTATGGACTCATCTTGTTTCAGCTTAACCATGGATTAAACGATCCTATGTTTGGGGCCATAGATCATAGGTTGGTAGGGTGTATTCATTTAATCATGTCCCAATTGATTTTGGAGAGGGGCCTTCAATAGTTATAGGTATGGATTTGATTAGAAACACCTATAAAAAGGATATCTAGGAATTGTGACATCCCAAACCAGGATGCCACTCATTAGTGACCTGAACCCAGATGGCCACATGGCCTCAAGAACATCTACAAAAATTCCAAATGTTATTGACTAAAAGTGAGAGCCTTTGTTGTGTCCGGGGATACTATTACCTCATTACCTAAGCTGCACAATTTTAATATTATCTGTTAAAAAGTAGAAGAAAGGTAACAGAGGGAAAACATTGGAAATGGATGGAAATAACCAAATCAGTAATACCAACTGATAACAGAATCATAAAACAAATGATGGTAATGTATTTCATGTATCAAGAATAAAAACATAGTTACAACTAGTAGGAATTAGTACTATACAAGAGGCTCAATAAATTCTAAAATTACACCTAGCTTCTCAAGCTACAACCCAATCATCTGCTACATGATCCATCCTATGTCATTTGAGTAGTCATGAATCTGTAAAATGGAGATTCCCCTTATCTAAACATATAATCATGTATTTTATCCGCGTACCCAATGACATCTCGAACAATGTGTGAGATACAATTCATGTAGGTGACCACCGAGAAGTCTATAACTATCTAGACTATTTATATAACATTTTAATATAATGATATGATAAATTAAAGTGATAACTAAAAAAACTAAAAGGGTTTTATATGGTTCCAGAGAAAAAATATAAAAGGGTTTTCTAGGTTAAATCAAAACAGAAAAAAATAGATACACATAAAAATCAAAACTTAAAACTGAAATATTAGATAGATAAAAATAAAAATAAGGTACCACTTAAGAAAATACCTAATTTGGGATGGTTTGGATGAAGATTCAGTAGCTTGGATTGGGGGAGTCGAGATTCCAACCGTTCGGATGGAAAAATTGAGATGAACCCAAGAGAGGTGTTGTTCAAATGGGGGAGAGGTGCTCTGATCGCGGGGGAGAGGTGATGTTCGAATGGGGGAGAGGTGCTCGATCGTGGGGGAGAGGTGCTGTCAAATTAGGTATCTACTTGAATGGGGGAGATGAGAAGGGCCGCGCGGGGTTATTGGGGAAAACCTTTACCAATGTTTTTTAAAAACCGCTGGTAAAGAGGGGGAATTTATACCCCTTTACTAACAGTTCTAGTGAACCATTGGTAAAGGGTGTCCTGCACCCTTTTTTACCAATGGTTTAAGAAAAATATTGGTAAAACTCTTATATACCAACGGTTTAAGAAAACCGTTGGTATATAAGTGTTTGGAAAAACCCATATTCTAGTAGTGATCCTAAATGCTGGTATAAGTATGGATTATGACCACTTATACCTATAGTTTGGTTAAAGTATTGGTATAGGTGATAATATATTTATGTGTAAAAATAATATAAATAATAAATATTTCAAAATTAATAATTATTTTTATATATAACTATATATATGTTTGTGTATTTGATCATAAAATATTTTGTATAAGAGTGTTAAAGTATTTGGAAAATAACTTGCAAGACTTGGGTTCAAAACCTATCGCTAGAATTTTTTTCAATTGAAGACTCATACCAATGGTTTTAAGAAACTATTTTTATAAGTATTTCCTAATATATTACCTATACCAATTATTTTTTAACCATTAAAATATCCCACCTATACCAATGGTTCGGTAAAATTATTTTTATATGTTTATCTTAATAGAAAATCACCCAATGGTTCATCAAACTGTTGGTAATAGGATATACCAACAGTTTGAGGGCCTATACATATGGTTCCAAACCATTGGTATAGTATTTTTTTCAGTAGTGAAACCATAGAAACTTTTATTGTGATAATGATAAATAATAATTACTATGATGGGAGTAAAATGAGGTCATTCGGTAAATGAAAAAAAAATTATTTTCACACTTTTGAAAATTAATTAAAAAATGTACCATACGGAAAATGTTGACAATATTATTTTTTAAAACTATATAAGGAAATGAAAAATTTGTTTAAAAATAATTTTAAAAATCATTTAAGTATAAATAGTAATATTCATGAAACATTTAATATAATATTTACATGGAAGAGAAAGAGTTTAAAACATTTAAAATAACATTTTAAAGAAAAATCCCTTACCGCGAATCTGAAATCACCGCATACGTCATTTACATTCTTAAATAATAAAATTATATTGATTATATACTTTCTTATGAAAATTTTAAAGTTAATTCCATTATAAGTATTCCTTTTATTTCATTTATTATGTTTTTCTATTTATTTACTAGATCTGTTAAGTTCACATTGGACATTTTGAGGTTGTTCGGTCCTTAACCATTAAAACAACTTAGGTAGGTTGACCAAAGTCGTGGGGTCATGGTTTCATTGTATAAAAAATAATAAATATGTCATAATTATAATTTTTGTACATTAAATATAATTTTAAAAACATTCTTGTAAGGTGATCATGAAATATGAAATACATCATTTCATAGAGGCAGTAGTCTTCATGTACACATGAGATATGTTCTTATTTTTATAATGGATGAAAAAAATAAACTAGATAAAGATTTATCTTTAAAATATAAGAATCATATTTTCAATTTAATATTTATTCATTAATTCCATCCTTATGAACATACATGTGACAAGGAAATGAAAAGGGAGTCGCATTGCTTCATGGAGGTGGTAGTCCACACGTACGCATAACCGATTTTATCATTTTTCACTGAATATGACGGTAATAAGGTTGATAATATATTATATTTAAATAATATTAATAATATAATAAAATTAATATATATATATATATCAATTAAATCAATCTTTATAATTATACCTATGATTTGGTGATGAAAAATGAAACACATCTCTTCGTGGAGGCGACATTCTACATGTATGCACAGGCAAAGTTTTTATTTCCCATAGGATGAAAAGAAGGTTGAAAATAGTTTTTCCAAAATAATAATAAAATTTAATTATATTTAGGATATTTATTTAATTATTTTAGTATGGTTATAATTTATTTTAAGAATTTATGGGAAGAAATAAACTTGACATAATTCAATTAATACTTATACCTCCTCCTTGGATATCTTCCTTTGACTTACACCTGAAGCCTTATAGGGTTGGTATTTTGCTGATAATGAGACCTATATGAAGTTTTTAGGAGATTTGGGACGTTTCTTATTAGATATGGGTTGAGATAAATGGATAAAGCTGTGTAGATGAGTGAATACAGTAAGTGCTCTTTTAAAAGTGAGAGGAGTGGCTCCCCTGTAAATATAAATAACTTTAAAATATAAAAAACGCCTTTCTAAAGGAAAGTGGGTCCAATTAAACAAAATTTATAATATAAGATATATCAAGGTATAAATTCACTAAAAAATTAAAGTTAAAAATGTTTAAGTGATATTTTAATCCTCACCTCCTAGTTTAATCCCCCACCACCACTAGCCCATTTAACCTTTACCATGGTGGAAAGAATTTACCATGGTAAATATTAATAATTAATAAAAATGACATTAAAATGATTAAAAAATAAGAAATTTTGACTCTAAATATGGAATTAATTTTCTAAAATTAAATTTAAAAAATTGGTAAAAATCTCCTTTAATATAAGTTCGCAAAACACAATGAAACCCCATTTTTTAAAAAATGATTTTATACCAAAATTAAGTATAGTATTGATTGAAATGAATTTAATTGAATTGTATTTAATAAAAGGAGACATATTTTACTTTAAAACCAAACCAACATATAAAGGAACCTTTTTAAAACTTTATTAAAAGAAAATAACTAGAAACTGTTTTTATTTGAATAAAAACATTGCATAGATTTTCAAAACATAAAACATATATTTATAAGGTAAAAGTTAAATTATTAAATGAATTATATAACTTATTAAATATATATTTTTTATTTAAAAAATTCTTCATAAACTTTAAAATCATTTTTATATCATGATTATTTCATAAAAGTGACGGCATTTGCCAAATCGGTATTTTTCACTATTCGCTTAAAAATAAACATTTTCAGAAAAAAACCTAAAAATTTAACTTAAGAATATATTCAAATGTTTATGTAAAAAAATAAGTCAATTTTATATATTTTAATTTTTAAAATTAATAAACTAAAATAAAAAATATTAAAGAAATTCCACTTTTATAAAAAATGGCCCTTTTAAATTTTAAGTGTTATTAACATTATATCATACCAATTACTAAAGTGTACTAATTTATTTGTTTTTACATTATTTATGGATAATTTATTTATGTTCAATTTTAATTTTAATAAATAATCACCTTTTTTTATTTTGGGTTTTCGTATACACATGCTATTTAACAAGATAATTCCTTAAAGTAGTGCATACTAAAATCTTTGGGTGTTACTTATATACCTGAGATGTAATGATTGAACCACTTATTGTATTCAATGAAAACCCAATTATTAGATCAAAAAGTAAAATAACCTGAGAGGGTGGGTGAATCAAGGGATGAAAGATTAAATCAATTTCCCCTTTGGATCTTGTTTTGTCATTAAACAAAACACTCTTCTCTCTCTTTCCCATAGCAATGTTTAAATAAAAATCTGTGAACACATGGGATGTGGAAATTTTACTATGTTAACCCTAATTGGGATATGTTCAAGGATCATACAAAAAAAGTGCACTAATATACCAAATACACTATGTATCAATGTCAAAATATGGTTCTTGAAAGATCACTTATATGTCTAGTCTCATTTCCTTTACAAAGTTTGGATAGAACCCATTGTCCCTCTTGATTTATAACCAATCTCAAATTGAAATATGACCACTCTATCAAATGAAGTATGATCACTGATCCTCTAAAAGAATCTTCTTTTTATCAATTGAATAAATATGTTTTACACCTCATTTTTTGCATTGGTAAGTTCAACATTAAACCACTTGATTAACACCAATTTACAAAAGATTCATTGGGAAATCCTTTTTGAACACCTTGGTGTTGATCACTACCTTTGTGAAGATCACATAACCTTCATAAAACTACCCAATTCTTCAAAAAAAATATTCTTCTATTTTGAATCCCAAAACTTTTTTGAAGCTCACCTCTTTCAGGAATCTTAAACAGCCTTTGTGAAGTAACCTCCTTTCATGAATATCACTTATCCTTCGTGAATAAAACAACTTTAATGAATCTCAATTAGACTTTTCAAATGGAACAACTTTATGTGGGATTCTTATAGCCTTCAAAAACTTCCATTCTTTGCAAACATTTATTAAAGAAAAACCTTCACAAATCACCTTCTTGAATTAAGAGCCTTTTAATTTTTGTTAGGGCTTTCTCTACTCAAATGAGGGGGGTAGAGGCCTATTTATAGTAATTTCCTCCCATTATAGAATCTTCCAAGCTCACAACCACCTTTTTGAGAATCTCTATAAACTCATTCATGATTGTCTCTATTTTAACAAATCTCCAGAGAAATTTACCATTCGAGAAACTTCTTGTAGTCATGGAGTTTAACTGTTTTTCATCACGCACTTGTAAACCCTCATTCCATCATGACACCAGCTACCTTAGCAAACCACAATATATTTATGAAACTCTAATCATTGTAAAACTCATGAATTTGTCATATTTTTATGAGTCATTCATGAAAATACAAATTTCATGATGATTGTGACATCCTCTAAATTATGGACCCCAAAAATTTTGAAAACACAAAGAAATAGTGCCACCTTGTACACATAACATTTTGTATCGCCTCTATATCATACATTAATTTTTATTGTATCTTTATCAAAATACCTAGTAAAAAATCATATTGGAACTCCATAACAAACATTTTCATGCTACTTTGTCAACAAACACAATCAACCTAAAGACACTGCAATGTTACCTTGAGGTATTTTTTCCCAGAATATCCACCTTTATTTTTTTTGATAACACCTCTCATTTTGATAACTTGTTAAAAATTAATCCATCTTCTACCAACATTAACTTATTATGATTTAGATAGCGATTAAATATTTAATCAACATGCACTCTAAGCCCACATGATCTAGGCTTGGCATCAGAAACAATAGTAGTAAGAAAATTTATTCAATGAATCACTTCATTCCTAAAACACTCAACTGATTTCATCACAAACCTCATTTATCGTGATATATAACCATTTATTGGTCATATTTAGCATTGTTATATTTAAAAAAATCACCCTTCTTTGATGCTCCACAAATCAACTTCTCCCTTTGTCTTGATTAAGACACTTTCTCCCCCTTTTTTAGACACAACTTCTAACTAATTTTGAATAAATTTGAAGGCTAATCCTTTATGGTCTATCACGGGGTAAAGAACACAGATTAACACATTATGGAAAAACACATCATACCTCAGGGAGAGTGGGTCTTTCAACCACACTTTTTCAAGTGTGGGGAGCTGACTGAACTCTAAGAGCCAATCGATGCCTTTCAAACATAACTTTAGGTGAGGCCTTCATCAAAATGTACACAAATTTTGGACTATAGGCACATACTCCTACTTTACAAGACCATGATCCACCTTATCCTTTATAAAATGATACATTATTTCAATGTTCTTTTTCTTTGAGTGATGGAATTTATTTTCTAAAAGATTTATAGACCTTGATTTCTTATAATGGATTCTGATCAGTGACTTCACAATAACCCCCATATCATAAAACTATTTCTTCATCCGCAATAATTGTGTGAAAGTTTGAGTGGTAGTAATATATTCATCTTTTGTAGTTCTAAATAAAACTAAATCTTGTTTATTGCTTATCCATGAAATTAACAATTTTCAAATATATAATACACCACCTGATTTTGATTTTCTATCATCTGTTGAACCAGACCAATCTCCATATTTATAGCATAATAACTCTTGCGGATATTTTTAATGGTACAACAAACTGAAGTCCACCATCCCCTTGATATACTGAAGTATTATTTTTACTAAAAGTAAGTGTCTTTATTTTTGATTGTTTTATAACGTGATGCTTGGAATGTGGAAAAAATAATATATGTTCATGTTGATATTAAGTACAATATAATTCTAATGATCTCCCTGTATTCAATGATATTAACCACTTTTATTTCATCATATCTTGATAGTTTCATCCTGGTAGCTAC
Organism: Viscum album; assembly: GCA_963277665.1. NCBI lineage: Eukaryota > Viridiplantae > Streptophyta > Magnoliopsida > Santalales > Viscaceae > Viscum > Viscum album. Next base: position 273,403,644 of record OY728142.1, on the reverse strand, counting down.
TGGAGTCATAATCAACTTGTAATTATCCATTCTAAATCTTCTCGTAATCTCCTTGGAATATTTGGATTATGAAATTAAAGTCAAATTCAATCCTTGTGTCACCTGAAAAATAAGGAAAAAAGGTTGGTTCAATAATCATTTACATTTTGAACTAACTTTTCATGAATTCAGTGAACTTTCTGCACTTCACGTCATTTTATCCACTAAAAATTGTTCCATCTATATACACTAGCACCATCATCCTTTCATTACTGCCATTGTTGACATAGAGATTTTAATTAACTTCACCTTTCAGAAAACTAAACTTCTTCCAATATTGATATATACTTGAATACCATGCTCTCAGTACTTTCTCCAAACCATATAGTGAGTTTCTCAGCTGAAAAACTATGTTCTCATCTTTATGAATAAGGAAACCATATGGCTTCTCAATATACACTTATTCTTCCATAACCCCATTCATAAATTCTAACCTGACATCCCTATGTAAAATTTTGAAAATTATTTTCACTACTATAGACAATAATAATTTGATTATATATGGCCTCAAAATAGGTGAAAATGTTTTATCAACATCAATACCATTTATCTAGGAGTAAAATTTTCAAACTAATCATGTTTTTTATTAAATCACTATGTTGTATTCATTCATCTTGTTGTAAAACCCCCATTTAGTCCCAATGACATTCTAATCTGTTGGCATCGAAACAATTTCCCATGTATAATTATTATTAATTTGTTTAATAGCTTCATTCATAGCCTAAGCCTCGTTCTAATTTCCATATGATTCATCAATAAATTTAGGCTCTACCTGAGATAGGAAGGATTCCTTCAATAATAACATCATTATTCGTGTTTGAACTTGCACTTCCTGGTAACCAATGATGTTTTTTATGTCAATTTCAGCTTGACTCTTTGGATTTCATACAGATATAGATTTAAAATCCTCTTTATAATCATATGTATCTTCTTCTAAATCAAGATCTTTCACTTAGACTCCCCATGAGGTTCTTTCCTTCTCATCACTTACATCAGGTAATTGTTCACTGCATTGTTTAATATTTTGTTCATTATATACTGTAGTGACATACTTTATTTCGACTACCTTTCTAAGCCTCTTGTTGAAACATTTATATTCTATTATTTTTTACTAAATACCTAAGAAATATCCCATCATCTCTTCATGATACAAATTTCCTATGTTTCTTTTTAATGAGAATAAAACATTTACTTTCAAATTTTTGAATGTATTTCAATGTTGGCTTCTTTCCATACTATAACTCATATGAAGTCTTTTATTCCTTAAAACATAAAAAATACCTATTATATATGTATACTGATGTCAATATTACATCCTTCCATAATTTAATTGGTAGCTCCTTTTCATTAAGAATTTTTTTGTCATGTTTGTTAAGATACAATTTCTCCTCTACACCAATCCATTTTGTTGATGAGTTCTCACTGCTGAAACATGATGCATTATCTTGTGTTTCTTGAGAAAATAATCCACTAGTTTGTTTTTAATTCCATTCCATTATCATTATGAAACTTTAGAATATTATTTATGAGCATCCTTTTAGATTCACTCTGATACTATTTTATACAATAGAACACATCGGACTTGTGGGAAATGAAAAATACCCATGTCATCCTACTAAAATCATCAATGAAAATAATGTAATACCTCTTCCTAGCAATGGATCTTAGTGAGATATATCCAAACACATCTGAATTAACTAATTCAAACACTCTAGTTGAATTTTGTTATTTTTTATTGTATGAAAATTTGATAACTTTCTCTTGTTGGCAAGCATCACACGTGTGAGTGTGATCACGTGATATCTTAAGGAAATCCTGAGATGCATCACATTTGACTAGATCATCCATGGATGGTTAGAATATATGGACAAGTAGTTTATGCCACAACCTGTTTTCTTTCTCTTTGGATAAAAATAACATATCTTCTTCTCCACTTACAAGGTAGATATTCCCCTTAAATTATTTTCCCTATAGTCAAATTGCACCATATCTTCCTTTGATGATACACATCTTCTTAGAAAATATTATATCATTACCTAAGTCACATAGTTTTCTGCAACTAATCAAGTAGTGACTGAGACCTTGAATAAATAAGACATTAGCATAGATCATTTCTTTTTCCCCAAATTGTTCTTTTCCTGAGATAATAATCTTTAGGCCTTCATCATTTCCAAATTTGACAACGCCTTCTTTGTCAAATTTAATGCATGTAACAAGATCCTTATTAACATTCATGTGGGATGTGCATCCACTATCAAGGATCATTACACTATGATGATCTAATTATTTAAGGGAAATATTCTAAACCAATTACTACTCAACTCTTTTATTTTGGATCCATTTTTTTACATCATATCTGATATGGATTGATAATCTTGATCTTTCTCAAAGTATGACGAAATGGTTTCATCTTGTAGAGATATAAATTTATTTTGAATTTTCATCTCATTTGATGATACATTGAGTTTCTAATTATGACCATATTTAGTCTACTTCTGCACATTTTTCTGTATGGTTTATGAGCAATATCATTCCATGTGTCTGAATCCTACACACCCAAAATAGTGACCATCAAAAGAAATCATGAAATATTGAGATCTATACGGTTTCCTCTGTTAGAATTATTCCCTTCAGTACCTCTTGACTATGTAAAATTCATTTTTTTAGTGTCTCATCTTTCTACAAAAATAACATCTAATGTGTTGTGCATTTATATGTGTCACTACTACACTACTGGTATTCCCTTAGGTTTTTTGAATATTCTGGTTCTGATTTGTACCCAAATCAATCTTATAAATCAAAGTGGATTCTTGTGGTCTAACTTAAACCATTATTTCTTTATATTTTTTATCAAGCCCCATACCAACTGTATCATTTGGATTTATTATTTTCTTCCCCTAACATTATTTTATCTATTTCACTAGAACTATGAACTCTAGTTTTCCATTTTCTTCTACCTATGAAACCTTATTTTCTAGAGTAAAGAGTTTCTCCTAATAATTCACTTTACTTCATAGGCTGACAACCTCCTACTTAAGATTTTAGATGAGTTTTTCTTGATATTTGACTTTATTATTCATCCCATCAATCACCCTTTTTTGTTCTTCTACATTGATATTGTACTCATCGATCATTTCTAAGTTCCATGGCATTGAAGACTTAATATTTTCAATTTCTACCATAATCTCATACTTATCTTCTTTGTGATACTACATAAAGAGGTTATCCTCATGAACCACATTGTTGTATTTCTGTGTTTTGGTTCTCCAAACATCTATCCCCTTGAGAGAATCTTTAATTCATCCTGAAGATAAACTATTCCTTCAACTTCTTCTTTATCATTTTTTATTTGTTCTTTTTTCTAGGAGCTACCTAAAACTTCCACCATACCATTTTCTATATGATCTTTATAGTTTTATATCTCTTCAACCTCATTCTTATGAACTTTCATTTTCTTGTGAAAATATATTATTCTTTTTAAATAAATTTCTCTTAAAATTTCTCATACAATTCACATACATTAAAGACTTCTTCATGGGAATTTTGAATTCATCCTCATCATTATCTTGAAACTTCTTAAAGAACCTCACTTTAATAGTTCCAACCTTTCCGCATAGAAACCATGAAATTTGAATTTTCCCTTTTAAATTTACTTTTCTTCTTAATAAATTTGATGAAAGGAAGGACATGACTTCATCTATCTTTTCATCTTCCTTTCCATATTCAATAGTAATCTTTTTAATGGTCTTGAATTCCACTTCTCTAGACTCCACCTTTTCTATAGACTTGTTATCATCATTTCCCATCTTATATCCAACAAGAGTACTATACAAGCTATCCAATTCTAGCTCCTTTGGATATTTATCTTCCAATACAAAAAACTTTTAGATTGAACTGATGTGGAAGTCTTCACAAGATGTGCTTAATAATAATTATATCTTCAATAATTTATTTGATACCATTCATATCTTTAACAAAAACATTCACTTGATCAAGGAATTCATCAATAGACTCATTAGGGTGCAATCTGATATCCTCATACTTATTTTATCAAACCAGCAACTTTTTGTCTCTAAATTTTGCATCACCCCTATAAATATTCATCAACTTTTCCCATGTGATGACTTACATGAAATCACCTTGGTATAGATTTCATTAGATATGGCTTAATAAAAATCATTGATTCCTTTATCATCAACATCCAATTCCCTTTGATCAGATTTTGATAAAGAACTGTTATTGATACTGGCTGAAATAACCTCCATTGCTACTATAAAGACATCCATTCCTAAAGAACAGAAGTAGTGCTACATTTGATTCTTCCATAATTCAAAATTATTTTCATCAAAGATCATAATGCTTTTATTATTGATAAACTCCATTGAACCCCCTTTCTAACACCCCAGGATTTCATAGTACTTTATCTCTTTAAAGTAATTCAATAGCTTGTGCTACATGAAACACCGAGTCCGAGCACACCATTACTTACCAAAATAGCCATTAAAAAGAAAGTTATGAATAGTATTTACTGAATTTTGAATTTTATATACACCATATAATTTTAACATTCGTATTATCTGTTTATTAGACATAATATAAGAACAAATTCAGTTTTTCAGATAAAATAAGTATTTTTCAAAAAATGTAATTTTACCACCTTTTAATGGAGAACCCTTTTTAAATCCAATATTTCAAACTTTTATATATTAAACTTTATAAAATAAACTTCTTTTTTAGAATTGGGACATAAAAATTTAGTTTGGATAAATATTTAGTGTTTTTCTGATAACTCTTTTATTTTTATGAATAGTGAAAGATACTAAATTTTAATTGAAAACAAATTTTTTAATCAAAATAATTTATAGTGGTAAATTATAAATTTGAATGGTTTTGAAGTATAATTAGATTATATTTTTATAATTTAATAAAATATTAGTCATTGGAAGTAATTTCACATTTAAATTGGACATAAACACATATCAATCTTTTGATAGTTTTTATTTCTCAAAAACCCACTTTTGGTTTTGACAACGGGAATTAATTTTAAATTAATTAATTAAACTACTATGTTTTGAATTTGGTAAAATAGAAATCATTTTTGAATTTTAAATATCAAAATTATATTTGGGTGAATTTTTGGTATTTTTCTGAAAACATTAAATTGTTTATGAATAGTGAAAAGCACTACGTTGTACATAAAAGCTGAATTTTTCATTTAAATAATTATTTTTAAGTAAAAAATTATCTGAAAGTAAAAAATATATACAAAATACATATATTATTCCAGTTCAATTCATTATATACATTTTATAATAAGATTAGACATATAAAATTTTATTGAACTTTTTAACATATTTTACCCACCTTCTAGGAACATTTGCAAATTTGCATAAAACGTAATTTTACCACTTTTGTGAATTGAGTTTAAAAAATATGAGAGACTCGGTTGACATCAGTATGTAAAATTTGGTTCAATAGGATGAAAATACATTTTTTTATAGTAACTTTTGAATTTTATTTACCAAGGTTAAAAATAAATAGGGTAATTAAAGGTACAAATGATATTATAATTACCCTAAAACATGTCTTAATTCTATTGGATAATTTTTTTTCGACCAAAATCACCCTTAGAACTAAAATATGATCCTTTTTTATTAAATTAGATTATATTAGGACATTTATTATTATTTCATTTAAAGAAGAGTTAAAAGTGTTAAATTCAAATTTTAATTACTAAAACAATTTTAATATAGGGTTATACATAAGATAAATTAGACTATAAATATTCATTGGAAATATAAAAGGATTTCATAAATCATTTTATTTTATTTATAAATTTTAAACATTATATACTTAAATTTATTTATGACCCAATGATGATGCATTAATTACATTATTAATGAAAGATTAGAATAATTGATATTATAACTATCAAAGTAAATGTAAATTGAGACTTTTGATGCATTACACTAATTTTATAGGTTAATATGGAATTTTAATATTTATTTAATGTATTTTTTTGAAGTAATCAAGTTTGTTTTACTTTCCCAAAAACTGAATACTTAATAATGTCCAAATTGACATAAATGAGTTTTTAAAACAAATACTATTTTATTAAATTTTATAATAGTCTTAAAAATATAAGGTTTGTAAAAAGGACTTATATAAAATATATATATTATTAATGAACCACTTTAGGTTCACTAGGAATTTTATTTTCTGTTTATTGACCATGTATTATAATAATACCAGAAGACATGGTAAAAGTTAAACTATTTAACTAAGGGTTAAACCAAAAAAGATAAGGTTAATATGGAAACCTAAACTTGTATAAAACCTATTTTTTGAGAGGATTTCGACCCATCCCCAACTTATCCTAGAAATAAATCTATTTTTGTCTATTATAAACCTAAAATAATTTTATAATAAATTAATATTTCAATCTTTTCTTAAAGTGATCATCACCTCTCTTATAAAAGGGTATTTCCCCTTATCTTAACTTCACACCTACCAAGCCATTTGTCTCAGACAAAACCTACTCAAATATCCTACCAAATACCCTCACTTCAACCTAGAGTCCTTAAATTGATCAAAAATCCAGCCTAAGGAGCCCTTTTGTTCAAATCAAAAGGAAGCACCCGAAAAAGATGTAATTATTTCATCGCCTATTTCAAAGTTTTTTTCTTCTTCCACATCCTCTTTCTTTGTTGTTTCCATACCAAAATAATAAATCCAGTACCTTATACATATTGTGATTTTATTATAAATATGTTACAACTATATTCATTATTCCATCCATCATATGAATGACAAAGTCATTATACGTGTGTATGTACCGCTTACCGTCTCCACGTCGTGGTGTAGTTTGTTATTCAACACTTCATTATTTATATGGTTATAATAATGAGTATAATTGATTTAAATAATAAATATAACATTTTAATGATTATTTATATATAATATACCATCCAATTACATACGATTTCACCACTAATAGAATGATATTTTCATTCCTACATATGTACGACTTAACATCTCCATGACGCGATGATATTTCATTCCTCATCATAACCATTAAAGAATAATTTTCATTTGATGATTAAAAATAATGTTTAAGAACATAATATCATTATGTATATGTATCAAATACATCCTATTCATAACAAAAATTACATTTGTAACAAAGCATCTAAAGGAAAATGAATCAGTTAACACCAGAAACAATGATACTACTAAAATATTATTAACAAAGAAAAATTAGAGGATCATATATGATATCATATTTATGTATGTGGTTCTATTATAATTTAATAATAATTATTTAACCATTATAAACTAGGTTAATGTACCCTCGACTAAAAAATAGTACAAGGTAAGGGTTAATTTTACAATCTCTTTATTATCTGAGGTTGTTTTTTCAAAAGTATCTGCGGGGACTTCTTTATCATCCACATCCTTGTTTCTTAAAAAAAATCAAAACATTTTTACTATTTCCTAGAATATGCATTAAAGTCATTTATAACCTTGTTTTAATTTTTATAAATTTTTTTGAAAGGAACCTTTCCATCGTTTTCCAAATAATGTACTTTATGACCTTTCAGTCAATTTAAGGATAGAATATATTTTTTAACTTATATGGAAGGTGTTGATATTTTCTACCATTATAACACCTTTGAAGCTTCCCTCACAAGCTTATAAGAATATTTTCAAAATAAGTTTTTTCTTTTATAATTATGTTACTTTTAAATGATTTCAAAATATAAAGAGATATTTCTCTCAAATAGTTTTGATTTCATCTATGTCAACATCCATTGAGGGATTTTAATCTTATTTGAATTTGATTTATTGTGATACAGTCTTACATATTGTATTGAAGGTTTTGTGATATGTTAGACTGTGGAAGTTCTATTTTTATACCATTCATGGTTTATGGTTAAATTGTTGACATTTTTTTATGCTAGTTTTAATACAAAAATTTATATTATGTTTCAACCTTTTCATATGAGGAATGCATTTGACTTAGTAAGTGACGGGTGGAGCCCACTATAGCTCCTCGATGCATTGGTAGGTCTCATAAGAAAAACTAGTGTCTTGGAATAGGTCCTTGACAAAATCATATTTTTAGTCTTGGTATGAGGCCTTGATTATGTGGTTATGATGTATGACATTTTGCATTCTATCATTATTAAATTAGTTATTTATTTTACATGTGATTATTCTACTGGTAGAATATCCATATAAATTAGTAAATGGAATTATTTGATTTATCTCTTATATATTATACTGATGTTTAAGTTTAAAAGGCTTTTGTTTTATTCTTATACATTACCTTAAATTTTTATGCTTATTTATGATAGTTTACGTTATATGGTTATCCTTACTGAGCATCTATGCTCACCCCTTTCTAATGTTTTATTTTTTCCAAGATGAGAAGAATTTTATTATGATTAAACTGTAGGAATAGGCTAAAAAAGAGTACAAGGTAAGGGTTAATTTTACAATCTCTTTATTATCTGAGGTTATTTTTTCAAAAAGTGTCTACGGGGACTTCTTTATCATCCACATCCATGTTTCTTAAAAAAATTCAAAACATTTTTACTATTTCCTAGAATATGCATTAAAGTCATTTATAACCTTGTTTGAATTTTTATAAAAAAATTTGAAAGGAATCTTTCCATCATTTTCCAAATAATGTACTTTATGACCTTTTAGTCAATTTAATGTTAGAATATTTTTTTAACTTATATGGAAGGTGTGGATATTTTCCATCGTTATAACACCTTTGAAGCTTCCCTCACAAGCTTATAAGAATATTTTCAAAATAATTTTTTTCTTTTATAATAATGTGACTTTTAAATTATTTCAAAATAGAAAGAGATATTTCTCCCAAATAGTTTTTATTTCATCTATGTCAACATCCATTGAGGGATTTTAAACTTATTTGAATTTGATTTATTATGATACATTCTTACATATTTTATTGAAGGTTTTGTGATATGTTAGACTATGGATGTGCTATTTTTATACCATTCATGGTTTATGGTTAAATTGTTGACATTTTTTATGCTAGTTTTAATACAAACATTTATATTTTGTTTCAACCTTTTCATATGAGGAATGCATTTGACTTAGTAAGTGATGGGTGGATCCCACTATAGCTCCTCAATGCATTGGTAGGTCTCATGAGAAAAACTAGTGTCTTGGCGCAGGGCCTTGACAAAACCATATTTGTAGTCTTGGTATGAGGCCTTGATTATGTGGTTATGATATACGACATTATGCATTCCATCATTATGAAATTAGTTATTTATTTTACATGTGATTATTCGACTGGTAGAATATCCATGTAAATTAGTAGATGGAAATATTTTATTTATCTCTTATATATTATATTAATGTTTAAGTTTAAAAGGCTTTTGTTTTATTCTTATACATTACCTTAAATTTTTATTCTTAGTTATGATAGTTTACGTTATATAGTTATCCTTACTGAGCATCTAATCTCACCCCTTTATAATGTTTTATTTTTTCCAATATGCGAAGAATTTTATTATGATTAACCTGTAGGAATAGGCTAAGGGATATGAGTGTGTTAAAAGGGGACACAATGTTTTTTTTATTTCATAATGTAATGTAAAACTTATGTATGTATCTAGTACTTCCAAGTCTATTAAACTAATCGTTCTTTCAGGACTTGATCTCTTGTGATCATGTCAATGTTATGTAATAATACACTGACTCTGGGTAACCGGGGTTGGGGCGTTATAGTTGGTATCAGAGGAAGTTTAGTAAAAACCAGGTAAACTAGATTTAGATAAACTCTCATTAGAGAACATTACCATAAGATAGTCTTTAAGGATTAGTATAGAAGAGCATAAAAAAATGGTACTGTAAATATTATGTGGGTTTTCCAAGGAAATACATCCATGTCCGGATGCAAATAGGTAGAGGTGTCTATGGAATAGATGTATCTAGGAGTGAAAACTATAACAAGAAGTTTTGGGCTTGACATGGGGTATCCTGGTATATGACAATGGGTCTTGCAACACACTTGGTATTGACACTCTATGGGGATATTCTTAGGATAATTCAAGTTTTCTTTACAAACCATTATGAAAGATTTATGAGTTAATACTTCCTCAAATAAGACATTTTTATGATTATGGATTATATGCATAAACTTTTCAATTTATCATAGGTATTTTACATGTTTGGAATTATGCATTGTGATTCATAAACTAACCTAGTGTGTTTCATTGTTTAGAAATGGTGCTCAGTATAAGGAATGAGAACTCTAGCAATACGTCTTATCCAAAGAGTAAGAATGGTCATATATTTCATGTTCTTAATCCAAAATTTAATAAGGAAATAGTCTCCCACATATTCTCATCATATGGATAAATAGTATCATGTGTTAATAGGATAATTAAATAATTCCTTGAGCCCTATGGCTTGGAAGGGATTTCATAGAATAAAAGTATTGTAGAGAGAAAGGTGGATAAAGGGAAGAAGGGAAAGAATGATTTTCCCATATGTGATATGTGTGGAAAGAATCACCTTGTAAAATTCTTGAAGGGAATGGGAGTTTGTTATAATTGTGGCGAAAAGGGACACCAAGTACATGATTGCAAGGGTAAGAAAATTTTTTCAAATGTACAATGCTTCATTTGCAAGGAGTTGGGACACTATGTGAATCAATGTCCCAATCAGCAGATTATACCTCAAATGATGCTATTGGATAATAATCAGGTTATGATAATACCATAGATTAATAGGAATAATTATTGTTCTTATATTTTTATTAATGAATTATGTCATTTGAGTGTGGTATCAAGGATGTACTGGTTATATTAATTATGGAAATAAATAAGGATTGTACATAGTACTATTTCATTGAGGATTTGAGATTCTATGGTACTAAGAAAAGTGACTCAATAGTAAGTTAAATTTTAAAAAAATACATGGTTGAAGGAAAGATAAACCTTCGTATGGTCCTAATACTGAGGTAGTGATTTTGGAATAAGAGATGGTTGATTTGGATAAATTAAATTGGATATTCTTGAATACCTTGAAACTGATTAATGGTTTTTTTATTCCATCATTGTTGGAGTATTCAAAAATTTTGGATATAAGGAATATATCTAGTATTCTATAAGGAATAAGGGAGCATGAATGTAATCAATATGGTTTTAAAGTATTTCAGGGTGTTACTATGTTTTAAGAGAATACATGATGAAGGTACTCACATGTTATTATGTGGAAAAAAGAGATCTTCATTATGTTATGTTGACCTTCCTTATAAATTTCTGGACTGTGAGTTTGGACACAATTATTTTGGATAAATCTAAAGGTTGAAATGGGTTGAGTTGGACGTTGGATACTATGGTTTAAGGTTAAAACATTTCTTAATATTTTTTTTGGATTTTTTTATAAAAAGGACAACCCGAAGGTCGGGCGACAACCTGTCGCGTTCGGCAAGTCCATGAGACTTGAACCTGCAACTGAAGGGAGACAAGGGTGCATCACCTACCACTGGCCTACGTGATGTCCTGGTTTGTATAATTTAGTTTTTTTAAATGATATGATAGATGAATTATAAATTCAGTTTTTTGAAACCCTATACTATTAGAATAAATAGAATATTTTTGAGTTCTATTATCTTATGGAGTGAAAGATGAGTTTGTGGTAGAAATTAGTTAAAGAATGGAACATTACTTATCAAGTATTTTTTTATTCTATAAAAAATTTATTCTTAAATTTAGGGAAAGTATCTTAAAAACAAAAATGTGTTATCCTAATACCTTATGTTTTGATGAACCAATAATATATTAAGTCATCATATATTTATGGCTTTGAGGCACACAATTTTCTATTTATTATTCACTTGTTTGTGATTGATGACCTCAATAACTACCTATAAATATTTGTGTTTTCCCTAAAATTATGTGTCTCAAATTTCCACCAATTTTCTCCTATTTTAAATCCTAATTTTGGGGGGAATTTTTCATTTCCCTTTCCCTCTTATTAAGACTAAATTTTATTAACCCTATTTCCGATGGGGGTTTTCCAAAAAGGTATTTTTTTTAACCTTCTATTTTTGAAAAACAATTTCAAATTGGAAGGATGCAATTTATTAAAGGATGTGAGAATTTAACACCCTAGTATTTCATAGTATGTTATCTATTTAAAGTAATTCAATAGCTTGCGCTACACGCAACACCGAGTTTGAGCGCATCACAACTTACCAAAGTGGTCATTCAAAAAGTAGTTATGAATAGTATTAACTACATTTTGAATTTTATATACACCATATAATTTTAACATCCATATTATGTGTTTCTTAGACATAATATAATAACAAATTCAATTTTTCAGATAAAATAAGTATTTTTCAAAAAATGAAATTTTACCACCTTTTAATGGAGAACCATTTTTAAATCCAATATTTTACACTTTTATATATTCAATTTTAAAAAATTAATTTACTCTTTATAAGAAGGAAATAAAAATTTAGTTTGGATAAATTCTTGGTGTTTTTCTGATAACTTTCATATTTTTATGAATAGTGAAAGATACTAAATATTAATTGAAAATAACATTTTTAATCAAAACAATTTATAGTGTTAAATTATAAATTTGAATGGTTTTGAAGTATAATTATATTATGTTTTTATCATTTAATCCAATATTAGTCATTGTAAGTAATTACGATTTAAATTATACATAAACACATATCAATCATTTTGTTAGTTTTTACTTCTCAAAAACTCGCTTTTTGGTTTTGAAAACGGGAATTAATTTTAAAATAATTAATGCAACTCCTATGTTTTTAATTTCTTAAAATAGAAATCATTTTTAAATTTGTAATATAAAAATTATATTTGGGTGAATTTTTGGTATTTTTTTGAAAACATTGAATTTTTTATGAATAGTGAAAAACACTACGTTGTAGAAAAAACCCGAATTTTTAATTAAAATAATTATTTTTAAGTAAACATTTATCTTAAAGTAAAAAATAGATACATAATACATATATTAGTCCAATTTAATTCATTAGAAAAATTTTATAATAATATTAGACATATAAAATTTTATTAAACTTTTTAACATCTTTTACCCACCTTCTAGGTACATCTGCAAATTTGCATAAAACATAATTTTACCACTTATTTGAATTTAGTTTCAAAAATATGAGAGATACTGTTGACATAAGTAAGTAAAATGTTGTTCAATATTATGAAATTAATTTTTGGTGAATAGTAGCTTTTGATTTTTATTTTCCACGATTAAAAGGAAATAGGGTAATTAAAGGTAAAAAGGATATTATAATTACCATAACACATGTATTAATTATATTGGATAAGTTTTTTTTGACCAAAATAAACCTTATGAATAAAATAAGATCCTCTATGATCAACTTGGATTATATTAGAACATTTATTATTATTTTATTTAAAGAAGAGTTAAAAGTATTATATTCAAATTTTAATAACTAGACCATTTTTAATATAGGGTGATACATAAGATAAATTCGACTATAAATATTCATTATAAAGATAAAAATATTTCCTACATCATGGTATTTTATTTATAATTTTTAGATATTAAATAATTAAATTTATTTATCACACAATGATGATGAAGTGATTACCTTATTAATGAATGATTAAAATAATTGATATTATAAATATCGAAATAAATTTAAATTGAGACTTTTGACGCATTCCACTAATTTTCTAGTTTAATATGACATTTTAGGATTGATTTAATATATTTTTTTCTAAGTAATAATTTTTTTTGACTTTCACAAAAACAAAATTCTAAATAGTGTCAAAATTGACATAAATGAGTTTTTAAAACAAATACTATTTTATTAAATTATATAATAGCCTAAAAATATAAGGTTTGGTCAAAGGACTTATATAATTATATATATTTCATTAATAATCCAATTTAGGTTCTATTGGTATTTTATTGTATGTTTATTAATAATGTATTATAAAAATACAAGAAGACATGGTAAAAGTTAAACTATTTAATTAAGGGTTACACCTAAAAGATACGGTTAATATGGAGACCTAAAATTGTATAAATCATATTTTTTGAGAGTATTTCAACCCATAAACATATTATCCTAGAAATAAATCCATTTGGAGATGTTAGAAATAAAAAATTATTTCATAATAAATTAATATTTCAAGTTGTTCCTAAAGTGCCCCTCACCTATCTTATAAAACGATACTTCCACTTTTATTAACTTAACACCTCCAAAAAAATTTTACTTAGCCAAACCCTACTCAAATATCCTACCAAATAACCTCACTTCAACCTAGAGTCCTTAATTTCATTATAAATCCAACTTAAGGATCCCTTTTGTTCAAATCAAAAGGAAGCACTCGAAGAAGAGGTAATTATTTCATCACCTCTTTCAAAGTTATTTTCTTCTTCCACTTCCACTTTCTTTATTGTTTCCATAACAAAATAAAAACATATGTACCTTCTACATACTGTGATGTTATTATAAATATGGTATAATCATATTCATTATTCTATCCATCCTATGATTGACAAATTCACCATGCGTGCGTACGTACGGCTTACCGTCTCCACGTCATGGTGTAGTTTTTTAATCAGAACTTCATTATTTAGATGGGTATAATAATGAGTTTAATTGATGTAAATAATAAATATAACAATTTAATGATTCTGTATATTTAATATGACATCAATTTACATACGATTTCACCACTAATAGAACGATATTGTCGCTCGTGCGTACGTACGGCTTACCGTCTCCACGAAGTGATGAGATTTATTTCCCCATCATAACCATTCATGAATAATTTTCATTTTATGAATAAAAATAATTTTCAAGAATTTAATATAATTCTGGATAAGAATAAAATACATCATATCCATAAAAATGTGACTTACGTAACAAAACATATAAAGGAAAACGAATCAGTTAACACCCAAAACAATGATACTACTGAAATATTATTATCAAAGCATTATTAGAGGATCATATATGATATCATATTTATGTATGTGGTTCTTGTATAATTTAATAAAAATTATTTAACCATTTTATAGGAGTTTAATTGACCCTCAGCTAAGGAATAGTACAAGGTAAGGGTTAATTTTATAATTTCTTTATTAGTTGAGGTTGTTTTTATTAAAGTATATAATGGGACTTTTTTATCATCCACATCCATGTTTATTAAAAATTTATTTCAAAACATTTTTAATATTTCATAAAATATGTTTTAAAGTTATTTATACCCTTTTTTGACTTCTAATAAAATGTTTTTAAAGGAATATTACTGTCATTTTCCAAACAAGGTACTTTATGATCTTTTCTACAAATTAAGGTAAGAATGTTTCTTTAACTTATACGGTAGGTGCAGATATTTTCTGGCATTATAACACCTTCGAAGATTACCTTAAAAGATTATAAGAATATTTTCAAAATTAATGTTTTCTTTTATAATTACGTGAATTTTAAGTGATTTCAAAATAGAAATAAGTATTTCTCTCAAGTAGTTTTGATTTCATCTATTCCAACATCCTTTTATGGATTTTACACTTTTTCGAAGTTGATTTATTATGATAAAATCTTCCATATTGTATTGAAGGTTTTGTGATATGTTTTATTGTGGATGTTTAATTTTTATATCATTCATGGTTTATCGTTAAAGTTTTGACATTTTTTATTCTAGTTTTAATATGAATGTTTATATTATGTTTCATCCTTTTCATATGAGTAATTCATTAGACTTAGTAAGTGACAAGTGGAGCCCATTATATCTCCTCGATGCATCGGTAGGTCTCATGAGACCAACTAGTGTGTTGGCACAAGTCCTTGAAAAAATCTTATTTTTAGTCTTGGCACGAGGCCTTGACTATGTGGTTATGATGTCTGGTATTATGCATTCCATCATTATGAAATTATCTATAGATTTTACATGTGATTATTTTACTTGTATAATATTTATGTAAATAAGTAAATGGAATTATTTGATTTATCTTTTCCATATCATTTTGAAGTTTAAATTTAAAAGGCTTGTGTTTTATTCTTATACATTTCCTTAAATTTTTATACTTATTTATAATAGTTTCCACTATATGGTTATCCTTACTGATCATCTGATATCATCTCTTTCTTATGTTTTATTTTTCCTAAGGTGAGAAGAAGTATATTATTATTAACATGCAGGAATAGGATAAGAGATATGAGTGTGTTCAAAGGGGACACAATGTTGTTGTTTTTCTATTTCATAATGTAATGTAAAACTTATGTATCTATATATAAATTCCAAGGTTACTAAATTAATCATTCTTTCTGGACATGAACTCTTGTGATCATGCCAATGTTATATAATAATTCAACAACTTTGGGTAACTGGGGTCGGGGCGTTACACCCTTAGAGAGAAACACTGAAATTAACAATTTTCTATGATACCAATTTTTATCTCAGCTAAGTTAAATACCCTAATAGGGGGTGAATTTGGGTAACATAGGTTTAAAAAAATTCCTCTTCATATATTGTTTCACTGTTAAAAAAAATTGTCTTATCTCCCTTTATCGTATCAATGTATGAAAAGAAATTAAATCGTGTACGAGATACAAAAAATTTACTTGGTTCAACCTCACTGGGCTAGGTCTAAGGATCATGCAATAACAATCCACTGATGTAAAAAATCAACTAATTCTTAGTGGTAAAATAAGTTTTGGGCTATATCACTTCTATAATGATGATCAATTCCTTTACAAATTTTGGAGTAGACTCATTGTCCCTCCTAGTTTACAAACAATCACAATTTGAAAGATCATTGCTCTCTAAACTGAAGTGTGATCACTTCTCCTCTATAATAATATTATTTTGACCACTTCAATCAATATGTGTTACACCCCCATTTGGTGCATAGTTAAGTTCAAATTTCATCCGCATGATGAATATCAATTTTCAATAGATTCACTAGGAATTCCTTTTTGAACACTTTCATGATGATCACTCCCTTCTTGAAGCACACATAGCCTTCACAAAACTACCCAATTATTCACAAGAATATTCTTCTCTCATGAACTCCACAAATTTTACAAATCTCACCTCTTTCACAATGCTCAAACATTTTTTGTAATGTAACCACCTTTCACGCAGCTCACTTAGCCTTCACGAAGAAACAAACTGTCAAGAATATCACCTAGCCTTCATAAATATCACAACTTTTGGTTGTATTTTTATATCTTTTAAAAACATACATTCTTCATGAAGTTTTTCCCAAGAAAAACCTTCGTGGATCATATTCAAAAATTTAGATCCTTTGGATTTTCTTTAAGGATTTCTCTACTCAAATGAGGGGGGTAGAGGCCCATTTATTGGAATTTCCTCCCATTCCAAAAGCTTCAATTCTCACCTTTTCCTTTTCACTAATCTCTACAAACTCGTTCACAAATATCCCTATTATCATAAAGCACTAGAGAAATTTACAATTCTTGAAACTTCTTGCAGTCACAGAGTTTTACTGTTTTTCATCCCTCACTTATGAACCCTCAATACTTCATGCCACTAGTTTCCTTTTCAAAGCTCAATATCTCTGTGAAACTCCAATATTCTTGAAAATCATGCCTTTGACATACTTTTGTGATGCATCCATGGAAATCCAACTTTTTCAATGATTTATTCATCTTCCAAATTTTGGACCCCATGAATTTGGAAAACACTAGGAAATGGTTCCAACTTCTACACAAAACTTTATATGTCACCTCCAGATCATCCATTAATTTATCTTGGATCTTTTTGAACATACCTAATCAACAACCATGCTGGAACTTTACAACTGACCTTGTCCATCTACTTTTTCAAAAAACACAATCAACCAAAAAATAAGGCAATGTTACCTTAAGTGTTTTTTACCAACACCAACCTTCATGAATTTAGGTAGCGTTATGAATATTTCTTTAGAAATTTCATAATATGAACAAATGTGTAGAGCTAGAATCAAATAGGACGTTCTCTATTCTTGAATGAATAAATATTGCACCTATCACTACTTTTTTTTCATGCTCCAGCTTGATTGCAGTAATAACATTATATCTTTATTTTTTCTTTTTCATAAGAGATGGTGTTTTTCAATTATCATAACCAAACCTTGGATTAATTTATTGAGTTTCTTAGTTCTATTTCTCCTTTTATTTGTTAAATTAGATCATGGGGGAGTATTTAGTGGAATCTTCTTTAATTCCATGATATTTTTTGTATTTTTCAAGTCTATTTTCTACTCATTAGAATTATTCCCTTTTTTCCATACATGAATCATATACTCATTCCTTTAAGGCGTTTTATAGGGTACTTTTTTCCACACATTTGACAAGTGGGTAGTTGAATATTATTCCCTCAATGAGGTTTATCAATTGAACACAAAAGGTTAAAATCCATTTTTATTTTCTTATCTTTAGTCCCATGAGACCATTAGGATTCATCAATATTCATCTCTACCTCAAGAGAACATCATAATATTTCCTTATATCTATCAATGTCTTGAATCACTAAATATTTTTTTAGAATTTTCTTTGGTAAACTAAAGAAGTAAGAAATATTTTTTGAGGTCAATACAAAGTCAATGGTGTTCCTTAAAATCCTAATAAATTTTTCTTAGTATGCCCTAATTGTTTTATATTCCCTTTACTTGATCCTAATAAAATTCACTCTCTATTTTAATATAGAGAGGGAAAAGAAAATATTAATTGAAAAAAATTATTTAATTTGTCTCATTTCATTGAGTCAATATCTTCAATGGGATTAGTATTCTTCATCAATTTCCACCACCAATCAACCTCTCCCTATAAGAAATAAATAGACAAGGTCACTTTGTTTTTCTAATATAATTAAAATATAGAAAATATTTTCTTAGTGGTGTTTATCTATTGCACAATGATTAAAGGGTAAAAAGATCCACCAAAATATGGTGGTTATTTTCACATAAAGGAATCAAACATAATTTGATATTTCTTTGGATGATTCAAGTTCTCTATATAGTTTAAGTTACGGTTTATGACTTGATTCAATTGAATTAGGAACAAAGTTTTGTAATTTTAGTCTCTTACAACATGTATCCCTAAAATATGTTTGTCTAGACCATGATCCATCATCAAAAATATTCCAGACAATTCACCTTTCATATCATCTACTATTTACTTTATCAGACTAACAATAGTATTATAATTAACATAGATAATTTCAATGATTAATCTTTTATCATTGAACACCTTCCAATAATAAAAATGATCTAAATTGATCTGTATAAACTTTTATTCTACCATAAAGGCATTTACCTTTGTGTTCCATTACCTTTGTGCTTTATTTAAAATGTAAAGGCCCCACTTTAACTTGTACACAATATTCAAGTTCTATATCTTTATGAAACCTTTTGGTTGATCTGTATAAATTTATTCATCCATGTCTCTATGAAGAAATATGTTTTCCCATATAATTACTCTATATTTAAACCTTCCATGGAAACCATGTTAATTACTATCTAAATTATTTAGTGTTTAAAATATGAAGAAAATATATCATAAAAATCTTTCCTTCTTTGGTTGTTCAGAACCCTTTATGAAAAGAATTTCCTTATATTTCTCTCTATTATTTTCTTCCTCCTTCAACTAATTAACCTAATCATTCCAAAGTATTTGCTTCTTAGTAGGTATTTCTATTATCTCCAATGTTTTAGACATGTGTAAGGAATAAATTTCATCCCCCATCGATAACTATCACTAATACGAGTCCTTTAGACTTGCAACCTATTCTGATCTCTCAAGTTCTCTATCATCTATGAGAAGAAAATAGTTCAGAATATATTTTTATCTCTACACTTGGATCTAAATCCTTATAGATCTCTATAGCTGATTTTTCAGCTCAGTTCCTCTCCAAACAACTAATTTTGAAACTTTTCCTTCTATATCTCTTCCTATCCTTGATCCTTCAAGTACTTTTATCCTTATAAACACCATTTAAACTTAACCTCCTTAAATAAATTCTTCAAATATTCAAATTTTTTCAGATAGATATACTTCTTAAAATTTCTAAAACATCCATAACTTCTAGAGTTCCATTTAGTTGAACCTCATATTTTAAGGAAACTTTTATCTCATTAGAAAAATCTTCTTTTTCTTTGTTATTTCCACATGATATATTAATTAAATATCATATTTTATCTCTTAAAAAACTTCTATGATTTGTTATCATAGATTCAAAATCCAAAGTCTTTATTTTCATAGCCAGTAAAGTAATATACTTAGGACTTACCCACTATCTTATCCCTTTCCATAGAATCAACAGGAATATAATTGAGTAATCCAAAGACATTTAGGTGAAAAATTTCAATTTTTCTTCTAGACCAATAATATTTCATAATAATCTACTCCAATAAAGAATATGGTATCTTATTCACTATGTACGTCACACAATTCATATCTTCCAACCAATTCCTTCGGAAAACTAGTGTGAATCCTCATGCTTCTATCCCTCTAAACTATCTTCTAATTTATCCTCTTTTCTACTCTATTTATTCCGAATTACCTAGTATGATCTTCAAAAATCATATGAATTTCCAATTGAATAACCTTAAGAATTCCTTAATTCTATATTCCCCACCATTATCTATCCTCAAACACTTTAGTTTACTTCCCTTGTCCTTTTCCACTATGTCTCTCCATTCAATGAAGGTTTTCAATACATTAAACTTGATATTGAGAAAGAAAACCCAGAAATTTCATGTTGCATCATCAATGAAGGTAACATAATATAGTGAACCTCTATGATAATGACCCAAATCTGGTCCACATATGTTTGTATGAACTATCAATATCTTCTAGTTCATTGGTATATTACCTTCCATTGGGAATGACAACTTCTTCTGCTTCCCAAAGATGAATTCTTCAAATGTTATGTACTCCATTTTACAAATATTCTTAATTCCAATAGAAAGTAGGATTTTTAACCCTTTTTCATTTAATTAAACCATATATTCAAGCTATAACATTATGAAAGTTGATTTTCCATCATGCATTGCAACTTCCAAAACTCTTATTAGGTAAAATGTTCTATCATTCACTCCTTTGGAAACCACCATGGAACTATGTATAACTATTCATGATCCTTAGAAAACGTTTTTATAGAAAAATTCATCATCTAGTTATCCTAACCAAATTAATTTCTTCCTTAATCATATTATGTTTACTCTTTTCAACTCTAGTAAGCATTCTTTCTTTATGTGGATGAAAACATCACACTTTTACATAATCTCAAGATTACCACCATTTGAAATATGTAACATATCATATATTTAGGAATTGTAATTCCATATAATTCATATCTCATATTTATAATGAAATTAATCTCTATATTCTATAATCCAAGACTCAAGTTAACTAGCGACACTCAACTGAATACCACTTGTATCTTCCAATACGGGATTTATGGATGCACTTTTGAAAGAATTTCCAATAAAATTGACTCTTTTTACACTAAAATATTTATTTATTAGGACTTTAATACCATTATACCAATACATGGGACCACCATCTACTGAGCTACTTTGGTTTTGAATTCTCATTCCTATACATTTTTGTCTCTTTTCCATGCCATGTAACATCCCCTAACTTTTAAACTATATGCATTTCAAGTATATTATTGGATCTTATTTAAGTGAATCTACTTATTTAGAATCTGATACCTAATATATAATAACACTAATCGTGTCTTTACACTTGATTTACACACCATAGTAACCACCACATCCCATGATTCTGGGAGTGATGAGAGTAATAGTAGTGCCCACTCTGGAACTTTAAAACTTACATTCACTGATTCCAACTAACTATGAATGATGTTAAGGTTTTTGTGATTTCCTTACAAAATAATCATGTTCAATAACCTCTAAAATAGAATCATTTATTAATATTGTTATATTCTCATACATATTCGAATGAAATTTTATAAGTTCTAAATTATTTTTAATATCCCATACGTTATAAGCCACATTTTAGGATAATGAAATCTGAATCATCTCCAGTGATTTCTTTTCTAAACTTTTACAATCTTCTTTATTCATAACTTCTAGATTGGTATTAGTTAATGGAATATTAAGATACTTCTATAGTATAAAAAAATTATATATATCTTCTCGAATCTAAATTTTTTCCCATAGAACTTCTCCACCCATACCTTACCCTCATCAAACGCTGATACTTCGAAAATCTATGGACTCGAACAAAATTACAAAACATGTAAGAGGGGTCATAAAATTCTTACAAGAATTATTATATACGTAAAAGGGTATAACAATGCTACTAAACCATGCTATGAAATAACTTATCCAGGGTTTAGTTGTCTGAAACTCTTTATTTGATGCTCTAATACCACTTGTTGGGTCCAATAAATCCTACGAAAAAAAATGAGATTTATAATTTTAGGACTTATATAATGGAAAAAATAATAGAAATGAACCCAAAATAATGATGAAAAGTATGTTAGAAGGAAAATTCACCCCTAATTCACTTCCCTGCAGCATACTCCTCAATACAAACCAAATAAGAACTTCTAAAATAAATAAAAGTAAAGAACATCATAGGTTTTAAATGGTTCAAGTTTCGTTATACTTCATAGGGGAGAATACTAAAATACATTTACTAAATAAATTAAATATTATTAAAATTTTTAAATTTCATATTGAATTTATGCTCCCACCCTACTACTTAAATTAGATTCCAAATGGTGTGACAATTCCATCGACTTCTAATATTTATGGATAATATTCCCACTTGGATTAGATCATTGTGGGAATCCCTTCAATCATTCAAATACATAAACCTCCTTGATTTATTTTTTTAGTAAATTTTTAAATCTAATAGAAATTACATTTGTTAAAACTTATATAATATTTTTAATAATATTATGTATTAATGGGAAACCCCTTACATAATGATTTTCTCATGGAAATTCTTATTACATATAAACATAGTTACTCTCATGAAAGTACACTTCATATCTAAACTAACCCAATAGAGATTTATCAAGGGAAAACATATGATTTACTACTTATGGTTGCCATCTTCCATTCCAATGCTTTTGGACTTACAGACTTCATTGTTCCCACTCCATCATCTTCTTCCAGGTTTTGGAAATTAAACTTTTAGAATCTCTATTTCTGTGAGATTTAATTTCCGATATGAAAATACTTTTCACATGGATGAATATAAAAAGTGAATAATGATTTTACCTTGATCATTTAATATGAAGATAACTATTTTTAATTCATGAAATACCTATGGGTTTTTTCAAATATTTTTCATACCAATTTCCTGACCAAATTAGATGAAGGAAAAAAAACTGGCTACATGGAGGTCGATGATGAAAAGAGAGTAAGGAATGATCATGGGAACTAAAACCCACTAACATAATATTTATAGGTGAATTAATATATTTTTAATAAATACCATTCATCAAAATGAGGAAAATTTGTTGATAAATATAGGATAAGCCCTTAGGAAATTTTATTTTGGATCTCCAGACTTTATTGCATTATGAATTTTTCACTTTCTCTTCTATTATTTGATCTTATACTATATTTCTCTAAAATCTAGTTTATAGAGAACTAAATTTGGTATTTATTTGATGGGGAATTGAATAGTGTTCTATTATTAAGTTTTTAATATATGTATTTAATCTTTATCAAAAAAAATCTAAGATGAAGTAGTATATAGTTAAAATTGTTTGATGTAGAAATGGTCATCCTTCCCCTATACTCTACTCTCCTTATCACCCTATTATTTTTTTCAATGATTCCCTTTAATTTATTTCCCATAATACAATAAAGAAAGATAGTATAGTGGAGAGTGGTTAGGTTATTATTAACCATGTGTATTACAGATCTTCCCTTAGTTATGCTTGACTAACGAGAGGTGATAAGTATTTAAAAACTCAATCTAGGTATGATTAATACCACTATAATTAAGATAAAAATGTGGCCACAAATTCAAGATATTAGTGTGATGGTTATCAAAATTGAAGAGCTTATGAGGTTGAGTGGTGAATGATATTGATTTACCCAACTCAGTGAGAATGCATTTGAGTAAAATATTCTAGTAGAACTATGATAAGACATTATTGGTGGATCCTGTTGGAAATTGAAAAAAGTGGGATATTATTTTTCATGATATACTACAATAATATTTAGATATATTTGTATACTTATGCACATATCATATCCTATGATATGTTTTCATAATATAGTAATGGGGTATGAAATATGTATTATTACATGCATGCATTCTACCGCATAGTCCTTTAATTTATCTATGGTTATAAATTAATTAGACGGAATTATTAAAAGTTTTAAAAATTATACTCATTGAAGTTTTCAATGAGTATAAACACCAATGGCCAGTAAAGCATATATTGAAATGAGATGGAAACTAATATTTTCAACATTTGAGCACTCTTAATTTATTGAAGGTTGATTATAAAATGGATGTGATCCCTTCTATTGGATATACTATTGTAATATTAATTTCAATATACAACTCTATTTAACTAGAGTATCCATTTATCTTAAAAATGTAGTCGTAAAATCCATTTGGAAGTTCAGGATCCCCTCAATACAATATTAGATCCAAGGTCGGTATAATACTGTAGAGGTAAGAGGATTATGATTGTTTCTATGGTGATATCCATCAAGATACTACCTAAAAGAGTAAATATAGAGCTAGTTATTTCTAAGGTATTCCAAAGTATATTATTTGTATGCATGTTGATACTATTGAAGATAGATCAAGCATATGTGGGTTTTTTTCACTTCTAATGATTAGAGGATGATCTCCTTAAACTCATTATATCCCCCAAGGATTTATTCCTATTCTTCATAACTTTTCATTTCATTTAATAATCATATAAAACTACACCCCCTTGAATTTATAAATTTTAAATTATTTTAATCTTAAAAACAAAAAACACCTAATAAGGCATGTAGTTATTGTGAGCTCTTTGTATGGCCTCCTTGAGAGATGACCCTCCTCAACCACTATGTTGTATTAGTCATAATAAAAAAATATTTTATTAATCCCTATGATATACCTTCAATTAAACATGTTATATTACTAAGAAATTTTATTTTTTTCACTCATTACTCTCAGGACATTTATAAATAGTTCATCTATGGCTCTATTTATTTGTCTCTTTATTAATTAATCATCACCCACACAATGCACATAGATAGTGAAGACACAACCATGATTTATAAAATAGATGAGCTTATTTTAGTAGTTATAAGTACGTTAAAAAATAAAATCAATAAACTATATGATATTCCATAGATGTAGGATGAAATCCCTTATGTTGAGAAATATCAAAAAGATCCAAACTCATGATATTATACTCTAGAGTGAAATTGTGGAAGGGAAGGATAAAACACAAGCATAAATTAGGAACATGTCCAATAATAGTGTCTAAAAAATAATTCCAATATTACATAATCCATCATCATGAATAGAAATAATATTCTCATAAGATATGGGAATATATACGGATTCTGAATGGGTGGTTAGCTCAGATCAACTCAATACTACAGGAACAAAACAAAAAAAGTGTCATGGTGGAAGAGGTAAAATTCTCTATTACATCTTAGTAATACATCAAAGAGTTTTAAGAATATGAGGAGAATCCCCTAGCCAATCACATGTGTTCTATTAGAACAATTACTAGTTCTAAATATTTTTATAACTAAGTTCGTTGAGGGAGGTCAAGAAACATTAGATACCTACTGAGAAGATTTTTTCCAAGAATAATCATGAACCAAACGCCCTAGTCTCGAAAATAATGATCTATATCAAATCATGTATGTTATAGAAAATAAAGGGGACACCACACTAAAGTTTATTGCATTTGAATAAAAATTGGACTACCCACTACCTATTTCAACTAGTGTTTTCTTATAGGCTTTTCGTATAGGGGTTGAAGTGATAGATAAAGAAAAAAACTGTAAATATAATAAAAATTTATTTCCTTCTAAACTTACTCAAATTCAATTGAAAATGGACCTCCCTTATATTGTAATTGTAGATTTAGGTACAATGGTACAAGCCTTATAATACTTTGATTAAACCATATAGGAGGTGGTTTGATCTGAGGAAAGGAGATATGAGTCTATGTTTCCCACAAATATAATTCATTAAATTATAATAGAGTTGTAAAATATTTTAAAACAAACTACTTGAAATGAATTAGAGGAAAATAAACATCCTTTTTTGTTAAGATTTACTTAGTGAAATGCATAGCCTCTCAAGATGGAATAATATAGGCCCCTTGCATTCTCATAATACCTCCACCTATCAACTATAATAAAACTAGGTAGAGGGTGGACACCCAATACACTTTTGGCAGGGATTTAATAAGTAATAATTAAAAAAAATCTAAATAAAAAAACATAATATAGTGGTTTTTATCAAATAAATATCATCCCCCATTATATTTTGGGTGACTACTGATATTGCATAACTGAATTTAGTATAAACTCTGACCCTATTAAGTGGCTTAACCTAGAATTTTTTCCCTACCTTTATTTTTAGTTTACATCTAAACAGGAAAATTAATTTTTTTATTTCCTTTATAGGTTATATAGAAGTATCACAAAGTAGTAAATAGTTTAACTCATTATGCACTAAGAAATAATCACCAAGTTGTATCTATCCTACTTTGTTATTCAATTACTATATTAATATTCTATAAGTTTTTTTAAAACCTAAGGGGTATATTAGTATAAATGTGTAGGTTAAATAGTATATCCTACTATATGACATTCATGTTTATTACAGTTTTTGATTTTTGGATTGTTTTTAATTTTATTTGTGCTAAAATGGTGTAAACATCATTTTTCCGCACTAGATACCAATAATAACATGTAATATATTATAAGGAACTGATAAATATATATTTAATTGAAAAAATGTTTAGGTGGATTATATTTTTATGTGTATACACTCTATTTTTTAACTAGAATTTGGGTGAATCATTTGTTTTCAAGAAATATCACCTCGGGAGCCAGCATAAATGGAAATATGATAAATCATATGAACTAGATTAAAATAAAAATTTGGGATTTGAATTAAAGTTTTCTAGTTCAACATGGTGCAGGTTTTGTATGGGAAAAACAAAATTTACTAATAATAGTAAATAACAGTTTGACAGTCAGTTATCCAAATTTATCTTTCATGGCTCAATTATCAAAAATAACCATGAGGTATGTATGTTGTTTAGAATAACTTTGTTCTAGATATGTTGCAATAATTTATTTTTATTCACATGAATGGATTTAATAAAAGTTTGAATTGGGGTTTGTTTTTTGATATAGATGGAAAAATATGAATACCGAACATGAATGAACAATAGGAAAATGAGTTTATTTATTAAATTTCATAGTGATGAATCAATACATGGGAAATAATAAAGTGTGATGATAATCGTGAATAAATGGGAATTGAATAGTTAATTTCATGTTAACATTGATATTTAATTAAATCTTTAGTAATTAAGTAATCATTGAGCTAAGGAATAAACATGGAAATAAATAGATCCTAAGTGAATATTTTTTTAGAGACATATCTTAAGGATAAGTGATAATTTAGTGTAGAGAAGTTATTTATCCATATTTTAAAATGTTTTTTATTTTCATTATAAATAAATAATATTTTCTACTAAATATAGAAAATAAATTTGTTTTAGTTTTATAGATAAAATAAATATCTTATTATAAAAATGTTCTAAAACATGAAAAATGGTAATAAAGATAGTATTTGTCATTTAATTATATTAATTTCCAAATAAAAATTTTTATTTTGAAATTTTTGTATAAGGGTGTCACACTATTATGTACAAAAAGGTTCTTAGACCTTTCTAATTAAGGGCCAATCCCAAGGAATATCGTAGAAAGGAAAGTCAACACAAGCCCAAGTAATATCCTAGGTGAGAAAGATGGTGGACCACCCACAGGTTTGATGAAAGAGTCAACAAATTCACTATATTTTTTCATTATTAAATTAATTTTCTTCCATCACATTTATTTATTTGGTGAGTTCAAGTATTTTTGGAATTGAAGTGTCAATTCATTAAAATTTATGAATAATGATTAAAATTGCCAAATTGTGTAACTAATTGGTTTTTTTAACTTTTGGAATAAATGAATTTATAGATAACAATTTCTCCATATTTTAATGTTTTGATGGTTAAGTATCTTAGTTGTATGTATGGGGGAAAGTTTTATAATTTTTTATGATTTTGAAAAAATTTGGTGGATGGAGCTAAATAAATGGTTAAGATTTTTTTCTAGAATTATTTTGTAAAGGTTTATAAGACCTTTCTAAGGGTTAAAAATAATTATTTGAATTTTCTTATATTTTTATTAGACTTATAAAGACTTTTATTAGACTTTTTAATACATGTGATGGGATTTATATGACTTATAAGGTGTTTATATGATATTGAGACTGAGTTCGTAAAACGTTCTCTAAAACCATAAGACTTGTATTTTTTTATGAAAATACCAATACCAGAAAGAAAATTAGTAAATAAAAGTAACTTTCCTAATGTTTTTAAGACTATTGTGTCACTTCATAAGACATCTAAGTAGACTTCATAATTCTTCTCAAGTTAGATTCATGAGGATAATGTCATTGTAAAAAATAATAAGAGGAGGATGGTTCACGGGTAAGTTCATTACGATCACATGTGCTTAAAGATGATGTTATATATTAACACATCAACATTCATGTAGCCCGATCATAGGAGGCCAAGTGTATTATAATGAATATGATCAATCATAATATACAATTGAAAATTTCGTCAAAATAAAAAGATAGAATCTATGGATTTTTTGTATGAATGAACCCCTACTTTAAAAGTAGATTATTTGGAAGAATGAAATATTAAAAAAAATTAAGGAATAAATGATCTTGGAATGTTTGAATAGATGAGAAAGTAATAAAATAATAATTTATAAGAAGAGACCAAGTCATAGGGATCATATATCTCTCATGCTAGTTAGAAAAACGTATTTTATATAGTTAAGAAAACCTCAAGAACCAGTGAAGTTATGTGGTCTATGTTCTTATCATAGTCATTATACCAATAAATGTGTTGAGGTGAAGGGAACTGAAAGTTGTGAATAAACATACTAGAAGAGATAGTTTCAATAGAAAAACATTGGATGGAAGGAAAATTGTGATGTCTAATACGGAATTTTTAATCAATAGTTTCAGGATATACCACATTACCAATATCACCACCAATAATACCCAAACTTTCAACAAATATATAAACCAATTTTCAGTCAACCATCATACCAACCACCCCCATCCCAGCCAAAGAAAACTTTGGAACAACCCACCACTAGTATATAAAACCTGTATAACATAAATAAGGATCATATATTAAGGATTTGAGGAATCGAGCTAAGGAATTAATGAACCATCTTACAAGTATTATAGATATTTTGTCTAAAACGTTATAAGAACTACTATCTCAACCAGTTCCAAACCCAAAAGGTAATGTTCATCTGGTGACAACTAAAAGTGGTAAAGAGATTCACCTCATGACCACACTTGAGTCCATGAAAAACTATCCAAACCTTGAATAAAATTATTTTTAAAAATATGGAAATACCTATTGTAATGTCTACATAGTTTTATGAAAATTGTCTCTTTAAATAATTCTATTTCTTCAATATCTTACATTATATGAAAGAGAGAGAGTTTAATTAAATCGCAAAACATTATTAAAATATTAGGTTTGTTGTCGCTAATTAACTGGATTGGTAGTTATAAACATTAGTAACTAAATTATGAAAAATATATGGTCAACGCATTTATAAAATTAATTTATTACTTATCAAATTATTATCATTAAAAACAAAAAATTATTTGAAAATAAAAGTGAATGTTTTTATGAAAAATTATTTTTATACATGAAATCTATTCTATATCAATATATTAATCCATATTAGTGAATTATTTTAATTAAATTTATATACTATTTACTTAATCAAATATCTTAAACATTAGAAATATCTTTCTAAACATAGGATAAGAATGAATCCTCTTTTATACATAAAAAGTCATTTTTTCTAAATAATTGTTTTTGTCACATTGTTCACACTTAATTAAAATTAATTTAACTCATTTATAGGTATTGAATTAGAAAAACATAATTAATTGAATATTTATAATACTAAGGTTCAAATTTCATAATTAGACACCTTTTATTTTTTTTATCATGAACAGTAACTGTGGTAAAATTTATTACCTCGATAAAGGGTAAATCGTGTTAATCTGGATTAAAGATATGTGATAAGGCCATATTTTTTTATCTTAATTCATATTTTATGAATTTAGTTTTAATCTTAACACATAAGGTTCTAAATTTAGTTATTTAATTGTCACTTTTCCATGAAAATTACCTATGTATTATTAAAATCAGAGATAGTTACAAAATGTCACTCTATTTGTTTTTAATATCTCTTATGTGTAGATATAGGGATAGAGTTTTGTTCTGAACGAATATAAATGTATGTTTTGATCTTAATAAAATTATTTTCATGATATAAAATTATTTTAAATTTTTATTAATTATATAATTTCCCTTGTTTCTTAAAAAACTTTGATACAATATTTTTCCATTTAATAAAAAGTATAACAAATGATTTTAAATATATTAAAATTGAAATGATTTTATTTATTTAATTTTTACCAAAAATTATATATATATATGTGTGTGTGTGTGTGTGTGTGTGTGTGTGTGTGTGACATATTAGAGAGGTTTTAAATCATTATATTCTAATTTACCCTTTTTATTTATCTATTTAAAGTTTAATGAAATGATTAGTGTCAAAATTGAAAATAATGATATTCTATCAAATAAAAATATTTAATTGTTTTCATATCATAAAAAAATGAAATAATACAAATTTATTATTATATAGTATAACATTTCATAAATATTCCATTTATAGTCTAATTGGAACATTATAAGTAAAAAATTATAACCTTTTGATTTTTAAAATGTTGTTACCGTAGTTAAAATTAAAATAGACCTACTAAGGGTTAGTCAGAATGATAAGGTTTAAAATTACACTAAAATTTTTATCAATTATATTGTTTTATGGTATTAAAAATATGTCCCACGTTATATTCTAATCCCATTCCATTTGGTGGTATTTTACATGAGAATTATTTTATTATAATTTAATCTTTTGAGAAATTCTTAAAGTTCCCATCACCTCAATTATAAAATGACACCTCCTCTCTCACTTCATTACACCAAATTAAGCCTTCTACAATGAAAATAATCTAAAAACTTATATTATAAACATCACTAAACACATTATAGAGGTATATTCTCAAAATAAAAACCATATATCCCTTTATAAGAGATATAAAGGAATCGTTTTGAAGAAGAGGTAATTGCCTAACTGAACACTTTTTTTACTCTGATTAAACACCTCTAAATATATCATATTAATAATAAAATAATAAATTAAGTACCTTAAATATTATTAAAAATTTTATTAGTATTAAAACACCATTATAAACCCTATTTACCATCAAACAAGAAGTGAAAGTATCGATCATGCGTACGTACTACTTACCATCTCTAAGTAGTGACACAATTCATTTTTCAACTCCATATTTTATGGTGTGTATTATGATAGGTTTAATGTTTATATATTATATTTATGACATAATTATACTTCTTTAATGATAATATCATGTCAAACATCTTAACATCATATATTTTGTGAAATGATTACCTCGCTCGTGCGTACGTATGCACTACCTTCTCCATGATGTGATGTGATTAATTTTTTATTTATATTTCATATAGATGCTAAAAAGGATGAATTTTATGAATATATATGATGTATATTATATAATAATTTTTAAATGTTAATTATTATGTACCTCTCTTTCATTCCATCAATTGAAAAATGGAAATAGTGTTCATTTGTATGTATGACCTACCCTCTCCATGAACAGTATAAATCATTTTTCTATCTAAAAGTTTTATGACTAGTTATAAATATGTATATAATTAATATAAATTATGTTTATAAAATTATTAAAATTCTATAAATTATGGTACCATGATCATAGTATTAGTATCAGGACTGCAAAATCAAAACTTTCTTGGAAAATGAATCAGTTGTCACCCAAAATAGTGATTTTAATAATAAATTATTAATAAATGGGTGATAAGATGTTATAAATAAATAATAAATGATATGATAGATATTAATATGGTTATTTAACATATATTTAATAAATAAATATTTATTATACAAGTGTTTTTAATGTGAATATTAAATGGGGATACTTGATGTAAGGATTTATTTCACAATCTCATCATTATTTGGGATTGTTTATGTTTAAGTATCTACTAGAAAATATTTATATTACATGTCGATTTTTTCTAAAAATATTTTTAGAAAACGTTTTTTCTTTTCTCCTGAAATTTCTTCAAATAATGTTTACATATTTTTTTACTTTTTTAAAAATGGTTTGGAAGGAATTATTTTTTCATTTTCAAAATGAGAGACTTTGTGACTTTTCAAAAAAAATATAAAAGGAATGGTTTTTTAACTTATATGGAATGAGATATTTTTTATTTAATTATAACTCAATTATTTAAATATTTATTTAAAATTTATCATGTTTATTTTCAAAGAATTTTTTTCACTTATAAGTCTGTATCTTTTTAAAAAGACACGTGATTTTAAAAATGAAAAGTCATTTTCAATGAGAATTTTTTGAAGTGATCTTTAAAAAAAATTCCATCTAAGATGAAATCCTTTTATGTTACTTAGTATTTACAGGAGATATTATCAAAGGATACCATCCTTATTATTTCTATATATGTTTTATTATTATGATAAAAAGATAAAATGTTTATGAAACCCATTTCTCTTCTTGGGTTCTGATATGATGAATGATTTATGATCATGTGGCACACATATGTATGGATTTCATTCTGTGATGGGTGCGACCTATATCTCCTTCCAATAAATAGGGTAAAGTATTATATCTCATGAGAGATTCATAGGAATCAAGTCTAAGTGCTTGATCTGTTATGGGAAACAAGTCAATGTGCTAGATATTTCATGACAAACAAGTTGATATGCTTGATACACTATGGGAAATAAGTGTTAATGATTGATATGATGGTCTTGGTAGTTTTAATTTACTAAGAAATGGTTTCTATACTTATTATCGTATTATAGAAATTTATAACAAGAACTTATGGCTAGTGATTTAGTTATGATGAATTCTCATTTTTATGATTCATGACTTTTGAAATGTTAATGTTTTATTTTATCACTCGTTTTTATGGTATTTTTCATATTGGGTATAAACTTTGTAGGTTATATTCAATATATAATTCCATTATTCTTATATTAGGATTTCATATGATCATCAATTGATATCTCCCATGTTTACCCTTACCCTGCATCTGAACTCACTCTTTTCTTATGTTTCCTTTCACTAGGTTATAAAGTGAGTTTTTAGTAGGGTATGTCTATTAATAGTATAGTATGGGAATATATTTATTGGATATATTGAATTTGTTTCTTAAAATAATAATATTTTATATCTAAAATTCAATTTCTCTAAACCTTTATGGTTCTGGCATAGAATATATTGCTATATATTGAATATTCATCTTGATAGATGTAATATTTGGGTATAAAAACCCAGGACATTATAATTGGAATTAGAGAAGGGTTTAGTTAATATTTGGAGATCAAGGTTAGAAAAATTTTATGAAACCCCTAGGTATAGGTCTAGTTATAGGATAAAATTATAAATTTTTTATAATGATCATGAATGAACAAGGTTAAGCCTAATGTATCATAAAAGAAGGTGTCATGATTTAGACTTTCTAAAAATGATTTTTCAAAATTATGTATTTTTTCACTTTGATTATTTTTTCTCACACTATAGTTTTTTGTTTTATTCAAAGTAAGGAACCTAAAGGAATCATGTTAATTCTGAATGTGATGGAAAATGAAATGATTTTTCACTTGAGCAACCAAATTTTATGGGAGATGAAATGTATAATATTGTTTTTATTCTCATGAAAATTTCTCAAGATATGAATCATACTAAGTTTCCAAATGATAAAAAGAGTAAACATCATACTATTAAATATTTCATGTGTTAAAATCTACCTTATTTTAGTGGATCTTTTAATCTACTAGTGTATGAGAAATAGATCAATAGGGTTGAGAAAATATTTTCTATTTTTCAATGCTCAAGACATGAAAATATTTTCCTAGATGTTTATCTTTTGGAAGGTAAAGCGGATCAATGGTGGAATATAATCAAGAATATGTGGTGAGAGGAACAAATTTAATCCATATAATGGGATTATTTTAAGGTTTTATTCTTCAGTATGTACTTTTCTTGTATTCTATGTATAAATATGGATTAGAAATTTCTTAAGATAAAGAAAAAAGATGATGAATCCATTAGTACATATGATGAAAATTTTACAAGGATTTCAAGGTATGCCTCTGGTTTAATTATCAGCACTGGATGTCAAATTGATCAATTATTTAGAGGCATAAAACCAAGTCTCTAAAAGGTATTATCTATAAGATAATTCAGTATCTAAAAATAAATCATTCTATGTGAACTCAAATTAGAAAGGAAAATTTGATATTCCCATCATTCCCATGGGTTTGATGAGAAAATAATGATTGAGTCTCATGAAACTAAAATAAATAACATGGTGGAAATAAATTAAATCCATCTACATGCTAGAAATTGGGAAAGAAACATCAGGTGAAGTGTTTTAATAGAACTATGAGGTGCTTTAAATATATAAAGGTGGTTCATAAAGCATATAAATGTTTAAATAGAATTAATAGTCCATTTAATGCAATGGAGGAGAAGAATAAAGCAACTAATTCCCCACCCATGCTCCAATGTTTCAAATATAAAGAGTATAGTCATTATACCAACCAGTGCATGAATCCTGATATTTTTTATGATCAGCATCTATAACCACTCAAGCCCAAAGACAAAGGGAAATCTATGTGATCATGACTAATTAGGTGCATTATGAGAATGATGTGGTGAAAGGTACACCTATCATCCACTCTAGAATAGTTAATGTCTTATTTGATTCTGCATCCACCCACTATTTTATTTATAAAAATATTTATAAGGGAATCATTGTATCACCTCAAAATTAGATAATGAGTTATTTGTGAAAACTTTTAATGGAACAATGGTCACATCACAAGTCTATAGTTATTCTCTGATTAAAGTTTGTAGGAATCTGATTCTTATAGATCTTTTAATTCTCCTTTTATTTAAATTTGATGTGTTTCATGGCATGGATTGGATTTCTATATATGGATCCAATATCAATTTGTGAGTAAGGTAATTCACATTTCATATTTCAAATAAATCTATGATCATTTATCAATTTGAGGATGAATATGAACTTCTAATAGAAATTTATTTCATCTTGTGTGTAAAACCTCGAGATTTTGGAAAAAAATTGAATTAATTCAATCTTTTTGATATTTTTCAACATTGAATATAGATTTTTTTATACTAAAAAACTAAGTTTGGATTTTGTTATACGAAACAAAACGTTAATATTGTACTACACACAACACTTATATTATCTTATGGTACATGAAACACTATTTTTTTATTGTGTTACACACAACACCAAGTCCCTTTGATAGTTTGGGTTACACACAAGACAATGTTTTATCAAACTAAAATATACAATTAATATTATTTATAAAATATTATTATAATTATCATCTAGCCATTATAATGGAGTATTTGAATGATATTGACTAAATTATGAAACTATGGTTTACACATTTATATAAATTTAAATTTATGTCGTCAATTAGTTAGAAATGAATGTTAGAACTATTTGAGAAAAAAAAGAAACTATTTTTCTAAGAAAAAAAATTTTCTACATACAAACACCATTTTATCTCAATAAAATTAAACAAACCAAAGATTCCCTATTGTGAAAACCAAAAGGAGTTACCCAAAGAAGAGGTAATAACCTTCCAGAAGTTCTTTTTTTTATTTCTTGGCCCCCTAAATTATTCTCATTACATGATTATATAAAAAACTAAGTATCATAAATATACTGATATTTTTTTATTATAAGGTTTATATCTACACCTACACACACTTCTATCAAATGGGTAACAAAATTACTATTCGTTTGTATCGACGACTGTCGTCTCATGAAATGATGATGTTCGTTTTTCCTTTACCACCTCTCATGGTTGGTAATTATTATGGAAATATTATTTTTATATGATATTTATGATATTTATTATTTCATTATAATTATGGTATTATTATTTAAAACATAACTTCATACTTTCCATTTTTTGGAAATACTTTAACTTACTTTGTGGATGTGTGGACTAATGCCTCCTCAAAGCAATGTGATTCGTTCACATTTTTCATGGAATGTATTAAGGATGGTTTTAGTATATTTATATGATATTTATTAAATAATATTTCTACTTTAATAATATATATATATATATTTCATTTACATTCATTCTATCAATACAACATGAAAATGGAAACAATGTTCATGCATATGTATAGCCTACTGTCTCCATGAACAGTGTATTCCATTTCAAATTTATATCTTTTACATATTATTATAAATATTTATATAATAGATATATATAATATTTGTATAATTTTGAAATTATTTAAATAATTAAATCATTATCTAAGTAAGAGGATCAAGAATGACAAGGTAGAACTTATACAAAAATTAAAACGGGCATTACTCGAAATGTAACATTAATCAGAAATTGTTAATAAATGGGTAATATAAAGTAGTAATAAAATAATATATGTTATTAGATATATTAATGTGGTTATTTGAAATATTTATAATAAAATTATATTTATTATACAGGATTTTGGAATTTGTACGAATAGATTCAATACATAAGGTAAGGGTTTTCTTATATCACTTTTTAAATCTGTGAGATACATGTTATGTTCACTACTTGTTTCTTTTGTGTGATGTATATACTAACCATTAATTTATTCTATGATACATATAATTAAATTTATGGTTATTTATATATCTATTTTATGATCTCTCTTTCATGGGTTTTACATTTAAAAAATTACCAAATCGGTAAGGTAGATTTTTTTCAATTTTCTTTCTTTGAGACACATGTTTTTCTATACACCTATATTATTTTATGAGGTGTATATACAGTCTATTTGGAATGTTATATCCTAAATATTTTTATTTTAATGATATTATAATATTCATATAATTTTATTTTATCATTGGTGTTATGACTTAAAGTTACCAAAGTTGTAAGAGTTTATTGCTACAATCTCATCGTTTATTGGTGTTATTTATGAATATGCTTCCATTGATGAAATATTAAAATAAATCTCTTAAGAAACCTCATGAATTTTATTCTCCTCTAGTTATTAATGTTATATCCAAGTAATTT
This sequence comes from Viscum album, assembly GCA_963277665.1. NCBI lineage: Eukaryota > Viridiplantae > Streptophyta > Magnoliopsida > Santalales > Viscaceae > Viscum > Viscum album. The sequence continues at coordinate 273,366,018 of OY728142.1, read as the reverse complement.
TATCATTTTTTCATTCATTGGTAATTAATATAATTATGAAAAAATATATATGAAAATATGACTTTATATCTCCTTTCGATCGGAAATATGTGTTCTTTAAAAACCATGTTTTCTATAAAAAAATTGTTTTTAAACATGTTTTAATATTATCTTATGATGTTTAAAGTATATTTTTACCCATGTTTTACCTTTTTAAAAAAATGTTTTAAAATGAATCTTATGGTCATTTTCTGATCAAGGAACTTTTCTAAACTTGTTAATTTTTAAAATATTGTTTAGCATGTATGGACTTACCCGCCATCATGACCATTATTTCCTTGAATCTTACTTTATAATATTAAAAGTTTCTTTTTATAAAAAATTTTTTCCTAATACTATAGAACTTTTTTTATTTAAAATTGGTTTTCAAATAAAAAGTTTTTCAAAAAATAGTTTGTTTTAAAAATTGTTTTAAATGATTTTCAAAGCTTCCTTTACATGTTTTCAAAAGTTAGTCTTCAAAGAAAATGATTTAAATGATTTAAGGATTTATATATAATTTTTCAAATTAATTTTCTAGAAAATGGTTTCCAAAATTATTTCAAGACTTAGTTTTATGTTTTCAAATTATTTTCAAATAAAAAGTTTTTCAAATAAATTTCAATATTTCTTTATGGTTTTTTAATGTTTTTTCAAAGAAATAGGTTTTAAAAATATTTTCAAGATTAATTTATAAATTTTCAAAAAAAACTTAAAATAAAAAATAAATTCAAAATGATTTATGTTTTAAAAAGGTTTTTTCAAATTGAAAAAATATTTTCCTCAAGAAATTATTTAAATGAAATTGTAAAGCCTTCATTATAAGAAAAGGATTTTTGAAATGGTGTTATGAAACTATTTTTCAAAGAGCTTATATTTCCCTTATGAAATGTTCCATGTGATATTTAAAAATAATTATCCATCTAATATGACATAATTTATTATATTTATGCTTTATTGGGTATATTATCCAACAATACCATTGATATTCTTTGTTTAATGGTTTATGTTTTGTTGGAATGATGTTAATGACACCTATTTCTCTTTCATAGGTTATATTCTTTTGAAAAATGATTATTTTCATGGCTCATGATTTGATTTAATTATTATGAGACCTATCTTTTTTCTAGAGGTAATGATATGTTGAAATGTTTATGATACCCATTTTATTTCATGGATTATTATATAATGTTTATGAAACCCATAAATTTTTATGGTTCATGATATGTTGCAAGTTTTATTATCTTGTGGAACATGTATGTATGATTTTATTATGTGATATGTGGGACCTATATTTCCCTCCAATTAATTGGGTAAATATTTATATCTCATGATATAATTATTGGAATCAAGTTGACAGGCTTGATCCACTATAGAAGTTAGAGAAACATGATCCACTATGGGAAGATTGGGAACCCAATCCACTATGGTAATTTGGGGAAACCTAATCCCTTATAAGTAAAGGACTATTAATGGAGATGGTGGTGTGTCACTACGAGTAGATTTAGTCCCCATAAAGTTCCATGATAATTTTTTTGGAAATGACCATTGACTTATAGGGAATGATATTTCATGATTATGTGACTGCCACAATTCAATGTATTATTCCTATGTAATGATTTCATGGATTATGATCTTGATTACCTTATGATTAATGTCTTTTGAACTACTAATATTTATTCCATGACTCATGTGTTTGATCTTTGTTATGAAAGGTATGATATTCTAATGTTATGATTATATTCTCATATACTTATGTTCATGATTATGCTTATGTATCTCCATTGTTTACCCTTATTGGGAATTTAAGATCACCACTTTCTTATGTTTCCTTTCCACATGTTATGAATAATGGTTTTAAGACGGAGTAAAAAATGGGAATATATTTAAAAGAGATGTTGAATATCTTTCACCAAACTAAAATAATGGGTTCCAAGTTTCCAAAGACACTAAACTATTATGGTCCTTGGGCATGTACTTTTTTAATGTGATTAATATTAATATAAAATTATGTAATATCAATGTATGTTAATCCTAGTTCACTATATTTTAGGTATTAATTTATATACATAATGGTAATTTATCTCTGATATTTTGGGAGAAACTCAATAATAAGGATACACCTATTGTACAAGAGTTTTTTGATGTCATTCTGAAAGAATATTTGGATCTTACACTGAATTCTAAAGTTGAGTTTTTAGTATAACTCATATCTAGTTATATGCCTATTTCAAATACTTCATATACAATGTCCTCAATTAAGATTTAGGATCTAAGAAGTAACTCTAGGAGAATATAGACAAGGGATTCATTCGACCAAGTGCATCACCTAAGGGTGCACCTATTCTCTTTTTTAAGATGAAATGTGGATCTATGTGACTCTAAATTTTTTATCAATTACTTAACAAGATAAATATCAAGAAAAAGTATCAAATACCCATATTGATGGATTATTTTATCATCTATATGAAGCTCAATACTTATCCAAGATTGATCTCCATTCTGGATACCATCATTTTAGGGTCAATAAGGAAGATATAGATAAGATAGAATCTTGTACAAGTTATGTGTTATTTGAATCTGTAGTGATTTCTTTTGGTATTACTAATTAGCCTTCTGTATTCTTAGATTTAATGAATAGAATCTTAAGAAATTACCTTAATCAGTTTTTGGTAGTCTTTATAGATGATATTATTTTATATTCAAAGAAAAAGGAAGATCATAAAATTCACTTGAGAATTATGCTTAAGACCTTGATGAAGGATAATATTTATGAAAATTTACCATGTATTAATTTTGGCTTCAAAAAGTTTAATTTTTTGGGGATATAATCTCAAGTGAAAGTATATCACTAGATCCTTCAAAGACATGAGTTATTGAAAAAAGGCCCAGGCCAACCATAATGACTGAAATTCGTAGTTTTCTTAGGTTGGATGGATATTATAGATTTATTTTAAGGATTAATCATTATTATCTAATACACTCACAATGTTGAGTTGTAATGGAGTTAATATCATATAGATAGGAGAATGTGAAGAGAATTTCAAGGAGCTAAAAAGAAGGTTGTCTAGTGAACATGTTCCCACACTACTGTGTAATAGAGAAAGGTTTGTGATCTATAGTGGTGCATAAAATAAGTAAATAGGTTGTTTTCTCATGAAAAATCATATCATGATAGCTTAAGTGTCATGACAATTGAATTTCCATAAGAAAAATTACCCAACTCAAGATTTGGAGTTATCTGTAGTAATTGTTGAATTGAAAATGTGGATGCATTATATCTATGGATAAAGGTGTGAAATATATACTGGCCAGAAAAATTTAAAGTATATTTTCACTCAAAAAGAGATTAACATGTTCTAAATAAGATGGTTGGGGCTGATTAAAGATTATTACTCCTCAATACATTACCAACCTGAGAAAGAAAACAAGGTAATATATGCATTGATCCAAAAGGTTCAGGGTAGCTTATATATGATGAATATAAAAAAGATCCAATATTTATGAATTTATAAATGATGGACTTGGAAACCATAAAGTAAAAGGATAAATATTATCTAGATCAAATAAATGTTCAACCATCTATCTAAGTAAAGATTAAAGAGGTGCGAAAGGAAGATATATAGCTGTAAAAGTAGGTAAGATATGTTCCTAAGTTCATCCTTGATTGTGATGGAATAATAAGGTTTAATAACTATGTATGTTTCCTTCCCAAACCAAATTTAGATAAGGATATATTGGATGAGGATCATATTTCATCATTAACTATTCATCCTAGAAGTACAAAGATGTATAGATACTTGAAAAGGTATTTCAAGTGGGATAGAATGAAGAGAGATATTGTTGAGTGTTTTTCTTGGTGCTTGGTTTTTCAAAAAGTTAAGGATGATAGATAGAATTCAAAGTGGATTTTATAACCATTAAACATGCCTGAATGGAAATGGGAAAACATCGCCATGGATTTTTCTACCGGAACCCCAAAAACATATAAAGTTCATAATACAATATGAGTTATAGTCAATCACCTTACGAAGTAGTCACACTTCATTTCTATCATAGAATATTTCTCTCTTGAAAAAATTGTTATAATATATACTAATGATGTGGTTAGACTACATATAGTACCACTTTTCATTGTATATGATCAGGATCATAGGTTTACCTCAAAGTTCTAGAGAATTATTTAGAAGGATCTAGATATGGAGTTAAGTTTCATCATTGATTATCATCCACAGATAGATGGTTATTCTAAGAGGACCATTCAAACTCTATAAGATATTTTGATAGCTTTCTCTATGGAATTCAAATGCGGTTGGTATCAAATCCTTCCTTTGGTAGAATTTTTTTATAATAATATCTTTCACTCAAACATTCATATGGATCCTTATGAATCCCTCTATGGTAATAATTGAAAAACTATAACATTCAAGAATGAAGTCGGAGAAATAAGTCTATTTAAACCTAATATAACATATTAAATTCCTAAAAAATAGATCTATTCAATATCACATAGGAGCATCTCATAGTCGACAATAAAATTATGCTAATAATCATTAAAAAATATCTAGAGTTTTAAGTGGGTGATAAGTTACTCCTAAAAATGTTTCTCTAGAAGAGAGTAATGAGGTTTGAAAAAAAAAGGTAAGATAAGCCCTAGATATATCTTATATTTTGAAATTTTTGATCATATCAGGATGGTAGCTTATCTATTGGTGCTTCTTCTGAATCTCTCTCATGTTCATGATGTGTTCCATGTATCTCTCTTGAGTAAGTACATACCTGATCCTTCACATGTACTACACTTAGAGTTCATACCACAAGAGAAATATCTTTCTTATGAAGAATAACCAGTAGAGATTTAGTATTGTATACAGAAATTTCTCTGAAATAATACCACTTTCTTGGTAAAAGTTTTATGGTGAAACCACCAATTTGAAGAAGCTACATAGGAACCTGAGGATGTTATGAGGAAAAATTCTCCCCATCTGTTCTTATCAAAGTGAAAAATTTTGATGGTGAAATTAATTTTATTGGGGGTATAACTTAATTCCCCAATATTTTTATGAAATATTTATCTTAAAATAAGTTGATTTCTTCGATATCTTGTGTTACACATAAGATCGAGTTTAGATAAACCAAAAAACATTATTTATATATTATATGTTTGTTATTTCTTATCCATTGGATTAGTGGATATGAATAGTAATAAATAAATTATAAAAAAATATAGGTTTTACACATTTATAAAACGAATTCTTTACTTATTAAATGATTATCGTTAAAAACAAAAAATTATTTGAAAATAAAAGCGATGTTTTTTCAGAAAAAAAATTATTCATGAAATATATTTTATATCAATATATTAATCCATATTGATGAATAATTTTAATTAAATTTACATGTTATTTACTTTATAAAAAATTTTAATCATTCAAAAAATATTTTTCCATTCATAGGATAAGAATGAATCTAATTTTATGTATAAAAATGTATTTTTTCTAAAAAATATTTTTTATCACATTTTTCACACTCAATTTAAAATTAATTTATTAAATTTATAGTTATTTAATTAGATAAAATTAATTTAATATTTATAATTAGGATGTTCAAATTTTATAATTATTCCCCTTTTATTTTTTTCAATATGAATAGTAACTGTGGTAAATTTTATCACCTCTATAAAGGGTAAATTAGGTTAATAAAGATTAATAATAAGTGATAAGGTCATAATTTTTCATCCTAATTATTATTGGATGAATTTAATTCAAACCTTAATAACTATTTTTATAAATTTAGTTATTTAATGATAATTTTTTCATGAAAATGACTTAAATATTATTAAAATAAAAGAAAGTTAAAAAATGTCACTCTCTTTTTTTTCAATAACTATTATGTGTCCACATAGAAATAGAAGTATGTTATGAATTAATATAAGTGTATATATATATATTAATAAAACTATTTTCATGATATAAATTTATTTTAAATTTTTTTAGTAATTATATAAAAACCCTAATCGCTTAAGAAACACCAATATAGTATTTTTCCATTTAATAAAAAAAATATAATAAATTATTTTTAAAATATTAAAAGATATATAATTTGATTAATCTAACATAAACCAAAAAATTATACATCTATATGAAATATTATGGAGGATTGAAATCATTATATTCAAATTTTCACTTTGTCTTGATGTATTTAAAGTTAAATTAAATGAATATTGTCAAAATCAATAATAACGATATTTTATCAAAATAATATTTTATTAAATTATTGAAAAATAATAAAATTATTTAAATAATAGAAAATAATTATGATAAGGTCTAAAATTTTATATATTATCCATTTAGGATCCAATTTTCACCTTATAAGTAAAAATTATAACCTTTAATATTGAAAATTTCATTACCGTAGTTAAAATTAAAATAGATTGACTAAGTGTTAATCTAAATGATAAGGTTTAAAATTACACAAAAAATTATCTAAATTATATTGGCTGATGTTATTACAACCTTTTCAAATATTATCTTTGAATCTCTTTCTATTTGGAGGTATTCTTCTTGAGAATGAGTTTATTATAATTTAACCATTTGAGAAATTTCAAAAGTTCCACTAACCTCAAATATAAAAGGACACCTAGTAACTCACTTAATTACACTACATTAAGACTTTTATATCCAACATAATTTTCCAAATTATCTTATACTCTTCAATAACCACATTATAGAGGTTTTTTTCCCCCCAAAAGACCAACCCTGGATCCCTTTAGAGGAGATCTAAAGGAGTCGTTTCGAAGAAGAGGTAATGGACTTACCCAATCACTTTCTTTTTTCTAATAATATTTAAATCCTATAAATATATGATATTTATCATAAAATTATAAATTAATTATAAAAAATATGCTTAAATTTTATTATAATTTTTAAAAACCCATTATACACCCTCTATTCCATCAAACAAGAAGTGAAATCATCGCTCAAGCGTACATATGGCTTATCATCTCCACATAGCGATACAATTCATTTTTCATTTCCATATTTTATGGATGGGTATTATGATGGGTTTAATATTTATATATGATATTTATGACATAATTATACTTTTATAATGACAATATCAAGTCTAACTTCTTACTATCCAATCTTTTGGGAAATGATAACGTCGCTCATGTGTACGTATGGACTATCATCTCCACGATGTGATGTGATTAATTTTTAATTTATATTTCTCATGGATGGTAATAAGGATAAATTTTATGAATATATATTATTTATATTATATAATAATAATTTTTAAAGGTGAAATATTATTTATCTATCATTTATTCAATCATTTGAATAATGGAAACAATGTTCATGTTTATATATGGTCAATCTCTTTATGAACAGTGTAATTAATGTTTCTATCTCTAATTTTTATGAATGATTATAAATATATATATATATATATATAATTAGTATATATGATGTTTATACCTTGATTAACACTGTGAATGATGGTACCATGATCAAATTATAAGTACTATGACTGTCAAATCGAAACATGCTTGGAAAACGAAGCAGTTACCACCAAGAACAGTGATTTTAATAAAAAAATACTAATAAATGGGTGATAAGATGTTATAAATAAATAATAATTGGTATTATAGATATGAATATGGTTATTTAATACATTTCTATTAAATCCATATTTATTATACTATAAGTTTGAATGTGAACAAGGAAAGGTGAGACTTGAGGTAAGGGTTTATTTCACAATCTCATCATTATTCAGGATTGTTTATATTTAAGTCTCCATTGGGAAATTTTTCTCTTATATTTCCATGTTTTCCAAATAAAGTTTAAAAAGTTTTTGAAAAAAGTTTTTACTATTATCCTACAATTTTTTTAAATCATTTTTACCAAAAAAAAAAATTTAAACGGTTTGGAAGGAATCTTTTTCTAATTTTTCAAATAAGGTGCTTTGTAACTTTTCCAAAAAAATACAGAAGGAATGTTTTTTTAACTTATATATAATGAGTGGATTTTATGACCCTCATGATGCCTAAATTATCTGAATCTTCCTTTATAATTTTATAAGTTTATTTTTAAAAAAATCATTTATAAGGGTGCAGCTTTTTAAAAAGATAATTGATTTTATAATGGGAAAGTTATTTTACCTAAGAATTATTCCAAGTGATATTTTAAATTCATTTTCCATATAATATGAAATCCTTTTATGTTACTTATAATTTACTTGATATTTTATCCAAGGTTATCATCTTTATTAGTTCTCTGGATGGATTATGTTTATGATGAAAAGATAAAATATTTATGAACCCCATTTTTATTCATGGGTTCTGATATGATGAATGTTTTTTTATATTATGGAACACATATATATGGTTTTAATTATGTGATAGGTGGGACCTATCTCTCCCCCCATTTCATTGGGTAAAGTATTATATCTTATGAGATAGTTATGTGAAATAATTCTATGTTCTTGATCCGTTATATGAAACAAGTCAATGTGCTTTATCTATTATGGGAAATAAGTCGATGTGATTGATCCACTATGGGAATCAGGTGTTGATGTCTAATATTATGTAATTAGTAGTTATCCTTAACTTATAAAATGGTTTATATACTTATTATGGTTCCATATAAATTTATGACATGAAATTAGGGTTTATGATTAAGTTATGATGAATTCTCATCCTTATGATTCATTTTTTTTTTGAAATGTAAATTTTTTATGCCATAACTCATGTTTATGATCATTTCATATTAGGTATGAAATTTTTAGGTTATGTACAAGATGTTATTCCTTTTTAATAATCTTATTATTTTATATGATCATCAATTGATATCTCTCATGTTTAGCATTACAGAGCATCTGAGCTCACCCTTTTCTTATGATTCCTTTCCCTGGGTTGTGAAGAAATTTTTTAGTAGGGTATTATAATAAAGTGTATAATATGATAATATCATTATGAGAGATTTTTAAGATATTTCATAAAATATGAATATTGTATATATAATATACAAACACTTTAAACCATTATGGTTCTAGCATGGATCATATTGTTATGTATTTAATATTAATCTAAATATATGAAATATTTATGTATAAAAATATCAGGCTACTATACCCCATAGAATCAGTCTAGGGAATATGAATAAAAAGGAGAGGAAGAAAAATATTTATTAAAGAAAAAAGAGTTAAGATACCCTTGAAAAAATGGTAAATGGAGAAGATATATATTCCATTTTCATTACCATTATGGACAATCCAATCAATAAAGATACAAGTGGAATATATTCAAATATTAATTATATAAACATTCTGAAAATTGGATATCATCATTCCCCTCCTTATTGATCTCAAGTATATCCCAAATTATTCTATATTCCTTAGGGATATTATCATAAAAATATGAAACGGTTTGCCCCAATATGGATTTAATGGTTTTAATAATAAAAAATCATGTAAAATCATGTAAAATCATTTCAATCGTTTTTATTTAATTTAAAATATATTTAATTATGATTATCTATGATAAAATATGTATTTAACACATTCTGTGTATATTCATGTTATAAGACAGTTAAAATATGCAAATTAGATAAGTATGAGTCACTAACACCAATAGAAAATGTGTTACACTGACAGCACAAACTAACTCAAATATACTGACAGAAGGAATATATCACCGGTAGTACAAACTGACTCACTGATAGAATAATAACTGACAGTACATATGAGACACCGACAGAAGGAATTACACACTGAAAAAACAAAATGAGTCACTTATTCATTGAGTCACCGACACATAGAAATGCAGACAGAATGACTCACTGATAGAATGAGACACTGATACCAATAGAAGTACTTGTTAATAGAAGGATTAACTAACAGAATGACTCACCAATATAGGAGTCACCAATAGACTATTTAAATTTTATTTTATTTAAAATTATCTCTAATGGTTGTATTTTAGTGTTTTAATGCTACTTATTTAATTAATGATTTTTACAGACAACATTAATGACTATGTTAGTGGGTAGTACGAGGTATGAGGTACCTCTACATGCTTCTTTTCAGCCAACACAGGACACCTGAAATAAAATGAAAGCTTTGTGCCCGAGCTGTATAGAATAAGAGAACAACATAAAATAACATACGATCCGAGATACTATACCAAGCATAAGAACACATGAAGAACTTTCATTCCTTCTAGTTGTGAACTAAATGAGGATTGTTGTTTATCAAAGATTAAATCATCCTTGTAGGAAAAAAACACTAATACGGAGAATCCCATCTTCCTAAAAACAAGAACATTGAGCTCTAGTGACACTCTATTTTAGTGTCTGTTTCTAGAGGAGGACTCAGTATTCACATCTGCTACGTTTAAAGAGTCCAGATCTGAATTTCAAAACACTTATAGCTTTATAAACTCTATCTCCATATTTCTTACTCTGTTGTGTACATTTTTTTACTAAATTTCAAGTAGTGTGTGCATCTTTCTATTAAAAACACACTATCTCCTGCACTAAACTAGATTATACAAGATATCCTCACACTACCATTCTCTTACACCAAATTTATCCCATGAAGAACTATAGAAAAAGTCTATGTGTGACTTGGTTGTAATCCATTTCCTATGTGGAACTGTGGTATAGGTCTAGCTTTACATTGATAGATTTTTATGCTATTATAAAACCCATATTTAGGGTGTGGATCAAAGTTTATTAATTTAAACAACTTGGTGGCAGGTGGTCACCAAGTGCAGAGGATTTTGTCTCGGATTGATATTGAACCTCTTATTTTATTCTGTTGGGATTTTCAAATTTATTGTACTATATTTTCACTCATATTTTAGTAAACTATGTTTTACTTTTATATTTGATCTTGGATGGTATTTATAACTATTTTCCTTTAGTAAATTGGTTTCAAAAGTTAGTTCAATATTTTAGGTTGATATAATTGAGAATTAATATATCTTTTGATAAATTAATTGAAGAGTAAAACTATTATAAATTTACTAATTTGATTAACTGGCATGTCTTGTTTTTAAATTGGGGGATTCTTTCAAATAATTTTTTTATCATAAATATTTATAGGAACTCAATTCACCCCCCTCTTGAGTGTCCTACTCTGATAAACATTTGGTATTAAATGTTGTTTAAAATACTGTGAAAATATTTTCAACTGTGATTTTAGTTATGTTTTAAAGATCTATAAATTTCCATTAGTTCTAAATTTTCAGTTCTTCAAATTCTAGTATTTATCTTTTATTATGTACATTTGACAGTAAGGTGATGCTACCAACATACCTCCCTTTTTCAATGGAACAAATTATGCCTACTGGAAAATTAAGATGAAAATGCATTTAGAAAGTATGGGTTTTGAAAATTGGTCTTCTATTATAGATGAATATAAGATTCCTACTGCTACTCGAAATACTTGGAATGACCCAACCAAGACTACTTATAATAATAACTTTAAAGTTATTATTTCCTTGTTTTTTTCTTTAGGGGATGAATAATTTAATAGAATATTTCATGTAAATATGCCTATGAAATTTGGGATTCCTTAGCTGTTTCACACGAACAAACCAATAATGTCAAAGAAATGAGACTTAATACATATACTATTAGATATGATAACTTTAAGATGAATCCTAATGAACCCATTTGTAATATTTATCTTAGGTTCAATTAGATAGTCACTACAATGAGCTCTCTAGGGAAGACAATAGATTCCTAAGAACAAATCATGTGGCTACTTAGATGTCTACCTGAAAGATGGAGAGGAGCCTCAGTATCAATTAGAGAATCATGTGATATTAGTAAGTTTTAAGCTAAAGAACTAATAGGAAAGCTGATGATTTATGAGGAAGAATTAAAGGTCAATTAGGAGGAGGAGGATGAACCAAATAGAGAGTTAATGGATTTCAAAAACACAACTTTCAAACAAGTATAAAAGGAAAGGATACAAACTCATTTTGATAGTACATATAATGAAGATTATCCATCTGAAAGTTATGAGGAAATGGACCAGTTTTCCATAAGGTTTAAAAAGTTTTATAGAAGGAATAAATTCTTCATTAATCCTAGGTACAAAGGTAAATATGATAATAAGGGAAATTGAAAAAAGGATCGGAAAAGGAATGATAACTAAAATGAAATAGTTTTTTATGAGTGTAAGAGAAGAGTACATGTAAAGGCTGACTGTCCTAAGTTAAAATATAAAAAGAAATGTGAGGACAAAGATAATAGATACAAGAAGGAAATGAAGGCCACCTGGAGTGCTTCTAAGGATAGCTCAAGTGAGTCTGAATCATCACATGATGAGAAAGGTGACAAGGAAAACATGTGTTCCATGACAAACACTTCTGAGGTAACGCTAAAGTCTCCTATACAAAATTATTATTATTTTGAAGATGAATATGATTCTAAAAATATGAAAAATGAAAATAGGTTTTAATACTTCCAAATTCTTGAAGATACTTATAATTAATTAAAAGATAAAGCACATGAGCCTCAATCAGGTAGGTGAGGACTCATCAAGTGCATCCAAGAGACATGAGATCAAATCAGGGTGGAGACATATTTCTGGGTTACTATACCAATATTGTAGCAGTATTGTAGTAGTATTGTAGCAGTACTATAGAAGGCACTCTAGAAAGTACTGTTTGGTACTGTAGCGGCTGGAATTATTCATCCATCTGGGCCTTTGGGCCACCTGTTTGGTTCTCAGTTCCTACAAGGCTTTTGGGCCACCCAAGGCCTTAGGGCCAGTTGTTTCTCAAGGACTTTGGGACACTTTAAGACCTTAGGGCCAGACCAAAGATTTCAAGACACATGATGTAGATGTTCCAGTCAGGCTACAAGGGACAAGGCTTCATATGAGGTTCAAGGAAGGCACATTCACTATAGCAGAGCTAATTGGAATTGGAAAAATGAGATGGTATGGAATTTCCATCGGTATCGGACTTGTGCAGCTTTGCGTAGGACATCTATCTAACCAACCCTGTGAAGGTGGCATACTGATATCATGACATATGATGGGGAGGATTAGTTCCATGTTGTCTTGTCTGGGTGATTCTCTCTAAGACCAACGGGTCATGTAATTGTCTCTAAGCCTTCGGGCCTTGTAAGGGTTCCACCTCACCCATTAAAAGGTTTATTATCAAAATAATAAAAAAATGAAGGCCTTTTGGAAATTCTGACCAAATTAAAAGATAAATAAAAAAATTTTAAGAAACAACATGCTTTTACCTCCATTTTTAAATTTGAGATTACTATAGAGAAAGAAAAGTATGCTCAATTTCTTAATGAAAATAATGAGCTTAAGTTATCAAATGAGAAATTGAAAAGGACTTAGAGAATTTTACCATTGGTAATAATACACTTACACAAATTTTTTGTAAACAAGTTCCTCCTAGGTATACTACTGGTATAGGATACCAACCTGGACAGAGGCACATAACTAAAAATCATTTTGTGACCAAATCTAGAAAAATATTTTTTATGTATAGAACTAAAAAAAATTATGCTACTTCTAAAACTAGACAACCTTATACTACTTGAAGTTTTTCTAGACAAAATAAATTTTATTTTTCAAATACTTTAAAAAATGATAATAGGAAATCCATGAAACAAGTGTGGGTTCCCAAATCACTTATTACTAATATTACTGGACCCAAAGAAATCTGGGTACCAAAATATTCTCTTGTTTTATTGTTTTGTAGGAAATATGTTTGAAGATATCCTATAGAAGTATGTGGTAAATGGATAGTAGATGCTCAAGACACATGATAATATATTATTTAAGCTTCAAGAATCTGATAAATATTGATGGTGGACATGTCACTTTTAGTGACAATTATAAAGGCAAAATAATTGGCCTTAGAAAAATTAGTAAGTATAATTTAGTTTTAATTTCGAAAGCACTTTTTGTTGATTGATTAAATTATAATCCTTTTAGTATATCTTAGTTATGTGATGATGGTTTTAATGTTAAATTTGAGAATGATTCATGCAATGTCTTTAATTCTAAAAATGAGTTGGTATTTAATCCTCTAATAGATGAAATTGTTTATGTTGTAAAATTAAATTCCTTAGTTTCTCAAAAAAATTTAGGCTTATGTATCTTTCATAAAGAGTATTGGATCTGGAATAAGATATTAGTACATTGTAATACTCATTCTCTTAGAAAGGTTATTATTAAAGGACTAGTTAAGGATATACCCAAACTTGAGTTTCCAAATGACAAAGTTTTTAATTCTTATCAAAAGGGTAAACAGCATAAAATATCTCTTAAACCAAATAAATAAGTTTCAACTTCTCATCATCTTGATTTGGTTCACATGGATTTGTTTGGACCATCTAGAGTTTCAAGTTTAAATGGAAAGAATTATGTCTATGTTCTAGTATATGACTATTCTAGATATACTTGGACTTTATTTCTTGCTCACAAAAGTGAATCTTGTTCTCATTTCACCAAGTATTCTAGAATAGTATAAAACTTAGGTGGTATTATAATTAAATCCTTAACAAGTGACCATGTTTGTGAGTTTGAAAACCAAAATTTTGAATCTTTTTTCTCACAAAATTGTTATAGTCATAACTTCTATGCTCCTATTACACCCCAACAGAATGGTGATTTAAAAATAATAAATATAACCTTACAAGATATATCTTGGACTATGAATAATGAATATGACTTACCTATCTATTTTTTTGAAGAATATTTAAATGTATCTTATTATATAATTAACAGAGTATTAATTAGAAAAATTATTAAGAGAACCCCCTATAACCTATGTAGTAATAGAAAAACAAAGGTTAATTACTTAAAATTCTTTGGTTGCAAAGTTTGTATCCTTAAATAAAGGATAACCTAGAAATTTTTCATCCAAAATTGATGAAGGAATCTTTCTAGGTTATTAAATCTCTAGTAAAGCCTATAGAGTGTTTAATAGAATAACTAAGTTTCTAGAAGAATATGTACATGTCGAATTTGATGAAATAGATCCACATTAACCCAATACCTCTCTAGAAAATATTGAGGTTGATCTATCCAATTTAGACATAAATGAAAAATCATCTGACCCTAATGTTAAGAAATATGTTAAATCATTCAGTTCTGGAAATTATTTAAACTCTAGTCACGTTGAACCTGAACCTACTAATGAACTTGAAATAACGAACCCTTATTTTTCTAGAACCACAAGAACTCTTAAGAACCATCCTTTAGATTTTGTATTTGGGGACCTAGATAAAGAGACAGAAACTAGAGCTTTATTGAGAAACCAGGTTGAACATCAAGCCTTTTTTTCACAACTTCATCCTAAAAGAATTAATGATGTAATCAATGATGGATTTTGGGTAATGGTTATGTAAGAGTAATTAAATTAGTTTGAAATAAATAATGTCTGGAAACTTATTTATAGACCCAAATACATCTTTACTATATGCACTAAATGGGTGTTTAGAAATAAATCAGATGGAGCTGGAAATATTGTAAGAAATAAAGATAGATTGGTTGCAAAATATTATAGTCAAGAATAAGGGGTCGATTATAAGAAAACATTTTCACTAGTTACTAGACTTGAGTCTATTATAATCTTTCTTGCATAAGCATCACATCTAAATTTCAAACTATATAAAATGGATGTTAAGAGTGCATTCCTAAATGCATATATAGTTGAGGATGTTTTTTTTAACAATGCCTAGTTTTGAAAACCCTCATTTTCTAAATAATGTTTTTAAATTAACAAAGGGTTTATATGGTTTAAAACAATCTCCTATAGCATGGTATGATAGACTAAGTAGTTTTATTATTTTCAAAGGTTTTCTAAAAGTTATAGCTAATCTTTCTCTCTCTATAAAAATAATTTCTAAAGATGTTTTAATTTTTAAAATCTATGTTGATGGTATTATTTTTTTCTCTTTGAATAATTCTTTATATATTGATTTTTCAAAAATTATGCAAAGAGAATTTGAAATGAGTTTAATAGGGGAACTCAAATTCTTTCTTGGATTTCAAATCTTTCAAAATAAAGAAGGTATTATTTTAAATCAATGTAAATATACTAAAGATATTTTTAAAAGGTTTGTATTTCATGGTAAAAAAAGTAGTGATACTTCAATGAGTACCACCTAAAAGTTGTATCTTGATGAAAATGGTAAATCTATTGATCAAACCAATTATAGAGGAATGATTGAGAGTTTACTCTACTTAACCGGTAGCAGTCCTATAATTATGTTTAGTGTGTGTATACTTTCCAGTTTTCAAGGTAACCCTAAAGAATCTCATCTAAATTATATTAAAATAATTTTAAAATAACTCAAGTATACTACCAACTTATGATTGTTCTACCTTAGAGGAAAACCTTTTAATTTAGTGAGTTACTATAATACTAATTTTGGTGGTTGTAAGTTAGATAGAAAGAGAACCTCTAAAACATGTCACTTTTTGGGAAATTCTCTAGTTTCATGGTGTAGTAAGAAGAAAAATTATGTTTTATTATCTACTATCAAAGATGAATACATAGCTACTAGTAGTTTTGTGCTCATATTTTGTAGAAGAAACACACTTTAATAGACTATGGATATCAATTCAGATATATCCCTATAAAATGTGATAATACAGGTTTTATTAACATCTCTATGAATCCTTTTTATCATTATAGAACAAAGAATATTGATGTGATACATCACTTTTTGAGAGATCATTATCAAAATGGTGATATAACACTAGAGTTTATTGGTGCTAAACATTAGTTTGCTGACATATTAACTATGCCATTAAACTATGAATGAATGAACTAAATAAAACATGAATTAGGTATGATTAATTTGTGAGGACCTTATATTGATAATACTTTGTTTAAACCAAGTTTAGTTGTCACACTTTTATGATAAATAGACTGGTGATGTCTCACTAACAATTTCATGTTGACACCAACAGTATCTCACGGAGAATGTCATGCTGACACTGACGCTTTTTCATGACAACATCGATAGTGTCATGCTGACACTAACGCAGGGCACACACCAATAGAACATGTTGTCTGCATCTATTTTATTTTTAATCAAAATTATTTTTTTTATTTCATTGAACCTGGTTTACACATTTACAATCTTTAATCCCTAAATGATAAATTTGAGTTGACCCACTCTATTCCTTATCCTCATACTTTAACCCTTATACTCCTGGAATTTCTCTCTACCCTCATACTTTTCACCTTCCAACCTTCAACTGAACCATCAAAAATGGTGATAGTGAAGTGCGTCTTTAAATGAAGATCTAGAGATGAGTCATAATATACTAAGAAGCATAAGGGATAATCTAGTACGTCTAATCCTCTCAATCTGGGACTTCAAAACCATGTGGTAAAACAATAGAATGAAATTTTCACAAAATGACAATTAGAGAGTAAAGGTTGGATGGACTAGTTTCCAAATAATAAAAGTCCATTATATCCTAAGCATGTGCATGAGTTCTATATAAATTCTGAATTTCTCTTAGGAGGAAGTGAGGTATATTGGATCAAATATGTAGTTGAAGTAAAAATAATTTTATTTTCTTCTAAGAATTGGGAATAATGCCTAAAGGTTCCACATAAAGGAATATTTGATGACTATTAGGGAAGTAGTCCACCTGAAAGTGACATCTTTTTCTATGAGACAGTGTTGAAGGAGATGAATAGAAATGAAGATCACAAAAGACCAATAGCTACAGAGTTTGATGTTAAGAGTATATTTTTGTTTAAGTTCATTCAACACTGGATTTTTCCTAGGAAAGGGGAATTTTATCTTTGAAGTATCAAGATGTATACTTGTTATATTTGATGAAGAAAGGGACCAAGGTTGATCTATGAAGATACATGATTATTCACATCAGTGAGATGGTAAATCCCTACTGTAAAACAAATTCCTTGTTCTATCCAAGGATGATTTCTGCCATGTTAAAGGAGAAATTATGTGTTCATGAAGATAAGGATAATGTATCTACTTGTAGTGTAATCTATTTGAATAAGTAAATTTTTAAAAAAAATTAAGATTCATTAGAATCCTTAGAATAGGGAATGGGTTGTATATGAGGAGAAACCTTATGAATAATTTAATCATATTGATAATCTATCTAGGCCAAGATATATAGTTGATCTTGTTCTAGGACCATATGAAGAAGTTGAATATTCTGATGATGAGTATGAAGAAGAGGCAATTGGACCTCCTATAGTAGAAGAATATCTTATAGATAATAGGATTGACCCATACATTTCTAAAATCCCAAGGAGAATGGCCTTTGGGCCACCCAATACACATCATCCTCTACCATCAAAAGAACCAATTTTAGGTGATGATGAAGAAACTAAAAAATCTTTTAGTGATGGGTATGAGAGTATATCCAGTGGTTCTGAATATGAATCTAGAGGAGAAGAAGAAGTAGATAGAGAATAAGAGGAAAGTGGTAGTAGTTCTGGCAATGAGGAATATGAAGATGATAAGAATGTTGAAAGAAGTGGAAGTGAAGGAGATGAATCTGAACATAAAAATGATAGAGAGGATGAAATAAATGGGAGTGATAGTGATTTGGATCATCCTGGTTATGATCAATATTATACTATAGAGATGATTGGTACTATGAATCAGGAACCCATTATAGACCCTCCTAGTTCTTCAGTATTTGATAATGCAGAAGAGGTAGTGGTTGAAGTTCAAAGATAAGCACACGCTCAAATAATACCAGTACCTAAGTTGGTTTATTCTATAAGAAGATCTCAATCTTAGGGGAAGAAAAAATTAATAGGAGATCCAGTTAAGGGAGAGTTTAAGAGATAAGACCTCAAGTTGAGGGGTATCCTCAAACTGGAAGACTTACAGTTAACGCACTCACTCTTTTGGAAGACTCTATGTTGTCTAAATGGAAAATTCATCTTGGATATGTTGTCCTTGGATTAGAATATTTTGATTTTGATGCTAAAGTTGATAGATTAGTTCCAATGAGACCAGTGGTGGAGGAGCTTGTATAGTCTGAGACACTTTCTGTAGGTGCATCTGCTTCTGCTCCAACACCATAAGTAGTTCAAATTCCAGGTGACTATGTCACTAGAGAAGATTTGGACAGTTTCAAGGAAAAACTTTTCTCCTCCATTAGGAATCTTTCTTTTCCTATTCCCATGTTAAGATTGAGTGAAAGTGATGAAAATATTGTCTCTGGCACTGATATTTCTCAAGTGGAACCCAGACTGATTGCACTCATTGAAGATATTGTGACAGATAATTAGAAGCTGAGAAATGAGTTAACTGTATTGGTTTCCACTATCAACAATTTGACCTCTGAGTATTGGGAATCCATGGACAGAATCATGAAAGGACTTTAGGATATTATTTCCCACTTTCAAGTTCATTATTTTACCCAATTGGTATAGGATGTTAGAGACATTGTACAAGAGGAGTATAGCTAAGCATATCCTGTATCTCACTCACCAGATATTGAGGAAGTGAGGAATGTGATTACAGAAGAGTTTCCAGCTCTGTTGGGTGGAACATATCAAGAGACACTTTCAAAGCTTATGAAAAATATTGACCATATTCATGATATGTTTAGGATCTACTCTGAGAGTGTTGAAACTTCAAACGATCATATCATATAGAAAGTGGACTATTACTTCAAGAGGATTTATACTAAAAAATAGTTGATAGGTCACCTTAAATAGTTGGGGGATAATCTCATGTTTCTTCTAGTTAGTCATGTATTTATGGAACAAGTTAGGCAGATAAATGACTCCACACATACTTTTGAAAGGTTTATGGAGAATAAGGACAATTTTGGGAAGTCCGTGGAATATGGCGGTGAGATTATCAAAGATTTAATTAATCTCCTGAATCCATATCTTTATGTTCAGAGTGAAGCCATAGTGGTTCTAGATGCAACACATATTAGACCGCCTTTGACCAATTCTTCCTCTCTTGGTACCTCTTTTCCACCTCAGCCTCAGTCCATGTCTTTTGCTCAGGCTCTGAGCCAGATCAGACCGATTATCACAGAGTAGACCCTACCTTTTTCCTCCTCCCGACCTAGCCTTGAACTTTCTTTTCCTAAAGGATTGTCGCTTCCTTCACTTCAAATTCACTCTGATCCTTCTGATAAATGAAAGGAAAAACTAGATCCCAAGGAGTAGTTTGGATCACTTTTTGATAGGTCTTCTTTATTATCCTTTTGTTGTACTCCACTGATCTATACTATACATTCATTATGAAGTTAAATGATATTTCATTTTCCTTATTTCTGTTATGCCTATTTCCTTATTTTATTTTATTCTTTAATATCTTTACTCTTTTTGATAATCCCAAAAGGGGAAAAAATACAAGTCATTATTCCGTTTTACCTCTAATTATGTATGAACATTATCAATAATTTATATGGAAATATAAAATGGTAGATAACAAGTAGAATGACTATATTATTCATCAAATGATTGTAGTTTATAATTCCATGATTTGTGATCATCAAAAAGGGGGATATTGTTATCACCTCTCTAGTTTTAATGGTTTTAATAATCACAAATCATATTAAATCATGTACAATAACTTCAATTATGTTTATTTAAGTTTAAATAAGTTTAATTATGATTATATATGATCAACTATGTATTTAACACATTATGAGTATATTCATGTTATAAGATGGTTAAAACAAGAAAAATTTCCTAAGTATGAGTCACTAACACTGATAGAACAAGTGTGACACCGATAACGCAAACTGACTCACCGATACTGACATAAATAATGTCTCACTAACAATATAAACTGACTCATTGATATATGACTAACTGACAGTACTGGTAAGACACTAATAGAAGGAATGGCTCACCGATAGAACAAAATGAGTAACCAATGCATTGAAGTCCCTAAAACATTGAGTCACTGATGCATGGAGATAGAAACAAAATGAATCGCTGATAGAATTAGTCACTCATACCAACAGGAGGACTAACAGATATAAGGAGTCCCTGACAGAATGACTCACCGATAGGGGAGTCACGGACCAATTATTTATATTTCATTTTATTTAAAATTATCTATAATGATAATATTTGAGTGTTTTAATTCTACTAATTAAATAAATAATTTTTTTGACAAAATTATTGACTATGCCAGTAGCCAGTATGTGGTTTGACGTATATTCATATTCTCCTTATCGGTCAACATAAGACACCTAAAATAATGTGAAATCTTGGTAAATTTTCTTTATAGAATAGGAGAACAATAGAAAAGAACATACAAGAAGAGATACTAGACCAAGAAGAATAAAAAATGAAGAACTATCATTCCATATTACTGTGAACTAAAGGAGGATTATTGTGCATCAAATCTTCAATCATCCTTGCAGAAAAAACACTAAGAAGGATAATCCCATCTTCCTAGAAACCAAAACCTAGAGCTCTAGCCACACTTTTTTCAGTGTTTGTTTCTAGAAGAGGAATAAATCTTAACATCCTTTATATCTAAAGAGTACAGAGCTTCATTTCAAAACACTCATAGAATTTTAAACTCTATCTCTTTATTTCCTTCTCTAATGTGTACATTTTTTTATTACATTCTGATTAGTGTGTACATCTATCTATTAATCACACACTGTCTCTTTCACTAAATTGGAGGATATAATATATCCTCCCACTAACATTCTCTTACACCATATTATTCCCATAAATAATTGTCTAAGAGGTCTATATGTGAATTGGTTGTAATCAGTTTCCCACATAGAACAGTGGTAGCAGTCTATCTTGCCCTAGATAGCTTTGTATGCTGTTGTAAAACCTAGATCCACGGTGTGGATCAAAGTTTATAAATTTAAACTGCTTAGTTCCAGGTGATCACCAAGTGGAGAGTATTATGTCTCAGCTTGAGACTAAACCTCTTGTTTTATTCTACTATGCTTTTCAAATTTAGTTTACTTTGTTTTCACTCATATTTCAGTAAACTAATTTTAACATTGATAGTTGATCTTGGATATTATTTATAAATATTTTGTTTTATTAAATTGGTTTCAAAAGTTATTTTAATCTTTTTAGTTGATATAACTAAGAATTAATCTATCTATTGAGAAATTAATTGAAATTTCAAACTATTATAAATTTACTACTTTAATTAACTGGCATGTCTTGTTTTTAAATTGTGTGATTCTTTCAAATAAAGTTTCTAACAGAAATTTTTATAGGAACTAAATTTACCCCCTCTTAAGTATCCTACTCCAACCAATAGACACAATAAAGTACTGAGGGAAAAAGTTTAAGAATAAGAGTTTTTAAATTGATTACCCTACAGATTCCAACTAAGTGTTAAGATCCAAGGACATTTTCTATCCCTTGTACCATTGGTTTTATAAATTTTAAATATTATTTTTGTGGTCTATGTGACTCAATAAATGTAATGCATTTTTTATTATTTAGTTCTTTACATATGATAAAACTTAGTTCCATAAGATTGGTGGTTCAAATTTCAAATAAGTACACTACTTTTCTAGTAGGAGTCTTGGAATATGTGCTTATCATGGTCCAAAAGCAAATAATTCTAGCTAACATTTACAAGGTACACATGGAGGATAATAAGATACAAACATAATCACCCATCATCCTAAGTAAACCCTTCTTCAAGATAGTAAAGGCCACCATCAATGTATATGAAGTAACTCTCACCATGGAGTTTGGTAAGAACACTATCCACTTCAACATCTTTGACTATATGAAGTTCCCTTAAGAGGATCATTCACTTATTACACTATCATGCATTAAGGAGGATGATCCTATTGAATAACTTGGTATGTCACATGAAATTTTAGCTTTATGAAAGAAATTAATTCTTGAAATTTATTTGAACGGTGATGTTACGAAATCTGTAAATTGTGTCTAAAATTTGTTAGAAGAGGTAACCTCTGAATTCCTTAATGTATTTGATTATTTTTTTTCATGATGAGGATGTTAATATATTATCTTGTGTGTAGGCAGTTCAAACTTCAGAGGTAATGTAATGAACTAATGTTTTATTAATGTAATTACCTTCTTATAATTATTTATTATATTATAATCACATAAGATTATATATAGAACACAATACAAACATTATAAATGAATAATGAGTGAAATAAATGGTATCTCAATATGTTAAGGAAAATATACCAATTAAATAATAACATAACCTTTGGAATAGTAATGTAACCCTTATGAATAGTAAATCATCCAATACTATAGCACGCTTTCCAATGAAAGTATAAATAAAATTTATCTATCTTATAAGTGAAAATATGATATAATTTTAACAAATTAAATAGAAAAAAATATTTTAAAAATTATTAATTAAGTGTTGGTATTTTTGTAAGTCAGGTATAATTAATTAAATTTTTGTGATTAATTTAATAAATTAAAATAAATTTTATTTTCATAAAATTATGTCATTAAATAATATTTTTATGATTATAAGATAATTTTATGAGACCTTAATTAATTTTTCAAAGTGTTAGAAAATCAGTTTTATATTTAAAATCTGTATTTTTCAAGTAAATTATGGTTTTAATTAAAAATTATATTTCTCAAATTTATAAAATTATTTTCATAAAATTTATTTCATTTTTGGATTCTACATGTTGAAAAATGGTATGGGTGAATTTTTGGGATTTTTCTAAAATACTTGAATTTTTTGTGAATAGTAAAATATGGTAATTTATAGTATATATACATTATAAGTTAAATAAACTATTCATTGATTCGTGGTTGATTTGAGAACCTTTGGTTCAAAACCACATTATCTAATTAATTTACAATCATCACTATTTCTTTTCTTGAGAAAAATAATAAACTAATGAATTCAATATTGATAAAACTCCCCTCTCCTCCACTATAAAAACAACCCCTCACCGCCTCTTCTCATCACACCTCTCAAGGCTTGTTAATTTTCTAAATTTTGTTCAAATATCTTCTTAATCCCATCCCCCACATCTATAATTCCTTGGTCTTCTCAAAATACCAAAATCCATTCCCTAAAGAGGCCCTCAAGTAAGATAAATTCAAGAGGTAAATTACTCTTTTCATTTCTTTTATTTTCTTTTCAAGTTCCTTTGTCTTATTTTCTATACTCACCTATACAAATCCAAATGGTATGATAAATCCATTGCCTTAATTTTACTTTAATTTTTTTATGTTAATTTAATAATTCATCATCATCTCTACTTTCCCTTCCTTTTATACTAGAAATGGAATCACCATCCGAGATGTGTTAATTTATCACATTCAAGGAAGGTGGGTTTTTAATTTCTATTATTGTTTTCAAGGATGGTCATGAAACCATTTTTATGGTTGAAACATATTATAACCTATGTGTTATAACTTATTTAATGTTCTGGAATCATCATACACACTTGATGTAAAAAAAATAAATCAAAACAATCCCATAGTGAGTAAAACCGCTGAAAATAATCCAAGTGATTATAATTAAAGTTTTATCTCATGATTCATCCTCACCCAAAATAACCAAAGAACTTATATTATCATTTAACCCTATTTATTATCATTAATAACATACAAACTCAATTATAGAAAACCATCCTCGTCTTACATGATTATCCATACATGTATAAAAGTAAAATTATCATGAAAACCAAGGAAACAAACGCTTCCAAACAATGAAATTGAACCTCTTAACCCATAAAAAAGGTATGAATGAACACAATAAGGTTATAATAAATCGATTTAACGTATAATATGTTATGGAATTATTAATTAATTTATATAATTTTATTATCCATGACATTAATATCATGTGAGGAAACACCTTCAAACATAACATAAGGGATTCTACCCAAACCTCCATTATTCCTTCGGGTTGCTCTATATTTAGTTTTACCCAAATGAAGTTATCTTTTATTTTTATTTACATAATATAAATACTTTTTATATGTTCTTAACTCATGTATCAATATCCATTTATTATTCTCTTTTTGGGATATAAATTTGTTTAAATGGTTACCTTCTCAATTCTTCTCGACAAGCAAACTCGTTTTAAGGGAACTTTCTGAATTCTTACCCAATTTCAAGTGCGCTCTATCATATATTTTAAGACACCATTTTTTTTTATAAAATCATTATTCTTATTATGAAAAAATTATTGGTTAATTTCTGGTTTTATATTAAATATTATTCCCTTTTCTATTTTAAATGGTCTTTAGTATTTTCCTTAAAACCGCAATAAAATGTTTTAATGCTAAATTTTCTTATATATCATTTTTACATGTTATGAATTTTTTTTGACATTACTTAACAATATATATGAATATTTTTCCTTACTAATTTCCATGTATGTTTTAATTATTTTCTTTCATGGACACTTGTTTGATACTCTCATTTATTATGCTTTATGACATGATTATGATACCAATTTCTTTTCATGGGTACCCTTACGTTTAGGTATGATTGATTATGTATGATTATTTATGTGAAAAACATATTTATGAGCATGTTATGATGGGTGAAGGTAGATATAACTCCAATTAATTTTGTAAAGTTTAGTCTCATGATACGTTATGTGCAACGGTTTTGGCAGTTAGCCTTGACTCTTGCTCCATGTGCAACAGTCATAGTGTTTAACCTTGAATCATGATAATATATATGCAAAGATCCTTGAATCTTTATAATTTCATGTTTTATATTGCTTACACATTAATATTATTCTATTATTATATGATCCCATGTTTTAAATGTTATGATTCCTTATGTTTAATCATGTACCATGCCTCTTTATATCATTATGTTATGCCTTCTAACCCATGTGATAACCTTTATTCTTATGTTTATTCTCTTACTGAGCTTTTATGTCATCCTTTTTTTCATGTTTTCCCAATTTTATACTATTATGATGTAAGGGATCAAAGGAATTTAGGAAATTTTTATGAATATTAAATAAAGAAATGTTTTATTTAGTGCAATGTTTTCAGTTTTATGTACCTAGTCTTCCAAGACACTAGACTATGTGATCATTGTCATGTTATTTGATGTTTAAATACATTTAAAACCATTTAATTATATGTGTAAAATTTTAGGGTCTCTATAGGTAAGTAACCAAAGTTTTATTTCATCTTTAGAACATCCCCCAAATCAGGAATTGAAACCTTTACCCAATGACCTTAAGTATGTGTACCTATAGAAATGAGAAAAGTTTCTAAAAATCATTGCTAAAAAACTATCCTCAAATTAAGGATAATGTTTAATTAGAATTTTAAGGGAAAATGTGAAAATTATAGGTTGTATTTAAAGAGAAATACCTATAATAAATCAAAAAAAAGCAAACACATAATTCTTTTTGAAAAAAATTTAAAACCAATTATATTACCCTAAATAAAGAATAAAAATAGTGAATTGATCCCTATTAGAATTCATAATAGCTGGAGAGTGTGTATAGATTATAGTAAGTTGAATGAGGTCACTTGAAATGATTATTTACCCATTCCCTTTATTCACTATATGTAGGAATGATTCGTTGGAAAGACTCACTATTATTTATTAGATGTACTTTCATGTTACTTCTAGGATTCCATTGCACCTAAGGATCAAGATAAGATAAAATTTTCATGACACTATAGAACCTTTTTATATAGAAGGATGCAATTTGGATTGTGTGATGAACTAGGTTCATTCTAGGTATTCATGTTAATTATTTTTCTTAACATATTAAAGACTATATAGAGGTATTTTTGGATGACTTCACTATTTTGTAAAATCATTTGATCATTATTTGAAAAATTTGGACAAAATTTTGAAACCTTTATTGAATAAAACCATATTTTAAATTTTGAAAAGAATTATTTTTTGGTGGAAAGAGGTATAATCCTTGGGTGTGTTATTTCATAAAAGTATATTGAGGTGTATAAGCTTAAAATTGAAGTGATAAATTTATTTCCATATCCAAACTATGTGAAACATGTTTGATATTTTATAAGGAATAAAGGATTCTATAGGGGATTCATCAGGTAATTTCGTAATATTTCTCGCCCACTCTATAGATTACTCTTGAAATATACTGACTTTATTTTTTAGGATGACTATAGAGATTCCTTTAATGAACTTATGAGTAATTTTATCACCCTGTTATTGATAAAACCACCCAACTAGGAGAAAAAATTTGAACAAATTTGTAATTATTACAGCCATACTACTATATTAGTTTTTTTCCAAAGGTTTAAAGTAAGACCTCAATTAATTTAATATACTTCAAGAATATCGAATACTCCTTATAAACATTAAACAACCACTATAAATAATTCATATCATTTTTTTCTTTGGAAAGTTTCACATCATACTTTCTTAGAACTAAGGTAACTATTTTTTTCTAATCATATAGCCCTTATATATCTAATAAATAAATAAGAAACTAAACCAAGGATTGTTATATAGATATTATTGCTTCAAGAGTTTAATTTGGAGATCATAGATAATATGGGATCTGAGAACCATGTGACCAACCATCTAAGAAAACTTCCTAATATAACAGAAGTGGAAAAACTAGATAATTATCCATTAAATGAATTATTTTTAGGATAGAAGTTATATTTTATTGAAATAGAGATTCCATAGTATGAAGATATGGTAAACACCTTGGTAGCTTCACAAGTCCCTTCTCACTAGAACTCATCAAAAGTTATTAAGCTCAAATTTAAATCAAAATTTTATATTTAGGAAGATCCATATATGTGCAAATTATTTAATGTTCTTATGACAAGAATTTTTTTCCTAAAATTGAGATATAATGAGTTCCTGAATTTTTTCATACTATAGATTGTAGAGGCCAATTTGGACCTCAAAGTACTGATAGAA
Organism: Viscum album; assembly: GCA_963277665.1. NCBI lineage: Eukaryota > Viridiplantae > Streptophyta > Magnoliopsida > Santalales > Viscaceae > Viscum > Viscum album. Next base: position 273,338,138 of record OY728142.1, on the reverse strand, counting down.
AAGTTTTAAAATCAGGTTATCCCATATTGTTTAAGGATGCCAATGATTTTTGAAAAAATATGGGAGCAATGTTGGTTTGTTGGAAAAAAATATCCAAGAGGTAATATATTCCTCAAAAAATAATAATACTTTGTGAAATATTTATATTTTGGGGCAAAGACTTAATGGGACCTTTTGTAATTTCTTTTGGGACCTCTTATATATTATTTTCAATGGACTATGTTTCAAAATAGGTGTAATCTAAATACATAAAAATGGTGTTTCTATTGTTGTGTAGGCTTTTATTAGGGATAACATTTTTGTAGGTTTTGAGTTTTAAGAGAAATCGTTAGAAATAAAGGGACTCATTTATATAATAAGGACATGAATAATTTGATGGGGAAGTATGTCATGTATCAAAAAACAACCTCACCCTACCACCCACAAACTAATGAACAAGTATAAGTCTCAAAGAGATAAATTAAGGGAATCCTAGAGAAAACTTCCATGACAAATAGAAAATATTGGATCCAAAGGTTAGAAGTAACTTTATTGGATTATATTACAACTTAAAAAACTTCCATTTGAATGTGTCCATACTAGTTGATTTATGGGAATCTTTCTCACTTACCTTTAGTTCTAGAACACAAGGCTTGATAGGTAGTTTGGGAGATTAATCTAAATTTATAAACAGCCAGTAAGGAAAGAAGATTTCAGTTGAAAGATCTTAAAGAGAACAAAATGTAGTTCTTTATGAATTCAAGGATTCACAAGGAAATAAAAATAGTGGCCCATGAAACGTTACTTTACAATTAAAGACTCAAACTAATGCTAGGTAAACTTAATTATAGATTTGAAATACCTTTTATAGTCACTAATTTATAACCTTTTTTTTTATGTAGATCATTACAGAATATTATAAGAACCCATTTACTCTTAATTGAATCATAAGGAAGAAATATCATGAGAACCGACCATTAGAACCAGTGGAAGAGATCACACTCCTCCAACCTATATACCAATAATAAACTGTCATATTTTACCTTTCATTAACACTTAATTAACATATTTATTTTTAAATAAAATTTATTTTATCAACTAAATCTACTAAAATTAATTAAGGACACTTTATCATTAAATTGTGGGGAGGGAAGCTTTTTAGTTTATTATTTTCAAATTTTGGTTTCTATTTTTCAAATTTTTATGTCTATTTTAATTTTTTTGTTTATTTATTTTCCAATTTAGTGTGTTTTAAAACCTTTTAAACTAAATCTAAAGACCCTTATAAATTTTAAACTTATTCAAATGATGAGAAACTAATTTGAATCATTTGATCAACTTGGATTAATATTGAAAAAAACTTAGTTCTAAATTCAAAATACATGAAATTTATAAAAATAAAAATATTATATGAATCGCATTCCATGAAATAACTCTCTGTATTTAAATCACTTATCTTAGAGGATTTTTAACCCATTTCAACATCTTATTCATAATTCCCTCATTTATTTAGAGAACCAAGACATGCTTGAATTACTAAAACGTATTCAGTAATCTATTTAAAACCTTAGATAATTTAGGACCTTATGTTATACATGATTGATACCTTCTTTTCATTTTAAAATACCTTTTTATGATGGACTTTTATTTAAGTCCTAAATTTAAGATTAAAAATTTTATCCTATAGCATCCATGAATTATCTTAATAAGAATCCACATTACAATCTTGAAATATCTATCTTCTAAGATCTAGAAGTTAATGCATGAATCATAGTAGAAATAATGTTTGGGGTAAGGAGATGGATGATCTGAAATTTTATTACATAATAATGAAATATTATACTTATAATATCATTTAGAATATCTTATTGCGAAATTTTAAATATATTTGGAAAAAGGCCCAATAAATCATCAAGTTGAAAGAAATAGAAGAGCAACATATTTTAAAAATGGGTTAAGGAATTTCACATGGCTGGTCAAAAATCTAATATACCTATGTTTCTTTAATTTTAAATCTAATTAGTAAAAAATAAAATAGAGAGAGAGAAAAAAAAATCAAATATGCTGATGGAAATAGAGAGAAGTGGTGTTTACTACCACTATAGAACGAAAAGTGTCAACTAACCTTTCCAAGTTCAAAGGTATGGTGCTGATTAATGCAAGAGAAAGTGAGTTAGGATTCCATTATATAAGTAAACTATAAAACATTTATTATGATTTAAAATAGAGCCAAGCCTCTTATTCTTCCTTATATTATTCACATAATAAAACCCCCCAATCCTTCATCCACAGAAAAAACTTAAAAATTCCTCATGATAAGAATAAATAATTAACTCAGTAGGTATATATTTATAAATTAATCAAACCTATGGTGACAGTTTCATGATCATGGTATGATAAAACTTTTCTTTAAATTCATACTTGATTGTTGAGTGAAATAATTCCAGTAAGGTGGGTATAAATGAGAATGTAAGGAAAAAATAGGTGTAAATGAATTGAATCTACTTCATGAAAAAATTATAATAGTTCAAATTAAAAAGTCATGATAAAATGAGTAACATAGTTTTGGTAAGTGAATTAACATTGTATAGTGTTTTTGAATTTTATATGGGTAATACTTTTGAAGACTGGTTATCTAAGAGTTTAAGGATTAAATGTGGGTGAGTAGATAGGTTCAATAAATTCAATACATATTGTTAATATTAAATTCATTTTATTCCCTAACATTTATTAATTTAGTGAGTTCTATAGAGTTTTGGAATTAATGTTTCATTCATTATAATTTTTGAATATCTATTTAAATGTTAAAATTGTGCTTTTAATAAATTTATTTAATTTAGAGAATAAATGGATATCAGCCTATTAATTCCATATTATTATAATTTTTTGAATGGAAATGATCTTGGTTGCATATGAGAGTGAAATTTCGATAACTCTTTGAGATGTCATAATATTTTGGTGGCCAATGAAGAAGAAATGTCTAAGTGTTTTAATCCGTAATACTTTTTTGAAAGTTCATAGGGGTTTTTTAAGATTTAGTAAGACTTATATATATTTAATAAGACTTATATTATGCTTTTATTGCTTATAATAAGTTTTTAAGACTTTGATACTAAGTTCATAATACGTATTTTGAAACCATAATACTTATAAATACTTATGGAAATATTATTACTAGCCCAGAATTGGTAAAGGTTGGGAACCATCCCTGTGTTCATAATAATTTTTTTGCGCTTTATAAGACTTATTAGGGTAATTCATAATTCTACTCAAGTGATCTTTATAAGTTTCATGCCTTTTAAAAATTTAGTAGGAGGAGTAGGGTTCAAGGATAAGTTCATTATAATCAATTTTTCTTCAAGTCGAAGCTCTATATTACCATATCAGCATTTAATAATCTCATTCATAGGTGTCCTTTTGGATTTTAATGAATATGATCAATCATAATATATTATTGAAAATTCTGTAAAAATAAAAAAAGATGTGGATTTTATGGAATACTAGACCAATTATTTTAAATTAGATTTCAAGGAAGAATGAAATAATTAAAAATTCAGGGAAGTAAGGATCTCAGAAGATTTGAGAAACTGAGGAAGGAGGAAAAGAATAATCTATAAGAAGAGAGGAAGGTGTGGGACTTAGGAGCTCTCTCACCCTCTCTTCAAGGTCTATGATGTGTTACTGATATTTTCATGTTTTATGATTTATTTTCCATATTATTATTTGATATAATTTAAAATTTTCCATTTTCAGCATTATTATCCCTCACATAGAGGGTGGAAAACATTGATTGATCAGGGAATGGAAGAAAATACATGTTTAATGATTGAGTTTTATATTTCAATGCAGAAGATATATTTATTCTATTAATTGATTTTAGTATTCAGTGGTAGTATATATCTTCAAATATGATTGTGTTTAATTTATTTCTATTCATTGTATGATTCCTTTTGTCATATATTATTTGTATCCCTCTACTCGATTTAGTCTATATATGATGGAATAGACTAAGATATGTTTTTAAGTGATTGGAGATTGTTACCATGTGTGTGAAGGTAGTGAAACACTATCGGGTGGCTTAGGAATCACAAAACCTAATTGGTTATTGCCTAACTAAACTATGAGTGGAATACTAGATCACTTTATACAAATAATATGGAGGATAAACCAAGAAGATATTTATGTTTAGTTAATCCTCACCACAACCATTCAATTGAGGGTGAGAGGTGAAACAATTTTGGAACCTCTCATTCATTAATTAACAAGAACAAGATTCAATTTTTTGAAGACTATGATATCATTATAATTAGATAACCAACCCCAAACCCATCATTTTCCATAAACTTAAATTCAATCACTTTATTTCATTTGTTTTATTTTGTTTTCAGAATTAACCAATCAAATCACACCTTTTATATCTAAAAAGTGACAAGTGTTTTTGAACACCGATATCTCAATAAAACCCGAGGTTTCTAATATACTTCAAATTCACCATGGATTTAAATAGTTTTCTTTTTACCCTATGAAAAGTGTGTCCATCAACCCATTTTATATGGGAGGAGGGAGCTCTGGACCCACTTCAAGTCTGTTCAATCTGGCCCTTTGTCGTGGTTCGTGGGAGGTGATTTCAACACTGTTGTTGATGTCTCAGAGAAGCAAGGAGGAAGGGGAGGTAATATGGATGGCATGATGGATTTCAATGAGTTCTTGCTGCATACGGGCCTGTTGTATTTAGGATTCGGAGGGACGAAGTTTACGTGGTGTAATAACCGTAAAGGCCAGAACCGAATATGGAGTCGGCTGGACAGGTGGCTTACCAACTTGCATGGGCTGGATATTTTCTCAAAAACCTCAGTTACACACCATCCACGTATTCTATCAGATCACGCTCCACTATTCCTAGAAATTAAACATGAAGCTATTGTTGGCAAGGGTTTTCATTACTTGTGTTAATGGCATAAAGACACTAGTTTCATGCAGATTGTGAGGATTTCTTGGTTGGAGGAAGAGGGGGAGGGATCTTGGGGAGGGCTGGTTAATCGCCTCAGAAGGATCAAACAGAGAATTAGACAGTGGCTGGTGGAGCAACTGGACTTGCATAATGAGGTGACCAGCTTACAGGATGAGGCCGTCAGGCTAGAGGAGTCTCTTCAGGTTTCATGGGATGAGGATATTTTTGCTATCCTTTGTGATAAAAACGTGGTTCTGGCTGAGAAACTATTAGAGATGGAGAGGGTCTTCATGAAACGGTCCTGAGTGAGGTGGCTTAGGGAGGGAGATCGCAACAACGCTTTCTTTCAAGCATGTATCAAAGAGATGAGAAACATGAAGATTAATATTAAAGGGGAGGGTGGAGCTTTTACTTCAGACGTGACGGTGGCTGGAAAATTTTCTTTAAAACACTTCGAGGGTTTGTGGGCGGGGTAGAATACTTCTGGTTTCCACAGAGAGTCCTTGGAGGGCTCTAGCCTTTTGGAGTGTTTACCTTTGATGATAACTCAAACTGAGAATGAGTGCATGTCCACTATTCCTCAGGAGATGAATATTAGAGAGGCTCTGGGAAGCATGTTGAATGAGAGTGCACCTAGGCCTAATGGCTTCCCGGATTTGTTCTACAGTGCTGCTTGGGAGTACGTGGGGCCGTGTGTGGTGGAGGCTATCCGAGATTTCTTTAGGGGGCTCCCTTGAGTATAGGGATATATGCTTCAAGGGTGGTGCTTGTGCCAAAGACCAAAGACCCCTCTCTTATCAGCCACTTCAGACTGATTTGCCTGTGTAATGTCCCATACAAAATTCTGGAAACTGTTATTGGCAGGAGATTAGCCAACATTATACCCAAGATAATTTCTGAAGAACAACACGGTTTTATCCAAGGGAGGATTATACAAGGGGCAGTGGGGATTTCAAGTGAGTTTGTTCATGATCTGAAAAAATAAACAGTTGGTTCTAATATTATTTGGCAAGTGGACATGAATAAAGCTTATGATAATCTGGAGTGGAGCTTCATTTTATGGGTCATGAGGGGTTTTGGGTTCCAGGAGCGGTTTTGTGATCTTTGTTTCCAGTGCTTTGCTTCACCATGGATTTCTATTTTCCTTATTGGGAGATGCTTTGGTTTCTTCAAATCCGTGAGGGGAGTTAGACAGGGGGACCCGCTCTCTCCTATCATCTTTGTTCTCACACAAGATGCTTTATCTAGAAACCTGAAGAAGAGCATGACAGAGGGAAGTTTTAGGCCTTTTCATGGTAGAAGGAATTCAGAGAGTATATCTCACCTGATGTTCGCCGATGATATCTTGTTATTTCTGAATGGCGGGAGAAGATCTTTGAAATCTCTTAAGGGTATTATGACTGAGTATGGGAAACTGAGTGGGAAGTCGATCAACCAGTCGAAGAGTCACCTGTTTATATCCAACAAATGCTCGGGAGGAAGGTGCAGGATTATACAGGAGGTCCTTGGTTGTGGGCAGAGGCAACTACCTATTCTTTATCTAGGAGTTCCTATTTCGAGTGGAAGGATCATGAAGAATCATTTCAATGGGATTGTGGATCGTATCTTGGGAATGGTTTTCAACTGGAAGAACAAGATGCTTTCCTTTGGGGGTAGGATCATGCTTATCAATAGGGTTCTTCTGTCTATACCTATGCATGTCTTTGCTATCATAAATCACCTGAAGGGCACGGTGGAGAGGATTGAGCATGTTCTCACGTCTTTCCTCTGGGATGCGAAAAGAGAGGGGAGATGCCACTGGGCCTCTTGGAAGAGATTGGCACGGCCGGTGGAGGAGGTTGGGGTTGGTCTTCGTGATATTCATGAATCTATTCGAGGGCTGCAAGCCAGATTATCTTGGGAGGTGATTGTCGGTAAATCCCTCTGGGAAAAGTTTTTCAGAGCAAGATATGGTCGGCAAGGTGATTTTTGCATGTGCGGTGCGACGGGTCTCGCCAAGTGCATGGTTTCACATCTGGAGGTGCTGCAGGCCCACAACAGATGGGTGATTGGCCGTGGGGAGATCAACTTCTGGGAGGATAAATGGACGGAGGAGAGGATTTGGTATAAGTGATGTCCTCTTACTGACATATCTTTTAGGGAGGAATGCGGGAGGTATGAGTTTATACATGCAAACCTTGACTCATCGCAACTAAACTTCTTTAGCAGTGTTGTTATGAGCAATGAACCGGACAGATGCTGTTTTACAGAATTTGGGTCGGGGCATTTTAATTTGAATGGTTACAGGATAATTGTCTAGAGGAATGTTAACGGGGTGGAAAGAGATGTGATTACTTGGTGTAATGCAATCCCAACGAGAATGAATTTCCTGGTGTGGTGGATCCAAAACTGATCTCTACCCACTGAGGAAAATATTCAGAGAAGAGGGGTCTACATGGAATCGTGTTGCTACTATTTTGAGAGGCCATGCTTGGAATCAACGCCGCATTTTTTTTTCTAGGGGTGATGGGATGCGTTCCTTTGGTCTCAGTTTTCTCAATACAAGTTTCCATATGGGGAGTATCCTTCGGTTCGGGATCATCTGATGACATGGTTCTCTGGTTTTGGTAACAGAATAGGGGAGCGTACAGTAGGTATAATCATTCTGATATCTATATGCTAGACAATTTGGGAAGCACAAAACTAGGTGAGGTTAGGTGGCAGGAGAACTCTGTTAGCTCTACAGGTCCGGATGAGATCTCTCATCGTAGAACTGTCCTCCCTTTTCAAGAATGGAGTGCATGCAGGTATACTAGGAAACCTCATTGAAAGACAGTGTACACAGATCTCGGATAGAGGGCGATGGGTAAGGTGGAAGCCTCTGGCTAATGGGTTGAAACTGAATGTGGATGGCTCATGTTTGGGAGGAATCATAAGGGGTGGTGGTGTTATTCGGGATTGTTGGGGTTCAGTTCATATTGCTTTCAGTGCATATTATGGACCGGGTACTTTTATGGGTGTGGATTTTAGAGCCCTTCTCTCAGGTGTGACTCTTTGCAGAAGGAGAGGACTCCTGGTGACGGAGGTTGAATCTGATTCGGAGGTTCTGGTCAGATCCCTTTAGGGAAAATGTGACATCTCTTGGGATCTGGTGTATATTTATCGAAGGTGAAAAGTGGAGACTAACCAGGGAAGGATGGTCCATCATAGTGTGAGGGAATCCAACTTTTCAGCCGATGCGATGGCTCGTGGGGGTAGTCCAAGGGAGACTTTGATAGTTTATGATAGTCTTAACTCTCTTCCGTTCGAGTGTGTTAATGTTATTCGGAAGGACTCACTTGGCCTTCATTATTTATGTCCTCCTTGACGTGTATCCCCAGTTTTTAATGTTTTCATAATAAAAAATAACTTTTAGACTAGTATCCTTGTGATTCAAAACAAGATATGTTGTCATGAAATAAAGCCTCAATCATAGACATAGTGTATGAAATCCACTTGATGCATCCCCAACACATAACACAACATCTTAACTCTCACCAACATAAACATAGGACACATCACCAATGGTTCCTCAACCCCTAACACATGTTTTGAAGTCCCTCAAACACTCTCTACATTATGACACTCTAATTGTTTGGAATTCAGAACATCACAGCTATGGATATTGTTTTAAGACAACATTAAATTGTTTACATTCCTAGTATTTCACCAGCATCCAAAATAACCCCAATCTTCAATGTATTGTCTACCCACCCACCAAAATTATCTCGATCCCTTGCATTAGATTTTGAACTTTCAAAAACACATCCCCAAGAATCCAACTCATGTTATCTTGATTGAATAATGCTTCTACTCCATTGTTGACTCCAGAATATTCTATAATTCATATATAAGGAAGGATAATCTTGATTTATCCACGATCATTGATGATAAAAAGGTTTATTTGTAATTCATTTAGAATTTTATGGGACCATCAAAGATTCTACGTATCAATTACCTATCCAAACTGGGTAAAGGCTCAATAAACTGGCCACATGTAGGCTGATTCTAGAAATAGAGGAAGGAAGGAATATGGGAACTAAACCCCAATAATATAAATTATGGTGGTAAATAAATCCATGTTTAATAAATATCATTCCCCAAAATTAGGAAAATGAATTGATAAATACAAGTGGAGCCCTTGAGAAATCCTATTCAGGATCTTCAGAATTTATTGCTTTATAAATTTTCAATTTTGAATTCTATTTTGTGAACTGAAATACTATTTATCTAATATCAATTTTATATAGAGCCATCCTTGGTTTTTATTCAAGTTTAAAACCCATGGATATGTTCTTGAATTTTAAATATTTTTATCTTCTCTTTATCTACTTTTATTTTGAGATGCATTAATATATTGTTAAACTAGTTGGATTTGGAGATGGACCTCTTTCCCCTAAACTTTACTCCTATTACCACCCAATTATTTTTTCCTAATTATTCTGTTCATAGTATTCCCCATCATATTATGAATGTGGAAATTGTCGTGGAGAGTGTCCGGGAAATTTTTGGCCATGTATAGTACAGATCTTCCCTTAGTTTGACCTAACTGAGGGGGTGTGATTCATCCATATGTTTCTATATTTTTAGAAGGTATTTTGGAATAATTAATATAAATTTTATATTAGAATATTAAAAAATATATAATTTTCATTTTCTAGTTTAAATAATGAGATCAATGAGAAAATGACCTTATTTCATGATTTTAGAGATAAAAATAATTTTCTAAGTCAAATTAATTAAATGATCTATGCTTAAAAAATATTTCATTGTTTTTATATATAAATAGGTTGATATTATGTATAAGTGGTCATGTGTGTCACTAAATATAGAAATAAAGGTTGTTTGGTGAGATTAACTTGGTTGAGGATGGGTTGTAGATGAATTAACTAGACCTGCATATGATTAGCTTGGGATAGGGTGACATTACATAATATTAATTCATATGGGGAAACACTTCATTAGAATAACTATCTACAAAAATCACTATGTCATAATAACTTGGAAAAATTCATGTTATCTTATATAAACACTTATATACTAGTGCTATGTAGGATTAAATTGATCTCATTATGTAACTGGAGTCACTAGATTAGAATAAACCCAGAAAATGAGTGATTAAGTAATAGTAAACTCCATGAGGAAGGATATTGTGAAATATTAACTTGACAATAATTGAGTTAAGTAAGATTAAATTCATTATATAATTGGATATATAAGGTTTTCTCAGATTCACATAAGAATAAATCCAAGGGTTTTCTATGATGCATATCACCTAAAATGACTGAACCACAGTTTTCATCACTCCCTAAATGTGATCTCAACTTCTCAATCACTTCCTATTACTACCATGATTTGTTTCCTATGATTAAAAAATTGGCAGTGGTGTCCATTATTATTGCTCAATCCATGAACCACTATTCAGGTCGATCACATGAGAATTATTCAACCACACAAACCGGTGTTTTAGAATCACTAAAAATAAATGAATAACCTCTTAAAAGAATAATGAAGGTTGTGATGATAAATTCTCATGCTTCTATTTCATGTGTTATCATCCTAGAAAAATATTATACAATTATTATGGGGTGAAATAATAAACAAATATGGGTTAGTAATCCATTTATATGGAATAATCATGTAGGTTAGCCACTTCCATGTGGTTTTCATCCCATGAATGATGATATATCCCCACTAACTATATATATATATATATAATTATATCCATTGGGTGGGGTTAAACCTTTTTGTATCTAGTAAATGAAGTAGTTTAGGTTGACTATAATTATTTAATTTTTTATAATTTAATCTTCTTATTCCCTATTTTCACTATTTTCTCGTTTCATGCCTCTCAAAGTCCATAAATATAGAAAAATAACCTCAGGATATGTCTTGAGGTAGGTTTAAATAGATCTCTTGAGTCCTCATTCTTTACTTATTTTATGTTTTTAATTAGTTTTTGATGAGGTAATGGGTATTTTGATGGATTTTGTAGAGGTTTACCACTTTATCAAGGTATTTATCACCACCTCATTCCATCCTCAACTCATCCATTTTCCCTCACTTGTATCAGATCATTTCATGTATGATGTAATGATATGGTTCAATAATTAAATAATTTATATTGGGATAAGGTAATGAGTAGTGGCATGTCTATAGTCATGTCATGTTCATCGCTTAACACTATGGAGGAGGTGGGAATTAATATTCTTATAAGGTCTATAAAGGGGAATTAATCCTCAAAATCTAATTTGAGGGTAGTGGTCCTTTAATGGTATTAATTGGATCATAAAAAAAATTAAGAAATTAAAATGGATTATAAAGGGACCATGCGATCCAAACCTAGGACTGGCCTCTTTCGTGCTAACATCTATATAATTTACTTGATTTATATCAATTCTTGCATTCATATAACAAAAACCACTCATTTACATTGCCTATATTTATTAAAAACAATAAAAAAATATATAAATTGGTGAATATAATAGTGATTAATTGGTAAAATTCCTTCATGATACAAACCTAGTTAGACACTAGGATACACTAAAAGTTCTTTATATTTATATTCTCTAAGACCCCATGACAAGCCCTAAGTTAATCTTGGATGGTGTCCAAAATAATCTCAGAATAAATTTATCAATTAAATTCTTGAAATTAATTCATTTAAAATTTAATTATAGTTATTTCATAAACTAAAAAATGTGATTTAATCCCAATTAATAATAAATATTAAGGATTCTAATCAAGAAAAAATTATAAAAATTTATGAAAATTAATATTTTATCAGTGTGTTAAGTATTCATAAACTTGATCAAGGTATGATTCCTACCAATATACTTAAGAAGAGAAAGTATCATCACATTCGATATCTCTATGTGATGCTTATCATAATTGAGGAATATATGAGGTTGAGAGATGAATGATATTGAGTTACACAACTGAGTGAGAATGTATTTTAGTAAAATATTTCAGTAAAAGGATAGTAATACATTCCTATTATATCCCCCAAGGATTTATTTTATTTATTACTAACTTTTCATTGTGTTTCATTCTTTCATGAAAATAAACCCCCCCCCCCCGATAGTTTTTTATTCTTTTATCCTGAATACATGAAAATTCCTAATAAGGTCTGTATAAGTAGTGAGTGATTTACAAGTATTACTTGAGAGACAACCCCAGTTAGACATTGACCTATGATAAGATTACTAAAATTTTTTATTTGATGATTCCATATGAGAGTCCTTAAATAAAACTCATAAATTAAATTTAAATCATATTTTATGTATTTCTAAGTCTCAATATAGTGTATTAAGGGTGTATATTCTGTTAGTTTCTTTAACCTAATCCCAATAATGGCTATAAATAATTATAATACTAATTATAAGGAAATGGATATATTACACATAACATTAAATAATTTTTAACATAAATTTCCATAAACATATTTATAAATATATAGGTTCAATGTCTTTTGTAAATTAAGAACATAATACAACACTTTTAAATGAACTATGTGATCTTTTATTTACCTTTTCATAAATTTCTCCTAAATATAACCCACTACATGGTAAATCTTGGGGATATACATAAAATAATGTGTGATCCATAAATAATAATAAGGGGGAAAATATTATTTTCATGATAATAGATATCATAAGAGTCAAAAATCATGGCATGGAAACATAAAAGAAAAGTATCATAGACCATCACATGAAAGCATGGAATAAGAGACAAAATATCATGAGAATCATAAAATCTGGCACAAAAATAATGCATTTCATCATAAACATGGTCAAAGTATGAGTGTTAAGACATCATAACATTGTGGGTGAGGATAAATACACCCGGTCCATGCATAGCATTGTGTATAAGACTAACGGTATTTTCACCGTGCATGATATTGTAGACAAGAATAACTGCATATGGCCCATGCATAATGATCTCATGAGATATAAATCACTATCCAATCAATCAAGGGGTTGTATAATTTTGGTTCCTCATGTAACATTATAATATTTCAGGAATATTTGTGCCACATAGAAAATAAATCATAAATAAATAATAATCATGAGAAAACCCCATGAGAAGGAAATATGTTACATAATCATTTGTTAAGCTTAATCAAATGATGTATTATACAATTTCCTAATAAATAAATATTATGAAATTATGGAAATTCATAATTGAATGAATAATAATAGGTCATTAAGATATATATAAATTTAATAAAAATCATAATAAAAGGTGAATATGTCGGTATAGAAATGAACCTATTAAACAATGTTTTAAGAAATGGGTGAAGGAACATTAAAGAAGAGAATAGAATAGGGTTTTACTTAAAACTAAAAATTATCTGGAAGAATGTTTCTTAAAATAATGAGTTTTTTATATATCATAGAAGATAAAATACTTTAAAATAGTGATACATGAAAAATTAATAAGAAATAGAAAGGATCCCTAAAATTTAGTTTTCGTTAAAGAAGATATTGGGAAGGGAACCTGAAAAAATTGCATATACTAAGAAAATAAAAAGAAAATAAATTAGGTATATATGGAAGAAATATATATATATAATATAATAATAAGGTGTTAATAAGATAGGGAGATAAAGAGATAGGTAGGGAGCATGACCCAAAATAAAGAGGGTGGGTGAAAGGAACCTCATTTCTTGAGTCCCGAATCATCTTAGTGTATAATGATTAACCTCCTAGATAATAAAATTAAATTTATTAAATACTTTTATTGTAAAATTATTCATATTTATTTCATTTATTTTTATTCTTTTATTCTCATTATAATCACTTTATTTGGACATGATGTTCATGTTGGTCTAAGTAAGATGGAAAGAGGGAAGGAGATTCCTTTTAAAAATCCAAACAAATATAGGGATGAAATTAAAGAAATTGTGATTAATTTAAAAGAGTAAGTGATAAACTAAAATAGTTAAAGAATAATATATGTTAATTAAAAAAGTTATATAAATTTAATATATATTAAAATAAAAATTATAGTCAGAATTAAAATATAAGGAAAGATGATAAAGGATTTTGGCCAATACTCAGAATGAGCGTGTATGTCTCCTCCCCTCAAGAGGCTTGAGAGGGTTTTATTAATACCTTGGATTTAATGCTAGTCAAGATAACTAAAAATAAATAAGATACTTTATTTCCAATGGTGTATTAAATAAACCCAATACAACACTTTATTTTATGTTTAGAAAGAAAGAAACCTAAAAACACACTCACTTTAGTGGTAGTGAGAACCCAAGATGAAAGAAGAATAAGAGGTTTTCTAAATATAAACCCTTAACAAAACACTCTAAATTATATTATCAAGATATAAGTTAAGAATAATATAATTATATATATATGAGAGATTAATCAAGTGAATTTAAATAATAAATCACAAAGAGAGCTCAAATGTGGGAAAATGGGAATCAATATGGTATCTAGTTGTCAAGTGTTGTGTAAAAGACTTATTGGAGGCATATTTATAGCCTATAGAGGTCCTTTTGTGGTATTGAAGTTTTTGGAGGTTAAAAAGACTCATTATAAGTAAAATAAAGTTGGTGGGTCCACCCAAAATGGTTAGTTTCTTTTTTCTAAAAAAACACAAGTTACCTAATGGACTCTACCAGCTAGATTTTTGGTTATTCTATAGAAATTGTGATGGTATACAATTCAGTATCCATGTGCCAACTCACTAGTTGGTTGGTGATCCTTCACTAGGTATTTGGTGGACTTGGCAGGTGCCTGGTGCCATTAGATAGCCCATTGATTGGCTAGTGGTCTTCCTTTGGTTGTCCAGTGCTTCTTTTATTATGGGCGGGTGACCTAGACCCAACTTGTGTATGTACTTATATTACCATTACATATATAAAGTATGATATATACATGTTTTTATCTTACCAAAATAGCATTGATACTTCTCCATCCACTATTTACATAGTAATTTCATTGTATTATTTTTCATATCAATAGGTTATAACAGTTCTCAACTATAACGAGAACTTTGAGATAACATGATAGTAATCTTAAATATATTTAAAATGGTATAGATATATCATAATAATTGTACATGGATGATGTTTAACTATCAGGTTTTTGGGGTTTATAAGAATTGATACTTCTTATCATTAAGTTCTCACTTTGTGATTTTGAGTAGATGAGATGATGAGGATTTAACCACCAATAGGAACACCGCATATTTTAAGTTTATTAGTTGTACTTATCTACAAGAATGTGTATTGGTCTCTTGACTTGAGATCATTACCAATATGTACCATTTGATCCCATAATTTTATGAAAGATGAAAGTCGTAGAATTTATATTATGGTGAGGTATCTTGAACTGGATGTGTCGTTGGTGGTATGACATTGGTTGAATGATTAAGAAAGGATTTTTTACTTCTTGGTTGAGGAAGAGATATCTCGGGGCCAGTTGACTAGGATGATAGTAACTTAATTAAATACATTGTCATGGTAGAAAAAGGAAATTTAATCAAGTGAATTTGTAAAATAATAAAGTAATAAAAGATGATTACATGAAGTGTGTGTCCTTCTTTATGAGATATAACTTGACACATATATTATATTACATGTAATGTGTTCATAGTAAAGGTTGATATTTCTATTATTAAACCTTATCTCGTTAGGGGTATTGATGGGTTTCTAGATTATGATTTTGGTCTATGAATAGAACTCACTATTATCAAGATATGGGCCTACAGGGTCACACACTAAGTGTATTCAAAAGTATGTTATATTCTAGTGAATAGAAGTTTAGGACATGGTGGGCCCCACATCAGGGTTTGACATATGTTTGATAATTAATGATCACCAATAGATAAATAAATTCTTGTTATTCAGGTTTATAATAATAATTATTGAATTAATTTATTCATAGTATTCAAAAAAATCAGTGAATATGAGGAAATATATTTTACATACTAATATTTAATGTTCAAGGTTCATATAATATTTTTGGGATAAGCGATTCAAGTTAGTGACTCTATTTTATCACATAACAAAATTAATATATTATAAGTAATTGATGGAATATAAATAGAATTTATGACATGATTAATAGGTCACAATATGTCATTTATGGATTATTAGTAAGGTTAAACATATTCGATGGATAATAAGGAATCTTTATAAATTTAACCAAGATATATAATTCCTAAGAAGCCCAGATTTAGAGAACTATTCACCCACACCAATTTATAAACTTCTCTCTCTTATCTCCCTCATCTTGGAGTGAGAAGGAGTCCCTTCGAGAACCTAGATCTAATTTTACCTTCACATATTGAAGAAAAGATGCTATGATGATCATTGGGACGTTTAAGGATTTGTTAGTTATTGGCACTAGCACTCAGAATCTAATGATCGATGCTCTAAAAGACTCTTGAAGTTCATTCAGACAATCTTGAGGAACCTAACATCATTTCCTTTAAGAAGTGATCTCCGGTGAAAATAAAAACGCACCAAATTCTTCAAATAAAATGATTTGATAAATTTTATTACTTAATTTTATCCACATGAAAACCTCGGGCAATAACCAGGCATTGTGTATCACCAAGGATGACATCACGACATCAATTTGGAAATAAAAATTTTAAAAATACCATTGATTCATGATTTCTCTATATTTATAGTATTAACTAGTTATATCAAATTTATCTTGTGCTAAATGATACATATTTATAATTATATTTGTAATAATTCAATTAGAGTTCATTGATACAGTCTCAATGCCTCTGACAACGCTTTGATTTGAAGTCAAACGACTGAGTTATGGTCATCTGAAGATCAAATAATTATTTTTGAGTTAAATAAAAATTATAATTTATATTATTGGGATACTATTCAAAATAATAGTAATTCAATTACTATTAATATTAATTGTATCTATGGGTGAAGAAGACTTATCTTATTATTGGGTCTTCCATGACAATATTTTTAAAATATTTAAAAAATTAAGACTATTGTGAAATTTTATGAATAGTACATGTGGGTTACTAATCACGTGAATATTTCATGTGAGTTACTATTCACCTCAATAGAACATCTGGGTTACTATTCACCCATGAGTGAAAATACTTGGAACCCCTTATGAGGGGTTTTAAATACATAGAAAACCCAAAAATTCAAGAAAAAATACAACAAAATATTTAAAAATATTTTGAATTTAATAAAATATTTTTCAAGATCATTAAACAAGATTGTTATGAATTAAAATTAGTTAAAGTTATTTTAATTCATAATTTATTCCCTAAAGTTGAATTGAAAATTTAATTTTATTCTGAAAATTTATTACATGATGATTGATCATAAGCGAGACTGGCCAATGTATGTTTTGGATTTCAATTTATTTATTGTGGTGTGTGTGATGTTTGTAATAATTATTTAATAAATGATGGTTTTTTCATTTTCTCTCACCCCACATTATATTTATAAGGTTATACGTGTCCACATGTTCTTTTCTGTATGTTTATTTCACATTCCGGAGACCCCCTCACCTATTTATAAGTATTTATGTATAATGATGGGGATAAAAGTAGATGTTAACTATGATTATATATGGTCAAATACTATATGGGAGTTAGTTGCATTGGATGGGGAATGCACTGTAACTCAAGTCCATCATGACTTAGTGGATTACCCCTAGGGTATCAATTGATTCATTATATGTTAAATGGATCATATAATGGAAAATTGTCATGATTAGTCTCTTTATTTATTTGTGTGTCATTTATTATTTCCTGAATGTGTTATGTTTACATGATCACATAGAATAATAAATGAGTATTCATGGATAAAATGAATTAATACATGGTGAAAATTTTATATTATGAATTGTTATGTTTTCAATGCGATCATATAGAACAATCAAGTCATACATAAAAGGATTTAATTTGGATAAAATAATTAAAATATCTAAAAGAAATATTAATCCATAAAGCCTTCCATCACTTGAGTTTGAACAAAATCATATGTTTGAGGTGCTCCTCAACCCTAGTTTTGAGTGTATCTTACTACTAGGGTGTTATTATAAAAATAGTGGTTTGACTTAACTAAAGTTAGTAGAAAATAAGTGTCCATATAAATATTTTTTTAACTTTAGAGGCATAGTGTTTAGTAAATCAAGATTATGATTTCTAGAATTCGGGACTTCACTCAACAGATCAAGAAACTAGGACTTAATTTGCTTGTCCATCCAAAATCCTAGATAGATGATCTCTAAGTATTAGGGTAAATAGATATTATACTATGAGGAGAGTATTTAAGTATCCTTCTCACTAGAATACTAAAGTTATTGAGTATTCTAAGTCTAGTAGTGAGGGATAGTAGAATTTAATAAAATAGTAGGATGCATTTAATGATTAATTAATCGATAATTTTTACCAGTAATCAAGATAAGTACAAATCTGATAAATTTTATTTATTATAGATAAAATTGAAATAACTGGAACCATTTAAATCTAACTATGATAAATATTTGATAAATAATATATCATGATCAACCATAACTTCTAAGAGTGGTACGGGTGCTTGTGCATAGTACTATGATAAGAGAGGAAGTTTTATGTGATGGAATCCCAAATTCCAACTAATCCCACTATAGTTCATATAAAAGTAGATAAAGATAAGTATAAGAATAATTTATATGATGTGACAGATGTATATTGTATCATGTTTTCATCTATATTAAGTGAGTTTCAAAAAATGAACAAGGATAAAAATTCCTACAAAATGTTATCTCATCCCCAAGAGTCATACTAAGAGAGAACTATATAAGAAAGATATAAGATATTCAATTAATTTTATACGTTTAATCTATAAAAAAGGGATTATATAAGGACCTCATGTACTTAAAATTATTTGGTACATTGAGATATTGAATTCCCTTGGGTTCAAGTTAAACTATGAACTAAAGAGTAATCTCATTATTTCTTCTTTACCGTATGGCTTCCCATCATTCATTATTAATTATAACTTGAATAATGTGAAGAAGTTACTCTAAGAATTTTCAGATTTAGTTCACTAAGTATATAAGTACATGAAGAGCTAAAAAACTTTTGCCCTTATGGTAAATAAAATTAATGTAAAGGGTAATGGGTCTAATGCTAAGTTTAAGACAAATACACCAATAAATCACCCATCCAAAAAAACAAAGATAAAGAGGGAGGAAAATAAATAGGGGGATGCCTGGTTTTCTTATGTAAATAAGGGATAATGTAATAAGAATTTCATATATGGAAAGATGAATCAAGGTGATGATTTTGCTTTAGGTATATTTACCATTGAATATAATTTATCTGTATCTAATAGTTTGGTATTCGATACAGCATGTGGTTTAAACATTTTTATTAAAATATAGGAACAAAGTAGATTTAAGAAGATTTAAAAGGGTGAAGTCGATATCTAAGTATCAAATGGTGTGAGAATAAAAAAAAATTGTTATTTGAGATTATTTGTAACGCCCTAGGATTTTAAATTTATTTCCTTTGAAATAAACTTGAGATATTTGATAGCTTACTTTACACGCAACCCCAAGTTTAAAAAAAAGGTGATATAGTGATCCTTTGTAACCTAGCTATGAAATTTATAGGTATAAATAGTAATAAAAAAATTATAAAGAATATGTATAAATTTTTTAAATAATGAAAATTTATTGATTAATTCATAATAAATAAGTACTCAATTCTCAATAAAGTCTTTTTATGATTCAAAAATATGTTTTATTCAAAAATTGTTTTTGTTTCATTTTGTGCATAAAAATTATAATTAATTTCTCCATTATTATAAATTTTTTTTGAGGGAATGAATAAAATTATCAAAATCATAATTTAAATATTATCTTAGGGTGAATTTTTAGTATTTTTCAAAAGAGATTTATTTTTCAATAAATAGTAAAAATACTAGTTTTTATAAAACTATAATTTATTTTCATTTAATCAACTAATTTAAAAAGTAAAATTAAATTTTTAATTTTATATTATAATAAAATAATTATAATTTAATTATAAATTATCTAATTAGTTACATAAGAATCATCATTATACTTTATTTTGGTATAAGTTCATTTTAGGACATAAAAACACATTTTTCAGAAAAATATTTTTATGCAAGAAATGTGTTCTTATATTAATAAATTAAATTAAACCCTTTTTTTAATGAAATATATATATTATATATTAAATCATAAAATTTTTCATTCATTTTATGATTTTTAAATGGGTATTAATAGAAGTAAATCTAGTTTTATGCTTCAAAATGCATTTTTCTAAAAATGGGTTTTTATTGCATTTTGCACACTTAATTAAAATTAAATTCTACCAATTATAGAATTTCAATTTTAAAAATATATTCCATATTTTTAATCATAATAATTAATATAATTTAATAATTTTAACTTAATTTTTTATCATAATGAATTGTAAAAATAGTAAACTTTTGTTAACACAGTTAAGGATAATATGGGTTTACTGGGGGAGTTAAACTAAGAGATAAGAATATGAATGACACAAAAAATTGTCTAAATATTTTTTTTGAAGATATTTAAACCATATATTATCATAAATTATAGTTTATGGCCATTCTTATCCACTTCCGCATGAAAGTGACATTATATTATTGAAATCTTTTATGTAATTCCATTCATGTCTCTCCACTCAATTAAAAAAGGACACCTCTTATACTCACTTATTCACACAATTTGATCCTCATAAATATAAAAAATCCTATAAAAAACCTTTTTGTATTCATTACATTTATCCTAGATCTTTTTTTCTTTTAATATTAATGTTTCAAGGCTTAACGAGTAAGCCAAAGGAGGTCTCTCAAAGAAGAGGCATAAATCTTAACCAAGATATTTCGATTTTATTTCTTCTTCCTTATCCTATAAAACTATTTTAACCATCCTAAAATGATTAATAAAATATCATAAATATACTTATATGTTATAATCCATATTTAACAACCATTTTCCGCCTCTTCTTTATCAAATGGGAAATAAAAATATCACTCATGCGTACGTGTGGACTATTGCCTCCACATAGTGATATAATTAATTTTCCATCGCCGTATTTCATGGTTGGTTATTAGGATATATTTAATGGTTATATATTATATTCATGAAATAATTATGCTTTTGTAATTATAATATTTTATCTACATAATTATCATCCCATTCATTTTAAAATGATAATGTTGCTCGTACGTGTGTGTGGACTACCGCCTCCACAAAGCGATGTAATTAATTTTTAATTTATTATTTACATAGATGATAATAATGATATATTTAATTAATATATAGGATATTTATGATATAATAATTATTCTATAAAGTTTAATTATTATTTACCATTATTTTTGTCTATCCATGTAAAAGTTGAAACATCGCTCGTGTATACATACAGATTATCATCTCCATGATGTAATGTAATTAATTTTTCATCAAAAATTTATATGAATGGTTATAAAATTTAATATAATAATTAAATTTTATAATTATGAAATTATTAATATTATGGATATGATTTAACCATTATCAAAGTAAAATTATCGGAACTACTTAAAACAAAATTTACATGAGAATCAATGTAATTAACATCCAGAGTGACGACTTTAATAAAGAATTTTTAATAAATGGGAGTTGAAATGTTATAAGTGGGTAATATATGATATTATAATTATGATTATGATTATGTTATATAATTATATTAAATATAATTTTATTATTCCTGAGGTTAGATAATTTATGAATCAATTCATATATAATGTAAGGGTTCTTTGTCTCAATATTTTTTTTATTGAGACATGTTTTATATTATGAACCTATATTTATTTTTATGAGGTATATAATATGACCATTTTAAATTTTATATCATGAATAATTCTAAATTCATGGTATTTAAAGTTAAAATTAAAATTATTTCATCTTAGCGGTTTTTATTTGAAAGTTACTAAAGTGGGTAGGGTTTAATGTCTCAAATTGTCTTCTTTAGGACATATGTTATATTATACACATATCTTATTTTATGATGTGTATATACTTACCATTTGATATATTTTACTATGAATATTTTATATTTATTTTTTTAATGTTTCATTGGAATTTATTTCTTTCATGGGGGTTATGATTCAAAAGTTACCAAAGCATTAAGAGTTTTATGTTACAATCTCTTTTTTTTTCCAGGAATATTTTTTATTAAATTTATAATGATGAAATTATATGATTTATTTCTCCAAAATATTATTTATTTTTTTATCCTCTAGTTATTTTTTATATTATATTTTTTCCTTTAATTTTTCTCCATTTAATTACTCAAGATACCAAAATAATGTTTTTAAGAAAATCCAACTTCATTTCTCTCTTCGTTTGGGAAAATTTTTCTTCCTTGTATGTATTTTCTTTAAAATGTTTTTAAGAATTATTTTACTATTAAAAATTATTTATTAAATGAACTATTACCCATTATTTTTTTTTATAAAAATGTTTAAAATAAATCTTATTTTCATTTTTTGAATGCGGTACTTTTGACTTTTTATATAAAATGTTAAAGGAATCTTTATTTTAACATACACCGCATGAATAGGTTTTCTTGCCATCATTAATTCTATTTAATTTGATGATTCCTTCTAAAATTTCCTATGGTTATTTTCAAATAAAATTTTTTCCTTACTATTTATGGAAATTTTTAGATTTTAAATAAGTGATTTCAAAATGAAAAGAATATTTTCCTCAAGAAATGTTCTAGCGAAATTTTAATGGTATTTTCATCTATAAAAAATAATTATATGTTTTTATAATTTAATGTGGATATGATCTAATGTTACTATATTTATTATTTATCTAGATGTTTTATTATTATAATGATTAAATATTGATAAAACTTATTTTCTTTTACATGGGTTAAGCTTCGATGCAATGATAAATGTTTTTATGATCTTGTTACATGCATATGAATATATTATGATTATGTGATGGGTAGGTCTATTATATCACTCTAATGAATCGGTTAAAGATTAATGTTTTATGATATCAAACTATACATGGGAGGATATAACAATCCAAAAATAGGGTACATGGTAGGTTATCTCAATCCCCAAAGAGGTTACATGGGAGATTATCCCGAGCCTATAAGAGGGTACATGGGAGATTATCTCAATCCCAAAGTAGGTACACATGTGGTTATACCAAGACTAACATGTGATGAATGTATTCATGGGTATCTTTGACAGAATATTTATATGATTATGATTATTCCACTATTTATGAAATGATATTATTCCAATTTTATGCCCACATGGATCATCTTATTTGATTCCTTTATGATTCATGTCTTATAAACTGTCATGATTTATACCATGACTCATGATTATATGAACTTTTGGGAGTGAATTTAAAATGTTAAGATCATGTTCTAATACTATTATTCATATGATATTATTTAATATGATCATTGATTGATATATCCCCTTTTTACCCTTACTAATCATCTAAGCTCACTATTTCTTAATATTACTTTTACCCAGGATATAAATAAAGGTTTTAAGTATGATGTGTCTAAGAAGGGTTTTATTTGTGATGAACTAAGTGAGAGATGATGTAGATATTTTATTTATCATTTTATGTATCCAAGTTTCCAAATACACTAAACTTTTGATTTTATGAAATGGGTCATAATGATATTTAATGAATATTCATCTAATAAGATGTAATATTTATGTATGTAAAATTTGGCTCACTATAGTTGGAATCAAAGTAAGGTTTTGAAAACTATGATGAGAAAAGTTTAGTGAAAACCCTTAGTATTAGCCTATGTATAGAATAAAATCCTAATTTATGGTAAATAATGGATCGTGGTTTTCTATTAAATACATAAATTTCTAGATACTATAAAGTGGATGCATTTTTTGAAAAGATAAATCGAGGGTCAACAACTCTAAATGGGGAAGATTGGGCATTAACCTGATCATCATCAGTGCATAATGAGTGGACCTAATACTATACACCCAACTAGAAACTCTTTGGGGATATGATTTGTTTAATCAAAATTTTATTTATAATACATTATAAAGTATTTGAATAGATAATGACCATGGATGACCAATATTAAACCTAAGACATCATAGAATGAAAAAAAGGGTTAAGATTCAGACATCATATAAATGATTTTTCATGATTGATCACTCTGATTAATGATGTTTGATTCTCATGATACCCATTTTGGAATTAATAGTAGAATGAAGATAGAACAATGATGTTGATGTGGTGATAAGCATGATCAAATATTTAAGTAAATTATTTGGGATTAGTCATATAAATTTCTTAATATCATGAAAAGTATCTAGGGATGTTCATTCATATCATTAGTGATTAGATGTTGAATTAGTGGTTAAAAATATAAATCTATGATTATTAAATTTCAAGTCTATGATTCTTCTCCAATTGAAGTTTATGAAAATTTTCTTTCCATAAATATCATTATTCTTCTTCTAGTTGAATTTGATTTTATTTTGGTCATAGACTGTATTTATTTATAAAAATCCCATATATATTTCCAGTTAAGGGAAATAACATTAGATATATTGAATCAACCTATGATTATCTATCAATGTGAGTTTAAATATGAACTTCCAATGGAAATTACATACATTATATGGGTATTTATTTATATTGGTGCTTGTCTCAGGTGGTTGGGGAGAAACTCAAAATTTATTATATGCCTATTGTATAGAAGTTTGTTGATGCATTTATAGAAGAGTTTCCACATCATACTCTGAATTGAAATGTTATGAATTCAATATAACTCATACTTGGTGCTACAACTATTTCAAAGACTCCATATTGAATGGTCTTGATTGAGTTTTCATAATTGAAGAATAAACTCCATGAGAATCTTAATAAGGGATTCATCCGGCCAAGTGCATCACCATGGGGTGTGCCTATTATATTTTTAAGAAGAAGGATATATCAATGTGACTCAATATTGATTATTGGGAACTTGAAAAGATCGTGATCAATAATAAGTATCCCCTGCTCTATATTGATGATTTGTTCAATCATTTATAAGGAGCTAAATATTTTTATATGATTTATCTTCAATCTAGATATTATCAGTTGAGAGTTAAAAGTGCAGATATATCCAATACAGCCTTCTATTCGATGTATAAGCACTATGAATTTATATGTATGTTATTTGGTCTTATTAATTACCCTTATATCTTCATTGATTTAATGAATAGGGTATTTATAGATTACATTAATCAATTTTTGGTAGTCTTTATAGATAATATTATTATATATTCCAAGAGCATGGATGAGTATAAATATCACTTGAGTACTATACTGAAGACCCTAGGGAAGTATAATTTGTATGAAAAATTTACCATGTGTGAATTTTTTCTAGATAAAGTTTCATTTTTTTGGGTCATATAATCTCAAGAGAGGGTATACTGGTGGATCCGTCAAAGATGAATGTTTTTGAACATTGTCCTAGACTAACCACTATGATTGATATCTGGAGTTTTCTTGGATTGACTAAATATTATCAACGCATTTTGAATTATTTATCACATATATCTAATAAAATAACCATGTTAACCTAAAATGGAGTCAAGTTCCATTGTATTGATGTGAATAAAATTTCATGTAATTGAAGAGAAGGTTGGCCAATGCACCTATTCTCCCACTACCCTACAATAGAGAATGGTTTGTGATTTATAGTGATGCATCAAACTGGGGTTTTTTATGAGTTCTTATGAATAATTATATGTTGATAGATTATGCCTCATACCAATTTAAGGTTCATGTGAATAATTACCTGACTCGTGATTTAGAGTTAATGATATAGATGAATTATATTTATAGGGAAATATGTGTCATATATACTAATCATAAAATTTTAAATTATGTATTCACCCAAAAAGATTTGAATATACACTAGATAATTTTTTTAGATTTTATTAAATACTCTAACTACGCAATTAATTACCACCCTTGGAAAGAAAACAAGGTGGATAATACTTTGACTCAAAAGTATTATGCAAGATTATCTATAACAAGGATCATAAAAAATCAAATATTCATGGATTTTTAAAGAATATACCTTGAAATATTTAAGGAATATAAGAAATATTATTGAGATCAAATGAGTGTTCAACCATCTATCCATGTGAATATTAAATAGACAAAGAAGGATGATGTAGATAAATAAAATAAGGTGAGAAATTTTTTTGGTTTCAGCATGGATTTTTATGGAATGATAAGGCTTAGGAACTTATTATGTATCCTAAAAATACTAGAGTTGAAGAAAGATCTATTGGAAGAAGTCTATACCTCAACATTATCTATTCATCATGGAATTATGAAGATTTATAGAGATATGAAAGAGGATTTATGGTGAGACAATATGAAAAGATATATTGTATAGTATGTATCTCAGTGTTGGATATTTCAGTAAGTTAAGGATGTGAGATATTAGTCTAAGGTGATTTTATAACCATTACATATACCAGAATGGAAATAGAAAATCAGCCCCATGGATTTCATCATAGGACTCCCCAAAATATCTAAGGTCCATAATGTTATTTGGGTTATATTCAATGCCTTATGAAGTTATCACACTTCATTACTATTAAATAATATTTGTATCTTGAATATATTCCTATAATATATATAAAATAAGTGGCAAGGTTACATGGAGTACTACATTCTATTTATTATATATGATTGAGATCTGAGGTTTATCTCAAAGTTCCAGTGAATTCTTCAACAAGCACTAGATACAAAGTTATGTTTTAGTACTTGTTTTCATCCTTAGATAGACGGTTAGTAAAAGATAACCACTCAAACTCTAGAGTATATTTTGAGATCTTTTTCTCTAGATTCCAAATTTGGTTGGGATTATCACCTTCTTCTAGTTTATTTTTCTTATAACAATATATTTCACTCGATCATTCAGATGGAACCTTATGAAAACATTTATGGA
Source organism: Viscum album (assembly GCA_963277665.1). Classification (NCBI taxonomy): domain Eukaryota; kingdom Viridiplantae; phylum Streptophyta; class Magnoliopsida; order Santalales; family Viscaceae; genus Viscum; species Viscum album. The sequence continues at coordinate 273,311,191 of OY728142.1, read as the reverse complement.
AAGTTGTGTATAACTATGATTTAATGATATGAAGTTATAGAAATTAATATATTGAGACATAATATAACTTTGGAAGTTGTGGATAAGGTTTAAATAATTTATTATCACATCAATTTTTCTTAGAGTCGACAGAAGAGTTATGTTAATATTCATCAGTGAGATTTGGAATTCAAATTTGGTGAGAAGTTATTCCAAAAAATTGCTCCAGATAATAATATTATGAAATTTATAAATAAATTAAATCTCTTCCCTAGGTATATTGGTCCCTTTTATATTTCTTTATGAAGTAGGGATTGTAGCTTAGCACTTGGTGATTCTACTGAACCTCTCTCAAGTTCCCGATGTGTTCATGTATCTCTTTTGAAGAAATGCATACTTGAGCCTTCACATGTATTGAGATAATAGGATGTACCATTGGATAATGATATTTATTGTGAAGAAAAACTAGTACAAATGTTGGATTGTAGAGATAAAGTTCTATATAATAAGATTACTCACCTGGTTAAAGTTCTTTGGAAGAATCAGAAATCAGAGGAACCTAAATGGGAACCTGAGGATGTGATAAAATATATATACCCTCATTTGATTGTATCAAAGTGATATAATTATGAGTTAAAAATTAATTTTAAGGGGGAATAATGTAACACCCTAAAATTTTATATGTTTTTTCTTTTAAATAAACTAGAGGTATTTGATGTCTTTCTTTACGTGCAACCCCAAGTCTAAATGAACCATGACATAGTAATCCTTTATAACCTATTCATTAAATTAGTATAAATGAATATTAATAACCAAATTACTAAAAATATGTATAAATATCTTAAATAATGAAATTTTTTTGATTAATTCATAATAAATAAGTTCTCAATTGTTTTGAGTAAAGTCATTTTATGCTTCAAAAATGGTTTTTGTTTCATTTTATGCTCAAAATTATTAATTGATTTCAACCATTTTTTGAAATTTTATTTTGAATAATGAATATAATTTATTAAATAATAATTTCAATATTATATTAGGGTTAATTTTTAGGATTTTTTTAAAAAAATTATTTTTTAATGAATAGTGAAAATATAAATTTTTCAAAAACTATCATTTCTTTTCATTAAATCAAGTAATTTTAAAATTATTGTTATGTTTTTAATTTTATCATAAAATAAAATAATTAACCTTTAATTATAAATAATATAATTAATTAAAAAGTAATCATCATTATACTGGATTTTGTTAAAAGTTCATTTTTTGGATTAGAAATACATTTTTCTAAAGCATAATTTTATAGGTGTAGAGTGTTTTTATCTTAATAAATTAATATAATCTCTATTAATTAATTTTTTTAATGAAATTTATTGTTTATATATTCAATAATTTATTTTAAATTCATTTTATTATTTTTATAAGGAAATTAATGAAAGTTAATTCAATTTTATTCTTAAACAATCATTTTTCTAAAAAATGGGTGTTTGTTACGTTTTGCATCCTTATTTAAAATTAAATTATGCCACTTGTAGAAGTTGAATATGGTAAAATGGATTTAATATTTTTCATTATCGTATTCAAGATAATTTAATATGTTCATTTTATTATTCTTTTATAATTGTAAGAACCTCTATTTTCCATATGGTATAGAACCTTTTTATTTGGATTTAAATTATTTTATGTTATCCCAATGGAAGTGTCTAATGAGGACGCAGGGATTACGGGGGTGTAAGGGGATTGTTCTAAGCTCAGATCCCTATATTTTTGAATAAATTGGTGGGTCACACAGTTAGTATAATCTATACATCCCAGTCTTTATGGTTCAGTGCTCTACCTAGGGCCACATATTTTGTTCAAATTGCAAAACCCATGCCCCATATCCATGCAAGTGTCGCGGACCCTATTGTAGAGGGAATTTGAATAGGTTTTTATGGTTAGTCAAACTGTTCACCGATCTTGTACGAGGGGATTTCCATGGATAGTGGCTTCTACATGATCGGCACATGGTTTAGCCAACTGTCTAGCCAAACCATGCAACCTCTTAAAAATGGGGAATTAATTATTTTAACCATATTGACTTTAAACTAATTTTCCCTTCTTCCCCTACATTTCCTAGGCATAGACCCTCTCCTATTATTATTTCTCCATCTATGTGTAATGATATGAAATGAGGTATCACATTTATCCTCTGATTTATCCACTATTCATTTCATCAGATAGCCCCCAATAATCTATTTATTCCTATTATTGATTTCATTTTTTATATCTTTGTTAATAGTGCTATTTTGGTATGAGATAATATGCCCTATTTTTAGGGTATTTTTCTATTTACTTGATTTATTACATTCTAGTACATATTAAAATCCAAAAATGGAATATGATTCAACTACCAAGCTAAGGTAGGTGGTATCATGATTTTCCATTAAAGTCTTAGTGTTTATATATTAAAACATTTTTACACATACCAGTTTTTCAAGCGATGATTGTTAAATGGAATTTCCTTAAATTAAATGAATAGTAATGACCTATATAATTAAAGGAAGCCATTTATGTCTTAAAGGAGGTTAAGTACCTTGAATTTAACCACCCCTCAGGTGTGTTTTCAAATTGAATAAAACCACCATGGGTGGCCTATGAATTTGATTCACCTCTTAAGGTGTGTTATTTTCCTCGTTTCTTTTGGGAGGTTAAAATGAAATGTTTAACATTTAAATTGAATTAAATTAAATAGGGAATGGAATACCATGTCTCTATTCCCTTGGCCATCATCAATTCTTACATAGGTTTGTGACTATCTTTAAAAACAAAATTCATAATTAAGATGAATGGGAGGATACATGGGAGTCTAGGCCATCTAAGACAAGGATATGATTTGATCCACCTCCTGAGGTGAGTTAATTTAATATATAGATATGATGGTTAATTGAATTAAATTTAAACTTAAATGGTATGGTTAGACTTTGGGCCCATGCTCGTTCATATTATTATGCTAAGAATGATACATGGGTTCTAACTCATAACACCATGAAAAAACTCACCAGGGTTATTTAATTAAAAATAATAATTGAAATTATCATGCATCATGGGTGAAACATGGGTTCTAATATGAATTCCATGGACATACTCACTTATAAGTTGGATTAATAATTCCATGAGTGATATGTGGACTCCTTATGTGTACTAACAATGATATAATTTTTTGGGAAAAATACCTCAAGATGACCCCTCAGAATGTTTTGGGTGTGATTTTATTTGTTGACTAAGCCAGATGATCACGAATGAGAATGGTTGGTGTTTTCCAAAAATAGGTTTTTTAAGGTGGAGTTGTTTCCTAGTGTTTGCCAATTTTTTGAGCCTCAAAATCAGGATTTTGATGTTGGAAAAGGACATATTTCTTCATAGGAGTGAATGGTATGAATAATGTTTAAGAAAAATGGAAAAGGATGAGAACTATGTACTGGAATTCATGGGATGCGTACCATGTTTTGGTAACGGTACAGGGAGCGGTGGGAATGGTACGCCGGAGCGGTCTGTGAAACTAAAAACATTTCGTGGCAGAAGGTGATGTGGTATGCAGATGGTGTGTTATTTAAGTAGGATATCGACCATGTAGGAACAAAGACAGTACGCGGACCAGATAGGAAATTGATTCGCATGTGGCTTGCAGTTCGCGGCGGCAGAAGGATCGGTATGCGGTGAAGGATGGATTGAAGATTTGGTAAATCTTAGATTAGAAGATTTTGTAGGTATCTTTTCCAATGTAATAATCGATAATCCCACTGATTACTATTGAGACCAAATATCATTAGAGAACATATTTTTGTTTTGGGATTTCGGCAAAGTCCGAAGGAGGTTTGGGATGAAGAATTCCATGAAATATAAAGTGTTTCACGTGGAAGAAATTCTGCCGAAGAATTTAAGTAAAGATTTGTAACCCACATAAGACACGATACACGAAGGAAGAAGGCATGGTACGTGGGTGCTTAGTGAAGGAAGTCTGTGAACAATGAATAGTTCATGGACATAGGGTGTTTCGTAGACGCAATACACAAATGAAAAATAGTTCGCGGACCGGAGGGGTTTCACAAAATAGGCTCACAAGATAGGTATGCATAAGTGGTACATGATAGTGAAGGCAGAATTGGTCCATGGATTAAGGGAGTTTCATGGAAGAGGAAGTGGTATGCGAAGGATGTGTTCCGCATACCAAAACCAGTACTCAGTACGTAGGAGAAGAAGGTGGTTCACGATTTTCACAAGGAATATTGTGAAAGCTTAAAATCATTTTTCAAAAGTATTTTCTAGTATCTAGTAGTACTCGGGAATGTGTACTTTATATATAAGTGAAAAAGGAACTTCAATATATCATCTACCTATAGTTGAGGATGTAGGAATTCATTCAAATGAAGGGAACTACATGTCTATAAGTTGTGTTTGACCTACAAGTCGATAAACTGTGTGTGGATTCCTTTCTAAGATTATTGAGCGAAGGAAGAGGGAGATGGTGACCCTTTACACCGGAAGTGAACCAAAGAAAGAGGCATAGGCAGTGACCCTTGGGAATGATATGACCATACCCTAAACTTTGTAAATCTAGTGAGCTTGGGCATAGAATATCTAACTGGAACATTGTACTCATTATTGGAAGTGAACCAAAGTGAATTTGGTACACTGTCACATTGTTGTTGTATGATCCTTGGACATAGCCCAGTGAGGGTGACCAGGTAAAAATCATTGTTTCATGTGCATGATTTAATATCTGTTAGTATATTATTATGGGAGGAAGAGAGAATTTATTTTTTTCTAACAACGAAACAAGATCAAAATGGTAGAATGTTTTAATCTATCATACCTTGATTCACCCCCCCTAAAGGTATTCAACCCAGTGGACCTTACAATAGGTATCAGAGGAAATGGTTGAAAGTTAGTGGTTATCTATTAAGAATAAGAAATGGATGTGGTCAATTATAAAGGAATTGTGATCTTTTATGGAAATAATTTTCAACAATGGAAGAATCCAATGCAGCACTACTTCCTATTAGTAGGTATGTATGTATTCACAGTAGTTATTCATGGAATATCAGCTAACATTAATAGTGGTGCTTTATCTGAAGCTAAAATAAGAGAATTGGATGTTTATGCTAACAGGATCAATACTTTATGGGGATCCCTATAAAATGCAATTTATACTAAGGTGATGTCCTATAAAACATCACATGAAATGTGGAAAAAATTGTTGAACGTTTATGAGGGAGACTCAAAAGTATGAGAAGGAAAGTTGCAGGTTCTATGGAATAAGTATGATGATCTCAGAATGAATCCCAATGAGACTGTTAATTCATTCTTCTACATGATAAATATTATTGTGGAAGAAATGTTGGTTCTAGGATAAGTCATTGAAGATATAAATATTTTGAAACGTATCTTGAGGAAACTGACACTAAAAGAACCAACACACTAAAAGAACTGACACTAGATAACCTACACACTACCCTTATAGCATATGAAATGAGAAATTTTGATAAAGATGCAGTGGAAAGGGGAAGTCTAAGGGAGTGGCATTTAAGGCCATAAAGAATCTCTATGTTGAATATAGTCCTGAGGAGGATAATATGGATGATGTCATGTCATTTATCATCTCTAAACTACAAAGGGGAAAAGGAAAGTTCAAAAGTAAACTTTCATTTTCATTATTTTGATGGGGAAATATTAGGCATTTTTCAGCAAAGTTTTCTAAGAAGTCTTATGATGATAATGAAGAAAATGATGAAATTACCCAAAAGAAGTATTCATAAAATGAGAAACAGAGGAGAAGTAATAAGAGAAAGTTCTTAAAAAAGAATAATCTGCTTTCAAAAGAGGATGAAAGTTTAGAAGAATATGAGGCAGAAGAGTTGGAGTACTACAAGGATCATAAAATAGATGCTTTGGTGGCAGTGGTTAGAAATTCATTAACAATAGAAAAAAGTGACAATAAAGAAGGATAAATTGAAGGAAGGGTTTATATTCAAGCTGAATTAGAATATTTCCTTGAAGAGGTAGATATTTTGAGATCCAAAATAAAGAAAGCTAACAAAGTAGTTCATGTTGCCAAACTCTTTATTCAACAATAGGAAGAAGAGAATTTTGAGATGAATGCAGAAATTGAAAAGTTGAGGTCTTCAATGCCAGAAATCTCTGAAAAGGTGGTTGATTACAAAATCAAAATTGAATAACAGAAAATAGCTATTAATAGTTTGATTGAAACTAGAAAATATCAAATAAAACATATCAAACAACTAGAAGAGGAAGTCATCAGCCTGTAATGAACAATTAAAGATCAAAAGAAACTATTAGGAAATAAGATCATACAAGTAACAGAGAAGATGATATTTGAGTAGAGTGGTCCATCATAACATAAGAAACAACCAATTATAAATGGAAAGTCTGTTATGGGGATCTATCTAAAATAGAAAGAAGTCATGGTTCAAGTCATAAAATAATAACCCACTCCATGATTCAAGATCAATTTGGGTATGAATTAGAATTATAAGATTCAAAGAACTCAAGGCACAACTAGTGGTGCCTCATTTCGACATAGGAATATACCTCACATAAGATTCTATTATTGTGGTAAGATGGGACACTCTCAAAATATATGTTCCATAGAAAATAGGTACTGAAGGAAACAGAACCAAAAAAGGTGGTCCTATAGAGCTCAAAATTCCAGGTCATCATCTGATGGTATTTTTTCAGTTTTAAAGGATTCGGACATATAGAGAGATATTTCACATCAAAAATGGATAGGAATGTGCTGAGGTGGACCAAATTTGTTTATAATAAGTAGTTGAATGTATCATCAAGAGAGCTGGAAATTAAAAATCAATTTGCATCCCTACAAGTTGGAGCTGATCCATCATATGCTGAGTAAAATCAATATTATAATTCCATTACGGGTATGAAGTCAAAGACTTGGGTCAAAAAGAAAAGGGTCGAGTAAGCGGTGGTTGCAGAAATTGCATTCAAGGAATTAGATTGCACTGGGATATGGATCATTGATAGTGGATGAACTTCCCATATGACGGGAAATAAGGATCTAGTGACCAGAATTGGGTATGATAAAGAAGTTATCATAAGATTTGATAATGATAAAGGATTCAAAATTATTGGTTCAGTAAAATCCAAGCTTGGAGGAAACGACATGAGACGGGTAGATGTCTTGATGGTTGAGGGGCTTAGTCACAACTTTCTTAGGGTCAGTCAATTGTGTGACATAGGGCATACCATAAGTTTTTCCAAGAAATTGTGTATCATCACAGAAAAGTATGATGCTATTTTGTTTAAAGGAAATCATATGAAATGGAATCTATACCTCATGAGTGGAGAAGAAGATTTGTGCTTTTTTTCCAGGGATGAAGAAAACAATTTATGGCATAAGCATTTTAGCCACATAACCCAAGGTTCCTTGCATGATCTGGTGAAATAAGATGCAGATTGAAATCTCCCTAGATTATTGTGTGATTATACTCATACATGTGATGCCTTCCAATAGGAGAAGATCATTCAAAAGACATATTATAAAAAGGAGAAAAAGTCAACAATATTTCTTGAGTTGGTGAATATTGATGTGTGTGGGCCATTTTCGATGAGGGCTATTGATGGGAGGAGATATTATGTTATCTTCATTGATGACTATAGAATAATGGCATGGGTTTCAATAATCACCCAAAAATCTGATGTGTTCAGCTATATTACAAGATATCCATGGGAATGTGAAAAGATGCTTGGTCAGAAAATCTGGATGATTCAAACAGATAATGGAACAGAGTTCACAAATAGCTATGTGGATGATTATCTTGAAAAACATGGGATAAGGCATCAAGTTTTAGTTGTAATAACTCCATAGCAGATTGGAGTATTTGAGAGAAGAAATCAAATTGTCGACAATATGACCAGAATAATGATCATTGAAAAAGACCTTCTGGTAAAATTTTGGAAAGAAGCAATAATGACAGCAATATACACTTAAAATAGAGATTTAATTTTTCCAAAATAGGAGAATAGTCCATATGAGTTGTGGTATATAAAGAAGCCTTCATTTAAGTAATTTCGAATATTCTAAAGTAAATGTTTCATTCTCAATAAGGAGAAACATAGTAAATTTTAATCCCTTGGGGATGAAGGGATATTTCTTGTCTACTCAAGGAAATGAAAAGAATATAAATGATTCAATAAGTGGCTAGAAAAGATAGTTTAAAGTCATGATGTGACTATAGTAGAAAATGAATAAAATATTCAGAAAATACATGATCAGAATTAGGAGGATAGTGATGAAGATATGAACAGGTCGAAAGACACTTCATCACTAGAGGATGATTCAGAAGAAGACTCAGATTATGATGATAAATAAATGTCAATCCAGAGACCAGTGAGAAGATCTAAAATTGACAGACATAACATAATTGGTGATCAGACAGCACCAGTGCAGACAAAGAGGATAAAGACTATACAACAAGCATCATACTTATCATCAGTGAAACCTAAATGTTTTGAGGAAGCAGCTGTAGATAAGAACTGGGTTCAATCCATGAATGAAGAGCTTGACCAAATTTAGAAGAATCAGACATGGGAGATTATTTCAATACCAACAAACAAGAATTTCATAGGGACAAAATGGGTCATTCGTAAAAAAAATTAATGAAGATGTTGTTGTGATTCGAAACAAAGAATGTATGGTGTGAAAAGAGTACTCATAAATAGAGGGTATTGATGTTGATGAGACATTTTTACCTATTTCAAGGATGATACAATTAGATGATTCATGGCCATAGAAGTGAAAAGAATGTTTAAAATTTTCTAGATAGATGTCAAGTCAGAATTTATGAATGGGGTTATAGAATAAGAAGTTTATATTGAGAAACCATATGGTTTTCTAATTCATGAAGATGATAATAGAGTTTTTTAGTTGAAGAAGGCTTTATATGGTTTGATGTAAGCACCAAGAGCATGGTATTCAAGGCTTGATCAGTTTCTAAAGAAGCTTGGTTTTCAGTATGGTGGAGTTGATTATGATTTTTATGTAAATAATGAAAAAATTCAAAGGATTATGGTACTGGTTTAGGTTGATGACATAATATTTGGTGGATAAGATGAAGCACAATGTATACAATTTTCTGAATTCATGAAAAGCGAGTTTGAAATTTCAATGATTGGTGAGCTGACATTTTTCCTTGGCTTAAAAGTGATGTAAGGAAGAAATAGAACTTTTATTTCCCTATATAAATATTCAAAGGAGGTTTTCAAAAGGTTTAGAATGGATAATTCCAAATAAACTAAGACTCTGGTTGCTACCTGATTAAAGCTGTCACAGGATAATGAAAGCAAGGTAGTTAATATCATAGAATAAAGGAAAATCAATGGAAGTTTGATTTACCTGACAATAACAAGGTTTGATATTATATTTTCCACATTCCAATCAGTAAGGTATCAAATAAATATAAAATAGATCCACATGATTGCGGTAAAAAATAATAATTTGGTGTATAAAGGGAACAGTGGATTTTGGTTTAAGGTATAATGGAAAAAATCATCCTCAGTTGTTGCGATATACAGATGTGGATTTTGTTGGATCAATAGATGATAGTAAATCTACATCAAGAGGTGCCTTTTATCATTGAGGATTGTGTATTTCTTGGTTGAGAAAGAAACAAGATTTCATTTCAATAAGAACCATAGAATCTGAATATATTTCGGCTACTCAAGCCTACATGATACTATTGTGGATGAAGCAGTAGCTTGAAGATATGAGAATTGAAGTGAAATATCTGATCGGAATATGTTTTAATAATTAAAGTGCTATAAATATTATCAAAAAATCATTCCATCACTCAAGGAAAAATCACATTGAAATAAAATATCATTTTATCAAGGAGAAGTTGGATCAAGGGCTTGTGAAGTTAGAGTGTGTGCCTATAAAACAACAAGTTGCAGATATTCTTACAAAAGCCTTACCCAAATAAGAATTTGAAAGGCATCGACTAGCTCTAGGTGTCTAGTCAAATCCCCATACCTGAAAAAGTGTAGATGTGGGACCCCCTCTTTCCAAGGTATGATGTGTCTCTCTCTAATGTGTTGATATGTGCTCTTTACCCTATTATAGACAACCTTGAAGTGCCCTTTGGGTTTGTTGAAAAAGGGGTAGAAAGTGTGACTATTCCATGGGGAGAAAAGACACAGGGAGAAGTTGTTAAGTGGAGCATCAAGATAGGGGGAGTTGAAGCTAAGATGAAGATGGTTGTATGAGATATAATATAATGGATAATTGAATCGGACAATGCTAGAAGTGATCGATCAATGATTAGATATCATGATGTCTTAGGTTCATGATAAAATCAATTCATTGGTATCAGTGTATCAGTATGGTATCAACAATTGGTGATTATTAATGAAGTGATTCATTGATTTAATCTTCATTATACTCTTGTTTCTCACACCGAGCATGGATTATGTGGTCTTAGAGTTTGTGTTGAGTAAATCCATGATCACTATCTTAATCTCATGAAGCGAATGATGGTTGAGATGGAAGGATCTTTAACAAGATATCAAAATGAAAAGAATTTTTATGAGAAGAGTTTTCAACAATCCCAAAGGGGGAGATTGTTGGGAAAAACCCTCAAGGTGTCCCCTCAAAATGTTTTGGGTGTGATTGTGTTTGTTGAAAAAGCTAGAAGATTTCGAATAAGAATGGTTGGTGTTTTCCAAAGACAAGTTTTTAAGGTGGAATTGTTTCCCAGTGTTTTCCAAATTTTTGGGCCTCAAAATCAGGAGTTCGATATTGTAAATAGAAGGATTTATTCATAGGAGTGAATGGTATGAAGAACATTGAAGAAAATTTGAGAATTATGAGAACTGAGTACCAAAATTCATGGGTCGCGTACCATGTTTCGGGAACAGTACGCAGAGCGGTGGAAACAGTACACCAGAGTAGTCTGTGAAACCAAAAAAGGTTCACAGTGGAAGGTGATGTGGTACACGGATGGCCTGTCATTGACGTAGGAGATTGAATACGTAGGAGAAAATATAGTATGTGGACTGGATAAGAAAAACGGTTCGTGGGTGGCTTGTGGTTCGCAGCGGCAGAAGCATCTATATGCGTTGAAAGCTAGATTGAAAATTTTGTAAATCTTAGATTAGCAGATTTTGGAGGTATCTTTTCCTATATAATAATCACTAATCCCACTTATTATTGTTGAGATATAATATCATTAGAAAACATATTTTTGGTCCAGGATTTCAGTAAAGTTTGGAGGAGGTTCGCGAGGAAGAATTCTGCAAAAGCTAAAGTAGTTCGTGCAGAATAAATTCCACCAAAGGATTTAAATAGAGAGCTATAACCCACATAAGACATGGTACATGGAGGAAGAAAGTGTGGTATGTGTGTAGTTATCGAAGGCAACCACAAACAAAGAACAGTTTGTGGATATAGGGTGTTTCGTATAGGAAGTCTACGAACAAAGAACAGTTCTCATACATGAGGCATTTCACAGAGGAGGTTCACGGGATCTACACACAGAGGTGGTATGCGATAGTAAAGGTAGAAGCGGTCTATGGACAAAGGGAGGTTTGAAGAAGAGGAAGTGGTATGAAAAGGAGGTGTTCTGCATACCAAACCCGGTACTTAGTACGCAGGAGAAGAAGGTGGGTTGATATTTTCACAAGGAATCTTGAGAAATCTTCAAATCATTTTGTAAAATTATTTTCTAGTATTTAGTAATACTCGGTAAGGTGGAATTCATCTATGGGTGAAAAAGGAACTTCAAAAGAGAATCTACCTATAGTAGAGGATGTAAGAATTCATTCAAATGAAGAGACCTACATGTCCATAAACTATGTTTTACCTACAAGTTGATAAATTGTATGTGGATTCCTTTCCAAGAGCAGTGAGTGAAGGAAGGGGAAGAAGGTGACCATTTCCACCGGTAGTGATCCAGAGAAAGAGTCATAGGGAGTGACCCTTGGGAATGCTGTGAGTAGACCCTAAACTTTGTAAAGGCAATAAGCATGGTCATAGAAGATCTTGATCAAACATTATACTCATTATTGGTAGTGAGACTTAGTAAATTTTGTACCTCGACACATTGTCATTGCATGCTCCTTGTACATATCCTAGTGAGGGTGAACCAAGTAAAAATAGCTATGTCATGTGCATGATTTCATAATTATTTTTATATTTCTTTAGGAGGAAGAGATAATTGAGTTTTGTCTAACAATGAAACCAGATCCCAACGGAAGAATGTTTTAATCTGTCCTACCCTGATTCACCCCCCCCCCCCCCCCCGCTCAGGGTATTCAACCTAGTGGAGCTAATAGACTTAAAATATATATAATTATATATTCCACAAGTGACACTTGGTATCCCTTTGTGGACTTCCAAGGATGGGCTTAGATAGTGGTGACTTTATAAAACACCTAGAGCGATACCAGGGTTCCCATGAGGAATTCCTAGGAAGGTCATATAAGTAGATGGGTCATATTATTACCAGAGTGATACTTGGGTTCAACATGAGAAACTATAAGGATGGGATCAGGTTGCCTTCGAACTAAGTAATAAATTAATTACATGATGTAACTACCTAGCCAAAGAACAAAGTTGGGTTTGGTTAAAGACTTTCATTTTTTTTGAACTTATTATGAATATTTGTATCAATTATTATTCATACAGGATTATTTGGATACGGTTTGGGTCCCAATACTTTATTATTAATTAAATCATGACCAACTATTTACACAAAGATATTATATATTAGGCCTAAGAAGGTAGTAAAGGACAGATGTTCCATGGGACCCTGGACCTATGTGGGATATTTATTTACCACATTTCATTTATAGATTTTACTATTACCTGCACACTTCTTATTATATACTCATCGACTGGATGGAATTTGACACAGTTGGTGGTGTCCTATTAAGTATATCTCACACCTTGTTCGGGCCACCATTGGGTTCCCATACATACTTCATGGATGCAGGTAGGTACAAGGGAAAGGAACCTATTATAGATGCTTGATTACCATTCTAGTATGGGGTATGTGGGGAGTATAGGACCGATCCTATGCTCAAGATGTTACTAGAGTCATCCTTTGGTATTTTATTCATTTTTTTCATATCATGTTGTATATGCTTTTTCCCCTGACACCCTGTATTTCCTTTTTGTATAACATGTCAAGATCATAATTTTTATACATGAAATTGATGGATGTGATTCACTTGGTTATTTATATGATTGATGATTATTCTTCAACTATTTGGTTATCTTTTATGATTACATTATTGATTGATATGTACATACTAATGTGATACACTATAATAATGAGGGTATAGTCTCCCCACCAATCCACCAAAGACCCTCATTGTTATTTGGAAGCCTCTGGAATACGGGGAGGCAGACTTAAGGCCATTTGGCCAACCATGTTTAGTTAATTATGAGTGAACCAGGTCCGGGACATCACAAAGTGGTGTGAGATTATTTATTTTATTTTATTTTTATTTCCTTACTAATTTTGATAATATAAAAGAGAAATAGGAAATTTCGGGATTTGGTCATGCGCATATTCTTGGGAGTAGCTAACCCATGTATTTAGAAAATCCAAATTACCTTGGATGAGAAATGTTGTTTTAGATTGTTCTTATTATAGTTTTCTTTACTTCTTCATTGGGTGAAGTGCATGATTTTTTATTTTCATTGTGAATGAGGATTTTTACCCTTGATTGATATGACAATGAAGTATTTTTTTCATGCATCATTATAGGAACATGATGATTTATATGTCATGCATACTACATGCCATTTTTATATGAATAAATTCATTTCCTAAATCATGTTTTGGTATATTTTTTTCTATGTTAATGAAATTGTGCTAATATTTCATGTAGGGACAGGATAAATAATGGGTTATAATTAAATGGATGCTAATAAAAATTTATAAAGTGTGTGGGCCTTTATAAATTTGGAATGGAAAATATTGAGTTGAAATTCTCGTAAAATGGAATGGTTTACAGTAAATAGGGATGTTAATTGAAATTTAAGGAGTTTTTTCCTCCATAACATTCAATTGACCCCCCATATATGAGGACATCTGTACCAAATAGAGAACTTGATCTTGAGCCAACCATAGTAGTGGGTATTAATTAGTATATATTTTGTTTCTTTATGATCCTAACGTCATTCCAACCTTTCTTAAGGATAAGTAAAAGGGGAGTATATCTTATATAAGAAGTATTGTACCTACAAAATTATAGTATATTTGGTTCTAATGGTTATAAAATATTATATTGAGGAATTTTTTTGAAATATTTAGTGACATGCCACCATAAAGACCTCAATTTATGCTTCAGTAGGGTGGCAATGGCCATGCACCATAGGTGGTGGGCCCTGGTCCTCCAGTAGAACCTTCAGTGGTTCTACTTGTGACGCAACTAGTTATACCTAATATGCACACCAATGTCAAATTTTAAGAGGGCTTACTAAGATTTATGAAGACTATTTAGGGATCCCTACAACTTTCCCCATCTATGGAATACTTGACGTGTGAGTTTCAGTAGCATCATCCACCCACATTTTTGGGGGATGGAGGTCCACAAGTTGTGGAGTCATCGATAGAGGTCATGATATTGATTTTCAAACATCTTAAGACACCTCCCAATAGAAGAGTGAAGCATTATATATATATATTATTTGGGATTCTTCCTGGAGATTGTGGGATGTTATTACCCAGATAGATTGTAATCGGGATATGCCCTGGATGGATTTCTAGATAGCCTTTTATGATTATTTATATATTGTGATGTTGAGGGATGATAGATAGAGATTTTATGGACTTATAGTAGGGAACATTGTCATTCATGGACTATTCTACCCATTTCATAGAGATCCATTGCTTCACACATATTCTGTTAGGTGAGGAACTATCTATAGTTAGGCAATTTGAGGATGATCTCTCGTATGACATATAATCATGATTGAATTTATTTTAGATTAATATCTTTTCTGGAATAGTGAACTAGGAACTTATCATTGAGCATAACCTGGGAGAGGATTGGGTGTGAGACAGGGTGGTTCGACACCTAGATCTGGAACTGCATTAATCAACAGTATGAAGTGTTTTTGGAGCTTCCACATGGTGATATTAGTAGCTAGGGTGTCCATTTAGGTAGCCAAGTGAGGTACCATTAGTTCAATAGGTTTGTACATATGAAACCCTAGTGTATTAGGGACCCATTAGAATATAGGTCTTATGGAAATATGGGTCAAATTCAGTGATTTTTCATATATTTTTCTCTATTATTCAGTGAGAGAGGGTATGAACTGACTCCACATTTTAGAGTGAGGGTTGTAGTTTCTCATCAGGCAGGGAGCTGGAGTGAAATTGTCCAATTAGGCCAAGGTGGAGGTCATGGATGGTGTATCCAGACACCAAATTTACTACACTAGTAGAGTGGTCTTACTCAGGTACCCAGGATATATCTCAGGGTCACTGATTAGAATATATATATACATGTAGTCGATACCTAAGGAGAATAGTTCAAAAACTTCTATGGTGTGATGTACTATTCTAGTAGCCTCAACTTTAGTATCTTCATTTTTTAATATATGAACTTCTCATTCATTCATATATGTGACTATTATGGATATCATTGGTCTTGATGTTTAGTTTTCCTATGGTGCGATGATGCTCGATACTCCATTGGTAATTCAAATGGAGAGTGTAAGCTAGTACAGGGAGTCCCCCCCCTCGAGATAGGTGGGTGTCGCTTCATATGGGACCATTTTTTTTCTCCAGATGATAGGGTTTGACATCATTTTGGGGATAGGTGGGTTGGTTCCCTATCATGATTATATTGATTGAAATATCCAAATGGTGAATTTTACATTAGTATAAGGTAGGAATTTTTTTCACAAGGGTGAATAGGATGTCTAGGAAAGATTAGATGGACCTGATCATAATGTTTAGGGTAGGATGACAGCCCAAATTGCTAGATTTTATCTAGATGATTAGGGAACACATCAATTGTATTTCCCTCCAGTGGAAAATCATTTAATGGATGTTTTACTGGATGAATTTTTAGTACTACTGTAACACCATGAGATTTTGAGAACTTTTTTTTTGAAATAATTTAACTTTTAAATATTTTTTATTTAAAATTAAATTAGAAATATTTCTTTTATATATATATATTAAAATACTAATTCAAACATTCCTTTCACACGTAATACCATCATGGATTGCGCTACACACAATACCAACTTGGCTTGCACTGAAAGAAACACCAACTTCGTGTACGATGCATGTAAAAATGAGTTTCTATAAAACATCTATTTTTATTTTTCTTAATTACTTAAATAAGATAATTATAACCTATCAATTAAACTTAGTAATAACTAATTTTCAAATATTTTTGTTTTATATAAATAAAACATATTGATAATGAAATATAATATTTTTGGTAAAGTCCTTTTATGTTAAAAATATTGTTTTCTTGAATAAGTCAATTTTAATAATAAAAGTAATTTGAGGCAAATTTAGAAATTTAATTGGAAAAAATAAACTTTATTTTATAATTCATAATGTCAAAATTATCCTAGGGTGATTTTTTGGGATTTTTCTAAGAAACTTCATTCTTTTGATGAATAGTGAAAAATACTACTTTTTAGTTAAAAGACGCCTTTTGTCTAATAAATTATTTATTATAAATTATATTATAAATCTTTTTAAGGCCACAATATATGAATATTACATTCAATAATACAATGAAATTCATTAGGATCATCCTCACTTTTAAACTTAATATAAAATATTAACAAACTGTTGAACTTTTTCCTACTTTAAAATCTAGTTATTTCGACACGTCTATAGGATTAGTACTAATCTTAATTCTTCCACTTATATGATTGGAACTTAAAAAATATTACATAAAAAATTTTATTTAGTATAATATTTAGAGTATAATAATTTTATTTTAATTTTTGACCAAAATTATTTGTAAAAGTGATTAAAATTAATCACAGCAGTTTAGGCCAATAAAGCTTAATTAGGGACTAAATCTTAAAATTAAGGGCCCAAATTACCAATAAAATTGTATAAAAACCATTAGGTATACATATTACGGTCATAAAACTTCCATTATTTATTTTTTTGGTTTTTTAAGACTTTTTTTAGGTAATAACATGTGGAAACCAAATTTTTTTCTGAAAATTCTATGTGAGTCCTTTTCATTCCCTATAAAAGGCCACCCCCTCTACCCATTCCTCACACATCTCAAACATTTTAAGTTATTACATTATCTGCCCAAGTAGACTCCCAAAAATCCTCTCTTATACCTTGAATTATCCCTTTGAGAATAAACCATCTTAATGAATCCTTTTGGCACAAACTCAAAGTAGTTACCCGATTAAGAGATAACGTCTTCTCTAAAGCTCCTTTCCTTTATTTTCCTTCTCCACAACATACACTCTCTTTATTACCTTCTTGTGTGAAAAAAACATTATCATCCATATACTAGGATGTTTTTATGCAACTTTTCTTATCTACACTTACACGCACCTCTATCTAATGGATGTTTAACATACTGTTTCTATGTACGATGAACTATTGCCTCACGAAAGTATGATTGTTCATTTATCCTTTACCATAAATCATGGTGGACATTATGATGGAAATATAAATTTATATAAGTAATATATTATATTTATTATGTATTTAATCATCTAAATTACTTTTTAAACACACATCCTTTTACCTTCCATTTGGTTTTAATACGATAATCCCGTTTGAGGAAGTGTGGACTTCCACCCCCTCAAAGTGATTTGATTCATTCACACAGAACATAGAATGTATTAAGGATGGGTTTAATGGAATTATATGATATATATGATATATTAATTCTAATTTAACAATTATATATACATAAATACATATATACATATTTCATTTACATATTTTCTTTCAATACAACAATGAAAATGGAAAACAACATTCATGCGTACGTACGACTTACCATTTCCATGAAAGGTGTATTCCATTACATAATTCATTATGCTATATAATATTATAATATAATTATTCTGGATATAACTGATATTTATATCATTTTTTACATTCTGTAATCATGATATAAGTATAAGGATCAACAATATAACAAATTAAGGCTCATGTAAAGAATAAAGATAATTTTACCTGAAGTGAGACTTTAACATAGGATCATTAACAAGAGGGTAATATAAGGTAATAATAAAACCATATATGGTAATATATATAATAATATTATTATTTTAAATAATTATAATAAACTTATATTTATTATACAATAATCTTGTACGATTACGGAGAGAGTCAAGACACAAGGTAAGGGAATTTCATCTCACTTTTAATTGTTATGTGATACAAGCTATAATTTATACTCTTTCATTTTATGTGGTGTATGTGCTAACCATGATTGTATAATATTTACCTTGTAATTAAATTTATGGGTATTAAAATTACCATTTTATTATCCTTCATTCATGGGGTTTAAGTTTTAAAAGTTACCAAATTGGTAAAAATGTTTTTGACTCAATTTTCCTTCTTTGAGACTCATGTTTTGTTATGCACCTAAACTCTTTTTTGGGGTGAATATAATTCCATATTAAATTCCATATCATGAATCTAAATATTCTAATGATATTATATGCTTCATGTAATTTTATTTCCTTATATGGAGAGCATGATCTTAAGATACCAAGTTATAAGAGTTTATTGACACAATCTCATTTCTTTTAGAGACTGTTTATATTTATGATTCCTTTTATGAAATATTATGATCTATCTCTCAATAATAATCATGATTTTTCTTATACTATGTTATTTAAAGATATACTCATGTATTGTTGCCATTTTCTACTCTTTAGTACATAAGATAGTTAAAAAACAGTTTTTAGGAAAGCCCGACTTTACCCTCTCTTCGTTGAAAAATCTATGTTTTCTAAAAAGAGTTTCCAATAATATTTTACCATTCCACTATAATATATAAAAGAAATTTTTACCCTTTTTTCTATTACCAATATATTTAAGGTAATATTCTTTTCTTTTTCCAAACAAGGCACTTGTCTATCCTTTTTACCCTGTAAAAGGAATTTTCTTTTGACCTCATATGACATATACAGATTTATCTACTGTGATTTCTTAAAAACTCCCTTTTCATCGTTAAAAAGGTTAATTTTTAATAAACTTTTCTTAAAATAAATTTTCAGGGAATTTTTTTTTAAAAAATGGTTTTAAACTTCTTTTATATTTTTTCATGAAAAACTATTTTCAAAATTGTTTTTAAAGTCTTCTTTACAAGTTTTCAAAGTATTTTCAAAGAAATGGTTTTCAAAACATTTTAAAGATTATTTTATAAGTTTTCGATAAAAATGAATTTCAAAATGTTTCAATATTTATTTATAAGTTTTCAAAGTATTTTTAAATAAATGATTTTTAAAACATTTTTAAAATTTCTATAAAATTTTTTAAGTGTTTTCCAAGAAAATAGTTTTAAAAATGTTTTGAATCTTATTTTATAAGTTTTCAAGAAAAAAGTTTTTAAAATGATTTCAAGTATTCTTTATAAGTTTTTAAATATATTAGCAATGAAAAAGGTTTTCAAAAGGTTTTATGTTATAAAAATAATTTTTCAAAGAAGAAAGGATATTTTCCTCAAGAAGTTTTTTTAAAAGATCCTTAAAAATTATTTACCATATAAGATAACATCCATTGGTGTTTATAATTCATTTATAGAGAAATTATTCAATGTTTAAATTAATATTATTTATTTTAATTTATTATATTTTGATGACATGATGTTATAAAACCTGTTTCTCTTTCACGGATTATATGATTTTGGAACCCACTTATTTTCACAGGTTACGATTATGATGAAATGATTATGAAGCCTAACTCTTTCCATATGTTGTGACATGTTCATATGTTTATGATACCCATTTCATTTCATGGGTAATGATATGTTTTGTGGCACATGTATGTATGATTTCATTATGTGATGGGTGGGACCTATATCTCCCTCCAATGCATTGGGTAAAGATTTATATCTCATGAGATAGATAGGACTGGAACGAGGGTTTACATGGTTCATTAATATAGGGATGGAATGAGGGTCTAATAATTTGATTAATACAAGGTTGTAATAAGGGTTTACTCGGTTCAATAATATAGAGCTAGAACGAGGGTTTACTCAATTTATTAATACCAGTCTAGAACAAGGGTTTACTCATTTTATTAATATAGGACTGGAATAGGGGTTTAGTCAGTTTAGTAATATAGGGCTAGAATGAGGGTTAACTCAGTGTAGTAATATAGGGATGGAAAGAGGGTTCACTTGGTTCAGTAATACTGGGTTGGAATGGGGGTTCACCCAGTTTAGTAAAGGACTTTGTCCACTAATTTGGTCTTGGTAGTGATGCCTTGGATACTATAGAAATCATATTATATGCTAATGTGTTTTCCATAATTCCAAGTTTTATTCCTATATTATGCTTTCATGTCTTATTCTCTCTATTTCATTATGTGTCATTTCATATGAACTACCAATATTTATGCCATTATCTATGTTATGATCTTTGATGTGCAGGGTATGATCTTTTATTTTCATGATCCCGTACTCACACCCTTATGATCATGTTTATTCTTAAATTTATTTCTTGTTTACCCTTAATGAGCATTTGAGATCACCCCTTTTATGTTTCCTTTCCCACAGGTTATGATGATATCTATTATGTTTGATATGTATAAGAAGGTTTCTAATCAAGAAGAACCTAGTGGGAGATGATGTAGCTCACATATGTACCAGTTTTTATGTTTCCATGTTTGGAAAGGCACTATACCAACTATGGTCTTTGGGATTATATTTGTATATTGTTTATGTATTCTGCAAAATATATATAATGTCAATGTTTGTAAAGAGATAGTAACTATAACTACCTCATGAGGTAGAGGTATATTTTTTATTGATTAAGTTCTAGGAGTTGCACCAGTATCCATTCCTCTTTACAATATGGATACTACTGAGTTGCAGGATCTCAATAGGCTTCTCACTTAACCCCTAAAAGTGACCTTTTAGAAAATAAAACATTGAGTTTTTGGAAGGAACTCAAGTGTCAGTTAAAGGATTTTGAAGCCAAGGGTTTTATATGACCTATTTCTTCCTTATGGGGTTCAATGGTCTTATTCACCAAGAATAAGGATGGTACCCTCATGATTTTTTTGGATTTCCATCATTTAGACATACATATAGTTAAGAACCGGTATCCATTTCCTCATATAGATGACCTCTAAGATCATCTTTGTAGATAAATGGTTTTCTTTAATATTGATCAAAGGTTAGTTTATCATTAGGTTAATATTATACTATTATGTATACTATGTATAATATTCCATAGTAGATATATCCTTCATGAGTATTTGTTCATGTCATTTGGTCTCATGAGCGTGCCAATAGTTTCCATGGAACATATGAATCATTTTTTTCACCGGTATCTAGATTTTTTTTGTGGTCTTCATGGATTATATCTTAGTGTATTCTCAAAATCAACCTGACCATTCAAAACATCTTGAGATAAAATTGAATACACTAAGTGAGCATCGGTTATATTCTAAGATCACAAATTTCCACTTTTTATTGATAAAGTTAACTTCCTAGGTCATTTTATCACAGATAAAAGAGTCAGTTGACTTAAAGAAAGTGAGATATATGGTTTCTTGGGAGAATACCAATAACATCTTTGATATAAAGAGATTCCTAGGTACATCTGGTTTTTATAGTTTCTTCATTCAATATTTTTCACACCTTTGAGCCCCACTAACAGGATTGACCAAGAAAAATGTCATGTTTATATGGTCTAAAGAGTGTAAAGAGGAATTTTAGGAGCTTATGGTTAGATTTAATTCAACACCAATTTTGATCCTACATGATCTAGGTTGAGGTTATATTGTTTATTGTTACACATTAGACATCAGGCTAGGAGAATTTCTGATGCAGGAGGAGTGAGTTTTGGTGTACATGTCATGTATGTTAAGGCCCCATGAATGTAACTACCCAACATAAGATCTCAATTTAGACATTTTTGTTCATGCCTTTCATTCATGGAAGAATTAATTATTGGGTGAGTGTTTTCTGGTGTATACAGACCCCAAAATCCCCAAGTGAATATTTACACAACATGACTTGAATCTCAGCCAATGAAGGTGGGTCAAATATATTTTGTCCTTTGAATTTGATTTTTCTTGTACACCTAGTAAAGGAAATGAAATTTCTAATGCTCTGGGTAGGAAGACTCAAACATAGGCAGATCAGGAGGTCGATAAAGAGTGGTAGCTTATGGCCCTATTTTCTGATATGCACTTGGAGGCTCTGGACCATCGTGGATAGTCTGTTCTTGAATCGTTATCAGTGACCTATTCACTTCTGTAGATAGTAAATATGAGTTAGTTATCATATTTTGATTAATTTTTCCTAAGTGAGATCATCATAGGTGATAACCCACCACCTGGTTTAGTTGTTAATAATGATGAGATCTTGATCATTAATTGATGTTTTTGGGTTCCTACAGACATCCAAGAGGATTTATTGAAAGATTCTTGTGACTATTTATCAGTAGTACATCTTGGTATTACCAATATGTATCATGACTTGGACTACCAATACTGGTGGTTGGGGATGAAAAGATAGATAGCTGGGTTTATTATTCAGTGTTCCACTTGTCAATAGGTGAAGACATAACACCAATGACCAATTAGGATTTCACATACATTGTCTATTTTTAGTGAAAGTGGGATGATGTCACCATAGATTTTGTGACGTGATTTCCTAGATCACCATGGGGTAGTGATGTTGTATGGTTGATCATATAAAAATTGACAAAGGTCGCCCATTTTTTACCTATTCAGGAGGCCTTTTCAGTGGATGATCTTTAGAGGCTCTATATTCATGAGATCATACACCTCTATATATTTCCATGTTATTCTTATCGAATAGAGATGTTTCCTTCATGTTTCATTCTTGAAAGTGTTGTACAGAAAATTGGGTTCATAGGTAATGATGATTACAGCCTATCATCTAAAGATCAATGGTTGGTATTATTGTACAATACAGGTTTTGGAGGACAATATCCGAGCATATTACTCAAATTTTAGAGGCTCT
Organism: Viscum album; assembly: GCA_963277665.1. Classification (NCBI taxonomy): domain Eukaryota; kingdom Viridiplantae; phylum Streptophyta; class Magnoliopsida; order Santalales; family Viscaceae; genus Viscum; species Viscum album. The sequence goes on along the minus strand of OY728142.1, from coordinate 273,288,007 downwards.
TGGAAGAACCACTTACCTCTAAATGAGTCTTCTTAAAATAACATCTTCCATGAAACCATAAATATTTCTCTTTATAAGGCCCTATATGTTAGGTCATGATGTTCAACCCTATGATAATTAAAGGCAGTACAGGTAGCACTACTAGGTCCTCATCTCATTCAAGATACTTCTAAGTAGGTTCATCTTATTAGGAAAAGTATGACTATAGATCAATCTAGGAAGAATTCATAGGTCAATCGTCATCATTGAACACTAGATTTTGAGGTTGGGAGTTAGGTTTTCTTACATGTTTCAACTAGACTAGGGAATAAAATAATTTAGAAATAAGGGAATGTATCACCTCGTTACATCGATCCCTTCAAGATTTCAGAGAGATTCGGGGCGGTAGCCTATCAGTTTTGGTTACCTTAGATATATTGATCAATGAATTATGTATTCCATGTATCTCAACTTCACCAAAATAATTCATATCTATCTCATATTATTTATCCTGAAGAGGTTGAATTGGATATTGATAAATCCTTTGAGGAGCACCATATTGTCATTGTTAATCGAGGCATGAAGGATCTCTATGACTGGTCAGTTCCTTTAGTATTAGTGTTATGGAAGTGATTCACCTGCATGTTTCCTTAAATTAATGATGGAATTGATCGTATTAGAATATTATAGTCTCAAACTACACATACTATTAGGGTGTAGTAAAGTGGATGTATAGGGTGAAACCCATTGGGATCACTGGTAAGAAATAAACTGTTTGAACAAAACCTTTTGAAATGATTTCTCACGTTCACTCTTCAATATTGGGTTTTTCTAAAACTAGGTATTTTTTATTTAATTCATATAACTAATAATATATAAGGTTTAATTCAATGGATCTTGGTATATAATAATCCTAAATTTGTCTTGGAATGGTCCTAGATCTTAGCCTGTGAAGTGGTGTAAATGTAACCAATTGTTTTTGGTTAAACCAATTTTATCTACTTATGCTACAAATATCACTTGGTCTAGTTATAGAAAATATCATAGGTGCCTTATGCTTAGCTTCTTTGTAGAAATCATCATAGGATAATGGTCATATCCTGCACAACTCTAACTAGGTCAGATTTATTCAATTTCACCTCCCATGGTCAAGGTTGTTCAAAAGAATGTGTGGAAAATTTATTTTTAACCTAATTAATATCTACAAGGTTACCGATGTTTAACTTATGGATTCATTAGGTTTAGAAACACCCCTAATCTCAATCCCTAACCCTAAACGTATTTTCTATTCATGACTTTAATGATCAAAATAAAATAAATACAAAAAATGTTATGTATAATCATGAAAAAAATGTGAAATAGGAAATCTAGGATTAAAATAATTAGTATATAACATTTAAATATTTTAAATCAAGGAAAATATAATCATATACATACTCATAATGTAGAACAAATGAATAAACCAATAGTGTTGATGAAGAACAAAAATCGGTACTAAAAGCAAGCATCGAAACAAAAGAGGAAGCACAACAGATGAAGAAAAGATAAAGTATGATTAATAACTCGAAATTATTTAATAAAACAATCAAAGGAATGAATTAAAACTATTTTGGAAATGAAAACATAATAAAATGGGATAAGAAAACATGAGAAAACTCATAGTTATGAATTCCTTTATGCATCATATCTACTGGAAAATAAATAGGCTCAAAAATTACATGATGTGTAAAGTCTTCATGTTGTGTACTAGATATAAGTGGATTCATCCTGACATATTAACATCGTGTAATTAGTTTTCACATCATATATTTGATATCCACAATCTCCTCTGAGAAATCAACTCGTATCTTTAACTGGGTTGGCTCTCTATCTTTGAACATCTTGTAGACTCTTCACATTGTGTATTTGAGTAACTTTCAGTGGGATTCTGATTTTAAAATTCACATATCAAGTAATGAATGTACATTTCATGTACTATATTCATGCCATATAAAGTCTTAATGGGTTTTTCTATGGATCTACAGGCATGTTGTGAATGAGGACTACATGTCGTGTATGATTTACAAAATGTGTAAGGCTTGTTTCTTCCACTTTTCACCATTTCTTCCTCTGAGTCTTGAATTATTAATTCCTTCTAAAACAAATAAAAACCCAGTGCATTATCAAATAAAACATGAATAATCCTTAATTAAATGTATCCAATATGTATTTAAAAATTCAAATGATCAAATTCCCCTACACTAAATAATTTCTCGTCCTCAAGAAAAAATCCTCTCAACAAGGATTCCAAAAGAAAATAAAAATTAAAAAATGAAACATTCATTAAAACTAGGAAAATAAAGATAAGTGTAAGTAGAAAAATTCATTCCTCTAGAATTAATCCTACAAAGAAAATTAGTCATGTCTCATAGTTCAGTTCTTTATCTAGATTCCTTCTTCTTAAAATTAAAATTTCATAATTATTTCTTAAATGTTATACCCATTTTTAAATTAAACTCACAATAAAATTTCTCTAATCACTCAAAGTAAAATATAAATGAATCTATGCTCATAACTATAATATATATTCCTAACCATAGGCTTTTATTGGTTCTAACATCTCCACTTCTTAAGGAATAATAAAAAATCAATCTTGAGGTCTTCAGCAATATAGTTCAATTGACTCTAAGGCTAAGGGTGGGTGGGAAAGTGATAAAAATAATGATCAAGAGGAGGTTAAGCTCAAAAGTATAATGCATGAAGGTTTTCAATAGTGTAGTGAAGTGACTCCTCCTAGAAAAAATGTATATATTCTTTACACCTCAAAGCGGTTCCATGAATATGTCAATTAAGTTTTAGGAATGTACTATGTTCCTTTATTTTTCTTTTTCCTTATTTTTCAAAAGCAATTTTTGGGTCATATATCACATCCATCCCCTAACCACATATGATCCATCATAGGATTCATCGGTCTGGTAATGGTTACTTTTTACCTTCTTAATATACAACCCAAAATGTTTTTCTCTTTTTTTATATTTATTTTTCAAAGGAACAAGTTAATCCTATAAAATTACAAAATAAATCATATATCACATCATATTAGTCTAGTAAAGTATCACCATACATTTCCTCCATATCAATATCTTGTATCCCTCGGTGTTGAAAATTCTCCCACACTTGTTCAAAGGATAATCATGCATCATACCAAGAGCACGGTAAGAAGGGATAATTGACTTGAAATGGATCCATCCTAACAAGTTTATTCATGGATACTACATGATAAAGAATTAAATATTTACAGGTTGGTCTTAGGAAGAAGTGTCTCACAAATATTTCCTCAATAAATTTAAAAGTGTATTTTTTCAATCATAGCCTCAATAAAATCTCAAAGAAAGTTCTGATGGGTTTACATGCCCAAGGTCTCTCTCAAGAAATATGCTCAAAAAAGAATATGAAATCATGGTTCTAGAGTCCTCTTGGGAATAGGATTATACAAAAATAACTTGAAATCACTCGAGGTATAGAATCCAATAAATTCAATCAAAATAAATTGCAATAATCTAGAATTTGAATTAAATTACTAGACTCAGAAATCATGATAAAAATACAAACATGGGTAAAAATGGGTTTCAAAAGTATCAAACTAACTTTTTATTTTATTTAAAAGGTTGAAATTATATTTTATTTTTAAAATAACTCTTTTAAAGAAAAATGTCTCCTAGGTAGTGAAAAGTATCAATAATCCTATTATATTGACAATACAACTCAAGAAATACACCCCCCCCCCCCACACACACACCCTTAAAATGAGATATTTATTTCACTATTCCTGAATAAATCATGGGAGAGATATCAATAGAATCAAAGAAAAAAATGAAATGACAATTTGGAATTGAAATTGGGGAATTGAGAGCTCCATGTAGTGAAAACTATTCCAGGGGTACTTTTTAGGATTTTGAGTGGAGTTTGTGTGACCTATAAAATTTATTAGAAAGAAAAACCCTTTACTAGATAAAACATTAGTCCATAGGGTTTATAAAAATAGGGAAGAGGAAAATGGGTAGGGGTGTAGTGTTAATTATATAATAATATAGATCAGATAATGTAAGAAGGTGAGTATAGTGAAGTTCAGGGTAACCTAAGAACAAGAATGCTAGTAAAAGGAAAATAAAGATCCTAATAACATGACTAAAATAAAAGAAACAAAAAATATGGGTTCCCCCTCCCAGAAATCACTAACAATAACATAATTATCCAGATAGATGGACAAAGAAATTAGTCAGTGTTGTCCATATATTCAAAATTCCACTACCTCCTAAAATAACTAGTGGAGGTATCATCAAGATCACAGGGATGCTTGGAGATATTATCCACCTAATAAATGTAATAATAATGAATCTCATGTGGTGGGAATAGAATTCAGTAATTTCATGGAGGGTTCCCCTACTAATCATGGATCTCAAGTGAAATATACTCAAGCTAATTTTCAATGCCAGCCAAATACTAAGACATCTGGTATAAGAGGGTAGATGGTGGTGGGATAGGTGCTTTGATAACCATAGAGCGGGAAGAGATTCTAGAAATGGCTAAAGTAATGAATCAATGAAATGAAAAATAATCCAGCAAGTAGGGAATCCAAAAATTATACCCCATCCATATATAGAAGCAATGATACAATAGAGAAAATGGAATAAATTAGTATAAAAATATGGACATGAAAACAAAGTATAAAAAAGAGTGGGGACTAGAACAAAACTAAGAAGTAAATTCAAATTCAATAAGGTCCACATCATGAGTTCCATCCTAAATAGTAGGTTCTGGTATCTTTTCCTCCCTATCAATGTCATCAATTGAGGATGGGGCTAGAGGATCGACCATCGTGGTGGGTGTCGTGGTGCTGGAAGTTGGCTCGGTCAATGATGGAGTATGTGAGGTGTCGATCCATATTTAGACTATATATATGGAAGATGGATTTATGAAGAGAACCTTGGATGTATATATAATGGTGGGTCCCTTTCCCTTTTTAGCCTTATCCACTAAAAAATCCTACTGGGCAATGGGATCTGTCTTCTCAGGGGGTTGGTGAGTCGGGGTAGGAGGTGGGGTTGTGGATGGATGATGAAGTGGGACCTATAGAGGGTGGTGGGTGGGTGGATATAGAGGATTATAATGGATTATTGATGGGTAAATAGTATGGTGCATTATAGATAATTCCTAGATAAAGGAATATTTGGCAGTGGTTCTATAGAAGAAACTGGATAGTAGTCCATATGGTAGGTTCAGATATTGTAGGTCCAATGGTGTAAGTGGTAAAGGTAGAGGTAGGGGAAGTGGTAGAGGTGGTTTTGGTGGTAACATAGGTAGAAAAGGTGATGGAGGTGTTATTAGGGGTTGTAGTGGTGGATTATGGGTCATGGGTAGGTGTCGTGGGGTTAGCTACATGTTGGAAAGGTTCCTCATCATCAACCATTATATATATCAGTTCCCACTAGTATATGCTTCCCCTCTTCAACATAATCCTCAACTTTTGATGTATAAGGAGTTCAATAATCTTCATAGGGATAAGGGAAGTGAGAGGATGGGCATCATTGAAGGCATCGAGATTCCTAGCCAGATGGGTAATGAAATAACCTCTCATAAACATACCTTGACTCCTCATCACCTGGGTATAGTATAACTCATCGAAATGATGATCCATGTTGATGGTTGGGCCACCCATGGAATATGTGAGGATGAGCACCTCAATATATCTAATGCTCCTCTGAGCATCCCTTGGCCAACTAGGCATGTGTTAATTCCAAGTGGATAATCTGAAGAACAACATTGTGGATCTGGGTGCTCTTCATTGTGTAAGGATTAAAGGGGATATGTTGATCTCTAGTGATCCTCACCAAAATTCATGCAACATCGGCCTTGTTAGGCTCAATCTATAATGTCGGGAAGACTAGAGAGGTGAAAAATTCAATAGAGTATATGTCAAGGATGACAGAAAAATCACCAAGGGTGAGTTTCCAAGTCCTACAGCCAAGTCAAAAACTAAAAAAGTTGAAGTCCATCTCAAAGGTATCCATGAACTCAAGTAAGAGATACTTTAAATTCTCTTATCACACCTAGGTAATTAGGGAGAGGTACAGTTGGTCAATGTGGTCAAGGACCTCCTGATGGATGTGGATCCTCTCAATAATTGTGAGGTCCAGCATGTAATTGGTACTCATAGTCTTCACCTATAGATGAACAACTTGATATGTGGCTCTGGTGAAGAGAAGAAGAGGAAAGGGTAGATATCCAGGAAGGAAGTGCCCTACGAACTGCTGGAATTTGACTGTGACCCCTCATAATCTTATGTGGAGGTTGAGGAGGATGGTTTTGTGTGTGGTAGAGAAGGTGAATCCTTCTACTACTTGAGTGGTGGGGGAATCTCATCATGCTTGAGTAAGTGTTTAGCGGGAAATGTGAATACCATTTTGGTTTTATCTATTTTAGAGAGAGTGGAAGGATTAGGGGATGGATATGGAGAGGTGTGGTGGTCTTAGAGGATATTAGGGGGCGGCTAATAGCAATGGAGGGATGGTCAGTTGGTGAGGGGGGTCACACGCATAGAGGAGAAGGAGAGGGGGAATGAACCTAGGGTTCATAGAATTTTAATGGTTCCCCTACAATTACAGATTGTGTATTGGATACACAATGTGTAATGATTGGGTTTTATTTTTTTGGGTGTGAAACATTTACATACTGTATAAAGTCTACATAGAATAGATTTGGATTTCATTCACCCCTATTTATTCCATGTCCTTTTGAAAATCCTCCATCTATGTTAAAACCTTCTTAAAGAATAAATTGACCTACTCTAACCTATTGAACCTACCCCAAGTTGTCTCCCAGACAACACTTTATTTATTTTCTAGAGATATACATTTTTTTGTAAAAAAAACTTTTACTATGAGGAGACTCCCTTTGTAGAACAATTCTTGAAAACAAAAGGGATGAAAGGCGGGAAGGCCTTCCTCATCTAAGGTGAAGTAAAATTCAGGTTCTTGTGACCACTAGATCCCTTACCAATATGAGTAAGTTTCTTATTGTCATTATTACTAGTTATAGGATCATATTTTTATAATTTAGAGATATTTCTTGACAATTCAATGAATCTTCGCTTTTATTAGTGGCCTTCACTAAATCGAACACACCATGTTCTTCAACAACTCTAAAAATCAATCTCCCTTAGTTAAAATCAATAAGCTCATTCCTAGTGGTGAGAAATGGTCTTCCTTGAATAAAGGGAATATATCCTTATTATTTCATGACTATGATAAGGAAATTCATAGGGAAATGAATTTTCTAACTTTTACTAATAGATATTGAGCAATCATTGAGGATGCTTGACTGAGTGATCAGAAATTTGGAGTGCTACCCTTGTTGGTTTTAAATATCCAAGCCCAAAATTTTTTTAACACTCATGTACATGACATTTATACTTATTCCAAGATCATACAAGGCTCTTTCAAAATTTTACATCCCTATGGTTCAAGGAATTTATAATATTTTAGGATCTCTTATTTTTTTTATGGAGATTCCATTGAAAAATTGTAGTGCACTCTTCATTTAAGGGGATGAATAATGTGTCCTCCATTTAATTTTTACTCGATACCAAGTCTTTAAAGAATCTTTCATAATAGGTAACTTGAGAAATTTACTCTATAAAGGGAGTGTTGATATGAAATTTTTTAAACATATCCAGAAATTGTTTATATTACCCCTCCTTTTTGGCTTGTATCATCCTTTCAAAAAAGGATAGAGATGTATTGTATATTGGTGGTTTTACATTCACTTCTTCTTTTTCTAGTTGTTATTTTTTTGTAGATTTCTCAGTTGGTTTTACTTATAAATTTTTCCCTTGACCAGCTTTATCATATTCTTCAAATAGATTTTTCTCACCTAAGCACAACTATTGAATGTCCATCATCTTTTTAATTATAAAAATTATTTCCTTGGCCTCCTCACTCAAATGAGGTTCTGTATTTTTGGAAAAAGTACCTGGTAGTCGATCAAATAAAGTTTTAGAGATCTAACACATTTGATGCTCCAAGCTTCACAGTAAATCCTTGTAATTTCTCATTTCAGTTTCTTGGGTTTTTGACATGCCCATAGTGTGTCGTTATTTCCCTAGAGTCTAATAAAAATATAAAATTATATACTATAACTATGATAATTAAATAATTAAAATATAATATTAGAAAAGTTTTAGGTTTAACCTACAGATACTGTTAATTATTTTATTTAGGTATTAAAAATATTTTATTTTTTCAAACTAAAGAAAGAGGTGAAGAAAAGATGGGTTTGATTGATTTTAATAAAGTTAAAGATGAAATCACAGCATATTTTTTGGTTTGAAATCATATTTGAAAGGAATGTAAGGGTTTTATAGTTTCAAGGTTCATGTGTAATTGGATTTTAAAAAATAATTTTATTAATACATGTTTGGCATTGAATTTAATATAAGGTGGATCCAATGTTCATTGTATCCCCTCTTCATTATGGCAATCCCCTATTTTTCTTGGTCTGGTAATTTAGGGTTTTAAAAAATAAAGTTTGTATCAATACCATATATAAACCTGATTACCCTAAATTTGAAAATGGTCATGCCAAATTTAGGGTAATCAGTTTCACAATTTATAATGTACCTCTCATATTCAAATACCAATGGTCATGATAAAAGTAAAATAAAGGTATTGGAAATTGATTAAATAAACTACAGCAATCCAAATACATGAATAAATAAAAAGGAATAAATAAAGAATAACCTTCTCCCTTATACTACATAACTATAGTACAAGGTGGGTTTACCCCCTCATTCTAGTGATTATAAAATAAGGGGGAAGGATAGGAAAAAAAGAAATCATAATGAAAAATCCTGATATTGAACTAGTGAGGACCCTGCACAGTGCGGCGTCTCGCTCCAAGATTTGGTCTCTAGGTATCCCTAACAACAACAGTCTGGACCTCTATTTGTAGGCCTTAGATGGGCACATATATAAATAAATGGAATTTAGTAGGCATAAAAAGGTGGTAAAAAGTGGTTCTTGAGTCATAAAACTGGTCAACATGCCTTAAAAATCGAATCTAGAAGTTTCTGGGCCACCCCGACTAGTTCACAGCATGTAATCTGTTCACTATGTGTAATATATTCACCAAGTGTAATTTGTTCACCATGTGTAATCTATTCAACACAAGTAATCATTTCACCACATTTAATTTGTTCACCACCTATAATCTTTTCACCACCTATAATATTTTCACTGTGTGTAATCTTTTCACCATGTGTAATATTTTCACCATGTGTAATATTTTCACCACATGTAATATATTCACTGCATATAATATTTTCACCACTTGTAAATTAACATAGAATGTAATATTTACACATCCTTTAAATTTTCATATTCACCTCTTTTCTTCAGTTTCGACCCCTAGAAGCATCCCATTGACATAATTCATCATGTGAATCCATATTTTAGTGGAAATCATGGTTTCTTTTGGATTATTTTTCTCATTTACCACAAACCATTGCATCTTGTCCCAAAATGAAGAGAACATCATGTGTACATACATGAATTAATAATAAGAATCATTAGAATTAGTTCATTTTATTATAAGAAATGTATATAATAAATGCACTTATCAAATCCCCCCACACTTGAATTCATAATTTTACTCAAGGATAGAATCTCAACATACTACAATGGATGCTTACTCTTCCATTTTTTAAATTCAATGCCAAAAAAATAATTGATCAAATGGAAATTTAAATTTTTGATCATAACATGTTGAAAATTTATCAACGCCTCATTTTTTCAAATAATACAAATAAACAATCACTACTGGAATCTTTACCTATACCCACAATTCAAAATCATGGGTATAGGCAATACCCATGGTTCTATGAACCGTGGTTGCTCAAGCCATTGGATAGACCAATACCCATGGTTCTAAATCGTTGTTGTAGGTAATTTCAATGGAAATACCTATAATCATGTTTTGACCAAATTGTGGGTATAGACCTATACCCATAGTTCGGTCAAAATGTGGGTATTGGTCCTTATTGAAAAAAATAGTCTGTTGGGATTTGATGCAAGAACCTTATACCTACACTCCAATGACTTTACCACTATCCTATAACACATCTCCTATTATTATATTCATATATATATATATATATATTAAATTATTTATTTTTATTATTATTATTATGCTAAAGTAATGGGCCAAACCCTATCCATGATTTATCCAAACCATGGGTATAGGTTCCTTATTAAAAAAATAAACTGTTGGGAATTGATCCCAACACCTTCCACTTATAATAAAATGACTTTACCACTATCCAAAAACACATTTTTTGTTCTTATATTCAAATATATATATATATATATATATTTATTTTATATTAAATTATATATTACTATTATAATTATGGAAAAATAATGGGTCAACCTATATCAATGGTTTACCAAAACCATTGGTATAGGTGCCCAGAAAAATTTCTTATACCCATGGTTGGGTAAAACCATGGGTATAGGTTTTCCCATGTCCATCCCATGATTTTTTCTAGCACAAACTATTGCCATGTTTTTTAGAGAATCTTGGGTATAGGTCAATCCCATGAAAGAAAATTCCCATGAAACCTATTACCACCGTTTACAAAAACCATGAGTATAAGTTTGTAATAGCCCAGAATCCACACTTCTAGATTCGGAACTAAAGACATAAAATTTACGAATGTGACCCAATTTTTTACCATCAAAACTTTCAACATCAAAAGGAAATAATGGATCACTTACATACGCAAATACCTTTTAGGTTTAGAGTTTTAGAGAATTAGGAAAAACTGTTAGAAACTTTGATTCATAAACAACTGGTTCAAAAATAAAAACACACTATCTCCCACTATGTTAATATTTACTTATTTAACATTAGGACATGAACATCATCCTTGTGAAATACTTCTAGGAAAAACTCATTTAACATCTTTCATATTAACCTAGAAAAAGAAATATAAGAAATGATGAGCTCAAAAGCTCAACAAGGTTAAACAATAGATATATGTAAGCATAAACATGAACTTAAGGGTATGAGAACATTATCATAAAAGTAAAATATCAGAACCTCTATATCAAATATCATAAAAAGGTTTCATGGAAGAAATATTAGATATTTATAAGACATGAATCACAAAGAAATAAAGAACATAATCCATGAAATCATAACATATGAATAAGACATGGAATTTGGGGACGAAAAATAATCACATAATATGATTTCCACACTAGATAATGAATCACTACTAAGGCCATAATTGTGTACAAAATACTATACTTAACTGAGCTCACTCTTCGTTCCAGCCATGTATTACTGAACTGAATTTACTTATCGTTCCAACCTTGTATTACTGAACCATATTTACTTTCCATTCTAGTCATGTTTATATCAAGAGATGTAAAACATTACCCAATGTATTGTAGGGAGATATAGGTCCCCCCATATGATAATTAAATAATTCTTACATATTCCACAAGAACATAGATCATTCATAACCCATGAAAAGAAATGGGTTTTATAAAACACTTCATTATAGAATAACTCATAGAAACGAAATAAAATTCATAAGTACCAATCCATAATAAATTTAATACATTAAAATAATAATAATAATAGTATAATTCGTTAAAATCCCTAATAAAATATAAGTAACATCAAATAACATTGTCTTAGATGGAAAATAATTTTGAGAGAACTCTTGAAAATATTTCTTGAGGAAAATATCCCTTTCTATTTAAAAAATGATTTTCAGAACATAAAACATTTTAAAAAAAATTATTCATTGGAATATATATTTTAAAAAAATAATTGAACACTTTAGAACATAAAACATTTCCTTAAAATCATTTTCCTTGAAAATGAGTTGAAGAGTTATTTTAAAAACATTTTTTGAGGAAAATAATCTTTAAAAATTTCAAAGTGTCTCATACCACAATGAAACATTTTAATAAAAAAACACCATGAAAAAATAACATTAAAATAATCCTATAATACCATGAAAAGAAAGATATTTCTAATATAACTTATAAAATAGTGGTATATACACCTCTTATAGGATCATAGGTTCATAACAAAACTTATGTCTCAAAGAATGAAAATTGAGACAAAAACTACCTTACTTATTTGGTAAATTTTGAAATGTGAAATACCATGAATTGAGGTCATCAAATGAATATTTAAATATCCAGAAATTAAATTAAAAAATTCATAGAATACATTCTTGGGAAGTATGTATGCCACACAAAATAAATGAGTGGTGAATAAGTCATGTATCTCAAAGAAATAAAAAGTGAGATGAAATTATCTTACCTTAGGTCAGGGAAACTTTGTACACATCAACAAATCCTTTATAATTGATTATATAATTTTATTATCTTATTATAGAACCATATTTATATTTATGATATCATATTTGAACATATTATCACTTATTTAATAATATTTCATTATTACTCTTCTTTTGGGTGTTAATTATTTCATCTTTTCTAAGAAAGTTTTGTCATATAAGTCCAAAATATTCTTCGTAGTTTATAGTAATATAATTTATTGAATGTAATTAAGGTAGTATATATAATTTTTATTAATTATATACAATGTTTTTACCATTCACGAATGGTTAATGTGGAAAATGAAACTCATCATGTTGTGGAGATGGTAATCCGTACGTACGCACAAGCGATTAGGGTTTTTTGATCTCTTGTGCTTGGGGTTTTCTGATATCTTGTTCTTGCAAGCATGGATATTAGGGATTTCTATCATAATATCAAGCTTGGATAATGGAAATCCTTCTGAATCTATGAATATTTAACTCGCAAAAACACTCAGTAGATATCCGCGAAGGATGGGATCCACAAAAGCGATTAAACCTTGGAGTTAAACCTGTCGAGGTCGGTGATTCCGCCATGTCATTTTCCTATTTTAAGGGTTTGAATGTGGGTATTCGTAGGATAGGATTGACCGCTCATGTCAAATCTGACCCAGAGGCGATTGCTGAAAGGTTGAAGCTCGGTGCTCATTCAATCGTCTCTAGGCTTATACTTTTTAAAGTTTCTAAACCATGGAGGATGGAGAAACTCGCAAATAGATTATCAAACATCTAGGGATTTGATACAAGGCATATTGTATCACTTGATAAAGGGTATTTCCATATACTTTTACCTTCTGAAGATCAGAAGCTGAGAGCTTGGGTGGATGTTCCCACTTGGATTTTTGTCATTAACAATGATCAATTTGGGATCAATACGATGATAAACGCCAGTCTCTATGGATCGAATCATAGAAATAAAAAAAGAAAAGGAAATTATTGAAACCACAATGTAGTATTGTTACAGGTTGATTATAATTAATTTAATTAATTGACAAGAAGTACCTTTTTGGGTGTTCTTTCTTTGTTTATGTTCTTGATCACGTTCTAATGTGAATCATTATTGCGTCACAGAATCCAAGTGTAGACTTCCACTAGTGGTGATCCACATGTGCACCACGTATCTCTAGATGTCGCCAAAGGATTCTCCGGATGCTATCATGGAGAAACCATTGCTCGCGTTGTCTGCCTTAGATTATCTTGATCCGATAGAAGAGGATCTCTCTCGGTCTTGAGAGCATTATTGGAGGAAGAGGTTCTTTTGGCCTTGAAAGAATTCTCCAGAATTGTTGTCCACAACGATTCTCTTATCTTAAGAAAAGACTTGGGGTTGTGATGATATTTATAATCGGGTTTGAGGTTGTAGAGTTATGGCAATAAATAAACGTGTTACGTGTTTTATTTATTTCATTAACTCCCTTTTTAAAACCCCATGTGGACTCATTAATTCCTTGAAATGTGCCCACACTGATTATAATAAAAATCATTTAATAAAACGACATTTCCTCAAAATCCTGACTGGAAAAACTACACTGCGTGTATTAATAAATACATGGCATGTACTTTTTTTTCATTGAAAACTATACGGCGTGTACATTCATTGTACATGGCGTGTGTATCTTATTTTCATTTATTGATTTCCTTTCCAAATAAAAACTACACTCTGTGTACATTTAATAATATACAGCATGTACTTATTTTCAAAATAAAAACTACACGACGTGTAATCATTAATACACGGTGTGTACTTATTTTCATTTTATTCTTCCTCCAACGTTAAAACGATTTCAGCTTCCTTGAATAATTATTAAACAACGTATGGGAATAATATTTATTCTACTTGAGATACCTGAATGCACTTAGTGTGTGACCATATAGGCCCCTTTCTCATTGGCATTAGGTGGGCTTGCCTAAAGTCCAAGATTACTGTCTAGTAACTGGTCAAGGAACCAAAGAGAAATAAGTTCATGTCGTATTGATGTATCACCTCATATGAATGCTTACTGTGTAATTTAATCCCTTTGTCTCAATATCTCATCAAGCAGGTTTCATGGCAGTGTCATAAACCTATATGCCTGATCCGTCGTTCTTTAACTACCTGAAATAAACTCATCGTTTACACCATGGCCATGGAATTTCATGTGACAGTTCTATTTCAATCAAAGGGACAAGATATCAACTTCCATAAATGGAAGGGACAAATCCTTCCTTCACTTATCCATTAACAGCATGTCACTCGTGACGCACCCAATGTACCCTACTTCCCTCCAACTGTCTGTGTGACGGTTTTCATCAGTAAATCTAAGTGTGCGAGTCATAACCTGAGTTAATGATAATATTCCTGTCTAAGTACCATTACACATGCTCGTAGATAGAAATGTTTGATGACACCAAGACATGCGGAATTTCTATTGGTGGTTCTGTTCTCATAAACTCTCATCCTGGAGATTACCAAGTGTGAACTCCATGAGAGAGAGTCTCATCTTCTTACGAGTACTAACACATGTCAGTTTTTATACTATGTGTCCTATCATAGAATTTCATCCAACCGTAGAAATTTATTTAAGAATATTGTTATAGAATTTCAAGGTTCTCATCATAGCGGGGATCTTCCATGACCTTATTAATGCAACAAATATTCCAGGACATTATTATATTATAATCATGCAGAACAATGAACAATATATAATAAGTGAACATTCATGTAATCAGAGTACAAAATAGTTGGTTCTCAGGACACCAACCCTTACAAACTCCCACTTGGACTAGAGCCAACTGTTTATGACTTTTAGTCCGCTAGACCTCACATGATGATCATGTTTCTGCTGAGTCAAGTCTTTAGTCAAGGGTTCCACCACATTATCTTCCATGGAAATACTGCTCACTGCAACTTCACCTCTCTGCGAAAAATCCCTCAAGAGATGATACTTCTGAAGTATGTTCTTTTTCCGCTGATGTGACCTTGGCAATTTTTCAAGTGCCACCGCTGCAGCATTATCACAATAGAGTGTGATAGGATCTTTACTGCTCGATACTACATCCATCTCTTGGATGAAGCTTCGCATCCATACTGTTTCTTTAGCTGCCTCAGAAGCTGTGATATACTCGGACTCCACTGTAGAATATTCCACCACACTTTGCTTTGATCTCTTCTATCTCATTGCACCTCCATTCAAACTAAAGATGTATCCAGTCTTCAACTTCATGTCATCTTGATCAGTCTAGAAACTAGCATCTACATGTCCTCTAATGACTAGATCCTCATCTCCTCCATAAACCAGGAGCATATCCTCAGTACGCCTCAGATACTTAAGGATAGTCTTGACTGCCATCCAATGGCGGTCTCCTGGATCAGCTTGATATCTTCCTATTGCACTTCTTGTGTAAGCAACATCTAGCCTCATACATAGCATATCATACATGACTGACCCAATCACGGATGTGTAAGGGATCCTTTCCATTCTCTTTATTTCCTCATGTTTCCGAGGACACATTTTCTTGGAAAGATTAATGCCATTTGACACTGGAAAAAATCCCCTCCTGGATTGTTCCATACTGAATCTCTTCAGTATCTTGTCAATGTATGTACTTTGACTCAGGCCCATAATTCTCTTAGATATATCACGATGGATCTTGATCCCATGAATATATGCTGCCTCACCCAAGTATTTCATGGAGAAGCATTTATCTAACCATGCCTTAACTGACTGTAATATAGGTACTTCATTTCCAATTAGTAATATGCCATCAACATATACAATTAGAAAAATGATTGCACTTCCACTAAACCTTCTGTAGACACAAGGATCACATTTGTTCTTAACAAATCCAAATTCCATTATAGCTTCATCAAAACGAATGTTCCATGACCATGATGCTCTCTTTAATCCATAAATGTATTTATGCAACTTGCATACCTTGTTGGCATCCTTTGGAGTCACAAACCCTTCAGGTTGTGTCATGTAGACATCTTCATGGAGGTTCCCATTAAGGAATGTTGTTTTGACATCCATTTTCCAAATTTCATAGTCATGGTAAACGGAAATGGCCAATAGTATTCTGATGGATTTCAGCATCAAAACTGGTGAAAAGGTTTCATCATAGTCAATTATTTGATGTTGTCTAAACCCTTTCGCAACCAGTCGTGCCTTATAAGTGCTGACTTGCCCCTCCATGTCTATTTTCTTCTTGAATACCCATTTATTACCAGTAGGATTTACATCAACTGGAGGATCTAACAAAATCCAGACATGGTTTTGGTACATAGAATCCATTTCAGAATTCATGGCTTCTTGCCACTTGGAAACATCTGTGCCTTCAACTGCTTCCTTGTAGGTAAGAGGATCATCATTGTCAACCAATAATGAGTCACCATCCTCGGTGACAAGAAAACCATATCATTCTGGTTCTCTCACCTCTCTCATGCTCCTATGTAGTTATTGTATCTCTGGAATAGATTATTCTTCCACGGGGCTTTGTGGAATCTGTTCTTGTACCAACTCCTGTATATCTTGAGCCTCGACTTCATCGAAGTCTATCTTGCTCCCACTATCTCTTTTGGAGATTTTCTCCCTCTCAAGGAATATGGCGTTTCTTGCCACTATAACCTTTTTTAGGGGTTGTATAGGTAATATCCCCTTTTTTCCTTGGGATATCCTATAAAGATACACTTTGTGCCTCGGGGTGCAATTTTGTTACCTGAATAGGACTTAACAAATGCTTCTCTACCCCATATATGTAAATTCAGTAACATGGCTTTGGGTCCACTCCATAACTCATATGGAATAATATTTATCGATTTAGTTGGTACTTGGTTAAGTATGTGTGCTACTTTTTGTAATGAATATCCCCAAAAGGATAATGGAATACTCACATGACTCATCATTGATCTCACCATGTCCAACAGGGTGTGGTTCCTCCTTTTACTTACACCATTCCACTGAGGTGTGTAAGGAGGAGTGAGTTGAGATAGAATCCCAAACTCTCGTAAGAAATCAATGAAATCCTGATTAAGATATTCTCCTCCTCTTTCTGAGCGGGGTTTCTTAATATTCTTACCAAGATGGTTCTCAACTTTATTCTTGTATTCTTTGAATCGATCAAAAGAATCTAACTTATACCTCATTAAGTAAATATATCTATATCTACTAAAATCATCAGTAAAAGTTATGAAGTTCGAGAACCCACCCTTTGTTTTAACTAGAAATGGTCCACACACATCTGTGTGAACTAATTCTAGAAGCCCTTTAGCCCTTTCACATTTCCCAATAAATGGGGCTTTGGTCATTTTTCCTTGTAGACACGCATGACATAAACCAAGTGGTTTTACTTCGAAAGAATCTAAATAGCCATCTTGATGTAATTGTTTCAAAAGTTTCTCATTGACATGACCCAGCCAGTGATGCCAAAGTTGGTTATGTTATGAGTCATGTGAATTGACTTTGTTATCGATTACCATTACTTGGTTTGTGTAGTCTAACACATAAAGGCTGGTATATAAATGTGCCCTACCAAGACAAATGATATCTTTATAAAAGTAGAAACATTCATTTCCAAACTTGAACATGAATCCATTAGTATCTCATCTGGATACTAAAATAATGTTTTTAGTAACAGAAGGCACATAATAACAACCCATTAACACCAAGATCAATCCAGTTGGCAATGTGAGGTGGTAGTCCCTAACAGCTACAACAGCAAGTCTGGCTCCGTTGGCTGCTCGTAAATCTACCTCACCTCAATCAATCTTTATGAATCTACTTGGTTCCTGTATTTGGATACATATGTGAGAACCAAAAGCAGTATCTAATACCCAATTAGTAGAAATAGATAGATTTCATTCGATAAAAAATGCACCTGAATCTTTCCCTTACTTCATTGTCTTGGTGCAGTTTTTTTTCCAGTGGCCCTTCTTGCCATATGTGAAACAAACAGCATCATGTTCCCTTGCCTCCCCTTTGATCTTCCTTTTCTTGGAAGGCCTTGGAGAAGCTTTGGGATTAAAGCTCTTCGCCTTCCCTTTCCTTTTATTCACCATGAGGATGGAATGATTTTCACACTTCATGTCATTTTCCACTTGGCGAATAAGGATAAGAAGATTAGATAGAGACTTCTCGATGTTGTTCATGTTGAAGTTCACAACAAAGTTTGAGAAGCTCTGGGGGAGTGATGCAAGAATGAGATCGGTACACAGTTCTTCGGGGAGTTTAAACCCTAGATCCTCTAAGCGCTCAATGTAGCTAATGAGATTGACTACATGAGGCCCAGCTGGGCAACCCTCTCCAAGCTTGCTCTGAAATAGAGTCTTGGAGATCTCAAACCTTTCCTGTCTTGCTCTATCCAGGTATAGACCACCGAGGTGCTCGAGCATGCTGTAGGCATCCATGTCTTCAAGACACTTCATGATCTCACTAGACATTGATGACAGCATCAAACATTGAACATCGAGTGCATCTCTCAAATGTTGATAATAGACCAAGAAATCTTCATCACTCGCCCCTTGGGCAGGCAGATCAGGAAGTGAGGACTCCAGCACGTAAAACTTTTGTTCATGGCATAGGATAACCCGAAGGCCCCTAAACCATTCTTGAAAGTTATTACCGATGAGGATGTTGTCCTTATCCAGAATTGATCGCAGAGAAAAGGTGGTTGACGAGTTTGTCATTTTGAATCTACAAATTAAAAGAGCATATATATCAGTACCTTTTGATTACATTTTATGAAAAATAATAAATGAATTTATTAATTCTCCCACTATTTTATCAAGTCCTAATGGCCCTCACCATTGAACTCATAATGTCCAGTTTCTTTGACATTCTAGTGGAAAGGATCCATATTCCCCTTCGCATAACCCCAACAAGGGTTGGTCAAGATATTTGAAGGTATTTAGGTAGGCAGTTCTTTTCCAACTATGAGCTTACAGTTCCTTAATCTGTTGAGTAGACTCCCCAATCCTAAAATCCTGATTTGGATTTCCTCAAATCTTGCCTTCAATATTACATCAAGTCTAGAAAGGGCTACTTATCTTGATGTAATACAATTAAGTCAACCCGAAACCTTTCATAAGGGCTTCCTTTATAAAAGTTAGTTCCCCAAAAATGGTTGGTCAAACACATAGTTTTATTGAGTCTTTCCCTTAATCAAGTAACGGAAGGCTTGGTCTGACGTAATTGGTATTGAGGGATTTTAATCTTTTATGGGTAGTTTTTCATTATCACATGCTTGTTAATATTAATTCATGCTTGCTTTAAGTTATTAACCATGTTATGATAATGTTTACGCATAGTCCGGTTTTTATTTTATTCCATCTTTGCATGATTGTTCATTTTATTAATTATGTGATCGCGACAACACATACATAATAAATAAATCATGAAATCAGACAAAAATAAAATAATATGGCATGATCATGAGATTCTATTGGTTAGCTTATCTAGCGGTTTTGATAAGCTAACCCTAACCTAGGGAAAACACCTTGAACCTGATGGTTGGTGTTTTGCAGCTCCCACCTGTCCACCTTTGTATCTTTTTGGGTTGGTTTCGCCTCAGCTTTAGATTTTGAACCGTCTCCTCTGGCTTGGGAGATCCTCCTTTACATGGGGTTTACAATAAAGAAACCATGGGCACGCAGGCTCTACATTTAATTGTAAGAATGATTGCAGGCCAACGAATTTAAATTAAACAAATTTAAATGAAACCATACACACATAAAAGGGGTATTTGGTCTATCTCATGATCATCCATAGCATGTAACGACATTTATGCATATTTAGAATTCAAATTCTTTTAATCATTCTTTCATTTAATATAATTCATGCTCGAATTCAATTAATTATGATCTTATAATTAATCAATTATTTATCTTAAATTCCTTTCTGAATTTCCTTGAGATTATTCTCATCCATATTCCTTGTATAGGTCTTTGTGCTTTTGGAGGAAACCTGGTGAAATTTTTGGAAAGTACACGGTGTGTAGTTTATATTTACATGGCGTGTATTTCTTTTCACCCTTTATCCAAAGTACAAACTAGTGGATTTGGTCTGTTTTCTCTACTTTGGAAATTTTGGAGTACACGTCGTGTAGTTAAATCATACACGGTGTGTACTTCCTTGTTACGCGGTAACCGGTCTAGTGATCCCATGTACGTGGTACACGGCTTCTCCTTTGTACACAGTTTCACTTGGGCAGGATCGAACTACACGTCATGTTGCTCCAACATACACGTCGTGTATTCTGGTTCCCATGCGCTGTTCATTTCTGGTCAAAACGGGGTGTTAAATTCTTAGGTGTAATCAATTCACATGGCGTGGTTTGGCAGACCAGCACCGGTTCGTTGACCCTAAGTACATGGTGTGTAGTTTTCATTACACGTTGTGTATTATTATGTTGTACATACAGAAAGAGCAGCTCCTCCAGATGAGTTCCTTATTTTTATTTTAATCAAAATTAAAATTAAAAGGGCCATTTCTGTTATATGAATCGAGAAACAAAGGAGGAAGAAGAGATATCGTTTATTCAGATTTATAGAACAATTTATTTCAAATTGAATCAAATATAAATTCATAAATTATAAATGAAAATTAAATAACTATAATCAACATTGTAACCTAGCTCTGATACCAATTGAAGGTTCCAGTCGTAGCGGAATCATGTGGGTGGATGTGCCCACTTGGATTTTTGTCATTAACAATGATCAATCCGAGATCAATACGAAGATAAACGCCAGTCTCCACAGATCGAATCATAGAAATATACAAAGAAAAGGAAAGTCCCAGAACCATAAAGTAGGATCGTTACAGGTTGATTATAATTAATTTAATTGATTTAAAAGAAGTAACTTTTTGGGTGTTCTTTCTTCGTTGATGTTCTTGATCACGTTCTGATGTGATTCATCATTGTGTCGTAGAAGCCAAGTGTAGACTTCCTCTAGCGGTGATCCACACGTGCACCACATATCTCTGTACATTGCCAAAGGAGTCTCTAGGTTCTAGCATAGAGAAACCTTTGCTCATGTCGTCTGCCTTAGATTGTCTTGATCCGATGGGAGAGGATCTCTCTCGGTCTTAAGTGTGTTCATGGAGGAATAGGTTCTTTCAACCTTGAGAAAATTCTCCAGAATTGTTGTGCACAATGATTCTCTTGTCTTAAGAAAAGAGTTAGGTTTGTGAGGATATTTATAATCAGGTTTGAGGTTGTAGAGTTATGACAATAAATAAACACATTACGCATTTTATTTATTTCATTAACTAAATTTTAAAAACCCCATGTCGAGTCATTAATTCCTTGACATGTACCCACACTGATTATAATATATATCATTTAATAAAATGACATTTCCTCAAAATCATGACTGGAAAAACTACACAGCGTGTACTTGTTTTTCATTTAAAACTACATGGCTTGTACATTCAATGTACACGGTGTGTATAACTTGTTTTCATTTATTCATTTCCTTTCCAAAATGAAAACTACACGGCGTGTACTTGTTTTCAAAATAAAAACTAAATGATGTGTAATCATTAATACATAGCATGTAATTGTTTTCATTTTATTCTTCCTCCAACATTAAAATGATTTAGGCTTACCTGAATAAAAATTAAACCACATACGGGAATAATCTTTATTCTACTTGAGATACATGAATGCACATAGTGTGTGACCCTCTAGGCCCCTTTATCGTTGGCATTAGGCGGGATTGCCTAAAGTCCAAGATTACTGTCTAGAAATGGGTAAAGGCACCCAAGAGAAATAAGGTGACGCCGCATTGATGTATCACCTCATAAAAATACTTACTATGTAATTTAATCCCTTTGTCTTAATATCTCATCAAGAAGGTTTCATGGAAGTGTCATAAACCTATATGCCTGATCCGTCGTTCTTTGACTACCTGAAATAAACTCGTCGTTTACACCATGGCCATGGAATTTCATGCGACAATTCTATTTCAATCAAAGGTCCAAGATATCAACTTTCATAAATGGAAGGGACAAATCCTTCCTCGACTTATCCATTAACAGCATGTCACTCGTGACGCACCCAACGTACCCTACTTCCTACCAAATGTCTGTGTGACGATTTTCGTCAGTAAATCTAAGTGTGCGAGTCATGACATGAGTTAATGATAATCTTCCAGTATAAGGACCATTACACACGCTCATAGATAGCAATGTCTGATGACACCAAGACATGTGGAATTGCTATTGGCGGGTATGTTCTCATAATCTCCCATCTTGGAGATTACCAAGTGCGAACTCTTTGAGAGAGAGTCTCGTCTTCTTACAAGTACCTGAACATAGCGGTCTGTATACTATGTGTCCTATCATAGTATGTTATACAACCATAGAACTTTATTTAAGAATATTATTATATAATTTCACGGTTCTCATCATAGCAGGGATCTTCCATGACCTTATTAATGAAACAAATATTCCAGGACATTATTATATTATAGTCATGTAGAATAATGAACAATATATAATAAGTGAACATTCATGTAATCAAAGTACAAAACAGTTGGTTCTCAGGACACCAAACTTTAAAATTTCAACATACTTTTCCCTTCTGAATATCTGAAGCTGATAGCTTGGGGATTTCGTTCCCTCTCACTCAAGCCAGGTGCAGTGCATATACATGACTGGGATCGGAAATTCAAACCATATGAAATTGGTAAGACCTCAGTTCAGGTATGGGTTAAAATCTATGGCTTAAACTGTGTTTTATGGAATCCTAGAATTCTATATGACATAGAATTAGCTATTGGATTTCCAATTAAGATAGATCGAGAAACTGAAATCGCTATATTTGACCATTATTATAGATGTCTGGTTGAAATCGACCTTTTCTTAACATTAGTAGATAAAGGTAGTTTATCTACTGATGAAGAGGAGATGGAACTTATAGTGGAATTTGAGAACATACAAAAGTTTTTCCCAGATTGTAAGGTCACTGAGCATGAGGTAAGTAACTGCAAAAGATCTGTTATTTGCACCCTTTGTTCTCGACGAGGACATGATTATAAATCATGTTCCAACTTATATTTGGAGAGGAAAATAGTAAAAAGCAATAAATATTGAACATCTGGTTCTGAAAATCCTTTTAATAGGCAGGTTGCTCAGCCTGTTAATCAATGGATGGTTTTTTATGACTCCAAGAATGATAATGAGAAGGTATGTCTGCCCAGGCATAAATTTTGGGATGGAATTGTGGAAGAAGTTGAGGATCCAGCACCTGATCTGCCTATTACAACTACTGTCCATTCATATGCTCAAGTGCTTTCTCAAAGCAAGGAACTCAGTCCCCCTTTACCATTTCAATCTGATTCTGCTCAGACTGAAACTAGTAAGGAGGTTTCCTCCTTGGCTAGTGTTTCTCATGAAAGTCTCATGGAACAATATTTACTTTCTGTTTCCTCTGGTAATGCCTCTAGTGCACAGGTAAACATAAATCTGAAGGAATATGGGCAAGGAAAAGTGACAGAAATAAACCTTGATCCAGTTAAGGAGGCAGGTATAGTTAAGGGAGTTCAGCAAAACCAGCCTGCTTCTGTTTTCAATCCTCCTCATTCTTTTGAATCTGAGAAAGTGGAGGGTGGACCTCCTGTTTCTGCTAACCAATCTGTGCTTGCTGCCAAAGAAGTTGATGCTACACCTGGTTATAAAGAAGTAAGTATGCTTCTAGGGGAGCCTTCTTCTGATCATACTTCTTCTTCTAGTGTGTAGGTGGTGTCAAAATAAGAGACAACAAAACAAATTGTTGGACTTTAGACTAAATTTCTAGAAGAGGTGAACAAGGATGAAGGCTCTTGGAAACAAGAAAGAACAAGAAGAATAAGCGGTAGAAAAGCTGAAGAGAAAATGAAAAATGAAGAGGAGCAGGATGTAAATGCAGAATCTGATGAAGATGTGGATACATTACTCCAATAGGCCAGGGATATTGAAGCTCAATATGGCAGGGGATGAGGTCGTGGCCGCATCAAACTAGAACTCTGGAATGAATTACGCGAAAAGGAGCTGATAATTGGAGAAAATATTAAGAAAAAACTCGGGCCCCTGGGAAGGGGGCTTTGACAAATCTGTTTTTCTGTTTATGTACAGCCTATTTTCTTGAACCTTTTTTATCAATAAATTACGGCTTTGTACCCCAACCTCATTAAAAAAATTATGGAATTGAATGGTAAATATGTTATTTATAAAATCAATATCATGTTATAATTATTATATATGTATATTACTTCAATCATTATACAAATAAAAAATGGTGATGAAAAACATATTACACTGCGGCATGGAGACGATAGGTCATACGTATGCATGTGTGATGATTTGGTTTTTTTAATTGGATAGATAGAAGGTGAAATGTTGTTGTTACATAACCATAATGACATATCATAATAAAGTTAAACTAGATATATTATATTATAATGGAAACATCACAAGAAGAGGAAGTAGAAGAAGAAATGATTTTTAAGAGTCAGTAAGGAAGTTACCTCTTATTCGACTATCACTCTCTAAATCTTCTCCTATGAACACTAGAGTGGGTCTTTTGAGAAGACTAGAACCTCTAGAATGTGACTAGGTATGTTTAAAAGGTAAATGGATATAGTTTTTTGAGCTTCAAGGATCAAAGGAGTGTGAATATTTGAGGGAGGAGGTTCTCTTTTATAATTGAGATGAGGGGCACTTTTGGAATTCCTGAAACTATTAATTTATAATAATTTCAAAATAAAACCAAATACATATAAAATGAGATTTATTCAAAGATAAGATGTGATAATATTTTAATCTCATCAACCAATAAAATTTAGTCATGTTTTGATGTCAATATAAACCTAATCTTTTTAATAAACCCTTAATTATCTATTTAAAGTTTATTAAAGTAATAACTTTTCCAATATTAAAAGTTTTTAATTTTACTTATTTTATGTCAAATAAATCATATATGAATATTTTAGAATATTTTATAGCAAATTATTTTTATTTTTATTTTTAAAGATGTCTTATTATTTTTAAATAATTTAATAAAACATTATTTTGATAAAATATCAGGTGTCAATTTTGACACTATTCTTTTCACAGATTTTTAAAAATATCAAGAAAAGTTGATAAACTCAAAAACATTATATATCTAAGGGATCAAGATAATCTATAAAATTAATTAAAAATATTAATTATACAAAATTATATTTATTTTAATATTTTTAATATCATTCATTTGATATTTCTCTTAATAAAATAAATACTACATCAGTATTGATTAATTATTTAATAATAATATTTGTTCACTAAAAATTAAAAATAAAATAAAATTATGAATATATATTTTCTATATTCCATAATAGTATTGATAGATGAATATATCTTTTGTTTAACCCTATATTTAAAAAGATATGGTATAAAAAAATGAAACCAACAACTTTGACTCTACTTTAAATAAAATAATAAAAATGTCATAATCCTTTCTGTGTGGTTAAAAATGGTCAATAACTCCACCCTTGGATTATTATGGTAGATAAATACTTGACCAATAATATTATTTCATGTTTTTGTATCAATTTAATGGTTATTATCATTTTAATAAAAATCAGTTTATTGATTTTTCATTAACTAAATATTTATTGTATCATCATTGTATAAGTCTTTAAGGTAAATATTTAGTCTCTAATAATTATAAATAATTTACCATGATGTATATAATTTTATTATATTTCTGTAGAATATTTATTATCAAAGTTTTATCATGTTTATCACTATATTAAAATTATTAATCTAATAAGAAATAAGAGGATGACATTTTGTCTCTTTCATGTCACTTTCTATTATTTTAATAATATTTATATCATTTTCAAATACAAACGTACATTAAATTAGTAAATTATGATTCTTATGTATTAAGGGTTTATGGTAATTCATAAAATAGTATTTTGGCAGGTTTTAGGGTTATTGTATTGTCCTTATCATATTAATTTGTTAATAAAATTACCTGATTTACCTTTAACTGCATTAAGTAAACATTTTTGTCATTACTATTCATAATATCAAAAAAAATAAAAGCAAAATATTAACATAATTTGGACCCACTAATTACAAATATGGAATCAATTTTTCAAAATTTTAAACAATTAATTTTCAGTAATTAAATTAAATCTAATCACATTGAGGGAACGAGAAAACGGGTTTTTAAAAAGTAAAAACCATCAAAAGATTGACATGTTTTTATATCAAAGTTCAGTTTTAAATAACTTAAAATGACCAAAATTGGATTAAATGATAAAATATTAATCTAATTATAATTTAAACCTCATAAAAAGGATAATCTAACAGTATAAATTAATTAGATGAAAAAGCATTTTTGAATTAAAATGTTGTGTTATTTACTATTCATTAAAATATGAAAGGTATCAGAAAAATACTAAAAATTTATTAAAACTAAATTTTTATATCACAATTCCAAATAATAAGTTTATATTTAAAAATTTAACTTATAAAAGTTTCAAAAATATATATTTAAAATGGGTGAGCCATCAAAAGGCGGAAAAACTTCATTTTTTGAAAAATACTTATTTTAACCAAACAATTGTATTTATTCTCATATCATGTATATAAAACACATAGGTTGAATATTAAATATTATATTGAATATATTAAACATTTATTTAATTAATGAAATTCATAAATAGTGGTTTTATTATTTAATAAACTCTCTTATTTTCATTTAAATAGTTTTTCTGAAAAACATTTCTTTTTATTTGAAAAGTTTTTTATATTCATTTATAATTAATTTCTCAAAAAATAATTAATAATATTTTAATAATTCAACTAAAACTATTCATACCCTTGATTATGATGTTTAGGTTATAAGGTAATATAATAATATTTAGTTATTCTCTTAAACTCGGTTTTGTATAAAATGAATTCTACCAAAAAAATCGAAATTGTGTGTAACACAAGACAAGCATAGTGTTGCATATACCGAAAGATAATACATTGTTTCATGTAGTGAAAGATATTATTGATGTATTATACAACACAATACAACAAATAAATTAAAAATAATCTATCTCATAAAATCTCGGGGTGTCACATTCTACCCCCTTAAAATGAATTTAGCCCTCAAATTCATAGAGGTTGTAAAAGGATAGAAACTTACATCGTAAAAAGGATTAATAAAACTACTATTTTAAATGAAAGAAATGGAAGTATGATGGTCACCTGAAATAACATCCTCTAGGGTCCCATGTAAGAAAACATGTATATGAAAGAAAAAATAGACCACTAAGTTATGTTGGATAGTGATAGAAAACATTGTTAGGTGAAAGTTAATAATCAAAAAATTATAAATTTTTGATGTGTTAAATAATATTTGATTTTCTAGGAGAAAAAGTAAATGGTAAACCTTTTTTAATACCCTTTTCAATGTTCTAAGAAATTATATTACTACCTATACTAAGATCATAAGGAAATATACTTACTTGACAAGTAGAGTTTCATCCTTCAATCAATTTCCACCATAAAATCTTATTTTTTCCAAATGATGAGTATTAGAGATGAATTTTTCACACTTGAAGCACTAGAATAAACTTATAAATAATCAAATAATCCACAAAATATTAACTATATATTTCTCCTGTCATTAGAAATTCACCAAAATGGGTAATACAATAGAAGATAATTCCCAAAAATAATAAACTTTTGTGATGAAAAACTAATTCAATATCCAAAATTCAATAGTAATACCCAATGTTAAACATAAACCATTCAACAAATAAATTCCCTCAATAATTTATTGACTAATATTGAAACCCAAAATTTAAAATAATTTGAGCACATAATCTTTCAAGATAAATTTTAACATTTATCTCCAAATAACATGAACCACTCTTAATGTCATATACAAAAAGTAATTAACCAAATAAAATATTCTCCATGATAGGTTAATCATTTTCATAAATAACCTAATTCCCCATAATTCCACAATTAAAATCATAGATTCTTCCAAAAAATTATTATACCATTACTCCTAAATGAAAATCTCATAGTATTATATTTACCATAATCATATCAAGTTTTTAAAATAGTGAACGTATTCCAAAAAAATGTTTATCAATTAAACCAAATATCATTTTACAATACTAAGGATATACATTTGATAAAATATAAGTTACCAAAATAAACTTATTCTTATTCCATAAACTCATTTAACTAAAAAAATAAAAACTCATGTAAACTGGGTATTTCATGTAGGCATGTGGTAGGCTTTAAAGCCCTGTTGTTCTTCAGTTGTGGGTTCGATTATCATATCATTTTCCAATGTGATATGTTTTCACCCTTCCTACCGATTTTCCTTTTTCTAAAACTAAATAATTATTATAACATTTCAAAAATGATATAAAATCCTCAAAAATAACTATAACATATTTTAACCTCAAAGGTTAGATCATACTTATCATTTTGAATCCCAAAATTAAATAACAGTTGATTAAATCAAAACTAAATAACTCTAAAATACCGTTATTAACCTTAAATTTTCATAACCTAAAGCCTCAAAACGGGTTTCCAAGACACTGATCTTATTTTCAACCCTAAAATTATAATCCCATGATGGTATGAATAACTCTTAAGAAAAAATCTTAATCTATAATGTTGTATAAACCCTAATCTGATACCAAATGTAATAGCCCAAAATCCACCCTTCTGAATTCGGCACTAAAGACATAAAATTTATAAATGTGACCCAATTTATCCCATAAAAACTTACAACATAAATATAAAATAATGGATCACTTACATACCCAAATACCTTTTTGGTTTAGAGTTTTATATAATTAGTACAAACTCTTAGAAACTTTTGTTTATGAATAATTTAATCATAAATAAAAACACACTATCTCCCACTATGTCAATATTTTCTTATTTCACATTAGGTCATCAATATCATCCATGTGAAATAATTCCAGGAAAAAATTCTTTAACATATTTCCTCTTAACCTGGGGAAAAGAAACATAATAAAGGGTGAGCTAAAATGCTCTGTAAGGGTAAACTAGAGGGATATGTAAGCATAAACATGACCATGATAACATGATAATAAAATTAAAATACCATACCCTGCATATCAAAGATCATAAAAAGGAGCCATAGAATAAATATTAGAAGTTTATAAGACATGAATCAAAAAAAATGAAAAACATAAGCCATAAAATCATACCATATGAATAATACATGGAATATGTGGGAAAAAATAATCACATAATATGATTTCTAAAGTAGCAAAGGCATCACTTATAAGTCCATCATAGTGGAAAAATACCTATACTAAAACAAGTTCACTCATTATTACAGCTATGTATTACTGAACAAGATTTATTGGTTGTTCCAACCCAGTATTACTGAAATAGATTTACTTGTCATTCCATTAATTTCTATATCATGAGATAAAAATATTTACTCAATTTATTGGAGGGAGATATAGGTCTCACCCATCTCATAATGAAATCATTATTATGTGTTCCATAAGAAATAAATCATTCAAAACCCATGAAAAGAAATGGGTTTCAAAAAACACTTCATCATAACATAACTCATAAAAAATAAATAAAATTCATAAGTACCAATCCATAATAAATTTAATCTATAAAAAGAATAATAATAAGGGTATCACTGGTTCATATCCCCAATAAAACATATGTAACATCAAATAACATAGTCTTATATGAAGAATAATTTTGATAGAACTCTGGAATACAGTTCTTTAAAAAAATATCTCTTTTTCATTGAAAATAGATATGAAACATTATAATGTAACACTTTATAACATAAAAACGTCTTTAAAATCATTTTCCTTAAAAATGATCGGAAGAGATCTTTTAAAAACAATTCTTAAGGAAAATAATCTTCAAACATTTCAAAGTGCATCATGCCACTTTGAAATATTTGAATCACAATCCCAATGAAATAATAATAATAAAATAAGTTTATAATACCATTAAAAGAATTATATTTTGATATGACATATAAAATTGTGGTATATACACCTTGTATAAGATTATAGGTGCATAACAAAACATGTGTCTCAAAGAAGGAAAATTGAGACAAAATCTACCCTACTCATTTGGTAACTTTTGAATAGTGAAACCCCGTGAAATAGATATCATCAAATGTATATTTAAATATCCATAAATTAAATTAAAAAAGTCATATTATACATTTTTGGGTAGTATTTACACTATAAAATAGAAATGAGTGGTCAATAATGAATGTATCACAAATAAATAAAAACTGAGATGAAATTCACTTACCTTAGGTCATGGATCCTTTTTACATATCAAAAAATACTTCATAATTTATTAAATAATGTTATTATCTTATTCCATAACCCTATTTATATTTATGATATCATATATGATTGTATTATCACTAGTTTAATAATAGTTCATTATTACTCTTTTTTGGGGTGTTAATTGTTTCATCTTTTCTAAGCATGTTTTGTCATATAAGTCCAGCATTTTATTCATAGGTTATAGTAATATAACTTAAATAACGTAATTAAGTTATTATATATCTTATTTATACATTATATATATTAATTTAATCATTCATGAATGGTCAATAAGGAAAATGAATCGTATTGCATTGTAGAGACGATAATATGTCCGTACGCACAAGCGATAGTATCGTTTCCTTAATAGTAATAATTATAGAAGTGAGTGGTATATATGTTATTTATAGAATCAATATAATGTTATAATTATATATATATATATATGTATTCCATCATTATACCCATCCAAATAAAGTGGTGATGTAAAATATATTACACCTCGGTGTAGAGATGGTAGATCGTACGTACGCACGCGTGGTGATTTTATTTTTTTAATTGGTTGGATATAAGGTGGAATATGATTGTTACAGAGCCACAATAAAATCTCAGAATAAATTTAATATTTTATTTATTATATTATAATGGAAACATCATAATAAGAGGAAGTACAAAAAGAAATGATTTTGAAGAGTCGGTAATGATGTTACCTCTTCTTCGATAATCACTCTCTAAATATCCTCTTAGGAACACTAGAGTTGGTCTTTTGAGAAGACCAAAACCACTAGAATGTGACTAAATATGTTTAGAAGGTAAATTTACAGAGTTTTTTCTACCTTCAAGGCAGAAGGAAAGTGAATATTTGAGGGAGGAGGTTCCCTTTTGTAATTGAGGTGATCAGCACTTTTGGAATTCCTAAAACTATTAATTTATAATAAATTCAAAATCAATACAAATACATCCAAAATGATATATATTAGAATATAATATATTATAATATTTTAATATCATCAAAAAAAATTATACAAGTTTATATGTCATTATAAACCTTATATTTTTAATTAACCCTTAATTATCTATTTTTATTTTATTAAGGTAACAACTTTTCCAATGTTAAAAGTTTTGAATTTTAATTATTTTATGTAAAATAAACCATATATGAATAATTTAGAATATTTTATATCATATTACTATTATTATTATTTTAAAATATGTCTTATGAGTTTTTAATATTTTAATAAAACATTATTTTGACAAAATATCACGTGTCAATTTTGATATTATTCATTTTATAGAATTATAAAAATATGTAGAAAAGATGATAACCTCAAAAAAATATTTTATTATATCCCTAATGGGTCAATAACATCTATAAAATTAATTGAAAATATTAATTATCCCAAATTATATTTATTTTAATATTTTTAATATCATTCATTGGATATTTCCCTTAATAAAATAATTACTACATCGATTTTGGTTAATTATTTAATATACATATTTGTTCACTAAAAATTTAAAATAAAAGACCATGATGAAGATAAATTTTAAATATTAAATAATAATATTGATAGTTGAATATATATTTTTTTAATACTATATTTAAAATGATATGGTATAAAAAATATGAAAGTGGAAACTTTGACTCTACTTTAAATAGAATAATATAATTGTCATGATCCTTTCTATGTGGTTCCAAATGATCAATAACTCGACCCTTGGATGATTATGGTTGATATATATTTTAATAATAATATTTTTCAAGTTTTTGTTTCTTTTAATGGTTATTATCATTTTAATAAAATTTAGTTTATTTATTTTTTATCAACTAGATAATTTCTACATCATCATTGTATAAGTATTTAAGTTAATTATTTAGTCTCTAAAAAATATAAATAAATTAACATGATGTATATAATTTCATTATGTTTCTGGATAATATTTATTATCAAATTTTTATCATGTTTATTACTATATTAAAATTATTATACTTATAAGAAATAAGAGGGTGACATTTTGTCACTTTCATGTCACTTTCTTTTATTTTAATAATATTTATATCATTTTCATAGACAGAAGTCCATTAAATGATTCAATTTAGATCCTTAGGTGTTAAGGGTGGATTCTAATAGTTTTGTTTTAGGTGTTAGGGTAATTTTATTATCCTTATCATATTAATTTGTTAACTAAATTACCTGATTTACCTTTAACCGAATTAAATAAACATTACCATTGTTACTATTCATAATATCCAAAAAAAATAAAAGTAACATATTAATATAATTTAGAAAAACATATTAAAAATATTTAATCCATTTTTAAAAATTTTAAACATATAAGTTTCAGTAATTAAATTAAAATTAATCCTGATGAGGGAACGAGAAAACGAGTTTTTAAAAAGTAAACCATCAAAAGATTGACATGTGTTTATATCGAATATTAATGTGAAATTACTTCCAAGGAAAAAAATTGTATTAAATGATAAAATATTAGTCTAATTATACTTTAAAACTAATTAAAAGGACAATATGACTATATAAATTAATTATATGAAAAAACAGTTTTGAATTAAAATGCTGTATTTTTCACTCTTCATTAAAATATGAAAGGTATTAGAAAAATACCAAAAATTTATCCGAACTAAATTTTTATATCAATTACAAATAATAATTTTATTTATTAGAATTTAACTTATAAAAGTGTAAAAAATATATTTAAAATGGGTGCACTATTAAAAGGTGGAAAACTGTATTTTTTTTAAAAATACTTCTTCTATCCAAAAAATTAAATTTATTCTTATATCATGTCTAGAAAACATATAAGATGAATTTTCAAAATTAGATTGAATATATTACACATATAATTCATTAATAAAATCCATCAAGAGTAATTTTATTATTTTATAAACTCCCTTATTTTTATTTAAATAGCTTTTCAAAAAACATTTCCTTTTTTTTAAAGGTTTTTATTTTCATTTATAATTAATTTCTCACCAAAGAATTAATAATATTTTTATAATTAAATTAATACTATTCATATCATCTATTATAATGGTTTGGTAATAAGTTAGAATAATAATATTTATTTTTTCTCTTAAACTCAGTTTTGCATAAAATGAATTTTAGAAAAAAGAACTCGAAATTGTATGTAACACAATCCAAGCATAATGTTGCATATACAACAAGATAAGACGGTGTTTTGTGTAGTGAAAGTTACTAATATTATAGAATATAACACATGAAATCAAATAAATTAAAAAGAATCTATCTCATAAACTCTCAGAGTGTTACATTATACCCCTCTTAAAATTAATTTCACCCTCAAAATTCATCGAGGTTGTAAAAGGATAGAAACCCACATCATAAAAAATATTAATAAAACTATCATTTTAAATTAAATAAATGGAATTATTATGGTCACATCCGATAAAAAATTCTAGGGTCCCATGTAAGAAATCATGGATATGTAAGAGAAAATGGACCACCAAGTTCTGATGGAGAGTGATAGAAAACACTGTTTGGTCAAAGTTAATAATCACAAAACTATAAATTTGTGATCTGTTAAACTGTGTTTTATTTTTTAGGAGGAAAATTAAATGGTAAACCTTGTATTATGTCCTTTTTCATAGTTTTGAGGAATTATATTACTACCTAGACTAAGATAATAAGTAAATATACTTACTTAACAAGTAGAGTTCCATACTTTAATCAATTTCCACCACAAACTCATCTTTTCCTCTAAACGATGAGTATTCAAGATGAATTTTTCACACCTGAAGCACTGGAATAAACATATAGATAATCACATAGTTAAAAAATATTAACTATATATTTCTCCATTCTTTAGAAATTAATTATAATGGTTAGTACAAGAGAAGATAATTCCTAAAAATAATAAACCTTACATGATGAAAAACTAATTCAATCTCCAAAATTCAACACTAATACCCAATGTTCAACGTAGACCACTCTACAAATAATTGCCTTTGATAATTTCTCAACTAATACCGAAAACAAAAATTTATAAGAATTTTAAAACATAATATTTCATGAAAAATTTTAAAATTTATCTCCAAATAACATGAACCACTCTTAATGTCTTATACAAAAATTAATTAACATACTCACATATTCTCCATGATAGGTTAATCATTTACATAAATAACCTAATTCCCCATAAGTTCAAAATTAAAATCATATATTCTTCCAAAATATAATTATACCATTACTCCTCAATTAAAATCACATGGTATTATATTTACCATAATCATATAAAGTTCCAAAAATAGTGAATGTCTTCCAAAATAATATTTATCACTTAAACCACAAATCATTTTCCAGTACTAAGGATATTCATTTGATAAAACATTAGTTCTAAAAATAAACTTATTCTTATTCCATCAACTCATTTAACTAAGAAAATAAAAATTCTTACTAACTAGGGACTTCATGTAGGCTAGTGTTAGGCAATAAATTATTGGCGTCCTTCAATTGGGGGTTCAATTCTTGTAGCCTTTTCTGATTCGATGGACTGTCACCCTTCCAGTAGGTTGTCATTTTTCTAAAACTAAATAATTCTTATAGAATTCCAAAATTGAGATAAAATCCTCAAAAATAACAATAACTTATATTAACCTCAAAGGTTGTATAATACCTATAATTTTGAATCCCAAAAATGCAATAACCCTTAATTAACTCAAAAACTAAATGTCTCCAAAATACCAAAATCCACCTAAAAATTTCATAACCAAAAGCCTCAAAATGGGGTTCTAAGACACTGATCTTGTGTTAAACCCTAAAATTATATTCCCAAAATGCTATAAATAACTCTTAAGAAAAAATCATTATCTCCAATGTTGTCTAAACCTTACTCTGATACCAAATATAATAGCCTTGAATCCACACTTCCAGATTCTTCACTAAAGACATAAAATTTACAAATGTGACCCAATTTTTTCCATCAAAACATACAACATAAAAAGGAAATAATGGATCACTTATATAACCAAAGACCTTTTATGTTTAGAGTTTTATAAAATTAGGAGAAACTTTTAGAAACTTTGGTTCATAAAAAACTTGTTCGTAAATAAAAACACACAATATCTCTCTATATCAATATTTTCTTATTTCACATTAGTTCATTTACATCATCCATGTGAAATACTTCTAGGAAAAACTCATTTAACATCTTTACTCTTAACCTGGGGAAAATAAAAATAAAGAAAGGGTGAGCTAGAATGCTCAGTAAGGGTAAACAAGAGAGATATGTAATCATAAACATGAAGATAAGTGTATGATAACATGATCATAAAAGTAAAATATTATACCCTACATATCAAGGATCATAAAAAGGAGTCATGGAATAAAGATTGGAAGTTTATAAGACATCAATCAGAAGGAAATGCAGAACATAATCCATGAAATCATAACATCGGAATAAGATATGGAATTTGGGGCAGAAAAATAAGCATATAATATGATTTACATAGTATCCAAGGCATTGCTTCCAAGTCCATCATAGTGGATAAAGTCATATACTGAACTGAGTTCACTCTTTATTCCATCCATGTATTATTGAACTGGATTTACTTGTCATTCCAGCCCTGTATTACTAAAGTGATTTACTTGTCATTCCAATCATGTCTATCTGATGAGATATAAATCTTTACTGAATGTATTGGAGGGAGATATAGGTTCCACCCATCTCATAATGAAATCATTCTTATGTGTTCCACAAGAACATAGATCATTCATAACCCATGAAGGAAATGGGTTTCATAAAACACTTCATCATAACATAACTCACAGAAAAGAAATAAAATTCATATGTACCAATCCATAATAAATTTAATCTATTAAAAGAGGAACAATAATGGTATCATTGGTTCATATCCCCAATAAAACATAATTAACATCAAATAACATGGTCTTATATGGAAAATAATTTTGAGGGAACTCTTGAAAATAGTTTTTCAGGAAAATATCCCTTTTTATTTGAAAAAATTATTTTCAAAACATAAAAAAATTTTGAAAACCTTTTTCATTGAAAATATATGTGAATAATTATAATGGAAAACTTTATAACATAAAAAAATTATTTAAAATAAATTTCTTTGAAAATGAGCTGAAGAGATCTTTTAAGTACATTTCCTGAGGAAAATAATCTTCAAACATTTCAAAGTGTCACATACCACTTTGAAACATTTCGATCACAATCCCAATGAAATAATAATAATAAAATAATCTTATAATACTATGAGAAGAATGATATTTCTAATATAACATATAAAATGGTGGTATATACACCTCATATAAGATCGTAGGTGAATAATAAAACATGTGTCTCAAAGAATGAAAATTGAGACAAAAACTACCTTAATCATTTGGTAAATTTAAAATAGTGAAAACCCATGATTTAAATATCATAAATTGGATATTTAAATATATATAAATTAAAGTAAAAAATTCCTTCAATACGTTTTTGAGCAGTTTTTACACCACACAAAATAAATGAGTGGTGAATAATGCTTGTATTTTAAAGAAATAAAAAGTGAGATGAAATTATCTTACCTTAGGTCAGGGATCCTTTTTACATATCAATAAATCATTTATAATTGATTAAATAGTGTTATTATATTACTATATAACTATATTTATATTTATGATATCATATATTATCATATTATCACATGTTTAATCATATTTCATTATTACTCTTCTTTTTTGTGTTAATTGTTTCATATTTTCTAAACATGTTTTGTCGTATAACTCCAACATTTTTTATAGGATATTTTATTATAATTTTAAGAATTAAATTAATGCATTATATATCATATTTATTCATTTTATATGTTTATTTAATTATTCATTAATGGTAAATAAGGAAAATTAATCACATCATGTTGTGGAGACGGTAATTCGTACATGGGCACAAGCGATAGTATCATTTCCTTAATAGTAATTATTATGGAAGTAAATGGTATATATGTTATTTCAATAATCAATAAAATTTTATAATTATTATATATGTATATTAATTAAATCATTATACCCATCCAAATAAAGTGGTGATGAAAAATAGATTACACCATGGCGTGGAGACAGTAGACCGTACGTACGCACGTGTGGTGATTTTGTTTTTTTTTTCATTGGATGAATATAAGGTGGAATATGGTTGCTACATTACCATAATAATATCTCAGAATAAATTTAATATTGGAGTTATTATATTATAATGGAAACAACATAAGAAGAGAAAGTAAAAGAATAAATGATTTTGAAGAGTTGGTAAGGAAGTTACCTCTTCTTCGACAATTAATCTCTAAATCTCCTCTTATAAACAATAGAGTTGGTCTTTTGAAAAGAATAGAACCTATATAATTTGGATAGGGATGTTTATAAGGTAAATTTATAGATTTTTTTTGAGTTTTAAGGCATAAAGGGGAGTGAAGATTTTAGGTAAGAGGTTCTCTTTTATAATTGAGGTGAGGGTCACTTTTGGAAATCCTGAAACTATTAATTTATAATAATTTCAAAATCAATCTAAATACCTAAAATGAGATATATTAGAATATAATATATGATAATATTTTAATATCATAAAAAAAATAAAATTTATACAAGTTTTTATGTCAATATAAACATTTTATTTTTAATTATTCCTTAATTATCTATATTAATTTTATTAAGGTAAAAACTTTTACAATATTAAAAGTTTTGAATTTTACTTATTTTAAGTGAAATAAAATATATATAAATAATTTAGAATATTTTATAGCATATTATTATTATTTGGTATTTTTTAATATGTATTATGTTTTTAAATAATTTAATAAAACATTATTTTGAGAAAACATCAAGTGTCAATTTTAACACTATTCATTTCATGGATTTTTTAAAATATCAAGATAAGATGATAGCCTAGAAAAAAAATATTTTATTATATCCCTAAGGATTCAAGGTCATATATAAAATTTATTAGAAATATTAATTATCCTAAATTATATTTATCTTGATATTTTTAATATCATTCATTTGATATTTCCGTTAATAAAATAATTACTACATCGATTTTGATTAATTATTTAATATAAATATTTGTTAAATAAAAATTAAAAAAATATATACCATGATGAAGATAAATTTTATAGATTCCATAATAGTATTTATAGTTGAATATATCTTTTTTTTGACCATATATTTAAAATGATACGATATAAAAATATGAAAGTTACAACTTTGACTCTACTTTAAATAAAATAATATAAATATCATAATCCTTTCTATGTGGTTCCAAATGGCCAATAACTCTACTTTTTCATTATTATGGTCGATATATACTTGAAAAATAATATTTTGTCAAATTTATATTTATTTTAATGGTTATTATCATTTTAATAAAAAATAGTTTATTTGTTTTTCATTAACAGAATAATTTCTACATCATCATTGTATAAGTGTTTAAGGTAATTATTTAGTCTCTAAAAACTCTAAATAAATTACCATGATGTAGATGATTTAATTATATTGCTGGATAATATTTATTATTGAATTTTTATCATGTTTATCCCTATATAAAATCTATTATACTAATACGAAATAAGAGGGTGATATTTTGTCACATTCATGTCACTTTCTTTTATTTTAATAATATTTATATCATTTTCACAGACAAAAGTCCATAAAATGAGTGGATTCCAATTATTATCGGTTAAGGGTCTATGGAATCTCATCCAATAGGATTTTTTCATGTGTTAAGGTAATTGGATTGTCCTTATCATATTAATTTATTGATTAAATTACCTGATTTATCTTTAACTGCATTAAATAAACATTATCATCGTTACTATTCATAATATCCAAAAAATTAAAGTAAAATATTAAAATAATTTGGACCCACTGATTCCAAATATGGAATCCATTTTTTAAAATTCAAAACACATAATTTTTAGTAATTAAATTAAAATTAATTTTGTTGAGAGAAGAGAAAACATGTTTTTAAAAAGTAAAAACCCTCAAAAGATTAACATGTGTTTATATCAAATTTCGATATGAAATTAATTATAAATACCAAAAATATATTAAATGATAAAAAAATTAATTTAATATAAATTATATAACAATTTAACAATATAAATTAATTAGATAAAAAAGTAGTTTTGAATTAAAATGCAGTATTTTTTAATATTTATTAAAATATGAAAGATATCAGGAAAAATACCAAAAATTTATCCAAACTAAATTTTGATATCCCACATACAAAGAATTATTTTATTTTCTAAAATTTAATTTATTAAAGTATCAAAAATATATTTAAAATGGGTGCTCCATCAAAAGGCGGAAAAACTCCATTTTTTTGAAAAATACTTCTTTTATCTAAAAAAATTGAATTTGTTCTTATATCATGTCTAGAAAACATATAAGATAAATTTTTAACATTAAATTTAATATTTAATGCATATATTTCATTAAAAAAATCCCTCAAGAGTGATTTTATTGTTTTATAAACTCCTTTATTTTCATTTAAATAGTTTTTCAAAAAAACATTTCCTTTTATTTAAAAAGGTTTTTATTTTCCTTTATAATTATTTTCTCACCAAATAATTAATCATATTTTTATAATTTAGTTAACACAATTCATACTTGTTGGATTGAAGCATAAATTTAGATTCTCAATTACAAGAGGGGGTGAATTGTAAGTTTAAAAACTTTCACTCTTAACCTTAAGGAAATATATGTTTAAAAAAGTTAAAAAAGGTAAATTCGCAAACCCTATTTGGTTCTAACTCAAAGTAATAATTTTAAGGGCCCATATCAAATTATAATGAACCTAAACATATATAATTTAAACTTAAGAAAACTTAAGCAGGTTTATCTTAGTGAAATATTCTACCTTAAAGAATATAAAATCGTATTTATCAGGGTATACAAGTATAAGAAAGTTATACTTTATTTATTTAAAAAAATAGTGGAAATAAAACTTGTAACAAAAACAATTAAACAATTAAGAAATATTTTAACCCAAAGATAAGGGTATCCAACAACCTTGGATAAAGGTCCCCTGATTAATACTTTAAAGAAATTCTATCTTACCCACGCTAGGGTAATCTCTTGATAAGAATATCAGAGTCTTTCATGTTATCCCCACAAGCCCTCAAACATTAAGGAAGTTGGAACCTTTGTCTTCCTATACCTAGAAGTCCTCAAACTTTAAGGTAGTTAGCACCTCTGTCTTTATATCCTCAGAATCCATCAATTGCACACAACAATAATCGGATTCACAAAAAGCTGAACAAGTTTTTCATGGTTGAACAAGATGCTCATAGATCACACAAGGAACGAGAGTTTCTATCTCTATAAATTACCTCACCGTATTATAGTATGTAATCTCTTTCTATATATTTTGAACTTGTTCAAATAAGATCTTATTTATTGGAAAGAATTTAAACAGTCGGCCCCTCCTCTAACAGTCATATTTTTCTTTGAATTTTGGAGGGACTTGTACACGTGTCAATCAAACATTGGTTAGTTAGAAACAAATTTTACGACATCATTTTATTTTGGGAATCATTATCATGCTTAAGAACCAATAATATATAAGGAAAATAATATCATATTTAAGAAACTAGTATCTGATAAAATTGAAATATTGTGTTAGGAAAGTAAAGTAACTTTAAAAAATATGAATAATTGGAATCTAGAAAAAAAAATTAGTGTCTAAAAAGAATGGATATATGGAGTATGAATTCTGAGTAATTCAGAGTTTGAATTTTGATGAATTCAGAGTCTGAATTCTAAGGAATTCAGAGTCTGAAATATGAGGAATTCAGAGTCTGAATTCTAATGAATTCAGAGTTTGAATTTTAAAGAATTCGAAGTTTGAATTATGAGTAATTCGGAGTCTGAATTCAGAGGAATTCAGATTCTGAATTCTGAGGAATTCAAAGTTTTAAATTCAAACAATTCATATTCTAAATTTATGAGAATTTGGAGTATGAATTTCAGAGAATTTGGAGTCTGAGTTTTAGAGAATTCAGAGTCTAAATTTCAGAGAATTTAGAGTCTTAATTTCATAGAATTTAGAGTCTGAATTTCAGAGTATTTAGAGTATTAATTTTAGGGAATTCGAAATCTAAATTTCAGATAATTCAAAGTCTAAAAACAGTAAGACTCAGTTTCTAAGGAATTTTAAGATTATGAGGTTTTATATAAGGATCCAAATTTTGACTTAACAAAAATATGGTTAGACTTGGTTTAATAAACATTATAAAAGACATTAAAAACCATAGGTAAAGTTAAAACTTTTCTTAGATAAATAAAATTTTCCTTAATAAATCATTCTTAGAGAAAGATAATTTTCCTTCAGAAAATGTGTTTGTTATTTTCCAGAAATACAGGAATGAAAAAGTCATAAGAAAACCTTATTGACTCAACAATCTCCCCCTTTTTGGAAAGCACAAACAACCTTTTGAAAAAAAATAAGTAATATTTATTTTTTTTAACTTTAAAAGAAATACTTATCTGCCTTTACTTATGACTTGTAATGAATATGAATAAATCCCCCTTAGGTTTTTAAATCCTTAAAGATTGTATTCTTGTATTTCTTAGAGAAGTTACTTCTTTTTTCTTAATAATATATTCTCTATTTAAACCTTCTTTAAGTAAACTACCCCTTAATTAATCTACCCATTTATAAGGGTATTATTATATTTTTAATTAATATTATTTTTATCATTCTTTTATCGCCCTTTGTAATTTTCAAAAAGGAATTGAGGGAATGAAAAAAAATTATACCTGAAAGGTTAGGAATATACAAGACAAGACAATATAGAGGAAACAATATTTCATTAAGATGGGAAAAAATACATGGAAAAATACAACAAAAAAAAGGATTGTAAATAAAAATAATCCATCCTTCTTTTCCTTTGTCATAATCTTCCTCAAGGTTTCCTTTAACTTCTTGAGATCTTTGTGGTAATCCTAAAATTTCTTGATCAACTGATCCTAATCCTAATTATTCTTATCGAGAGATTTGATCATTTCTTATTGAGACTTGAGAAATCTAGCTTGATACTTTATGACCTCTTCTCAATGTTTGAATTTTTCTTCCAAATCTTCCATAATTTCTCTTTCCCTTTTTAAATTTAGAGAAACTGAATTGAGATTTTCATTCATATCTCTATCCTCCTGAATCTGGGAAATTTTTTAGAGATTCTGCTTATCAAAAAAACTTGTTGCAAGGTTCTTGATCATTTCATCTGATTTATTAAAATAATCTTTTATTGAG
Organism: Viscum album; assembly: GCA_963277665.1. Classification (NCBI taxonomy): domain Eukaryota; kingdom Viridiplantae; phylum Streptophyta; class Magnoliopsida; order Santalales; family Viscaceae; genus Viscum; species Viscum album. Next base: position 273,245,000 of record OY728142.1, on the reverse strand, counting down.
TCTTGGAAATCGTCCATGATTTTCATATCATCAATCATTTTCTTTGACCATTTGGTTATTTCCTTGCATGATCTCCTATGAACTTCATAACCAGTATGAAAAGTTTTGAATTTCACTTCAATCTTGATGAACCTTTCCATGATCATTCTTATTGAATCTGACTTCTGATTTATAGAGTGCATAAGAAACAAGCATCTCAAATAAATACTTGAAAATAAGGGTATTGTATTCACAAGATTCTTCAAAGACTGGAAAAAAATATTATTCTATGGAAGATGAGGATTCATAAGAAGATTCCCTTGCAGGTAAGGAAACTTTATCTAGCTCTTTAGATTTCCTCTTGGATGTTCCAACTACATATTTATTAGATTTCACAACTACATCATTTCTAGGTGTATCATAAACCACATATTTTCTTTTATAAAGTTTAAAAATTACTTTTTCAGTTCTCGGAGACTCATTCTCACTATCAGAGACTTGAATTATATTATATTCATCAACATCATCTTTCTCAGCACCTTCTTTAATATCATTTGGATGAATGAAATCGTGATTTATTCTTTCATCACCAGAAGTTTTATCAACCTCACCCTATGCATTATCATCTTTACCTTGTGAGATTATATTGGTTGATTCTACTTGTGAAGTTCTGATTAGAAACTTGTCTAAAGGAATTTACTTCTCATGATATTCTTCCACCTTTTTTATCACATCTTCACTTTCGTCTTTTTCTTCCTCCTCATCTTCTTCTACTTCTTATTGATTTATTTCTTCTTCAACAATGGGTTCTGGTATTGAAAATTTCTTTCTCTTAGTTTCTACTAGAATTGACTATTGAAGGAAGGATTCGGATACTTGGATATATTCATAATCTTTCATTATATCTCTAAGAAAATCTTGGATGATTTCATCTTCTGAAATTTTATTCTTCATATTCTTTTATTTTTCTTGCCTCTAAATTTCTTCAACAGCTTTAATCATAAAGGATTTTTTCTTAGTAGGGTCTAAACCAAAATTTTCATCTCCTTTCTTTTTATTCTTTTTCTTTTCTCTCCAATTTTCTACCACATCATTAGAAAATTTCTTTTTCATTTTCATCTTGGGTGGACCTAACTGGGCTTCCGAAATGGGCACCTTTTTTTTTGATTCTAGTTATTTTTTGTTTCTTTTCTTCTAGGTTTTCTTGTAATTTTTCCCTACTTCCTCTTTATTGATTAAAGCTTGAATTTCACTTTCTGAAATATCATAGAACTCCCCTTACTTAGAATTGAACCCAATTTTAATACTACTCAGAGTTTCATCACTCAACAACATTATCTTAAAGGTTTTTGATTTTTAACTACAAGGTATTTTGAAGGATTCTAAACAAAGATCAATTATCTTTGACAATATCTCCAAATATATAATAATCTAAGACTTGAGGGTTCTATTTGTGATATTGGTGATGGTAAGGAGAATATAATTGATGATATTTACCTTTCTCAGATTCACCAATAAATTCATCATAAAAATATCACATTTCTTGAGATAATCCTTATCTCCCTTTCTCGGAATGAGAAATACATACATCCACAATGCTAACAACCTAAAGTTTCTTGTAAGATGGTTGATCTTTTTAGACTTTATTCCCTTGAGTCCAAGGCACTCAATTTCCTTTACCTTCTCAAAACATCATTCCTTATCTAAAAACTTGTGAGATAAAAATATTGCTTCACCATTATAAGGAATACTGAGAATGTTTATAGCCATGTTTAAGGATAATGAATAGGTTTTTTCATATATTGTGAAGGAAAACTTTTCCCTTCCTCCTTTATAAAATCTGACTGTATCATAAAACTCTATAAGAAGTTCAGGATAAAGTAGATCCTGATTCTTCAACTTGGCTGCACAAAGACTTTCCCAGATATTCTTCTTTATAACTTTAGAAATCATAGAATCATACTTCAAAAAGAAATTTGGTTTAACCAACCTTTATCCGTAAATTTTTCAATATTTGATTTCCTTTTTTGAGGCCATATGATTTTGGGAGTAAATCTCAAGCGACATCCAGAATGTAAGGAAACTGAAAAACTGAACAGCTGGTTTGTAGGGAGGCAGAGCTTCGGTACAAAATACTGAGAGAACCTATGTGGGACATAGATAACTAGTTCATTTATATAGTCTTCATGGTGATGGTGCAAATTCCTGATTCAATCCAATGGTTGAAATAATCTTTATCAGATCTGACAGTTGATATAAATGCCGAATAAGGATTTGAAGGTTTCGATCTTTTGAAGTTTTAAGGGAAAGTCGGATTTAAGGAAAGTGAATCTGATAGATTTTTATTAAAAAAATATATAAATACCAACAAGTAAATAAATACAATTATGAAGATTTAAGTAAGGAATCATACATTCTGGATTTCTTAGAAAAAAAATTCAGTAAGAACATGGTTATTATTAGATTAAAAAATAGGTTCTATGAGTTCAAAACTCCAAGTTCCAAGAACTCAAAAATTCAGGTTCTGGGAATTAAAAAATTCAGGTTCTAAGAATTTAGAAATTCAGGTTCTGAGAATTCTGAAATTCATGTTTTTTAGAATTCAGAAATTCATGTTCTGAAAAAAAAATATTAAATAAAGGTTTTTTAAAAGGATAAACAAATGTACTCCTCCTATGAAAAGGAGTTTATTAATATAAGGAGGTAGGTTTCAAAAAATGTTAATATGGATGATTACTTTAAAATTATCATTCCTAACTTTTTTTAATGTATTCAAATATATTAGAGGGTAATGGTTTTTTGAAAATGTCAGCAAGTTGTTCTTGTGTTCCGATGAATTGTAAAAAAATCTCTTTTTAGTGTGTGGTATTTAAGAAAGTTATGCCTAATATATATGTGCTTTTAATGTGAGTGATATGGAGGGTTTTTACTTAGAAAAATGGAACTATTATCATCACATAGTATTTGAGTTTTGGAAAAATTCATGCCATAGTCAGTGAGTGTGTGTTGTATCCACAACACTTGATCACAACAACTTCTAGCTGCTACATATTCAGCTTCAGTAGTGTAAAGTACTAATAAATGTTGGTTTTTCATGACCAAGAAATTAATAAATATCCTAAGAAATGAAAAGTTCTATATGTACTTTTTCTATGCATTCTATAACCACCAAAGTCAGTATCTGAAAAACTTTTTAGAACAAAATCATTTCCAGAAGAATAAAATAGTCATAAATCCATGGTTCCCTTTAAGTAGAGAAAAATTATTTTCACTACTTTTAAATGCGATTACTTTGGATTATATTGATATATTTCACATAATCATACTGAAAAAATTAAATCTAGATGAATATCAATTAAGTATAGTAAGCTTCCTATCATTCCTCTGAAAATTGTTTGATCAAATGGTTTCCATGTTTCATCAAGATCAAGAGAATTTGAGGTTCCGATTGGAGTACTAATACTTTTTGTGATTTCATATCCATAATTTTTAAAGAAGATATTTGATATAATTATATTGGGATATATAGGTTCCTTCTGGTTTTTGAGAGATTTGAAAACCTAAAAAGAATGTTAACTCACCCATCATACTCATTTCAAACTTAGATTTCATGAGATTTGCAAAAAACAGTTAGGGATTGCTGATTTAATTGGAATATAATGTCATCAAAATAGATTTGAACAATCAAAATATTTTTGTTTTCCATATTTATAAAAATAGTTGGATCTACATTTCCTTTAGCATAATTTTTTTGTAAAATAAATCATGAAAGTTTATCATAACAAGATCTAGGGGATTGTTTAAAGCCATATAAATATTTGGTGAGTTTAAAAACAAGATTAAGATGTTATGGGTCAACAAAACAATGATTTTGTTCTAAAAAAACTTCTTCTTTTACATATCCATTAAGAAGAGAACATTTTATATCCATTTTAAAAAGATTGAAGTTAAATAATGTTGTTAACGCTAATATAATAAGAATAAGTACAAGCCTAGCTACTAGAGCATAGTTTTATTCATATTATATTCCCCCTTTTTGATTATAGACTTTAACAAAAAGTCTTGATTTATTTCTTATAATGACTCCATTTTCATCACATTTGTTTCTGAAAACCCATTTTACTCCAATTACAGTTGTTTATTTAGGTCTTTTAACGAAGATTCAAACATTATTCCTTTCAAATTCATTTATTTTATCTTGCATTGCTTTAATCCAATCCTCACCACCTAATACCTCATTAGAAGTTTTCAGTTCAAATTTCAATAAAAAAACAAGATGTTCTATTTAATTTCTCAAGGAATTTCTAGTTCTTATGGGTTGATTTACATCACCAATGATATTGTCACTAAAATAATTCTTAATAAACAATTGATTTAGGTTTTGTAAAACATGTTCATCAACATAATATTGAAAGTATTTTGGGGTAAATATTTCAGAAACATTTTCTAGAGTATTTCCCTTTTTAGAAGAGTTTTCAATCAAATGTTGATAATCAGTTTGTGAAAACACATCTATTTATATAGGTAGGGGTTATTTAAAAAAAGGATTAGTTTCATCAAATTTAACATCCACTATTTCCCCAATAGTACAATATGTTTTTTTAAACTCTGTAAGCCTTAGAAGTAGTGGAATAACCTAGAAATATTCCTTAATCAGATTTGGGTGAAAATTTTATGTAGGTTATCTTTAGTATTCATTATGAATACTTTGCATCCAAATACTCTAAGGTAGAAAAATTTAGGTTTTCGTCCAGTCCATAATTCATAAGGTTTTTTATTATGAAAATTTCTAGTTAAAACTCAATTTATAGTATAACATACAGTGCTTACAACTTCAGCCCAAAAATTCTTAGAAATTGAGTATTCACTTAACATGGTTCTTGTCATTTTTTGAAGAATACTATTTCTTATTTTAACAACACTATTTTGCTGAGGGGTTCTTAGAGCAGAAAAGTTATGATTAATACCTTTCTTAATACAAAAAGTTTCAAAATCCAATTTTTGAAATTCTTCACCATGATCAATTAGAATAGTTATCAGGGGTAGGTTTTCTCATATTTAACTTGGGATCTAAAAATTTTGAAAAAATGAAAAGCCTTCAGATTTTTTTGTTAGAAAATAAACCCATGTAAATATGGTGTAGTCATCAACTAAAACAAATACATAGTATTTGTCTCCAATACTTCTAGTTTTTATAGGACCAAAAAGATCCATGTGCACTAACAGTAATGAATTAGTAGTAGAAAATTAATTAATTGATTTAATGGTAATTTTATGTTTCTTTCCATATTGACAAGGGACACAAACTTTTGAAAAATCAATTTTGAGATCAGGTATATCCTTAAAAAGTATTTTTTTTAGAGTTTGAAAAGGTTTATAAGGTTACAATTTCCTAACCTTATATGTCATAACCAAGATTGTTCATCCATTACACTTAATAGGGTAAGTCTTGGCTCCTAAGATCGTATAAGTTAAGCATGTATACATTCTCATGCCAATGGGTAGAGAGAATGAAATCATCCTTAGAATTGTAAATTAAACATTTATCATTCCTAAAATTCACAAGGTAACCTTCATCACATAATTGACTTATGCTTATAAGTTTGTGCTTAAGAAATTTAACAAAAAAACATTTGAAATTAAATCTTTTCATAAAAGAACAATATTACCTATGCCAATGATCTTTCCTTGAGAATTATCTCTGAAAGTCACTCTTACACCTTTAATTTCAATGATCTTTTCAAAGAAAACTTTATTTACAGTCATATATCGAGAACATCCACTATCCATGTACCAAATATTCTTATTTTTGGTAAACTTTTTGTTTTTCTAAAAATGAAGAAATTAGTTTTTCAGAACCCAGCCTTGTTTGGATCTGGAAATGTTAGATAAAATAAATTTAGGAATCCGTATTTGTTTTGAAAAGTGAGATTTATTAAATCCTAAATATTGTGTTTTATTAAGTGAATAATTTCTTTCCCAATGTCCACTACTCTGGTACTTAGGGAAAAATGGGGCACTTTTAGGAATGAAATAGTTATGTCTAAAAAGAGGTTTTGAGCATGAATAACCTATTCTTGAATTATTTATTAGAGGACAAATTTGATAACACATCTTGTTAAAGTTTTCTTTACCAGAATAAAGTTTGATAAAATTTTCTTAGGAGAAAAAAAATCATATTTTAGTCTAATGACTAAATTTTAATTCTCACAAGAAATTGTTTTAGAATTTATTTTTTTTTTCAAAAACATTTTTCTCTAAAAAAATTTCTTAAAAATTATTAGAAAGTTTATCGTTATAATAATTTACTTACATAAGTTTTTTTGAAATATTTCCTAAATCAAGAGTTTTCTAATCAAGATCCTTTTAAAGATCTGATATTTCTTTTATATGATATATATTCTATAATTTTTCTTTTCATGATTTTTCTTGAGTTTTAAATTCTCATTCTTAAGTAGTTTTGAAAATATTGATACTTCTTCAAAATAAGGTAAATTATCCTCTTCTAAGGAAGATTCTTCATCCGAGGAGTAAGAATATTTTTCATCGGGATAATTGGTGCTTAAAGGTACATTTGTAAGAGATTCAGCATTGTGTACCTTATCCATGAGACAATGATTTTCAATAGGTAGTATGACTATAAATCCAATATTCTTCTGACCAGAAGATTCATATTCAGAAGATTATTCTAAAGAACCACCACCACTTTCACTCTAAGTATTTTTTTCGTTCAAGACTTTATTTGTCTTAGACTTGTAATAATTTTTCTTGTTTCTTTAAAAATGTTTATCCTTTATGTCTTTCCTTTTAAGAAAAGGACAATCTAGTCTAATATGACCTGCTCTTTTACATTTATATCAAGTTACTTATGAGTATTTATTTTCCTTTATATCTTTCTTCTTGAATATTTATTAAAAATATTTCTTTCCCATAATATTTTTTATTCTTTGAGAAGGATTTTCTAGTTCATTCTCTGAACAATCACTTTCACTAGATTCAGATATAACAATAGCTTTTTTAGCTTTTGATCTAGTAACCATTTCTCAAGTCTTGGCTTTAGATATAGTAGTAAAATCTACACATCCATTACCATTATTCTTCTTATTAAAATCTGTATCTCTTTTCATTCTTGTCTCGTGCTGTAATAGAGTACCAAATAATTCATCAAGAGTGATTTGAGTAACTTTTATGTTCTCATCAATACCTATCCTTTTTTATTCCCACTAATTGGGAATTATATCAATTATCTTGTCCACAAGAACCTCATCATCAAGACCTTTTTATCACATAGTTTGAAAACTGTTAAAAATTTTCATAAATATTTGTTGAATCTTGAATATCGGTTCTCCATATGTAAAAACAAATCCATGGTATTCAGCTCTTGACATAGATCTTCTAGTTTCTATTAATTTTGATGTTCCAAAGTGTGTAACTTCAAGTTTCTTCACAATACAGTTGTTTTCTTTGCATGATGATATCTAACTATATATATTCATGGTCATAGAACATAAAAAACTATTGCATACCTTGTAATTCAGTTGATATTATAGTTTCTCTTGGTTGGTGGATGTTCTGACTTCCTTGTCTGGAATTTCGTAATCTCTAGTGAGAATCACAAAATTATCTACTCCAGTATTAATAAAAAATGTCTTTATTCAATCTCTCAAGTACTCGTAATCATTCCCATCAAAAATTTGTGGTGTAGTTGGGTTTATATTATCAATTAATCCAATATTCATTTCATCCATCTTATAAAACAACATGTTTCCACTCCACACATTAGTGCAGTATGTAATTATAAGAAAAGGGTTTATAAAAATATAATTTTCTAACATAAATAAATAAATCAAGTAAAGAAATCAGTGGAAATATCATTTGATACCAATTTTAGGATCAAAATATAAATGTAAATGCTCAATTACCAGAGGGGGTGAATTGTAAGTTGAAAAAACTTTCTCTTTTAACCTTAATGAAATCTGTGTTTAACAAATTAAAACAAGGTAAGTTCGCAAATTATCTTAGGTTTTGAGTTAAGGAATAATTAGAAGGGCACAGGTCTAATTATAAAGAACCTAAACTTAAACAAGTTAAACTTAAGAAAACTTAAGTAGGTTTATCTTCGGGTAATATTCTACCTTAAAACATATAGAATCTTATTTATCAGAGTATAAAAGTATAAGAAAGTATAAGAAAGTTATACATTATTTCTGTAACAAAATACAGTGAAAATAAAACTTGTAACTAAAAAAATTAAACAAGTATGAAATATTTTAACCCAAAGATAAGGGTATCCAACAACCTTGGATAAATGTCCCTTTATTTATAGTTTCAAGAAAGTATATCTTACCCATACTAGGGTAATCCCTTGGTAAGAATATCAGAGTTTGTATTTCTTTCCCAACAAGACCTCGAACTTTAATTAAGTCATAACCTCTATCTTACTATCCCTAGAAGTCCTTGAACATTAATGTAGTTGGAACCTCTATCTTCCTATCCCTAGAATCCCTCGATTGTACAAAGCAATAATCAAATTTTCACAAATTTGAACAAGTAGTTCCCGGTTGAACAAGATGTTCATAGATCGCACATGGAACGAGAGTTTCTCTCTCTATAAATCACTTCACAACATCAAATCATGTAATATCTTTCAATATATTTTTAACTCATTCAAATTATCTCATATTTATAGGAAAGTATTCCAACGGTCAACTCCCTCCTCCAATAGTCATATTTTTCCTTAAATTTTGGAGGGACTTGTAGATGTTTCACTCAACCAATGGTTAGTTAGAAACAAATTGTACGACATCATTTTATATTAAAAAACATTATCACGATTAAGAACTAATAATATGTAAGGAAAATAATATCATGTTTAAGAAACTAGTATCTGATAAAATTGAAACAATATGTTAGGAAAGTAAAGTAACTTTAACAAATATGAATAATTTGAATTTAGAAAAAATAATCATTGTCTGAAAATAATGGATATTCGGAGTTTGAATTCTGAGTAATTTGGAATCATAATTCCGAGAAATTCAGATTCTTAATTATGAGGAATTTAGAGTCTTAATTTTAATGAATTTGAAGTCTGAATTCTGAGGAATTCGGAGTTTGAATTCGGAAGAATTCAGAATCAGAATTATAAGGAATTCAGAGTAAGAATTTCAGAGAATTTAGAGTTTGAATTTCAGAGAATTTGGAGTCTGAATTTCAGAGAATCTGGAGTCTCAATTTCAAAGAATTTGGAATCTGAATTTCAAATAATTCAGAATCTGAATTTCATAGAATTCTGATTCTGAATTTCAGATAATTCAGAGTCTGAAAACAGTAAGACTCTGTATCTAAGGAATTGTAAGATTCTGAGGTTTTTGATCTGAATACGAATTTTTAATTAACAAAAAGATGGATATAATTGGTTTAAGAAACATTATAAAAGACATTGAAAACCATATGTAAATTTAAAACTTTTCTTATATAAAGGAAATTTTCTTTAAGAAAATCATTCTTAGAGAAAGACAATTTTACTTAAGGAAATGTGTTTGTGATTTTCAAAACATAGAGGAATGAAAATGTCATAAGGAAACCTTATTGACTCAACAATACCCTCTATTATATTTTTTAGGTTATAAGGTTACATAATAAAATTTAGTTTTTCTCTTAAACTTGGTTTTTCATAAAATGAATTCTACCAAAAGAACTAGAAATTGTGGGTAACACAAGCCAAGCATAGAGTTGTGTATATCGAAAGATAACATGGTGTTTCATGTAGTGAAATCTACTAATTTTGAAGAGTACAGTACATGATATCAATGAAATTTAAAATTATCTATCTCATAAAATCTTGATTTGTTACACTCTACCCCCATAGAATTAATTTCTCCCTCGAAATTTATCAGGGTTGTAAAAGGATAGAAACCCACATCGTAAAAAGGATTAATAAAATTATCATTTTCAATGAAAGAAATGGAAGTATTATGGTCACATAAGATAACATATTCTAGGGTACCATGTAAGAAACCATGGATATGGAAGAAAAAATAGACCACTAAGTTATGATGGGGTGTTATAGAAAATAGTGTTAAGTGAAATTTAATAATCGCAAAACTATAAAGTTGTGATGTGTGAAACAATCTTTGATTTTATAGGAGTAAAAGTAAATGGTAAACCTTTTTTAAGACCTTTTTCATAGTGTTGAGGAATTATATTACTACCTAGACTAAGATAATAAGTAAATATACTTACGTGATGAGTAGAGTTTCATCCTTTAATCAATTTCCACCACAAACTCATCTTTTCCTACAAACGATAAGTATTAAAGATGAATCTTTCAGACCTAAATCACTAGAATAAACTTATAGAGAAGCACATAATCTTTCAAGATAAATTTTAACATTTATCTCCAAATAACATGAACCACTCTTAATGTCTTATACAAAAAGTAATTAACCTAATCACGTATTCTCCATGATAGGTTCATCATTTCCATAAATAACATATTTCCCCATAAGTCCACAACTAAAATCATATATTCTTCCAAAATATAATTATACCATTACTCTTCAATTAAAATCCCACAGTATTCTATTTACCATAATCATATAATTTCCCAAAATAGTGAATGTATTCCAAAATAATATTTATCACTTAAACAAAAAATAATTTTTTAGTACTAAGGATATCCATTTAATAAAACATATGTTCCCAAAATAGACCTATTCTTATTCCATAAACTCTTTTAACTAAAAAAATAAAAATTCATACTAACCAGGGAATTAACATAGTCAAGTGGTAGGTGATAAAGCCTTGTCTCCCATCGGTTGTGGGTTCAATTCTCATAGCCTTTTCTAATTCGATGGGTTGTCACCCTATATGTGGGTTGTCCTTTCTCTAAAACTAATTAATTCTTATAGCATTATAAAAATGATATAAAATCTTCAAAACTAACCATAACATATTTTAACCTCAAATGTTGGATCATACCTGTCATTTTGCATCCTAAAATTCAATAACCCTTAATTAACTTAAAACTAAATGTCTCCAAAATACCGTTAGTCACCATAAAATTTTATAACCTAAAGCCTCAAAAGGGGGTTCTAATACACTGCTCTTATGTTTAACCCTGAAATTATAATTCCATGATGGTTTGAATAACTTTTAATAAAACATCTTAATCTCTAATATTGTCTAAACATTTCTCTGATACCAAATGTAATAACGCGGAATCCACACTTCTGGATTCGGCACTGAACACATAAAATTAACAAATGTGACCAAATTTTTTTCCATAAAAACTTACAACATCAAAAGGAAATAATGGATCACTTACATACCAAAAGTCCTTTTAGGTTTAGAGTTTTAGATAATTATGAAAAAATCTTAGAAACTTTGGTTCATAAACAACCGGTTCCTAAATAAAAACACAAAATCTCCCACTATTTCAATCTTTTCTTATTTCAAATTAGTTCATCAACATTATCCATGTGAAATACTTCTAGGAAAAACTCATTTAACATCTTTCCACTTAACTTGGGGAAAATAAACATAAGAAAGGGTGAGCTAAAATGATCAGCAATGGTAAACAAGAGAGATATGTAAGCATAAAAATGAACATAAGGGTATGATAATATGATAATAAAAGTAAAATATCATACCATACATATAAAATATCAAAAAAGGAGTCATGGAATAAATATTGGAATTTATAAGACATTAATCACAAGGAAATGAAGAATATAATCCATGAAATCATAACATATGAATAAGACATGGAATTTATGGCAGAAAAATAAGCACATAATATGATTTCCATAGTATCCAAGGCCATAATAGGGGAAAATTTCTATCATTAACCAAGTTCACTCTTCATTCCAACCATTTATTACTGAACCAGGTTTACTTGTCGTTCCAGTCCTATTTTACTGAATCAGATTTACTTTTCATTCCAGTCATGTCTATCTCATAAGATATAAATATCTACCAAATATATTGGAGGGAGATATATGTCCCAACCATATCATAATGAAATCATTCTTATGTGTTCCACAATAACATAGATCATTTATAACCCATATAAAGAAATGGGTTTCATAAAACACTTCATCATAACATAACTCATGGAAATGAAATAAAATTCAGAAGTACCAACAAATAATAAAATTAATCCACTAAAAAATGTTATAATTGGTTAATATCCCCAATAAAACATAATTAACATCAAATAACATGGAATTAGATTAAAAATAATTTTGAGATAACTCGTGAAAACCGTTCATGAGGAAAATATACTTTTTTCTTTCAAAAATTATTTTCAAAACATAAAATATTTTTGAAAAAAAATCATTGAAAATATATTTGAAAACTTATATTGTAACACTTTATAACATACAAAATTTCTTTAAAATAATTTTCCTTGAAAATGAGCTGAAGAGATCATTTAAAAACATTTCTTGAGGAAAATAATCTTTGAACATTTCAAAGTGTCACATACCACTTTGAAACATTTGATTCACAATCCAAATGAAATAATAATAATAAAATAATATTATAATACCATGAAAAGAAGGATATTTATGATATAACATATAAAATAGTGGTATATACACCTCATATAAGATCATAGGTGTATAACAAAACATGTGTCTCAAAGAAGCCAAATTGAGACAAATACTACATTACTCATTCGATAACTTTTGAATAGTGAAACCCCTTGAAATAGATATCATAAAATGGATATTTAAAAATCCATAAATTAAAGTACAGAATTCATATAATACATTCTTGGGAAGTATGTACACCCCACAAAATAAATGAGTGTTGAATAAGGCATGTATCTCAAAGAAATAAAAAGTGAGATGAAATTCCCTTACCTTAGGTCGGGGATCCTTTGTAAACATAAAAAAATCCAGTATAATTGATTAAATAGTGTTATTGTCTTATTCCAGAACTATATTTATATTTATGATATCATATATGATCATATTATCACATGTTTAATAATATTTCATTGTTACTGTTCTTTTGGGTGTTAATTGTTTCATCTTTTCTAAGCATGTTTTGTCATATAAGTCCAACATATTCTTTATAAGTTATAGTAATATAATTTAAAAAAATTAAATTAAGGTATTATCTATCATATTTATTCATTTTTTACATCTATTTAATCATTCATTAATGATGAATAAGTAAAATGTATCTCATCGCATTGTGGAGATGGTAATCTGTACGTACGCACAACTGATAGTATCATTTCCTTAATAGTAATAATTATGGAAGTGAATGGTATATATGTTATTTAAAGAATAAATATCATGTTATAATTATTAAATATGTATATTACTTACATCATTATACCCTTCCAAATAAAATGGTGATGAAAAACAGATTACACTGCGGCGTGGAGATGGTAGGCCGTACGTATGCATGCGTGGTGATTTTGTTTTTTTTTCCATTTTACGGATATAAGGTGGAATATGGTTTTCACATAACCATAATAACATATTAGAATAAATTTAATATTATATTGTTTATATTATATTGGAAACAACATAAGAAGGGGAAGTAAAAGAAAAAATGATTTTGAAGAGTTGGTAAGGAAGTTACCTCTTCTTCGACGATCACTCTCTAAATATCCTCTTTGGAACACTAGAGTTGGTCTTTTAAGAAGACCAAAATCTCTAAAATTCGACTAGGTGTGTTTATAAGGTAAATTTATAGAGTTTTTTTGATATTCAAGGCTCAAAGGGGGATGAAAATGTAAGGTAAGAGGTGTCCTTTTATAATTCAGGTGAGGGTCAATTTTGAATTCCTAAAACTGTTAATTTATAATAATTTCAAAATAAATCTAAATTCTTCCAAAATGAGATATATTAGAATATAATATATCATAATATTGTAATATCATAAATGAATAAAATTTATACAAGTTTTTATGTCAATATAAACCTTATCTTTTTAATTAATCCTTAATTATCTATTTTAATTTTATTAAGGTAACAACTTTTCCAATATTAAAAGTTGTCAATTTTAGTTACTTTATTTCAAATAAACCATATATGAATACTTTAGAATATTTTATAGCATATTATTATTATTCATTATTTTTTAAGAGGTCTTGTTATTTTTAAATAATTTAATAAAACATTATTTTGAAAAAATATCAAGTGTCCATTTTGACACTATTCATTACATAGATTTTAAAAAATATCAAGGTAAGTTGATAACCTTAAAAAATATTTTATTATATTAATAAGGGGTAATTTTAATCTATAAAATTAATTATAAATATTAATTATCCAAAATTATATTTATTTTAATATTTTTAATATCATTCATTTGATATTTCGGTTAATAAAATAATTACTACTTTGATTTTGATTAATTATTTAATATAAATATTTTTTAACAAAGAATTAGAAATAAAATACCATGATGAAGATAAATTTTATATATTCCAGAATATTATTTATAGTTTAATTTATATTTTGTTTAACCCTATATTTAAAATCATATATTATAAAAATATGAAAGTGACAACTTTGACTCTACTTTAAATAAAATAATTAAAATATCATAATACTTTCTATGTGGTTCCAAATGTTAAATAACTCGATCATTGGATTATTATGATAAATATATATTTGACTAATAATATTTGTTCATGTTTTGTTATTTTTAATGGTTATTATTATTTTAATAAAAATTATTTTATTTATTTTTCATCAACAGAACAATTTTAACATCATCATTCTATAAGTCTTTAAGGAAATTATTTAGTCTCTAAAAATTCTAAATAAATTAACCTGATGTATATAATTTCATTATATTTATGGAGAATATTTTTTATATAAGTTTTATTATGTTTATCACTATATTAAAATAATTATACTTATAAGAAATAAGATGGAGATATTTTGTCACGTTCTTTTATTTTAATAATATTTATATCATTTTCATGGAATAAAGTACATTAAATTGGTAAATACTTATTATTATGTGTTAAGGATATATTTTAACTCATAAAATAGGATTTTTTCAGGTGTTATGGTAATTTTATTGTCCTTATTATATTAATTTGTTAACTAATTGCCTAATTTCCCTTTAACCGCATTAAATAAACATTAACGTCGTTACTATTCATAATATCTAAAAAATAAATGTAACATATTAATATAATTTGAACCCAATTATTATAAATATATAATACTCTTTTAAAAATTTGAAACACATAAGTTGCAGTAATTAAATTAAAACTAATCTTGTTGAGCGAATGAGAAAACATGTTTTTAAAAGTAAAAACCATCAATAGATTGACATGTGTTTATATCAAATTTCAATGTGAAATTACTTAAAATGAAAAATAAAATTGGATTAAATTATAAAAACTTAATCTAAATATAATTTAAAACCAATTAAAAGGATAATTTAACAATATATATTAATTAGATGAAAAGCATTTTTGAATTAAAATGCATTATTTTTCAGTATTCATTAAAATATGAAAGGTATCAGAAAAATACCAAACATTTATCCAAAATAAATTTTTATATCTAACTTCCAATGAATAAGATTATTTTTTCAAATGGAACTTATAAAATTCTCAAAAAAATAGATTTAAAATGGGTGCACCATCAAAAGGCGGCAAAACTACATTTTTTTGAAAAATACTTCTTTTATCCAAAAAAATGAATTTATTCTTATATCATATCTAGAAAACTTATAAGATGAATTTTGAACATTATATTTAATATATTACGCATATATTTAATTAATAAAATCCCTCAACAGTAATTTTATTATTTTATAAACTCCCTTATTTTCATTAGATAGTTTTTCAGAAAATAATTTCCTTTTATTTAAAAAGGTTTTTATTTTCATTTATAATTAATTTCTCACCAAAGAATTAATAATATTTTCATAATTCAATTAACACTATTCATAACCTATATTATAATTTTTATGTTATAAGGTCACATAATAATATTTAGTTTTTTTTTAACTCAGTTTTGCATAAAATTAATTCTACCAAAAGAACTCAAAATTGTGTGTAACACAAGCCAAGCTTAGTGTTGTGTATATCGCAAGATAAGACTGTGTTGCATTTAGTGAAAGATAATATTTTTTATCTTAAAACACACCACATAAAATAAATTAAAAATAATCTATCTCATAAAATATTGGGGTGTTATATTCTACACCCCTTAAAATGAATTTCTCCCTCAAAAATTGTTAGGGTTGTAAAAGGACAGAAACCCACATTGTAAAAAGGATTAATAAAATTTTCATTTTAAATGAAATAAATGGAAGTATTATGGTCACATGAGATAATATATTATATATTACCATGTATGAAAACATGGATATGGAAGAAAAAACTGACCACCAAGTTCTGATGGAGTGTGATAGAAAACATTGTTAGGTTAAAGTTAATAATTTAAAAAACTATAAATTTGTCATGTGTTAAACATTATTTTATTTTATAGGAGTAAAAGTAAATGTTAAGCCTTTTTTAAAGACCCTTTTCATAGTGTTTATTAATTATATAACTACATAAACTAATATCATAAGGAAATGTACTTTCTTGACAAGTAGAGTTTCATCCTTTAATCAATTTCAACCGCAAACTCATCTTTTCCTCCAAATGATGAGTATTCAAGATGAATTTTTCACACCTAAAGCACTATAATTAACTTCTAGATAATCACATAATCCACAATATATTAACAATATATTTATCATGTCTTTATACATTAACCAAAATGGTTAGTACAAGAGAAGATAATTTCCAAAAATAATAAACCTTATGTGATGAAAAACTAATTCAATATCCAAAATTCAATAGTAAGACCCAATTTTCAACATAGTACACTCAAAAAATAACTCCCCTAAATAATTTCTTGACTAATATTAAAACTAAAAATTTAGAATAATTTGAGAAAATAATATTTCAAGATAAATTTTAACATTTATCTTCAAATAAAATGAACCACTCTTAATGTCTTATACAAAAAGTAATTAATATAATCACATATTCTCTATGATAGGTTCATAATTTCCATAAATAATCTAATTCTCTATAATTACACAATTAAAATCATAGATTATTCTAAAATTATATTATACCATTACCCCTAAATTAAAATCTCATAGCATTCTATTTATAATTATCATATAAAGTTACCAAAATAGTGAACATCTTTCAAAATAATATTTATCACTTATACCATAAATCATTTTCGAATACTATGTATATCCATTTCATAAAACATAAGTTACCAATATAAACTTATTCTTATTAAATCAACTCATTTAACTAAAAAAATAAAAAATCATACTAACTAGGGACTTCACATAGGCAAGTGGTAGGTGAAAACCTTTATCTCCCTTCCGTTGCAGGTTTTATTCTCGTAGCCTTTTCTGATTTAATGGGTTTTACCCTTCTTGTGGGTTTTCATTTTTCTAAAACTAAATAATTATTATAACATTAAAAAATATATAAAATCATCAAAAATAACCATAACATATTTTAACCTCAAAGGTTGGATCATACTTGTCATTTTGCATCCCAAAAATGAAATAACCCTTAATTAACTCAAAATTAAATGTCTCCAAAAAACTTTTAGTCACCTGAAAATTCCATAAACTAAAGAACCAAAAGGGGGTACTAAGAAACTGATCTTATATTCAACCCTAAAATTATAATCCCATGATGTTATGAATAACTCTTAAGAAAGCATCCTAATCTTAAATGTTGTCTAAATAGTGCTCTCATATAAAATGTAATAACCCAGAATCCACACTTCTAAATTTAGCACTAAACAAATAAAATTTACAAATGTGACCCAATTTATTCCATAAAAAATTACAACATCAAAAGGAAATAAGGTATCACTTACATACCAAAAGACCTTTTAGGTTTATATTTTTAGAGAATTAGAAAAAACTCTTAGAAACTTTGGTTTATAAAGTACTAGTTCATAAATAAAAACACATTATCTCCCACAGTGTAAATATTTTTTTATTTCACATTAGGTCATCAACATCAACCATGTGAAATACTTCTATTAAAAACTAATTTAATATCATTCCTCTTAACCTAGTGAAAATAAACTTAAAAAAGGGTGAGATAAAATTATCAGCAAGGATAAACAAGAGAGATATGTAAGCATAAAATGAACATGAGGGTATGATAACATGATCATAAAAGTAAAATATCATACCCTACATATCAAAGATCATAAAAAAGAGTCATAGAACAAAGATTAGAAGTTTATAAGACATGAATAACAAGAAAATAAAGAACAAAATCCATGAAATCAAAATATATAAATAAGACATGGAATTTGTGGCAGAAAAATAAACACATAACATTATTTCCATAGTATCCAAGGCATCACTTTTTTTTTGAAAAAATTGGTGACATTAACCGGTCACCCAACTCATGCCCCAAGGAAATTTATTAAATAAAAAAGTTTATAATACAAGCATGAGGTGTAATGAATTTACACCCAAAAGGGGGTTTAAAGGGGATATAAATGCATGATCTAAGAGAAATATACCAATAATCAAGGGTTGAAAGTCATAATACCCAATCAAAAGAAGAAAACCAATGAGAATCGGTAGATGAACAAACATACTCATCCTTGTTGGAAAAAATAACATAGGAAGTAGTTTGAAAATAAGTAACTGCAATGATAATCCATGCATTGCAAGAAGGAAGCAGTGGGTCTAAAAAATTGAGGGCCAATGAACTGAGTTCACTCTTAATTCCATCCATATATTACTGAATCATATTTACTTGTCATTCAAGCCCTGTATTACTGAACCAAATTTACTTTCTGTTCCAGTCATGTCTATCTCATGAGATATAAATCTTTACCCAGTGTATTGGAGGTAGATATAGATCCCACTAATCTCATAATGAAATCATTCTTAAGTGTTCCACAAGAACATAGATCATTTATAACCCATGAAAAGAAATGGGTTTCATAAAATATTTCATCATATCATAACTCATGGAAAAGAAATAAAATTCATGAGTACCAATACATAATAAATGTAAGACATTAAAATAAAAATAATAATAATGGTATCATTGGTTCATATCCCCAATAAAACATAAGTAACATAAATAACATGGTCTTAGATGGAAAATAATTTTGAGAGAACTATTGAAAACGGTTCTTGAGAAAAATATCCCTTTTTCATTCAAAAATAATTTTCAGAACATAAAAAAATTTTGAAAAACTTTTTCATTGAAAACATATAATTAAAAACTTTATAACGTAAAAAAATTATTTAAAATCATTTTCCTTTAAAATTATCTGAAGATATCTTTTAAAAACATTTCTTGAGGAAAATAATCTTCAAACATTTCAAAGTGTCCCATACCACTTTGAAACATTTGAATCACAATCCTCATGAAATAATATCAATAAAAGAAGATTATAATACAATCAAAATAAGTATATTTATGATATAAGGTATAAAATTCTGGTATATACACCTCGTATAAGATCATATATTCATAAAAAAACATGTGTCTCAAAGAAAGAAAATTGAGGCAAAAACTACATTACTCATTTGGTAAATTTTGAATAGTCAAACCCCATGAAATAGAGTTCATAAAATGGATATTTAAATATACATAAATTAAATTAAAAAAATCCTAGAATAAATTCTTAGGAATTATTTACACCACACAAAATAAATGAGTGGTGAATAATGTGTGTATCTCAAAAAAATAAAAAGTGAGATGAAATTCCCTTACCTTATGTCATGGATCCTTTGTAAATATCAATAAATATTGTATAATTTATTAAATAATGTTATTATATTATTATATAACCATATTTATATTTATTATATCATATATGATCATATTATCACTTGTTTAATAATACTTCTTTATTACACTTCTTCCAGGTGTTAATTGTGTCATCTTTTCTAAGCATATTTTATCATATAAGTACAACATATTCTTTATAGGTTATAGTAATATAATTTATATTATTTAATTATGGTATTATATATCATATTTATTTATTCTATACATTTATTTAATCATTCATGAATGGTGAATAAGGAAAATTAATCTCATCGCGTTTTGGAGACGGTAATCTATACATACGCAAAAGTGATAGTATCATTTCTTTAATAGTAATAATTATGGAATTTAATGGTATATATATTATTTCCAGAATCATTATAATGTTATATTTACTATATATTTATATTACTTCCATAATTATACCCATCCAAATAAAATGGTGACGAAAAACATATTACACAATGGTGTTAAGACGGTAGGTCGTACATACGCACGTGTGGTGATTTCGTTTATTTTTTTCATTGGATGGATATAAGGTGGAATATGGTTGTTACATAACCATAATAACATCATATAATAAATATAATACTAGAGTTATTATACTATAATGTAAACATCATAATAATAGAAAGTAGAATAAGAAATGATTTCGAAGAGTCGGTAAGAATGTTACCTCTTCTTCGATGATCACTCTCTAAATCTCCTCTTAAGAACACTAGAGTTGGTCTTTTGAGAAGACCAGAATATATATAATGTGAATAGGTATGTTTATAGTGTAAATTAACAGAGTTTTTTTGAGCTTAAGGGCTCCAAGGGGAGTAAATATTTTAGGGAGGAGGTTCCCTTTTATAATTGAGGTGAGGGGCACTTTTGGAATACAAGAAACAATTAATTTATAATAATTTCAAAATCAATCCAAATACCTCTAAAATAAGATATATTAAAAGATTTTATAATATTTTAATCTCATCAAACATTAAAACTTAGACAAGTTTTGATGTCAATATATTATTTTTCTTTTTAATTAATCTTTAATAATCTATTTTAATTTTATAAAGGTTACAACATTTCTAATATTAAAAGTTTTGAATATTACTTATTTTATGTCAAATAAACCATATATGAACAATTTATAATATTTTATTTAATATTATTATTATTTGGTATTTTTTAAGATGTCTTATTTTTTTTAAATAATTTAATAAAACTTTATTTCGACAAAATATCAAGTGTCAATTTTTACACTATTCATTTCGTGGATTTTTAAAAATATCAAGATAAGATGATGACCTAAAAAAATTATTATTCCAATAAGGGGTCAAGGTAATCTATAAACTTAATTGGAAATATTTATTATACCAAATTATATTTATTTTAATATTTTTAATATCATTCATTTGATATTTATCTTAATAAAATAATTACTTCATCAGTTTTGATTAATTTTTTAATATACATATTTGTTCACTAAAAATTAAAAATAAAATATCATGATGAAGAGAAACTTTATAGATTATATAATAGTATTAATATCTGAATATATATTTCTTTAACCCAATATATAAAATGATATGGTATAAAAATATGGAAGTGGAAACTTTGACTCTACTTTAAATAAAATAATTTAAATGTCATAATCATTTCTATGTGGTTCAAAATGGTAAATAACTCAACCCTTGGATGATTATGGTTGATATATACTTTACGAATAAGATTTAGTAAAGTTTTTTTCCTTTTAATTGTTATTATCATTTTAATAAAAATTGGTTTATTTATTTTTCATCAACTAAATAATTTCTACAACAGCATTGTATAAGTCTTTAAGGTAATTATTCAGTCTCTAAAAGTTCTAAATAAATTATCATGATGTAGATAATTTCATTATATTTATATATAATATTTATTATGGAATTTTTATCATTTTTATGAATATACTAAAATTATTATACTTATAAGAAATAAGAGGGTGACATTTTGTCACTTTCAGGTCACTTTCTTTTATTTTAATAATATTTATATCATTTTCATGAGAAAAAGTCCATTAAATGAGTTGATTCTAATCCTTAGCTGTTAAAGGTCGATCGTAACTCATCCAATAGTATTTTTTCATGTGTTAGTGTAATTTTATTGTCCTTATCATATTAATTTGTTAACTAAATTATTTAATTTACCTTTAACTGCATTAAATAAACGTTATCGTCATTACTATTCATAATATCCAAAAGCTAAAAGTAACATATTAACATAATTTGGACCCACTGATTACAAATATAGAATAAATTTTTCAAAAAATGAAACACAGAAGTTTCAATAATTAAATTAAAATTAATCCAATTGAGGGAACAAGAAAACTAGTTTTTAAAAAGTTAAAACCATCAAGAGATTGACATGTGTGTATATCAAATTTCAAGGTAAAATTACTTCCAATAAAAAAATTGTATTAAATAATAAAAAATAATCTAATTATACTTTAAAACCAATTAAAATGATAATCTAACAATATAAATTAATTATATGAAAAAACACTTTTGAATTAAAATGCAGTATTTTCACTATTCATTAAAAATGAAAAGTATCAGAAAAATATCAAAAAATTATCCAAAAAAATTGGATGTCTTTATTACAAATAATAAGTTTATTTTTTCAAATGGAACTTATAAAAGTGTCAAAAAATATAATTAAAGTGGGTGTGTCATCAAAAGGCGGCAAATCAGCATTTTTTTTAAAATACTTTTTTTATCCAAAAAATTGAATTTGTTCATATATCATATCTAGAAAACATATAAGATAAATTTTAAACATTATATTTAATATATTACAAATGAAATCTCAGGGTGTTATGAGGGGTGACATATACCCACATTTTTAGAGAACTATGGGTATATTTTATTCTTATGATTTTTGTTTTCATGGATATAGGGGTGACCAATAGCCATGGTTTTTTCCAAAACCATGGGTTTAGCCTTGTTTTCTGGTAGTAGATGTGTTTTACTTTTACTCTTTTGAAATACCCAAACCTTTTCATTCATCCATTTTCATTTTTCAATTCATTATTAATATGCATACCATTTTTTATTTACCTCACATGAATTTTTATTCTCATCATCAAGGTACAAATGAATAGAGTGATGCACATACCTCAAGAAATTGTCACTTATCATAAGCTTGAAAGCTATCTAGTATCTATACTGTGTAAAGACCAAATCACAATTAATCATGAGGGTTTCACCATTTAGGATCAAATAACTAAGAGGATTAGAGTTTGTAGAAAAATGATGTAAATCATGTAAGACTCAAAAAGGGTGTTTGTATCTAAATTATTGTGCATGGTAATCAAAAATAGTATAATGAAGGTCTCCTCTTCCCCCAGTATCTTAGAGTGGGATTATAAATAGATGAAATATATTAAATGAAACACCATATTTTATTATTATATATTTTTTATTTTATTTTATTTTTCAATATTTTTATTGGGGTAAAATCTCATAGACACCACCCAACCACAAAGGATCTCCTCATAACACTATTTATAATAGTTATAACCATTTCACTAGTCAAGAAATGGTTATTTTAAATTTCCCTAGTCATAAAACATTTTTTTAAAAGATGGTGTGTGATAAATACAATGAATATTCCTTCCCCAAATCTCATGAAATTTCCCCCCACACTTATTCATTACTAAATATTCATCCCTTCCACCGATCGCCACCTCCCACACTCTTATTTTTTATAATAATTAAAAATATTAAGAGTGAGGTAGGAAAGGATAATATGGGATTGTAACATAGATCTTCCATATCAAGTTTGTTCATGGATTCTATGGGATTTAAAATGGATTAATGTAATGTGGGTCTCGGTATAAGGGTTAACAAAATATTCCTCAATCATATTAAAAGTGATTTTTTCTGTCATAGCTTTGATAACATTTAAAGAAAGTTCTAAAAGAGAACATTCATGAGTTTCCCAAATAAATAATATATAAAAAAAGAAATTATTGGCTAGAAGGATATCTCAAGAATGAGATAAATGGTTAGGAAAACTACTCATGGTAATGCATATGAATAATTAAATCAATTAATGAAAATATTAGAAATTCAATGCTTGAACAAATCACAGAAATATTTTATTTTCAATGATTAACATTCTTCTTAAATCATGATTTTCAAATCCTAATCAATAGAATTATCCCCACTAATTATTTTTCCATTTTTCTCATTCAACATTATTGACAAATAAATTTATAAATTCTTGCATGGAAAGTAACCTAGGAAGTTTATGTTTCTTATTTCAGTTGATTAAAGTAAAAATAAAATGTGGGGCATGCACATGGTAGTTTAAATCTCTAAACAGTTTCAATGTGGGGAATATAGTATGAAAATTTTGAATTGAAACACTTACTCCCATTTTATTGATGCTTCAAAGTTAGTTGAATAGGTTCTACCTAATCCAAATTCATGATGTTTATTTCCATAGATTCATGATGTGTAATTCCATTGATTCATGATGTAAATGAGGTTTATGGTGTATATTGGTCTTGCAGCCTCTTCTTATGTTTCATGCTTCTTTATTCCTTAATTGGTCTTGATGATATTAAAATAATAAAAATACAGAAGTAAAATTACAATCCATAATCAATTAATTTTGAAAGGTATTGGGGTGAGTGCATGTGAACCCCTAAAAATAGAAAATAAATAAATAAAAACAAAAGGTTGGGTTGCCTCCTAAAAGATACTCTCTTTTAATGGTCTTTTAACTCGATCATAATTGGGATAGATAATTAGAGTGTGTTATAATGTTAACCATCTAGTGTTCACCCAATATTGACATTGAAATTTACCTGTGTTTGAATGTATTGTCCTTGTTGAAATTCACATGGAACTTGGAGGTGGGGAACACTGTTTGAATAGTATGAAGACAACCAACATGATTTCAAAATCTGTCTATACTAGGTAAAATTCTTCTTTTTTAGTGATTGGTTTTATGTTTCGAATTTATTCAATGATCTCCATGGATTCCACAACCATCTCCTCAACTTATTTTATTCTTACTAATTATTTTTTTCCTCTTGTAGTTAGTGAAGGGTGAAGTCGGTTATTCTTCATCTTCCTTTATCTGTGGTCTATGTTTTGCAAGAAAATATTGTAGTATCATGGTAGTTGGGTGCTCTTCTTCTTTTTTGTTTCTTTTCTTGTTCATCTTGTTGTTGTATAGTTAATTATTCTTTGGTCCACTCAAGTTTTGTATTAAGGTCTCATTAATCCTCTAAACCTACAAAGTAGAGGGTATCTTGGTTAGAATAAATATTAGATTTGGTAATGGTTCTTACCTCTACTTTATTTTCCATTCTTCTTTGTTCTTGATGTGCCTCTTAGAATTATAGCCCCATGATATGGGGTATTGTGGATCCAATTATTGGGTACGGTTTTGGGCACTCGTTGGGTTGATTTTTCATCATTCTAATTTCATTGAGCTTTTGTGCCATATCCTCCAATGAGAAGGCAAACCAATCTATTGTAGTCATCATCTTTTTATCCCTTCCATCACAACCAAAAATACCTCGTGTGGTAAAAATAAGAATTGAAATAAAGAAACGAAATTAAAATTAAAATTAAAAACCTAAAAACTAAAAATCAATTATATCCAGAAACAAATATTATTTTGATAGTCCCATAGGGCATCATTATTTCCCTCAGGTATAATCAAAATATAAATTTATAAACCCCAACTATTCTACTTAATTAATTAAAATATAGTATTAGGAAAGTTTTAGGTTTCACCCATAGAGATGGTGAACTAGTTTATTTAGGTTTTAAAAATATTTCATTTATTCAAACTAAATAAAGAGTTGAATAAAATATGGATTTAATTGATTTTAAGGAATATAAAGATGAAATCACAGCAGATTGTTTGGTTTGATATCAAATTTAAAAGGTGTTACATGGTTTTTTAGTTTCAAGGTTCATGTGAAATTGGATTTTAGAAAATAACTTGATTTAATCCTTGTTTTGAATTAGGGTCAAGAATATGGTGATCCAATGGTCATGGTATCCCCTTATCAATGTGGAAATCACCTATTTCCCTTAGTCCGATAATATAAGGGTTTTCTGAAGTAAGTTTTTCTCGATACCATATTTAAACTAGATTACCCTAAATTTAAAAATGTTTGTGCCTCATTTAGGGTAATTAGTTTTTCAATTTATAATGTTCCTTTCAGATTTAAATTCCAATGGATATGATAAAATTAAAAAAAATGGATTGCAAATTGATTGAATAAACTATAAAAAATCAAATACATGAATAAAGAAAAAGGAACAAATCCGATAGCACCTTCCCCCTTCTACTATATAACCCTAGAACAAGTCAGGTTTACCCCTTTTCCTAGTGATGAGAGAATAATATGCAAGGAAAGAAATAAAACAAAGCCTAATGAAAAAATGGAGATGGAACTTGTAAGGACCCTAGATAGCGTAGCTTCTTACCCTAAGCTTTGGTCTCCATATCTCCCTAAAATTAGAAGCCTGGAACTTTATTTATAGACTCCATATAGGATCTTGAAGTAATAAATGGAATTTATTATGGGTAAAAAGGCAGTAAAAATTGGGTATCGAGTCATAAAATAGGTCAACACCCATTAAAACATCGAATCTAGCCATTTTTTTGTCATCCCAACTTTTTCACTATGTGTAATTTATTAACCATGTATAATCTTTTCACTAGGTGTAATCTGTTCACCAGGTGTAAAATGTTCACCATGTGTAATCTATTCACCACGTGTAATCTATTCCCCACATGTAATATACTCACCATGTATAATCTACTCACTACATGTAATTTGTTCTCCGTGTGTAATATATTCACCATGTGTAGTATGTTCACCACATATATGTAATCTCTTCACCATGTGTAATCTATTCACCATGTGTAATATTTTTACCACATGAAATTTTTTTCACCATGTGTAATCTTTTCACCATGTGTAATCTATTCACAATGTGTAATCTATTCACCACATGTAAATTTACACAACCTGTAATATTTACATAGCCTATAAAATTTACACTGCCTGTAAAATTTACACTGCCTATAAATTTCTAGATTCACCTATTTTCTTCTTTTTTTACTCCTGAAAGCATCTCATTGACATAATTCATTGTGTGAATCCATATTTTAATTAAAATCATGGTTGGTTTTTTATTCTTTTTCTCATTTCCCACAAAAAAAATCATCTTTCCCAAAAGTGAAGAAAACATTAGGTGTACAGGCATAAATTAAGAATAAAAATCATTAGAATAAATGAATTTTGTTATCAAAAATGTGTATACTAAATGAAATTATTAGTTTTAATACTTTGGTATACTTTATACATTAATAAAGTGATAATATTTTCAAGATTTTATTGAAGAGGTTGGTCTTGTTGTGATAGTATTAGTAGATCTTATTGATACTTCTACTTCTAAGCTAGTGGAAACTACTGAGCTCTAGGAAAATGTTGTTGAAATTATTATTGTGGGAGAGGATATAGACCTTTTGGTGGATACTTAGGTGTTCCCTAGTTCCTTTGTAGAACTTTTACACTACTATTTTGATAATAACCTTGGTTTTGTTATTACGAATTTTGTTGAGATGGTCTTTGATGATAGTTTTTCTATTGATATTACTAGGACTGTTGGTTTTATTGATAGTAATTGACATAATTAAAATCTTGGAATTGGGGTTCCTCTATTACTACCCTATAGTCTTGGTATAGGTATGGACCTCTACACATATCATAATATTGTATCTCCATTATAGGATTAGGTGGGGTGGTGGCACAGCTGGTAAATGAAAAGACTCCAACTTATTTTTCGTGAAATATACTTGGGCCATGAGATAGGTTCTCTCCTATGCTTGATGTATTTTTCATTGAGGAGTTCCTTGATCTATATTTCATAGATTGGTATTGTGGAAACTTCATCAAGAATGGATTGACTGACTTCTGGAATCTTAATCATGAGTCATCCATCTGAGGCGACATCTACTACAGTTAATGAAGCTAGTTGAGGTCCATAATAGAATGTTTAAAGTTGAATCCACACATCTATTATATGATGTGGGAACATTCTGGTGAGTTCTTTGAATCTATCCCATGACTCCTAGGCTAACTCTATATCTATCAAGGAAAAGTTCTAAATTTCATTTCTTAACTTCCACATTAATATGGGTGGGAAATATTTATCAAAGAACTTCTTAGCTAGATCTTACCAAGTTGTGATTGACTTAGGAGATTGGAATCTAAGCTAATCCTTGTCTTGGTCTCATAAGAAGAATAGGAAGATATATATTCTAATTGTTTCTGAAGAAACTCACTGGTTATGAAAGGTATTGAAAATATCTAATAAGTTGCAAATATTCTCATGGGGGTTTTCAATGTATTTCCCACTGAATTGACTCATGTTCTATATCATATGCATGAGTCTAAGTTTGATTTCAAAATTATTCACCTGAATGGGAGGTCACACAATGTTAGGAGTAGTAGTGTTAATGGAAAAAATGTTGTAATCTATTATGGTGTGATCTTGCAGTAAGGTTTTCTCTGGTAGATTGGCAGGTGATTCATATTACATATTTTACTGGATGAGCTATTCGGGATTGTTGCGATCATCTATTGTGAAGCGGTGACATGTAGTTAACGACCGATCAATATCAGTATCAAATTGAAGTAGTTCTTGACCATCAAGGCTCTTTGAAAGCATCATAGGCCCCTAACACATGAACTATCCAAGAAAGGAAGAGAGGACACAGGTGCGCCCGAAGTAGGAAAATGTAAAGGAAAAGGGGAAGGAGAAAGAATAAAGGGAGAGAGGGTTAGGTAATCCAAGGTTCGATCTGAATGCTATTGTGCCTAGGAAATAGTTTTCCCCAACAATGGATCCAAAATTTTATACACCAACATGTGTCTTTAAATTCATGTGGGATTTGATCAAATTAGAAAATCATTGTCTCAAACTACACTTACTACTATGGAGTATTAAAGCAGTAGTGTGGGGTCAAACCCATAGGGATCACTTATAATAATGAAACCATTCAAACAAAAATCTTTGAAAGGATTATTCATGTTCACTCTTTAATATTGGTTTTTTAAAAAAAAAATAGGTAGTTGGGATTTAATTATGATAACTAAGAATGGATTGGGGTTAATTTCCGGGCTCTAGGAAGAAGATAATCCTAAATCTAGCTTGGAATAGTCCTACGACTTAGGTTGCGAAGTGGTGTAAAGGAAACCAATTAGTTTGCGTCAAACCAATTGGATATACCTATGCTGCAACTATCACTTGGCCTAGTTATTATTACTAACCTAGGTGTATTACAATTAGCTTCTATGTAGAAAGAATCACAGGATAATGGTCATAGTTTGCTTAACCCCAACTAGGTCAGGTTCATTCAATTGCACCCCCCATGGTCAAGGTTGTGAAAAAGAATGTGATGAATAGTTATTCTTAACCTAATTACTAGACTTATGTTTACCAAGGTTTAACTTAGGGATTCATTAGGTTTATAAACACCCCTAATTTTAACCCCTAACCCTAAACAGATTATTCTCACATGACAGTAATGATCAAAATCAAAGAAATACTAAACACGCTACGTGTAATCATGAAACGAATGAGAAATAGGAAATCCATGATTAAAAAAATTATCATTACATGTTTAAACATCTGAAAGTAATGAAGATACAATAAAATATGCACTCACAATGAAAAAAAATGAATAATTAGAAAGCATTGATGAAGAATGGATATTTTTATTGAAATCAAGCATCAAAACAAAACTAGAAGCGCAAAGGATAAAGAAGGGATGAAGGATGATTAACAACTCAAAAATATTTAATAAAATAAGCAAAGGAATGAATTAAAAATGGTTTGGAAAGTAAAACAAAATAAAATTAGAGAAAAATAATAGGTCCTAACTACTCATCATTGTGGATCCACTGGAAAATAAATAAGCTCAAAAAATTACACGATGTGTAAAACCTTCACATCATGTACTTGCTTTAAGTGGCATCATCCATACATATACACATTATGTAATCAGGTTGCATGTTGTGTATTTTAGATCTATAATCTCCTCTATAAAATAGGCTTGTATCTTTTATTGAGTTATCTTTCAAAATTTTCATGTCATGTAAACTCTACACACCATGTATTTGAATTACTTTAAGTGGGATTCAAATTTTGAAATTTTCATGTCATGTAATGAATGTAAACATCATGTATTATCTTTACACCATGTAAAATATTCATAGGTTGGTATGTTGATATATAGGCATGTTTTGAATGAGTACTACAAATTGTGTATGATGTACACAACGTGTAAAGCCAATTTTTTTCACTTTTCATAATTTCTTCCTTTGAGTCCTAAATTCCTAATTCCTATGAAAACAAACCAAAACCCAATGCATTATCAAATAAAACATGAATAATACTTAATTAAATGTATTAAATATTTATATAAAAATTCATCTAATTAGGAAGCACAGTTGTGTATGGGATGAGACTTATGATTAGGATGCTAACGCACATACCCAGTGACAATAGTTATTCTCATATGATACATCACCACCCTTGTAAGGGAAATTCAGGGAAGAGTTTATTTAAGGGAGAAGAATATAAGAACCCAACTTTTCCATGAGGTATGAAACCTTTTTATTTTGGTTTAAATTCTTTAATTTATCTTAATGTAATTTCTTAATGAGGTCACTGGGGTTATGAGGGTGTTTGGGGCTTGTTCGGAGGCCATGGACTATACTTTTAGAAGAAATAGGTTGGTCGAATTGTTAGTATAACTATGTTTCCCAGTCAGTATGGTCTTTTTAAACCATGCAGGGCAATTAAATTCCCTTCCTAGGGCCACATAGTTTTTTCTAACCATTCATTATAGAGCGTAAAATCTTTAAAGTGTTGTAAACCTTATTGCAGAGGCACATTACATGGGCTGCACATGTTTAATCAAATCGTCTATCGAGCCCATGCGAGGGGTGTCCATGGACAGTAGGTGTCACATGGTTGGTGCATGGTTTTTCTAAACATGTGGCCAAACCATGCAACCTATTAAATAGGGGGATTTGTGATTTTTCCCCTCCTACCTTTAAACTAAATTTCCCCTATTCCCCTCTAATTTATCATGTATAACCCCTCTCCCATTGAAGCTTCTTACTCCAAGACTAAAGATAGGCATTGAGGTATCTCCTATATCCATTCTATAATCATGTAACCATTTATATCATTAGATATCCACCAGTAATCTCTTCATTTATCTTGCATCTTTCATCATTTATCTCACTATCGATGGGGTTATTTTGGTGTGATCTAATATGCCATATTTCTAGGTAATTTATCTATTTACTTGATATATTCTGTTCTATCTTGGATTCAAAGTTAAAAATGGATGAGAAGCGAATATCAAGATAACATAGGTGGTCTCATGATTTTCCCTTCAGGTCTTGGTGTTTATGTATTTCATCATTGTTCCACACTATGGTTTTCTTGAGTGACGCTTTTTAAATGGAATTTTCCTTAAATTAAATGAATGTGTATAAGCTATATGATTCATGGAACTCGTTTATATATTAAAGGAGGTTAGTAACTTGAATTTAACTACCCCTTGAGTGTGTTTCCATATTGGATAAAACCACCATGGGTGGCCTATGAATTTAATTCACCTCTTAAGGTGTGTTCTTTTACTCCTTTATTTTTGGGAGGTTAAAATGAAATGATTGATATGTAAATTGAATTAAATGAAAGTAGTAATGGAATACCATTACCCTACACCATTTTTCACTATCCCTTATCACTTAGGTTTTGGATGGTCTTTAAAACCAAAATTCCTAATTAAGATGAATGGGAGGATTCATGGGAGGCTATGCCTTCTAATCCTAGGCTATTATTTGTTCCACCTTCTGAGGTGAGTTAATTGTGTTTATAAATGTGCTGGTTAGTTGAATTAAATGTGAAAATAAATGGTACGGTTAGTCTTTATTCCTATTCCAACTCCTATTTCTATGTTGAGATTTATACATGGGTTCTAACTCATAATTCCATGAATTGAATCACTCTTCTTATTTAATTAAATGACTTTTAAATGAAATTATCATGTGTCGTGGGTGACACATGGGTTCTAGTATGAGCACCATGGATGAACTCACTTGGTAGTTGTACTAATAACACCATGAGTGATATTTAGACTCACTATGTGGTCTTTCATTGATAGGCTAGGAGGGTAGATAATTATATATTCCATGAGTGAAACTTTGGTTCCCTTTGTGGATCACCAAGGACAGATTAAGAGGGCAGTGTCTTTATACCACACCTAGAGTGATACCAAGGTTCCCATGAGAAATTCCTAGGATGGGATTATAAGGTGATGGTCCATTTTATTCCTAGAGAGATACCTAGGTTCCAAATTATGAACACTGAGGATGGGATTAGGTATCCTTTGAATTAAGTAATAAATTAATTACACGACATGAATTCTAAGACAAAGAACACTATTGGATTCAGTCGGAGCCTTACATTTTATGATGGTCTTATTATGTATATCTTGATCAGTTATGATTCATGGGGGACCCTTAAGTGTGTTTGGTTTTTTCCAATTGACTGTTCAAATATTTTTTTTCTCTTCTAATGTGTATAGTGGAATTTAGGTTAAATCCTCAGTGATGGTGCTTTTTTAGAGTCAATTGTTTTTTTATTTGTATTTTCAATGTGGGGTTTATTTTCTGATCTTAATTAAATCAATTGATGGATTAATTTTCATTTAATAATTTGATAAATATTGGGGTGATTTTATTATTTTTGACTTAATATTATGATATCATTGATATATTTGTTATACTTTATTAAATTAACACCCCCTTTACAAGACAATTTTAATCAGAATTCTCAAGTTTTAAGGCTTAAATCCAAGCCTAAAATTAACCAGAGTTCTAATATTAATCAATACTTATTTATGGTAGTGTATTTATGGTTCCAATAATCCATTTAATTCACATGTTAAGAAAAAAATTTCATTAAACCATTAAATTTTATGTTTAACATACATAATGTTAACCTAAAGAATATTTAACAATAAAAATCTCTCAATCACTTAACATACCCAAATTATGGCTCATTACAATGGTATATTTACTCATACATTGAGATAGTTAGTAATCTATTTTATTATTATTATGTTGATGAGTTAAAAAGAGAATAAAATTAATGGTACGAGATAAGAGTAGTGCACTGAACACACTCATGAACGGGGAAGAAAATTAAACATGAACTTTTGATTGAATAAGAAAGCAAAAGAAGGGAATGATTTTAAAATTAATTTAAAATTTTTTAAATACATAAATATTAAAAAAAATATTATGGATGATAATTTGAGATAATGATGAAAAAACATGAATCAATATTCAATTAAAACGAAAACAAACTTACATGATTACAATTGAAAACAAGTGAAAAAAATGAAATGGAAAGTGGATGAGAAGTTTCTCTTATTGAAACAAGAGTAAATAAAGTCCTACTTGGACCTTGGGAAATATATGTTCATTCCAATTATCATCCTTAAGTTTTTAAATGTAAACCCATTTCAAGGAGAATACAGGAGTGTATTTATATCCTAAGGTGGTGGATTGTTTGCAATCCAAAACTTCCTCTCAAGTTGGCTTGACCATTTGACCTTTTATACAGACAAATCATGAAAAGTATTATTCTTAAAAGTTTTATATATGGATTTTTTAATTTCTCTCAAAAAAAAATTCATCCATTGTAATTTTTTATACAAAGTTATGGTTTTTTTCCTAAACCATGGGTTGATGTCCATTTTTATCTAGAATTTTTCAAAGTCCACAATGTTAATGGGTTTTAGGCTAATAATATTCCCTCAAATCCAAACCATTTATTCTATAAAGTTTTGATTATATATATTTACTTTATCTTCATAAAATTTCTACTAAATTATGCAATTTTATTGTGAGATAATTCATGAATTGTGTGTTGTGATTAAATCCTAGATAGAATTGTGCTGTAGACTTTTATGCATTAATTAGGCCACTTATTTTTCGATTTGGGCCTTAAGATTTTTATCAAAGATGTAATGGAATTTTCTTGGTCTTATGGTATAGTATAAATGAATTTCGACTTCTGGATTGAGCCTAGAAAATATAACATCACATCTGTTCTAGTTTCTTTGATATATTATTTAGGCCTTTTGTGTGGTTAGTATGGCCCTTCAAATGGCCAAATTGGCCAAAGATATAGTTTAATAATTTTTTTTAATTTTAATAAGTAAAATTAAAAAACAATAATCACATAATTGGGACTATTATTTTGACATATATGATCAAAAAAATTAATTTGGTGTAATTGAACAAATTTGAGTAATGCTCTCATTATGTATTTATGATCAAAATAAGAACATTGACTAGAAATTAATCATTTTTCAGTAAAAAATAGTGAATTGTGTAATGTAAAATCATGTATTGGAATTTAAAATAAAATCACCCACACTTAATATTGTGAATTTTCTCATTAACAGAAACACAAAAACATAACAAAATCATTTTTACTCGCTGAAAAATATTAAAATTTTGTTTTCACTGATCTGAGGAGGACAAAACTAGTTCCCTCATTCATAAATAATTATACCAAAAAAATTACTACAATAATATATCAGTACAATTAATTTTTAATGTTCAAATTTTAAATTAGAAAATTTGGACATTCAAAACTTACCCCTCTCAAGATGATGTAAATTTATTGAAGGAAGTTCACTCATTCACCAACCAAAAGTGAAACTCATAGAGTTTGTTAGAGATATAAACTTCAATTCCCTATTATAAAGTGAACAAGAATCAAGAGGTATTTTTTAGGGGGTTTTCAATGGATATTCAATAGTAAGAATATAGTGTCCAAAAGAGAGGACAAGAGGAGTAAAACACTAACATGGAAAAAGTGATGCACAATTTTTGAAAAAAGAGATAGATAGTTATGGAAATAAATATTTAAAAGGGAATTAATGTGTCATAAAATAAAAGAGGGAGAAATTTTTAAGAGGATGAAAGGATAAAATATGTAAAAAATACAAAACTTCTCCTAAAAACACAAGAAAATATGATGCGAGTGTAATTTTTTTCTTTTTTCCCCTTTTTCAGAAGTTAAAATTGAAACAAATCTCACACTCATCACCCAAACCATGTTTAATATTCTCATGACAATAATTTTAATAGTTATAACAACATATAAGGTTAAATAAGAGTGGTTTTTGACCTTCTCCAAGACACAACCCATTCTTTTTTTATTTTTTTATTTTTTTCTTTTTTTAAACAGGTTTAAATAATATTTGTATAGGATGAAATAAACATTAATTCATTCCCAAAAATCACCAAATGAAAACCTCTACCCACACACTTAAATACATTATTTCCCTCAATAATATGATGACACATTGAAAAACAAGTAAAGAATACCCAAAATTATATCCATTCCACACACACTTAAATTTAAATAAATTATGCAATAAAAATCCATATAGTTATTGGGTGGGACAAGGTTTTTGAGATTGTAATGTGGTTATAAAAAATAGGTGTTCATAGGCTTGAAGGGGCTATAAAATATAGGATTAATGTAAGTTTAATGGGAGGTTATTTGTATATTTTTATTATTATGTGGTTTAAAATTCCTTTATCATATTAATGCACACCATGGTAGAAAATTTAGTTTCAAGGTCCAAAAACAAAAGACTCTCAATCGGGGGGTGAAAACACAAAATATGAAAATATTTACATAGGTGACCTTGGAATGAAAGATAACTTTGTTAATAATAGTTGGAGAAGAATCATTTTCCAAATCAAAAATTGAGCATTCAAAATTTATTGGTCTTGACACAAAGTTATTTATCAAAACATTTGATGAAAATAAAAAATCTTTGAGAACAAAATAAGTCTTTTGACACCACAAAATGGTTGGAAAAAAATTCAAAATTTAATGGTGAGTAATTGTGTATATTTTTTTTAGTATTTTTTAGTTTTTTAAATACACACCCATAAAAAAGGGAAAGTGGAAAAAGGTGTTTTATGAAGAAAGTGGTAAAAAAAGAGAGAAAATGTGAGAATGAGAGAGAAATAAGAAAATATATATATATATATATATATATATATATATATATGGAGTAGAATAGGATAGGGAGATAGAGTTAAATGAAAATAGATACCCCTAGTTTGGATTTAGTGGGTCACCATCTCCATCCAGTGGTGGGTCTACTACTGTAGTTATGGATCCAGTGTAAGTTGATCTGGTTCTTGGGGTGTGTTTCCTCTCAAGGTTATGCTTTAACCAATTTCTATTAACTGTGAAAGTCCTTTTAGAAGAAGGTTCTTGTACTTTAACTGCACCAAATGGGAAAACATTAGTAATAATAAAAGGACATTCTCAATGAGAATTAAGCTTACTTGGGTGAAGCCAAAATCAAGAATTGAATATCATTACCTTTTCACCTTAATCAAATAGCTTTTTAGGAAGTGTTTTTTATGGATTAATTTATCCTTTTCTTTTTAGATATTTTAATTCTCATAGGAATGAATTTGAAGCTCTTCTGGTTCATTCAACTATAAAAATCTATCTTCACCAGATTTTTTACAATAAAAATTACAAGTTTTTACTTCTCAAAAATAAATTATGTTGGATTTAAACTAGTAAATGAAACTATTTAAAAAAAATATCCTAAAAGGAGACATATAAATGGTTATTTTATAGGAATTCCTATAATCCCAATGTTCTTTAATAAGTCTTTTAGTCTAGTCTTTTTTTGGCATAACAGTTCTCTCAAGAACTCTTTTCACTTCTCTATTAGAAAGTTCAACCATTCCATTTTTCTTTGGGTGATATTTAGTTTATGTTTTATGTATATCCCCATTCTTTTTTAAAATATATTACATGGTTCAATTATAAAAATAGATTTCTAAGTCACTTACCAAGGCATAAAGAGTTCCAAATCAGTGTAAAATGTGGGTTTTGAGGAACTCGTTAATAGTATGTGCATCACCCTTCCTAGTGGGTTTGGCATTAACCCACCTAGAAACATATTTGAATACAGTAATAATATAATATAATACATTTTAAATGGGTAGAGGTATAATGAAATCAATTCCCCAAACATTTAATATCTCATAGAAGATTAAAATATTTTGGGGAATTTCATTTATTTTGGAAATTATGCTAAAATTTTGAAAAATGGGACATGATTTATAGAAATCATGTGAGTCTTGTAAGAGTTAAGGATAGAATAATCTAGAGTTAAGGACCTTTTATGATGTCCTCTATAGTCCAAAGTGTCCACCACTTAGCATTGAGTGGTAGAATTCTAAGATTGAGAAATATTCATCTCCATCAACACATATACTAATCACCATGTCATCCCCAATTTCCCAAAGTTTATTATCTTCTTCAAATAGTATTTTGAATCTCTTATCAACTTTAATTTTTTTTCTTTTGAAAAAAATTCATGAAAAACACCATAAACAAAGTAATTTTAAATTAGGGCATATTTTGGTAACTTTGGAGTGAGAAATGAGTGGTTTTTGGTGGAAATTAAGGATCAATGATTTTATTGTAAAGACCCGCAATTTTCAAGGAAATTTTTTTCTTAATTTTCTTTGGAATTTTACAAGAGCGCAGCTTCAGACGGCACCTGATTCCAAGGCCCGGTGTGCCCGGAATTAATTTCCGAAGTTTGGCTCGGGTACGTTCAGTGAACGGACGAGCGGGTTTTTCTATCTTTTGAACCGATGCCCGGAATCGAATTCTGAGGGCACTGATGAAATCGCAGCGCCGATATTTGCTTAGAAACGCCTCTTCCGGAGTTGCGTTTGCTCAGACGTGGTTTTTAAATTTTGCGGCTTTAAGTCAGAAATAAAATAAAGTTTGTGCGACAACTTTATTTTATTTCACTTAAGCTGTTTGGAAGCCACTTGAAGCCACTTAAAGACGGCTTGAACTGAGTTGAACTGGATAGGATGCTATCCAGAAATATCCTACCCCTTGGTAGGATATTTGTGCGGTGGGGCCCGCACGAGCCCCGCCGTTTCTTTCGCTAAGTAACGCACCCGAGAAAACCCGTCAAAGTAACTGAAAAGTCAACCGACGCGTTTTCTTTAATTCTTAACAGACCATTTAATTGGGCGGTTTATTTCGTGAATTAAATGGGCTGTTTCTTTCGTGAATTAAATGGGTCGTTTCTTTCGAATTGATGGATCGTTTCTTAACCGGTTTCGTATGTTGGCATGTTTATAAAATAAGACCAACCTAAAATCCTTTGAAAGGATTTGAGAGGATCTTGTTTCTTCATCTCCCCGCGAAGAACGCGAAGAACGTGAAGAACGCGAAGAACGCCGGCGACCGAAATTCGACGACGCACACCGAGATCTGCGACGTCGACGAGCTTTTCCCGCGACGTTCTTCGGCGACGCCTCTTCTTCCGCAGCCGATCCTCGTTCGGCAACTAAGGTAAGAATCGGATCGTTAATTCTCCCTTTTTAATTTCAATAACAACGGATTTAAATTAATTAAATCCGTTTGTTCTTGATCCGGAGATTGGCGACGCGACGCCGGATACCGCGACGACGCGACGATCCCCCTTCTTCCGCGACGAGCAATCCCGCGACGATCCCTCGTTCGGCAACGCCAGCTGCGAGGTAAGGGATGTTGGATTATTTTATCTTATTTCCCCGTGTTTATTCTTTTAAAATGAAGAACATGATCTCTGACAATTTTAATTTATTTAAAATTGTTGTTGATTATTCCTCCCGTGGTTTATGACTAACGCGGAGGGTGCGGGTCTAACGAACAAGACCCGGCAACCCTCCGCCGATCTTCCTTTTTGTGCGGATTTGGTGGGCGACGGCAAAAGCACGACGCAAGGGCCATTTGTTGATTCCGCAGTGAAGGACGCGTCCCGGGAGGAACAATGGCGCAGACGGGAGGCAAAACGGGCCACCGGAGCAACTCCGGCGGCCCGCGGAAGGCGGCGGCGGCGCGGGTCGCCGGCGCGGCGGCGCCGGCGACCGGAGGCGGCGGCGCCCGGCGCGCCACCGTGGAGAACTTCCGCCGCGGCTGAAGCCGCGGTGGCGGCGGCCGGTTCCGCGGCCGCGCGAAACCGGGAACGGACGCGGCGGACCGGCCGCGTCCGCATGGCAGGCGGCCCCCCGCGGGGCCGCGTTTCGCTTGAGCCGCGGGTCAAGCCCGCGGCGCCCTCCTTCGGCCGCTCGGCCGAAGCCGAGCCGGCCGGTCCGGTCGGCCGGGCCAGGTCGGGCCGACCCGGTTCGGCCGACCCAGGGGGGGTTCGGGCCGGGTCGCCCCGGGCCCAGAACCCCCGTTTCGGGCCCTCTTCGGTCTTTCGCCCATATCTTGGGTCTGGGACCTCCGATTGACGAACCGTCAGCGGCTACGCGATCCTTGGATCGAGACGGTCGTTTCGGTATATTATACTCAAGGTTTCGGAAGACTTTGGGTTCGGCCGGGTTGGTTCGTACACGAAACCAACCGGGCCCTCGGAGCGGAAACGCTCATAACTTGAGCTACGGACGTCCGAACGACGTACCGTCAGCTGTGGTAGTTTCCTCTAAGTGAGACGGAACTTTTGGCATACTCCGCCCGAGGATCGGATACAGGCGGAGTACGGTCGGGTTGGTTTTGCCCTAAAAAACCAACCGGGCCCCTGGGACGAAAATGTCAATAACTCTCAGACCGGGCGTCCGATTGACGCGCCGTCTGTTGCGTTGAGATCCTGTTGTCGATACGGAACTTTTGGATACATCAACTTCGGACTACGTGTCAGTTGATGTATCAGCCTCTCGGCTCGTGGAGCGGACCCTCCTAAACGAGCTCGCTATGTGCGGGAACCCTAGCGCTGGTTGTGACTTCGACGACAGAGCAGAGATCCTCCGTGGACTGCGACGACGGCAGAGCAGAGATCCTTCGTGGACTGCGGCGACGACTGTGCAGAGATCCTCAGTGGACTGCGTCGACTACTGCACTCAGCGATCCCACGTGGATCAGTGCTACAGGTTCTGTGTGAGCCCGATCCTATGTGGGTCCTTACTACCGGTTCTGTGTGAGCCACTGCCTACAGGTTCTATGTGAGCTCGATCCTACGTGGGTCTTTTGCGGGGGTTAGTACCTATCGATCCTTCGTGGGTCCGACGACTTAGATGGATCAGTGATCATCTTTGACGTCATCTGAAAAAGTATACCTGGTTGAGCTGAATCTTATGTTACTTTCCTTTGTGGATTGTGTTGAACTATCCTATGTGGATTTACTGTTACTCTCCTTTGTGGATTGTGTTGAACTATCCTATGTGGATTTACTGTTTACTCTCCTTGTGGATTTGAGTCTTGCTTTCCTTTGTGGATTGAGTTGTTCTTGAGCTCGTGAGCAGAGCTAGAATTTGGGGGACTTAGGTATATTAATGGGCATATACCTAAGTCGAGTCAGATGTTACTTCGTGATTGCATCTTTCTTCTGTGCTATATCCTTTGTGGATTTCGGGAGACCTTCGGGGGTCTCGGGGTCCTTACTGAGTAGCTTGTACTCACCCCTGCACGGGATATGCCCGCACCTTGTTGTGTTGGTTGCAGACGACGGACAGCGCTGATCACGGTTGGGGCGTGGAGCAGGACGGTACCTGGAGGTGGACCACTGGGCGGGACGTGCTCGGAGCGGACGTGGGACCCGAGGAGCCTGGAGGCTATCTGTACCCACCCTTCAGGTGGGATTGCCAGTGGACGACACGAGGCCGCCGTCTTTTCTTCAGTTGTTGTACTTTACTTTTCAGTTGTACTTTACAGTTGGGCTTGTATTTCCGGCCCCCTTTACTTTTCTGCACTTTACTTTCCGCTTGCTGACTCTGTGTGGTTGTTACTTATAAAGGCAATGCCTTCCCTGTTTACTGGGATTTTACGCCTTGGTGCTAGTCCCCAGCCCCTGGCCTATGGAAGGCGGGCTTGGGGTAGTCACGGCACGGGCCCCGAGGACGGGTCGTGACAAATTGGTATCAAAGGCGGTCGGTTCTACCGCGGACTCTGATCGTCCTTTCTTTCTATATGAAGCAATAGTGTTTAGTGTATTAAGTGTGGTTATCAGTTCAGGGAGCCCAGTGTTGGTGCGGCGGCCGACGTATCCGTACACCAGGACCCTGACTCCTGATTTCCGACTTAATGCATGAAAACATTGATTGCGTGTGTGTTTCAAGTTTTCTTTGTGATTACTTGTGTCAGCTCACCGGGTATACTGATCTGCTTTATGAAAGTCTCAAGTTTTCCTTGTGATTACTTGTGCCAGCTCACCAGGTATACTGTTCTGACTGTGGTGCTCTTGTTCTCCTTTTCAGGATGGCCCCGCGACGACAGCCAGCTAGGGTTCCGAGTGTAGGGCGCGACGGCAGCCCACCGAGCGACGAGGCCTCGGTGCAGGGCCCTTTGCCAGCAGTGGCACCGGCGGTAGCTTTACCCGCTGAGCCACCGATGCTACCAGTACCAGACGCTGACGATGCACGTCGCCTCAGGGCACTGCATGAGTTTCAGAGCCAGCGACCGCCCAGGTTTCGCGGTGAGGCGGACCCCCAGGCCGCCGAGGACTGGCTAGAGGCGGTGGTACGGATCTTTAGGCTAGTGAGGACACCAGCGGATCTCATGGTGATTCTCGCAGCGAGCCTCCTGCAGGCGGCGGCAGGACGATGGTGGAGCCTGATGCTCCAGGTTCACGATGAGACATCCTTGCTCTGGGCGGACTTCGAGAGCCTCTTCCGCTCTGAGTTCGTCCCGGCCACCCTCCGAGCGGTGCGCATCCAGGAGCTTCTCCAGCTGCGCCAGGGCAGCATGACGGTCGCTCAGTACGCGGCGAGGTTCACTGACCTATCTCGATACTCGACCGACATGGTACGGGACCCCTTCTTCCGGGCCCGGACCTTCGAGCTGGGCTTGCGACATGAGATTCGGGCGTCGCTGATCTCCCTCAGCATTCCGACCCAGGCGGGAGTGCTGGAGCGAGCCCTCCTGATAGAGAGCTTCCTGGCAGAGCCTTCTTCAGCGGCGAGACCTAGCGCAGGGCGGCAGGTAGCTGAGTCTTCGGCAGCAGGTAGCCGACGGATGACTCTCGGGTCCAGGCAGACCAGACCCCCACGCAGACGGCCTCAGGACACCGGCTCAGCAGTGCAGGGCACACAGCGGAGTGCCAGCCTTCCGAGAGGCAGGTTGTGCTACTCCTGCGGCGGGCAGGGTCACATGGCTCGTGACTTCCCGACCCGCCGACCAGAGGAGCAGCAGACGGTGGAGGGGCCACCCAGGCAGAGGCAGAGGGTCGACCGTGGCGGTCCGCAGGGAGGAGGCGGACGAGGCAGAGGAGCTGGCCGAGCAGCGGGTGGTGGGCGACGCTTCCAGGCTCTACCCCCACCACCACCAGGAGGGCCACCTCGACCACATGGAGCTGGCGGTCAGGGACAGGCCCAGCTCCAGGCAGTGGAGGCCTACGACCCCGACTTTCCAGAGATGATTCGAGGTACGATCTGTGTCTATTCCACCCTTGCTGCAGTACTTATAGACACAGGAGCGAGTCACTCTTTCATAGCCTCTGCCCTTGTTCGGAGCTCGGAGATTCCGACTGAGCCGTTGGCTCGATCCTTACGGCTAGAGACTCCTACGGGAGCAGACTCGACGATTACGCACTGGTGCCGGCAGTGTGAGCTTACTATAGGAGGCGAGAGCTTCGGCTGGGATCTCCTTGTAGCGGCGTCGAGGCCTTACGACGTCATCTTGGGCATGGATTGGCTATCCACGGTTCATGCCCAGATCGACTATTTTAGGCGCAAGGTGCGATGTGTTCGCACCGACGGGAGCAGGTTTACCTTCACCGGCGAGAATGGAACCTTTGCAGCACAGGATGGACTTCCACGGAGGAGAGTGCAGCCCATCTCTCATCAGTTGGCTAGCCTCATCCTGGGAGCAGTGGATGTGCGGAGTCCAGTTTTTCCTGCAGTGGTGGATCAGTACGTGGACGTCTTTCCCGACGACGTTCCGGGGCTACCTCCTCGTAGAGAGGTAGACTTTTACATCGACTTGTACCCCGGGACAGCCCCGATATCTACTCCAGCATATCGGATGGCCCCCGCCGAGCTTCGGGAGCTGCGGGTACAGTTGGAGGACTTGCAAAGCAAGGGATTTATCCGACCCAGTGTTTCACCCTGGGCTTCCCCGATTTTGTTCGCCAAGAAGGCGGACGGGAGCTTGCGACTATGTGTCGACTATCGTCGCCTGAACCAGGTGACAGTGAGGAACAAGTATCCGCTGCCACGGATTGATGACCTCTTCGATCAGCTCAAGGGAGCGCGGTGGTTTTCGAAGATAGACCTCCGGTCAGGCTATCATCAGCTCAGAGTTCGAGACGAGGACGTGCAGAACACGGCCTTCAGGTGTCGGTATGGCCATTATGAGTTCTTGGTTATGCCATTCGGCGTAACCAATGCTCCAGCAGTGTTCATGAGCCTCATGAACAGGATCTTCCAGCCATACCTCGACCGATTTGTCGTGGTCTTCATTGACGACATTTTGGTATACTCGACGACTGAGGAGGAGCATGCCTACCACCTGCGAGTTGTGCTAGACACACTCCGAGAGCACCAGCTTTATGGAAAGCTCTCAAAATGCCAGTTCTGGTTACGTGAGGTCCATTTCTTGGGGCACGTCATCTCTGAGGCGGGAGTTGCAGTGGATCCCGCGAAGATCGAGGCAGTACTAGCTTGGGAGCCACCCAGGAGCGTGACAGAGGTGCGGAGCTTCTTGGGCCTAGCCGGATACTATCGGAGATTCGTGCCAGACTTCTCCAGAGTTGCGGCACCACTCTCAGCGTTGACGAAGAAGGGGAAACCCTTCGTGTGGTCAGACAGATGTCAGCAGAGCTTCCAGGAGCTGAGACAGAGATTGACCAGCGCACCTATCTTTAGGTTGCCTGAGGAGGGAGTTGGGTACGTAGTTTACTGCGATGCATCAGGGACTGGACTCGGGTGCGTCCTGATGCAGGAGTGGGCCGTGATCGCCTACGGATCACGTCAGTTGAGGCCGCATGAGCAGAACTACGCCACTCATGACCTGGAGTTGGCAGTAGTGGTCTTCGCTCTGAAGACTTGGCGGCACTACCTGATGGGCGAGCACTTCACAGTCTTTTCTGACCACCAGAGTCTCAGGTATATCTTCTCTCAGAAGGACCTGAACCTGAGACAGCGGAGATGGCTTGAGTTCCTCCAGGACTATGACTTTGAGATAGTCTATACTCCTGGGAAGGGGAACGTGGTAGCCGATGCCCTCAGCAGGAGGACGGGCATTCAGCTACTTGAGGAGGCGACGGAGCAGCTAGCCTCCTTACAGATATCCTTCGTGGATAGAGACGGAGCAGCCTTTCTTCAGTCTCTCACAGTCTCTCCTCCACTTCTACAGCGGGTCAGAGAGGCTCAGCGTGGGGACGCTGACTGTGAGACCCGGCGTGCACTGATATCCTCAGGTCAGGCGCCTGATGGCTTCTCCCTTGGAGCAGAGCACGACATCCTTTTCAGAGGACGTACCTTCGTACCAGTCGCTTTACGAGAGGAGGTGCTGAGAGAGTTTCACACTTCTCCCTTGGCGGTACATCCTGGAGTGGCGAAGATGTA
Organism: Viscum album; assembly: GCA_963277665.1. Lineage (NCBI taxonomy): Eukaryota > Viridiplantae > Streptophyta > Magnoliopsida > Santalales > Viscaceae > Viscum > Viscum album. The sequence goes on along the minus strand of OY728142.1, from coordinate 273,200,481 downwards.
CCAGGATCTCAGGCGACAGCACTGGTGGCCGGGCATGAAGAAAGTTGTGGCAGAGTTCGTTTCACGATGCCTCACCTGCCAGCAGGTGAAGGCAGAACATCAGGTACCAGCAGGCTTGGTACAGCCCTTGGAGGTCCCGGAGTGGAAGTGGGATGGCATATCTATGGACTTCGTGACTGGACTTCCACGCACTTCCAGAGGTCACGACTCCATTTGGGTGATTGTCGACCGACTCACCAAGTCGGCACACTTATTACCCATCAGAGAGCAGGGCTCAGTGGAGAGCTTGGGACGTCTTTACGTCCAGGAGATCGTACGGCTTCACGGTGTGCCATCGTCTATCGTCTCCGATCGAGATGCTCGTTTCACTTCCCGGCTTTGGAAGGGGTTACAGGAGGCGTTCGGGACGCGGCTCCATCTGAGCACAGCCTTCCACCCTCAGACGGATGGTCAGACGGAGAGGACCATACAGACACTCGAGGACATGCTCCGTGCATGTGTTCTCGACTTTGGTCGCAGCTGGGAGGACCACCTACCCTTGGTGGAGTTCGCGTACAACAACAGCTACCACTCCACCATCGGGATGGCACCATACGAGGCGTTGTACGGCAGACCCTGCAGATCACCGTTGTGCTAGACAGACCCTGGGGAGTCAGCACTCGTGGGACCAGAGATGGTCCGAGCCACGACAGAGAAGGTCCAGATCATCCAGGAGAGGATGAGGACAGCTCAGAGCCGGCAGAAGTCATATGCTGACAGGAGGCGGAGGCCACTAGAGTTCGAGGATGGCGACCACGTCTTTTTGCGTGTCTCACCTCGACGTGGTTTACGGAGATTTGGCCGAGGTGGAAAGTTGTCTCCACGCTTCATCGGGCCTTTCCAGGTCCTCAGCAGGATAGGAGAGGTGGCTTATCGCCTGGATCTACCACCTCAGTTGCACCGGGTGCACGACGTCTTCCACGTGTATCAGCTGAGGAGATACGTGCACGACCCGACGCACATCATCGACTTTGGGGAGCTGGACGTGGACGATGGGGCGACTTTTGCGGAGGTCCCAGTGGAGATCGAGGATCGACAGGAGCGGGTCCTACGTGGGCGGTTGATTCCTCTTGTGCGCGTCAGATGGCAGCACGGGAACCTCCAGGAGAGCACTTGGGAGCGGGAGGCTCAGATGCGTGCTCAGTACCCCCATTTGTTCCCCTAGTTTTTGATGTATCTTTACGGGGACGTAAAGACCTGAGGTGGGAGTAATGTAAAGACCCGCAATTTTCAAGGAAATTTTTTTCTTAATTTTCTTTGGAATTTTACAAGAGCGCAGCTTCAGACCGCACCTGATTCCGAGGCCCGGTGTGCCCGGAATCAATTTCCGAAGTTTGGCTCGGGTACGTTCAGTGAACGGACGAGCGGGTTTTTCTATCTTTTGAACCGATGCCCGGAATCGAATTCTGAGGGCACCGATAAAATCGCAGCGCCGGTATTTGCTTAGAAACGCCTCTTCCGGAGTTGCGTTTGCTCAGACGTGGTTTTTAAATTTTGCGGCTTTAAGTCAGAAATAAAATAAAGTTTGTGCGACAACTTTATTTTATTTCACTTAAGCTGTTTGGAAGCCACTTGAAGCCACTTAAAGACGGCTTGAACTGAGTTGAACTGGATAGGATGCTATCCAGAAATATCCTACCCCTTGGTAGGATATTTGTGCGGTGGGGCCCGCACGAGCCCCGCCGTTTCTTTCGCTAAGTAACGCACCCGAGAAAACCCGTCAAAGTAACTGAAAAGTCAACCGACGCGTTTTCTTTAATTCTTAACAGACCATTTAATTGGGCGGTTTATTTCGTGAATTAAATGGGCTGTTTCTTTCGTGAATTAAATGGGTCGTTTCTTTCGAATTGATGGATCGTTTCTTAACCGGTTTCGTATGTTGGCATGTTTATAAAATAAGACCAACCTAAAATCCTTTGAAAGGATTTGAGAGGATCTTGTTTCTTCATCTCCCCGCGAAGAACACGAAGAACGCGAAGAACGCGAAGAATGTCGGTGACCGAAATTCGACGACGCACACCGAGATCTGCGACGTCGACGAGCTTTTCCCGCGACGTTCTTCGGCGACGCCTCTTCTTCCGCAGCCGATCCTCGTTCGGCAACTAAGGTAAGAATCAGATCGTTAATTCTCCCTTTTTAATTTCAATAACAACGGATTTAAATTAATTAAATCCGTTTGTTCTTGATCCGGAGATTGGCGACGCGACGCCGGATACCACGACGACGCGACGATCCCCCTTCTTCCGCGACGAGCAATCCCGCGACGATCCCTCGTTCGGAAACGCCAGCTGCGAGGTAAGGGATGTTGGATTATTTTATCTTATTTCCCCGTGTTTATTCTTTTAAAATGAAGAACATGATCTCCGACAATTTTAATTTATTTAAAATTGTTGTTGATTATTCCTCCCGTGGTTTATGACTAACGCGGAGGGTGCGGGTCTAACGAACAAGACCCGGCAACCCTCCGCCGATCTTCCTTTTTGTGCGGATTTGGCGGGCGATGGAAAAAGCACGACGCAAGGGCCATTTGTTGATTCCGTAGTGAAGGACGCGTCCCGGGAGGAACAATGGCGCAGACGGGAGGCAAAACGGGCCACCGGAGCAACTCCGGCGGCCCGCGGAAGGCGGCGGCGGCGCGGGTCGCCGGCGCGGCGGCGCCGGCGACCGGAGGCGGCGGCGCCCGGCGCGCCGCCGTGGAGAACTTCCGCCGCGGATGAAGCCGCGGCGGCGGCGGCCGGTTCCGCGGCCGCGCGGAACCGGGAACGGACGCGGCGGACCGGCCGCGTCCGCGTGGCAGGCGGCCCCCCGCGGGGCCGCGTTTCGCTTGAGCCGCGGGTCAAGCCCGCGGCGCCCTCCTTCGGCCGCTCGGCCGAAGCCGAGCCGGCCGGTCCGGTCAGCCGGGCCGCGCCCAGGCCGGACCGGACCCGGCCTAGCCGGGTCGGGCCGGGTCGCCCCGGGCCCAGAACCCCCGTTTCGGGCCCTCTTCGGTCTTTCGCCCATATCTTGGGCCTGGGACCTCCGATTGACGAACCGTCAGCGGCTACGCGATCCTTGGATCGAGAAGGTCGTTTAGGTATATTATACTCAAGGTTTCGGAAGACTTTGGGTTCGGCCGGGTTGGTTCGTACACGAAACCAACCGGGCCCTCGGAGCGGAAACGCTCATAACTTGAGCTACGGACGTCCGAACGACGTACCGTCAGCTGTGGTAGTTTCCTCTAAGTGAGACGGAACTTTTGGCATACTCCGCCCGAGGATCGGATACAGGCGGAGTACGGTCGGGTTGGTTTTGCCCTAAAAAACCAACCGGGCCCCTGGGACGAAAATGCCAATAACTCTCAGACCGGGCGTCCGATTGACGCGCCGTCTGTTGCGTTGAGATCCTGTTGTCGATACGGAACTTTTGGATACATCAACTTCGGACTACGTGTCAGTTGATGTATCAGCCTCTCGGCTCGTGGAGCGGACCCTCCTAAACGAGCTCGCTATGTGCGGGAACCCTAGCGCTGGCTGTGACTTCGACGACAGAGCAGAGATCCTCCGTGGACTGCGACGACGGCAGAGCAGAGATCCTTCGTGGACTGCGGCGACGACTGTGCAGAGATCCTCAGTGGACTGCGTCGACTACTGCACTCAGCGATCCCACGTGGATCAGTGCTACAGGTTCTGTGTGAGCCCGATCCTATGTGGGTCCTTACTACCGGTTCTGTGTGAGCCACTGCCTACAGGTTCTGTGTGAGCCCGATCCTACGTGGGTCTTTTGCGGGGGTTAGTACCTATCGATCCTTCGTGGGTCCGATGACTTAGATGGATCAGTGATCATCTTTGACGTCATCTGAAAAAGTATACCTGGTTGAGCTGAATCTTATGTTACTTTCCTTTGTGGATTGTGTTGAACTCTCCTATGTGGATTTACTGTTACTCTCCTTTGTGGATTGTGTTGAACTATCCTATGTGGATTTACTGTTTACTCTCCTTGTGGATTTGAGTCTTGCTTTCCTTTGTGGATTGAGTTGTTCTTGAGCTCGTGAGCAGAGCTAGAATTTGGGGGACTTAGGTATATGTATGGGCATATACCTAAGTCGAGTCAGATGTTACTTCGTGATTGCATCTTTCTTCTGTGCTATATCCTTTGTGGATTTCGGGAGACCTTCGGGGGTCTCGGGGTCCTTACTGAGTAGCTTGTACTCACCCCTGCACGGGCTATGCCCGCACCTTGTTGTGTTGGTTGCAGACGACGGACAGCGCTGATCACGGTTGGGGCGTGGAGCAGGACGGTACCTGGAGGTGGACCACTGGGCGGGACGTGCTCGGAGCGGACGTGGGACCCGAGGAGCCTGGAGGCTATCTGTACCCACCCTTCAGGTGGGATTGCCAGTGGACGACACGAGGCCACCGTCTTTTCTTCAGTTGCTGTACTTTACTTTTCAGTTGTACTTTACAGTTGGGCTTGTATTTCCGGCCCCCTTTACTTTTCTGCACTTTACTTTCCGCTTGCTGACTCTGTGTGGTTGTTACTTATAAAGGTAATGCCTTCCCTGTTTACTGGGATTTTACGCCTTGGTGCTAGTCGCCAGCCCCTGGCCTATGGAAGGCGGGCTTGGGGTAGTCACGGCACGGGCCCCGAGGACGGGTCGTGACATTTATAATGATGAGAATTAGAAATTATACTTGAGTTACCAACCATAGGGTTTTATTTTACAAGTCTATATTCGATCTCAAGTTCAATCTCTTAGAGCATTATGATCCATATTATTAGCCTCAATTTGGAATCACTTTTCCTGAGTAAGAACTTTAAAGTCGAATGGTTTGTAAAGATGATGATTTTGGAACCTAATAGATAGGGTTGGAATTTATCCAAGGAAAAAATATAGCTAGATATTACTTTTTAGTGACAGTGTAATAATATTGAGTTTCATATAGTTTTTTTTATGTCTTAATAGATTATATGAAGAATTTTTTATCTTTTTTGACCAATAACAGACCTGATGGACCTATCATGGAATATGTAAGAACATATTTTATTTCAGTGAATTACCCCTTTAAAACCTTGTCAAATGGAATGTAGCATAATTTTAGAGTAGATGAGTGAGTGTGAGAAAAATCGTAACAAAGTTTATGATGAATCATCAATAGAAATCAGCATGACCAGAGATTGAATGGATGTATTGAACTGATATAGGTTAAAGAAGTCATTTAATTACCTCAATTTTGGTAGGATTTACTTAAATTGACACTTGGGAAATTATGTGTCCTGAAACAATCCCATTAGTAACCATGAAGTGACATTTTTTAAAAATTTAGCATAAGGATTCATTTGAAAATCTTTTATAGGACTAGAGAGAGTGAATTCAAAAAGGATTCAAATGAATCACCATAAATGGAAAATTCATCCACTAATACCTCCATTAAATTATCAATTAATTCTAAAAAGATACTCATTATACAACTATAGAATGTTGCAGGAGAATTTAAAAGGCTAAAAGGCATCCTCTTGTATTCATATGTTTGAAAGGGGAAAGTGAATGTAGTCATTTCTTATTCTTGAGGTTTTATTAGGATTTGGAAGTAGCTCATGTATCCATAAAGAAATAAAATGTGGATTTTTGGATAATATTTCAATCGTTTGATCAAGGAAAGAAAGTGGACAGTGATCTTTTTATGTTTTATCATTGAATTTTTAATAATCAATGCAAATGCTATTTATTTTTCACTCTAGATGTGACCACCTATCTATGTTCATTTGTGACAACATTTATCCCACCCTTATTAGGTACCAATTGAATCAAAATAATCCATTAACTTTTTTAAAATTATTATATAAAACAAGCTCGAATAATCTTGATTATCTCTTCCCTAACTACCTCAATTATGAGTGGATTGAGTCTTCTTTGAGGTTGTCTGACTGGATTGTATGAATCTTTTAGATGGATGTGATGCATGAAAAGGGTAGGGATAATTCTTGGTATTTCATCTAGTGTCCAACCTAAGGCCTTATTATTTTCCTATAACACCTTAATAAGTTTTTACTTTTTAGTTTTGGTAATTTTGGTAGAGATAATGATGGAATAAGAGTGATCATAGAAAAGGATTTCATATTTCAAGTGCACGGGAAGAGGTTCTAGACAAGTTTCATCCTTCATTTGTGGGTAATATAACTTAATAATAGAGGAAGGTATTCTAGTTGGTTTGATTCATTTTCATTAGTACTTTCCATGTTTGAGTAGTAGAGATCATATTTGATATTATATTCTAGAGATTTTTCAATATCCTTTATATTTATAGAGTCTATGAATTAAAGTTCAACATAAACTTCCCCATTTAGGACTTGGTTAATCAGGGAGAAAATTTCATAAACTTATTTCTCATTAGAACATGAATAACATGGTGTAATGGGGGTGAATTAACTCTTATAAGTGTCCTCAGAAGCATAGATAGATAATGCAGAGTGATCCTTTCATGGGTATCGCATGGATTGAAAAATATTGAACATGACTAGTTGGTCACAAAATTCCATGGATAAGATGATTTCATGGGAATCAATCTTATTTATAGCTGTAATGGGGAATGGTATTCCTATAATTATGGGAGATCAATAATAAGGTGTCTCACCTTACATTTCAAGGACATAGAAATCAGCTGGGAAGATAATATCATTGACCCATACAAGGACATTCTCAATTATTCTATCAAGACTGGCAGTGCTTTGATTGGATAACTAGATGAAAAAACTCATTAGGTGAATGGGACCTAGACCAAGGTTGGGGAAGATGAATTTATGAATGATAGTTATCTAGGATCCTAGTTCTATGAGTGCATCATCAAATTTGGAATTCCCAATTTGGAATAAAATAGTAAATGTACTTGGATCTTTATACTTCATGGCAATGTACTGCTGGGTTGAGATATTTTCAATGGTCCTAAGTTGTATCTTATAGGAGAAAAAATCCTTAAGAAACTTTTCATATTAATGGTTTTTTAAGGCATAAAATAGGGTAATATTTACTTAAACCCATCCAAACATGTTAAGAATTTCAGAATCAGGTTCAAAGGGCTTCTTTGGATTATAGACGGATTAAGGAAAAGGAATTGGGTTCCTTAAAGGAGTGGAAGGAGGTTAGGGATTTGATTCTGGTTATTTTTCTATATTTTTGTTCCTTTATTTTTCTATATCAACAATTAAAGTTTCTTTATAGGATCTATCATGATTCATGTAAATTTGTTTTTCTGATTGAATTGTAATTTCACTTACATTATCCTTGGGATTTAGAAATGGTTAAAATAGAAATTTGGAATAATTGGATCATTATTTCTGACTTATGTGGGATATAAGTTGTCCAATTTAATTTTCAATATTTTTTAGGCTATAATGGGTGAAAGAGGAAATATATTATATAGTGATTTCACATAGCTTCTTAAAAGAATATTCATGTCCCATATTGGGATTTCCTTGATTTGTGTTCTTGGGAATGTTCTTGTATTGGGTTGGGAATTGAGAAGGTGTACTAGGATAGTGGAAACCAGGAGGAGTAGAAGGATTATTTATCCTTTTATGTTTAAGAACAAAAGAATAATGTTGTTTTAAGTTACCACCACATTTAACATATTGGATTTAGTTTGGGTTTTGAGGAGGGAATTGAGGGGTAATAGAGATAGTATTACCATACCTCAAGCATAGGTTATGGGTAGAAGAAAAAATATTCATAGTGGGTTTTGTTGGAGTTTCTAATGAACTAAACTGGTTTTGGGGGGTATGTGTTATATTTATCATATGTTTTACTAAGATTAATTGAACTATAATAATCTGATGAAGCATCTTGTAGTTGTGGACATGTGTCAGTTGTGTGAGCTGGTGAACTGCAGATTCCACAATTTTTAATAGTTATAGGTAATAGAGATTGTATATAATATGAGGTTGGGGATTTGGTATCCATATAATGTTTCCACATAATACCTATAATCTCACTCATCCACTCGTTCATCTTATTGGGATCTATGGATTGATTCACTTGGACTTTTTGACTTGAGCATGTGCTCGAGTATGGAATTGATGTGTGTTTCCAACCATGTTATTTATAATATCTCATATAGTTGTAGGTGTTTTTTCAACAAGAGAACCACCACTTATGGCATCGATCAGAGTTATCTATATAGCCAATAACCTATCATGGAAGTATTGGACCAATATTTGGTCAGGTAGTTGGTGGTTTGGTCATGTTTTCACAAGTTTTTTGAACCACTACTAGTACTCATGGAGTGATTCATTGGGGAATTGATAGATACCAATCATTTTATTTTGGATAAAATCGGTTTGAGAAGTATGGAAGAATTTATCAAAGAATATTTTCTTCATGTAATTACATGTTTTTATGGAACTGGGAGGGAGGTAATAGAGCCATGACTTGGAATATTCATCTGGGGATATAGGGAATGATTGATGTTGAATGTTTTCTTCAGAAACCCTGTCTGGCTTTATGGTAGAGAACACCACTTGGAACTCTTTGAGGTGAAGATGTGGATCCTCACTAAATATCCCATGGGAATTAGGTAGAAGATTAATCAAAGCCAATTTTAGTTCGAAATATACCTCAATTATTGGATATTGAATACCAAGTTGTTGGTAATTCATATTAGGGGTAGTGAGTTCTTTAAGTGTTTTTCCCTATGATTGCACATATCTAAATCAATTGGATGTGTGATGTTTTGATTATCCCTAATGTTTATCCTAAGTCGATGAAGTGTTCACTTTATTCTAGGTTCAAAAAAATCTAATGGATTTTTTGGGAGGCTATGGGTAATTTAGATAAATTTTGAAATGATGAGGAAGATGGTTTTTTTGTGTTTTTTTTCGATTTTTTTTAGAATTTGGTTCTTTTTAAAAAAATTAAATCAAAAATGGTTAACTAATTATCACACCATCCCCAAAAACTCTTCCATTTTAAGTATGTAAAATTTTCACCTATCGACTATTCGAAGGTTATGTTCTCTACTATAATGTGTATAGCTTCACTCTGGACGAATCCTCGACGATGGTACTTTTTTTAGAGTCAAATTTTTCTATCTGTCTTTTGAATGGGGGTTTGTTTGCAGAGATTAATTAAATTGATTGATGGATTAATTTTGATTTAAAAAATTTATAAATATTGGGGTGATTTAATTATTTGTAATTTAATATTATTATATTCATGATATTTGAGTTATATTGCATTAAATTAACACTCACTTCATAAGATTATTTTGATCAGAATTCCCATGTGTTAAGGATTCAATACAAGACTTAAATTAACAAGGGGTATAATATCAATAAATAATTGTTTAGGGTAGTGTATTTATGGTTTCAATAATCCATTTAATCCACATGTTAAACAAAACATTTCATTAATCCATGACATTTTAAGTTTAATATACACAATGTTAACCTAAATAATATTTAACGAGAAAAACCTCTTAATCACTTAACATCACAAAATTATGAATCACCCCAATGGGATATTTACTCATCCATTGATATTTTTAGTAATATATTTTATGATTTTAAGTTTTATTATTTAAAAATAGAATGAAAAGAATGGTACAAGATAATATTGGTGTTCTAAACACATAAATGAACGGTGAAGAAAATTAAACATAGACTTTTGATTGAATACAAAAGAGAAAGAAGGGAATACTTTTCAACTTGATTTAAAAAAATAACAAAATTAATATTACAAAACATGGTATGTATGATAATTATATATTTTGATGAAGAAACAAGCATTAATATTTAATTTAAAGGAAAAAAACTTATATGATTACAATTGAAAACAAGCAAAAACAAATATGACATGGAAAGTGGAGGAGAGGTTTCTATTGTTAAAAAAAGAGTATGAAAATTCCTCAATGGCCCTTGGAAAGAATATTTATATTCAAATTATTCTTATTAATTTCTGAAACACCAACCACTTGTAAATATAAGAGGTGAGTGTATTTATATCCCAAGGTGGTGGATTGTCTGTATTCCAAAACTACCCCTCAAGTTGGATTGACCATTTGACCCTTTAGACAACCAAATATGAAGAAATATTATTCCTAAAATTTTTATATACGTATTTTTAAAGTTCACCATAAAAATTTGGAATCAATTAGACTTTTTTATCCAATGTTATAGTTGTTTTCTAAAACCATGTATTATTGTCCATTTTTATGCAGACTTTTCAAATAGCACAATGTGAATGGATTTTATGACAATAATATGCCCATAAATATGAAAAATTTATTATAAAAAAATTGGGCTCTTATATATTTAATTTCTCCCCATAAAATTTTAACTCAATTGGATGACTTGATTGGGAGAAAAGTTAATAATTGTGTGCTATAATCAAATCCTGGATAGAATTATGGGCTATAATTTCATGCATAAATTGGGACACTTATTGGTAGATTTATTCCTTGAATTTTTTATTAAATATTTAATGGAATGGAATTAATCTTTTTGTGGAGTATAAATGATTTTTTACATCTATATTGAGCCTATAAAATATAACATAATAGATGGTCCAGTTTCTTTGACAGATTCTTGGGGACTTTTTGTGTGGTCCATATGAACCTTCAAATGACTGAATTGTCCAAATATTCATTTTAATGATCTGTTTAAATTTGAATTTGGAACACTAAAAAAGAATAATCAAATAATTTGGATTATTATTTTGAAAGATATTATCAAAACATTAAACCATTGTGTAATTAAATGAATTCAAACAATACTCCCCTTATGTATTTATGATCAAAACATGAACATTGATTGGAATTTAATAATTTTTTTATAAAAAAATTTTGGGAGTAATGTAAAATCAGGAATTAATATGTTATCATAATATTTTTCTATTATTTGAGTCCCGATACTTTATTATAAATTAAATCATGACTGGTTGTTTACTCAGAGATATTCTAGCTTAGGCTAATGCTGGTAGTAGAGGATAGGAATTCCCTAGGAACTTGGACCTATGTGGGTTATTTATTTACCACATTTAATTTCAAACTTTTACTATTACCTTAAAATTTATTATTATATACTCACAAACTGTATTAAATTAGATATTATTGTTGGTGGCCTACTGAGTATATCTCACACCCTATTTGGGATGTCGTTGGATACCCGAACAGACTTCATGGATGCTGGTAGGGATAAATAAAATCAACCTTCTATGAATTCTTGATTACCATACTAGGATGGAATATGTGGGGAGTATAGGAACAAGCCTATTCTCGATATTCTACTAGATTTATCCTTGGTTATTCTATTCATTTTTTTATAGCATGTTATATATGCTTGTTTTCCTGACCCTCTGTGTTTCCTTTTTCTGTAGCATGACATGATCATCAATTATTTATATGAAATTTATGGATGTGATTCTCTTGGTTATTTATATGATGGATTATTATTATTCTCTTGTTTTTTTATCTTTTATTCTTTCTCAATTGATTAATATGGACATACCGATGTGCTACACTCTGATCATGAGGGTATAGTATCCTCACTGTTCCACCAAAGACCCTCGCTGCTAGTCAGAAACCTCAGGTGTATATGGAGGTGTGCTTGAGGGAATTTAGCTAACCAGGTTTAGTTACTTAAGAGTGAATCAGGTATGAGGTTTCACAATAATGAATAGTATAAACTATAAAATTTTGTTACCATAGTTAAGGTTGAAATGGGTTTGTTAGGGGTTAAACTAAGAGATAAGGGTATTAATTTTACATAAACTGGTATAATTATTATTTTTTAAGATATTTAAACCTTATCTTATCTTTAATTATAATTCATGGACATTTGGATCCACATTGACATGAAAGTGACCTTATATTATTGAAATTTTTTATGTAATTCCATGTGTGTTCCTCATCTCACTTATAAAAGGTAACCTCTTCTCCTCCCTTATTCACACAATTTTATCCTTCTATACTAGCCAATAACTACCCCAAAACCTTAATATATTCATTTTTACTAATTTTATATCTTATTTTCTTCTCCTAAGAACAATCTTTCAAGGCTTAATGTGTAATCCAAATGAGGTCTCTCAAAGAAGAGGTATGAATCTTAACCGATATTTTTCAATTTTATTTATTCTTAGATATCATATAAACATGTTGTATCCATAATAACCTAATTTATATAGTATAATAAATATACTTATATGTTTTATGATTATTTATCAACCATTTTTTCACCTCTTCTTTATCAAATGGAAAATACAAGTATCGCTCATGTGTACATGTAAACTACCAAATCCTTGTAGCGATATGATTCATTTTTCATCACCATATTTCATGTTTAGTTATTATGATGGATTTATTGTTTATATATGATATTTATAAAATAATTATTCTTATATAATTATATTATATTATTTATTTTATTATCATCCCATCTGTTGGAAAACGGTTTCGTCACTCATGCATAAGGGTGGACTACCACCTCCACAAAGAGATTTATTCATTTTTCATTTATTTTTTACATTTATAGTATTAAGGATATATTAAATGAGTATATATGATATATATGATATAATAATAATTTTTTATGGTGAATTATTATTTACCATTCTTTTTTCCATCCATCGAAAGGTAGAAACATCAATCGTGTGTACGTATGGATTGTCATCTCCATAAAGTTATGTAATTAATTTTTCATCATCAATTTATATGAATAGTTATAAAATTTTATATAATGATTAAATATTATACTTACAACCATGATCAAAGTAAAGTATCCAAACTACTAAAATAAAACATACATGAGAAATAAAGTAGTTAATACCTAAAATGACGACTTTAATAGATAATTGTCAATAAATGGGTGTTGAAATGTTATAAGTGGATAATATATGATATTATAAGTATGAATATGATTTTTTACAGAATTTTAATAAACATAAATTTATTATACATGAGTATAGAGTGTTTATGAATCAATTCAGATAAAAGGTAAGGGTTCTTCATCTCAATATTATTTCATTGAGATATGTTTTATATTAGGCACATATTTATGATTAAGAGGTATATATACCACCCCTTTTACATGTTATATCATGTCTACTTATTAATTCATGTATTTAAATTTAAAATTCAAATTATTTCATCCAAGGGTTTTTTATTCGAAAGTTACCAAAGTGGTAAGGGGTTATCGTCTCAAATTTTATTCTTTGGGAAATATGTTATGTTATACACCTATCTTAATTTATGTGGTGTATCTAATACCAATATGATATTTTATACCATTAATATACAGATATTTATGGTATTTAAAGTTTTATTTTAAGTTATTTATTTCATGGGGTTTATGATTCAAAAATTACTACAATGGTAAGGGTTTTATGTTAAAATCTCATTTTTACAAGGGTTGCTTATGATTAAATTTATGATGATAAAATTATATGATAAATATCTCAAATATATTATGTATTTTCTTAAAATATTTTTATTTCTATAGATTATGTGTTTTCCTTTTATTTCCCTCCCTTTAAGTACTCAACATACCGAAAGAATTTTTATAAGGAAAACCAACTTTATTTCTCTCTTTGGTCGTGAATCTTTTTCTTCCATGTCCATATTTTCCTCAAAATGTTCTCAATAATTTTTTAATATAATCTAAATATTTATTAAAGTCACTTTTACCCGTGTTTTACTCTCTTTAAAAATATTTAAAAGGAAACTTCTTGTAATTTTCAAAATGAGGTATTTTTGACTTTTTATCGAAAATGTGAAAGGGGTCTTTGTTTTAACATACACTGCATGAAAGAATTTTCCTACCAACATGAATTATATTTTATTTGAATATTTATTTACAACTTTCCATGGTTTTTTTAAAATAAAATTTTTTCCAGGATATTTTAAAAAAAAATTACATTTTAAGTGAGTGATTTAAAAATGAAAAGGTTATTTTACTCAAAAAATATTCCAATGATCTTTTAAAGGTATTTTCATTTATGACAACATCCTTTGATATTTATTATGATTTAGTAGGGATGTTATCCAATGTTACCATCTTTATTATTTATCTATGTGGTTTATGATTATGATTATGAAATATTAACAAAACTTTTTTTCTTTTCCATGGGTTAATCTTTGATATAATGATAAATATTTTCATGATCTTAGGAAATATATATGAATGTATTTTGATTATTTTATGGGTGGATCCATTATATCCCTTTAATACATTTGGTAAAGATTAATTTTTTATAATAACAAAGGGTACATGGTAGGTTATCCCAAACCCAAAAGAGGGTACACAGGATGTTATCCCAAACCAAAAAGAGGGTACACTGAAGGTTATCCCAATCCAAAAGTAGATAAATTAGTGGTTAGCCTAAGAATAAAATGTGATGAATTTCTTGGTGGGTAACCTTGATATAAGAGTTCTATAATTATGATTATACCACACTTTGTGATTATCTTTTATGAAAATATATTATGACAATGTTATTATCTCATGGATTATAATTTTTTATTCCTTTATGATTCATGTATTATGAACTGCCAAGATTTATACTATGACTTATGATTATATGAATTATTGGATATGAATTTTAAATGTTAAGCTCATATTCTCATACCTTATGCTTATGATATACTTACATATGATCATTGATCAATATCTCCCTTTATTAACCTTACTGACGATCTAATATCACTCTTTCTTATGTTTCCTTTTCCCAAGTATATGAATAAAGTTTTTAAGTACTGTATTTATAAGAAGGGTGATAGTTATAAATATCTAAGTGGGGGATGATGTAGATCTTTTATGTACTGATTATTTATGTATCCAAGTTTCCAAATACACTAAACCTTTATAGTTATGGCATGGATTATAATGATATATAATGAATATTCATCTAATAATATGTACTATTTATGTATCTAAAGTTTATGTTTCTGTATTATAATATTAATTTCCCTATTTTTGTGGTTATTTTATTAAAAATTGTTATTACGTACCTTCTATTACCAGAAACATACTCTCTATATGGATATTAAACACTATGGTATTTTATTTCAAGTTTGAAAATAAATGTTGTCTCCTTTATAAAGATAACAAATGTTATGGTATAGAACATATTAACAATGTATTGTATATACTTAAACTTGAAAAACTAATTTTAGAAATTAATGATAAATCCAATGAGAATGACTCGTATCTTACATGCTTGTGGAACTTCAGGCTTGTTCATTTAAATGAAAAGCATTTGCAAAAATTACATCAAGCAGGGTGTTTAGACAGTTTTCAATTAAAATCCTTGTATTTACCCCAATATTGTTTATAAGGAAAAATAAATAAATCAACCTTCATTGGGAATGGATAAAGAGATATATAACAACTATAATTGATTCATACTTATAACACCCTAAGATTTTATAGGATAGATTATTTTTATTTTATTTGATTTATTGTGTTGTATGCTACAAAAAATATTATATGGTGTTATACGCAACACCATATTAGCTTGAATTATACTGAATTGTATTCTTGGCTTGCATTACACATAAGAGAAACCTTCCTCGATAGCTTGTGTTGTACGTCATATCGAGTTTCACTAAACAACGATATATTGTTAAAATATCATTATGGGGTATAAACTAGTCATTAGGAATATTATTAACCACATTTTGAATTTTATATAACATTAACATTCATATTATGTATTTTTTAGACATGATATAAGAACAAGTTCATTTTTTCAGATAAAAGAAGTATATTTCCAAAAAATGCAGTTTTGTCACCTTTTAATGGTGCACCCATTTTAAATCTAGTTTTTAACACTTTCATATATTCTAATTTAAAAAATAAAATTATTATTTGGAATAGGGACATAAAAATTTGCTTTTTTTGAATTTATAGTATTTTCCTGATAAAATTAATATTTTAATGAATAGTGAAAAATACTGAACTTTAATTCAAAGCTATCTTTACATATAATTTATTTATATAGTTAGATTATCTTTTTATTTTCTTTTACTGTGTAATCGGATTATTTTTTTATCATTTAATCCAATTTTGGCCATTGGAAGTAATTTCCTATTGAAATTGGACATAACACATGTTAATCTCTTGATAGTTATTACTTCTTATAAACCCACTTTTTTGTTTTGACGATGAGAATAGATTTTAAATTAATTTATAAAACTTCTATGTTTTGAATTTGGAAAAATAGATTCCATATTTTGAATAATAAGTTACAAATTGTATTAATAGGTACCTCTTATTTTAAGACATTATGAATAGTAAGTTCAGTAATTATTTTTATTACCATGGTGATAGGGTAAATCTGGTAAATAAGGGTAAAAAAATAATAATATAATAATATAAAACTACCCTAAAACATGTCATAATCCTATTAGATGAGATATTTCTGAACCTATTGATCCTTGGGTTGATTTTGGGACCCCATGGATTCACTTGGATGTGAAAATGACATTTTATAAGAATTAATTTAAAGTAAAGAGTAATATAACATAAACTTGTATCTTTTAAAAAACCAATTTTTATATGGGGTTATATAAGTGATATCTTAGACTATAAATAGTCATTATAAATTTAAAATTATTTCACACATCATTTTATGTTATTTATAATTTTTATACATTAAATAAATAAATTTAATTATGACACAATGATAATGTAGTGATTGATTCATTAATAATGGTTTCAAATAAATGATATTATAAATATTAAAATAAATTTATTTTGATTATTTTGATTCCATACATGAATTTTGTGGATTATATTGACATATTAAATTTTATTTAATGCCTTTGGTTTTAAGGAGTCAGGTTGTTATAAATTTTTAAAAAAGTCAAGTATAAATAGGGTCCAAAATTGACATAATTCATAACTTAAAACATAAAATAGTTTATTAAATGATATTAAATTACCAAAAATATAATATTCTTCCAAATGGTTAATAAAATTCCAAATATATCATAAATTAATTTTTTTGGGTTGTTTGACATGATATGGTAATTACATTAACCCACAATTTGTAAATAACATGATATCACTGTAAGATTAAAAAGGGTAAAATAAGAATTAAACCAAAAAGATAAGGATAAGAAAATATTAAAAACTTGTTTAAATTTTATTGGATGATGGGTATTCAAAAATAAGTCATCTTATATTTTAATTGTATTATTTTTGGACCATTTTTAATCGAAATTTAATTTATAATAAATTAATATTTTAAAACTTCCCTAAAGTGTCCCTCCTTCCTCTTATAAAATGCCACCACCTCTACCCACATAACACACACCTCTCAATCCCATTGGATCGTCCAAATTCTGCCCAAATAGGCTTCCAACATCCCTCTATTTCTCTTAGAATCCTTATCTAGGGCATAAGGCAATTCAATAAAGCCTTTTGGCTCAAATCAAAACAAGTTATCTGATTTAGAGGTAACATCTTCTCCCAAGTTCTTTTCATTTATTTTCCTTCTACACTCCATATGATCTTTTTATTATTTGATTACATAACAAAACCAGTATCCTAAATATTCTATGATTTTTTATGAAAATTTTTTGAACTACACTTACACACACATCCATCTAATGGATATGAACATACTGTTTCAGTGTACGGTGAACTACCGCCTCATGAAACGATGATTGTTTAATTTTATCATACCACCTCTCATGGTGGCCATTATGATAGTACTATATTTATATATTATATATATTATATTTATATTTTCTCTATGCTTTTGTATTTTTTTATTTATATCATACCTTTATTCTTTTTATAATGTGTAGATATGATAATTTCATTTGAGGAAGTGCGGACTACCACCCCCTCAAAGTGATATGACTTGTTCATGCCATACATGGAACGTATAACGGATAGAATTAAGGAAATTATTTAAAATATATAACATATATATTATACTGTAATTATAATATACCTATATATCATTTATTTTTCATTCCTTTAATATGGAAAAGAAATGAAAGTAGCGTTCATGTGTATGTATGATCTACTGTCTCCATGAACGGTGTATTCCATTTCATTTATCTATCTATTATATATAATTATATACTGAATATATATGATATATAAATCAAATTTTACATTATTTTAGTAAGTAAATCATGATATAAGTAATAATATAAAGAATAATAAGTTAAAAAATGTATAATTAATAAAACGATTATTACCCAAAACATTGTTTTAACATTGAATTGATAAATGAATGGGTAATATAAAGTCATAAGTGAATCATATATGATGTCATAAATATGATTATGGTTCTGTTGCTAGTTAATAATATCTTTAAACCCATTATACAGAAGTTTTAGACACATATGAAGGATATTGGACCTAAGGTAAGGGATAATTTTACAATCCCATTTTTATCCGAGATTTTTTATACGTTAGTATTTACTGGGGATATATTTATCATCCATGTCCATGTTTTCTAGAAATGTTTTAATAAAATGTTTAATATTATTCTATGTAATGTTAAAGTCATTTTTACCCATTTTGACTTTTTCTACTTGGTATGGAAGGAATCTTTCTTTTATTTACCATATGAGGTACTTTTTGACTTTTCTGGAAAAAGTACGGGGAGAATGTTTTTTTAACCTATACGGAATGAATGGAATTTTATGCTTTCATAAAGCCTTATTTATATGTAGATTACATTACAATATTTCAATTTTATTTTCAATTAATATATTTTATTTTAAAATTTTCATGGCATTTTGAGAAAGGAGGATGGTTTTTAAGAAGAAATGATATTTTCCTCAAGAATTAATTTCAAGTGTTTTATAAAAATTATTTTCCATATAAGATGAAATTATTTAAATATGGTTATGTTTCTATACCTATTATTACTATGATTTGAGTGTGTTAATTATGGAATGATATTTTATATGGATTATGTTATGATGGAATGATGTTTAAGAAACCCATTTTATTTCATGAGTTATGCTATGATAAATGATTTATGATTTTGTGGCACATGTAAGAATGGTTTCATTATGAGATGTGTGGGACCTATA
This sequence comes from Viscum album, assembly GCA_963277665.1. NCBI lineage: Eukaryota > Viridiplantae > Streptophyta > Magnoliopsida > Santalales > Viscaceae > Viscum > Viscum album. The sequence goes on along the minus strand of OY728142.1, from coordinate 273,181,417 downwards.
TCTCCATCCAATGAATTGGATAAATCTTTATATCTCATGGATAGACATGACTGGAATGACAAGTAAATCTATTTCAGTAATACATGGATAGAATGGAATGTAAACTCAGTTCAGTAATGGACTTTGTCCACTATGATGGTCTTGATAGAAATGCCTTGGCTAATATGGAAATCATATTATGTGTTTATTATTTTTCCACAATTACAAGTTTTATTCCAATTATATTCTATGATGTTTGATGTTCCTTTATGATCTATGCCTTACATACTACCAAGATTTATTTCATGAATCAAGATTTTGATGTTTAAACTTTATGTTCATGTTTTTACATTCAAATGTTTCTAGTTTGTTTTATGTTCTCCATGTTTACCCTTACTGAGCATATGAGCTCACCCTTTTATGTTTTATTTTCCCCAGGATATAAAGAAAGATTTTAGGTAGGAAAACAAAAAAGGGAGGATCTTTATGTGAGATGTTGAATATATTTCACCAAGTTAGAATATTATGTTCTGAATTTACAAAGACACTAAACTAATACATTCTTTGGGTATATATTTGTGTAGTGTATTATGTATTCTGAAAAAGAAATGTAATGTCCATGTACGTTAAGCTTGGGTCATTAAAATACTGATGTATGTGTTCTATTCTTAGTAGAGGCAATGGGTGGGTTTTCCTACTTCATTACCTTTACTGAAGACTTTAGTAGGAATGTTTATATCTAATTAATAAGGTATAAGTCGTATTACTTTATCATGTGTAAGGAGTATCAAAATGAATTAGAAAACTAACTTGGTAAGAAGATAAAGAAACTCTTCTCGTATCATGGTAGAGAATATCTAAACCAAGATTTCATCAATCACTAAAATGAGTATGGGGTAACCTCTCAACTCACTTCTCTTTATACGCCTCAATGGAATTGTGTAAGTGAAAGGAGGAATCGTACCTTGCCTAACATTGATAGATTGATGATGAGTCATGCTACTCTACCATTATCTTTTTTAGGATATGTACTACAGAAAACAGCTTATACATGGAATTGAGTACCAACTAAGGCGTCCTAAGGGATTTCATATGAGTTATGGTATGGAAATAAAATTTATTTGTCTCATATACATGTATGGGGATGTGTGGTGTTTTTTAAGAAAAACTTAATGAAAAATTGTATTCCTGAAGCATGAAATGAATATTTATAGGTTATTATAAGGAGACAACCGATATTACCTATAGAACCCTTTATATGGAAGATTAATTATGGAAATACATTCCATATTTCTATAAATGGAACAAATTTTCAATGTAAATTGAGGGATAATGATTTAATTTGATGAATTTGATACTCTCGATGCACAAGAGTTGGTATGGGAATAATCTTCATAAGAAAAAGTGTGAGATAAGGAAGTCCTTGAGACGTAAGTACTATGTTGGTCTATTAGAGGGGATAGAGGGCTAGAGAGATATGGTTTTCTTATCACTGGGTCAAGTGACACATTACTCCTTGAGGATAATAAACCTCTATATAATGCCCTGAAAAAATTACCAGTTCAGGAAGGTGTGTCACATGGCATCATGTGTGCCTCCTCATATACAAAAGGTAACTGAATAGTTGTGAGGGTCTCAATGGTGTCGTGGGGAGACTATACCCTTAGTACAAATAGTCATACACCATAATCAACAAGATATAAAAAAACATACCAATGACATAGCGGTAACAGAATCAATATCATAATTCTATAACAATGTCATCCATCCCATACAATATAAAAATAACCAAGGAAAACCTTTGTGTTAGGATATACTAGAGTATAAGAAAATTAATAGGAAATAAATAAAAAATATTGTGGTATATATCCAGATTCCATCCCAATACTTCCCTCGAACACCATGTTTTATCTTATCAGTTACATGCCACTAAGACCTTTCCCTTCCCCAGATCTTTAATCATGAAGTCTACACATGCAAGGAGATTTCTGTACAGGGTGTGAGTATAACCCAGTAGGATACCACCAATGTATCCTTAAATGTAATTATACATATATATAATGGTTTATACCAATATAAATAAGTAAATGAATACATAGTAATCAGTCAAGAGTTAGGACATCATGCACTAACCAAGCTTCCATAAACCCCAACCATAATTTCTTTGGCTCTATGCCAGAAGAGTAGTCACAGCTGGTAGTCACATGATGAAAATAATGCCAATATGTCACATAAAAATTATCTCACTAAGTTTTTAGTTTTTAGAATCTATTCTACCTTAAGGGAATAATTCTTGTCCACATTTATGGGCTATCCATGCCCCCATATTAAAGAATAGTCACCCAACTCATCCAACCATCCATAGTCACGCAATTGTCATCTTCACTTGATGGTACATCCACTAGGAACCCATAGACTTTTAATAACCATATCAATGCAATAGGTTGAATCGCCCATCGGCTCAATGTGTCCATATTTGACTCATACCATCAGTACGACATACATCTCACTCCAACTCATATCATCTTCTCAAAAATCATCACACCCTGAATCATACCAGAACAAGTCATGGTATATTTTGACACTCACCATCAATTCATCTTAGATTAATTGGTCTATAGTATTGTAATTATTATCTCCCTATGAGTAGTTAATCAGTCTCCCATGCACAACTTGTTATCTTAATACCAATAGTAATATTCCCATAAGATATACAATATACAGAAAAGGTAGCAACATAGAAAGGAACAAGAAAAAATGTATCAAGTAAAGGTTTTTACAGCATCATATTTACCCATATGCACATAAATCAAGAAGAGGCCTCATATTCTACACATTCATGCAGAATCAAATCAATTCAAAAAAATATATACAATAGTTCTATATGGTAAGGGATTCCCACCTCAAGCGTGTTGATTCCAAACATCAAAATCTACTAAGATCCATCATCTGAACCACGCTCACACAGCAACTAAGTATCTATAACTAATACCCAATCACCACAAAATGGATTATAGAACAAGATTAAATAAGGAGATGGTTACATAGGATTATAATTAATTCAACTTACCAAAAGAAAAATGTTGTCAATTTAAAATCTAGGTCTGGTCCAAGGGAAGGTCCCCAATACTCTAGATCTGATTTAGATCTATCAACGGAGTAATAATTATTGGTCAAGTCATGATGGGATCCATATATCTGGACAACATAGCTTAATTTTATGGCCAATTTCAAAAGAAAAAGAAGAATATTTGAGCTATAAAAGATTAATATCACCTCATGTAAATTGGTGAATAAATCTAGATATTGAGTTCTAGAGAGAGGGTAATGAGAGGACCAAATTAACCAAAAGGGAGATTTTGTGATCATCCAAGTCAAATGAGGGTTGATACATATGAGGGAGTTATCAAAAGGTTATGTTAGAGTGAAATTATGTAGACACACATATTTACTTGGTCATTTAGTAACCACCAATTATCTTCTAGATCCAAGAATATTCTATATATTTTTTCCCATACATTGGTTTACTAATGGACTCTGTAGAAACTCAAATATCCTAAACAAGCCCCCAACTAGTGGGTGGTGTTGAACCAGCTAGTCGGTGGGCCTCTAACAACTTCAATGTTTCTAGTCTATCCATTTTTCTTAGAATTTGTATATTTGATCCTAACACCTATAATACACCTCCCAAGATGAAATAAAAGGAACCCAAAGTATTCCAAAATAAAATAAAAACATACCTTTAAATTTGATAATGTTTCAAATATCCCCCTCTAATGACTTCTCATCCTCATGAAGTGCATCTAGTGGTTCTTCTCAAACAACATAGGCCATTGAGTATGAAATCAGATTCTCATTCCTGCATATACTCTTGGATCTATCCATTCTTCCATAAGACTCAAATAAGTGTTACCATATTTCCCTATAACTCTTTCTTTCTTTTGTCCAAAATTCATATTGGATGCTCTAAAAATGATGCATCTAGTTGCAACTCAATTTCCTCATATTCAATTATATGATTAGTATTGGGATCATAACTCCAAATCTAAGAGATGTGAAATATGTTATGTATACCTTAATATGATGGTGTAATATATAATCATTCAACCACCATTCTAATGAGAATGATGATTTAAAATGATCCCATGAACTGTGGTGCAAGATTACCTTACCTCTATAAATGTAATTTACATAACCGAGGTGACACCCACATGAAAACCTAGTCAGCCACATAAACTATAATTCCTTTATCTATCATACATTTGAAATTTTGAGAAGGATTTTGGATTTTGATATGGTAGAGGGGCCATTTTTTGTACCAATCTTTGAGATGGTAATTCAAGAGGTTGGACACCTCAAATAAGTTATTTTGGAGTGTATAAATCTTGAAGGGTGGATATATGAGTAATGGAAGTGAACCAGGGGATTGGGGAAGGATCCAAGATTGTATCATGATGTTGTATTCTTACCAACTAGCTAGTATAGGTTCACTAGAGATTAAGTGAGATGTTGGACTATTTTTTATCAGGATCAAAATTTTATTTTCCCCATTTTCCTATAAAACCTCCCCTATCTTATTTTCAACCTCATTTCACCCAGTAATAGAGGCCAATCCATCCATTTCTCCATATCCTTCTTCTTGATGGATCTCCCTTGTTTTTTGTCTGAATCAAGTTTTTTTGGATGAATTATAGAACTAGAAGTATGTATAAAACTATTATTCCCTATATTTTGGTTTTATTTAATTGTTGGCTGGTGTTCCACTTGGTTTACCTAATATGAATTTTTTTCATTGGGTTTATTTGGATTCTCGTTTTCTCTTGATTCAAGCTGAACCAATGGCTAGTAATTGATGAGTATATTTCACTAGAAATGGGGTAGGTGGTTCTTAAAACCTAATAGATAGTATTTACATTTTTATAAGTATATTCATGATGATGTCAAGTCCTCCATTTCATATATTGAATTTTATTTATTTAATAGTTTTAAATTGAGTTTGGATTAATGGAATTCCCTTCTAATGTTCCTTTAACCATATAAAAAAATCATCTGTTAGGGATAACCTTAGTTGGGTTTTAACCATGACTAAGTCTGGGGTGAGAAATGGTTCTCTAAGTCTAATGGTTAAATGAGAAGCTATAATTGGAATAGATGGTTGTGAAATGTAATTTCACTACCATAAATAATTTGAGAATGGGTTGGACCTTTAAATTGGACCTACTGGATTGTGATTTTTGAATTTTATAAATGGATTTGACCCCTGAGACGAGTCTAAGGGAATGACAAGTTTTGTTTGGTAAAATGGGGAATTATGTTTGAAATTGATTTTTGTGAAAAGTATATGTGATTATGGAATGAACTGAAATTTTAGTGAGGTGGTAAACTATGGTTATTAAAAGGGTAATGAATGTTATCAAGAGAATTGTTAGCTTGTAAATTTTAATGGGATGCTAAATGATAGTGTTGTCTAAATAGAGAACAAGTGAGAAATATATAAAGAATTTTCCTTTATATCTTGTGAATAGAATCTGATTTAATAAAGACATGGGAAATGGTAATATTTTTATAAAATTTAAGTGAGATTATATAATTTTATGGGCTCTGATAATGGTTATTGTGTTTGGTAAATGAATTTTATTGTGTGAATAATTGTTATGGGTGGAATGCCTTGGGTGTCATCCCTTGGATTTAGTTTTGAATATGAAATGGGTAGAATTACTTAAGAGTGCATGGATTTAATTAGGATACTCACTTTAATGACATAGTAGGATTCCTCATTTGATTCAAGGATGTCCAAAGTTAAGGAATACCATGATATACCATGTAATCATCATTGATTAATCACTATGAATGCCTCAGGGTGGCTCCCCCTTGGATTCAGGTGATGTCTTATGTATTGAATTTGTAACACCTCGACCCTAGTTACCCAGAGTCGGTGCATTATTACCTAACATTGGCATGATCACAAGAAAGATCAAGTCTCGAAAGACCGATTCATTTAGTAGCCTTGGAATAACTAGATACATTCATGAAGTTTACATTATATCATAAAGTGAAAAACTACTACAACAACATATTGTTTCCATAGTCCACATTATTAGCCCCTCATAATATCCCTGCAGGTCATTCATAAATTACTTTTACACAACCTGGGAAAAATAAAACATAGAAAAGGGGTGAGCTCAAATGCCCAGTAAGGATAACAATATAGCGGAAACTTTCATAAATAAGAATAAACATTTAAGGCAATGTATAACTAAAACAAAATCCTTTTAAACTTGAACATCAACATAGTATGGAAAAAATAAAATGAAATAATTCCATTTACTTATTCAGATGGATATTCTACTAATCGAATAATCACATGCAATATCAATAACCACTTTCATAATGATGGAATGCATAATGCCAGACTATCATAACCACATAGCCAAGTCCTCGTGCCAAGACAAAAAATAAGATTTTGTTAAGGCCTTGTTCCAAGACACTATTTTGTCTCATGAGACCTACCGATTCATCGAGGAGCTATAGAGGGCTCCACCCGTCACATATTAAGTCCAATTCATTCCTCATATGAACAGGTTTAAACATAACATAAACATTTGTATTAAAACTAGCATACGAAATGTCAATACTTTCTTAATAAACCATGAATGGTATAAAAATAGAACATCCACAGTCAAACATATCACAAAACCATCAATAAAATATGGAAGTTTTGTATCATAATAAATCAACTTCAAATAAGCTTAAAATCCATCAAAGGATGTTGACATAGATAAAATTAAAACTCTTTTTAAAGGAATATCTCTTTCTATTTTGAAATCATTTAAGAGTCATATATTTATAAAATAAAACATTTTCTTTGAAAATATTCTTATAATCTTGTAAGGTAAGCTTTGACGATTTTATAAGGGCGGAAAATAGTTGCACCCACCGTATAAGTTAAAAAAACATTCTTACCTTAATTCTGTCGAAAAGGTTAAAAAGCGCCTTGTTTGGAAAATGACGGAAAGATTTCTTTATAAACCTCTTATAAAAAGTCAAAAAAGGGTATAAATGACTTTAACCCATATTCTTGTAAATAGTAAAAATGTTTTGAAATACATTTTTAAGAAACATGGATGTGGATGATAAAGATATCGCAGTAGATTATTACGTATAAATAACCTCGGATAATGAAGAGATTGCGAAATAAACCTTTACCTTGTAATTTTCCTTGGTTGAGGGTAGTTTAACCTCCAGTATAATGGTGAAATAATTTTTATTAAATTATAAAAGAATCATATACAATATTATGTTATCATATATGGTCTTTTAACATTGCTTTGTTAATAATATCTTAGTATTGTCGTCGTTTCGGGTGTTAACTTACTCATTTTCTTTTATATGTTTTGTTACGTAAGCCATGTTTGTCAAGGATAGGTTGTATCTTATTCATATCTAGAATTATATCAAGTTCTTAAACATTATTTTTAAATCATCAAATGATAATTATACTTGAATGGATATGATGGAGAATGAATTTCATCGCGTTCGTGGAGACGGCAGTCCGTACGTACGCACAAGCGACAATATCATTCTTTTGATATCAAAATAATATTTAATTGGATGGTATATCTTATATACAGAATCATTATCATGTTATATTTATTATTTACATGAATTACACATCATTATTATACCCATCCAAATAATAATATATTGAATAACAATTACACCACGATGTGGAGACGGTAAGCCGAACGTACGCACGTATGGTGACATGTCATTCAAAGGATGGTTAGATTACTGAATATGGTTGTACCATGTTTATAATGATATTAAAATATATAGGATATACTGGATTCATTATTTTATAATGGTAATAACAAATAAAGACGAAGTTGAAGAAGAAATGAATTTGAAAAAGGGTGGTGAAAACATTACCTCTTCTTCGGGTTCTTCATTTTGATTTGATAAAAAGGGCTCCTTAGGTTGGATTTCTGACTAAAGGAAGGCCTCTAGTATTAAGTGAGGGAATTTGAGAGAGTATTTGGGCATGGGTTGGCCGAACCAAAAGGCTTTGAAGGTGTGAATTAATGAGAAGGAGGAGTTCCCTTTTATAAGAGGGGTGAGGGGCACCTTTGGAAAAGCTAGAAATATTATTTTATAATAAATTCATATTCGGTTTCTAAAGGCTCCAAAGGGGATTATCAAAAGTTTAAGGTGGGGATAGGTCTAAAACCACTCAACCAATAGTATTTAGACAGGTTTGGGTTACTATATTAAACTTATCTTTAAGTATTAACTCTTAGTTAATTAGTTTCACTTTTACAATGTCTCTTTGTATTTTTATATTATATGGTTAATAAAATTATTATATATATCCAAGGGACCACAAGTAGTCCATTAATGATACACATATCATGATATAAGTCTCTTGGACAAACCTTAGATTTTTAGGAATTGAATATAAATAAATAATATAATATTTGTTTTAAAAACTCTTTTCTGTCAATTTTGACACTATTTGGAAAATTGATTTTTGTGAAAATCATAAAAGAATGATTACTTCTAAAAAAGTTAATTAAATCATTACTAAAATGTAATATTAATCTATAAAATTACTTTAATTCATAAAAAGCCTCAAATTATATTTATTTGGGTATTTATAATATCAATTAGTTTAATTTTTCACTATTATGGTAATTACTGCATCATCATTGTGTCATAAATAAATTAAATTATTTAATGTATAAAAATTATAAATTAAATATCATTATGTAGGAAAGAGTTTTATATTTCTAATGAATATTTATAATTGAATTTATCTTATGTGTAACCCTATTTTAAAAATGTTTTAGTAAATAAACCTTGATTTTAACTCTTTTAACTCTTCTTTGAATTAAATAATAATAAATGTCCTAATCTAATCCAAGTGGACCTAAATGATAATATTTTATTCCTAAGGTTGTTTTTGGTCGAGATACACTTGTCTAATAGAATTAGGACATGTTTTAGGGTAATATTAATATCATTTTTACCCTTAATTACCCTATTTACTTTTAACTGTGGTAAATAAAAGTAAAAAGTTAATATTCACCAAAAATTATTTTCATCTCATTGGACCAAATTTTACTCCTTGATATTAACCGTGTCTCTCGAAGTTTTGAAATTCCACTCACAGAAGCGGTAATATTAAGTTTTATGAAAAATTCAGTTTTTACCTACCACTTGGTGGTTTCACTATTCATCAAAAAATGAAGTTTTTCAGAAAAATTCCAAAAATTCCCCCTAGGCTAATTTCGATATTCCAAATCCAAAAATGAAGTCCATTTTTAAAAATAAAATTTATAAATTTTAAAAAAGTGGGTATTACTATTCATAACGGCTAGTTTGTTTGGTTGTGGTGTGTTAGAACTCGATGTTGCGTACAACACACGCTATTGCATTATTCAAAGAGAAGCGTACCGTAGAAGCTTGGGGTGTTATATTCTCCCCTCCTTCAAATAATTTCATACTCGAAATTTCTAGAATACTACCACATGAAAAGACTCGGGTGGTTCTTCATCATAAGTTACTCAGGTTCCCACGTTGCCTCTTCCATCTTATGGTTTCTCCCCAAGACTTTTACCAGACGAGTCGTCCGGTTTCTCAGTACTTGTTCTCTCATATCAAGAATACTGACAGGCTCTTCGCAATAAGACAAATCAGGTTCCAGTTTTAATTCCTCATAGGTGAGTAGATGCGTTGGGTCAGGCATGTATTTCCTCAACAGAGATACGTGGAACACATCGTGAACTTTGGAGAGACTTGGTGGCATTGCCAATCGGTAAGCTACAGCCCCAATTCCTTCTAGAATTTTGAAAGGTCCGATGTACCTGGGACTCAATTTACCTTTCTTACCAAAACGTATGTCTCCCTTCCATGGATATACCTTCAGGAAAACATGATCACTAACTTGAAATTCCAAATCCTTCATTCGATTATCGGCATAGCTCTTCTGCCTACTTTTAGCTGCTTTGATATGGTTTTGGATTACCTTAACCATTTCCATCATTTCCTCCACCAGTTCTGGGCCTACAAGTTTTCTTTCACCAACGTCATCCCAACAGGTTGGTGTGCGACATCTCTTTCCGTATAACGCTTCATATGGTTCCATTTGAATAATCGAATGGAAGCTATTGTTATAGGAAAATTCTACCAGAGGTAAATATTGATCCCACATACCCTGAAAGTCAAGTGAGCAGGATCTCAACATGTCTTCTAAGATTTGAATAGTTTGTTCTGATTGTCCATCTGTTTGAGGGTGGTAGGCAGTGCTCAAATGAAGTTCAGTATCCAAGGCTTTCTGAAGAATTTTCTAGAATCTTGAAGTAAAACGGGGATCACGATCAGAAACAATCGATATGGTTACTCCATGAAGTCTCACAACATCATTAATATATAGTCTTGATAGTCATTCAAGTGGTAAATCTTCCCTTATTGCAAGAAAATGTACTGACTTGGTAAGACGATCAACAATGACCCATATTTCATCGTTCCTTCTAGGAGTCTTTGGTAGTCCCATGACAAAGTCCATCATGATATTATCCCATTTCCACTCAGCTATGGGAAGAGGTTGAAATAATCCAACAGGATGTTGCCTTCCAGCTTTCACTTATTGAAAAACCATACATCTTGACACAAAATCGGCAATCTCCCTCTTCATGTTGTCCCACCAAAAATGTTCCTTCAAATCTCTATACATTTTGGTGCTCCCAGGGTGTATAGAGAAATTGTAACTATGAGCATCATCCAACAATTCCCTTTTTAGATCAGGTATATCGGGAACACAAAGCCTCTTCCCGAATTTCAAAATTCCTTCTTCATACACAAAGTCTCTCAATCTCCCATCATTCACAGCTTTAATCTTCTTTTGAAATTCTTCATCATCAGTCTGAGAACTCTTAATCCTTTCTAGTAAAGATGGTTTGGCAACCCTTTGAAAAAGCATTGATGTTTCACCTTCCCTGGTTATTCCCATGTCCATCTTCACTAGATCTATAAAAATTGGATCCCTTTCAATTCTCATATTGTTCAAAACTCCATGGTATTTTCTACTCAAAGCATCTGCCACCTTGTTTGCTTTCCCCGGGTGGTAGTGTATCTTACAATCATAATCCTTGAGTAATTAAAGCCATCTCCTTTGCCTCATGTTGAGTTCTTTTTGTGATAAAATATATTTCAAACTCTTGTGATCAGTATAAATCTCACATTTTTCACCATATAGGTAGTTCCTCCATATCTTCAAAGAAAATATCACATATGCTAACTTCAGATCATAAGTAGGATAGTTTTGTTCATGAATTTTCAACTGTCGTGATGCATAGGCAATAACCCTATCATTCTGCATAAGGACACAACCACGCCCTTTCTTCTATGCATCACTATAAATAACGAACCCATCATTCCCCGATGGTAGAGTCAATATAAGAGAATTAACTAACCGTCTCTTCAGTTATTTGAAACATTCTTCACACTCTTTTGTCCAAACAAATTTAACCCCTTTACGTGTGAGCTTTGTTAATGGGTTAGCCAATCAGGCAAAATTCAGGACGAAACGTCGATAATAACCTGCCAAACCAATAAAACTACATACCTCAGTTATACTCGTCGGTTCATGCCATTCTTGGATTTCCTTGGTCTTAGAAGGATCAACATAGATTCCATCTTTAGAGACAATATGGCCAAGAAAAGAAATCTCCTGAATCCAGAATTCACACTTTCTAAACTTCCCATATAATTCATGTCTTCTCAAAGTCTTCAGGATAATGCGCAAGTGATTTTCATGATCTTCGTAGATTTTTGAGTATACCAATATATCATCAATAAATACCACCACAAATTCATCGAGATATTACTTGAAAACTCTATTCATCAGATCCATGAATACAGAGGGTGCATTAGTCAATCCAAAAGGCATTACTGTAAACTCGTAATGCCCGTACCTAGTTTGAAATGCTGTCTTTGGAATGTCTTCCTTCTTCACACACAACTGATGGTATCCAGATCGAAGGTCAATCGTTGAAAAGTATTAAGCTCCATGTAGTTGGTAAAATAAATCATCAATGCGAGGTAGGGGATACTTGTTCTTTATTGTTATAGCATTGATCTCCATGTAGTCGATACATAACCTCATATATCCATCTTTATTTTTAACAAAAAGAACAGGGGATCCCCATGGAGAAACACTAGGGTGAATAATTCCCTTATTACTCAATTCCTCTAGTTTTTTCTTTAGTTCAACTAATTCTACAGTGGCCATTCTATAAGAGGTCTTCGATATAGGCCTTGATCAAGGAATTAAATCAATGGAAAGCTCAACTTCTCGTTCTGGAGGATGTCCAGGTAAATCTTCCGGAAACACATCTACATATTCTTTCACAATAGGTACATCCTCTATTTGAACATTCATTTCCTCACCCATAGTCATTTCATCCTCTTCCTCCCCAATAATTGAATTTAGTTGAGCTACTGGGGGTGGATCTTGATAAGAATTGGGTGGTGATGATTCTTCTCTAAAGATAAGGCGTTCCTTATCATCATCATCAAAAATTGTAACCTCCTTCTTCTTACAATAAATCTTCACATCATGGTCTGAAATCCAATCCATACCGAGGATTATATCAGACTCAATCATAGGTATGATGATGATATCAGCAGATAAAGAACATTTATGTGCTCTAATGGGGACTGATTCACAAAACTTTGTTGCAATGATACTTCCCTTAGGAGTTTGAACTGACAACTCCCTTGTTAAATTAAATTGTAAATATCTAATTTTCTTAGAAAACTGGGAAGATATGAAACAATGCGATGATCTAGAATCAAATAATGAAATTGCTAAACTTGAGGAAACCATTAAATTATCTTCCACCACATCTTTCGGAGCTTCTACCTCAGTAGTAGTGATAGCATAAGCTCGGCCTTGATCCCTTGGCCTTTTCTGAGGTAAGTTCCCCTAATGCTTAGTACATTCATTTTCATAATGGGTTAGCCAATCGGGAAAAATTCTGGACGAAACGTCGATAATAACCTGCCAAACCAATAAAAATATGTACCAAAGTTATAATCATCGGTTCATGCCATTCTTGGATTGCCTTGGTCTTAGAAGGATCAACACAGATTCCATCTTTAGAGAAAATATGGCCAAGAAAAGAAATCTTCTGAAGCCAGAATTCACACTTGCTAAACCTCCCATATAATTCATGTCTTCTCAGAGTCTTCAGGATAATGCGCAAGTGATTTTCCTGATCTTCGTAGCTTTTTGAGTATACCAAGATATAATCAATAAATACCACCACAAATTCATCTATATATTCCTTGAAAACTCTATTCATAAGATCCATGAATATAGAAGGGTTCATTAGTCAATCCAAAAGGCATTACTGTAAACTCGTAATGCCCGTACCTGTATTGAACTGCTGTCTTCAGAATGTCTTCCTTATTCACACATAACTGATGGTATCCAGATCAAAGTTATCTATTTGAAAAGTATTGAGCTCCATGAAGTTGGTCAAATAAATCATCAATGCGAGGTAGGGGATACTATTTCTTTATTGTTATAGCATTGATCTCCCTATAGTCGATACATAACCTCATATATCCATCTTTCTTTTTTTTTAAAGAACATGGGATCCCCATGGAGAAACACTAGGGCGAATAAATACCTTATTACTCAATTCCTCTAGTTGTTTCTTTAGTTCAACTAATTCTACAATGGCCATTCTATAAGGGGTCTTTTATATAGGCCTTGATCCAGGAATTAAATCAATGGAAAACTCAACTTCTCGTTCTGGAGGATGTCCAGGTAAATCTTCCGGAAACACATCTACATGTTCTTTCACAATAGGTACATCCTATATTTGAACATTACTTTCCTCACCCACAGTCATTTCATCCTCTTCCTCCCCAATAATTGAATTTAGTTGAGCTACTAGGGGTGGATCTAGATAAGAATTAAGTGGTGATGATTTTTCTCTAAAGATAAGGTGTTCCTTATCATCATCATCAAAAATTGTAACCTCCTTCTTCTTACAATAAATCTTAGCATCATGGTCTGAAATCCAATCCATACCGAGGATTATATCAAACTCAATCATAGGTATGATGATGAGATCAGCAGATAAAGAACATTTATGTGCTCTAATGGGGACTGATTCACAAAACTTTGTTGCAATGATACTTCCCTTAGGAGTTTTAACTAACAACTCCCTTGTTAAATCAAATTGGAAATATCTTTCTTAGAAAACTGGGAAGATATGAAAAAATGTGATGAAACAGAATCAAATAATGCATTTACTAAACTTGAAGAAACCATTAAATTACCTGCCACCACATCTTTCGGAGCTTCTACCTCAGCAGTAGTGATAGCATAAGCTTGGCCTTGATCCCTTGGCCTTTTTTGAGGTAAGTTCCCCTGACGCTTAGGGAATTCATTTTAATAATGTCCCATCTCCCTGCAATTGTAGCATTGGACATCGGTAGATTCCTTCTTCCCCTTGCAATCACGAGCTTGGTGGCCTTTTTCACCACACTTGTAACAGACTCTCGTTCCCTTCAAGCAAGTACCGGGGTGTTTCTTCCCACATTTACCACAGGATGGATATTCAACCTTTCCCTTCTTCCCCTTATTTCCATTCCTAGATTGATCAGCAGATCTCTTCTTCTCCTGCTTTTCTTTAAAGTCATATGAATTAGAGAATTCTTTCTCTGTCTTGATAGCACATGAGACAATGTCTTCGTGCGACGAGAAGGATTGTGAAACTAATTCTTGATAGAGAAATGGTTTTAACCCATCAAATAAACAATCAATCTTACTTCTTGGGTTACGTATATAATCTCCAGCATACCTTGCTAACCTTGTAAAGTTATCCTCATACATTGCGACATTCTCATCCTCCTTTTGTCTCAGACTCAGAAATTTTCATTCCATATCTGCTCGATGGTCACGAGGAAATTATTTTTCTAAAAAAAGATCTTTGAACTCCCTCCATTCCATATTTGATACTTCATCATCTTACTTCATGTTTTGAATCAATGAACACCATTGATCAGCATCTCCAGTGAGGCGGTAAACTGCCATGATAACTTTTTCCCTTTCACTACTCCCCAAAGCCTGAAATATTTTCTCTAGGGAATTTATCCATTGCTCATATACTAAGGGATTTGTACTCCCATTGAACGTTGGTGGTTGTTTCCTCATGAAGTGATCTAACATTGATCCTCCACACTGTGGATCAGGGTGCTCCATACGGGTAAGGTTATTATTCATAACCTGGTGAGTTGTCCCAGTATGGTGATTAGATGATCGGCACCAGTTGCATCACCAGCTCCACTATAATTATCTTGAGCAGGAGGGAAATCCCTACATGGAGTGCATGCATTGATACGGTTTCCATTTCTTCCACTAGGCGCCA
The DNA here is from genome assembly GCA_963277665.1 of Viscum album. Classification (NCBI taxonomy): domain Eukaryota; kingdom Viridiplantae; phylum Streptophyta; class Magnoliopsida; order Santalales; family Viscaceae; genus Viscum; species Viscum album. The sequence continues at coordinate 273,165,995 of OY728142.1, read as the reverse complement.
TTTCTAAACAATGGCATAAACTAGATCAGTTTATGAATCAAAATACATAATTTCATACTTATAAAACACTTAACATAAATTGAACTATTTATGGATATAATCTATAATCATAAAAATGTTTTCTTTGAGGAAGTATATACTCATAAACCCTTCATAATTATTTATAAAGAAAATTAGAGTTATCCTAAGAATATACCCCAGGAGTGTCGTAACCAAGACTGTAGCAAGGCCCATTGTCGTGCACCAGTTCCCATTCGAGTCTAGCTCAAAGCGGTGTTTTCGGGTTTTACCCCTAGGTACATCTGTGCTAGAGCCACCTCTACCTGCTCGTATCCAGACAGGGATGTATTGCTCGGAAAACTCACAAAATCTCTATAATACCAAAATTCTAGTAAGTTCTTCTATACTGATCCTCAAAGTCCATCTTAGGTCTATGTGCTCTAATCAGAGTTTATCTAAATCTAGCTTCCAAGGTTTGTACTAAACTTCCTCTGATACAAACTGTAACACCCTGACCCTAGTTACCCAGAGTCGGTGCGTTATTATATAACATTGGCATGATCACAAGAAATATCAAGTCTCTAAAGACCGATTCATTTAGTAGCCTTGGAATAACTAGATACATTCATGAAGTTTACATTACATCATAAAGTGAAAAACTACTACAAAAACATATTCTTTCCATAGTCCACACTATTATCCCCTTATAATATCCCTGCAGGTCATTCATAAATTACTTCTTCACAACCTGGGAAAAATAAAACATAGAAAAGAGGTGAGCTCAAATTCCCAGTAAGGATAACAATATAGCGGAAACTTTCCTAAATAAGAATAAACATTTAAGGCAATGTATAACTAAAACAAAAGCCTTTTAAACTTGAACTTCAACATAGTATGGAAAAAATAAAATGAAATAATGACATTTACTAATTCACATGGATATTCTACTAATCGAATAATCACATTCAATATCAATAACCACTTTCATAATGATGGAATGCATAATTCCAGACTATCATAACCACATAGACAAGGCCTCATGACAAGACTACAAATAAGATTTTGTCAAGGCCTTGTGCCAAGACACTAGTTTATCTCATGAGACCTACCGATGCATCGAGGAGCTATAGCGGGCTCCACCCATCACATATTAAGTCCAATGCATTCCTCATATGAACAGGTTTAAACATAATATAAACATTCGTATTAAAACTAGCATACGAAATGTCAATAATTTCTTCATAAACCATGAATGGTATAAAAATAGCACATCCATAGTCAAAAATATCACAAAACCATCAATAAAATATGGAAGTTTTGAATCATAATAAATCAACTTCAAATAAGCTTAAAATTCATCAAAGGATGTTGACATAGATGAAATTAAAACTCTTTTTAGAGGAATATCTCTTTCTATTTTGAAATCATTTAAGAGTCATATATTTATAAAATAAAACATTTTCTTTGAAAATATTATTATAAGCTTGTAAGGGAAGCTTCGACGATTTTATAACGGCGGAAAATAGCCGCACCCGCCGTATAAGTTAAAAAAACATTCTTACCTTAATTCTGTCAAAATGGTTAAAAAGCACCTTGTTTGGAAAAAAACGAAAGGATTCATTTATAAACCTCTTATAAAAAGTCAAAAAATGGTATAAATGACTTTAACCCATATTCTTGTAAATATTAAAAATGTTTTGAAATACATTTTTAAGAAACATGGATGTGGATGATAAAGAGATCCCAGTAGATTATTACGTATAAACAACCTCGGATAATGAAGAGATTGCGAAATAAACCCTTACCTTGTACTTTTCCTTGGTTGAGGGTAGGTTAACCTCTTGTATAATGGTGAAATAATTGTTATTAAATTATAAAAGAATCATATACATTATTATTTTATCATATATGGTATTTTAACATTGCTTTGTTAATAATATCTTAGTATTATCGTCGTTTCGGGTGTTAACTTACTCGTTTTCTTTTAAATGTTTTGTTACGTAAGACATGTTTGTAATGGATAGGTTTTATCTTATTCATATCCATAATTATATCAAGTCCTTAAACATTATTTTTAAATCATCAAATGATAATTATACTTGAATGGATACGATGGAGAATGAATCTCATCGCGTTCGTGGAGACGGTAGTCCATACGTACGCACGAGCGACAATATCATTCTTTTGATATCAAAATAATATTTAATTGGATGTTATATCTTATATACAGAATCATTATAATTTTATATTTATTATTTACATGAATTACACATCATTATTATACCCATCCAAATAATAATATATTGAATAACAATTACACCACGACGTGGAGACGGTAATCCGTACGTACGCACATATGGTGTCATGTCATTCAAAGGATGGCTAGAATACTGAATATGGATGTACCATATTTATAATAATATTATAGTATATAGGAGATATTGTATTCATTATTTTATAATCGTAATTACAAAGAAAGAAGAAGTTGAAGAAGAAATGAATTTGAAAAAGGGTGGTGAAAACATTACCTCTTCTTTGGGTTCTTCCTTTTGATTTGATCAAAAAGGCTCCTTAGGTTGGCTTTTTGACTAAAGTAAGGCCTCTAGGATGAAGTTAGGGGAGTTGAGAGAGTATTTGGTCAGGTTTTGGCCGAACAAAAAGGCTTTTATGGTGTGAATTATTGAGAAGAATAAGTGCCCTTTTATAAGAGGGGTGTGGGGCACCTTTGGAAAATCTAGAAATATTATTTTATAATAAATTCATATTCTGTTTCTAATGGATCCAAAGTGGATTATTTAAAGGTTAAGGTGGGGATAGTTCTAAAACCACTCAAACAATAGGATTTATACAGGTTTGGGTTACTATATTAACCTTATATTTAAGTATTAACTCTTAGTTAATTAGTTTCACTTTTACAATGTCTCTTTGTATTTTTATATTATATGGTTAATAAACTTACTATATACATACAAGATACCCCCAAGTGGTTCATTAATGATACACCTATCATGATATAAGTCTCTTGGCCGAACCTTAGATTTTTAGGAATTGAATATAAATTAATAATATAATATATTTTTTAAAAACTCTTTTATGTCAATTTTGACACTATTTGGAAAATTGATTTTTTTGAAACTTATAACAGAATTATTTCTTCAAAAAAAGTTCATTAAATAATTCATAACATGTTATATTAACCTATAAAAATAGTGAAATTCATAAAAAGTCTCAAATTATATTTATTTGGGTATTTATAATATCAATTAGTTTAATTTTTCACTATTATGGTAATTACTCCATCATCATTGTGTCATAAATAAATTAAATTATTTAATGTCTAAAAATTATAAATAAAATATCATTATGTAGGAAATCTTTTTATATTTCTAATGAATATTTATAATTGAATTTATCTTATGTGTAACCCTATATTAAAAAAAATTAGTAAATAAACCTTGATTTTAACTCTTTTAACTCTTCTTTGAATTAAATAATAATAAATGTCCTAATCTAATCCAAGTGGACCTAAATGATAATATTTTATTCCTAAGGTTGTGTTTGGTCGAGATACACCTGTCCAATAGAATTAGGACATGTGTTAGGGTAATATTAATATCATTTTTACCCTTAATTACCCTATTTACTTCTAACTGTGGTAAATAAAAGTAAAAAGTTACTATTCATCAAAAATTATTTTCATCTCATTGGACCACATTTTACTCCTTGATATTAACCGTGTCTCTCGGATTTTCAAAATTCCACTCACAGAAGCGGTAAAATTAAGTTTTATGAAAAATTCAGTTTTTTAACTACCAATTAGTGGTTTCACTATTCATCAAAAAATGATTTTTTTCAGAAAAATACCAAAAATTCACTCTAGGCTAATTTCGATATTACGAATCCAAAAATGAAGTCCATTTTGAAAAATAAAATTTATAAATTTCAAAAAAGTGGGTATTACTATTCATAACAGCTAGTTTGTTTGGTTGTGGTGTGTTAGAACTCAATGTTGCGCACAACACACGCTATTGCATTATTCAAAGAGAAGCGTACTGTAGAAGATTGGGGTGTTACAGACTTTCATAGATTAATGTCATGGATTCCCTTGGGTTACACTTGTGAATGTCATGGGATGAGCTCCCTGGATTTGTGTTGATTATATAATGTAGAATACCATAGGTGTGTACTTGGATTCTAGTCAACCCTAATACTCTGAATACCTTGGAATGTCGGTTACTTGGATTCAGTTTAGAGAATTACAAGTTTAGATTCCTTAGATTCTCTTGGATGTAATTGAGAGGAATGTTATGGATGACTTCCTTGGACTCTAGATTGACTTTTTAAGTGAATAATTCCCAGTGGATACCCCATGGATTCCCTTATGTTTTTATTTTTGTGGATGTATTGGTTACTCTCCTTGGGACTGACATGATTTATGAGATCCATCACCCTGATCAGATATGAACTGGAACTGGCTGAAGAGGGTAGGTCCAACCTCAGTGTCACCTCAGATACTGGGATCGGAGGATCTGTTTTATTATTTGTTTGTTTATTTGGTTATATGGGATTCTATTATTGTATCACTTATGTATGAATTTGATATATGGATTGTTTAATTTAGAGATATCATTGGTAATGGTCTATTGAGTTTTACTCACACCTTTCTCAACCCATCATGGTAGTTGGATACCTGAGCAAAAGGATATATATTTACAATTTATATTTTTAGGGAAAGGTTGTTTTTCCTATAATATGTTCTTTAAATCCTTTGTGTGTGATCATATTATAAATTTATATCCCAAACTACACTCTAATACAACGGTGTAGTAAATCAGCAGTATGGGGTCAAACCCATAGAGATGACTGGAAGACACGTAACCTATTGATATGAACCCTAAGGTAGGATTCATCATGATCTCTCTTAAATTTTGGTTTTTCTATAATTATGTATATTGGATTTAAAATAGATGATAAATAAGGTATCAAGGTCATTTTTTAGTCTTTAGGTAAAAGACAGTCCTAACTTTAGGTTGGGATAGACCTATAGCTTATGTTGTGAAGTGAGCAAGGGTCACCAATTGGTTATGGTCAAACTAATTGGATCTACCAACATTTCAGTTATCACTTGGATCAGGTATAGATAACAACCAAGATGAAGTACTCTTATCTTCAATGTAGAAATTTTCATAGGCTAATGGTCATATCGTTCTCAAATCCAATTAGGTCGGGTTCCTTCAATTACACCTCCCATGGTTTAGTCTGTGCAAGATAATATGATGAATAATTATTTTTAACCTAAATACTAGACATACGGTTACCAATTTTCAAATTATAGATTCATTAGGTTTAAAAACACCCCTACCCTCAACCCCTAACACTAAGAGGATTAGCTATGCATGATGGTGTTGATCAAAATCAAAGGAATACTAAACATGCTTAGGATAATCATAAAAAATTATAAATAAGTAATCCATGATTAAAAAAAGTAAGAACAAATCAAAAACTCGTTGTGAATGAATAACCAATGAAGAAAAAACACATTCATTGAAGTCAAATGAAAATCAGTATCAAAACAGGTATCAAAATAGAAATTAGAAATTAAATAGGTGAAGAATAGATTTAGAATGGTCAAAAATGAAAATTATTTTATAAATCAATTAAAATAATGAATTAGAACTAGTTTGGAAGAGAAATATAGGATAAAAATAAGAATAAACAAGAGAAAATATGTAAGTCCAGGGTATCTTGCACATGTATAAGGCACTCAAATATATATAGACTCCTAAAGTACATGGTGTGTAATGTATTAATTTCATGTAACGGATTTAAGTGACTTTTTTCTCAACTTTTACATGATGTGGAAATAGGATTCACATTGTGTACTTCATATCCACAATCTCCTTTAAGAATATTGAATATTGTTGAATCCTCAGGCTATATCTTTGACTGAATGAGATCTCAAACTTTTCACATCATTTAAATTATACACGTCGTGTATGTGATTCACATCTTGTACTTCCTTTACATCATGCAATTCTAGTGGGATTCTGATTTTGAGTATCACATGAAATTTAATGTGTTTACATGATGTGTACTAGATTTATGCCATGTAAATATTAATGGGTTGGACTTTGCTTCTCAAGTATTCTATGAATGACTGATAAATATCATGAAATCCTTTCACGACATATAAATCCTGTTTTTGTTTTCAATTTTCAGTAATTATTTGTTTAAGTTTTAAATTCCTATTTCCTAAAGAAAAAAACAAAACCCAGTGATTTATTGAATAAAAAATGATTAAACCTTCAATAAATGTATCGAAAATATGTATATAAATTTATCTTATCAAATTCCCACACACTTGAACAATTTATTTTTCTCAATCAAAAAGCTTCTCAATAGGGATTCTAAATGAAACAATTTTTAAATAATGAAACATGAATTAGAACCAGTCAAATAAAACATAGTGCAATTGAAAAATGTAAGTCCTATAGAATAAATCTTGTAGATAAAATTAGTCATGCCTCATAGTTCAGTTCCTTATTTTGATTCTTTCTTCCTTTAATTACAATTTAATAACTATTCCTCAAAAACTATACCCAGTTTTTCAATTTACATCACAATAAATTTTCTCTCATCGCTCAAGGTAAAATAAAACCGGAGATATGTTTATACCCTGAATTCATGTTCCTAATAATAGGATTGTATTGGTTTTATCATCTCCACTTCATAAAGAAAAATACAAAATCAATCATGAGGGATTTAGCAATAAGGTTCAAATGTATCTAAGGTTGAGGGAAGGTGGGTAGAAAATAAAAATCAAGATAAAAAAGAGGGTAATATCTATAGTATAATTCGTGATAATCATAAATAGTTCAATGAAGTAAATACTCTTGGAAAAATTATGTCCATGCTTCAAACAACTCAAAGTGGGTCAATGAATGTGTCAATTCAGTATCAAGAATGTACCCTAATCCTTTATTTTTCTTTTTATTATCTTTTTCTAAATTCATGTCTAGGATAGATCTCACATCCATCACCTAACCACATATAATTCATCATATAATTCAATATTTTGGTAATGGTGATTTTTTATCTTCATAATACAAAACTCAATTTTTTTCATATATATATTTTTTCAAAGGAATGGGGTAAATATATAAAATTACAAAATTAATCATGAACCACATCATAACAATCATGGGAAGTTTCACCATACATTTCCTCAGTATCAATATCCCATGTCATTCAGTACTGAAAATTCCCCCACACTTGTTCAAAAGAAAATTATGCATCGTACCAAGAGTAGCGTAGGAAGGGGTAATGGTCTTGAAATGGATCCATCCTAATAAGTTCATTCATGGATACAAAGAGATAAATAAGGAAATATTTATAGGTGGGTCTCCAGAAAAAGGGTTCAAAAAAGATTTCCTCATTAATTTTAAAGGTATATTTGTTCAATCATAACCTCAATAAAATCTCAATACAAGTTATTATAGGTTTACATTCCCTAAGTATCTCTCAATAAATATACTCAAAAAATATGAAAATGTAGGTCTAGAATTATCTTGGGATTGGGAGTATACAAAATAACTGGAAATTACTTACAGAATAGTATCTAGTAAAAATTCAGTCAAAAGTAATTGTGAGAATCAAGAATTGGAATTAAATTACTCAACTTAGTAATCATACTAAAAATCAAAACATGAATAAAAATGTATTTCTAAAATATGCAGCCTAAATTTTTATTTTATTTAAATGGGTGCAAAGAGTTTTCAAGTTTAAATCATGATTTTAATGAAAAAAAACATCTTAGACTAGTGAAAATAGGAAATAATCCAAGAGTATCGATAGAAAAGTTCAAGAAAGACTCCCTCGCACTTAAAATGAGACATTTTTTACACTAGTATGAAAGAAATCGTGGGATAGATATCAAAAATATAATAAAAAAATAAAACTGAAATAGTGAATGGAAAAATAGGGAATTGAGAGCTCCATGTAGTGAAAGTCATGCAATGGGGAAACTTTCTAGATATTGATTGAAAATTATGAAACCTTAAAAAATTATTAGAAACAAAAATTCCTATACTAGATAAATTATCAGTCCACAGAGGTTAACCAATATGTAAGAAGATAAATAGGAAGGTACACACAATTGACAGTTGAGTAAAAATGCTTAGATAAATGCAAGAAGTGGCTACACAGAAGTTTAGGATGACCAACAGATAGAAAATTATAGTAAAGGAAAAACATATGTCATAAGAACATGACTTAGATAAAGGAAACAAAAATTATGGGTTACCTCCTATAAAGACCTAACTATGACATCATAAACCAGATGGATAGACAGAAAAGATAAGTTTATATCTTCTATCAGCTCAGAGGTCTGCTGACTCCTATAGTAACTGGTAGAAGTGTCATAGAGCTCATGTGGGAACTTAGTGGGATTAACCACCTCATAAAGGCATTGACCATGAATCTCATGTGGTAGGAATATCTGGCATTCTTTTCATATAGGAATCTCCTGCTGAGGATGGATCTGGAACTAGAGATCCACAAGATATCTTTGGATGTTAGCCAAATGTTGATCAATCTCATGTGGGAGGTTGGATAGTGGTCTGATAGGTGATTCAATGACCATAGATAATGAAAAAGATCTTAACATGGCTAAAGTAATGTAGTAGTAAAAACAAAAATAATCCAGCAAGTAGTATAGATGAAACAAACTGTATCCCGTCTATATATATGAGTAATTATACATCTGTGAAAAGGGAATACATTTAGTACAAAAAATATACCCAAGACAGAGTATAGTAGGGGAGGGAAAAAGTAAGAGACTAAATAGTAGGGGAATGATCGTCAGTCTCTGCATCATAAATCCCCTCATGAATAGTAGGTTTTTGGATCAGCTCTGCCAAATCTATCTCATTGATGGGGGCATGGGCTGGATGATTGATCTCTATAACAGATTTTAAGGTGCTGGTAGTAGGCTCAGTTAAGGATAGATGGGGTTAGGTGTCAATATTTATATGTTTCTGGAAGCTAGATCGATGAGAGGCACCTCAGTAGAAGATGGAATAGTAGGTCTCTTTTCTTGTCAAGACTACTCCAATAAGAACTCTTGGCTCATATTGGGTTAATAAGCTCAAGAGTTTGTTCAAAGGGGGTGGGATATGGTGTGGGAATGGATATAGAAATTGGGGTCAACAGGTGGGTTTGGGTGGGAAGATGAAGGTAATAGTGGAGGGGGAGGGGTGGTGAAGTGATATAGTTCAGTGAACGGGACATGGATATGAAAATAAATATGCCCATGGTTCTCTGGGATGGACTATAGAAATCTCTAGATGTCATTAGGAAGTGGTGGGGTAGGTGAAGATATGGTTCAGGTAGCGGTGTGGTGGAAGAAGAAGGGGGAGTGGTAGTAGGGTCAAAGGATGTGGTGGTGGAGGTGGTGGAAGGGGTAGTAGTGGTGGATGCAGGTACATGGGTAGGTGAGGTCGGGTCGGCTTCATGCTGGTCAAGTTCTTCTTTATCACCCTCAACATATCCTAGAACCCTTTGGTAGATACTTCTTCTCTTTTTAATTAGACCCATATTATAGAGCATAAAGAGTCTGATACTCTTCATTTGGCTTAGGGAGGTGTGAGGTAGAGCAACATTGATGATCCTAAGTTGCATGTCCAGATGCGTAATGAAAGATCCCCCCATAAGCATACCTCAGGTCCTCCTCACCTGGGCTAGGTATAACACAGAGATCTTTATGGTTGTGTTGACAGCTAGGCCACCCATGGATGAGGTAAGAATGATCACCTCAATCTATATTACACTCCTGTGAGCATCACCTTAGGCTAGCCATGTGTGATCTAGGGCTTAGGGAATGATCTGAAGTGCAGCACCTCAGAGTAGGGTTATCTTCATTATGTGAGGATCGTAAATGATTTGTGGGTCTCCGGATATCCTTTCCCAAAGCCATGCAGCATCTATCTTGTTTTAATCAAGCTGTAAGGTTAGGAAAACTGGAAAGGTGGTGAATTTGGTGGAGTAAATTCCAATTCTAACAACAATATCACCAAGGGTGATATCCCATGACCTACCTCTAAGTCTGAAGGTGATGGAGTTGATGTACAGCTCAAAGGTGTCCAGGAACATGAAGAAGATCTCCCTGAAGGTCTCCTTGCACACCTGGGTAATGGGTGAGAGTTGCGGCTAGATAATGAGGTCAAGGGACTATTGATGAATCTAGATCCTCTCTATCACCAAGATATCTAGTGTATTTTTTGTCTTCATAGTCTCCACCTTGAGATGGAAAAACCTAATATAGTTCTCAGGTTCTAAGAAGTAAATTTAGGGATGCATGTGCAAGTGGGAATCACCCTATAACCCGCTATATGAAGCTTTAAAGTCTTTATAAGATGAATTAGAGGCGGATGCAGAAGTGTAAAAGGAGGTGGAAGTCTCTATAAGTAGTGGATGAGGAGAATTCAGCCACCCCTTGGGTGGTGTAGGTGCATTATTATGATTGGTCATGAGTTTGGAAGTTTAAGTGCATGTGTTTTCGGTGTGGTCCATTTTAGATGACTGGAAAATAAAGGGGAAGGAATGGTGAGGTAAACTAAGAGGAGAGGAGGATTAATGAAGACTTTTAGTTGGTGAAGAGGGGAAGTAGCAAGTAATGGTTCAGAAAGGGGTGCATGTTATAGAGAATAAAATAGTGGGAGATCTTGTGTCATGAACCTAGGGTTCACTACATTTTAAAAGTGCCCAAAACTTTTACATTGTTTAATTATTACACGATTTGTAAAGATCATGCTTTCATTAACTTCAAAAATTCGACATTTAAACATTTTGTATTGTTTACATGGCATGTATTTGAAATTTCATGCCTATTTTGAGCTAGTTCCTCTTAACAATATATATAAATTCTAAACCTTCCTAAAGAATAAACTAACAAATTGATCCTACCTTAGGTTGCCACCCAATCAGCACTTCATTTAACATTGAGAACTAGACTCTTTTTGGTTCAACTAGATTTGAAAGTAACAACATGCACTACTTGTAATTATTCTTAATAGATTTTTATTATATGTCCATTAACCTTGAAGGAAGGTTCTCTTCCTTTTTGAATTTCAATGGACCCATAAGGGAAAACTTTGATGAATTTGAAAGGACCTGACCATTAGGATTTTAGATTTCCAATGAATAACTTCAATTGGTTTATGAATACACTAAATTTATCTCCTAGTGTAAATATTTGATGCGAAAATCTTTGGTAATTCCATTTATTTGTCTTTTCTTTATAGATTCTTTCATTTTCATAGGTTTCCTTCCTGATTTCTTCCATCTCATATATCTGTATAATTCTTAATTCCCCATATTTTTTAGTATCCATGTTTAATTTTTTTATTTCTTAACAAGAGTAGGTATCTAATTACACTAGCAGATTGAATTTATTTCTGCAAATGAGTCATAACAAAGCAATGTTGATTTGTGTCTTGTATGTTGTGTGATATTCCCAAAGTGAATCATCTAGTTTGATACTCTAGTCCTTTATAATTATGTTAACTTTCTTATCTAGGATTTGTTTAATTTTTTTGTTTGAGAATTCAACTTGAACTATTCTTTGTGGTTGGTAGTGATTTCTAGTGTTATAATGAATTATATACCTTTCGAGTAATACCTTGATATAATTACTTGAAAAATTCATTCCTTGATCAATAATGAGTAATCAGGGGAATCTGAATCTTGAGAAGATATTTTTCTTTCAAAAATTCATGACCACTTTTGTCATATCATGTGCAGTCACCTCAACTTCTACCAATTTTTAAGCATAGTCAATTCCAACTAGGATATAAAACTTCCCAAGAGAATAAGGTAATGGTCCCATAAAATCAATCCTCCATACATCAAATATTTCATCTTCTAAGATGGGATTTTGGGGCATTTCATTTCTTTTTTTTTAGTGTCTATTCATTGGAACTGATCACATGTTTGAACAAAGTTTCTTACATAATGGTGGAGTGTGGGACAATATAATCCTCTTAATAGTATTTTTTCTATGGTATATTTAATTCCATGATTCCCTCTAGCTGGTTATGCATGGAACATGTCGAGTACGCTTTGTGTTTCATCTTCTCAGATGTAGCACTGTATTAATCCATCAGCACGACACTTAAAAATTAGAATCTCATCCTAGTAATTATATTAATATTTGACTAAAAATTTCTTCCTATGTTGATAAGATAGTTATGGGTATAATGATCTCATGGAAATATAATTTTCAATATCTAAAAACCACAAGAATGTCTTGGTATTTATTCTATATAGGGTTTTATCAGTAAATTCATCCTTGATGTCAAAATTATTATCATCCTGGATGTTGGGTAGTGGATGTCTAGATAGATGATCAGTGATGACATTACCAGTTCAATTTAAGTCTTTTATGACTATATCAAACTCTTTAAGTGGTAGGATCCACTGTATCAAACATAATTTGGAATCCTTTTTAGTCAATGGATATTTAAGTGTTGCATGATCAGTGTAGATAACTCATTTGGATAGTAAGAGGTATGAGAGAAACTTTTCAAACACATAGATTACTAACATAAGTTTCTTTTTTATAGTCATATAATTTACCTGGGCATCATTAATCATGTGATTGGCATAGTAAATGGGAAAAAAATATAGTTTGACTCGTTGTCCTAAGACAGTTCCTACAACAAAATCACTAGCATCGCACATCACCTTGAATTCATTATCCCAATCTGGTGAAATGATGATAGGAGTAGCCACTAGACTATTCTTTAGGGTATTTAATGATCATAAAAATAATTTAGTGAACTCAAAAATATTTTCTTTCAATAATAAGTGTGTCAAGGGGTGGGATACTTTTTCAAAATATTTTATGAAGCGGTGGTAGAATCCTACATTTCCCAAAAATATCCTTATACATTTTATTGTTATAGGATTAGGTAAGTCTTTTATTACATTAATTTTTACTAGATTCACTTCCATGACTTGATTTGAGATTTTATTCCCAATTACTATTCCTCCTTGGATCATGAAGTGAAATTTTTTCCAGTTTAATATCAGGCATTGTTCTTCACAGCGTTGTAAGCCTAGGTCCAAATTACTCAGGCACACCTCGAAGGATCTTCCATATAATAATAAATAATCCATAAATATCTCTAGAACTCCTCCACCATATCATGGAATATATGTGTCATGCACTATTGAAAATTCATTGGTGCATTACACATACCAAATGAAATTTGTCTATAGGTAAAGGTTCTGAAGGGACATGTGAACATAGTTTTGTAGTAGTAATATGGATCGACTACAATTTGATTGTATCCTAAATATAAATAAAATAAATAATATAATTTGTGTTATATTTGTATTTCTATATTTTCATCCATAAAAGGTAATGGGAAATGATTTTTTCAAGTTGTCTTGTTGAGGTTTTGATAATCAAAACAGACTCACCATCCAGTGATGGTTTGAGTTGAGATTATCTTGCCTTCATTGTTTTTTGCAATGATTAGGCTTCCCTTATTTGGGAAAACTTGTAGTAGACTCCCCCATTCACAGTCATAGATTGAAAAAATTATCCCAACATCAAAAAACAATCACACTTTTTTCTTAAACACCTCTTTCATTAGTGGGTTGAGTCGCCTATGGGGTATTCATTTGGGTTTAGAACCTTCTCCCAACAATATATTTTGGGTGAATATTATGGGGATGGTCCATTTAAAGTCATACACTCCCCATTAAATTGATTCATTTTTCCTTTTTGATACTTCAATGAACTTTTCCTCTTGTATTTAGGTCATCGTAGAGCTTATAATGACTAGAAGTACAACTGATGTCTTTAGGAATGAGTAATTGAGTGTGCTCAAAAGAGGTTTTAGTTCCAACATTGGTGGATTGATGACTAAGGGAGTGAATGGTGGGATAGTGTCCCTTCTAAATTGATGAATGTAATTTACATCCTCATGATCACTACCTTCATATTCATCAGGGGACAATCTCTCTCTTTCATACTTGATTTTCATAAAAACATATCTGTTGTCAATAATAAAGATGGCTTGATATTCCAATGTGACATATTTATGTTTGGATTCTTTCACTAAGTTGAACACTACTTATTTATCGCCTTCCTTGAACATAATTCTCCCTTGATTTACATCAATCAGTGCATTCCTAGTGGTGAGAAATATCCATCCTAGAATAATTGGAACATCTTCTTATTTCATGTCTAAGATGAGGATATTCATAGGGAAGATGAATTTACCAACATTGACTAATACATCATCGATAAGACCTCAAGGTTACTTTACTAACCAATTGTACAGTTGTAGTTCCACTCTTATTGGCTTTAGTTCTTCACGCCCTAGTTATTAAAATATGCTCATTAGCATGATATTGACACTTGTGCTAAGATTGCACAAGGCTCACCTGAATTTTCATGCCCCTATAGTGCATGGAATATAGAAAGTATCACGATCTCACATATTAGGTGGAAGATTCTTTTGGATGATAGCAGATCATTCCTCATTTAAATAAATTAATCCTAATCCCTCCTTGTCCCTTTTTTTGGAAAATAATTCTTTTAATAATTTAGCATAGGCAGGCATCTGAGCGATACCTTTAGTGAATGGGATGTTGATGTGTAATTACTTAAACATAAATATAAAATTATTATATTTACCTTCAATATTCCATTTCCTTTCTCTTTTTGGGAAGGTAAGAGAGGGTTTTTAAGTTAGTGGTTCCACATATACTTCTTCCTTTTCAAGTTTCTCTTTTATCAGATATTTTTTAGAATCTTATGATTCTAGAATTGTTTCTTGGCCAGATTTCTTTTTGTTAGTGGTTTCATCCTCAATGATGACTATTAGACATTTCTCATGTTTTTTATCCCTCTTTTCCACACCTAGGAAAGTATACTAAAATTATAGCACTTTCTCACTCCTAAGAACCACTATTTTTGTTATCTTCTCTTGGGTGTGTCTTAGTGTTACTATGAAACATACCTAGTGATATATATAGTATGGTCTTTGAGATTTTACACTTTTTTTGTTCAAGGTATCAGAGTAAATACCTTTGGATTTTAATTTTAGTCTTTTGGTTATTCATCCTATGATATTATTTTTGATAAAATGTAGAGAGTAAGTTTTTATGATTAAATAGTAAAGGTGGGGATTATTGTGGTGGTCGTTGTGGAGATGGATGGAATTACTTTTGAGCTCTAGGGGAAAGGGTTGGTGAGGTATCTATTATTGGGGTCAAGGAGTTGGATTTTTAAGTGGGAACCTAGGTGGTCCCTGATTCTTGGGTGGTTCTTAACCACTTATCTATTGATAGTATCCATGGTTGGGTTACTGTTGTGGTTGTTGAGCCAATCTCTTCTGGTAGTATAGTTATTGTTTTTATTACTGAGGTTGTAGGAATTGTTGACCTTATATATTTTAATTGACATAATTACAATATTGGCTTTGAGTTTCTTCTACTCATGCTCTATAATCTTAGTATGGGTGAGGGCCTCCACACATCTCATAAGATTGGATCTCCATAACAGAATCTAGAGGGGGTGTTGGTGCATAATATAGATAAAATGGATCTAGATTTTTTGTAAGAGCCTTCACTTGGCCTGTGAGGAGGGTATTATCTTTTAATTGATGTATTCCATGTCAAGGTGGTCTTCAATCTCTCTTCTATAGACTGTCATAATGGGAGACCTCATCTAGAAGTGCTTCTCTAACTTCTATCATTTTAAGAATTATTCTACCATCAACAACGACATTTACTACTGTCCAGGAAGTAGGTTGGATCCCTTGATCAAAATACTATTGGTGTAGACACACATCAAGACCATGATGTGGGAATTTATGAGTCAGTTCCATGAATCAGTCCCATGCCTCCCAATTTGATTCTCCATCTACCTAGGTTAATTTTTTAATATCATTCCTAATCTTCCAGGTTCATCTTTGTGGGAAGTATTTATCCAGTGATTTCATGGCTGGATCATCCCAAGTTGTGATTGACTTGAGAGCTTGGATTTTGATCCAATTATTGGCTAAGTTTCATAAGTAGAAAGGACATACTCAAAATCTAATGGAATTATAGGATATTCCCTAGTTGTGAAAGGTATTTCAAGCCACAATAAAATTAAAAATATTCTCATGGGGGTATTCACTTTGAAGTCAATTTAATTTCCCCATGTTTTGGATTATGTGAAATATTCTAGGTTTTATTTTGAAATAATGCGCTTGAATAGGTGGTTGCACAATTTTGGGTGTAGCACCACTAATGGATGGTAAGTCTTAATCAATTATGGTGTTCTACTATAGTGTGGGTTTCTCCCCCAAATTTTCAGGTGGTGCATATTGGAGGTTCTTGGGTTGTGGCAGTGCAAGATCTTTACGTTCATCCATGATGGAATGTCAACATGCAGCTAAAGAACAATAAATCTTGGGATTGAAAGGAAGAATTTCTTGAGATTCAAGGATTATTAAATGAGTAATAGGTACCTGATTCATGCATTATATAATAATAATAGGTTGTAGGTTCTAGTCCATGGGAAAATTGTAAAAGAAAAGGGGAAGGAAAGTAAGAAAGGGGAGGAGTGAGGTAATCTGAGGTTTGTCTAAACATTACTATTATTAAGAAATGTTTTCCCTCATAATGGAATAAAAAAAATTGTTCCTGGAAGACTTATTTAAATCCTTTTGGCGTGATCAAATTAGAAATTTATATCTCAAACTACACTCAACTAAAAATGCATCGTAAAGTAATGGTGTAGGGTCTAACCCAGAAAGATGACTGGCAGGCACACAACCTATTGATATAAACCCTAAGGTAGTATTCCTTGAGATCACTATTCAATTTTTTTTCTATAATTATGTATCTTTGATTTAAAATAGATGATTAAGATTGTATCATGGTCTATTTCATGGCTTTAGGAAAAAGATAATCTTAACTCTAGCTTAGGATAGACCTATGCCTTAGGCTGTGAAGCACTGAAAGGGTCACCAATTGGTTATGGTAAAACTAATTGGATATAAATATGTTATATTTATCCCTTGTCATCATTATAGATAATATCTTAGATTAATTACACTTATATTTAATGTAAAAAGTGTCACGGGATAATGGTCATAGCCTGCTCAACTCCAATTAGGTCAGGTTTCTTTAATTACACCTTTAATGGTCAAGTCTATACAATAGAATGTTATGAAAAGTTTTTTTTAACCTAATTACTATACATAGGTTTACCAAGGTTTAAATTATAGATTCATCAGGTTCAAAAACACCCCTACTCTCTACCCATAATGCTAAGAAGATTATCCATGAATGACAGTCTTAATCGAAATCGAAATAATAATAAACATGCTTAGAATAATTATAAAACAATCTATAAATAATAAATACATAATTAAAATAATTAATAATTAATCAAAAACTTAAAATGAAATAAGAACCAATAAAGAAATAGAACAAGCATTGAAGTCGAATGGAAATCGACATCAAAATAGGCATCAAAATGGAAAGAGGAAATAAAAAAGGTAAGGAAAATATATAGTATGGTAAAAAATTCAAAGGATTTGATAAAGAAATGAAAGGGATGAATTGCAATTAGTTTTTAAGAAAAAAAGAGGATAAAGAGAAGAATAAATGACATAAAATGCTTAAGTTCGGGGTATCTTGTGCGCGGTGGAGATGCTCAAGTATATATAGGCTAAAAAGGTACATGATGAGTAAATTATTCACGTCATTTAATGGATTTAAGTGGATTTTTTCTTGACTTTTACAGGACATAAAAGTATGATTTACATTGTGTACTTCAGATACACGATATTCTATGAGAATATTGAATCTTGAGGGATCCTTAGGTTGTATCTTTTACTTAATGAGATCTCAAACTCTTCACATCGTGTAAATTATACAAACCGTGTATGTGTTTCACATATTGTACTTCCTTCATGTCATGAAATTCTAGCAGGATTCTGATTTTGAATATCTCACCATGTGTAATGTGTTTACACAATGTGTATTGGATTAACACCATGTAAATATTCATGGGTTGGCCTTTGGTCCTCATGGATGATGTGACTGAGGAATACACATCGTGAAAGCCTTTAATAATGTATAAATCAAATTTTTCCAATTTTAAACAATTCTTCATTTGTGTCTTAAATTCCTATTTCCTACAAAAAAAACCAAAACTCAATAAAATATAGAATAAAATATGATTAAACCTTCAATAAATATATCCAAAATATGTATATGAATTGAGACTATTAAAGGGTCTGATTCTTGATGTTTTTCTTAGAATGTTATGGTGCAGAATGGATGATGGGGCTGGGAAGGACTTAGAAATAGTTTGGGATAAATTCTTAGTTTCTATTTATTTTTTATCATTTTTGTTCCTCCTTGTATTTGATCCACCATGGGGGGTCTTGGTATTGTGTAGAATACCCATTATTATTATAGAATGTGATGTTGTGCATATTTATTGGTGCTTTTCTATCTTATCTGTCCTAATTTATTTGATTGATATTATTTTTTTATTTTGACTTTGACTAGAGGGTATATTATTTCCATGATATTCTTATAGACCCTAAATGCTATTCGGCAGCCTCTGGCATATGAGGAAGCATGTTTGAGGCCATATAGCACCACTGTCTTAGCTAATTCTCATAGTGATTTGGTGTAGGTCATTAAAAAATAGTATTATAGGTATTTTTCTTTTATCTTACTACTTGGGTATGGTAGACAGAAGAATAGAAGTGTGTTGGAACTTGGTCAAGAGCTCATTCCTAGGAGTGATAAAACCATGCATAAGGGAAACCAAAGTTTCTAGGTACGGGACTTACTATTTTGGGAATTCATTTGTTACAATTGTATTTTATTTTAACCTTGGTTGGGACACATATTTTATGATTTTATGATTTTATGATTCATGGGATTTTCGCTCATGGTGTGGTATAGAAATATGATATGTGTGAGTTTATGCATCATGCTAGGCACATAGGATTTGGATATCATCTATATGCTTCATGTGATTGATAATTTTGTTTCTTGATATTTATTATAGCCTATGATTTTACTTATCTAGTTTATATATGCTTATGGTTTATAGTAGTCATTTACTGGTAAAAATGGGGTGGGTTATTTAAAGTGTATGTAGTATTTTATATGGTGTATTCCATATTAATTTATGGTTTCATCTTACTTGACCAATTCTTGGTATTATTTATTTATATATGCGTGTGTGTGTGTGTGTCTATGTGTGTGAATATATAAAAGGATTTATGATGGTATTGATTAAATAAGGTACTAGTAAGTAACCTATAATGAATTTTCCTTTATAGCTTGTGAATGGAACCCAATTTAATCCAGCCTTAAGAATTGGTGGAAAATACTAATAAACCCCAGAAATACTAAATGTAAATTCTAGAATTTAATGAATTTTAATCCTATTCAAAATTTGAACCTTATGGATTAAATATTAAGTCAAATACTTTGTAAATGTGAATTATGTGGAAAATTATGGCTTGGTTAAAGAAAATTCTAGTAATCAACTTATCAATAATTTTTCCTCATAACTTGTGGATTTCATTCTATCTAAACCTAGGATTTGAACTTTGGGAAAATAAAAAATATTAACAATGTAGATTTTCAAAGTTATGAACATTAAATGGATAAGGTAACTTATAGGCCTTAGTTAAATAAAATTATAGTATAATGTGATATGTGTTGATATAGACCCTATCTGGGTGGTGAGACCTTGTGAAATGGGAAAAATGGGGTGTTTCCCATGGGCCCAGAACTATATATGTTTTGGCCCTTATGTTAGGGACTAGGTGGTAGGGATTAGTGACCCTTAAGAGCGGATAAGGTTTAGTGAGCCGGTGTCATGTGACCTTGTGGTGGGAATGTGCTATCCTATAGACCATGGCTTGAGTAAGGCCTTAACTGTTGTACTTGATGGGAGGACCTAGTGAATTTTTATATGTGACTTGGGGATTTTACTAAGTCCTTTTCTATTGATAGCTACTGGTAAACTGTGATAGGTTTATCCCATTCTTTTTAATTCCATTAGATAATTAATTCTTGGATATATGCTTTGGTTTATACGATTGATGCATGTTTGGCACCATGTAGTTTTTATATATTTATGGTTAAGCACATGTATTTTTAGTGCCTTATGTTAGTCTAGGTTTGAAGGGAATTATTGTTTAGATGCATGAACCTATCATGTGGTTGTTATTTTGGTACATTATTATGGAATATTTAAATGCCTTGGAATTATTGAAATGGCACTTGGGATGATGGGTGGTATTTTTCTTAGCCTGGATACCTGTAAGGTGTCATGCCTATTGAAATAAAGTATCTATAAAGACTCTAGGTAGTAGAGGTTCCATGCTAGAAGCATGGTCTATTTCCTAATTAGGTGGTTGGTCTTAGGATTATTGACACTCGACTCATGGGATAGAGAGTAAATCTTTTTGAAATGGTCACAATGAAGTGTACAACCCTTGGATCTCATTGAGGCCAGATGGTATGAGAGTGATCGCCCATTATATAGATGTAATCAAATTGGAATACTTGGGGATTGAATCAGTGCATGTGTGGTGTGATCAAGTGTACAATATAGGTGAGGTGATGCCTTGAGTGGATTTTAAACATGAAATATCATGGTTTATTTATGCTTGGTATCAAGGTTAAGGAGATAGGGCATGATAGATCGAGTATCTATCCCTATCGAGTTTGATATATGCATCTAGTGTCTTTGTTCAATTAGGGATAGATTCTTGAATTTTCAGAATGGAACCAATTGGTGGATGGGCATCTGTTAGACCATGACATAGGTGAAGTGTCTAATTTTGAATAGGGGTATCTAGGTTACTCCTAATTAAGAAAGTTTGAAATGTTTGTGTCCACATTCATTGATTTGGGTTTATAGGCCTAGTTTGGGTGTGATGCGACTCATGGGGTGTGATTTGGGTTACTTGATCAGGTGGAATGAGAGTGTGTGCCCATTTTGATTTGAGGTATTAGGGTAGTACAAGCTGGTAAGTGTTCTCCCTACTAAATTTTGTGGATTGATGAGTGGTCATGTGTGAGACAAGGGTTTATGACCTTGATGAGGTGTTGTGGATATAGTTTCCATGGAGATTGGTTTGAAAGGGAAAAACCCTTGATTAAGAGGGGAGGTATTGGTTTCAGTCTAGTATTGGAAGGATATTGGACATGGCTTAGGAGGAGCGACACATGTGTACTTATGAAAGGACCTATTGGGATTAGTGTCTGAGGATAAGTGTTAGGGAATTTATAAAGTGGGGATCATGCCATGAGAAGATGGAGGTAATGAACCTCACTTAGGACTAAATTTATTAATTATTAAGGATGGGATTTCGTGATCCATAAGTGGATAGTGTTCGGAAATTTAAATGGAATTTGGTTATGAGTGGGTTTGGCCAGATATTACCACTATGTTCGGTGAAGAATCAAATTTGGGTTGAGATATCAGGGTTTTTTTCTAGTGGAATGATAAAAATTACACTCATATGATGGAGATCATTTTATAAGTCATGGGAATGTTACCCTTATGTTAGAAGGGTTGTCACTTTGGTAGGGAGTCCCCATCAGAGGCAGTCTGGCTTATCTTTCTCAGCCTTCCTCTTTCCTTATAGAATCCAATGATTTTGAAATATGTGGGGGACTCTATGGGCTCATTCCTATGTGCTGACAATAGCACAAATCGTATTCTAGCTATATCCAATCCACGCATTTGTGTGGAGATGGACCTCTCAGTGAGCCAGACCTTTCATGTTCTGTTGTGGGAAAGCGATGGATTTAGGTGATGGAAAGTGATCTTTTATAAATCTCCCCTGAGTTTCTATGTTTTTTGTGGACTTCCTAGCCATTTGGCATCAGTTTTCAGGTGGAAGAGGTTGGAGGGGAGCTCTTCGGGCATCAAATCTTAGGGTGGTCAGGTTGTGGATTTGTCGGGTTCGACGTCAGTGAAGATGGATGATGTTTCCATTGGGAAGGGGATTTAAAATTCAAATTATTCAGGTGTTCCCCACTCATCCGAGGCGATTTTGGTTTCACTGGGCCATGTTGTTGTGAGTTTCCCCTTGTTGGTATCATACTTGGAACAAATGAACCTGATCTATTTGTCCTCTACTCCCTGAATAGACACATGTGTTTCTAATGACATCATATCTTCCATGGAGGACTTAGCGCTGCCCTATGATGATTGTGGCATCCTTGCCTGCCATATCCCATGGCTTCCCAAAGATTTTTCTCCCCCTTCTCCAGCGCTTTGTTTCTCAGCCCAGCTCTCCTCAGATTTCCTTCAAAGGTCCTTGGCTAGTACTCTCTCATCTGCTGTCATTGGGATGCCGCAGGTGGAGCCGATTCCTAAGGGATTTTATAATGAGATTAAGGTGGCCGGAGGATCTCCACAGTGCCTTCTTTTGGTGTCTCTACTTCAAGGTGAAATGATGACGAGCCCCCCCCCCAGCCTAAAATTTGTCTCTTTTGGAGGATACATAAGGGTCATTCAAAAGGAATATTATTTCTCAAAAGAGGTGTGCTTCTCTAGATGGGACCTATGGGACAGTCACCTGTTCCATGTTGAAGGAGA
The DNA here is from genome assembly GCA_963277665.1 of Viscum album. Lineage (NCBI taxonomy): Eukaryota > Viridiplantae > Streptophyta > Magnoliopsida > Santalales > Viscaceae > Viscum > Viscum album. The sequence continues at coordinate 273,143,338 of OY728142.1, read as the reverse complement.
TAGGTTTGTATCCTTTACTACCACTCTCTAATTATTCTTTCTAAAAGGCCCAAAATTTCTTGACTTGATGTTCTCTTTGGTGATTTGTAATTCCCAAGGCATGGGGGTGTAAGAGAAGCGTTCCTTTGTGGCCTCTAAAGTCAGGAAGCATCGGTTCTCTCGTGGAAATTATTGATCCCAAGTAGAATCCATGCAAGATTTCTTCCCTATCTAGGAAAATGGGTTTTTCATTGTCTTTGCATGGGTTCCCTATCAACACTCATATTTGGATTTGTTGGAAGAAGAATGTTTAGATAGATGTATTGTTTATTATTTTTGAAGTGTTTTAATACCAATATATCCTACAATGGGATGGAGGTTCTGTTATCCTTTTTTTATTCTAGCACAGATCCGTAGGTTAGGGTGGAGTTATGGATGCATCTAGAGTCATTTCAGTGTGGCACACTCTCGTGGTTTTTTGGTGGTGACTTTAACTAGGTTATGGATTTATTAGAGAAAATAGGTGGCACTATCATTTTTAAAAATAGAATACAGGATTTACAGTGGTTTTCATCCATGGAGGGGCTACTGGACTTGGGGTCAGTGGCTCTAAATACACTTGGTGTAGAAACCGCAGGGGCTCTAACTGTATCTAGAGCCGATTGGATAGATTCTTTACAAATATTTGGGGTTTGGATTATTTTTCTCGGCTGTCATTTACTCACATTCCTTAATCTCTTTAGTACTAAATTTCATTGAGTGTGGAACTCAAATAGGATATTGCAGGATACCGAACCTTCAATTATTCTAACCTTTGGCATCAGGATGAGGACTTCATGCAGATTATGGGAAATTCATGGAACCTCGGGTGGCTGAAAGGTCCTAGTGTGGTCTACATAAGCGTCTCAAAAACCGTGAGGATATACAATGATGGTTGGATAATGGGCCTAATGATCGTACTCTGATGGATAGTATTCAAGAAGATATTGACAGATTGTAGGAGGGTCACTAACATGATTGGGATTATAATGACTTCACTATTCTTTGTGATAAGCGGGTTGTCCTCGCTAAAAAATTATTGGATATTGGAAGGGTTTATAAGCAGATGTATTATGTGAGATGGTTAAGGGAGGGTGATCATAATAGTGCCTTATTTTATTCATGTTTTAAGGAGAAGAGAAATATGAGGATCAACCTAAGCCTTGGCAAAGGAACTTTCACATCATACATGGAGACGGTGGTTCATATGGCACTAGAGCACTTTAAAGGCCATTTGGCTAGGGTGATACCCTCCATATCCAATTAATATTGAGATGTTGTGGTTGATGATGACTTTTAGGGATGTATGCCTCATTTTTTTGGGGTTTCAAATAATTTATTCCTGACAGATTTACCTAGTGAGGAGGAGTTTAAGGATACGGATCTTTCCATGCTGCATGACAACACCCCTAGGCCGGATTGTTTTCCAGCTGCTTTCTATGTAGCATATTTGGGTATGGTCGGTCCCCAAGTTATTGAGGTAGTTCGGTAGTTCTTTTTTGTTGGTGCTCTGAATATGAGTTTGTGTTTCTCAAGTGTGGTTCTTATTCCAATGATGAAGGATCCCACTAGCCTCAGTCGCTACTGGATGATTTTCCTTTATAATGTTTCCTATAAAATCTTGGCTACTCCTATTGTGAGGAGGTTGAGAAGGGTCATTCCAAGTATTTTATCAAGAGATAAATATGGGTTTATTAAAGTATAGAGCATTAAAGGGGTGGTGGGTATTGCTAGTAAACTTATTATTGACATCAACAAAAGATAAGTGGGATCAAATGTTATATTCCAAATGGATATGGATAAGGTGTATGACAAGATTGAGTGGGGTTTCATTATTCACGTGATGTGGAATATTGGATTTTAGAAGTAGTTTTGTGATCTGTGCTTTAGGATATATTCTTCCTTGTGGATCTATTTATCTCTTATGGGAAGGTTCTTTGGTTTCTTTAAATCAGTTCATGGTGTTCATCAGGGAGACCCTTTATCGCCAAGCATTTTCATCTTGGCTCAGCATGCCTTGTCTCAAAAATTTCATAGAGGTTTGTAGGATGATAGGTTAGCACCATACCTTAGATGGGGAGGAATGGAAGGTATCTCCCAATTAATTTTTTCTGATGATTTTATGATTTTTACAAATGGAAGGTGGAGGTCCTTATGAAACCTCATAAAGATCATGTTTTCCTATGGATTCTTAAGTGTTCAGGAAGTTATCTCAAGGAAGATCCATGTTTTTATCTCCAACATGTGTCCCTCAAGGTGGTGTAGGGTATTTAGGGAATCCTGGGTTGTCAAGAGAGACAGTTTTTATTGGTTTATCTTAGCATTCCAATTTTCTATGTCCATATCAAGAAGCAATTCTTTGATGATATTATCAACTGCCTACTAGGTAGGATTTTTAATTGGAAAAGCAAGTTTCTATCATTTGGGGGGAAGGATAATTTGATAAACAGCATGATTACCTCTATTTTTATGCACGTATTTTCAGTAATCAAGCCTCCTAAAGGGGTTTTTAGGAGGATGGAGAAAATTCTAACTAAGTTACTATATGATTCTAATCAAGTAAGGAAAACTCACTAGGTCTTATGGTCTCACATGGAAAGGCCCATGGAGGAAGGGGGAGAGGGGCCACGTGATCTGTATGAATCCATGTATGGAATGCAAGATCGGATGGCTTGGGACATTATTCTTGGGTATTTTCTATGGGTGTCCTTATTCATGGAACGGTATGGTGATCAATGGGATGAAACTAGGCCTTGTAGCACACTGCCCTCTCATCTTGCATAGTGAATTTTCTCACATCTTGAAGTTCTTAGTGGCTCAGTTCAGTGGATTATCAGAAAAGGTGAGGTTAGCTTCTGGAAGGTTAAGTGGGAAGGTGAGAGGCTGGCATTTTCGGGCTACCCATCTCCTAATATTTAGTTTTTTGAGGCAAGTAGGCATCATGCTCTCATTCAGTTGGTTCTCAACCCTGATCAGTTGAAGGTGTTTGAGGATATTATTTTGATCAACGAACTGGATCAGTGATTCTTCATGGGTTCAAGTTCGAGTAGGTCTGTCACTCGGGATTATAAGAGGGTGATGCATGCCAAGCATGCCTATAATGAGTGGTCATTTATGGTGTAGTGAAATGACATCCCTATAAAGATGAACTTTCTTATGTGGTGTATCGAAATCAAGGCACTTCTAATGGATGATAATATTCAAAGTAAGGGTATTCCCTTGGATTCTCATTGTTTATGTTGTGAGAACCTAGGGGTGGATTTGACATTGTGTCTTTTTTTCAGAGTAACTGTGCGGATTTTCTCTAGTCCTTCTTCTCTCTCCATCCCTGCATCACTAGTGATAAGTTTGACTTGAATGGTGTCTTGGCTTCTTGGTTTCACAGTTTGGAGAATAGGGGCATGAAATGCAAAATGAGGTCTGTTATTCTCTCATCCATCTATTTGGATATTTGGGATGTATACAATTAGGTTTGGCTAGGCTCCCGTCACTCGTTTTTGTTTCTTTAGATGATGTTAGGTGATCTTATCATTGAGTTGGGTCCACTATTGAATGGGGGATAGTTCTCAGTCAAGGTTTTTAATCTTATCAATAGGCCTCACATGTAGGGTAGGGGAGTTGGACGTTGGATCATGTGGAAACCTCTTCTTAGTGGTTTGAAACTGAATGTAGATGGTTCCCTAATAGATAGGATCATGAGAGGTGGGGGTTATTCAGGATTCATGGGGATCGTTCTTTTTGGGGTTCAATGCTTTTTATGGACCGGGAAGTTACTTGGGGGTAGAGATGCGATCTATTCTTTCCGGGATGCTGATTTGTAAGAGGTGGGGGTTTTAGGTTACCCAAGTTGAATCTAATTTGGAAATTTTGGTAAGTTTGATTCGGGGGAAATATGAAGTTCTATGGGATTTATTCTACCTAATTCTCATATGCATTGTGGAGACAAATCACAGGCATATTGTTCATCATAGTTGGAGGGAGGCTAATTTCATGGTGGAATCACTTTCCTGTATGGGAATACCAAAGGAGTCACTTGTTATTTATGATAGTCAGGTTCCCTACCTTTGGCGTGTAAGGTTTTTATCCAAGTTTATTCCATTGGTTTTCATCATTATCTACCCCTTGAGGGGGATTCGTGTTTCTACAGCTATGGTTTCTGCAAAAGGTATATTTTAACAATAAAAAATTATTTCTAGTTATATGGTCATGATGGCACTAGATTCTAGTGATCATGTGCTTTTGATGTAACCTAGATTCCTAAGGGAATGTCATATACTCTCCTTGTGGTTCTATATAGAGTCTGAGTAGTTTTTTTAGGCTTGGTATGGGTTGTTGATCTGATGTTGCTTCAATATAATGGAACACTGGTTCTCAAGTGAGAGAATAGGGAAGAGTATGAGTAGTTGGTTTTTTGATCATGGAATCACACCAGGGGTTAGGTTACACCTTGATGTGTCGGTATGATCATGGAATACCTTTGGTGGTCAAGGAATCATGCTTTGGTAATTTAAAGGTGTATTGGTGGTGTAAGTTGAGCATCCTTGAAATAGGTTAGTCAGCAGAGTTCTAACTATTGTCCTTATACATAATTGGATTTCGTGATTCAATAATGCATTGAGCGTATTGTATTGGATGTGATGGGGAATTTCTGGAGTTAATCATGGATTTTTGAGTAAATTTTGTCATGTTTGGGTTGTGATGGGATAGAATAGGCACGTTAATTGTGGTTTTGTAGTGGGGAAATGAAAGTTAGCACCATTATTTACTGGGCCTCTCACATATGTTAAGGTACAATGTGTTGAGAACCATAATGAGTAGGTCGTTGGGCCCTTGAGAACATATTTTTGTAAGAAATTATTCTTGTGGGAAGCTCTATAATTTGGATATTGACATTGTGAGTTAGGTTCTATGGTGGGGAGAATCATAGGTTGGGTGATAGTTAGAGTGATAACACCTTTGCATTATTTAATTTGGTGTTTTATAACTAATTTTTTGTACATAGGATTACATTTATATTCAAATATTTGAATATTCATAGAAAATTTATTATATATTGTTCATTATTCTACATGAATTTAATGTAATAATGTCTTAGAGTATCTTTAATATTGATAAGGTCATATTAGTTCACTACAATGATGAGAACCTTGAAATTCCATGATGATATTCCTAAAATATAGTTATATAGTTGTATAATATTCTATGATGGGGAACATAGTATGTTGAATATCAGGTGTGAGTACTCATAAGAAAACAAGACTTCTTCTCATGAAGTTTTCACTTGGTAATCTCTAATATGGGGGAATATGAGAACAGGTCCACCATTAGGAATACAACATGTTTATGTGTCATCAAATTTTTTTATTTGTGAGTGTGTGTGATAGTACTTAGACTTTAACATTATTATTAATGCATTTTATGACTCTTATACTTAAATGTATTGTTGTAAACTATGATGATAACAATTAATGGTGAAGTTTGGTATGTTGGGTGACTCATGAATGAAATGTAATTAATGGATAAGTCAAGTAAGTATTTATCCCTTCTATATTTATGGAATTTAATATATCATCCATTTTATTTAAGTGGAACTATCACATTAAATTTCATATCCATGGTGTAACATCATGTTTATTTCAAATAGTTAAAGAAATACATGTCAAGAATATAGGTTGATGACATAGATGTGCAACCTGTTTGGTGATATATTGTTACAAAGGGATTATATTACATATTTATCATTCATATGTGGTTTTCAACATTTTGACATTAAGTTATTTTTATTGAGTACCTTGACCCATTTCTAGATAGTAATCTTAGACTTTAGGTGGGCCCACCTAATACCAATGAGAAAGAATCATATAGGGTCAAAAACTAAGTGTTTCTATTGATATCAATTAAATTATATTTTAATTTAATTATTGTAATAATTATTATTCTCAAGACCAGGTAATAATTTTCTTCAAGATTGATTGATCACAAATATTCACAAGGTAATAAATAATTATTTGTTCATTGATGAATAATTTATTTAATTACGTGGATATTTAATAAATATTTATTCTTCATATTGTGAATAAAATATTTATTTTATTTATTGAATATTTAATAAATATTTATTCATTGGATTGTGAATAGAATATTTATTTAAGTATTCAATAAATTCTGAGAAATATGGATGGACCAATATCATATTTGTTGATAAATATTAATTTATAAACCAATAAAATAATATTTATCATTTCACTAATAATCACAATACATAAAACAATATTATTAATAATATTATTATGGAATGGGGTTAGGAATTTTTTATTGTATTATTTAAGGGTTTGTATGAAAGTAAATAATATTTTAACATAAAACTTAACTCTATAAATAGACTATTATGTCTATTTTGTAGGGTTAATCGAGAACTGAGAATCATTGGGCACAGTGGACTTCTCAATTGATTATTCCTTCTCTCATCTTCTCAAGAATGAGAAGAACTCCTTCAATTCCAAAGTATCTTGAAGCTATCAAAATGAAAAACACTAGATGATCAATAGAACCTGAAAATTAATTGGTGTTGTTTCAAGATCAAAGGAGCACATGTGGATTATTTCTAGAGATATTCTACACTTGTATTCTCCCTATGCAACGAAGGTAATCTAAAAAATGGTTTTGAGTGATCAATATAATCATTTAAGAAATATCATCATACCAGGTATTCTTTCTTCATATCAAAATTAAATTAATTATAAATTTAATGTGAAAAATATCCTCTCTCTGGGTTCTAGGATTTTATGCCAATATTCGATGAAAAAAATTGACCATAATGTTTATGTATTTAATAATTTGGGAATGATCCATAGAATCTGAAAAAACTTTATAGTTATTCACCCACCAAGGTGATTTTTGTTGTGCCCAAAACCTTCAAGTGGTATCTGAGTAGTCACATTTTAAATTTATAATTATTTACTGGATTGTTGATCAATTATTCACAATGATGGTTAGGTCTTTCATTTCTAATTTATTAATTATTTAATATGATTTTTAATTAACATTCATTTAACATTTTAATTACTCTTTTCAATATTCATATTTTATTAAGGTCTAATAACAGATAAATAATGGCTAGAAATGTCATCGGGAAGTGCTAAGGATTCTGGATGGTGAGATTGGTTTACATGGCATGTAGCTAGAGTACACACCATGTACCCAAGTGCACTGCACCTGGATGTGTTTTGGGATACACGGCATGCTAAGAAGTAATGAAATGTGGTGTATTTATTGAACACCACATATAGACCAGAAAAACCTGGGGTATGGCTTGTTGAAATACATGTTGTGTATCTAACATACACATTGTGTATTCTATGCAGTTTAGCAACAAAATATGCACTAACAATGTGGTAAAATACATGGTAACTTACTACATGGTACTGATAACCTATGTATTTATTAAAACACATGACATGTAGATGGTGTACAAGAAATTTAGTTCATTAATTCTCACATTTAAAATACATGTAGAGGGATGTGACGATTCATATGAACACATGATAAGAAAGATACATATAGTGCTAGTTGATACACACCATGTAGTCCTACATCTTAAGAAAATGTTGATTTCTTTAGTGGGTTATATGGGCATAGGACTAGCATGATACATTGTGTGTAGATGGTTAGTATATGTTGTATAGTCTGACTGAGGTACACACTGGATCCCCAGACATTTATCTCAGGTACATAAAAAATGAGGAACATCACGTGGAGCTCGTAAGTACACATCGTGTATCCTCCCAGTAAAAGACAAATTAAATTTCATCAAATAGTTAATAATACCATAAAAATATATTTACATTGTTTGGCCAATTATGTTTGACTATTTAATAAAGATTTTGAAGAAAAATAAATACTCAATTAATTTAAATGTAATTATCTATAATTATTGTTCATGCCATTTATTTTCCATAAATTCATTTATGATGGGTATGTATAAGATAATTTCAATGCTCATTAAGATAAAATGAAATCAATTAATTAATTAATGCAGGATTTTTTATCTTAATAATAATGAACAAATACAAATGAATGTTAACCAATGTACTTTTGCGAATTCATTACATGTATATGACCATTCATGATCTTGACCAAGACCTGTGTATGCATTGATTTTATTTAATTTAATTTATTTCATGGTTTTTTAATTATTAATTATTAAATTAAATATGATAAACTACAATTCATCCCTACCAACTTTATTATATAGGACTTGCATTTCCAAGGTGATTTATATAATTCCCCTCAACCAATATTTTGGTTACCCCCACTTGCATGTGATTTATAAATACATGTAATAAAAGGATTATCCCAAAGCATATGGAGGTGTTTTAAGAAAGAATTGAGATGATTTTAACCCAGGTGATATGAAGGTGGTCCTGTGGAATGCTGCAACTTGTACCAAGACCAACATAATGAGTTTTCCTCTAGATCTCAGTTTAATTTATTGTCCACTTAAAAAATAAATTGTTACATAAGTTCATGATTATTCCATTTATTTATATATTTATTTCTATATTATACATTATTTATTTTATGGATGAAAGACCAAGATCACATAAATAAATAAACTAATATGAAAAATATATAATTTAAATAAATTTATTATACATAAATATTTTATCAAAACATGGTTAATAACTTAAGTAAAATCCAATTAATATTAACAAGACATTGAAAGATAAAATAAGAATTATTTATGAATAATAAAAGAAAATTCATCAATTTTATATTAAGTAATTAAGTTTTCCATCATCTGAATTAAGATGAACCCATAGTTAAAGTGCTGATTCAGACTATCTTGGGGGAATTTTCAATTAATGAGAAGTATTAACTAAGATAATGGGTCAAATTAATCAAATTTATATTGGTTTTAATGGCCTGTGTCTATCTAATACAAATTTGGAGGCAAGTGTTGGGGAAATTCTAGTTAGGATTTATGGATTGGGGAGTCCACTAAATAGATCAAGGAACCACAAGCCCACAATTGGAAAAACTGCAAGCCTAAATACTTTTTTATATTTTTCATGGCCTATGTTTGGAATATAAGAAGAGAAATATGGATCTTTTACACTATAATATCTTGGGTGACAGGAGATTTCGAGTTCAATGGTGAGGGATGTTAAGACTTGATAAAATAGTGGGACAATTAATAAAATTAAATTCATTATGCCTCACATAAATTGTAATCAAGTGAAGTGCTAATAAATTTTATACTAATGGAAAGTTCATAATCTGCATTATCCCTATGATCAATATTGGAGAAATACTATCTTCATACTAGAAGTAACTTCTAGGAATGGTTCAAATTTCTACAATTTTGTTTCTCCATGAATGAAAATATTAAGTGTTAGAATCCTAACTACTTGATCTACCTGCAATGGAAATGAGTGATGTAGAGTTTTCCGTTTATGATAAAAACATAATTGACATAGTTTAAATTCAGTTTTTAATGTTACCATCCATTTCTAGTGAACTCATGAAGTCTCATGAAGATATGGATGCTTATAGTATTCTTTATATTCTTCATGTTCTATATCAAGGGAGGGAGAGAGAGATAGGAATAGTTTGATATATCTAAGGCAATATTTTAGAGTAATATTATATAATGGGATCCTCAGAGTAGAATCTTCCCCCCTATCCCCATGGTGTATAGGGTTTCTCAGGGATCATTTACACTTTCCCCTCCGGCCAAGCTCTATCTTTCGGAGGATTCCTCTAGTTTTTCTCTAACAGAGGCATGGGTAAGTGATGGCACGGTGTGGTGGGGTTCTGGCATATTTCGGTGGTGTCACTAGTTTTTCTTGGTGACTTCATGATCTGACATTCAATTTCCCTACTCGGTTCGATGCGGTTCTTCCCCTTCGGCGTTGTTGACTCACCACATGGTTTGGATCGGCGTGACTTGGATGCAGCATCACGTGGAGCGGCTTGGATCTGGCTCCTCGAATTAGTATAACTCCTCAAATCATTCTTACATGGTTATGCATTGTCTATGGTAGGCACCTAGTGTGGGTCATCAATGGAACTAGAGAGGAGCAGAGGGGTTAGGTCCTGGTTCTTGGATTTTTTTCATATTTTGAAGTTTTTAAGGTTTGATGTTTGGTTTGTGTGGTGTCTACATCACCAGTGACTCCCTACTCCTCCCTGGTTGGACTCTTACTCTTCATGTGGATAGGTGGGGTTGTCTGTGGATGGTAATGGGGTTGTCCTCAGGTGGTGGTTCCGGCAATCAGTGGAGGTTCCATGGAATAGGGTCGCGGTTCGGGATCTGCAAGTTTTGAAATCATTGATGGTTTTTGGAGGAGTTCATGTGTGAATGTTGTATATTATTATGGAATGGTTTGATGCTAAAGGTGGGGAGTCAGTGCTTCCAGATTTGACTACATGGAATAGGCCTCAGAGGAGGACTCAGATCTGGCAGTTCATCTTTGCAGTACTCTACCTATTTGGTTGTTGAGAGGGTATGGCATTTGCCATCGGATTGGGCCTATGCATCGACACAGGACATTTTCTTGTCGTATTTTCTTGCAACGGTGGAGAGCTTCATCATATTTTATATTGTGGAGGGTAATATCCATGTTTTTAGTCTGGTTTTACTATTCTTTCTTTCGGGTATGATTTTTCTTAAGTCCATGAAGTCTGTTAGGTTTCCCCCTTCCTCCCTTAAAAGGGGTCTTTCATAATAATAAAAAAATTAAGGCCTTCTGGCTATTGGATGGATGGATATTATATAAGGTTCACCTTTTGGGCCTTTCATAGTCAAACTCATTGGCTATATTGAGCGACCAGACGTTCTAGGGTTTAAATTGTCTAAATAACTATGTACCTATCTCATTATTGCATCACTCCCTCAAAGCATTTATAGATTTTTTTGTTAATTTTAATATAAAAAACATAGAGAATTGTCTTCTAGATATCTTTACGCTACTTTCACTATGTTGATAAGAATATGAAGCATAAAAATCCTTTTTTCTTATAGTGAACAAATGTAAAGGACAAGCAAATAGATATAAATATAAAGCTCCGTAAAAATTCCATTCCAAGAAGATAAGGTCAAGGGATAGGCAAGGGAACATGATTTTATCTATTTTCATGTGGAAATAAGGGTCACTGGGAGAAAAAATGCACCCAGGTAAATAAGGAAGGAGAATATTTAGGTGCTTTTATTATCGAGTTCAATTTATCTATTTATATAAATTGGGTATTAGATATAGTATGTAGTTCTCACATATATATTCAAATATAGGAACAAAGTATATTCAAGAAGATTTTCTAAGTTGTGGTAGATATTTGAGTAGTCAATGAAGCCAGACTTTCTGTTATGGCTATCGGGGACTACCACCTCATATTTCTAATAGTAATGATCTTGGTTTTAAAAGGTTATTATTATGTGAAATCTATTTCCAAAAACATTATTTATGTATCCAAAATTGATATATATGGATTTATTTTCAAATTTAGGAATGAATGCTTCTTCTTTTATAAGGATAAAAAAATTTATGCTAAGGAGAATTTAAATAATGGTATTTATGCATTGGATTACAATAACTAAGTAATGACAATTTATAATGAAACTAGTTCACATGACTCCTACCACACCCAACTATGGAATCACCATCTAGGTCATATAAATGAAAAGTGTTTGACTAAATTACACAAAGATGGATATTTATATTCTTGTTAACTAAACCCACTTGATATATGTCATGTGTGTTTACATGGAAGAAATGACCAATATCCCATTTAGTGTAAAAGGTGAAAGGGATAAAGAGTGTCTTGAATTAGTTCATACTGATGTGTGTCGACCATTTATAGTTGAAGTAAGGGATGGTTACTAATACTTCATAACTTATACTGATTATTTAAGTAGATATTTTTATATCAACTTAATGAGGTATAATTTATATTCCTCTAACATATTCAAGGAATACAATAATTAAGTTGAGAATAAACTTGGTAAAAAGATTAAGAAACTCTGCTCAGACCATGGTGGAGAATACCATAATCAAGACTTCATTGATTATTTATTGGAGTTTGGGATTCTATACCAACTCACTCCTCCTTATAAACATCAATGTAAAAGTGTAAGATAAAGGAGGAACAAAACCTTATTGGATATGGTGAGATCAATGATGAGTCATGAGAGTCTTCCATTATCCTTTTGGGGATACACATTACAAAGAATAGCATCCATACTAAACAAAATTCCAACTAAAGTGTCAGATGATATTCCATACCAATTATCAAGTGTAAATAAATATGTTTTGTCATACTTGCATGTGTTGGTATGTGATGTGTTTATTAATACTTCTTCAAGTAGAAAACTTTCACCCTGATGTATAAAGTGTATCTTTAGAGGATATCCCAAGGAAATAAGGGTATAATACTAATAAAATCCTTCAGATAAAAAGTTTGTGGTTGAAATATGTCCCACATTTCTTGATAATGGTAATATATCTAAAAGTGATAGTTGGAGAGATATATAATTTGATGAATTTAAGTCTCAAGATACATAAGAGTTGGAACATGTCACACTCGGGTTTTTTATTCCACCATTTATTCCAGTTTTGGTTTGTTTCTCAGTTATTTTCTCAGGAACTGGGTGTGATGGGTTTGAATTTTTGAGGTCTTTCCTTTAGTTATTATTATTCTAGTGCTTTTTCATGAGTTTCCCCTTCAATTTTCAAGAAAAATATAATTTTTTGGTGGACAGTGTGTGGTGCACAGTTGGTGCATGGTTAGTAGAAATTATGTGCCCTACCCAGGTAATTGTGTGGTAGGTACCTTCTTAGGAAGAGAGGTGTGCACAGTCACCACACAGTTTGAAAAATCATTCATCCTATCCAAGTTATTAAAATTGGTTTTCCCCTTTTTCTATCACCCATATTTTTGGACCTAAACCCCATTTTCTTTCCTCCCTCAGCCTATTCATCCCTAGGTGTGTCTCCCTATTTTTCCTATTCTCCCTTGGGCTCATTTTGGTGGTGGATAAACTCGGATTATTTAAAGAATATTCATGTAAGTCTCTCCTCTCTTGATTTATTCTTATATCCTAGGGTTTCTCTCCTTCCTCGTTGTTTTTCTAGTAGGTAGGGTGGTTGATTTAGTGATTTTTTCTTGCTTAATAGGGCTTGATCATGATGTTTTTTATCGGATCTTGCCTTTATAGGGTATTGTGGTGGTGCGGATGTGGTTTTTCATCATTTTATAGAAGTTTCTTATCATGAGGTATGTGGTTCCATGCTCTAGCATTTTTAGATGATTTGATTTGCTTGGTTACTTTCTACATGTTCCATGTTTTATATATCTGGTGAAAATGTGTTTTAGAAGGTCTTGGTATTCTTATGTGATGGGAATGGATTTTATAAAGAAAAATGGATGTGTTTTTGTGTGTGCTTTATTTTTGTGTTTGGTTGAAATTTTTTATGGGTTGTTTAAAGGGTGATAAACATGTTTTCAAATAAACTTAAGGTGAGAATGAGTATGGAAGTAAGTTTTTAAATGAAAATTTAATACTTTGGCATGTTAAATTTTATTGTTCACTCTTAAATATGATTTTTAAATTATTTAAATGATAAAAATCATGTTTTAAAAATGATCTTGGTTTATGTTTGGATTTAGAAAGAGGATTGTCCCATAGAATTGGTTAGTCAATTGTATGATCTTCTTATGCTTTATCAAATGGGGATTTATGATTTGTGTGAGTGATAATAAATATATTGGAAAATGGTTTTTGGTTTGTGTAAAATGGAAATTGGTTGGGTTTAGGGAAAATGGTGATTTCCCAGCATGTTTATAATGGTTGGTTTTTGTATGTTAAAAATGTTGTTTTTTGAAACATGTGGCATGAACTTGAGCACAAGGTAATCCCGAGTATCTAGGTGGGCTAACTAATTATAGTACTCTAGTGATTCGAAAGTGAAAAAGTACCAGTTTCACTTAGTTGGATTGATTCTTACAACACTAACTAAACTATGATGATTATTAGAGACCACTAGGACTATGGGGTTTCCCCTCCTAGTGGCTCGTTCATGAGAAAGTTGTGATTGTGGTTTCTATACCACCTTACACTGAGGTACAAGGTTCTAGTGTCCCACTAGAGATAGATTAACCTTAGGGATTTACTCGTGGTTCACTACCTTGACATGATGATTATATGATGTGTAGCCATCCATCGGCATACGGTGGACCTCACGTGTGTCTTTATAAATTCATTTTTAAAGGAAGTTTTTGTAAAATGTTGTTCATTGAACACGGTCCTTTTTATAATGTTCTACCATAAAATGTTTTCTTGAAAATATTTTAAAATACTTTACACCAATGTGCATGTTAATTTTTCATTAAATGTTATAACATGGAATCATTTTATTTGGGTGGCATCCTACTATTATTTGGATCACACCCTACATACATCATTGGGTATATGTAGAACTTGTTATGTGTTTGACCCAGGTAAAGTCAAGATAAGTCATGGAGAAATCAGTGGTTTGGGTTTCTAGTGGTCTTATCTTATGGATCTTAGTGGTGGTGACTTGAGGATGTTTCTCCTCTTGTTACATGGAGGTTTTGGATAGAGTTTTAGTTCCCTATTATTTTACTATTTTTGAGATTTTGTTATATGTTGAAAGAATTAAATCGGGAAAGTTTGTATGCCATGTTTGGTTGTTGATTTCTAGTTTTGGTTTATTTATAATTATTATTGGTTGTTATGTTTATTTAATCGGGTGAAATCATTCCCAAGTTGTATTTTTGAAACTCAGACACTTGTTTCCTACCCATGAGGATTGGGAATATCTTTTGGTCCATGCCACGGATTGGGTCGGGCATTAGTTCGAATGGAATCTTGGATTGGTTTGTGAAAAAATGGTATCAAAGGAGACTATGCTCTTTTAGGTCATGTTATTTGGGAAGAGTCTGGATAGAATAGAGCTAGTATTGTTAGGACTCGATGTTCTGGTTATGAGTAAGGTTCCTAGCTAGCACACCTCGTGACAGGACTTGAGTTTCCATGGGAAGTCGAGTTTTATTTTGGTCATTTGGTTCTTGTGGTTGTTCGTTGTTTGGGAAATGAAATGGTAGTAGGTCTAATGGTCTCAATGAGATCATAGTTCCTGGAAAGCCATGTGGATCTAGGTACATGGTCCTAGAATACTCTCTATGATGGTGGTGTGATTTCCATATAGCTTCCAACTATATGGCCAAGTCACCCATCAGTACTAGTTTCCCTCTTTGAGAAGTCTCATGCATCTCATTGGGTTTTGAAAATCATTTTGAAACGCCTTGTTTTAAAATTGAATAAAACTAGATTATAAAGTGGTGATAATTTGGTTTTCAAATGGTGAAAAAATGATTTTTCATAATTTTTTTAATGAAACTTTGGAAAGGTGTATTTTTATAAAGTGGTTTTGAGTAAATAGTGGTGATTTTATCGATATTGGATTTTTATAATCAAAACTTGTGGATTATTGAAAATTGATTGCTCAAAAAATGGAAATTTATTTTTGAAAAGGGTTTTGGAAACTTTTTTTAAATAAGAAGAGATGATTTTTTAATTAAATGGTTATTGAGGAAGTGGGGTTTGTTTTACAGCTAAAAATGTTTTTGAAATGTGATTAAATGTTTTGAAATTGATGCGTAGAGTTTGAGAATGTGTTTTATTTGAATTTTTTGTGTTTTTATGAAAAAAATTTGTGATATTTGAAATGGATTTTGGGTTTTGTGGCTAACAGTTTTGGAAAATAGGATTCCTCATATTTGAGATGGAAGTGTGGGTTGAATGTTTATTTTGGAAAATGGAAAAGTTTGTTTTACCTTTGGTATTCTCATGAGTGACCACATGCATGGGATATGTGTGGAAAGTGGATGATTTCCCATTTTGGCATGGGAAAATTCATGTGTGAGACTCCATGGGATACCATTGGTGAATGTGAAACCCAAAAATCCTATTATATTTCCAATGGTTCTTTAAGAGTAAATGTTATGTTTTGATAACCGGTGATAGTGTGGTGTGTCTTCTTGTATTTTGGTAATGTTGTTTGGGAAATTTTTTGAGTTCGATAGTCCATTATGTCTGAAGGGTGTTTTCAAGTTTGTTTTTTTGTCGATGTGTCATCTTCAAAATAATGGTTAGTGGGTTCTTCTAAAAAAATCGATAATCCTTTGGGTTGGTTCCCTCTATATGTTCGATGTTTGTTTGTGCTAAAGTTTGGATAATGGGATAGTTTGTTTGGATCCTATGTTTCCCTTATTGGCTAGTGTATATAATGACCCAAACTTTTGAATAATATTTGTTTCTTAAATTTGTGTTTTATTTCATTTTATACTCCACAAAACTATATCCTTTAATTAATGAAGTGATAACATTGGGTTTTGACTGTTATATGACCATTGGTCAATATGACCATTGGAAACTAAACTCTTAATGTTATAATTATTGTTTATAAATACAAGTGATCTTGATAAATTAATACAGAAAGAATATCTGATGGCCTCATCCAGTAGACTCAGGTCATACGAAGCCCATATGTCAGAGCTTGGGAAGGAGGTAGCATCTCTGGGCTTTTCTCTGGACCAAGCCCAATTTGAGCTTCAACATGTGAAGCTTGAATGAAATTGCCTAAGGGTGAAGTTCAAGATGATAGAAATCACCACTCGAGAAATGTTGTCTGAGCCACCCCAAGATTCTATTACCATAGCACACCTTACACTTAGGTCTTATGCAGGTGTTATAAGGGGCTATATAATGAGACCTTGGATACTTTTTGTAATCCCTTGGTATAAATAATATTTTTATTTCTTATTATGGTAAAATTTGTTATTTTCAAATTTATGGATAAATATAGGATGAATATTATTGATGAATTTTGTAAAAAGCGTATTTTAAAATATTCATGTAAACTTTAAATAATTAATAATGTGAAATGATTTTCAAAAAATGGTCTTCTATAGTTGTGATTAGTAAGAAATTTAGAGTCTAATAAGATCAAGTTGATTTTTAGTAAATAGTAAAGTATGAATAGTAACATACCCTTATGAATAGTAATGAATAGTAAATTGGCAAAAAAATAGAAACTTCACCCATGAATGTATAAATACAATTTAGACATCTTAAAAGTAAAAAATGATCATAGTATAAGTTTTTTTATTTTTGTATGTCATAAATAAATTATTTACAATTTTATAATTAATTTAATAATTTAAAATGGAAATTTATTTTCATAAAATATAATCATAAATTTTTACTTTATTTTATTATGCTTATATGATAATTTTATGGGACCTTGATTACGTTTTCAAGGTATTACAAAATAAGTTATAGTTTTAGAGTTGCTTTTTTTGAATAAATAATTGTTTTATTTAAAAATTAAATTAAAAATATTTAGAAAATTATTTTCATAAAATTGAATTCATTTTTTAATTCAGAGTATAGATATTATGTTAGGGTGAATTTATGAGATTTTTATAAAATGTTTGGTTTTTTGATGAATAGTGAAAATACAATTTTGAGTTTCGGGTGTTTAATGACATCAATAATGACATAATAATGATGTAATAATTATGTAATCATTCTGGTATACTTTTGAATAGTAATATATTTTATTAGATGTCCCAATTATCCAATACCATGGGCAAATACCATGGGCAAGCCCATGGTTTTTCAAATACCACCGATGAGGTGTCCCTTGGAAATTAATTAAATATTCCCTCACTTTTTCTATAAATACCAAACCATTCCCTCATTAATTTCATTAAAAAATCCTCCTCAATGAATTTATATTCTTTTTACCTCCCAAGGAGTCCTACCAAGGTTCCCTCAAGCCCTTCAAGGTCCCAACCTTCTAGATTTTGAAGTTACTCTTCAAGGTAAGGGAACCTTCCACCCTCCTCTTTTAGTCATGATTTCCTTTATGTTATGTCTTATGGTTTCCATCTTCTTATATGTGGGTATGTTCTTATATATTATTATTACTGTCCATTTCATGTCCAAATTATTATATATCCTTTCCTCTCTCATCAATTTATTTTTTGAATTTTTAAGTGATGCCGTTAAGCAGCCGAATTTTTTGTAAAAGAAATAGCATCTTCTCTTTTCTTTCATGTTTCCTTTTTATGTTGTATGTCATTCAAATATCCATACCATGATCTTATTATGTACCCATACTGTATTATTAATTATTTATGAGTGTTTTACTCTTGTCCCTTCTCTTTTTAATGTTTTCTAAAATGATTTTATGTAGTCGTTATGCTGCAGAATTTTCATCTCAAAATCTCTCTTTTTTCTCAAGAAATTATCTTGTATTATTTATGTGGATACCCAAATCTATTTTCATTTCTAGGGGTATTCATCAATATATAAAATTTATCTATTTTATTCTAGAATTTATATAAAAATAACCCTCACTCCTTTTCCATGGGTTATAAATGACATAATGATCTTATTTTTAAGTACTTTTTAAACGTCACGATTTTGACATGAAATACATTTCATTGATTTTGTTTGGGTTATTTATGAAATGTTTGATTATGATATATGTGTCTCACATGAAAATAAAGATATATTAAGGGTAATCCCTGATATCACTTTAATTCATTGGGTAAATAATTTAATCTCTAGAGATGAAAAGTTTCACGATACCTTGGTGAATAACCTTGGTAATTTTTATGACACCTTGGGGGTGAACCTTGGTGATTTGTTCATGAATATACAAATTAAATATTGTAGCCACATATTCATGTTATGGTTCAAGTTATTTTCATTATGAAATTCCTTTACTTCCATTGCTCGTGTCTTTATTTTTTTCATCATGTTCTTATTGATATCACAAGTAAACCGATTCCCTTGCTTTCCTTACTGGGCTCTATGCTCACCCTTTCCTTTGATGTATGTCTCAAGGTTATGAGATGAAGTAGTTTTACATAGGATAAACTTTTCAAGAGGATTTTTAAGGGAATTTAAAAGAGTGTTTTAAGTTTTCATGTATTTTGTTTCTGATTTCCAAGACACCAGACTTTAAAGGTCCTGTGTTTGTAAAATGTAATAAAAATTTATGTTAAAAAGGTGGGATTCCATAGTTGGTATCAAAGGATAGTTTAGTTATTTATAGAAATTAGGATATGAAAAATTTATGAAAACCCTATATAAAAGTTTAAATATAGGAATACTTCCTGGTATTTTGGTGAGTATTGAGTAAGTAGTTTATCAAGAAAATACATCCATGTCTAGATACGAGTAGGTAGAGGTGGATCTGGCACAGATGTACCTAGAAGTGAAAACTCTGAAAAGCAGTTTCGGGCTTGACCTGGGGTATCCTAGTACACAACAATGGGTCTTAATGCACTCTTGGTTATGACACTCCTAGGAGATATGTTTGTTTAATCATAAATTTATGAATCATTATGATGAATTTATAGAGAAATATAATTGTTTAATCATGAAGTTCTAAGACATAAAATATTTTATAGTTAAAAGATTCATAAATTAAATAATATTGTCACTAAGGTTTTGTTCTTTTAAAAAATGGTAGGAAATAGGAGAAACTATGCAAATAGTGACTGCAATGGACCATGCACTGATGGCCCTCCGATGGAAGCTGGAATGGAAACTTTCATGTGAATGATGAACCAAGTGACTCAAGTTATGAGAAATAACTTGAATCAAGCTGAGAGACCGATTTCACCATAAAGGGGAAAATTTTCTATTGAATCCTTTATGCATCAATGACCACCAACCTTCAGCGGATCTATCAAATCATTGATTGATGAATAGTGAATCAGCTCTATCGAGAAGATCTTTTATGTGCTCCACTGTTCTGAACAAGAAAAGGTTACCTTGGTTGTTTATCGCTTAGAGGGAGAAGCTGATTAATGGTGGGAACTGATTAAAAACACAAGGTCAAGAGTAGAAGTTGAATCTATGGATTTGGAAGAGTTCACAGGGATATTCTTCGACAAGTATTTCCCTCAATATATGAGAAAAAGAATAGAGAATGAGTTTTTTGAGCTAAAGAAGAATGAGAATGAATCTCTGGGAAGCTATGAGATGAACTTCACAATGCTTTCACGTTACACCTCTAGTTTTTTCATGGATCCAAATGGTAATGTTGATAGATTCTTAGGTGGATTGAGACCTCATCTACAAAAGAATCTAGCCAACCAAGATTATGATAGCTATGAGGAGATCGTGTGAAGTGCGATGAAAGTCGAACTGTAGTTTGGTGAGACGCAATGGTCTCATAAATCCAATGACAAGAAAAGATCAATGGATCCAAGATTAGGGAGGATCTTAGATCAGAGAAGAGTAGGGAAGCAATTGAAACATCCTACGTGTAATAAATGTGAGAAGAAACACTCAGGGAACTATCTCCTCAGAAGCAGGAAGTGCTAAAAGTGTGGTAGAGATGGCCACATTGTGCAGAATTGTTGTACTGAGGTGAATCCAAAACTTCCCAAAATTGATGAAAAGGGGAAGATGGTACATGCCCTACCTGATGTCCAATTCTATAAGTGTGGACAACTTGGGAACTTTTCCAATCACTGTCCAAATTCAAGGGCAATGGAGGGGAATCACCATCAGCCTCAGCAATGGCCAAGGGGACAAGGTCGTATTTTTCAATCACTATGGCCGAAGTTGAAGTGCCAAATGATGTGGTGGCAGGCACTCTTGTTGTTCTCTCAAAGATTGCAAGTACTTTTTTTTATTCTGGTTCTACGCATTCCATTATTTCCTCCATGATTTCAATGAATTTAGAATCAACCCTCGATTTGCTAAAAGTAGAGTTATCATTCAAGGATCCTAGTGGGATTATCCAAGCATCTTCAGTGTTTAGAAACTCTAGTATTTACTTTAGTGAGCACAATCTTATTGAAAATATAGTAGTCATTCCCATGCTAGAATTCGACATTATAATAGGGATGGAATGGATCTCAAATTATAATACTAAGATCAAATGCAGAAGCAAGGAAATCTCAGTAGTCTTGAATTAAAAACCTACAGTTATCTTCCAAGGAGAGATATCTCAACCCGGTCTTTCTCTCGAAGAACCTCCAATATCCTTATTTATGAAGTTGATCGGTGAAGAAGAATAAGGAAATGAGAGTTTGAGGATAGAAAATGTCCCCATAAAAGGAATATGTTGACGTATTTCCTCAGGAGTTACCCAGACCTCCCCCAGAAAGAGAGGTAGAGTTCTCTATTGAACTCGTACCTAGATCCCATCCGATATCAAAGACCCCATATAGGATGGAAAATGTAAAACTTGAGGAGTTAAAGAAAAAACTCCAAGATCTTTTGGAGAAGTTTTTTATCCAACTGAGTGTGTCTCCTTGGAAAGAACCAGATCTATTTGTGAAGAGGAAGGATGGATCGATGTGGCTATGCATTGATTATAGAGAACTGAACAGGATCACAGTGAAGAACAGATACCCTCTTCCAAGAATTGATGACTTATTTGACCAACTTCGTGGGGATAAATTCTTCTCTAAGATTGATCTTTGATCTGGTTATCATCTATTGGGGTGAAGAAAGAAGATATTATGAAAACTGCCTTCCGATCAAGATATGGGCATTATGAGTTTGTTGTTATGCCCTTCAGACATATTAATATACCTATTAGTTTTATGGATTTGATGAATAGAGTCTTTAAGGACTACCTTGATAACTTTGGGGTAGTTTTTATAGATGATATTCTGATATATTCCAAAATTCGTGAGGAGCATGAGGATCATCTGAGGGTTATTTTGAAAACTCTATGGAAGGAGAGGCTTTTTGGGAAGTTCAGCAAATGTGAATCCTGGTTACAGTAATTTTTTTTCTTGGGGTAAATTGTTACCAATGAAGGAATAATAGTTGACCATGCAAAGAAAAATATTTTAAAGGAGTGGCCTCATCCTACAAAAATAACGAAGATTCATAGTTTCCTTGGATTAGTGAGATATTATAGGAGGTTTGTGAAAAAAAGTTACGACTTTCTAATCCATTAACCAAGTTAACTCGAAAAGGGGTCAAGTTCATCTGGACAAAGGAGTGTGAGGAAAGTTTTTAAGATCTGAAGAAGAGATTGGTTACTACACCCGTGTTAACTCTGCCCTCAATTGGAGAAGGATTCGTTATTTTTATATATGTATCTCTAAAAGGGATTGGGTGCGTCCTCATGCAAAATGAAAAAGTCATTGCTTATGTATCTCAACATCTGAAGACTCATGAGCAGAACTATTCTATGCATGATCTAGAGCTGGTTGTGGTTGTTTTTTCTCTAAAGACATGGAGGCACTATCTTTATGGGGAGAAATATGATATATACACAAACCCTCAAAGTTTGAAGTATATTTTCACACAAAAGGAATTGAACATGAGACATAGGAGATGGTTGGAACTTCTCAAAGACTATGATTGTTCAATTCATTATCATCCTGAAAGAGAAAACAAAGTCACTGATGCATTAAGTAGGAAAGACCAAGTTTTTCTTTCCATGATGAGGATTCAAAGAGATCCTTTGATCAATGAACTAGTAAATCTAGAAATGGAAATTATAAGGGAAGGGACATCATCAACCCTAACCCAAATTATTTATCAACCATCATTACTAGAGAAGATCAAGAAAGATCAAAAAGAATATCATTTTATATAGAAGAAGTTTGAGGCTATGAAGTATGGGAAGTTTCCTGAGTTAAATATTGATCAAGAAGGTGTACTGAAATTTCATACAAGACTATGTGTTCCATCTATTCTGGAAATAAAGAAGGAGCTGATGGATGAATATCATAGCTATAATTTCTCTATACATACTGGAAGCAAAAAAATTTATAGGGACATTTGAGATCATTATTGGTGGGATAATATGAAAAGGGAGATTTCTGACTACACTTCAAGGTGCCTAGTATGTCAGTAAGTGAAGGCAAAGTGACAACTTCCTAAAGGGGTATTACAACCACTACCCATACCATCATGGAAGTGGGACAATATCACTATGGACTAAATCACTGGTCTCCCAAGAACTTCTAAAGGAAAAAAGTGTGATATGGGTTATTGTGGACCGTCTCACCAAGATATCTCATTTTATCTCCATTCGGGAAGATTTCTCTCTTGATCAACTTTCCAAGATTTACGTGAAGGAAGTGGTAAGGATGCATGGAGTTTCACTTTCTATCGTATCTGATTGTGATCCAAGGTTCACATAAAAATTATAGAGAAGTCTTCAACATGCTCTGAGCACTGAATTAAATTTCAGTACGGCCTATCACCCCCAAACTGATGAACAATATGAGATGAATATTCAAACACTCAAAGATATGATGAGAACATGCTCAATGGAATTTAAAGGTGGATGGGATCAAAATCCCCCTTTAGTTGAGTTCTCTTACAACAACAGCTTCCACTCCATCATTCAAATGGTACCCTATGAATCTCTATATGGTAAGCGATATAGAACTCCTAAGTGTTGGAATAAAGATGGTGAGAGAAAGCTTCTTGGGACTGATCTTGTGAATGAGATGATAGAAAAATTAAATTCCATCCAACAATACATTAAGGCTGCTCAAAGTCAACAAAAGAGATCTGCTGAAAACTATATAAGGGACTTGAAGTTTGATGTTGGTGAAAAATTATTTCTTTGAATTTCACCTTGGAAGAGATTCATGAGGTTTGGGAAGAAAGGGAAGCTCGTCCCTAGCTACATTGGCCCCTATGAAATCCTTGATCGCGTAGGAGCTGTGGCTTATCGGCTTTCACTTCCTCCAAGTCTAGCACAAGTTCATGATTTCTTCTATGTATCCCTCTTGAGGAAGTACATACCTGACCCTTCACATGTACTAAATCCAGAGTTGGTACAACTAGAACATAACCTCTCTTATGAGGATAAGTCAGTGGAGATCTTGGATCATAGAGACAAGGTTCTATGAAACAAGACAACCCACCTTGTTAAGGTGTTATGGAGGAACCACAAATGCAAAGAAGCCACGTGGGAACTAGAGGGGTCTATGAGGTAGAATTACCCACACCTTTTCTCTTTTTAGGGTATGATTTAATATTTCAGGGATGAAATTTCTTAAAGGAGGAATAATGTAACAACCCAAACTTTTGAATAATATTTTTTTCCTCAATTTTTGTGTTATTTTATTTTATACTCCAAAAAACTATATCCTTTAATTAATTAAGTGATACCATTGGGTTTCGAATGTTATATGATTGTTGGTCAATATGACCATTGCAAACTAAACTCTTAACGTTACAATTATTGTTTATAAATAAAAGTGATCTTAGTTAATTAATATAGAAAGAAGAGTCGATGGCCTCATCCAGTAGACTCGGGTCGTACGAAGCCCATCTGTCAGAGCTTGGGAAGGAGGTAGCATTTCTGGGCTTTTCTTTGGACCAAGCCCAAGATGAGCTTCAACATGTGAAGCTTAAATAGAATCTACTAAGGGAGAAGTTCAAGCTAATAGAAATCACCACTCAGAAAATGTTGTCTGAGCTACCCCAAGATTCTATCATCATAGCACACCATACACTAAGTTCCTATGTAGGTGTTATAAGGGGCTATGTAACGAGGCCTTAGATACTTTTTGTAATCTCTTGTTATAAATAAAATTTCTATTTCTTATTATGGTAAAATTTGTGTTTTTCAAATGTTCGGATAAATATAAGATGAATATTATTGATGAATTTTGTAAAAAGGGTATTTTAAAATATTCAGGTAAACATCAAATAGTAAATAATATGAAATGATTTTCAAAAAATGGTCTTCTACAGTTGTGATCAGTAAGAAATTTAGAGTCTAATAAGATCAATTTGATTTTTAGTAAATAGTAAAGTATGAATAGTAACATACACTTATGAATAGTAATGAATAGTAAATCAACCAAAAAAATAGAAACTTTACCCATGAATGTATAAATACAATTTAGACATCTTAAAAGTGAAAAAATGATCATAGTATATGTTTTGTTATTTTTGTATGTCATAAATAATTTATTTAAAATTTTTTAATTAATTTGATAATGTAAAATGGAAATGTATTTTCACAAAATATAATCATAAATTTTTACTTTATTTAATTATGGTTACACGATAATTTTATGGGACCTTGATTACTTTTTCAAGGTATTACAAAATAAGTTACAGTTTTAGAGTTTTTTTTTTGAATAAATAATGATTTTATTTAAAAATTAAATTTAAAATATTTAGAAAATTATTTTCATAAAATGGATTTCATTTTTGAATTCAAAGCATCGATATTAGGTTAGGTTGAATTTATGAGATTTTTATAAAATGTTTTGTTTTTCGGTGAATAGTGAAAATACAATTTTGAGTTTCGGGTGTTTAATGGCATCAATAATGAAGTAATAATGATGTAATAATGATGTAATCATTCTGGTATACTTTTTAATAGTAATTTATTCTATTAGGTGTCCCAAGTAGCCAATACCATGGGCAAATACCATGGTCAAGCCCATGGTTTTGCAAATACCACCGATGAGGTGACCCTTGAAAATTAATTAAATATTCCTTCACTTTTCCTATAAATATCAATCCATTACCTCATTAATTTCACTAAAAAATACTCTTAAAATAATTTATAGTCTTTTTACCTCCCAAGGAGTCCTCCCAAGGTTCCCTCAATCCCCTCAAGGTCCCAGCCTTCCAGATTTTGAAGTTACTCTTCAAGGTAAGGGAATCTTTCACCCTCCTCTTTTAGTCATGATTTCCTTTATGTTATGTCTTATAGTTTCAATATTCTCATGTGGGGGTATTTTATTATATATTCTTATTACTATACATTTCATTTCCAAATTATGAGATACCCATTCCACTCTCATCAATTTATTTTCTGAATTTTTAAGCGATGTTGTTAGGCTGCCGAATTTTTCGTAAAAGAAATAGCATCTTCTCTTTTCTTTCATGTTTCTTTTTTATGTGGTATGCCATTAAAATATCAATACCATGATCTTATTATGTACCCATAATTTATTATTAATTATTTATGAGTGGTTTACTCTTGTCCCCTCTCTTTTTAATGTTTTCTAAAATGATGTTATGTAGCCATTTTGCTGCAGAATTTTTGTCTCAAAATCTCTCTCTTTTTCTCAAGAAATTCTCTTGTATTATTTATGTGCATACCCCAATATATTTTCATTTCTATTGGTATTAATAAATACATAAAATTGATCTATTTTATTCTGTAATTGACATACATATAACCCTCACTCCCTTTTCATGGGTTATAAATGACATAATGATCTTATTTTTAAGTACTTTTTTAACGTCACTATTTTGACATGAAACCTGTTTATTTTATTATATTTGGGTTATTTATGAAATGTTTTATTATGATATATGTGGATCACATGAAAATAAATACATATTAAGGGTGTGCTATGATATCTCTCCAATGCATTGGGTAAATAATTTAATCTCTAGAGATGACAAGTTTCACGATACCTTGGTGAATAACCTTGGTAATTTTTATGAAACCTTGTGGATGAACCTTGGTTATATGTATATTAATGTCTAAATTAAATTTTGTATCCACATATTCATGTTAGTTTCAAGTTATTGTCATTATAAAATTCATTTACTTTCATTACTCATGTATTTATGTTTTTCATCATGTTCTTATTGATATCACAAGTAAACTGATTCCCTCGATTTCCTTACTGGGCTCTCTACTCACCCTTTCCTTTGATGTATGTCTCCAGGTTATGACATGCAGTATTTGTACATAGGATGAACTTTTCAAGAGGCTTTTCAAGGGGATTTAAAAGATTTTTTTAAGTTTTCATGTATTTTTTTCCTGATTTCCAAGACACTAGACTTTAAAGGTCCCCTATTCGTAAAATGTAATGAAAAGTTATGCTAAAAAGGCGGGATGCTATAGTGTATGCCCCCATAAAGAATCGGTGCATAATAAAAGTGCAGTTGCGGGTGATTTCTCATTGGTAGAACCTCCAATTGATCAAAGTGGTGACTTTATTCTTGAGCTTTGGGAATTTAATCCACCTCTTATTTTTCATTTAAGCATATCCTCACACAGCGGAATAGTATATATAGATGTAATTTAAAGAAACCTTAGTTTCTTTAGTTTCCTGAGTTGTTGAAGGTGAAGTTTGACACATTTGTGCCTAAAGGTCCTGCCTGGAAGTGGTGAAGGGAATTCCAATGAGGAGAGTGGAAAATGGCTTGGGTTGTTGGTTTCAATCACTGTCTTAAAGTTTATTTGGATCATTATTCAGTTTCTTTTAATAAAAGGATCATGCTAGGCCACCAGTGTGGAAAATATAGTTGTAAGAGTAAGTTGTGGATGCTTGAAAAAATAATGTGATGCTTAGGACTTGGTTTAAAGTCTCTTGCCTTGTAAGTCCCATTAAGTTGTAATGGTCATGTTCTATGGAATCTTACAGTGTCGTATTCTCGTGAAAATGAAAAGGTGGATGTTGTGTAACCTTTAAAGTTTTTTCTTGTTTGAGTTGAAAGAGATGATGTGTGTTTATCTTCTAATTCCTTGTCATGGTGAAGTTCCATGTTGAAGTAAAGTGTCTCCTAGGGCATGTTTTGATTTGTTGGTACTGACTGGGTTATCGTATGGCTGCTTGTGGCATTGAAAAGGGGGGTTTTGATTAGGGGTATTCAATGTATGATTGCATGGAAAGAGATTCTTCAAATATTAGAACTCCAGCCATAGGCCTTGGAGTGAAGTTAGCACGTACTCAAGAACCCCCAGGGTGTAAAAGACCTTGGTCTAATGTCCATCTTTAGTATGGGATATGGAAATAGTTTAAGCCTCATATGTAGTTGTTTTGTTTTGAATGGTCCTTTTTGGTGGATAGAGGTGTAGGTACCTCATTCCCACATTACAACCCATGTGGGTGGAATAGTTTCTCCTTGGTTATAAGGAAACATGGTCATCTCGTCTTTGTAAAATCTCAGTGGTTGTGCCATATCAGATGTGAGTCTCCATTTAATAGTCCTTTTATGGAAAACCTTGTGAATCTATCTCAGTTTCAGTTTGGTCCTATCTAAGGATGATAGTGCCATGTGGGAGTAGTGAACCACGTTGTGTTATCCATTTGGTTTAGAGTTTCTTTCTTAGGACCCCTTATAGTTGTATATTTGTCCTGAGTTGGGTTTCCTGCATCATTTTATGATGGTTGGTTCTTATGATGGAGAGAACTATTATGGGTCTTGTTGAAGTTCCTTCAATGTGAAACAATGTTAGCCTATTTATTATGGTGGGGAGTTCATTCGGTCCTCCCCGTGTTGGTAATACGGTTTAGTCTCTAGTTTTTGTTTGGCAGCGGGTGGTCTCATACGGACCCACCTAATTTTGAGTTCTTCCCTTAAGTAAGTGTTGGGGTCAAATTCTTCCTAATAATTTTATTGGAGAAATGTTGTGTTAGTGTAATTTTTATTCTTTATTTGTTTCAGGTAATTTTTATAAGTTTCATTTGGTGATGTCTAAGGTATTTTTAGATCGATAATAAGTCTGTGTGTTGTGAGAGTTCATTTTCTTTGATCGGTCAACTAGAGGTGTTTCTGATTTTGGGGGTGGGAGGCATAGAGGGGAGACTATTCTTTGATTGTGCCTCATGAGTTCATCTTATAAACCTCTTTTCCTACCTGTAGTGTTATTTAATTATTCTCATTTAACGTTCATTGGGAATCTATTTGATTTATGGAAGAGTATCAGTTTTTGTTTTTATATCAGGCCTTGTTGTGTCTTTCTGGGGATGGAAAGAATTATGGTGGGGAGAATTATCACACCTAGGTTTTTGATTTCACCATTTATTTTGGTTTAGCTTTGGTTAACGGTTATTTTCTCATGAACTGGGTGTGATGGGTTTAAATTTTTGAGATCTTTCCTTTGGTTATTCTTAATCTAATGCTTGTCCATGAGTTTCTCCTTGAATTATCAATAAAAATATAAGTTTTGGGGTGGACAGTGTGTAGCACATAGTTAGTAGAAACTATGTGCCTTTCCTAGGTAACTATGTGGTAGGTACCTACTTAGGCAGAGAGGTGTTCATAGTCACCGTACGATTTGAAAAACCATGCAGACTAACCATTAATCATGTCTAGGTCATTAAAATTAGTTTCCCCCTTTTTTATCTCCCTTATTTCTTTCCCTAAACCCCATTGTATTTCCTCCCTTAGCCTCCCCATCCCTAGGCGCACCCCCTCCTTCTCCTCATCTCCCTTGGGCTCATTTTTGTGATGGATTCAGCTCAGATTATTCAAGTAATCTTTATGTAAGTCTCTCCTCTCTTGATTTATTCCTCTATTCTAGGTTTATTATCCTTCCTCTTTGGAGTTTCATTTTTCCAGTGAGTAGGGTGGTTGATTTAGGGTTTTTTCTTGCTTAATAGAGTTTGATCTTGATATTTTTTGTCATATATTTCCTTTATAGGGTCTTGTGGTGGTGTGGATGTGGTTTCTCATCATTTTCTAGAAGTTTCATCACATGAGGTAGGTGGTTACATGCTCTATAATTTTTAGATGATTTGATTTTCTTACTTGGTTAATTTCTATATGTTCCATGTTTTATTTGTGTGGTGAAAAATGTGTTTTAGAAGGGATTGGTATGATTATGTGATTGGAATGGATTTTATAAATAAAAATGGCTATGTTTTAGTGTGTGATTTATTGTGGTGTTTCATGGAAATGTTTTATGGGTTGTTTGAAGGGTTTGAAACATGTTTTCAAATGCACTTAAGGTGATAATGAGTTTGGAAGTAGGTTTTTAAGGAAAATGTAATACTTTGGAATGTTTTACTTTATTTTGAACTCTTAAATATGAATTGTAAATTGTTTAAATGATGAAAATCATTTTTTGAAAATGATCTTGGTTTATGTGTGGATTTAGAAAATGGGATTGGACCATGTAATTGGTTAGTCAATTGTATTCTCTTCTTGTGCTTTATCAAATGGGGATTTATGAGTTGTGTGAGTGATAGTGAATGCATTGAAAACAGTTTTTGGTGTGTGTAAAATGGAAAGTGGTTGGGTTTATGGAAAATGGTGATTTTTTGATATGTTTATAATACTTGGTTTTTGTATGTGAAAATTGGTATTTTTTGAAACATGTAACATGAACTTGAGAATAAGGGAATCCCGGGTATTTATGTGGGATGACTAGTTCTAATATTCTAGTGATTTGGAAGTGGAAAAGTCTCGGTTTCACTTAGCTCGATTGACGCTTACAACACTAACTAAACTATAATGATGATTGGAGACCACTATTCCCATGGGTTTCCCCTCCTAATGGGCCATTCATGTGAAAGATGTGACTTTGGTTTCTATACCACCCTACACCGAGGTACGAGGTTCTAGTGTCCCACTCAAACTAGACTAACCTTGTTGATTTACCTATAGTGTTCTACCTTGACATGATGCTTATATGATGTGGTGTCATTCATTGACATACGGTGGACCTTGTATGTGTCTTTATAAATTCCTTTTTAAATCATGTTTTTGTGAAATGGTTTTCCTTGAATACGATCCTTTTTGGAATGTTCTCCCATAAATGTTTTATTATAAATGTTTTAAATCCTTAACACAAATGTGCATGTTAAGTTGTATTTAAATGTTATGGAATGGAATCCTTTTATTTGGATGGAATCCTACTAGTCTTTGGCTCACACCCTACATACACCATTGTGTGTATGTAGACATTGTTATGTGTTTGGCCCGAGTAAAGGAAAGATGATTCATGGAGAAATCAGTGGTTTGGGTTTCTAGTGGACTTCTATTGTGGATATTGGTGGTGGTGACTTGAGTATTTTGATCTTCTATTTACATGGAGGTTTGGGATGTAGTTTTGGTCGCCTTTTGTTGTAGTATTTTTGTGATTTTGTTCTACACTGTAAGAATCAAATCTAGAAACTTGTTATGCTATGTTTGGTTATTGATTTCTAGATTTTGATTATTTATTATTATTATTGGTTGTTATGTTTATGTAATCAGGTTAAATCATTACCAAGATGTATTTTTGGCACTCATGAACTTGTTTCTATCCCATGGGGATCAAGAACGCCCTTAGGTCCATGCCATAGATCGGTTCGAGCACCAGTTTGAATGACATCCTGGCTTGGTTCATGATAGCATAAGAACAAATTCCACAAAGTCCCATATAAGAATAAGTTCCAATGACACAAGTACTATGTAGAAGTACAAGAGTGGTTAGAGAAATATAATTATATGGTTGTATAGTCACTAAGGATGGTGGATCATTATTAGTATATAATAATGATCTTGTAACCCACAAGGAAGTGGTAAGTGGTACAAATGTTTACAAGTCGCATGAAGCTATAAATTCTAAAAAATATTCCTTTTACCAAAACTAATATTGGATTTTGGAAGATCCTCCAGTGTATGTAAATCCCATTGGTTGTAAATGGGTATTCAAGAAGAAATTTTACATAGATGTACAAGTTAGTGCTTATAATGAATGATTGGTTTTAAAAGTATTCAAACAACATCAAGTCATAGACTATGAAGAAACATTTTCACCAGTAACTATGCTAAAATCCATCATAATTCTACTTGACATTACGATTTACCATGAATATGAGTTTTGAAAAATGGATGTCAAAATAGTCTTCCTTAATGGGAACCTTCAAGAATATATATATATATGACACAACCTAAAGGGTCGGTGACACCAACATATTCCAACAATCTATGCTAATTGTAAATATCCATTTATGGATTAAAGTAAGTATCCAAGTCATGGAACATTAATTTTGATGAATCCATAATGGAATTTGGTTTCATAAAGAATGAATGTGAGCCTTGTGTCTATAAATATTTTATTTGGAGTGTATTCATTTTATTAATAGGTTATTTTGATGAAATACTACTTATTGGAAATAAAATGCCAATCTTGCAGTCTGTTAAAGCTTGGATGAATAAATGATTCTCCATAAAGGACTTATGAGAAATATTATATATTATTGGTATTAAGATACATCATGATATATCCAAGAGACCAATCAGCCTAAGTTAAGGTAAATATATTGATAAGATACTTAAGATATTCAATATGGAACAATATAATAGAGTATTATTTCCAATGTCACATGGCATTCATATTTCCAGGATAATTTTCCCTCAGACACATGAGGAATGATAGAGGATAAAAAGGATTTCATATGTGTATGTTATTAGTTCAGTCATTTATTCTATACAATATACTAAGTTAGATGTTTCTTACACCTTAAGTGTGGTAGGAATATATCAAGGTTACCCAGGTGACCGCCATTGGATGACATTCAAGACTATTCTTAAGTGTCAAAGGCATACTAAGGATATTTACCTAGTCTATGGAGGATATGAGGAACTAGTCATCAAATGATATGTATATTCTAGTTTTCAAATAGATCAATATGATCTAAAATCACAGACTGGTTAAATTTTCACTCTCAATGGAGGTGTTGTGAGATATAAGATCTCAAGACAAGTTATGGTTGAAAATTATATAGTAGATTCTGAGTATATTGAGACTTATGAGGCAATTAAATAAGTATTTTGGATATGAAACTTTATCCAAGAGCTTGATGTGGTACCTAGAACTAAAGATCATATCACACTCTATTATGATAATACTATATTGGTGGCTCTTGCAAAGGAGCTGTAACGACCCAAACTTTTAAATAATATTTTTTTCCTAAATTTTTGTGATATTTCATTTTATACTCCACAAAAATATATCCTTTAATTAATGAAGTGATATCGTTGGGTTTCAAATGTTATATGATCGTTGGTCAATATGAACGTTGGAAAATAAACTCTTAACATTATAATTATTGTTTATAAATACAAGTGATCTTGGTTAATTAATATAGAAAGAAGAGTTGATGGCCTCATCCAGTAGACTCGGGTCGTACAAAGCCAATATTTTAGAGCTTGGGAAGGAGGTAGCATCTCTGGGATTTGCTCTGGACCAAGCCCAAGTTGAGCTTCAACATGTGAATCTTGAAAGGAATCGCCTAAGAGAGAAGTTCAAGCTGATAGAAATCACCACTCATGCAATGTTGTCCGAGCTGCCCCAAGATTCTATCACCATAGCACACCTTACACTTAGGTCCTATGCAGGTGTTATAAGGGGATATATAATGATACCTTAGTTAAATTGTGTAATCCATTTGTATAAATAAAATTGTTATTTCTTATTATGTTAAATTTGTGAATTTCAAATGTCCGGATAAATGTAGGATGAAGTTACATATTATTGATGAATTTTGGAAAAATGGGTATTTTAAAATATTTTTGTAAACTTTAAATAATTAATAGTCTGAAATGATTTTCAGAAAATGGTCTTCTACAATTGTGACCAGTAAGAAATTTAGAGTCTAATAAGATCAATTTAATTTTCGGGGAATCATAAAGTATGAATAGTAATATACCATTATGAATAGTAATGAATAGTAAATCAGAAAAAAAAATAGAAACTTCACCCATGAATGTATAAATATAATTTAGACATCTTAAAGGTGAAAAAAATGGTCATAATATAAGTATTTGTATTTTTGTATGTAATAAATATTTTAATTACAATTTTATAATTAATTTAATTATTTAAAATAAAAAATTATTTTCATAAAATATAATAATAAATTGTTACTTTATTGTCTTATTGTTATACAATAATTTTATGGGACTTTGATTACTTTTTCAAGGTGTTACAAAATAAGTTATAGTTTTAAAGTTTTTTTTTAATAAATAATGATTTTATTTAAAAATTAAATAAAATTATTTATAAAATTATTTTCATAAAATGAAGTTCATTTTTAAATTCATAGCATCGATATTAGGTTAGGGAGAATTTTTGGGATTTTTCTGAAACAGTTGAATTTTTGGTGAATAGTAAAAATATAGTTTTGAGTTTCAAGTGTTTAATGACATCATTGATGATGTAATCATGATGTAATAAATCTTTTAGATTTTTAAATAGTAAGATATGTTATGAGGTGTCCCAAGTGGATAATACCATAGGAAAATACCTTGGGAAAGCTCATGGTTTCCCAAATACCATCGATGAGGTGTCCCTTGGAAATTAATTAAATATTCCCTCACTTTTCCTATAAATACCAAGACATTCCCTCATTCATTTCATTAAAAAATCCTCCTAAACTAATATATGGTCTTTATACCTCTCAAGGAGTCCTCCCAATGTTCCCTCAATCCTCCTAAGGTCCCAACCTTTGAGCTTTCGAAGATACTCTTCAAGGTAAGGGAACCTTTCACCCTCCTCTTTTAAGTCATGACTTCCTTTATGTTATGTCTTCTAGTTTCCATTTTATTATGTGGGGGTATGTTTTTCAATATAATTCTTACTATCCATTTCATGTTCAATTAATTAGAGACCCTTTCCTCTCTCATCAATTTATTTTCTAAATTTTTAAGTAACGCCGTTAGGCTACCGAATTTTCGTAAAAGAAATTGCATCTTCTCTTTTCCTTCAAGTTTCATTTTCATATGCTATTTACTTAAAATATCAATAACATGATCTCATTTATTTTTATTCTATAACCATACTATTTTATGAGTTATTTATCAGTGTTTTACTCCTGTCTCTTCTCTTTTTAATGTTTTCTAAAATGATGTTATGTAGCCGTTATGCTGCAAAATTTTCATCTCAAAATATCTCTCTTTTTCTCAAGAAATTATCTTGTATTATTTATGTGGATACCCAAATCTATTTTCATTTATAGTGGTATTAATCAATACATAAAATTGATCTATTTCATTCTGTAATTGACATACATATAACCCTCACTCCCTTTCCATGGGTTATAAATGACATAATGATCTTATTTTTAAGTATGTTTTAAACGTCATGATTTTGACATTAAACCCATTTCTTTGATTATATTTGGATTACTTATGAAATGTTTGATTATGATATATGTGTATCACATGTAAATAAATACATATTAAGGGTGTGCCTTGATATCTCTCCAATTCATTGGGTAAAGAATTAATCTCTAGAGATGACAAGTTTCACGATACCTTGGTGAATAACCTTGGTAATGCTTTTATGACACCTTGGGAATAAACCTTGGTAATATGTTCATGAATGTATAAATGAAATTTTTTAGCCACATATTCAAGTTGTTATTCATGTTGTTTTTATTATGATATACATCTTTTTATGTTTCTCATGTCTTGTGGTTTTCATCAAGTTCTTATTGATATCACAAGTAAACTAATTCCCTTGATTTCCTTACTGGGCCTGCTGCTCACCCTTTCCTTTGATGTATGTCTCTAGGTTATGATATGAATCAATTTTACTTAGTATGAACTTATGATGAATCCTTATAAGTGTATTAGAAGAATTTTTTTGTGTTGTTTTCACGTTTTATGTTCCTGATTTCCAAGACACTAGACTTTAAAGATCCTCTATTTGTAAAATGTAATGAAAAGTTATGTAATATAAAGGTGGTATGACATAGGAGCCAAGTTCACATCAGTGGAAAAAGCACATACTTAATAAGTATCATCTCTTGAGGTAATTTTGTCAAATTGGTGACATCATAGTGAGAATAATATCCAAAAAAGATAACATGGTGGACCCATTTACTAAATATTTGACTCAGTAGAAACACAATCATCATGTGAGGTTTAGTGGACTGAAAGTCATAGGCAGTTGTCTCTAGTACAAGTGGGATTTTGTTGTATTTGGTGTTCTAGAACCAACTGTTTGTACTTTGGATTATATATATAGTTAAATATTTTAATATTAATAAAAAAATATTATATATTGTTCATTTTAATACATTAATTTAATATAATAATATGTTGAATTATATGTCACATTGATAAGTTTGTATCAGTTCCTTGCTATGATGAGAACCATAAAATACCATGAATATATTCTTAAAATATAGTTCTATGTTTAGATAAAATTCTACTATGGGGCATATAGTATGTTGAATATCAGGTGTGAGTACTCATAAGTAGATGATATTTTTTCTCATGAATTTTTCACTTGGTAATATCTATGATGAGAGATTATGAGAATAGACCTACCAATAGGAATATCTCATGTTTATGTGTCATCAGATATTTCAATCTGCGAGTGTGTGTAATGGTCCTTAGACTTTAAGATTATTCTTAATGAATTTCATGACTTGTTCGCTTAGATGTATTATCGTAAACCAGTATGATAGTAGTTCATGGTGAAGTTTGGTACATTGTGTGCATCATGAATGACATGTTATTAATGGATAAGTCATGGAAGGATTTGTCTCTTTCATATTTATGGAAGTTGATATATCATCCCTTTGATTTAAATGGAACCATCACATTAAATTCCATAGTCATGGTGTAATGATGTGTTTATTTTATATAGTAAAAGAAATATTTATCAAGCATATAGATTGATGTTATAAATTTACAACCTTCTTAATGAGATATTATGAAAAAGGGATTATATTATACAGTAAGTGTTTATATGTGGTTGTCAGCATTATGGCATTAAGTTATTTGTCTTGGGTTCCTTGACCCATTATTAGATAGAAATATTAGACTTTAGGCAATCTCACCTAATGACAGCGAGAAAGAATCCTAGAGGTTCACACACTAAATTTTTTTATCTCAATTAAATTATATTTGAATTTAATTATTGGAATAAATAATATTCTTAGGGCCGAGTAATAATTTTATTTAGGATTTATTGATCACAAATATTATCAAGGTAATAAATAATTATTTTTTCAATGATAAATAATTTATTTAATTATGTGAATAGTTAATAAACATTTATTCATAAGATTGTGAATAAAATATTTATTTTATTTATTGAATATTTAATAAATATTTATTCTCCATAAGGTGAATATAATATTTATTTATAAATAAATGTTTAACTAAATATTTATTTTATTATTCGATAAATAGTGAAAAGGATGAATGGAACAAGATCATATCCAGTGATAAATATTAATTTAAAAACCATTAAAATAATATTTACTATTATGCTAGTTAGCACAAGCCATAAAATAGTAAAATTATTAATATTATTATGGCATGGGATCAGTAATGGTTTATTGTATTATTTGAGGGTCGTTATTAAATTAAATAATATTTTAACCTAAACCCTAACTCTATAAATAGGTATTTTATGTCAATCATGTAGGGTTAATCGAGAAATGAGAGTCATTGTGCACAACAAACTTCTCACTTGATTCATCCTTCTCTCTTCTTCTCAATAATGAGAATAACTCCTTTAAACTTAAAGGATCTTAAAGTGATCAAAAAGAATAACACAATATAGTTGGTATATTGCACTAGAACCCAAAAATCCATCGATGTTGTTTCAAGATCAAAGGATAATTTTCAAATAACCACTAGAAGGATTCTACACTTGGATCCTACCTATGAAATAAAGGTCATCCGATAAAGTGTTTTAGATGATCAACATAATCATAGAAGAAAGATCCTTAGACTAGGTGTTCTTTATTCATATCTAAAGTAAATTAATTATAAATTTAACATAAAAAAGATCCTCTCTCTGGGTTTTTGGGATTTTCTATTTAAATATTTGATGGGAAATTTTTGTTAGTCCTGATGTTTATGTCATGTACAATTGGATAATGATCCATCGAATCTAACAAAACCTTTATGTTTATCCAACAACAAAGGTGTTTCTACTATGCCTAGAACCTTCACACAAATCAGGGTGGATGGGCTCAGTAAACATCATCTTAATGTTTTGGAATTGATGATAGTGGTTTCTTGTGTTTTAATAAACATGGAACTTAGTTTTTTGGAGCTTATATTTGGAAGTGTGTTGGGAATTCAAGAATGGAACATGGTCATTTGGATTTGAGTTGATGATTGACATAGGTTTGGTGACATAGTTGAATGGGAACCAAGAATTCTCAAGGATGAGAAGTGTTATGGTGGGGAGTTTGTAATGCCCTTTCTCGTACAAGCATTTTAATTTTTGGGAAGGATTTTGGATTTTGGTATGGTGGAGGAATTTTTTTTTTGAATTAGTAATTGGGATGGAAATTTTAGGGTTTAGAAACCTCAAATGGGTGATTTTGAACTTGGTATGAATCTTGAAGGGTGGCGAGATGAGTCATAGAAGAGAACCAAGGGATCGAGGAAGGATTTAGGACTACAACATGATAGTGCAGTCCTAGTGGCTAACTAGTACAATTCCACCAGTTAGCTAATGGATAGACTAATAGCCATGTTGGGATACTGAGCTCACTGGCTAGCTGATGGCAGCACAATGGCTAGTTGTTGATCTATTGGACTATTTTTTTTAAACGAGGGAAAATAGTCTTTAACCCATTTTCCCCTAAGACCTCCACCACTTTATTTTCACCCTCATTTCACCCAGTAGTAGTTCCCAAGCCCTCTGCATATACCCCTCATTATTCTTGATGGATCTCCCTTATTCTTAGTCTAAATCAAGTATCATCGGATGAATTGGAGATCTAGAGGTAAGTTTACAACTCTTATTTCCTATATTGTAGTTTTCTTTCACTAGATGCATAACTTTGTCTCAAATATTGGTATTTTACCTATCAGTGCAAACCCTATTATGGTTTATAGTGATAATACTACAGTAGTGTAACTTTGCAAGGATCCTAGGTCGCACTAGAGGATAAAGAATATAATTCAGAAGTTTCATCTCTTAGGGGATTTTACTTCAGTAGGTGAAGTTAGAGTTAATAGAGTAGCAATAAAGGATAATGTGGAAGACCCCCTGACTAAATACATATATCTGCAGAAGAATTATTCTCATGTGAAAGCTACCAGGCTAAGAGTTGTTAACAGTTGGATCTTCTAAAAGTGGGAGTGTTGTGAGTGGGTTCCCTAAATCCAACTCTTATATATGATTAAATTACCATTATATATAAAGTATGATATATACATGTTTTTATCTTACCATAATAGTGTTGATACTTCTAAATCCACTATTTATATAGTAATGTCCTTAGATTATTTGTCTTGTAAAAATGTTATAGTAGTTCTCAACTATAATGAGAACCTTGAGATATTGTGATGGTAATCTTAAATATATATACTATTGTCTAGATTCATCATACTAATAGAACATATATGATGTTATACTATCAGGTTATAGGGGATTATAAGAATTGATACTTCTTATCATCAAGTTCATACTTAATGATCTTGAGTAGATGAGATCATGAGGACTGGACCGTAAATAGGAACACCACATGTTTCAGGTGTAATTGGTTGTTCTTATCTATGAGTATGTGTATTGGTCTCTTGACCTGAGATCATTACCAATTTATAAAATTTTATCTCATGATTTGATACAATATAAAAACTATAGAATTTATGATGTAGTGAGGTAACTTTAATTGTGTGTTTCATTAGTGATATGGAATCGGTTGAATGATCAAAACATGATTCATTGCTTCCTAGTTGACCAGAATAGTAGTACCTTTATTAAATTAATGGTCATGATAGAAAATGGTAATTCTATCTAGTAAGGTTATAAAATAATAAATTAATAAAGTATGATGACATGAAGTGTGTATCTTGATTTATGAGGTATCACACAGTAAAGATATTATATTACATGGCATGTGTTTGTAGTAAAGGTTGTCATTGCTATGACTAAACTTCATCTCCTTATAGGCCTTGATGGGTTTCTATACTTCTGTCTAGGTTTGTAAGTAGAACTCACTACTATCGAGATAAGGTCCTAAAGGGTTACACACTAAGGTAATTCAAAAGTCTAGCTTATTCTAGTGAATAGGAGTTTAGAACATAGTGGGACCCATGTAGGGGTTCGGCATATGTTAGAGAATGAACGATCTATAAGTGACAAATAAATTCATGTTATTTGAGTTTAGAATA
The DNA here is from genome assembly GCA_963277665.1 of Viscum album. Lineage (NCBI taxonomy): Eukaryota > Viridiplantae > Streptophyta > Magnoliopsida > Santalales > Viscaceae > Viscum > Viscum album. The sequence goes on along the minus strand of OY728142.1, from coordinate 273,103,434 downwards.
ATAAGTATAAAATTTATTTATTCATAATATTCATGAGTTTTTCAGTGATTACAAGGAAACATATTTTACAAAAAAATATTTAATATTTAAGGTTCGTATAATATTTGTAGGATAAGCGAGTTAAATTAGTGACTCATATTTTATCACATAACATATTTATTTTGTTATGAGTAAGTGATGAAAAATAAATGGAATTTATAACATGGTTAATAGGTTATAAGTTTAAATTTATGGCATGTTTATAAGGTTAAACATATTTTGGGGACAATGGAAATTTTCCATAAGTATAAACTAGATATATAAGTCGAGAGAAGTTTAAATTCAGTGCATTATTCACTCACTAAAATTTGGGAGCTCATCTCCATTCTCCACCACATCTTAGAGTGATAAAGAGTCCATTTCAGCACCCTGATGTAGTTTTCTTTCTCATATCAAAGAAACAATATTTTAGTGATCGTCATGACATTAAAGGTTCATCACTTATCCACACTAGCGCCCAAAATATGATGATCAATGCTCTAGTAGGCTCTTAAAGTAGGTGTGGATGATCTATATGGATAAAGATTTAGTCCTTCAAGCATTGATTTCTTATAATGATCAGAATAAGAATGAAACTTCAAATTGAACAAGTTAATGATTCGATTAATTTTAGCACTTAATTTTATCCACATGAAATCCTCAAGTTGTAATCGAGCATTATGTATCACTAGAGATGACATCATGACATCAATTTGGTGATAAAAAATTTAAAATACCATTGACTCATGCTTATATTGTTCACCTGGTACCAACATGTGGTATCAAAGTGATTGTGTGCTAAATTAAGTCAATTTATAATTAAATTTTTAGGAATTCAAATAAAGGGCATCGATACGGTCTTAAATCCACAAATGATGCTTTGATTCGAGATCAGACAACCAAGTTATGTTCATACCAAGATCAAAGAATTATTTTCAGGTTAAATAAATATTATAATTAATATTATTGGGGTACTATTAATATGAATAGTATTTAAGATACTAATCAAATGATTAGTATCTTGGGGTTCCTAGTATCTCACAGAAAGGAGGAATTCCTAGCATATTGTTAGGTCTTCCACGACATTATTTTTAAAATATTTTTAAAAATAAAATTGTTTTAAAAATTTATGAATAGTATCTATGGGTTACTATTCACACATGATAAAAAATACCATAGACACCTCCTGGGGTTTTTAATACCTAGAAAGCCCAAAAATTCAAAAAATCAAACAATATTTAAAAATATTTGGAATTTAATAAAATAATTTTCTAGTCTGTGAAACAAAGTAGTTCTGAATTAAAATTAGTTAATGTTATTTTAATTCATAATTTATTCTCTCAAGTTGAATTGTAAATTAAATTTTATACTATAAATTTATTGCATGATGACTGATCTTGAGTGATACCGACCAATATATGTCTAGGATTTATATTTATCTATTTAATTATTACATTGTGTGTGATATTTGAAATAATTATTTAATAAATTATGGGTTTTGCATCATTTTTCACCCCTCATTATATGTATAAGGGTCAACATGTCCATGAGTGATTTTTTCCATGTTTATTTCATATTATTGAGACTTTATCACTAGAATGTGAGTATTTATGTATAATTATGAGGATTAAAGTCATCATAGACGATGCTGAGATGTGGAGAAATACTATACGGGAGTTAGATGCATTAGATGGGGTGGGAACTATAACTTAATTCGACCTTGAATCAAGGAGTTAACCCTAGGGTGTCGATTGATTCATTATCCACTCAATGGGTTAACTAATAGTAAACATTCATGATCATTCACTTTATTTATTTTTGAATGGTTTATTATTTTTTGAATGTGTTATGTTTAGGTGATCACAGAGAATAATAAATAATAATTCATGGATAAAATGAATTAATAAGCATTGAATATTTTCTAATATGAATTATTAAGTTGTGATCACAATCACATAGAAAAATAATGTCATATATAAAAGTATTTCATTCCCTAAGAATGATTAAAATCCCTCAAATAAATACTAAGTCATAGCACCTTCCATCATTTGATTTTGAACAAAACCGTACATTTGAGGTGCTCATCATCCCTAGTTGAGAGTGTTTATTACTACTGAGGAATTCTTATGATAGTGGTGGGTTTACATAACTACATTTGGAAGAAAATAAGTAGTTATAATTATCTTGTTGAATATTTAGAGGCATGGTGTTTAGTAAATCAAGGTTACAATTTCTAAAAGTTGGGACTTCACTCAACAGATCAAGGAACTACAAGTTAATGTGGTTGACAATCCAAAATTCTACCTTGAAGCTTTGTGAGTACTAACATATCTATAACTTAGACTATGAGGAGAGACTTTAAGGATATTTTCCACTATAATACTCAAGTGACTGAGAATTATAAATCTAATAGTTAGGGATTCTAGGATTTGATAAAATAGTGGGAGACATTTAATGATTAATTAATCAATAATGACTACCAGTAATCATGACAAGTACAAACCAACTAAATTTTATTTGGTGTAGTTTAAATGGAAATCATTGCCGCCAATTAAATATCACTGTGATAAATATTGGATATAGATTATATCCAAACTGAAAATAACTTCTAGGAGTGGTACAGGGACTTGCACATAGTACTACGACGAGAGAGGAAGCATTGTTTGTTGGAATCCCAACTTCATGTTTAACCCTGTAGGGTCCTGAAAAATCCGAAAAGGAAATTTTACCCAAATCCCCCAAAGAATTGGGGAAAATAATCAAATAAGAGACACAAAAAGGACCAGTCCGTGAACCGGTCCATGGAAGCGCAACGTGGCCAGGCACCACGAGGCACCCCCTCCGCGAACCATTGTCGTTCGCGAAATGGAGGCGTAGAGCCTCCGCGGTTGCGAGGCAGGATGGGCGCCAGTCCGGTTCACCATCACGAACCACCCCAACCACGGACCGCATCGACCAGTTCAAGCCGCACCCGCTGTCATTCGCGGAATAGAGGTGGAACCCTCCGCAATCGCGGAGCACTCCCTGAGTTCGCCTCACTGAGGGGGGGAGCGTTCAATACCCACCGCGAATCGCGGATTGACCAAGTCAGCTGTGAACCGGGTATTTGGTTATGGGCCTCCGCAAAAGGTGTCGTGTGGCTACAGATACATTCCTTTCCCCACTCTATAAAAGGAGACCAATGGGGAAAGAAGAGGGGGATCGGAGATCTGGAGTCGGATTCGGAGGAATTAGAGATTCGGAAGGAGATCGGTTGAAGGAAGGATTCGGATTTCGTAAACAGTGAAATTCCCATCCGCGAACCACAGCAGGTATATGAATTAAGGAGGAATTGGAAAACTCATAATAATTTGGTGAACCGCAAACCTAAAATAAAAAAAAAGATAACCGCGAACCATACCCCCTCGGCGGATGACTTCCCCGCGGACCAGGGAGTTTATGACTCTTTTCCCATTCGTCGTACCACATAGAACCCTCCTCCACAGGCGAAGCCCCGACCGATGAGCCTCCGATCGGCACCACCCTTGGCCGCCACTGCCCGCCTGGAACCCTCCACGAACCACCCTGGTTCGCGGATTGAACCCGAAGCCGCGAACCACCCTGGTTCGTGGATTGAACCTGAAGCCGCGAACCACACTGGTTCGCGGGACGCCAATCAGTCCGCGGACCACCCTGGTTCACGGACGGTTTCTCTAGCAGCGTGGCACTTCCCCATGCGAAGGGCGACACCACCCATACCTCTCAGTGGCTCACCAAATACTTTAGTGTTCTCATTTCCCGAGCTAGGTAAAATCTTTCTGATCAAGCCAGGTCCTTCGTGACTCCCTCGTTGGCCTATTCATCGGCCCCGAGCCGAGGCCTCCGCCAGAGCCACCGGATCCGCATGGTATAACTTTCTGGTGCATCAGCGCGCCATTTTGAGTTCACATACCCACAGTAAACAGGGGGAAAGGGGTTTCCCTGACCCTTGAGCAGATTCTCGAAGCATTCCTGGGTTCACATTCCCACGGTAATGTGGATTCTGAGCTCGGGAATCCCCTTTCTGCCCCTCCACTTGTTGAGGGTTCCTCAGTGATGGTAAAATAGCCATCAGAAGGAAGCCCTCGTGCACTGAAAGAGAGGAGATGGTCACAGAAGCAACCCCTTTCCCTCTCCCGCTGGTCTTTGTCGCCCTGGGCGTCCATCTCAGAGTAAGCCCCGATCTTCTGGTCCTCCTCTAAGTGTAAGCCCCAATCCATCACCCTGGGCCACCCTCATGCGTAAGCCCCACTCCGCTTATCACGGATGCACCTTTCACGACGTGATCCTCTAGTCCCTGCTGTCTCTTGTTTCTCACACCGAGCATGACTCACGTGGGCTTAGAGCAAGCATCGACCAGGATATCCTCCTATGGGCCTCCTCAGAGTGTAATCTCCAATCCATCACTATGGGCCTCCTCAGAGTGTAAGCCCCAATCCATCACTATGGGCATCCTCAGAGTGTAAGCCCCACTAAGAGAACTACGAGGACATTGATCCATGCCAAACCATGGTACGTAGGAAGCCTCCATGAGGTTCAGGCCCACCACTTGGTCGTTTCTTCACATCGAGTTCCACCCTTGTCCAGCATGACGTTAAATTGTATATGCGAACTATGTGGAATTTGATCCCTGCCTCCTAAGCAGGGTACATAGGAAGCCTCCCTGAGGTTCAAGCCCAACAACCGGTTGATCCGATCATCTCCATATCGGTTCACCACGCCACTCCTAGTGCCACCTGAAGAGAGTTCCAACCCTTCGGGGTCATTAATCCAATGAGAGATAGTAAACCTCGGGCATAGATGACTCTGAACCCCTATGTCCAGTTGACCGTTTCCCACCAAGGTTAAATTCGTGGATACTATGTTTGGGTATAAACCAAAGATTCACGAACATATGAATACGTCTTAAATCTATAAGAGAGTCCTGGAACAGGCAATAATTCCCCCCAAAAATGATGTGATGAGCCCAACTTCCCATCCTCTCAACCAATGTGAGTTATTAAGAGTCGCTGGTCAGACCATTCGGAAAATGCCTACCTTTGGAAAGCAGGTCCATCAATCATTGGATACAGATCCATTGGGCGTTTCGTGGCTGAAAAACCAGAACGAAACAAAAAAATGGTGAACCCGATGTGAATCTTTAACGAAACACAACGGATTCAACTTAATCTCACCCAGTGCCCCCTTATGCTCCAAAGGAGGGCTAATCAAGGTCATTAATTATGCATGGGATTATGAGATGCTGCTTTGACGGGTTTTCTGCTTGTATTTGATAAAATATTTCGCAGGAACTACTTTCAGAACTCCCTTCGATCCAATGGCATCGCAAAGGAACTCACAAGTGCACGCTTCCAACGATGCAAGGACGAGACTTCCTCAACAATGGAGGACCCCGTCACCCACCCATCCTCTTCAACGCTGGGTTTTGGACATGATGATCTGAGAGTACCATGAAAATGGTACTCTCCCAATGGTGGAGGCGGCCATGCACGCCCTCCAATCTGTCAAGATTCGCCGGTCGCCTGCCCAGCAGCGACTGCAAAGGAGGATTCAGACAGCCCCTGTCACTGTCTCCAACCATTTTGGGAGCCTATCCATAGAACAGGACAGTGCGTACCTCCCTTATCTTAGGGAGGCAGATGAGGTCGATGTTGAGGACTTCATCCCTGTCGAACGGGGGTTCCGCTCAAAGGCCCCTGCCGGAAGGCATCATCGCGGTCACACCGCGACTCAACATCCTCGCGCCGAGGAAGATGTTTCCCCGAGGGTTCAGGCCCATGCTCCACGAGCTCCGGCCCCTCGGACCGCCCGACGAGGGCGGAAGACGTACAATCGAGGACCGGTCATTACCATGGTCCCTGAGGAGGAGCTCTGTTGCTCAGCCATAGAGACGTACCACGAACATGCACCTACACCTGTTCGCTCCTCCCAAGCCCTCCATCCAGACATGGAGGCATCGTACGAGCCGGCGCGCATCCCCGCCAAGCTCCATCAAGCCCGTCACTCATGCAGGACGGAACTTACCAGGTAGGCTCCTCTCCCTGACTAGGGTCTTGAAGCCCACCAGCTTGACGTGGTGGCGACCTGGCACCTGCAGGACCAGCTCCTGGCAGTTGCTTCAGAAGCCCGCCATCCTGATATGGTGGCGATCAACAAAGACCTCCACCCAAATGTGGCGGAAAATCATAGGCGGGCACGTCTCCCCTCCAATAAAGGCCACCGACTCGATATGGTGGGAAAACAATATATGCAGGGCTAGCTCCCTGCGGATGCAAGTAAAGTCTGCCACCCCAATGTGGCGGCACACGGAGAGACAAACCGGAATATCCCGGTATAGGGGAAGACTCGTTCACCTTCCCCGACACAGGAGAATTGCCAGTACCCACTGAACACTGGAGTACTGGAGCAGGATATTCCTACTCCAATACCAAAATGGGCCTTCATACCCGTTCCAGCCAAATATGTCTCTCTACATATCCTGGCAATGATGGAGGAGTAGGTATCGATCCCAGATCATATCTTGAAGACTTGCCAGAATTTAATTGCATTAGCGGCAACAGCAAGGACTCGGGCTCGTGAGCCTGTCTCCCCAATTGAGGTGCCTCATCTAAGAGATGAGATAGCTGCCTCGGAGCAGATCTGCATCCCTAATTCATCCCAGGAGGGTCGCCAGCTATATTCTACGACGCAAGGCCAACCGGATCGAGCAGCTTCACTTGTTCCAACTGGGGGATACCCGTCCATCATGGTGGATGCTCTAGAGCATGCATATATCCCTAATAAAATTCAAGATGTTCGTCGGCATATCCCAGAAATATCACGGGACCCAATTAGATAGGGACCTGAAGGTGAAGGTCGTTGTCAACAGCAGACGGTCCCTGCTGCCCACAAAAGAGTGCCCCGAACGCGCTGAAGGTAGCCGAAAAATAAAGAGCGGGTTCATGACTTCGCTCTGCTGGAAGTTGGGGTTTCTGACGCCACTAAGCACGCATCAAAGGCTCGAAACCCTACCCACCCATTACCACATTATGGTAGTGGAAGTAGCAGTTGTGAAAGTCCTCCCCGCAATGTCGCTACCAGCAGCTCTGAAGGTCCTCCCCAGAGCACCCGTGGGGGCCTCCCCCGCGGGCATATAACGATCGGTCACGAGAGATTCTCTCTTGATGCGAGTCGCAGAAACCCTCCACGTGACCAGAATATCGAGTAGCAAGAAGGTCCTTCACTTGATGCGGTCCACCCTGAAGGTCCTCCCTGAGGTATACACTGCAATCACTCTCCATGCAGTGGGACCACAGATTATGATGGTAGTCCTCACTATCATAGTCTCAACTACGGAGGTCCTCCCCGTAGTGACGTCTCATCATGACAAGAAGGACCTCCCCTTGTCGTGGCCTACCCTGAAGGTCCTTCCCAGGGGTTACACTACCACGGAACTCCACGCAGCCAGGCATCAGGTCACGGTGGTAGTCCTCGCCACCCTGATAATGGAGGTCCTCCCTGTAGAGATAGCGAGCAATGAGAAGGCCCTCCCCTCATTGCGGTACATTCTGGAGGCCCTCCCCAGGATGTATCCCATAGATATTCTCCCTGCGGCAGCAGTAATGGTAGTCCTCTCCATTGTTGCAGCTGTGATGGTAGTCCTCGTCACCATGGTCGCCATTGCGAAGGTCCTCCCTGCAATAGCCCCAAGCAACAAGAAGGTCCTCCCCTTGTTGCGGCGTGTCCTGAAGGTCCTCCCCAGGATGCACGTTGAACGCCAAGCCATGATGGTCATCCTCACCATGATGGCAGTTATTGGGAAGGTCCTCCCCGTAACAACGCCACGCAGCCAAAAGGTCCTCCCCTTGCTGTAACATTCCTTGGAGGTCCTCCCCAGGGTGTGCACTGCAAAAGTCCTCTATGCAGTGAAGCATCAGGCAGTAATGTTAGTCCTTACCATTAAGACCATCATTTCAAAGGTCCTCCCCGTGATGACATATTATATCGACAGGAAGGTCCTCCTCCTGCTGAATCAGGCACCGAAAATCCCTCGTATGCCGAGGCACTCAGAAGGATAGGATCGGGCATGTCAGATTCCCAGCTTGTCTCTAACGATGCCCTTCTTTGATCAGGAGCCGTTCCAGGGCCGCGTTCATCTTATGAACCACCTCGGAATCGCCTAAAAGACAATTAGATACCTACCGGTCCCACTTCCTCCGACTACAGTGAGAGCCTTAGTTGGGCTGACCAGGTAGAGGAATCACCAGCGGGGGAGTATACCGATATGCCGCACCTGAGGAAATGACTGGCCAGGAATGATATACCAGTTATGTTTTGGCCCACAGCCACCTCTCAGTACGACATACCCAGGGAGTTATCAGAAGAATGCATGCACGGCATCCGCCATAATATATGGACGACCCTCCACCAGCTGAAATTGAGATTCCTGCCCTATGAAAGGTATGTAGACCACTTCAAGACGATAGGGGACCTCCTACGTTACATCGACCTGGAGTCCCTTTCCTCGACGCGATAACAACGCCCCGAGAGGCGCAAAGGGAATATGGAGGTAGCTTGCCTCCGTGCACTGCACGAACTGCGCCTCCTCATCGATGACGCTCCGATGGGAGTCCATATTAGGGGATGGGGGGAACACGGAGCTCTTCATTTCACTCCGCTCCCCACCCAGAAAAAACCCGTTCGGCATGGTATCGTGCAACATCGTCACATCGAGACGGCAACCGTGTGGTCCCCCTGTTCAGGAAAGGCAACACACCCAACAGATTCGGGCCTTGAGTAAGTCCTAGCAGCGTCAGGCCCAGCGGGAACAAGCCATTCAGGAACTCCTGAATCAGTCCACTGAGAGCATACAGTAGGCCTCTCGCTTAAGAGAGGCCAGTCAGCGATCTTTTCCTGCCTCCCCAGAAGGGACTGATCCACAGGTGAATTCAGCACCATATCCGGTTCACCCCCGGATGGGGGCACGCGATATCAGGCAGGTCGCGATAGTCGTAGCCACTGCCGCAATTCAGGGTCAACCCCAGCCTACAGGGCTGGGGGCATTTTTAACAACAAATTCCCCCGTAAGACCAATAAAACTGGGAAGAGACTAAACGTCCAGGGAACGGAGCCAGCCCCAGCCCTCAGGGCTGGGGGCATTATTACCTCCTCAACAACAATCTCCCCCACGAGAATCAGTATTCTATTGTCTAGGGAGGACAGTAAGAATAGGATTTTCTCGTCCTATCCTGTCATTTGAATCATTATCCCCTCTGAGAGGAAGGTGCACTGTAAGGTCGTATCAAAGAACTCTCTGCGTCACCCTTCGTCAAGAAGTCCGAGGGCAATCCCGGTTCATGAAAGGGAAGTTCAACCGAAGACGTGGAAGATCCTCTTCCTATTTGGAAGATGACTTCCCCTACACCCCGCAATATGCGTTCATCAATGCCATAGAGGCTAACCCCGTGGGTGACACTGGAGAAAATGCAAATCCATACGGATCAGGAGACAACGATTCCGGTTAGGCTGTGACTCACAATGAACCCCCAGGTGTGCACACCCAGAACTAGAGGGCCGCTTTAAATATGGTCGCCCCTTTAGCTAACCTTCCTCCGCCTACCCTGTGAGCTTCCAAAAAGGATAAGAAAAAAGGAACGGTTACCCTTAACCCGTCCCCCTATCTAGATAAAAACGAGCCACTCATGCTCGAAGAGAGGTTCGCTCGACAGGAAGAAGAGATGAAAGAGTTGAGGTGGCTTAACACTGAGCTGCTCCAGAGGAACCGCCTTATTGAAAGTGCGTCCCAAGAAGAGCCACGTCATGCACTCCCGACAAGTGCACCTCAAAGGCTAAAGCTTTCCCCGGAAAATGAAGCATGATCAAGGCCCCTGCCCAATGAGGCGCCTGGTTCATCAAACTACCTAAACATGGATGATGAATACCTATATTTCCCTCCACTTAGGAGGCAACCAGAGCAAGTACACCCGAAACCTCTGAGGGTACCCCGAACGGAATATTCACCCTTGGTGCTGGCCAATCTGGATCCTCAGGCAATGCCTCGGGCTACGCCTACCCAGGACCGGGCCCAACAGGATGTAAACCAAGGACTCACCAACACCATCGAGGCACTAACAGCTCGATTGTAAGTGATGGATGGTCATCGCGCTCTGATACAACCGGAGCGGAAACCCTACCCATATTGGGTGACCAACACACCACCTCCACCCAATTTTGGGAGCCCTGTATTCCCCATATTCAATGGATCAGGCGATCTAGAGCAGCATTTGATGCACTACGCATCCTATTGCGACCCTATGATGGGGACTCTGGAACAAAAAGAAGCAGTGAAACTCAGATGCTTCGTACGGACCTTGCAAGGATCCTCCTTCTTCTGGTATACGAGTCTGTCGGCCCAGTCGATAAAGAGTTGGGAGGACCTCTGGCAGCAGTTCCTATTCCATTTTAGCTCAACGTTGCCTAAAACAACGGTCAGCGATCTCATGAACTGCAAGCAGAGGGAGAATGAGAGGGTCTCAGATTTCATCGCCAGATGGAAAGGTCTAACCTATTCTCTGAACAGGCCAATTCCACAAGATGAGATTCTATCCATATGCATCGATAATCTTAGAGATGAACTGCGAACACCGCTCATACCAGTGGAGTGCACCACTGGCTTCCACCATCTCTCGGCCATTGCCCAGAGAATTGAGGACTCCCTGTAGTGGACTAATTCAAAGTCCCGAATAGCCTCATAGACTCCTGCGAAAAGGGCCCCTAGAGCTGAAGCGTCCGCTGTCACACTCAAGCCGGCCCCTATGCCCGCTCCACCGCTCAGGCCTCCACCAAATCATCAAGGGCCCCCTGCATATCAGCGGCCCCCTCCGCCTAAACGGGATGATCAGCGAGGACCGAAGCGGAACCAGTTTAAGGAATTAAGACAAAAAGTATACTCGTTCTGAGATGATCAAGTCCGCAGCTACTTCATTGCCGCCATGAACTGCAACTTGCTCCGCCTCCCGGAGCCAAGGAGACCTGAAAAAGTCGGCCACAATGACAGGCCATATTACTGACCCTACCATCAGATGTTGGGGCACAGTATCCGAGAGTGCTTCATCTTCATAGAACTTCTGTAGAGGATGGTAGATTCCAGACAAGTCGAGCTGGGACCACCCCCAGCACATGTGGTGTGTATCTCTACCACCGACTCCAACAAAGATGAGGGGTGGCAGAAAGTCACCAGCAAGCAGGGGTAGAAATTTAACAACTGGATGACTCGGAAGACTATCAACCGAGCCCAAGGCATACTCCGAGCTCAACTACAGCAGCCAGTGCCGCCACTAGTAGCCCCTGGAGCCGCAAAGCCGACCACATCGGCCTCAAAACCCTCCACAAGCCGGTCATCCGGACGGAGATGAAGGAGGAAACAATCACAAGAGGAGCAGTCTATGGCGGGTCTAGAGTTAGTCCCAACCCTGGCAGACTTTATGCCCTCGAATTTGGCACCACGGGCACCGACCCACCAAACGGCACCATCACAGACAACCGACCAGGTTGACCTGTCACAGGATGAAGAGCCAATATTTGGTTCTATCAACGTCATCCATCACATGGAATCATTCCCTGACGAAGGGTATGATTACGAACTCGAGTTTCCTGCACGAGGAGCTGGGAGGAGGAATCGCAGAGGCACGGGATACCAGGGGAGGCGCAGCCATGGCCGAAACCAACCCTACAGTTGGACCCCATCCCAAACCATTAATACCACGGAAACCCATGGGAGAGCCCTTCAGCGGACTCAGCAGGAGAGGGAATGCCCCTCTACCTCCACAAGCAGCCACTCTGGCCCTATTGTTCTGTGATACCCACCAGAGGAGGAGCAAGTGTCTGTTCGCCTATTGCGCACAAACAGACCGGCCAGGCCAAGTCCTCAAAATGCGGGAACACCATCGACATCCGTCCCCACGGCCGGTCCCTCCTCGTCAAATGCTCCATCTCCCAAAGCACACGCTAAGACTCTCCCGCAAAAGGAGAAGCGTCGACCGCTGGAGAAAAAATACGACATCCTTAAGCAGCTGGCGTCAGTACCAGCCAAGTTGTCAATCCTGGATGCCCTGAGTCTGTCAGCCAACCTTAGGGAGGTGCTTATCGAAGCTTTGATCAACCCCTAGTAATTTAAATCTAAGGTAGTTGCCGCTGAGATTTACCAGATGGAGACTGGACCGGTTGAATGAAATACAGTGATATCCTTCACTGATCAGGACGAAGATGCCATCATGCAAGGATACATCAGACTTTTATATGTGTCTGTCACGCTGAATGGTATTGAGATCCAAAAAGTCTTTATAGAAAATGGCTCTGGAGTTAACCTCCTTCCCCTATGGACACTCTGTAAGTTGGTATATAGTGAGGACGATATGATTCCCTCAGCCACAAATTTTTTAGGTTACGACAAGAGTGAGCAGAAACCAATGGGACAGATTAAGTTAAAGACCCATTTTGGTGACCTAGTAGCCTACACGGAATTCCTGGTGGTCCGGCAGAGCACGGAATTCAATGCCCTACTGGGAAGGCCATGGATCCATAAGCACATGGTCGTTCCTTCATCCTACCACCAGTGTATCAAGTACTGCGTCAATGGAAAAAGCGGGACATTACACGCTGACAAGGCCCCTTTCAAGCTCTCAGAGTCACATTACATCGACGCCGAGTTCAATGAGAAAAATAAGAAGAAGCCTTTGGTCAATGGCGTCGACTGGATACCCACTCCAAATGGCCTGGAAATGGTCCCCGATGACCCCCTCAGGTAGCTTGGTAGAGATTATGTCCTTCCCATCAAACGTGTTGAGAGTAGGAGTTCAAGTCCGGACACGCATTCGGATGTCCTCATGACTTCAGCCATGATGGCTGAGTACAACAATGCAGGAACGTCTACTAACCCTCAATTTGGGGACGAATACTCAAGTAGGGATTCCCACGATGCCTCTCCCTCAAACCCTTGAAGGCTAAGACCGGAAACTCTCTCCTCGTCAGATCAAGAAATGAGGACTTGGGTGAAGAAGAGGGGGAAGATATCAGATATGCACCTCCCGGATTTGATGAGGGTATCTCCGCCACTGTGGACGAGCTCTGGGAGATAAACCTGGGTACTGAAGAAGACCCGAGGCCCACTCTCATTAGCGTGGCCATGTCTCCCAAGGAACACGTGGTATATACCTCATTCTTAAGGCAACATTGGGATGTCTTTGCATGAAATTACATAAAAATGCCAGGACTTGATCCCAAGGTAGCGATGCATCACCTGGGTCTTCCAGAAGACCACCGGGGCTACAAACAGGCCATTAGAAGGACACACCCCTCACATGCTTCCAAGATAGAGGCTGAAGTCGATAAGCTCATTAAAGCAGGCTTCATCAGGGAGGTCTAGTACCCCATTTGGTAGGACAACATCGTCCCTGTAATGAAAAAGAATGGGAAAATCTGCATCTGCATTGAATTCAGAGACCTTAATCGTCATTGTCCGAAAGATGAATTCCCGGTTCCAATCACCAAGTTGTTAATTGATGCGACGGCCGGGTATGAGGCTCTATCCTTCATGGATGGATATTCCGGATATAATAAAATCAGGATGGCCCGAGAAGACAAAGAAGCCACTACCTTCAGGGCCCCTCAAGGGGTATTCTGTTATAGGTTCATGCCCTTTGGTCTCAAAAATGTTGGCGCCACGTATCAACGTGCCATGCATCGGATCTTTAAGCTGTTCCTGGGGAAATTCTTTGAATGTTACGTGGATGACCTAGTGGTCAAGTCCGGACAACGCTCAGATCACCTTTCGGACCTTGAGACCTTCTTCAACAAGCTCCAACATCATATCTTGAAGATGAACCCCTTGAAATGTGCCTTTGGGGTTACCTCAGGGAAATTCTTTAGCTTCGTCATACGCCATCGTGGCATCGAAGTCGGCCCTGAGAAGACGAAGGCTATCCTGATCCTGCCACCTCCTCAAAATCTCACTGAGATGAGGGAATTCCAAGGAAACCTAGCCTATATTAGGTGGTTCATAGCCAACCTAGCAAGAAAATTTTTTCCCTTCACCGGGTTGATGAAGAAGGGGGTCACGTACCAATGGATGGATGACTACCAAGAGGAGTTCAACAACTTGAAGAAGTACCTCTTAAGCCCACCGGTTCTCATGCCCCCGGTCAAAGGAAGGCCTCTCATTCTATATGTGATGGCCCTAGAATGGTCATTGGGAGCCTTCCTCGCACAGAAGAACGACGCCGGCAGTGAAAACAGTCTCTATTACCTCAGTCGAACCATGATTGATGCTGAGAATCGATACTCAAATATCGAGAAGAGCTGTCTGGCCTTGGTCTTTGAGGTTCAAAAGATGCGACATTATCTTCAGCATCATGAGGTCCATTTGATCTCGCGGAGTAACCCTCTCAAGTACATCCTCAGTCGCCCGATGCTAACCGGACGCCTATCCCGATGGGCGGTCATCCTACAACAATTCGACATCTGGTTCGTGCCTCAAAAAGCCATCAAGGGCTAGGCATTAGTAGAATTTCTGGCAGAGCACCCTTCAACAGGGACCACTGCACCGGACGTTGAACTACCTGATGAAGATATCTTCTTGGTTCAAGAAGAGTTCCCAGAATGAGAAATGTACTTTGACGACGCATCCAGAAGCCCCACCGGGAAGAGGATGGAGGATTCCAGATTCAACAAAGTGGGTCTAGGGATAATGATCATGTCCCCAGAAAAGGAATTTTTTCCGTATTCCTTCCTCCTGTCAGAGGGATGTACAAACAATGAAGCAGAATATCAAGCCCTCATTGCAGGCATGGAGCTCGCACTCCAGGCACAAGTACAACACCTTAAGGTTAAAGGCAACTCAGAGCTAGTCATAAAGCAAGTCAATGGTGACTATGCTATTAAAAAGAAGGAGCTAATCCCCCTATTTTACCATGTCCAAGGGTTAATAGCCGAGTTCTCCATAGAACCGACATTGACTTATATTCCCTGGTCCCAGAACGCTCAGGCTGATGCATTAGCCAACGCGGCCACAGCCCTAGCCGACTGAGACTGGGATGAAATGGTCATCAGCATTGCTCACCATCGAATGGTATTACCATTTGTTCGAGCTAAGATGGAAGAGATCCACGAAGTAAATCCTGTCCCCGAGCCATATGCTCCTTCCACCAGTTGGATGATCCCCATCGCGAACTACCTTCAACGGGGAGAGCTTCCATCAGACAGGGCTGAACGAGAGCAAGTACGGAGAAGGGCAATCAATTTTGTCCTATATGGTGGCGTGGGTCAGCAAGAGGTCCTCTACAAACGAGGCCTCTATGGAGTGCTCCTCAGATGAATTTATGGAGAAGAAACTGTTATCGTCATGACTGAAGTGCATGCAGGAGCGTGTGGAGCACAACAACCGGGGACCAAGCTTTCCCATCAGGTTTGAAGGCTTGGGTACTACTGGCCCACAGTGGCACGAGACTGTGAGCGTTTTACCGAAAAATACCACTCATTCCAGATCCATGCCAACATCATACACCAGCCCCCAGAGTTACTTCATCAAGCTAAGTACTCCTGGCCATTTGCTGTCTGAGGGATGGACATCATGGGACCATATCCTCCCGCCACAACCAAACAGCTGAAGTATATCCTCATGGTGACCGACTTCTTTTCCAAATGGGCAGAAGCTATACCCTTCAAGGAAGTCGGGGCAAGAAATATTTTCAGTTTCGTGAAGACCAATATCATCACTAGATTTGGTGTCCCTCATACCATACTAACGGACAACGGAACCAATTTCTGCTCTACGGAGTTGGAAAAGATATACCACGAGTGTGGTATCAAGGCTAACCACTCATCCCGCTACCATGCAGTGGACAACAGACAGATAGAAGCTTTCAACAAGACCCTTTCCAACATCCTCCAGAAAATGGTGGACAAAGACAAGAATTCATGGCCAGATAAACTCCTGCATGCATTGTGGGCTTATCGAAACACAATCTGCACCGCTACTCAGTCTACCCCGTACTCATTGGTGTACGACACAGAGGAGGTCCTACCCATTGAAATCCAACTTCCCTCACTCCATGTTGCAATTTTTGATCGATTATCCAATGATGAGAAGTTAGAAAAGTGGCTAGGTGAATTGGAACAGCTAGATGAAAAGCGGTTGCACACTCTACACCACCTGGAAGTGTACCAGAACCAGATCGCACGAGCCTTCAACAAAAAGGTCCACCTCCGGTCTTTCTTGGAAGGCGAATTAGTGTTAGTCCTTAGGACCCCAATGATACCCGGCAAGAAGCCTCCAAAGCTGGAGCCCGAGTGGGAAGGACCACATGTTGTACACAAGGTCTACTCCAGTGGAGCATATACCCTGATCTCCATGGACGGACAATTTACAACCGCTCCTACGAATGCAAGATTCTTAAAGAAGTATTTCACATAGAAACTGTATGGAGTTCATCCTAACCACATGACGTTAAACTATATGGACCACGTCCTCACCACATGACATAAAACTGCATGGAGTTTATCCTGACCACATGACGTTAAACTGTATGGCCCACGTCCTCACCGCATGACATTAAAATGCATGGAGTTCATCCTGACCACATGACGTTAAACTGTATGGCCCACTTCCTCACATCATTACATTAAACTGCATGGAGTTCATCCTTACCGCATGAAGATAAACTGCACGGAAAAAGTGATTTAAAAACACCCTCTTTCCCTGTGTACGGACCAGACCTGCACAGGGTGTATCGTCTTTCAGAGAACTACGTGAGGCTTGATTCCTACCCTCACAGGATACGTAGTGATGCCAGAATTCCACACCCTGGCCCAGCCACCTCAAAAAACACAAAATAATTCACATTCCCCCGTGTACGGACCAGACTTGCACAGGGTGTATTCATCGTCCTAACCACATGACGTTAAACTGTATGGAATCCGTCCTCACCGCATGACGTTAAACTGCACGGATTCCAGAGAAGTACGTGATGCTTGATTCCTGCCCTTGCAGGATACGTAGTGATGCCATAATTCCACACCCTGGCCCAGCCACCTCAAAAAAAAAAGAAAAAAACACAAAAGCATGCCCATTCCTCCATGTACGGACCAGACTTCCATGGGGTGTATTCATCGTCCTAACCACATGACATTAAACTGTATGGACTCCATCCTCACCGCATGATGTTAAACTGCACGGATTCTAGATAAATATGTATGGCTTGATTCCTGACCTCGCAGGATACATAACGATGCCAGGAACCCCAGTCTTGGCCCAGCCCCCTGAATAAAAAAAATGCCTTATTTCCCCCATGTATGGACCAGACCTTCACGGGGTGTACTCATTCCAGAGAACTACGTACGGCTTGATTCCTTCCCTCGCAGGATACGTAGCGACACCAGGATCCCCAGTCTTGGCCCAGCCCCTTGAAAAAATAAGGATACCCTTTCCCCCCGTCTGCAAACCCGACCGACACGGGGTGTACTTCTCGTCCTTACCACATGACGTTAAAATGTACAGACAATGATGTTAAAAATGCCCCCTTCCCCCGTGTAAGGACCAGACCTGCACGGGGTGTATATCTTCTTCCTTACCACATGACGCTAAACTGCATGGAAGTCGTCCTTACCACATGACGTTAAACTACGTGGAAGTTATCCCCACTCCACGACGTTAAACTGCGTAGACCCCCTTTTTCTTTCACGTTGGGTCACCATTGTCCTTACCGCATGATGTTAAACTGCATGGAGTTTGTCCTCACCTCATGATGTTAAACTGCATGGACTTCGTCGCGACCCATCCAGGACACATGGAGATATGATATGGAGATACTCCTTGCACATTTGGATACATCCTTTCCATACATCAGACTCCACATCCCGGATAATTATGGATCTTCATAACCACTCATGGCCATCGGAGGTGGAAAGTCATCGACCCGTGGACACCTTTGTACGACTATGCATACCATGCCCTCAGCGGCTCTACATATTGATAGCCCATGGCCCGTCTAACAAAGGCAAGATTTCCACAGGCAACACTCTTCCTAGCTCCGTGCGCTTACCGGACTCAGAGCCCCCATACCATACCTCTTGATCCATAAGTTTATGGCGAAGTGGTTTACAAGTTCATTCCCCTTTTCACATTCAGGTGTTGCCAGAGTTTCCTTATCTGGATAGCCTGTGTGTCCGCCAGTGATTCACATAGCGACCTGCATCAACAAACATCAAGCCAGGACTAGGCTACTTTGACTCAATAGACAATTGAAGTGAAGATGTTTTTTGTATACCCGGATACCATTATCCCCACATGAAGAACTCTGCACTGGGAGCAATCACAGATTCTCATAATCATTCATGGTCATCAGAAGTGGAAAGTTATCGACCCGGGGACACCTTTGTACGACTATTCATACCATGCCCTCAGTGGCTCTGCATAATGATAGCCCCCGGTTCGTCCATCAATGGAAAGATTTCCTTGGGTGGTACTTCTCCTAGATCCGTACGCCTACCGGCCTCATAGCCCCCACACCATACCTCCTGATCCAAGAAATCTCAAAGTTGCAGTTTACAACCTTCATCCCCCGCCCTGTTCTAAGTACATCAGAACATGTTGACTCGGTTATCCTTCGAGTGACTACAGCAATAGTCACCCAATGGTCTGAGCTCTATGACTGATAAACTAGGAGTACCTCATCATTATCGCATGACGTTAAACTACATGGAATGAAGGCACACCCCCGCGCAAGAAAAAAAAAGAGAAAAGATTAGCGCAGGGGGCTCTTTGAAACTCAATAAGCAACCAGGGATAGATATCCCAGACATGTCTAGACATTCCCCTACCAAATGACAGACTTTGTGGCCCGGATAATTGTGGATAATCATAACCATTCATGGCCATCGGAAGTGGAAAGTCATCAAACCGTGGACACCTTTATACGACTATTCATACCATACCCTCAGTGGATCTGCATAATGATAGCCCCTGGCTCGTCCATCAAAGGCAGGATTTTCACAGGCGATGCTCTTCCTAGCTCCGTACGCTTACCGGCCTTAGATCCCCCATATCACCTTTCCTGATCCAAGAATCCCTATAACCATGATTTACACCAATCAACCCCCCCCCCCCCACGTCTGGGGCATGTTGAGGTATTCAAGCCCAGTTACATTCTGATGAAGAGTAGCCTTTGCAAAAATGCCTCTCGTCCTCGCTGCATGACGTTAAACTGTATATCAACCTTCAAAAATTCCTCTCGTCCTTTCCCCATGACGCCAAACTGCACAGATTATGTCCCAACCACATGATGATAAACTACACGGTCATACTCGTCATGGGTTCAATGAGAAACAGAGGCTTTTCTTCATCTTTCGGTACATGGGTCAGACCTGCACGAACCACCACCTCAAACCAGTGTGAGAAAAAATTACTTCACCCATTCTCAGGAAGTTTAGTCTAGATATTTCCCCCATATTCAGGCACCCTCTCATCATAAACCATACTATGTACTCAGAAAAAAAAGTCGAACTCTCATAAGCCACCCCTGGTGGTTCCAAATTTCAACTTCCCTGAAGTTTCTCGGCCATCAGAAGTGGATAGTCTTTGACTTAAGGACACCTTTGTATGACTATGCATACCATGCCCTCAGCATCTCTGCATATTGATCGCCCCTAGCCCATCTACAAAAGGCAATATTTTCTTAGGCAATGCTTCTCTCCGTATGCCTCTTGGCCTCTGAGCCCCCATTTCTATCCCAAGATTCAGAAACCCTCTGAGCTACAGATTACCAACCTCTTTTAAAATCCTACATGAATGCGGTGGAACATCTTTGACGAGATTACCGAGAACTAGGAGAAGTCGTTCCATTTCAGATGATGTCCTAGCTGCATGAATTTAAACTGCATCGAGCCTCAACCATACCTTATTCTAACTAAATGCGTAGGGAGGTGGTCTCCAGAACACGCTCCTGATTTGTACGGATGTTCCCAAAACCCTTTCAGATGTCACACTCCCCTTCTGAGCCACCCCTAGTGGTTTTCATAATTTTCCATGCCACCCATCATGGTTTCCATAAGCCGGACTTCCATGAAGTCCCTTGTCCATCAGAAATGGATAAGTCTTTGACTTAAGGACACCTTAGTTTGACTATGCATACCATGCCCTCAGTGGCTCTGCATATTGATCGCCCCTGTCCCATCTACCAAAGGAAAGTTTTCCTTAGGCAATTCTCTTCCTACCTCTGTACGCCGACACGGCTCCCATGCCTTGAGACATGCCCTGCATGCCGGTCAAATTCAAACATGTTTGCCCCCATGTGCATTTGAAGGGTATTGAGACATCTTTTAATCAGTTGAACCCCATTGGGGGCCCTCGCCCCGCCATATTTGGTCAAATCTGTTCGACCTAAAACATCAGTAATGATAGTCTTGACGGCAGGACTCTAAACCGCTCACAAAAGAAAGAGGCACAAAGCCTGTTAGGCCGAAAACCCGAAAAGGGAGACCTAAGAAAAAGCTAGGTTATACCCACTGGGTCCATACCAAATGGGCCCAGGAAAAATCAGGGCATTAAAAGAAAAAGACAAAAAAAAAATTGTGGGGTTTTTCTATAAAACCCTATCAATAGTCAGACTACGCTCGCTGGACCCCATGGTCCAGGAAAAAGTTAGAGCTTGATTTATTTTTAGTCTTGGACTCAGATTATTCTATGTTCAAGGAATTAACATATGCAGCAATCGTACCAAATAAGTTTCTATCACAGGGAAAGGCAATAAGGGCGCTAAGGAGAAATGTTTCTTTGTTCCATAACAAAGTGGGTAAGAAGGGCATCCACAATCCGGAGTCACCTCTAGTGTGAAAGGTGATTACAGGAGTTTTTTGGCGGATTCACAAAGTTGTATCAGGCGCTGGTGAGAATCCTCGATTGTCTGAGAGAGACTCTACAGTAAGGGCATCTCAACTTCTGCACCAGCCCGCAATTCTTCTGCCTCCTGAGCCGCCTTTGTGCTTTCCCTTATTTCCTCCTCCATCTGCCGCTCCCCTTCTCCAATCATGGCGGTGAGGTTGGCCTCTTCCTGCTGAAGACGCTGTATCTCATTCTTCAGCACCTCCAAGTGAGAACACTGCTCAATAACTTCTCTCTGAAGCCCTTCGACGACCTCGGCGTGGTCATGAGCCTCTGTTAGGCAGAGCTGTCGAGTTACGGAAAGGTAGGATTTGGATTGGGCAGTGGAAAGGTGAGATTCAAAATCACCTAGCCTCTCTCGATCAGTGACTACCTGCTTGACTATGTCATAAACACCATTATAGTCAAAGCCATTAAATCCCAGCAACAGAAACAAATTGCGTAGCCTCGGTAATTTGGTCGGCATCTCGGCCAAGGGTGTTTGAGAGATCAGTCTCCAAATTTTCTCCCAAGACCTTTGGTGAGCGGGTCAAAGGCTGGAGAGGACCTGTTGATCAGGCTCAGAATCACTCCCGGATGAGGACACATATTCGGGGATGAATGTCACCAAGGAGGGACCCAAGGCGGCCTCGCCCGCAAACTCTGGCACTACAGCAGCTTCGACCCCGACAGTTGTGGTCATAGGCATAGCCAGGTCTGTTGACACAATTGTCAGCACCAGAGGTTGTGTTCCTCAAGCCCGAGAGTCAATAAGACAGATGAGTACCCCTAATTAGAAAAGGGAAGAAAAAGGAGTGAATGGCAGGAGACTGGGGAACATACACCTAATCAACGAGACATCGACATCTGCAAGCTCTGCACTGTCGTGATAGCCACTCGAAGAGGATGCCACATCTTCAATAGGCAAGGGAATCCGGGGAGCCACCAGAGGGGTCCAGGGCCTGAGGCCATGCCTAAGGACCGCAGTTTCCAAAGCCGTCCCCAAGTGGTCACCTACGGAGACCAAGCTCGAAGAAGTCACTCCCCCGGTGAACAAGATAATGGCCCGCTCCGGGTTCCCAGCAACTGGATTAATGGCAGGCTCTTCCTCCATCATCACGGGATCCGTTGGACCTGGGGTGGTTGGCTCCGTCAGATCTGAATCCCCCTCAGTGATCATGGGTGCCCCGTCATCCTCCGTAATTGAAAAGGTTATCTAATCAGCAAGGGTCTCAGATACCAGCGGTTCTTCCTCTAGCATATCTCTGACTGATAAAGGTGGGAGTAAAGTGTCTATATCGTCGGCCCCTCCGTCAGGGCTCACCATCTCGTCGCACCCAGGTGTGGTTACGGGTGATTCCGTAGATGGCAAGGAGAAGGAAGGTAGAATCACTTGGGTAGCCAAAGCCAGATCCCCAAGTGGTCCTGCACCATACGTCAAATAGTTAACAACTGACGAAGTCTAAGAATTCAAGTTGGAGAATGAGCAAATGGGAAGTCATGATTACCCGACGTTTCTTGTTTGATCTATTCTGATAAACGGAACGCCTGTTGCTGTCTTTGGATCTTCCCAGGGGACAGTTCGCCCAGAATTCTGGAAGGGACGGGAGGAGGAAAGACCCTAGATGAGTCTGTGATGGTCACCTCCATGAGCTCAGCTGCGCTAGTGGATCCTTCCTCAATGACCCCTATGGGTGAAAGTGCATGATCCCCCGCTGCGGTACCACGAGGGGTATACTCCGGAGAAGAAATCACCCCCTGGGATTCTTCGGCACCCTGCATGAAAGGAAGAAACCTTAGAACCTCCACAATAAAGGGGGGAAGAAGTCATAATGGGTCAGCAAAGCAACCTCTTCTTCAGGGTTGGACAATTCGTGACGTCTAATCATCATAGACACCCGAATGCTCCCATAGAGATGATTCCGAAGTGAATGAATGTACACATCCATCTCCTTTAATGAGGCAACTATTTCATCTAAATCCTCTTCCAACTAAAAGTGGGGTGGAGCGAAGATTTTCCCAATACCCGGAAGTTGAAGAGGGCCTGTTTGAAGAAACTCCCAAACTTCTTCATCCAAACCACTGACCCTCAGGTCATCCCAAATCCTCCAAGTCTCCAGGAATGCGGCCATGTCATGAATCACCGACTGGGGAGGATCAACCTGAGAAGGTCGGGCGGCGGTAGAAGCTGGTAAGGGTACCAATGGCCATATTTTCATTTTGGATTCCGCCACCGCCCTAGAACTCTCTGGGGATACATGTGGACGGGACCTCACAGGAAGGGAGGGGAATCCCCTTGCTTCAGTTGTGACAAGGAGATCATCGAAATCAACGCCCCCTGAAGAGCGGTCACTTCCTTATTCCTCCTCATCAGTAATAGGGTGCAGCATGGCCTAGACTCGATGCGTCAACACCGCATACCCCCGGTGTGCGTGAATATAGACCTCAAGGTCCCAGAGATATCGAACGGCCCTCTCGGGGTCCGCATCATAAAGAATGTCAGCGGGAGAAGATATGTAGCCCAGCCCGTCAAAATATACCTCTGATTCTTAAAGATACTGCCATAGAGAACGAGGGTACTAGTTTTGAAAGGCTGACTGGGCTTTGAATTCGTCCCATTGGCCCCAAGCCATCAGAAAGGCAGCATCGGTGGGGATAGTCAACCCCCTTTGAGCAGCTTCGAGGGCGTGAGAGGATACACCCCTGTCTGTTAAAATCTTCCCCGGAAGCATGGGATCAGTCGGGTGACGAAGGATTTTTCCCGGCCTAGTTGGAGCACCATCCTCATTTCGCTTCCTTTTTCCCTTTGATGGTTTGGGACTTGATAGGGTGGGCACCAATGTCCCTAGCTAGCCATTTGGGTATGATTGTACCCAGGATTCAGCATAACTCTTGGATAAGAAAGGCATGGAGTCTGCAAGCATGGAGGTCATAACCTCACATCCGGTATCCTCCTGGGTAAACATTAACCACAATTGTCTAGCCTCCATCAAATGACGGTTCTTGTGGGCACCATTAAGTGCGGGGGGACACTGTGCTTGGACGCAGCCAAATTGACGCCCAAATCGGCATGGCGCGTACCCCTCGTAGATCAGTTCTCCACTAATACGAGCCACCAGAATACCCTCTCAGAGGGAGAGGAGGTAGCCCCGCTTGCTAAAATCTTCTGTTATGGTGTTTGTAATTGAGCCAGTTGGGGAAGAAAACGGATGAAAATTGAAATAGTCATAATTTGAAATTCGACTTGATAGTAGATGCATGTTCGAAACTGTTTGTTGACTATCCTTCTCTTGGGTCGCCCACTCTTCGGTCATAACCCCACTGGTCAGTTGCATGTACGGCCGAAATGTTGTGCCCAGAATCTGAAGAGGGTTGATGAAGGTGTTGCAGTTCTTGATGTGTATACTTAACCATCCCCAGAGAATTTGGAAAGGGGCATCCACTCGGTTTAGCCGATTCCCGTCAGTAATGTTACCAAGTAACCGGTAAATCCTGGCCAGTACTGGGACGGCTAGGTTGATAACGTTACCGGTAGCCAAGTGTGACTCCATGAAAAAAGTAGTGACCCGCACACCACCAACCGCATGCACGAGTAATAACCAGCCACTTAATAACATGGCCAGAAAATCTGCTAGGCGGAGCAATCGATCGACATCTGGAATAAGCTCCCAGCCCCAGCCGCGAAAATCGCATTGCTCCAAAGTCAGCCAATAGCTGCCCCCCTGTTTACGGGACTCCATAGTAGGGAAAGTCGTGGGCCTGCGTGGGAGGGCCACGGATTCGTCAGATTTTTTCTTTCTCACAAAATCCTTGACCCATTCACGGTATGGGATGAGCTGTTTGGGAGACATATCCTCTGAGTGATTCTGAGCCTGGTTAATGAGCTGCTTTACTAGGGGGAGTCCTCTCTTTGTTCTCTCACACAGAGGAAGGAGGCAGGAACTCGTCATACATACTCCCAATGACGGGGACCCCCAAAATTTGAAAGATGTCCCACAGACTAATTCCCACTTCCCCATGGACCAAATGGAAGGTGTTGGTGTCCGGGATCCAACGACTCATAATTTGCTTGGAGAGGGCTTGAGGCCGGTGGGTATAGGTTTCGGACACCCAGGCAGCTTCATACAAGCCCATGGCTCACAACTCTGCCCCAAATTCTGCGCAGATTTGGCGAACCCAGAAGGGCCACCCCCAATCCAATGACTTAAATGCTCCTCCCGGTCGAAGATCCCGATTTGCCATCCAGACATGATGGTCACTTACCATGGCACTGCGGGCAATACTCCGATAGTAGTGGATTGTTCCTTCTTGTTGACGTGGTTATCCTGTCGGAGATACTGGAAGGTAATTCAACATAGATCTGACAATTGTACACCTCGAGGCAGGCCGCCCACTAGTAGGTATCAAGAACTGGGGAATAGTGGTGGTAAATATCCATGCTTCAGGATTGTTGTCATGGGAGGGTTCCGGAATCGGGGTATTGGACAATAAACTGAACCCATGGGCAGGAAGTCTATTAGAAAAAGGATATTCATACTATGATTTGGAGAGCCGGTCGGCAAGGAAGGAAGATGGTAGGGAGTGGCAGACTCCATCTTGAACAGATCCAACCATGTCCTTGAGGCGTTGATCAGTGGTTGAGAGGGGATCTGCAACAGGCCTTAGCGCAGAATGAGGGCGAACCATATTTCTCCCTAAACAATGAGAGAAATCATCCCGGAATAAAAATTTGGACAAAAATAACAAAATGGATGGTTAAGGAGCCTTCATAATCAAATCTGCAAGGAGGCCTTGGAGGATGGTTCGCAATGACATCATCCCGCAAACCAGCCCTTCGCGAAATCATTCTGTGAAGCCCTGGCCCGCGCAGCGTTGGCCAGGAAACCGCGAACCAATTCACTCCGTGGATTTTCCATCCTGAGTTTATTTGAAAGACTCAGATACTTTTTAAATTTCAAGAGATATTTAGTCCACGAAGCATTGAGACCGCGAAGAAATTTCCTCCGCAACCCGTCATTACTTACTTTTTAATTAATTAAGAGTAATGGTTCATGGAGGTTGTTGCCTTTTCACGGATGAGGCACTTCGCAAAGGAGCAAACACACGGAGGTGAAGGAGCTCTGGTTTCGTGAAGAATTCGGTAAAGGACAAGTGAGGGCTCCCCATATTTATAGGCGTGGTCCCCTACCGGGTCCACCTTTCTACCGCAAATCATCTCAGTTTCAGGACCACTTTGCATCTGAATGGCCTCCTCTTCATTCCGATCGGACCCCATTCCGATGGTGGGCATTTTTAGGGTCCTGAAAAATCTGCAAAGGAAATTTTACCCAAATCCCCCAAAGAATTGGGGAAAATAATCAAATAAGAGACACAAAAAGGACCGGTCCGCGAACCGGTCCATGGAAGCACAACGTGGCTAGGCACTGCGAGGCACCCCCTCTGCGAACCATTGTCGTTCACGAAATGGAGGCGGAGATCCTCCGCGGTCGCGAGGTAGGATGGGCGCCAGTCCGGTTCACCGTCACAAACCACCCCAACCGCGGACCGCGTCGACCG
The DNA here is from genome assembly GCA_963277665.1 of Viscum album. Taxonomy (NCBI): domain Eukaryota; kingdom Viridiplantae; phylum Streptophyta; class Magnoliopsida; order Santalales; family Viscaceae; genus Viscum; species Viscum album. Next base: position 273,076,952 of record OY728142.1, on the reverse strand, counting down.
GTTCAGGCCGCACCCACTGTCGTTCGCGGAATAGAGGTGGAACCCTCCGCAGCCACGGAGCACTCCCTAAGTTCGCCTCGCGGAGGGGGGGAGCGTTCAATACCCACCGTGAATCATGGATCGACCAAGTCAGCTGTGAACCGGGTATTTGGTTATGGGCCTCCGCAAAAGGTGTCGTGTGGCCACAGATACATTCCTTTTCCCACTCTATAAAAGGAGACCAAGTGGGAAAGAAGAGGGGGATTGGAGATCTGGAATCGGATTCGGAGGAATTGGAGATTCGGAAGGAGATCGGTTGAAGGAAGGCTTCAGATTTCACAAATAGAGAAATTCTCATCCGTGAACCACAGTAGGTATATGAATTAAGGAGGAATTGGAAAACGCATAATAATTTGGTGAACCGTGAACCTAAAATAAAAAAAAAGAGAACCACGAACCATACCCCCTCCGCGGATGACTTCCCCGCGGACCAGGGAGTTTATGCCTCTTTTCCCATCTGTCGTACCGCGTATCACCCTCCTCTGTGGGCGAAGCCCCGACTGACGAGCCTCTGATCGGCACCGCCCTTGGCCGCTGCTGCCCGCCTAGAACCCTCCGCGAACCACCCTGGTTCGCGGATTGAACCCGAAGCCGCGAACCACCCTGGTTCGCAGATTGAACCTGAAGCCACGAACCACCCTGGTTCCCGGGACGGCAATCAGTCCGCGGACCACCCTGGTTCTCGGATGGCTTCTCCAACCGTGTGGAACTTCCCCACACAAAGGGCACCACCACCCATACCTCTCGGTGGCTCACCAAATACTTTGGTGTTCTCATTTCCTGAGCCAGGTAAAATCCTTTCGATCCAGCCAGGTCCTTCATGACTCCCTCGTTAGCCTATTCATCGTCCCCGAGCCGAGGCCTCCGCCAGAGCCACCAGATCTGCGTGGTATAACTTTCAGGCACTTCAGCGCGCCATTTTGAGTTCACATACCCATAGTAAACAGGGGAAAAGGGGTTGCCCCGACCCTTGAGCAGATTCCCGAAGCATTCCTGGGTTCACATTCCCACGGTAATGTGGAGTCTGTGCTTAGGAATCCCCTTTCTACCCCTCCACTTGTTGAGGGTTCCTCGGAGATGGTAAAATAGCCATCAGTAGGAATCTATCGTGCACTGCAAGAGAGGATATGGGCAGAGGAGCACCCCTTTTCCCTCTCCCACTGGGCTTTCTTTCCCCAGGCATTCATCTCGGAGTAAGCCCCGATCTTCTGGGGCTCCTCAGAGTGTAAGCCCCAATCCATCACCCTGGGCCGCCCTCATTCGTAAGCCCCACTCCGCTTCTCACGGACGCACCTTTCGCGACGTGATCCTCTGGTCCCTACTGCCTCTTGTTTCTCACATCGAGCATGACTCATGTGGGATTAGAGTAAGCATCGACCAGGCCATCATCCTATGGGCCTCCTCAGAGTGTAAGCCCCAATCCATCACTATGGGCCTCCTCAGAGTGTAATCCCCAATCCATCACTATGGTCCTCCTTAGAGTGTAAGCCCCACTAAAAGAACTACAGGGACTTTGATCCATGCCAAAGCATGGTGCGTAGGAAGCCTCCATGTGGTTCAAGCCCACCACTCGGTCGTTTCTTCACGTCGAGTTCCACCCTCATCCAGCATGACATTAAACTGTATATGTGAACTACATGGACTTTGATCTCTGCCTCCTAAGCAGGGTACGTAGGAAGCCTCCCTAAGGTTCAAGCCCAACAACCGGTCGATCTGATCATCTCCATATCAGTTCATCGTGCCACTCCTAGTGTCACCTTAAGCGATTTCCAACCCTTCGGGGTCATTAATCCAACGAGGGACGGTAAACCTCGGGCATAGATGACTCTGAACCCCTGCGTCCAGTTGACCGTTTCCCACCAAGGTTAAATCCGTGGATACTATGTTTGGGTATAAACCAAAGATTCAAGAACATATGAATACGTCTTAAATCTATAAGAGAGTCCCAGAATAGGAAATAATTCCCCCAAAAAAGGATGTGATGAGCCCGACTTCCCATCCTCTCGACCAATGTGAGTTCTTAAGAGTCGCTGGTCAGACCATCCGGCGAACGCCTGCCTTTGGAAAGCAGGTCCATCAATCATTTGATATGGAGCCGTTGGGTGTTTCATGGCCGAAAAACCAAAACGAAACAATCCCCCTATAGGAGAAAGAAATTTGGTAAAAGATAAGTATAAGAACCATTTAGATGATGTGATATATTTATTTTTCATCATTTTTTCATTTATATCTAGTGAGTTGTAGAAAATTTAAAAGGATGAATATGCCTATAAAATGTTATCTCGTGTCTAATAAATATACCAAGAGAGAGCTCAACAAGAAAGATATGAGATATATAGTGCATTTTATAGGTTAAAGCTACTGTAATAGAGTCTATGATTACTTCATGTACTCAAAATTATTGGTTACATTGGAATAATGGAGTCCCTTGGGTTCAAGTTAAACCAATAATTAGTGACTGATATCATTATTGCCTCTTTTCCACCTCAAATATCAATATTCATTATTAATTATAAAATGAATGACATGAAAAAGTTTCTCCTATAATTTTTGTCTTTGGTTCACCAAGTAGATAATTACATGAAAAACTAAAACTCATCTATCTTTATGGTGAACAAAAGAAGGAAGGGAAAGTCTAAGGGGTTTAAGGATAAGTCTAATGCATAGAAACCAATGCACCGCCCATTCAAAAACCCAAAGATACTGGTAGAGGGAAATGATCAAGAGTCTTACTTCTTTTATTGTGATAAGATGGTCCACTTGAAGAAGAATTTCACTACTATGAAGAAGAAGCAAGGTGATCCTTCTACTTTGGGGATATTTTTTATTGAATGATATCTATCTATATATATATATATAAGTTGGGTATTATATATGATATATGGATCACACATTTTTATTAAAATATAGAAACCAAGTAGATTTAAGAATATTTCAAAGGGTGAAGTGGATATATGGGAAACAAATAGTATAATATAAGCAGAATTGCTAGTTAGATATTATCATCTTACTTTTCTTAGTGTTTTGGTTCTTCTATTAAAAAATTGTTACTATATACCTAATATTACTAGAAACATAATATTTTTGTTGAGTTTAGACATTATGGTATTTTATTTCATGTTTAAATATAAATATTATCTCTTTGATAAAGATAAAATATGTTATATTATTTCACATATTAACAATGTATTGTATATACTTGAACTTGAATACCTAATTTTGGAAATTAACGATAAATACAATGAGAATGAATCATATCTTACCTTCTTGTGGGACTTTAGGCTTGTACATGTAAATGAGAAGTGTATATAAAAATTATATCAAGAAGTGTGTTTATAATATTTTGATATAAAACCCTAGGATTTATTACATGATATTTTATAAAGAAAAATGATCAAATCAACCTTCACTATGAAGGGAGAAAGTGATACATAACTAATATAATTGATTAATGCAAATATATGTGGTCCATTCCCAATAGAGGAAAAGTTTGGGTTTTCCTACTTCATTACCTTTACTGGTGACTTTAGTGGGTATGGTTATATCTACTTAATGAGGTATAATTCATATTCCTTTATCATGTTTAAGTAATATCAAAATAAATTAGAAACCCAACTCGGTTGAAAGATAAAGAAACTCCACTCAGACCATGGAAAAGAATATCTAAACCAATATTTCATTGATCACTTGATGGAGTGTGGGATAATCTCCTAACACACTCCTCTTTATACACTTTAGTGGAATGGTGTAAGTGAAAGGAGGAATCATACCTTGCTTGACATGGTCAGATCGATGATGAGTCGTGCAACTTTTCCATTATCTTTTTAGCGATGTGCACTATAGACAACATCTTATAAACAAAATCATGTACCAACTAAGGTAGTATAAGATATTCCATATGATTTATGGTATGTAAAGAAACCTGCTCTATCTTACATACATTTATGGGGATTTGAGGTGTTTTTTAAGACAATACCTAATGAAAAAAGGGATTCCCAAAGAATAAAGTGTTGCGTTATAGGTTATCATAAGGAGAATAAAGTATTTTACCTATATAACCCTTTATATAAAAAAAGTAATTATGGAAATACCTACCATATTTCTAGAAAGGGGACATATTTCCAATGGAAATAGATAGAGCAAGATTGAATTCAATGAATTTGATTATTCATATGCACAAGGGTTGGTACAGTAACAATTTCCACAAAAAAATGGTAGATAAGGAAGTTATCAAGAAAAAAGTATTGTGTAGGTCTATTAGAGTGTTTAGAGAGAGATAGAGATGTTATTTTCTTATCACCAAGTTATTTGAAACATTACTCCTTGAGGATAATGAACCTCTATGTAATGCCCCAAATGAATCATTAGGTCTAGTTGGTGTGTTTCATGGACTCATACATGCCTCATCATATTCAAGAGGTTTTTGAATAGACTATACCCTTAGTACCAATATCTATACACTCGAATCAACAAAATATAAAATAAAATGTCCCAAATACATAGAGGTAACATAATTAGTATCATAATGTTATAAAAATTTCATCTGGGTCATACAATATAAAAATAACCAAGGACCCCCTATGTGGAAGTTCAAACCAAAGTATAATCAAAGCTATAAGAAATAAATAAAATCACTAATATCTATATGGATTTCATCTTGCTACTTCCCCAAGACACTAAGTTCCATTTCTTCAACTATCTGTCATTGGGACGTTTACCTTCTCTAAATCCCTCATCATGAAGTCTACATGTGCACCGAGATGCCCATTTAGGGTGTGATCATAACCTAGTAGGGAACCACCAATTTATCCTTAAACATAAGGGAACATGTATATAAAAGTTTATATCGTGATAAATAATTAAATGTGCACAAATAAATTGGTAAATCATTGGGTGATCATGTGCTAACTAGGCTACCACGAATCCCAACCATACCTGATTCATCTCCATGCCATAAGAGTAGTCCCTACTGGTAGTCACATGACTCAGATCATTCCAAGATGTAACATTCATATCAGCTAACTAATATGTCAATATGTGGTCTATTTTCCTCCTTAAAGGAATAATCCATGCCTACGTTTATAGGTTAGTCATGCTCCACCTTTAAATAGTAGTCACCCAGCTCATCCAATCAAACATAGTCACATGGTTTTCATCTTCATATGATGGTACATCCACTAGGAATCCATTTAATATTAATACCTATCTCACTACAATAGTTTCAATCCCCTGTTAGCTCAATGTGTTTGACTTCGACTCATACAATAAACACAAAATGTATCACACCTTGACTCATATCATCAACTCAGAGATCATCACACCCCAACTCATACCATCATCTCGGGGTGCACCACATTCCAACTCATGGATCTCTACCTCTATTCATATCAAATTAGTATTGAAAATTCATGGCATATTTTGACACTCACTCTCATGTCATCTCAAAGATTCTAGTCTCTATTCCTGTACTCATGCTCTCCCTCTAAGTATTTAACCAATTTAACTTGAGAAATCAGTTATCTTGATACTATTCATAATATTCCCACAAACAATACAACATCCACAATAAGGCACAACATAGAAAATAACATGCAAAAATGTATCAATTAAAGGTTCTCATAGAAAAACACACACCCATATGAACCTAAATAAATCATAATTATCATGATCTACACATGTAAACATAGTAAAATCATGTCAAATAACTATATATATAAAACGAGCATGTATGGTAAGGAATTTACACCTCAAGTTTTTTTATGAAAAATGTCAAAAGGAACCAAGATTCATCACCCAAACTACACCCAAACACCAACTGAATCTCTAAAACCAAACTTAATTCATTAAAAAAGGTATTATACAATAAGATTTAAGGAGTTTATGAAATAGTCTTGTAATAAATTCAAATTACCCAACAAAAACCACCATCAATGTTAGATTTAGGTCCAGTCCAAGGGAAGGTTTCCAACTCTCAAAATATAATGTTGATCTATCAATGAACTAATAATTCTTCATTAGATCATAATGGGGTCCATAGATCTAGCCAACATATCTTAGATCTATGAAAAATTTTAGAATAATAAGAAGAATATTTGGGATAGAATGGATGAATCTCACCTCATGGAAGCTGAGGAATCAATCTATACCTTGAGCATCAAAGAGAGGAGAAAGAGAGGAACAAATTTTCCAAAATATAGTCCTTGTAATCATCCAAGTTGAATGAGGGTTAATACATAAGAGGGATGTGTAAAAAGGGTTCCTTAGAGTGAAATTGAGGAGGTTTCCTTATTTACCAGTCCTTCCAAGAACCATCAACTAGACGCTAGCTTTAGGGATATCTTAGATATTTTTTCCCATGTACTGGTTATCCAGTGGTATAAGACTGGCTAGATATTGTCCCTCTAGTATCTTCAATGTTGTTGATATAACCATTTTTCTTAGAATTTTGATATCTTATAATGATACTTTTGATACACCTCCCAAGATAAAAAAAAGTACCCAATCCATGATAAAACTAAATCGAATCATGCCTTAAAATACAAGGATGTTTCAAATATCCTCCTCTAACAACTTCTTGTCCTCAATAAGTGCCTCTAGTGGTTCTACTCAATAACTTAGGTCATTTATTATGAATATTATATTCTTATTTGGTCACTAACCAAGTTAGGTCTCCATCCAAACTGATTCTCGACCCAATCCATGAAAAGGCGTGATGGGCGTTCTTGATCCCCACGGGCTGGCACAAGTGCTCGGGTATCAAAATAAACCTTGGGAATGATTTACCTGAATAAATAAATATAAAGAAACCAGAAAAATAAACCAAACCAAAAGTAAAATTCACATCCAAACACGCCTTTAACCAAAACTAAATTATGAGTCACATGTAAAACCAAAACACAAACAACAATAAAAATTATGGTGACCAAAAATCATCCCAAAAACTGTCACCCGGTGAGAGGACACCACCCTCAAGCCATCACCACAACAACACGTCAAGAGGTCTATTAATAACCTAAACCACCACTCCCAAATTCCAGACCCTTACCTGTATCAGACAAAAACAAATCTACTTACACCCAAAGGTGTAAGTAGGGTGTGAGAAATCACCCATTAGGAGGCCACCAAGAAAATATTCCATGCATAAGCATTAAAATAAAATTATATTTTAAATGATAAATTAAGAAAAGTAAGAAATGATTAATAACATTAATGAAAATAGTTTTCATGAAACAACCTTAAAGAAAATAAGTTTAAAGAAAATACATGTTTTTTGTAGCAGCTCAAGTGACATATCATGTATCATTGGTGTGCGCAGAGTAAACAAGATCACCAAAATATGGGAGAGGTCCTATGGGTACTAGTAATAGGTGGGACCCTAGAACGTCGTTTCTCAGTGAAACGTGGCTTAGAAACCATGACCCTCAGAAACTATGGCATAGAAACCACGACCCTCAGAAAATTTGGTTTAGAAATCAAGACCCTTAGAAACCATATGTTTAGTTAGTGTTTCAAATGTCAATCCTACCAATGAAACTGGTCAAATCCATCTCTGGAACACTAGCTCACTAGTCCTAGTTTTCCCACCTAATACCCCAGGCCTCCCCCTCTATGCTCATCAAAAATCTAAGTTCACATAACATATCACATTAACACTTAAGAGACAAACAAGGTTCTTACACACAAAAACACATCATTTGCACACCGATACCCTCTTTTAAAACCATGCGCACACTAAAAACTTTTTAGAATTTAATATGTGCTTCTTGAACATTAAATTAAACTAGATGAATAGTTTTATTAAAACACATTTTATAATCTAGAAAACCACTAAGAAAAATTATTAAACAGTTTCCAAATATGTCACAAAATTTTTAAAGGAAAAAAAGTCACTCAAAACCCTTTCCAAAATAAAACATATTCTGACACCACGCCAAAACATAAACTGCATCATCCGAACTTCCTAACACACACACTGCACATTTTACAAAATAATGATAAACATATCAAAGTGGGTTTTCAAAATAAAAAAGGACTAAATCACTTAGATACACTTCCAACAAGTTAAATGCACAATTAAAACTTAATCAAAAATATTTTCGTAGCATGAAAACTAATTGAAAAGGTGATAAATTAATTAAACAAACATGTAAATGATCATCAGATAATATTTTTGTGCAGAATCGCCTAAAAGTGCAAAGAAACTTTGTGGAACAATTTTAAACCTTTCACCACATGCAACACGCACTGCAAGAAGACCAAAAAGAAACCCTAAAAACAAAGCAACACACAAACACATCAAAATTAAACCAATAACAAACTAAACCCTACCTGCAACATCACCAAAAATAAAAGTATGAACAACGAGGGACTCCACACCTATGGTGAGGAGTCCGAGAGGTCATCCAGAGGTCGATGGGGGCTGTCCGGGCTTGCGCGGTGCCAAAAAAACAAATAGAGAGCCGTCAGAAAAAGGCGCAGCCAAGGGAGAGGGTTACCGGAGCTTCGGTCGAGCCAAGGGGGCGGTGTGCATTCATATGGATAGAGGAGGGGTAGACTGTCGGGGTAAATTAAAAATAAGAAAAGGGAGGATGGTGTGGCACAACGTGGCAATCCGGTGGAGGGAGGAGGTGCTGCATGGTTGTGCAAAGTAGGAGGGCAGGAGGGCGTAGTGGGAGGTAGCAGGAGGAGAGGGTGAGGCCCGGGGTGAGGAAACAGGGCGGTGGTGTCACGGATGCTAGAGGTAGCAGGGACAGTCGGGTCGAGCGAGAGGTAGCAAGGGAGGAGGGTGTTGCAGCAATGGGTAGGGGGAAAGTGGCGCAAGGGTTTGCACCTAGGTAGCGCGATGAAAGGGAAGAGGGTAAGTGAGGGAGAGAACTAAAAAAAGAATAAGAAAAGAAATAAAAGAAAAGTAAGAGATAAGAGAAAAATAAAAAGAAAATATAAATGAAATAAAATGGAAGGGGAAATAAAAAGAATAATAAAAAATTAGACTATCCAAAAAAGAAAAAATTTAAACTAATTAAAAAATAATAATAATAATAATAATAAGGTAATATAAATATTATTAATTAAAGAGCTAATAATGCTAAAATTTTAAATTCTTACAACTAAATTAAAATTCTAATTATAATATTGTTAATAATAATAAAAAATAATAATATTATTATTATTATTATTAACAACAATAATAATTATAAAAATTAAAATAATTAAAATTTTATTTTAATTAGTTTAGTTAACCACCCATGCATCGGTCAGGGCACACGTTAAACTGACGAAGCTACATAGCTTCGCTCGTGCCCTATCCGCGCATTGCGTATTACCAATCCAATGCTCACTTATCAGCACAAAAGTGAAAAACTCACATTGGGTTCGGCCCACACTTAAACCAAACAATTATTAGGATGGTTGATAAAATTATGAGATAAAAACTAAAATTAAAAACATACCTCACTATGAAGTCTAGGTGTGACAATTCACCCCACCATGAAAATTTTCTGCCTCAGAAAGTTAATTTGAAGCTTGATCAGATAATAGAAATGGGTACTACTGCTCAACCCATGACTTCTTCTCCCAAGTCTCATGTTCGTCATTTCCATGCTTCCAAAGAATGTGAACCAAAGGAATGGACTTCCCATGAAGCACATTCTCTTGAAAATCCACTATCCACACTGGCCACTCAAAAACTGATAAGTTGGGCTTTATCTCCAACTCTTTCCAATTCAACACATGTTATGGATTGGGAGTATACTTTTTCAATTGGGAGACATAAAATATCTCATGAATCGATATCAAATATGAAGGAAAGGCTAAAATGTATGCCACCTTTCCAATCCTCTCCGTAATCTCGAAAGTCCTAACGTACCTCAGTGTCAGCTTCCCCTACTTTCCCAAGCGACGGTGACCCAAGAGAGGGGCCACCTTCAAGAACACTCTACCCCCCACTGAAAACTCAAGATCCCAATCCCTCTGATATGTATAATATTTGTGGTGAATCTAAGATATCGACAACCGATGTCTAATCAACTTTACCTTCTCAGACGTCTCCTGAACTAGGCGTAATCCCAAAAGTGAGGTCTTGCCGACCTTATCCCAACACAAAGGAGACCGAAAAGGCCAACCGTAGTGAACCTATAAGGGTTACAATCTAATAGATGATTGGTAACTGTTATTATAATCAAACGCAACCAATCCCAAATGGTTATCCCATGAACCTGCAAAATCCAACACACATGCACAAAGTGTGTCCTCCAGAATCTGATTTTCCCGCTCCATCTGGCCATCTGTCTGAGGATGGTATGTCGTAATCATCTTAATCTGTGACCCCAAGGCCTTATAGAGGCCTCCCCGAAACCAAGAGGTGAAGCGGGGGTCCCTATCAGAAACAACCACTGACGGAAAACCATGAATTCTGCCCACCTTCTGAACATACAGATGGCCCAGCTCATCCACCTTCGTTGTATCTTTGATTGGGATAAAGTGAGATGACTTGGTCAAATGGTCAATCACTACCTAAATAGAATTCCTCCCCCGAGGTGTACAAGGCAAGCCAACAATGAAGTCCATGGAGACCTCATCCCACTTCCAGGTAGGAATGGGTAATGGATGAAGCAGGCCACATGGTCTCTAATGCTATGCTTTCACCTACTAACAAGTGTAGCATCTCAATACAAAGTCGGTTATGTCTCGTCTCATAAATAGCCACCAGAAATGGTGAAAAGAATTGTAATACATCTCAGTAGTTCCAGGATGGAAGGACCACTGAGACTGGTGGCTATCCTACATAACCACCTTCCGTAGAGACAACAGTACCACTGCACATCCCTAGAAGCACAAGATCCTCTCGGGAGACAAAGACCAATCATAAGGAGTCTCCCCACCATGAAAAACTGCATATACCACTGACACAGCTCATCACTAGGTTGCTCCCGCTGAATAAACTCTAGGAGAGTGGGATTTAGCTTAATGCTAGCTAAGAAATTATCATTGTTGTGCTTCCTGCTCTTCAAGTGCATCTGGGCGGAGAGCCCCATCAAAGTCCACTCATCACTATACTTCCTCAATGCCTACACTGGTACCTTCCTACTCAAAGCGTCAGCCACCACATTACCCTTTCCTGGGGTATAGACAATGTCAAATTCAAATTCCTATAGGTACTTGATCCAGTAGTGCTGCCTCATATTGATATCCTTATGAGAGAAAATTTAGGCTAGACTCTTGTGGTCAGAATAGACCACAAATTTCTCCCCAAAGAGGTAGTGAGGCCAATTCTTCAAGGTGTTCATCACTGCTACCAACTCTAAGTAGTGAGTCGGATAATTCTTCTCGTGCGTCCAGAGCTGGCGATAACTATAAGCCACCACATGATTATCCTGTATTAATACACACCCAAGGCTCATACTTGAAGCATCACAATAAACCACATAGCCATTCCCAGACTCTGTTAAGATCAACACATGTGTGGTGGTCAACTGCCACTTCAACTCCTCAAAGGATTCCTAGCACTAAGAGCTCCATTCAAAATTCACCCCTTTTTGGGTGAGTTCAGTCATGGAGGAGGCAAGCCGTGAGAAATCCCAGAAAAAATGCCTATAATAACCAGTCGAGCCCAGAAAACTCCTAATATCAAACACATTCCTCGGTTGTTCCCATAAAATCACTACACTGATCTTCTCAGGATCCACTGAAACCTCTTGTTCTGAGATGACATTCCCCAAAAACTTCACTTCCCTGATCTAGAATGTGCACTTATAAATCTTGGCATACAAGCGGTGATTTTATAAAGTGGCCACGATCCACAAGTGATACTCATGTTCTTCCTCAGATCCAAAATAAATCAGGATTTCATCCAAAAATACCACGATAAAGGAGTAGAGATATTGGTAGAACACCCTATTCATGAGTTCCATGAAAACCTCTAGAGTATTTTTCAAATTGAAAGGCATGAACAAGTACTCGAAGTGACCATACCTGCTCCGGAAGGTCGTCTTCAGAATGTCTGCTTATCTCACCCTGAGTTGGTGGTATCCCGAATGTAAGTCAATTTTGGAGAACCACTTTTCCCCCTTCATATGGTCAAACAAATCATCAATCTGGTGAAAAGGGTATTTATTCTTTATGGTCACCTTATTCAATTTTCGGTAATCAATGCACAACTGGAGGGTTCCATCGGCCTTCTTCGCAAATAAAACTAGGGAGGCCCAATGAGAGACGCTCGGGCGAATGAATCCTTTGGATTCCAAATCATCCAATTGTATCTTTAATTACCTCAATTTGGTGGGGGCTATGCGATATGAGGGAAGAGATATAGGATGTGTTCCCAGTGCCAACTCAATTGATATCTCCACGTCCCTCTCTGAGGGTAATCCTGAAAAATCATCTGGAAATAACTCTGGAAACTCATCCACTATTGGAGGTATGTAACACCCCCAAATGATAAAGGGTTAAATGGCTAAATGATATGACTTATGTAAACAAGGTGAACCTTCCTTTTCTGGATCCTACCTGATTATAACTCCACAGTTAAGCGTGTTTGGGATGGAGTAGTGATCGGGATGGGTGACCTTTTGGGAAGTTACCAAGGGTGTGTGTGAGTGAGGACAAAGCACACTAGAAAGGACATGTGTTGGCCTGTGGAGATTTTCATTAGTCAGATCACCCATTTAGGCATGTGGGTGGGCCCCAGGGTGGGGACCACATGTCTGCGGGGCAACCAGTGGCACCTGGTGGGTCAGGACCCGACGATCGTGTTAAGGCAAGGTGTATGTGCTATCATTGGGGGCCCAGTTGTCACATTTGGTATCAGAGGTGGTACTCAGCGTTAAGTGTGGTGCACTGCCTGGGTTGTGATGTAGGGTCCACAATAAGGAAATTGTGCTCTAAAGGGGGGGTGATTGTAACACCCCCGAATGATAAAGGGTTAAATGGCTAAATGATATGACTCATGTCAACAAGGTGAATCTTTCTTTTCAGGATCCTACCTGATTAGAACTCCATAGTTAAGAGTTCTTGGCCTGGAGTAGTGATCATGATGGGTGAGCTTCTAGGAGGTTACCCAAGGTGTGTGTGAGTGAGGGAAAAGCACACTATAAAGGACATGTGTTGGCCTATGGGGATTTTTATTAGTCAGATGACCCGTTCAGACACATGGGTGGGCCCTAGGGTGGGGACCACGTGTCTTTAGGGAAACTAGTGGCACCTGGTGGGTCGGGATCTAACATCCGTGTTAAGGAGGGGTGTATGTGCTATCACTAGGGGCCCAGTTTTTACATTTGGTATCAAAGGTGGTACCCAGCTTTAAGGCAGGGTGACCTTCTGGGAAGTTACCAAGGGTGTGTGTGATTGAGGACAAAGCACACTAGAAAGGAAATCTGTTGGCATGTGGGGATTTTCATTAGTCAGATGACCCATTCAGGCATGTGGGTGGGCCCCAAGGTGGGAACCACGTGTCTGTAGGGAAACTAGTGGAACCTGGTGGGTCGGGACCCGATGGTCGTGTTAAGGCGGGGTGTATGTGCTATCATCGGGGGCCCAATTGTCACAAGGTAACCCACTCTAAGAAGCACCACTATTGTCGTCCAGTGCGAGTGACGATAACTGATAAGCAAGATTCCCCAACTCTAGAAGTGGAGGTCCTGCACGACCCGACTGAGGATCCCATTCCCAAGAAATGCTTGGGGCTCCCATCAGGTGCCATAAAACTAACCCATCATCGATAGCAGTTAATATGCGCTTGAAAGCACACCAGCCAGTCTATTCCAAGGATCACATCAAACAGATCCATATTCAGGACCAATAAATCCCACTCTATCTTGACTCATAACATAGAGAACAGTCATGACGGACACTTAAGGCCTTGCCCCCTCTTTTTCCCCAACGGTGTTACTAACTCCATGGAAAAAAGATAACAGTTCGTTTGGTAGGTTCAGCAGGTTCACAAGATGGGAATATATAAAAGAAACTGAAGCACAGGTGTCAAATAAAACTTCAGCTATATAATATGTAATTAGAATGGTACCTCGAACAGTTGAAGGTCCTGTATCAGATCCCACTGGTGCCTGATCCACAGCATGTAGATGTCTGGTCCTTGTCTGGGAATGACCGCTCACTTGAGGCTCTACCCTGATCTAGCACTACCCCGAAGATGACCCAGTCCTACCACCACATCCACCGAACTGAGATCCCATCGTCCTGGTCAGCTCTGACTAAACTAATACCCCTCTGGAAGCCACAGATCCAGTCCCACTCTGGTAAGGGCGTACAGTTCTTCAGAATCTTTGTATATGTCCCACAACTCCACACCCATGGTAAGGTCTGGGAGGGTATGGACATGTAGGTCGGATGTTCCCTACCCTTCTGCACTGATGGAACACAACATACCTCATATTAGAGGCAACAGATGAGGTCTTCCTAAAAGGATGGCCTGATCTGGCACCCACCTTCTTCCCTTTCTCATCACGCTTCCTCTTCTTCTTGGATGAACTGCCACTGCCAAGCCCTGACACTGATCCATAAAACCCTGAATTCCCTCTCTGGTCAGCCTCAACCATGCAAGAATGATCTACCACCTCAGCATAAGTTCCTATCTTGAACAATAAAACCTAAGAGTAAATTTTTGGTTGAAGGACCTTCTCGAACTTCTGAGCTTTCAAATATTCATTTGAAACAATCTCAGTCGTGTATCTCACTAGCTCGAAAAACAGGTTTGCATACTACATCACTGTCTGATACCCTTGTGAAAGATCCATGAACTCCCAGGATCTGGAATAGGCTAGGAACTCGGGACAGTACTTCTCATTAAATATAGCTTTGAAATCCTTCCAACTCATCTACTCATGATTCCCAGCCTAAATCACTGATTCCCGCCACTTGCGACTAGAACCCTCTAGCTGGAATGAGGTACACTTTACCCAGACCTCCTCGGGCATGTCAATGAATTTGAACATATGATATATCTTTTCAAGTCATTCCTTTTCCTCTTGAGGTTATAAACTACCTCGAAATGAAGGAGTTTTATTCTTTTGAAACTACTCAGTTTTATCCTTCTTAGAGCCAGACTCATCTCCTCTATCTCGAATATGGCCGGGAGAAGTAGTCACCCCTTGTCCTAAAGCCTGAACGGCTCGGACAACAGCTTCTACCAATCTATGATCAAGCGGCGAGGGAGAACTCTCTCTAGCTTCCTCTCATGGGTGCATGTAAGCTCTCTGAGGAGGCATCGAGTTGGAAAGAGAACATTCATAAAATAACATCATTAATATATCACATCTAAAGAAAAATCAAATTTTCAGCAATATAAGTAATCATCAATAAACCAAATATTAAAAATTAACATCATGTCCAAACTCTTCTTCCCCACCAGATGTCCACACACAGTCTTCATTCTGCACGTCCCACCTGGAAGAGAAGTCAAACAAGCATCTTAACACCCCATGGTGACTTAGGATCTGTCACGAGGTGTCCTAGCCAGGCACCCTACTCACAACCAGAATTCTGGGCCCCAACAATCCTAGCCTCTGTCTAACTAGACTCATCCCAAATAAAATAACCCAGACAATAAAACCATCCTCTGATACCATTTTTTCACGAACCAAGTTGGGTCGCCATCCGAACTGACACCTGACCCAGTCTGTGGCAAGGTTTGAAGGGCGTTACCGATCCCCACGGGCTGGAACAAGTGCCCGGGTATCAAAATAAACCTTGGGAATGATTTACCCAAATAAAAAAACATAGAGAAACTAGAAAAATAAACAAAAACAAAAGTAAAAGTTGCATCCAAACAAGCCTTTAACCAAAACCAGATTTTAAGTCACATGTAAAACCAAAACCCAAACAACACTAAAAAGTTTGGTGACCAAAAACCATCCCAGAAACTACCACCCAGTGAGTGTAAACCACCCTCAAGCCATCACCACAATGTCATGTCAAGAGTTCTACTAACAATCTAAACCACCACTCCCAAACACTTGACCCTTACCTATATCGGACAAAAACAAATCTACTTACACCCAAAGGTGTAAGTAGGGTGTGATCAATCACCCAGTATGAGGCCACCAAGAAAATATTCCATGCACAAGCATTAAAAGACAATTACATTTGTAATGATAAATAAAGGAAAGTAAGAAATGATTAAAAAAGTTAATGAAAATAGTTTTCATGAAATGACCTTAAAGAAAACAAATTTGAACCAAACACATGTTTTTGTAGCAGCTCAAGTGACATATCATGTATCATTGGTGTACACAGAGTAACTAAGAGCACCAAAATATTGGAGAGGCCCTATGGGTATTAGTAATAGGTGGGACCCTATAACATCATGTCTCAGTGAAATGTGTCTTAGAAACCACAACCCTCGGAAACTGTGGCTTAGAAACCACATACCTCAGAAAACATGACTTAGAAACCATAACCCTCAGAAACCATATGTTTAGTTAGTGTTTCAAATGTCAATCCTACTGGTGAAACCAGGCCAAGCCATCTCCGGAACACTGGCTCACTAGTCCCTATTCCCCCACCTAATACCCTAGGCTTCCCTTTTTGTGCTCATCAAAAATCTAATTTCACGTCACATGTCACATTAACACATAAGAGACAAACAAGGTGCTTACACACAAAAACACGTCATTCGCACATCGATACCCTCTTTTAAAACCATATGCACACCAAAAACTTTTTATAACTTAACCTGCACCACTTGCACATTAAATAAAACTAGTTGAATGGTTTTATTAAATCATTTTTTATAATCAAGCAAACCACTAAGAAAATTTATTAAATAGTTTCCAAACATGTTGCAAAATTTTTAAAGGGAAAAAGTCACTCAAAACCCTTTCCAAAATAAAACATATTCTGACACCACACCAAAACATAAACCGCATCATCCGCACTTTCTAACACACACACTGCACAGTTTACAAAATAATGATAAACAGATCAAAGTGGGTTTCCAAAATAAAAAAGGACTAAATCACTTAGACGCACTTCCAACAAGTTAAATGCATAATTAAAAATTAATCAAAAATAATTTCGTAGCATGAAAACTAATTGACAAGGTGCTAAATTAATTAAACAAACATTCAAATGATCATCAGATAATATTTGTGTGTGGAATCACCTACTGGTGCGTAGCAACTTTGTGGAAAAATTCGCAACCTTTCACCGCACATGACATTCACCGCAATCAGACCAAAAAGAAACCCTAAAAACAAAGAAACACACAAACTCATCAAAATTAGACCATCATAAACTAAACCCTACCTGCAACATCACCAAAAATAAAAGTATGAACAACGAGGGACTCCGTACCTACGATGAGGAGTCTGAGAGGTTGGCCGGAGGTCGATAGGGGTTTTCTGGGATTGCGTGGTGCTGGAAAAACAAAGAGAGAGCCATAGGAAAAAGACACAGCTAAAGGAGGAGGCTACCGAAGCTTTGGCCGAACCAAGGGGGTGGTGCGCACGCATTTGGATAAAGGAGGGGTGGACCGCTGGGGTTAATTCTGTCTAAGAAAAGGGAGGAGGGTGCAGCACAGCGTGGATTTCTATATGAGGGAGGAGGTGCGGAACGATTGTGCAAAGATGGAGGTCTGTAGGGGTGGGTGGGTACAACGGGAGGTAGCATGAGGAGACGGTGTAGCCTGGGGTGAGGAAACAGGGCAGTGGCATCACAGATGCTGGAGGTAGAAGGGACGGCCGAGCTGAGTGGGAGGTAGCAAGGGAGGAGGATGCAGCAGCAATGGGTAGGGGGGAAAAGCGACGCAAGGGTTTTCACCAGGGTAGCGCGATAGAAGGGAAGAGGGTAAGTGAGGTAGAGAAAGAAGAAAAAAAGAATAAACAAAATAAAATAAAATGAAGAGATAAGATAAAAAGAAGAAAAAAAGAAGAAAAAAAGATAAATGAATTAAAATGGAAGGAGAAATAAAAATAATAATAATAAAAATAGACTATCCAAAAAAGAAAATATTTAAACTAATTTAATAATAATAATAATAATAAGGTAATATCAATATGATTAATTAAAAATCTAATAATGCTAAAATTTTAAATTCTAAAAACTAAATTAAAATACTAATTATAATAATGTTAATAATAATAATAATAACAACAATAATAATTATAATAATTATAATAATTAAAATTTTATTTTAATTATGTTAGTTAACCACTCGCGCACTGGGCAGTGTGCACGTTAAACTAGCGAAGTTGCACGGCTTTGCCCGTGCCCTATCTACGCACTATGTATTACCAATACAATGCTCACTTATCAGCGCAAAAGTGAAAAACTCACATCAGGTTTAGCCCGCCCTTCAACCAAACAATTATTAAGAAGACAGATAAAATTATGAGATAAAAATTAAAATTAAAAACATACCTCACTGCGAAGTCTGGGCATGACATACTCTCACGTCTCCTCTTGGATTCATCCTTGCTACCATAAGACTCAAACAAGTGGTAGTATATTTCTCTACAATAATTTCTCTCTCTAGTACACAATTCATACAGATTACTCCATAAACTATGTATCTAGTTCCAAATCAACATCCTCAAAGTTGATCACATGCATAGGTTCAGGCTTGTACCTCTAAAGCTAAGAGATATAGAACATATTATACATACATTGATATTGTGGAGGAAGATTCAATTGGTAATACACTTTTCTAATTCACCCAATAAACTCAAATGATCCCATAAATGGTGGTTCTAGGACATCTTACCTTTGTAAATGAAATTTCCCCAACTGAGATAACATCTGAAAGAAAACTAAGTCATCCATAGTGAAATCCAATGGTCATATTCTCTGGTAAGTATGTGATTTTTGTCTACTTTGAGTGGTAACCAACCATTTCTTGATCAAATTCACCTTCTCAGAGGCCTCTTATACCATACTTTTCCCAACAAAAGATACATATCCTACCTTGTTCCAATACAGTGGTGAGCAACACAGATGACCATAAAGAGCCTCAAACAGTGTCATCTAAAAAAAATCTTAGAAACTGTTTTTGTAAAAAAACTCCAACAAGTTTATATAATCATCCCATGCTCCACCAAAATCTAGAACACAAGCCCAAAGCATATCCTCTAAAATGTGGATCATCCTATTTGACTATCCATCAATATACGGATGATATGACATAATCAGCTTTAACTGGGTCCCCATAGACTTCTATAATCCTTTATAAAACCATAATAATTTCTATCTCTAATCCACAATTCATATTTAGCACTCCATAAACTTTTTATCTGGTTCCAACTCAACATCCTCATAGTTGATCACATGCACAGGTTTGGGCTTGTACCTCTAAAGATGATAGATACAGAAAATATTATGCATACCTCGATATCGTGGAGAAAGATCCAATTGGTAATACACTTTTCTAATGCACCTGATAAACTCAAAAAATCCCATAAATGGTGGTTCTAGGACATATAACCTTTTTAAATGACATTTCCCCAACTGAGATAACATCTGAAAGAAAACTAAGTCATTCATAGTGAACTCCAATGATCATCTTCTCTGGTAAGTATGTGTTTTTTGTCTACTTTGAGTGGTAACCAACCATTTCTTGATCAGATGCACCTTATCAGACACCTCTTGTACCATACTTGTCCCAATAAAAGCTACATCACCAACCTTGTTCCAACACAGTGGTGATAGTCATGGACGACCATAAAGAGCCTCAAAAAGTGTTATCTAAATCAAATCCTAGAAACCATTTTTGTACATAAACTCTAACAAGTTTATATGTTCATCCCATGCTCCACCAAAATCTATAATGCAATCCCAAAGCATATCCTATAAATTTTGGATCATCCTCTTTGATTATCCATCAATCTATGGATGATATGACATACTCAATTTTAACTGAGCCCCCATAGACTTCTATAATCCTTTCCAAAACCACAACCTAAAAAATTTGTCTATATCTAATATGATATTGTAATGAACTCTATAAATTCATAAAATCTCTCAAATATAAGCCTTTCTCAACACATAAATATAGTGATTTTCTCAAATTGGCAAGAAATATGCCACCTTTTTTAGTCGATCAACTATCACCCAAACAAAATATTAACTTCTTAGGGTCCTGAGTAACCCCATAATGAATTACATCATCACATCATATCATTTATATAAAGTAATAGAAATTGGATGAAGTAATCCTTTTATTTATTGATCCTCCACCATAATCTTCTAACAATTCAGGCAATGAGAGATGAAGTCTGTGATGTCACTCTTCATTCCCAACCACTGAAAGAATCGCCTGATATACTGATACATCTTCATTGAACCTAGGTTAAATTCTTACTAATAGGAATGGGATTATCTCATCATCTCATCCCTTGTTAAAGTAGGCACCACTACTCTCCCATGAATATAGATCACATCATCACTATCCATCGACCATCCTAGAACTGGGTCACTTTCCACAAACTATTCACACATCACTAAACATTTAGGATATAACTCATTATTGTCCTTTGCTCATTACATCAATTTCAATTTAATAATAAAGGTATCACATTTCATAACCCATGTTTCTTCATATGAATCCACCAACCATTTATCCAACAAGCTCAACAACCATCATTCCTCCTCTAAAGGTCTCACTCCATACTCCTGTATTTTCCTACTGAGAACATCTGCAACAACATTACCTTTCCCCATAGAATAATACATTTAAAAATCAAATGTATAAAGATAATCCACCCAAATACTATATAATATATTCAATCCCCACTAATAAAAAATATACTTCTAGATCGTGTGGTCTATGTATACAAAAAATATCTCACTGAAGAGATAATGGTTCCAACACTTCAAAGCATAAACCAAAACTGTCAAATCCAAGAAATTCGTCGGATTGTTACAATCATGAGGTTGTAGGTGGAGAGGCACATAATCCACCACCTGATCCCTCTAAATTATAAAAAATCACAAACCAACACTTGAGTCATTATAGTAAATTTTATATCTAATCCCAAGATCTAGAAATATCATGACCAGAGATTTTGTCAATATCATCTTCATCTTTAATAAGGATTCTTCGCACTGATATTT
Organism: Viscum album; assembly: GCA_963277665.1. Taxonomy (NCBI): domain Eukaryota; kingdom Viridiplantae; phylum Streptophyta; class Magnoliopsida; order Santalales; family Viscaceae; genus Viscum; species Viscum album. Next base: position 273,055,856 of record OY728142.1, on the reverse strand, counting down.
CCACTCAAAATGAACCTCCTTCTTAGTAATACCATTTATTTGTACTTCTAGGTAGGATAATTACTTAATGAACCATCAATATCATCCTATAAACCCAAGGAAACTCCTGATTTCAAACACATTTATAGGGCATTCCTAAGCCAGCATAACTTCTACCTTCCTTAGATTCATAGAAATTTCCACCCCATAGATAACATGCCCAAAAAAATCTACCTCCTCAATCTATAAGTGACACTTTGAGAGCTTGGAATATATTTAATGTTCTTGATGTGTACTAAACACAATGTCCCTGTGTCTAGATTTCATCTCTGATGTCTTTGAGTATATGAGGATATCATCAATGAACACCAAAATGAAGGAGTTTAGATATTGATGGTATGAGATCCTTGGAAATTATTGGTGAATGTTTTAAACCAAATGGAATGATAGGATACTCATATAATTTTTATCTACTCCTAAAAATTATATTAGGATTATCTTTCTCTCTGACCCAAAGTTGGTGGTAGCCTGGACGTAGATCAATATTAGAGAACCATCGGGTTCCCCAAAACTAATCAAACAATTCATCCATCCTCAAAAATGGGTATTTATTATTCATGGTAATCTAGTTCATCATCCTATATTCTACACATAACCAAATATTATCATCCTATTTCTTTTAAAACAACACTGGATCACCCTATAGAGATGTACTCGGTCTGATAAATCCATTTTCCTCTAAATCCTTGAGTTGAACCTTCAACTCTTTCAACTTAGTCGGAAACATATGATATTGAGGAATTTATATAGTTTTATCCCCCAACATGAGTACAGTGTTAAAATATATTCCTTAATTAGGATAAAGACCAGATAAGTCATCAGGGAATAATTCCTGATATAGGTCAACTGTAGGAGGAAAATATGAGGGATCTACTAACTAATCCACTACATGAACTATGCCTGGTACCTATTATGTGATATCCCTAATCTAACTCAAGTCTGGACCCATTCTACTTACTCCATCATCTCATTATATGATCAGAATGAACTTCTCTCCCTTAGGTGAGGTAAAGGATACTTGTCTCCTATAATAATTGATTTGATCCTGATAACTAGTTAGTCAGTCCATACCCAAGATCACATCAAATATATTCATCTCACTAATCAAGAAATATCATATATTTTTATAGCTATAAACTACTATAGTACATTATATAAATCTTTAGAGATGATCCACTTTCTTCCCCAATAGTGTGTCAATTGATAACCACTCAATAGATAACTTGATCATAAAATAAATTCCAAAAAAACTTGAGAGAATATAAATTAATGGGAATATATTGTATCAAATAAGAAAAAATATAGCATAAAAATGATAAATACCATGCCTCAAATAGTCTATTTTTCCTATCCTTCATTATTTGGGTCATGTTCCACTATATAAACTTTGCATGCCTTACCTCTATGGCCTTGTCCCTTCAGTGTGTGACTCACCCAAGTCACTAAGGTCTGTGAATCTTGAATTTGCTATTGAGGACTCCATCCTACACCCAAAATCATCCTCCTTGAGTTTGAATGCATCACATTAGAATAGTTTCATGGAAGATGACTTGACTTTCCACACTGTTAACACTACTTCACTAGATTTCTACAAGATATACTGAAATAACCCATATGACCACTATTATAGAATCTTATATAATCCCCTTATACATAGGAAATATATAATACCCTAATCTATTACACTTACCCTATATTACCCTAGTGTTTCTCATCTTCCTTCCTCTTCTTACTACCAGAAGAGGATCCAACAACATCACCATAGAACCCACTCAATGATCTAGTGAAGGATGAAATAATTCATATAGTTTTATCCTCCTATAAACCATTCTATATCATCAAGTCCTCTCATAAAACCTTAGAATATACTACTAGTTCAACACTCCTAAAATAGTACCTCAGCTTTGGATAAATATTAATCTTGAATTTTAGGGAATTCTATCCCTCATTCCTATACAAGAGAGTAGTTAAGTGAATCAAATCCATCAAATGATTAGAGTAAGAATACATCAACATTAAACCTCACTAAAAATACATAAACTCTTAAGGACGGTCCAATTTTAATGTATTTGAGAATAAGTCCTTGAAGAAAAGATCCTTGAAGGTCTCCCTAGTAAGACCCTTGTGTCTTCCTTCTTAGTTCATAACACCCACCACCTCCTAGCGAGTCCCTGAAGTATGAATGCATAAATATTTACCTATCGATCCTCTAGGGTCTCTACTAGATTAATGATCCCCTCAATGACATCAATTCAGTCCTAAGTTTCCTATGGAACTCCAGTGACTTGGAAGGTTGGGTGATACTGAAGCTGTAAGTCCCAAGAATAATTAACCATAATCATGGAAACTCATCTGACTTGAATAAAACTATGTAGAAGAATCCTAGTTATAGTAGTTCTGGTGCCTAAACCACTGGAGTAGGTATTGAAGTATGCATAGTTTCATTTTTGTATCCATCTGGTGGTGGAATAGAAGCTTCCTCCCTATTAGGATCATTCTGAAATATTTCTATTGGCTATCCTCTCAAACATCTTCTAGGAAGAATTATCTGTAATTCCAAAAAAATATATTAGAACACCTATAACAGCTTACTAAATATATCAAATCAATTATTTTATAGGAATACTCAAGGTATTTCTACTGATACATATCCTAGGTGACCCAAAATCATAAGGCATAAACCTCCTAGCAGTACCCAAGGCTTGAGACTTGTTCTTTGTACATACATGTTAGTCATAGTCATATATTTATTATAACAAAATAATCCTACTCAATTTCAAGAAATCTAAATTTCATCACAGTATATCATAGAATCACATATCAAGGAATTTAATCAAATTAGTTGTCATTAATTTCAAGCAATAGGTATATATAAAATGTGGCCCTATATTCTGATTCATGGTGCATGAATGCACCCAAATCCCATAAATTGTAACAAAAAAACATACTTAGGATCAGCATAAAACCATAAATCCATAACTATAACAGCAGTCGCATCACTGATAACACATAGATTTGTTAAACATGAGGTGTTCAGGCACACATGTAGCTCCCCTACTCAAGTTCCACACAACCTAACTCCTTCTACTATGTTCCCAAATATAGAAAATAAGAAAAGTTAAAGAAAACCTCCTTTGATACCATTTTTTAATACCCTGACCAAATCACTAAGTTTGATTAATGTATCACATGGCCTCATGCGTGCCTCCTGATATGCAAGAGGCTACCAACTAGCGGAGAGGGACTAAATAGTGTCATGGTGATACTATACCCTCAGTACCAATAAACATACACCAGAATAAAAAATATATAAATAAAACATCCTAATGGTAGAGTTGTAACTGAATCAATATCATAATTATATAATAATGTTATCCATTTCATATAATATAAAAATAAACAAGGACCCCCTATGTGGTAGGTCATACCATAGTATAAGTAAAGCAATTAAAATAAATAAAAACATGGTGGCATATATTTATATTTTTTCTTGGTACTTCCCACAAACACTAAGTTCCATCTCCTCTTATACTTACCACTAGGCCCTTTACATTCCTCGTATCCCTAATCATAAAGTTTGTACACTCACTGATATTCCCATGAAATGTGTGAGTATAAATTAGTAGGACACCACCAATGCATCCTTAAACATAAGTAAACCTGTATATAAAGTTTTATTCTATGATAAATATATCAATTTTAACACATCAATCAGTTACTTGTTGGGTCGTCATGCACTAACCATCCTTCTATAAACCCCAGCCATACCTACTTCGACTCTATGTCATATGAGTAGTTACAAATGGTAGTCTAATGACTTTTATCAAGCCAAGATGTCACATATGGATCAGTTCACTAAGCTATTGGTATGTAGTCTCCATTCCACCTTAAAGGAACAATCTTATCCTACCTTTATGGGCTAGACACACTCTACCTTTAAGGAGTAGTCACTCAGCTCATCCAACCATCCATAGTCACACAGTTTTCAACTTCACATGATGGTACATCCACGAGGCACCCATAAACTCTTAATAACCATATCAATATAGTAAATTCAATCCCTAATCATCTCAATGTGTCCATCTCTAAATCATACCATTAGTGCAACATGTATCTCTCCCCAAATCATACCATCGGCTCAACGATCATCACACCCCAACTCGTACCATCAGCTTGGTGTGTACCACATTCCAAATCATGCATCTCTATATATTTTCATGTCTAATCACCATCGATGAGACATATAATATTCCATCACTTAGCATCAAGTATTATTAGATTCAATATTCTATGGTCTTGTACTCATGCTCTCCCTCTAAGGAGTTAACTAGTCGCCTCTAAGAAATATACTATCTCGATACCAGTAGAAATTTTCCCAAACTCTGTGCAACATCCTCAAAAAGGCACAACATAGAAAGGAAAAAAGAAAATATATATCAAGTAAAGGTTCTCATGACAACACGCACACCCATATGCACATAAATCAAGCATAGGTGTCATGGGCTACACATTCATGCATAATTTTTTTATTTAAAGAGGTGGTGCCTCAATCAAAGTCATTCATGCATAATAAAATCATCTCAAACAACTATATACAATGACCCTATATGGTAAGGACTTCCTTTCTCAAGAAAATTGATTCCAAACATCAAAATACACAAAAAATTGTAACTCTAACCATGTCCATGCACCAAAAGGGTCTTTAAAACTAACCCCAATTCATCATAAAAGGGGTTATATAATTAGATTTAAGGAGGAGATAGAGATGTAGGCTTAGAATCAAGTCAACTTAACCGATGAAAACCTTTATCAATAGTAAATATAGGTTTAATCCAAGAGAATGTCGCCAATTCTATTATTTTAATGTCAATATATCAATGGGATAAGAATTATTCATTATATCATGATGAGATCCATATATCTAGATATAATAGCTTATATATGTGGCTAATTTTAAAATAAGAATTTAAAAAATCGGACCAGAATAGATGAATCTCACCACATGGAATTCGACGAGTCAATCTAAACCTCGATCACTAAAAAATAAAAGAATTATAGGACCAAATTAACCAAAATGGATCTCATAAGCTCATCCAGGTCTAATAAGGTTTGATCCATATAAGGGGATATCAAAAGGGTTCATTAGAGTGAAATTACATAGGCATCCTTATTTATCGATATGTCTAAGCACCACCGATGAGCTGGTGGGCCTCCCCTACTAGCTGGTTGAATCCAGCTTACTAGTCACTAGCTCTAGGAATATCTTGGAGCTTTTAACCCATCCATTAGTTGGAAAGTGGGTTCTAGAAAAATACAAATCTCCTAGAAAATCCATTATTCATCTGGTGGTACTGGAATGAATAGTCTGTGGCCCTCTAGAAACTTCAATGTTGCTAGTCTGGCCATTTTTATCAGAATTTTTATATTGGATCTTGACACCTATATCTGCCTCCAATTCTAAAACAAAATTCACCTAAGGCTTGAAATAACTAAAGAGAATCATAGCTTTAAATTTTAGGATGTTACACTCTGGCCTATAAGGAGGCAGTATATGGAAAATATGTTTCTAAATGGAAATAATCTATGCATTCTGACATATAGTCCATATACCAAAACCAAATTTAGGTTTTGATAGACCTTCCAGCTAATATAAAACCCATTGGATGTAAATAGGTATTCAATAAAAATTTAGACATGGATGTTAAAGTAAGTTCCTATAATTCATGACTAGTTGAAAAGGGTTTCAGGCAATATCAATACATTGAATATGGTGAAACATTTTCACCAACCATGTTGTTAAAATCCATGAGAATATTACTTTCAATAGTGGCCTTCCGTTATTATGAGATTTGGAAAATGTATGAAAAAACCGCTTTTCTAAATGAGAAGTTAGTTGAATACATATATATGAAACAACCCAAAGGGTTTATTATGCCAAGAGTCTTAATAAATTATATAATCTACATAGATCTATTTATGGATTTAAATAGGAATCATGATCATGGAATGTATACTTTTATGGGGCCATAAGGGAATTTGGTTTCATCAAGAACAAAAGTGATCCATGTTTCTAAAAGAAGGTTAGTGGGAGTGTCATAATTTTCCTAGTTTTATATGTTGATGAAATATTGATTATGGGAAATTAAATAAAAGTATCACAGTCAATGAAGACTTGGTTAAATGAATACTTATACATGAAAGATTTAGGTGAAGCAGTCGATATTCAAGGGAACAAGATCTATCAAGATATGTCTCATAGGATACTTGTGCTAAGTCAAAGTACATATATTTATAAGGTACTAAAAAGATATAATATTGAATAATCTAATAGAGGATTGTTTTTAGTGTCACATGTAATTTATCTCTCCAAGAAAATGTGTCCAAAAACATGGAAGGAGATTAAAAAATTAGTAGTGTCCCTTATTCTTCAACAATGGTATTTATCATGTTTATCATTCTATGTACTAGGTTTGATATTTCCTTTACTTTAATAATGGTGGGTAGATATAAAACTAATCTAAGATAGATACATTGGGAAGTTTTAAAGACTATCTGGAAGTACTTGAGACATATAACATATATGTTCCTAGTTTTGGAGTAGATAAGGGACTAGTAGTGAGGGGATACAATTATTCTAGATTCCATACATATCAAAATGATATCAAATCATAGTTAGGCTATGTATTTTTCTTTAATGGTGGTAAAGTGAGCTGGAGGGGCTCAAACCAGTTTGTGGTCACTGATTTTATAGCGTCTTCCAATGTAGCAAAGGTAGTAGTATGGATATGTGATTTTATCTCAAATATTAGTGTTGTACCTAGTACTGATTACCTTTTTATGTTTTATTATGATAATACTACAATACTATCACTTTCCAAGGAGTCTAGGTCACGCCAGAGGATAAATAATATACTTAAAAAGTTTCATCTCATGGGGGTTTTACTCATATAGTTTAAATCTAAGTTAGTAGAGTATCCATAGAGGATAATGTGGCAGACCCCCTGACTAAATCTATATCTCAGTAGAAGCATGATTCTCATGTAAAATCTAGCGAGTTTAAAGTTGTTAAAAGTTATCTCTAGTGTAATTTGGAGTGTTGCAAGTGGGTTCCCTAAACCCAACCCCTATATGTACTTATATTACCATTACATGTATAAAGTATAATATATACATGTTTTTATCTTACTATAATACTTTTGATACTTATTTTTATACTATTTACATGGTAATGTCCTTATATTATTTTTCCTATCAAAAGGTTATAGTAGTTCCTATCTATCATAACCTTGAGATACCATGATAGTAATCTTAAATATATGTCATATTGTCTAGATACATCATACTGATAGGATAGATATAATGTTTAAATATCAAGTGTTGGGGGACCATAAGCATTGATACTTCTTCTCATGAAGTTTTCACTTAGTGATCTTGAGTATATGAGATCATGAGGGTTGACCTACCAATAGAAACATCACATGTTTTAGGTTTCATTGGTCATTACTATCTATGAGTATGTGTATTTGTCTCTTGACTTGAGATCATTACAAATGTGTACCTTTTGATCTTATACTTTTGTAAAAGATGAAAACCATAACATTTATGTTGTGGTGAGGTATCTTTCATCAGGTGTTTCATTGGTGTTATCACATTGGTTGAATAATAAAGGGTAGATTTACTGCTTTCTAGTTGAGGAAGAGATCTCGGGCTAGTTAGTTAGGATGTCAGTACCTTTATTAAATCCATGACCATGGTAGAAAATAGTAAGTCTATCTAGTAAGGTCGTAAAATAATAAGTAAGAAAAGATAATGACATGAAGTGTGTATCCTTCTTTATGAGATATCACATGATAAAGATATTATACTACCTGGTGTGTGTTTGTATAAAAGGTCGGTGTTCCTATGACTAAACCTTGTCTACTTATGGACCTTGATGGGTTGCTAGAATCCACTCTTAATTTGTGAGTAGCACTCACTGGTATCGAGATAAGGTCCTAGGGGTTTACACACTAAGTGTATTCAAGAGTCTATCCTATTCTAGTGAATAGGAGTTTTGGGCATGGTAGGACCCACGTAGGGGTTCGGTATATGCCTGAGAATGAACAGTTTCTAGGAGATAGATAAATTCATGTTATTAGAGTTTAGAATAATAATAATTAAACTTATTTATTCATATTATTCACTAGTTTTTCAGTGAATGTGAGGAAACAAATTTTATAAATGAATATTTAAAATTCAAGTTCCATATGATATTTCCAGGATAAGCAAGTTGAGTTATTGACTTGTATTTTATCACATAACATATTTATTATGTTATAAGTAAGTGATAAAATATAAATTAAATTTATTATATGGTTAAAAGATCATAATATTTCATGTATGTCTTATTCGAAAGGTTAAACATATTCGAGGGACAATGTGTAATTTTTATAAGTTTAACCTTGATATATAAGTTGGGAGAAACCCAAATTCAGAGCACTATTCACTCATTTAAATTTGGGATTTTACATATCTTCTCTCATGCATATTAGAGTGATAAGAAGTCCCTTCTATCACCCCAATCGAATTTTTCCTTCCTAGATCGAAAAAGCAATATTGCGGTGATCATTATATGTTGAAAGATTCATTAGTTATCTACGCTAGCACCCATAATTCAATTATCAGTGATCTATAAAACTCTTAAATAATGTGTGTATGGTCTATAGGGATCCTTAATCAATTCCTTTAAATATAAATCATCAGTCATGAGTGTAACACACTTACATATTCAAATCGAATGAGGTAATAGTTCAATTAACTTTACTTAATTTCATTCACATGAGATCTTCAGGTTGTATTGAGAATTTTTTTATCACCATAGATGACATAAAAACATAAATTCTGTGGTAAAAAATTAAAATACAATTGATTCATGATTCCTCAATGCATCTGGTACCAAAAGATTCCTAGTGAGTGCCTTTGAAATGGCCCTTTAAGACCTTATTGAACCCTTCTTTTGTCCGGTTGACTTCATAACTTCACATCAAAACATAATAGATGAAATATACTCAAATGAAATAGTTATAGTGATAAAAGGTTTTTTTATCATCATAATATCTAAGAGAGTGATGCACAATAGTCTCCCCATTTTTGATGATCATAGACACTTAAAATAAAAGATAACTTAAGAATTTAAAATCAAAACACAAGATTCATTTAAAATAAATATATCCAAGATAATTTATAAATGAATTTCAAATTAAATTCAAAATATATTTTGAAATGATTTTCAATACTCAAATATTTTAAAATGACATAATACAATTAAAATATTGAAAGGATTTGAATAAATAAAATAACCTTAAAACCTTCAAACCTCTAAATAATTGATACATTTATCCCCCTTTGTGATTATCAAAAATATCAAAACAAAGGTTATTATTAAGAAGATAAAATCATATTAATATATAAATAAATTTTTAAAGAATTTAAATATTTCATAAAGAAATTAAAATAAGGATTATTTATATAAATAAATGATACTCAAAAAGATATTAGGAAACAAGCCTTGAAACAATTCTCCCCTCTGTGATTATACACTAACTCAAAAAGAAGGTTATAGGATGATGCATATAGAATAAAAAGAGATCCATTAATAAAAAAATCAATATTTCATAATTAAAAATAGATAAAAATAAATATCCAAATAATAACTAAATAAACTCCCCCTTAAAATGTAACCCCCCCTTTATGGAAATATTAAAAATAAGGAGCCACAAAAAAATGTAAAAGTGATTTCAAGGAATGATAAAAGAATTAAAAAAAATGGATCAAATTCATGCTTTCCTAAGTCAAAAGTGAGTATCACAAGTGATCCATACCTAACTCCCCTTTAATAAAATTAAAAAGTTCTAAAGCTAGGGGTTTTGTAAAAATATCGGTAAATTAAATATTTGTACTAATAAATTCTAACAAGATGTCTCCTTTTTGAAAGTGATCTCTCATAAAGTGGTGCCTAAGTTCAAAATTATTAGTACATGAGTGTTCAAATGGATTCCTATAAATAAAAATAGCACTAGTGTTATCACACTTAATAGGAAATGATCGGAAGATATCCCATAATCTAAGAGAGTTTTTTTCATCCAAATAATTTGGGCACAACAACTCCCTACACCAAAATATTTTTCTTCAAATATAGAAATAGAAATATAGGTTTGATTCTTACTACTCCAATTAACTAATTATTTTTTAATTGGGTGATAAGTCTCACTTTTACTTTTCCTATCTAATTTGGATCCTCCAAAATCAGCATCTGAAAAACTTGTAAGTTCAAAAGAAGTAACTTTTTGATAAAATAAACCAATATTTTCATAACCTTTTATATATTTGAAATTATTTTAAGAGATTTTAAATGAGATTATTTAGTATTGTATTGAAAAAAATCACAAATAAAAACACTAAACATAATGTTTAGTTGGGTAGAATTAAGGTAAATAAGACTACCAATCATACATATATAAAGCTTGTTGTCAACCAATTTACCAATTTCATCCAATGTAATATTATAAGAAGTACCCATATGTGTATTTATTTCATTTACTTGATCCATTCCAAAATTATTTAATAGTTTATTTTTTTCATTTGTTTTGCCTTAGAAAAATACCATCCTTATTTTGAGAAAGTTTAAAACAATGAAAAAATAATAATTCTACCATAAAACTCATTTCAAATTATTTTCTCATTAAATATGAAAATTCATTTCTAAGTGTAAGAGCCTAATTTTTATCTTAGGTATGGATCCTTTTTAATTTAGTATAAATATTTTTTATGGACCTAATTTGGATGCCTAATGATGTCTCTAAGGTCATGGGGATGTATGGGGTTTGTTTGGAGCTTGGAACCCCTATTGATGGAAAAAATGAATTGGCCACACGGTTAGTATAAATAGTATGATCCAACCCGTACAGTTACCCCTAACTGTGTGGGTCTTGATAGTGAACAATAGGGGTTGTACAGTTTGAGGAAATTGTTCATATTGGACCGCACACCCGTGCGGATGGTCTGAAGTTTTTATTAGATCCATCTAGCATGTTTGGCACACGGTTTCTCAAATCGTGTATCCTAACCATGTGGGTACCCTATTTAAGCAGTGATCCATACATGGTTGGCGTATGGTTTGTCCAACCATGCGGCCAAACCATATTCCCCTAAAATTTTTGGTGAAATTACCAAATTTCCCTTAAATCTATTTAATTTCAACCCACCTCCTTTTTTCTCCTTTTCTCCAATGTGCAATGGGTTTTCTCTCCAATTGATCTCCCACCTTGGTTATGCCTAGGTTATTTAATATCTTCACCCTCTGAAGTTTGATTTGATCCTCGTTTGTCTCATTAGATATGCATCGGTAAGTTCTATATTCAACTTATACCTTTCTCTATTTTCCTTTCTCTCGATGAAGTTATCGAGGTGTAGGATCATATTCCCTATTTTCAGGGCATTAATTAGTTATTCAGTTTTCTTTTTATCCATGACAAATGAAGGGATGATACTAAACAAGGAAAGTAATCATGAGGTAGGTGGTCAACTAATTATCCCTTCAAGTCTTGAGGTTTTATAATATGTGAAATGTGTTTCACACTTGTTTCAATGCATGTTTCCCCTAATTTGTATCTGCCTTAAATTGGTTGTCCTGATTAGAACCTAATGACTCATTAGACCCCATTCAATGCTTGAGATCATCCAAATCATAGTGATACATCCCTTTGGGTGTTCCCTCCTATATGCCTAATTGGATTTTATTGATATATAACCAAAACAAATATTTGTGTGTTTGGATTCACTTTAAATGATGAGATCATATTGATATTGAATAAACATAGTGGCATGGAATGGATAATGCCCTTATCAATTATAATGAATTTAATTGAATGTGAGTGGTATGACCACATCATGTGAATAATAGAACAATTATTACACCCTTGTTATTACTAAATCATAATGAATTATGAGTTAATCATTGGATCGTATTAAATCCAATGATCACTTATCATTTTTGATGTATGGGCATGAAGAACCTTGTTAATTATGGATAATGGGCATGATGACCCTTATGAATATTATATCATTATATATGGGTATGGATTCCCTTGTGATAATATGATACATGGGCATGGAGTCCCGCTATAATTATGATACAGGAATGGAATCCCTAAATAAATGTGATAAGAGCATGGAATCCCTTTGTAAATGTGATACGGGCATGGAGACCCTTTATAAATGTGATACGGTCATGACTTAGGATGGGATCTTGGTAGAAGATGACTGAGTTGGGATTCGGGATGCTTAGATATATTTTACCCTTTTTGAATTATTTTTATTTATCATGTATAGTATTATTGCTTGCTACTTGTATCCATGTGTTCCTACTTTATAGATACATGACATGCATCATCATCATTTTGTATAAGATCCAATTTCCAGTTATTAGTTTATTATAGATTCTTGGATGTTTATGTTTTCTTAAGCTATAATGGTTTACTGGTCTAGTCATTATAGTGTATGTTTCTGATGTGCCATTTGTATATATATGTTTCCTATATTTATCTAATAATTAAATCCATCATGATACACTTTGGTAATGAGGGCATAGTATCCCCATGGATACACCCTAGGCCCTTGCTGCTAGTCAATAGCCTCTCGCATATAGGGAGGTGCTCTTGAGGCCATGTGGACCATTGGGCTTGGGGCACCTTTTAGTGGCACTTGGATCTAGGATTTCACAAAGTGGTATTAGAGGCTTTTTTTTCTTATATTAATATTTTGAGATAATAGACAAGAGATTAAGAATGCTATGGGATTTGGTAATGATATGTGTCTAGAAGTATCTAACCCATGTATTGATAAAGGCCAAATTACCTTGAATAGAAATTGAAATTTTCTATATTTTTCTTATTACAGTTGACTCTATTCCACCATTGGGTGATGAACTTGAATTATGATATTACAATTGATAAAGTTGAGATTTATTTTCTATCCATGTCCCGATGATATGAGGTCAAGGAAGCATTGAACATGAATCATTTTAATCACCTTGTAGGAAATTCAAATACCATGAATATGCCATGCCATATAGGATCATTGGGTTAATTGAATTTCTTATGATTTTCATGAGTGATTTTACTATTTTAAATAGAATTTTTATTGTATAATGATTCTTATAGGAATTTGATAAATCATAGTTGGTACTTAGAGTACCTACTATAACCTATTAGTGTTTTACTTCATAGGATATAGAAGACACCCTAAGAAGTCAACTATGACATGGTGAGTCATGGACCATTGGCTGCCTGGACTAGAACGTATTATGGTATGGATTAAATGGACATCACACTTCAGTTCATAAGGTGAATGGTCCCTTATGGATTGGAAGTGGTGAACCATTTTTTTAAACCATTTAAATCATACGTAAATGTAATTATAGATTTAAAATGAAATTGAAATTTCAAAACATAGAGCTTCACCCAATATCGGCCTTAGTAGTGGGAAGTAGGTAGTGTCTATTGTATTATATATAAATGAATTTATCACCCAAACATGACTCCTTGAGATGGAATAGGGGTAATTTTATTACATATAAAGGCATTATACCTATTTTATTCTTACATTGGTGGATTATTCCATTATTGAATACTTTATGAGGAATGTGTTTGACATTGTAGATAAATTCCACCATGATGTCCTTTGGTTGTATTCTAAGAGGGCGGTGACGACCATGCCCTATAGGTGGGGGCCCTGAGATGCTAGTTATATCTCTGGTAGTTCCTCCTATGGAACCTATTCATATTCCCGACATGGGTGATTATTCCCAGTTTTGAAGATATTTTCTATGGATTATGAAGATGATTTAAAGAGCTCTAATATTTTCTCCTTTTATGGGAGAGATTATGAGGGAGTTCCAGAAGTAGTATCTACCCACATTTTTGGGGGATAGTGGACCGCATGTTACTGAGTTATGGATTGAGATGGTGATTTACATATTTGATCATCTGGAGACACCTCCTGAGAGGATATTTAAAGTCTCTACTTACATGATTTGAGGATCCACCAAGTGATGGTGGGATATTCTAAATCAATATGGTCAGTATCAGGAAGTGGCTTGGAGACATTCCATATGAAATTATTTGATTATTTCTTCCCTGAGACAATGAGAGCTGAACATTATAGGTAATTCCTAAACCTTCAGTAGGGTTATTTGATAGTTATGGACTATACATCTCATTTTACAAATCTTCATCACTTTGCACCCATCTATATTATTGATGATCTAGCAAAATAAAGATGATTTGAGGATGGCCTTAAGAATTTTATTCATTCTCAGGTAAAAAAAATTGGTTGACCATAGTATCTAATATAGTGAATTATGCCCTTATCATCAAGTAGAACCTAAAGGAAGAAGATGGTGTGATCCCAAGCGGTTAAGAAACCAGATAGAGTAGTGGTTTGACTAGTGGTTATAAGTGATGCTTTGAGACTGCATGCATGAGAAACGATATCCATATGAAACCCATAGAAAATTACATGGTATGTCACCAGTGTGGTAATCATGGGCATAAGAGGTCCCAGCGCCTTAGAGACCCCATTGAGTGTCAAGGTTGTGGTAGATTGGGGTGTACATAGTGTTTCTGTAGGACCTTTTCATCTATTCTGAGTGGGATAGGATCTGTGGTAGCTCTATCTTTATAAGAAAGATCAGTATAACCACACCAATAGAACCTTTCCAGGAAGGTAGATGGAGTACTACTGACCATAAATAATGAGGAGGAGGTTGTGGCCATGGTATCCGGGCTTCAGATATACCGTTCTAGCAGAGCAGACCCACTCTAGGTAGTCATGTTACACCACAAGGTTTTGGATCAGACTAGATTTATTCAATTCATCCTATACCTAAGGAGTAATAAGTCGATCCATTTATTATTCATGGTACTATTTTAGTATATTATAATATCATTTATTCCTTATTAGATACAGTTGCATCACATTCCTTTATATATGTACATGTTGTGTAAATCCTTAGGATGTATGTTTAGAACTCTTGTAGTGTGCTTATTCTTGATACACCTTTGGTTATATGAGTAAAGAGTGTATTCTAGTGAAAGGATTATCCACTTGTGGTAGGAATCCATCATTTCTTATGGAACCGCTTCATCCTTGAGATGATAAACTTTAATTTCATTCTTGGGATGGACTTTTTAGCACCCTATCATTACTATATAGATTTTTATCATTGGAGGGTGTATTTTACATCACCATAGGGTGGTATTTATATTCATAAGGGTGAGTGGGATGTCCAGGTGGGTAGAGTTGAACTAAAAAATTTGGACTAGGTAGAGTGACCACCAAAATTTCTAGCCTTTACATAGATAATCAGAGACTACATCAAATCAAGTTTTCACCAATAATATATTAATTTAGGGATGTTTTCCCCCAATGAATTCTCTATAATACCTCCTAATATAGAGGTAGATTTTACTATCAAGCTAGTTCATGGAGCTACACTGATATCCATTCCTCCTTATAGTATGGATACTACAGAGTTATAGGAACTCAAGAGGTATCTATAAGATTTAGAGGATAAGGGGTTTATATAGCTCAGTACTTCTCCCTGGGGTTCACTGGTCCTTTTCTCCATGAAGGCAGACATAACCCTCATGTTTTGTGTAGATTACCAGAAATTAAATTAGCTTACAGTGAAAAACCAGTATCCCTTTCCTCGTATTGATGATATATTTTACCAACTAAGATGAGTGAGGGTATTCTTGAAGATCAACTTGAGATTGGGATATCATTAGGTTCGATCCAGGCCCTTAGTTATTCCACATATGGATTTCTATAGTTGGTACAGCTTATATGAGTATCTTGTGATGTCGTTCGGCCTTACGAATGCACCTTCCATCTTCATGGATTTGATAAATATGGTTTTCCATCCATTTATGTATTACATTGTTATAGTATTTTTAGATGACATCTTGGTGTATTATAATACTCAAAGAGACCATGCCGCTCATCTTGATATCATCCTGAATATATTGAGAGTGCATTGGTTGTATGCTAATCTCAATAAATGTCACTTATAGATTGACAAGGTACACTTACTAGCTTATATTATCTCATAGGAAGAAGTTTCAATTAACCAAGATAAGGTGAGAGTTTTGGTTACCTGGGAGCATCCTAAAAATTTATTTGATATACAAAGTTTCTTGGGGATATCTGGTTACTATAGGCATTTTATACATAACTTCTCACACATAGAAGATCCTCTTATGGGCTTGAATAATAAGTGTGTGAATTTTATCTAGTTTGAATCCTATGAGATGACCTATCATGGGTTAAAAGAGATATTGACTTCAGTGTCGATCTTGATTCTATCAAAACTAGGAAGGAGATATACGGTATATTTTGATGCATCAGGTATCGGTCTAGGAGTATTTATGATGAAGGAAGACTGAGTTAGTGTGTATAGTTCATGTTAGTTGAGTCCTCATAACCATAATTACCCAATGCATAATATTGAGTTGGCAGTTGTTGCGCACACCTTGCATTGTTGGAGGAATTACCTAGTGGGAGAGAATTTTGTGGTGTTTACAGACCACAAAATCCTCAAGTATATTTTCACACAGTGGGACTTGAATATTAAGTAGAGAATATGAATTGAATATCTACAGTTATTTGACTTCAAGCTTTCCTATACACCTGGGAAGGGAAATGATGTTGTCGATTCTTTAAGCAGAAGGACTCAGACACAGGAAATTCAAGAAGCCAGTAGCGAGTGGTGGCTTATGGATTTTTTTCTGAGATTCACATCAAGGTACAAAACTATCATGGATAGTATGTACTTTAATTTCTATTATTGAACTCTTCACTTCTAGATAAGGTGAAGATGAGACAGTTTTCAGATCCTGATGTATTGGTCCTAGGGGAAGGTATTTCTGTTGAGGACCCACCTCCAGATTGGATTATTGATGGTGACGACATCCTATATATACATGGGTGTATCTGGGTTCCCACAGATATGAGATTAGAACTGATGTGTGAGTCACAAACTTCTTAGTGGGAATTTTACTCAGGTATATCCAAGATGTATTATGACATTCCCCAATAGTACTAGTGTCTAGGGATAAAACATCAGATAGAAAGTTTTATCACTTGGTGTTCCACCTGTCAATAGGTGAAGAAGGAACACTAGTGACCTGCTATATTTCTACAGTCATTACTGGTACTGTAATGGAATTGGGAAGATGTTGCAATGTATTTTTTTCAGCTTACTGAGGTCACCTTGAGTTAGCGACGTTGTTTGGGTAGTCATGGATTGACTGAAAAAAGTATCCCATTTCCTTCCTATCTAGGAGACTTTCTTAGTTGATGAGATAGGAATATTGTATTTCTATAAGATCATATGACTACATGGGGTCCCTCTTACTATAATTTATGATAGGGATGCTCATTTCACATTGAGGTTCTAGCAGGGATTACAGAAGGCTATGGGTACATAGGTGCTTCTGAGAACAACTTTTCACCCTCAGATGGGTGGTTAATCCGAACGAACTATATAGGTGTTAGAGGACATGCTCTGAGCATGCATCCTTTATTTTGGTAGTTCTTGGTAGAAGAATATCTCTATCATAGATTTATCCTACAATAACATATTTCAGGTGATGATAAATATGAGTCCTTATAAGGCCCTATATGATAGGTCGTATTGTTTACCCCTATGCTGATTAGAGGAAGGAGATGTAGCACTATTAGGTCCTTATCTCATTTAGGATACTTCAGAGTAGTTATAACTAATTAGGAAGTATATTTCTACTGCTCAATCTAGATATAAATCTTATGCTCATCGTCTTCAATGACTTCTGTATTTTGAGGTCGGGGATCATGTCTTATTGCGGGTATCACCCAGACTTAGGTATAGATGGATATGGAGGAAAGGGAAGATATCACGCGCACTTTGTCAGGCCATTTGATATTTTGGAGATATTTGGGTTGGTATACTATCGGTTGGTATTACCTCAAAGGTACCATGCCATTCATTATGTCTATTTCACAGATTTGATGATATCATGTTGACTCCTCTCATACTTTTGATCCCAAGTATGTAGAGCTAAATGATGATGATTCTTTTGTAGAGTATCCTATATACATCATTTATTAGAGCATGAAGGATCTCTGAGGATAGTTTTTCCCTTTATTATAGGTTCTATGGAAGCATAGCTGGGTACATGACAAGACTTGGGAGCAGGAGGCCAATGTATGTGCTCAGTAATTAGAGTTGTTCTCGGATAAATATTTTCCACCATAGAAGGTGAACTTAGGGATGAGTTCCTTTAATGGGGGAAGACTATAAGAACCTAATTTTATCTTTGGTATGGATCCTTTTTAATTTGATCTAAATCTTTTTTACAGACCTAATTAGGATTTCTAAGGAGGTCACGAGGGTGTTTGGGGCTTGTTCTTAGCTTAGAACCCTAACCGATGGGAAAAATTCACTATTCAAGTGGTTAGTAGAAAACATGTGATCCATTATGCATGGTTACCCCCAACCATGTGGGGATTGAAATTGAGAAGAAATAGCTACATGGTTTGAGGAAACTGTGCAAATTGGACCACACACCTGTGTGGATGGTCTGCAGTTTTTAGTAGAGCCATTTTGCACGGTCGGAACACAGTTTCCCAAACCTTACAACCTAACCATGTGGGTACCCTCCTTAATCAATGATACATTCATGGTTGGCACAAATTTTTTCCAACCATGTGCCCCTAAAATTTTGGGTAAAATTACCAAATTACCCTTAAATCTATTTAACTTCCCCCCTTCACCTTTTTTTCTTTTTTTCTTTAGGGTGCAGTGGTTTTTCTATCTCGTTGATCTCCCACCTTGGTTTCTCCTAGGTTATTAAATATATTATCCATTCTATTTCCAATTGGTCTTTTTTATCTCTTTGGATGGGCATCGATAAGTACCCTATTCATATTACACCTTTATATCGATGGAGTTATCGAGGTATAGGCTAATATGCCCTATTTTTAGGGCATTGATATGTTCTTCAGTTTTCTTTTGATCCAGGCTAAATGAAGGGATGATACTGGATGAGGAAAGTACTACAAGCATGAGGTGGGTGGTATACTAATTATCCCTTCAAGTCTCAATGTTTTATAATATATGATATGTGTTGCATACCAGTTTCACTACACATTGCCCCTAATTTGTATTTTCCATAAATTGGTTGTCCTTCTTGGAACCTAACGACTCATTAGATCCCTTTAAATGCTTGAGATCATCCAAATTATAGTGATCCATCCCTTTGGGTGTTCCCTCCTACATGAATAATTGTATTTCATGGATATAAATCTAAAACACCTATTGGTGTGTCTATCTTCACTTTAAATGATGAGATCATATTGATATTAAATAAACGTATTAGCGTGGAATGGATAATTCCCTTATCAATTATATTTAATTGAATTGAATGTGATCGGTATTACCATGTCATGTGAATAATGGAATAATGGTTATACACTTGTTATTAATAAATGTTAATGGGTTATTAATTAATCATTGGCTCATATTAAATATAATGATCTCTTATCGCTGTTGAATTATAGGCATGATGACCCTCGTTAATTACAGCTAATGGTAATGATGACCCTTATGCATATTATATCCTTATATATGGGAATGGAGTTCCTTATTATAATTAGATACAAGGTAATTTAGTCCCTTTATAATTATGATATGTTCATGGTGTCCCTTTATAAATGTGATATGGGCATCGAATCCCTTTGTAAATGTGATACATGCATGGAGAATATTTATAAATGTGATACAGGCATAGATTCCCTTTATAAATGTGATACAGGAATGGAGTCTCTATATATATGTGATATTATTCATGGAAACCCTTTTTATTAGGCATGATGACCCTTATTGTGATACCGGGCTTGGAGTCCCCTCTTCTTATGACACTGGGCATAGCATCCCTATATTGTGATATTGGGCATGGTATCTCCTGCTACTATGATGCTGGGCATTGCATCCCTAGTTACTTATTCATATATATTCCATCATGGGTTGATGTAGGTAGTTTCAACCTAATTTCCTTAAGGAACTTGATCTGACACATTTACAGTTATTATTATCTCTTTACATTATTATATCTACACACTGCTATATTATACACACAGACTGTATATTTATAGACATCATTAGTGGTGGCCTATTGAGTTTATCTTACACCCTATCTGGGTCTCTGATGGTACCTAGGAAGACTATATACTTATAGGTGTAGATAAAGGGAAGATTTATCTTACAAATTCATAACATAGGATAGGAGCTTGTTATAAGATGATCGGGCTGGAGCTTAGGATTCTTGGATAGATTTTTCCATTTTTTGATTTTTTTTTGGTATAGAATGTATAGTAATATTTATTAATGATAGAGAAAATATTTTCAATAAATTTATATTTTATTTTATTTTTTTTAAATCCCACCAAAGTTTTACTTTAAGATAAATTTCTACATTTTATGATATTGGTGGTATTTTGAGCATAATCGTAAAAATGGACCATTTTAGATTTTTAACAATTTTAAATTATTTTTGTATTATGGACATAAAATTTTCAATATTAATATAAATTGTTAAATTATTTATTTTTATTATTCTATACATTCATATATTCATTTCATTCTTCTTGACTAAAATCTTAATCGACCATATGGAACCTCAAAAGAAGCTCACAAGTTTGACCATGAAAACTGTTTATAGATCTATCTATTTTTGATGTTTCATCCCTAACTCCTTCATGGTGGGCCCAATTAATGTGAAATTAGGTGGTTGAATGGAAAATATTTTTTGGAACATCTTTAATAAAGTCTAGGATATGTTAATTGGAGGTTTTCAGGGTCATTAATTCATTCTAATCCAGATGTTTTAAATTTAGAGAGTCAACTGGATAGAATAAATTGTCAGAGTAAAACGGGCATAAATCTCAGAATACATGTCCCAATATGCTGAAATTTTTAGAATATACGGACAACATATTTATGAAAAACATTAATTAAGGGTGAAATGTGTTAAGAGGTAATTTATTTGTTACACAACGCATCAATGTTTGGGGAAAAATGGTGTCTATAAAAGGAGGGGAGCTCCTCCCTCTCAAAACATCCCATTTTCCATCCCATTTCTTCAAGGACCAAGGAGGAGATATAAACTAAGGAAGTTCAACTGAAAATATTCCAATTTTCATCATAATTTATTTTTTTTATTTAATTTTTTTGTTTTCATTTGTAATTTAAATTTCTAATAAATCAATGCATGGTTTTTATTTTTGTGTTTTGTTTCACCTAATCACCCTTCTTTCTTCTCCATCTTTTCTCCATCTTTTCTTATTTTATTCTTCTCATATTATCCACCATGACCTCTTACCCTAAAAAATTAGGGGTTAACCTAAGGCTTGTCTCAGTGTAGGTATGTGTCAATTTCATTTATTCTATGCTTAAATTCATAAGTTTTATTAAGTTTGTGATGAGAAAGAGTGACGTGCACGGGTGTGCTGATCGTCCACCATGACACTAAACTCAAACTCATTTCTATTATTTTATTAAAAATAATTCCTTCATTCTAATATATATAATATCTTTATATTATGGGGTTTATCTATTTAGTGGTTGAAATGACATATGATGGAGCCAGGTCTTGGAAGATGTCACACTCTCAGTCGAGGTGTGCCATCAACCTTGATAATAGGAGGAGGTGAAGTTAAGATTGCTAAATGAATTCAAGATTTCACACTAATAAATAAAAGAAGAGTAATTCATGAATGAGATATTATAATTGAATTATCAAACTTAATTTAAACAAAAACAAGGAGAATGATAGAACCCACAAACCAACCCATAAAGGCCAAGTTATTTCTTCATTAATTTAATTTTGTCATTGCATGTTAGTTTTATATTTTATTTAATTTAAACTTAATTAATTTCCTAGATTAAATAAAAACAAAAAAATAATTATTTTATGTTAATTAGATTAAGTGAGTAAATAACTGAGAAAGCTCATCAAGTGAGACGACCCTGGTCAGCCTCTGTACTGCATTAGGAAAATAATTTTCTTTTGCCATGCCCTATGGTAGGCGTGCATCAAAACTGGTGTCGTTACCATGGATTCAATTAGTAGTTTACTTATATTATTATATTTTCACATTATATATATGTTTTCATTTTTCTTTAAAAAAACCAAAAATCCAAAAAAAAATATATTCACAATGTATTCAAACTACAGTTATTATGCATAGAATGACTACTCAAAAGTGAAACAACAACAAGAGGAAGCTATTTTAGAGTACAATAGAGATCAAGTGAATGAAATTAAAGAGGATATAAATGGAATAAAGAGTAAAATATAAAGGCTAACAAAATATTTCCATACTACCCAAGAGCAACCCAACCTTGAGTCAGAGCAATAACCTGAGATGGTAGTGGAAGAAATTTCACCACTCATCATTGAAATTAAAGAACCATAGGAGTTAAATGTGGTGGTACCTGAAGATTCATTCATCCTCGCTTGACCATTTCAAGGAGATATAAATGAAAAGGACTTACTTGATGAGCTATAGGTGGGATATCAACATGAATTTGATAACTTCTGTAATGAATTTGAGGAACTAATTTATCTCTACAAACCTTGAAAATAAGAAAATCCACCACCATTGCATATCTATCTAGACTTTGAAGATAAAGAAACCACCCAAGAGGTGGAATTTGAAAAACATATGGAGGAGACCGACTACCTACCTCTATCCAGTGAAGATCAACTCCAAGAGGAACTTTCAATTGAAGAGGATATTAAAGCCTAACTAACTAAGAAGATGATACATTATTGAAATCAAATTCTTTTAATTTTGTTGAAAATAGTTTGATTATCTCACCTAATTCTTTTGAATTTTAAGATTTGGCCAACTCATACTATACCTTGTAGGAAGATGATGAAAAATAATATGTACATGTTGAGGAACAATTGGATCTCCCTAGAGAAGTTGGACATCTACCAAAGGGAGTACAAGAGAAGATCCTAGTGGATCTTCATGAAGAACCAAATCTAAAATTTTTCCACATTAAAAGGGGTGGTTTTGAAATTAATACTTCAATTTTAAATTTTTAATTCCCCTTTTATTATTATTTTCATGTAGAACATCTAGAGAGACCACTGGATTTTAAAGAATACTTTGTACAAGTAGCAACAGAGGATAAGGTTCCATACTTCATCCTAGCCCTGTCATGCAAGTTGTACCAAATTGTGAAGGGGGGTATCAAGTGTACTCTATACATGGATTCCTCCTCAATAGAGAAGAAAAAGTGGATATTGGGAAAAACCACATGTGTTGGTTCAAATCCAAGAAAATCCACCCATCGACAGATTATGGATAAAAGTGAGTACTACCCTCTAGAGGTATTAAAAGATTCTAGGGCCCACTTTGGGGTTGTGCCAAGATTTATCCTTTACTTTATTTTTAGTAATTTCATTTTCAATATTAGGAATTTATATTTTGAACTCAGTATTAGGAATTACTCCAGCATGTGGACTACTCCCTATTTTCATTTTGAGCTTAAATGAAATGATCCTTGTGATAAATTGAGTAATTTTTCTTTTTTAGAATCATGATGGAAGAAGGAATCCCCAATCATTGGAGGAAGAGTACCATATCTTTATTTCAAAAAAGAGTTCACTTTTTATGATTATATTTTAAACTTCTTACATTTTTTCTATTTTGAGATTTAATGATAAGAATTCCATGCCCACACTTGAATTAATGATTTACTTGACTTATTTAGCAGATATGAGTTTCTTAGGAATCCAGTGATGCCATGTTTTAGATTTCAATGTTAATGAGATTGAATGAGTAAAATGGAGAATCAAATGATTGAAATTAAGCATAGATATTGAAATGGAAACTTGTGATTTAAGGGGATTAGTTGATTTATGTAAATGAAATTTCCCACCCATTTTTCAAGCTTTGAATTTTAGAAATTCATCTGAATTGATTTTTTATTATTGATCATGCCTTGAGTGATTGTCCCAAATATCATATGTATCATTCCTGAGATGATTTATAGATTAATTACTTTCTATTTATTCTTGAGCATATTTCTTCAGTGATGTTGGGACATGTCACCTACCATAACTTGTATTTGAACTTTTCAAAGATATAACTGTACAAAAACACATTTAAAATGATTAAGGCATATTTTGAAAAGCACTTATCCTTAAATAATACCTTTACATCAATTCTTATTTTATCCTATAGAGAACATGAATGACCTTTATAGGGATTATCCATGTTTCAATCCATTTTTATACATTTCTACCCTACTCTTAGTATTTGCATAGTATTTTAAAATTGAAGTGTGGGGTGAATAGAGTCATGGTGGAAGGGATAATTTAGATTTTATAAAGTGTGGGGGTGATATTTTGGGAATTTTAAAAGGTTGTGGAATAATTCATTATACTTTATTGTTTTCCCCCCTTGAATTAAAAAAATGACAAAAGAACTAAAAAATGAGAAAATTGGGTTGTGATTTGGGAAAACCAAAAATCACCATTTTCTAGGCCAATAATATATTTACTTTATATGGTTAGGTTATGGATGTGAGGTTTGATCTAATCATAACTTTATAAAAAAAATAAAAAAATACAAAAGAAAAAAAATTCAAGAGTGTGCATAAATCATTCATTATGCTTACTTGGTCATGACCTTACTTTGAGTTTTGGGGGAAGTAGGTGTTGCTACATTGAAGAGGATAACTTCATTACATTTTTACTTTTTATATCATGCATTGTATTTAATATATCATCCTCCTACTTGAGCCATAATTTTTTAATGAATCAAATCCTACCAACCTTAATCCTCAGAGTCATTTGAACCTTTATTGCAAGTTCTTATGATTTTATGTGCATTTTGTCTTTACAAAGTGGATAAAGTAGTTCTTCTATAAGATTATGGATAAGGATAATGTTCCCATGATATGAGAATAAATATAATTTATTTGTATCATGAGATATTAGAGGAAAGAATAAAAATTGAGGTAAATCGTGACTTGGCATGTTTAATAATAATGAATTAAGGAGCTTGAATGAATGAAAGGAGAAGTTACATAATTTTTCAAAGGGGAAAAGTAAAATACATGAATTGATTTTTTTATTTGAAAAATTAAAAATTAAATTTATATTTTATGTGGATTTTTGAAAATTTTATTTGACATTGAAATTTTTTGATTTTATTACTTTGGAATTTGAATATCAGTAAAATTGGTGTCCTCGAATTCCATATTGAGATTTTATGTTTGAGGAAAATAATGGTTTAAGTGTGAGGGAATTTATAGAGAAAATATTTTCAATAAATTTATATTTAATTTCATTGTTTTAAATCCCACCAAAATATTACTTTAAGAGAAATTTCCACATTTTATGATATTGGTGGTATTTTGAGCTTAATTATAAAAATGGTCCATTTTGGATTTTTAAAAGTATAAAATTATTTATGTATTATGGAAATAACATTTTCAATATTAATATAAATTTTTCAATTTTTTTTTAGTATTATAAAAATCCAGGGCTTCATTTCATCCTCCCTGACCAAAAGCTGAATCGACCATATGGATGCTCAAAAGAAGCTCACAAGTTGGACCATGAAAACTATTTCCAAATCTATCTATTTTTTATGTTGGGTCCCTAAATAGTTCATGGTGGGGCCAATTACTGTGAAATTCGGTGGTTTAATGCAAAATACGTTTTTTAACATCTTTCATGAAGCCTTGGATGCATGAATAGATCATTTTCATGGTCATTAAGGCATTCTAATCCAGAATTTTTCAATTTGGAGAGTCTAACTGGACAGAATAAATTGTCAGAGTAAAATGGATATTAATCCTGGAATACATGTCCAGATATTATGAAAGTTTTAGGAGATATGTACAAGATATTTATAAACAACATTAATTAATCTTTGAACACGTTAAAAGGTCATTTATTGGGGATACAACGCATCATCTTTTGGTGTACAAATGTTGCCTATAAAAGGAGGGGAGATCATCCCTCTCAAAGAATCCCATTTTCCATCCCATTCCTTCAAGGAACCAAGGAGGAGATCTCCACTGAGGTAGGCCATCTGAAAATCTTCCCATTTTCATCTTAATTTATTTGTTTTATTTTTTTTTTAGTTTTTATTTGTAATTTAAATTTCTAAAAAAATCATGCATGGTTTTTATTTTTGTGTTTCCTTACACCCAATCACCCTTCTTTATTCTCCATCTTTTCTCCATATTTTCTTATTTTATTATTCTAATATTATCCACTATTACCTCTTACCCTAAAAAATGAGGGGCTATCTCGAGTCTTATCCCGAGGGAGGTATATGGCAATTTCATTTATTCTGCACTTAAATTCATAAGTTTTATTATGTTTGTGATGAGAAAAAGTGACGTGCACGGGTGTGGTGATCATCCACCATGACACTGAACTCAAAATAATTTATGTTCTTTTATTAAATCTTTTCCATCCCTTCTAATTTATATAATCTCTTCATACAATGGATTTGATCCATTCAGTGGTCGAAATGGCATATAATGGATCCAGGTCTTGGAAGATGCCACACTCTTGATCGAGGTGTGTCATCAACCTTGATTATAGGAGGAGGTGAAGTTAATACTATTAAATGCATTCAAGATTTCACACCAATAAATAAAATAATATTAATTCATGAATGAGATATTAGAATTTAATTATCAAACTTAATTTAAACCCCAATAAGAAGAATGATGGAACCCACAAACCAACCCATAAAGGCCAAGTTCTTTCTTCATTAATTTAATTTTGTCATTGTATGTTATTTTTATATTTTATTTAATTTAAATTCCATTACTATCCTAGATTAAATAAAAACAACAAAAAGAATTATTTTAGGTGAATTAGATTAAGTGAGTAAACAACTGAGAAATTTCCTCAAGTTAGACGATCCTGGTCAGCCTTTGTGCTGCATTAGGAAAATAATTTTCTTTTTCCATGCCCTATGACAGACGTGCATCAAAACTAGCACCGTTGTTGGGGAGATAATCAGTAGTTTACTTATCTTATTATATTTTCATGTTATAGATATATTTTTATTTTTTTCAAACAAACCAAAAATCCAAAAACAAATATCCATGATGTATCTAAACTATAATTACTATGCATGGAATGACTACTCACAGGTGCAACAACAATAAGAGGAAGTTGTTTTAGAGTAAAATAGAGCTCTATTGAATGAAATTGAAGAGGACATAAAAGGACTAAATATTAAAATAGAAAGCCTAATAGAATATTTCCATACTACCCAAGAGCAACCTGACCCTGAGCCAGAGCAAGAACCTGAGGTAGTGGTGGATGAAATTTCACCACTCATCATTGAAATTAAAGAACCATAGGAGGTAAATGTGGAGGTACCTAAGGATTCATTCATCCTTACTCAACCATTTCAAGGAGAGATATATGAAAATTACTTACTCGATGAGATACATAAGGGATATCAACATGAACTGGATAACCTCTTGAATGAATGTGAGGAACTAATTGATCTTTATAAACCTTACAAAGAAGAACATACACCACCACTGCATATCTATCTAGCCTTGGAAGATGAAGAAACCACCAAAGAGGTAGAATTTGAAAAACATAAAAAGGAGCCTGACTACCTACCACCATCTAGTGAAGATCAACTCCAAGAGTCACTTTCAATTGAAGAGGATATTAAAGTCGAACCAACTAAGTATGATGATACATTCTTGAACTAAAATTATTTTAATTTTGTTGAAACTAATTTGAGTGTCTCTTTTAATTATTTTGAATTTTCAGATTCAGACAACTCATACTATTCCATATAGGAAGATGATGAAAAAGAATATGCACCTATTGATGAACACTTGGAACTCCCTAGAGAAGTTGAACATTTACCAGAGGGAGTACAAGATGAGATCCCAGTGGATCTTCCTAAAGAAACAAATCTAAAATTCACCCACATTAAAAGGGATAATTTTGAAATTAATACTTCAAATTTAAATTTTGAATTTCCCTTTGATTATTATTTTCATGTATCACATAAAGAATGACCACTGGATTTTAAAGAAGATGTTGTACAAGTAGCAATGAAGGAGGATGAGGTTTCATAATTCATCATACCCCCACCATGAAAGTTGTACCAAATTGTGAATGGGATGATCTAGTGTAATCTATACACGGAGTCCTCCTAAATAGAGAAGAAGAAGTGGATATTGGGAAAAACCACATGTGGTGGTTCAAATCCAAGAAAATTCACCCACCACTATATTATGGATAAAAGATCGTACTACCCTTTAGAGGAAGTAAGAGATTCTAAGGCCCACTTAGGGGGTTGTACCAAGATTTATCCTTTAATTTATTTTTAGTACTTTCATTTTCAATATTAGGAATTTAGATTTCAAATTTAGTATTAAAAATTAGTCCAGCATGTGTCCCGCTCCCTATTTTCATTTTGAGCTTAAATGAAATGATCCTTGTGATTAATTGAGTGATATTTATTTTGTAGGATCATGATGGTATAAGGAATCCCCAATCATTGGAGGAAGAGGACCAAAGATTTATTTCAAAAGGGAGTTCACGTTTTATGATTATCTTTTAAACACCTTACATTTTTTTCTTTTGAGCTTTAATGATAAGAATTGCATGCCCAAGCTTGAATTAATGCTTAGTTGACTTACCTAGGATACATGCGTTTATTAGGAATCTAGTGATGCCATGTTTTAGATTTAAATTTTAATTATATTGAATGAGAAAAATGGATAATCAAATGATTTAAATTAAGCATATATATTGAAATGAGGACTCATGATTTAAGAGAATTAGTTGATTTATGTAAATGAAATTTCCCACCCATTTTTCATGATTTAAATTTTAGAAATTCATGTGAATTTATTTGTTATTATTGATCATGCCTGGAGTGATTGTTTCAAATATAATTTGTCTTATTCTCGAGAGGATTTATAGACCAAGTACTTCCTATTTATTTTTGAGTATATTTCTTGAGTGATCTTAGGACATGTCACCTACCAGAACTTTCATTTGAACTTGTCAAAGTTATGACCGTACAAAAACACATTTAAAATGATATATTCATATTTTGAAAATACCTTATCCTTAAATAGAAAATTTACATCAATCCTTATTTTATCGCATAGAGACCACTAATGACCTTTATAGGGATGAGCGATGTTTCAATCCATTTTTATCCATTCCTACCCTACTCTTGGTATTTTCATGGTATTTTAAAGTTGAAGTGTGGGGGTGAAGAGAGTCATGGTAGAAGGGATTAATTAAATTGTATGAAGTTTGGGGGTTCTATTTTGGGAATTGTAAAAGTTTTTGTAATCATTCATTTTACTTCATTATTTTTCCTTCTTGAATTAAAAAAATGACAAAAAACTAAAAAAATAATAAAAATGGGATTTTATTTGGGAAAACCAAAAATCAGAATTTTTCAGACCGATGATCTATTGATAGTATCTGGTTAGGTGATGGATGTTAGGTTTTATCTAATCATAACTTTCGAGAAAAAAATACAAAAGCAAAAAATCAAGAGTGTACACAAATCATTCATTATGCTTACTTGATCATGACCTTACTTTGAGTTTTGGGGGAAGTAGGTGTTGCTACATTGAAGAGGAGAAATTCATCACACTTTTACTTTTGATATAATGAATTGTACTTAAGATATTAGCCTCATCATTGAGCCTTAATTTTTAATGCATCAAATCCTGCCAACCTTAATCCTTATAGTCCTTTGAACCTTTATTGCAAGTCCGTGTGATTTTATGTTCCTTTTGTCTTTACAAAGTAGATAAAGTAGTTATTCTACAAGATTATGGATAAGGATAATGTTCTCATAATATGAGAATAACTATAATTGATATGTATAATTAGATATGAAAGAAAATAAAAGAAAAAGTGAGTTAAATCGTGACTTGGCATGTTTAATAATAATGAATTGAGGATCTTGAATGAATAAAAGGAGAAGTTCCATCATTTTTCAAAGGGGAAAAGTAAAATACATGAATTGATTGTTTATTTGAAAAATGATAAATTAAATTGATATTTTATGGGTATTTTTGAAAAATTAATTTGAAATTGAATTTTTATTTTATTTTATTACTTTTGAATTTGAATATTGGTGACATTGATGTTCTCTAAATTTCATGTTGAGATTTTAAGATTGAGGACAAGCATGGTTTAACTATGGGAGAATTGATAGAGAAAATATTTTCCATAAATTTTTATTTAATTTCATTGTTTTAAATCCCACAAAAATGTTACTTTAATATAAATTTCCATATTTTGTGATATTGGTGGTATTTTGAGCTTAATCATAAAAAGACCCATTTTGGATTTTTAACAGTTTTAAATTATTTTTTTTATTATGACCATAAAATTTTTAATATTAATCTAAATTTTTCAATTATTTATTTTTATTATTCTAAACATCTAGGTCTTCATTTCATCTTTCATGACCAAAATCTAGATCGGCCATATGGAAGCTCAAAAGAAGCTTACAAGTAGGACTATGAAAATTGTTTACAGACCTGTCTATTTTTTATGTTGGGTCCCTAACTCATTCATGGTGGGTCCAATTACTATGAAATTCAGTTTTTGAATGATAAATACGTTTTATAACATCTTTAATGAAGTCTAGGATGCATGAATTGTCCTTTTTCATGCTCATTAATTCATTCTGATCCAAAAGTTTTCAATTTGGAGAGTCTGACTAGAAATAATAAATTTTCATAATAAAATAGGAATAATTCTCGGAATAAATTTCCAAATACGCTAATATTTTTAGGAGATATGGAAAATATATTTATTAACAACATTTATTGAGGTTTAAATTCATGAAGAGGTCATTTATTGTGGATAAAACGTGTCAACTTTTGGGGGGAAAATGTTGCCTATAAAAGGTGGGGAGCACCTCCCTCTCAAAACATCCCATTTTCTATCTCATTCCTTCAAGGCACCAAGGAAGAGATCTCTAATGGGGGAGGAAAGATAAAAATCTTCCCATTTTCATCTTAATTTATTTGTTTTATTTGTTTTTTTATTTTTTATTTTTAATTTAAATTTCTAATAAATTCATGCATGGTTTTTATTTTTTTGTTTTCTTGCACCCAATCACCCTTCTTTCTTATCCCTCTTTGATCCATATTTTATTCTTTTATTATTATCATATTATCCACCATGAACTCTTACCCTAAAAATGAGGGGCTAACCAAAGGTTTTTAATGGGGGAGGTATGTGGTAATTTCATTTATTCTACACTTAAATTTATAAGTTTTATTAAGTTTGTGGTGAGCAATTTTGGCGTGCACGGGTGTGGTGATCATCCACTATGACACTAAACTAAAAATAATTTCTATTCTTTAATTAAACCTTTTCCATCCCTTCTAATGGATACAAGCTCTTCATATGATGAGTTGATCCATTTAGTGGTTGAAATGGCATATGATGGAGCTAGGTCTTGGAAGATGTCACACTCTCGATCAAGGTGTGCCATCAACCTTGATTATAAGAGGAGGTGAAGTTAAGATTGATAAATGCATTAAATATTTCACACCAATAAAGAAAATAATAGTAATTCATGAATGAGATCTCAGAATTGAATTATCAAACTTAATTTAAACACCAATAGGTAGAATTATGGAACCCACAAACCAACCCATAAAGGCCAAGTTCATTCTTTATTAATTTCATTTTGTCATTGCATGTCAGTTTTATCTTTTATTTAATTTAAATTGAATTACTTTACTAGATTAAATAAAAAAATAAAATTAAGTATTTTTTGTGAATAAAATTAAGTGAGTAAACAACTAAGAAAGCTCCTCAAGTGAGACGACCCTGGTCAACCTCTTTTCTACATTAGGAAAATAATTTTCTTTTTCCACACCCTATGACAGGCATGTGTCACCTACTACTTGTATCCATATTTTTGTGCCTTATAGATACATGACATAAATTATCATCATTTTTTATATGATTTAGTTTCTAGTTATTATTTTATTCTAATTTATTAGATGTTTATGTCTCCTTGCGCTAGACTGGGTTACTGGTCCAGTTATTATAGTGTATGTTTATGTTGTGCCATATATTTATATATGTTTTTTCTATTTATCTAATGCTTAAATACATTTTTCTACACTCAGTTAATAAGGGAATAGTCTCCCTATGGACACACCTTAGGACCTTTTTACTAGTTGGCAGCCTCTGGCATATAGGGAGGCGTGCTTTAGTCCATGTGGCCCATCGGGTTTTGGGCACCTCTAAGTGGAACCTAGGTCTAAAAGGTCATGTAAAGGGATTATTTTATATAAATAAAAATAACATCATCAAAATATATTTGAAAAATTAATAAATAATTTGAAATATTTTTTAAAAACAAAGTTGAATTGACTTTCCCATTTTAAATTCAATTTCTAATAGGTATTTAGTTAAATGCTCATACCAAGCCTGATGATCTTATTTTAAACCATAAAGAGCCTTTATTAACTTAAAAACATGATTTGAAAATTTTAAATTTTCAAAACTGGGAGGTTGTTCAAAAAAACCTTTTCATAAATAAAACCATTTAAAAAAATAACTTTTAACATCCATTTGAAAAAGCTTAAATTTAAGTGGGTAGGGAATGACAATAAGATTCTAATGGAATCAAGTCATGTAATGGGTGAAAATATCTCATAGTAATCAATTCATTCCTTATTATTATAGTATTTTTCTATGAGTTTATATTTTTTATGAGTGATGTTACCTTGTTCATCTAAATTTTTCCTAAGAACCCATTCGGTACCAATAATGGGATGATTATCAGTTCTTTCAACAAGAGTCCAAATTTTGTTCCCTATAAATTTTTTCAACCCTTCTTGCATTGGAAGTACCTAATTTTCACCATTAATGACATCATTAATATTTAGGTGTTCTAGGTGTAAAATAAAAATCATGTAGTGTATTTAGTGATAGAGTACACTAACTATTTTACTGATTTGGTTCATTATGTATATGCTTAAGTGTTGGAGACACTATCTTTTCAGGGAGAGGTTCACAATATTTTATATCTTTCTCAGAAGGATTCAAACCTCTTATCGAATTTTCCCATTTTAAAATCAACTTCTATTAGGTGTTTAGTTAACCAGTTATACTAATCATAAGGGGATTGTTTTAAACCAGAAAGATCCTTGGTTAACTTAAAAACATAATTTTTAAATTTTTAATCTTCAAAATTGGGAGGTTGTTCAACAAAAACCTTTTTAAAAATAAAACCATTCAAAAAATAACTTTTAGAATCCATTTTAAAAGGATTAAAATTTAGTGAGTGGTGAATGCCAATAAGATTTTTATGGACTCAATTCATGTAATGGGTGAAAATATATCATTATAATCAATTATTTCCTCTTGATTATATCCTTTCGCTATGAGTCTATCTTTTTTATGAGTGATGTTACCTTGATCATATAACTTGTTCCTAAAAACTCATTTGGTACCAATAATGGGATGATTATCGGGTCTTTCAACAAGAGTCCAAACGTTGTTCCCTATAAAATGGTTCAACTCTTCTTACATTTTAAGTACCCAATTTTCATCATTAATGACATCATCAATATTTAGGGGTTCTAGGTGTGAAACAAAAGCATGATGTTCAATATCATTTAAAATCAACCTTATAGTATGAGTATCAGCTTGAAAATAATTTATATCATTTTCTAAAGGGTGGTATTTATATTTCACCCATGCCTTGGGTAAAGGGATAGATGGTGGTTCTTCATTGTCTTCAATTTCCTTAGAAGGAGTTAGTTCATTCGAGGTCAAATTTTATAAGTCAACCTCAACATAATCAATTTTAGGATGAAATTTAGTAAAATTCTCATCAAATTTGATGTGAATTGATTCTTCTATGGTCTTTGTCCTTTTATTAAATATCTAGTCTATTTTACATGAGTTAGAGTGCCCAATAAAAATACCTTCATTGAATTTGGGGTAAAATTTTCAAAAGTTTTATTTGGTGTTAAGAATATATCATTTATACACAAAAACCTAAAAATAACCAACTTTAGGTTTTTTCCTTTCCAAATCTCATAGGGGTTCTTTTTAAGTATGGAGGTTTAAGGTATAACAAGCATTATTGATCACCTCAACCCAAAAATATTAAGGGAGTTTAAATTCATTAAATAGAGTTCTTGTAATCTATTATAGAGTTTGATTCTATATTTCAACAAAACTATTTTGTTTGGGAGCCCTAGGAGAGGTAAAATAATAATTATAACCTTGTGAATTACACAGTTCATCAAAATATTTATTTTTGAACTCTCCCTTATGATCACTTCGAATGGATATGATATTATACCATTTTTCATTTTCATCCTTCTTAAAATATTTAATAAATAATTTATAAGCTTCATTTTTATTATGTAAGAAATAAATCCAAGTAAATCTTGTATAATCGTTAACAATTACAAAAGTGTAATATTTACCTCTAATACTTTTAACTTCATAAACCTAAATAAATATTGTATAATCATCGATAATTATAAAAGTGTAAGATTTACCTCCTATACTTGCAACTTAGGTTAGTCAAAATAAGTCAAAGTAAACGATCTCAAGGGACTTAGAGGTGAAAACTTCCTTTTTGAATTTAAAGGAAGATTTATGTTTCTTACCAAGTTAAGGCTCACACGCAATGTCATTTTTGAAATTCAATTTAGGAAAATCTTGGGCTAGTTTATTTATATTTATTTCAACAAGTGTGTGTGTGTGTGTGTGTGCTACAATTACCAAATAATTTAGGCCATAACCATGACTCGCTATCTTGTGAACTTAAACTTTTAACATGTTATCTATCAAGAGATTTTAAAGCAAAAACATAAACATTTTGAAATCAAGAGGAAGAAAATAAAATATTTCCTTTAGATTCAAAAACATTGAAAATATCATTTTTAAAAGAAACTTTAAAACCACTATCACACAATTAGCTAATAATAAGAAAATTATGTTTTGAATCATTAATATATAAAACATATTTAATAATAGTGGAATTTAAAAAACTAATATCACCTATATCGATGATATTACTCCTTGAATTGTCATTAAAGGTTACATGAACTCTATTAATATTTTCAAGATGGTTAAACGTGGAGTAGTCATTGTACATGTTTATCGAGCACCCATTTTCCATGTACCATATATATCCTTGGGATTTTCTCTTGAGACATTTATCCTATAAAATAATCAAGATATTAAATCCTTTGGTACCCAAATAAATTTTGGTCCACTAATGTTAGATAAAAGATACTTTAGAAACCATATTTATTTTGCAAAATATTTTTTTAAATGAAATATTAGAAGAGAGACGTGTCATTTTGAGTCCACCATATCGATCATTTTTATGATAACATTCATAAATAATATGACAAGTTTTATGATAAAAATTTCAAGATTTATTTTTAGAACATACTATTAAAAAAGTTTTATTTTTAGAGGTGATAGATTGATTTGAAAAGAAAATCCCAAAAAAATCACTTAACATTGGGAACCCAAAATTTTGTTTAAATTATGCTCACCATGGGTGAGCTTAGAAAGAGAATTTTTAAGCTCCTTAATAGTGTATTCTAATTTTTCTAAATTTGGTTTCTCTTTTAATATAAAGGATAAATAATCATTTTATTTGGAGATTTGATCCTTATTATTAATTTCTTTATTATATTTCATTTTAAGCTCTTTGAATTTTGTGGTGAGTTCACAAAATTCATCCTCAATTTGATATCTATGATATATAATGTCTTTGTAATTTAAGTAAATTGAATAAATATAAAAATTAGTATAATTTACCTCATCATCTAGCTCAATTTAGGCTATGACACATTTGGCACTACCACCACTTGATTTATATAAGGAGAGGGAGTATTCACTAGAACACTATAGACGAACTTTAAAGGATTTATTACTTTTATTATTTTATTTTATATTATTTTTTAATATTGGGAACTCTGGTTTGATGTGTCCCTTATTATTGTATTCAAATCAAGTTACCTCCACTTCACAATATTGATTCTCCTTTTTGGTATGATTAAAAGATTTCTTCTTCCTTATGTACTTGATCATCTTCTTAGCTAAGTGATCAATTTTGACCTCACTAAAAGAAGATTCATCATTGATTTCCTTAAAGGTGATAATCTTATTTTATTTAAATTCATTGGCTTCCTTTGCTTCCTTTTCATCTTGACACTTCATGGTAATCTCATATTTCATGAGTGACCCAATGAGTTCTCCTACTGGCATGTTATTGATGTCATTTTATTTTTGAATTTTCATTACCTTGGGTTACCAGGAACTTAGAAATACCCAAAGTATCTTCTTCACAAGAATTTATTTTGTAATAAAACAACTAAGATATTTTATACCATTGAAAATTTTAGTAAAACAAGCAAACATTTCATTAATGGATTCATTTGAATGCAAGCTAAAAATTTAAATTCTTTATGATACATGTCAAGTCTAATTTCATTGACCTTGTTATTTCCCTCATGAGTGACTTCAAGAAGTTTAAAATTTTCATGTATAGTTTTTCATGTGGAAATTTTATTAAATTTATTGCATCATATCCCAAAAATGAAGATAATTCATGGATTTTCTATTAATATCAAAGGCTAAAATATCATTGTGAGTCCATTTTTCATATTATTTATTAATGGGTGTATGATCATTCATGAAAAATAATGCTTCTAAGAAATATGGACATGTGAGTTTTCCAATAACTATAATCAGAACCATCAAAGAATGGAGCTAAACACATTGAGTTCCCATTGAGATCACCTTGGGTGATATAGTAAGTGGTCATACTTTATGGTCATTCCTTAACTGATGAAGGTTTAAAAATAAAGGATATCTCTAATACCAATTTTTTGTCTGAGTACAATGGAAAAAGGGGTGTTAATTTCCTTTTAAAATTAAAAAAAATAAAAGATAAAATTAATGTGATTGTAATAATTTTAAAAGAGTAAGTGATAAACCAATAGTGATAAAGTGAAATATATATAAATTAAATAAGTAATCATTGTGGAATATATATTAAAAGAAAAATTTAAATGTAAATTAAAAAATACAAGGTAATGTGATAAAGGATTTTGGCCAATACTCAAAAAAAGTACCTGCATATCCTCCCCTCAAGAGGTGTGAGAGGGTTGTATTAATCCCTTGGATTTAATGGTATCCAAGATAACTAAAAATAAATAATATAATTTCTTTTCAATGTTTTAAGTTAGAAACCCAATACAACACTTGTTTTTAAGTGGAGAAATAAAGAAACCCAAAAACACCCTCACTTTAGTGGTAGAGAGCACTTAAGAAAAAAATAAGAATATGTTTGCTCAATGAAAAACCTTTACAACACACTCTTAATTCTCTCAGAAAAATAGAAGTGAAGAATGGGAGAATGATAGATAAATGAGATAGAGAGAGAGAAACTAATTTATAATAATGAATCACAAAGATAGCTTAAATGTGGGAAAAATAACATCAATATGGTATCTATTAGTAAAGTGTTATGTCCAAGCCTTCTTAGAGGTGTATTTATAACCTCAAGAGCTCCATTGGTTGTCTTAGAGCCATTAGGGGTTTAAAAGAGTCATTGAAATGAAAAATAGGTTAGCGAGGTCCACATATAATGGGTAATTTCTTTTTTTGGAAAAGCATCAACGGCCAACCTATAGAATCCAATGGCCAGTCAGTGAGGCTAGTAGTAGATCCTTTATCGGGTAGCTGGTGGGATTGATAGTGTCATGGTGCCACTAGATGGTATGTTGATTAGCTGGTGGTCTTCCTCTAGATAACCGATATTGGTGACCATTGAGGGACTTTGAAATGACCCTTTAAGACCTTCCTAAACCTTTACTTTAGTCGGTCAACTTCCTAACTTCACATGGAAACATAATAACTGAAATATACTCAAATTTAATGGTTATAATGATAGAATTATTTTTTGATCATTAAAGCGTCTAAGAGAGTGAGACACAATAGTTCATGTCCATCATCCTAAGGATGTTTATTTCACGATTCCAAGGTCGTATTGATATAATGGTAATGGTTTCAGTTCATGTTCAAATAGTCCATATCTCTAGAAGTGTAATGGTATAGATTTCATGTATTTTTATAAGATCAAATGGTTCCAAATATAAAAAGGTTTTCCGATGTATACATGATTTAATTAGTATGGGTGTTATCATATAATGTTGTGTTCATTTAGTCAGTTTTACCGGTCATGATGAACTTAATTTGTTTTGTTTAATTTATTAATATTTACTCATTCCAAAATATTAATCAAATTTATAATATCATTATTCAGTTTAAATTTAATAATAAAAATTTTATTATAACCATCCATGAAGGCGACAATAGTTTTTTAAAAACAATATCCTTATAGGAAGTTATACCGACCATGAATGGATGTGTGTTTTAAAAAACTATTATGTTCAATTTATGGTATTACCATTCATATAATAGAGTATTAATCATGTTTTAATTTAGTTATTTATACCATTATTATTTTTTAATAACATATTAAAATAAATCATGGAAGTAGTGATGAAAAATTAAATACATCATCCATAGAGGCAGTGAACCGACCATAATATGAGAAAAATTTTCATTTTAAAATAATGAGAGGAGGTAACATTTCAATATACCTATGATACTGATTTTAGTATATCAAGATGGTTATAATATATTTATAGTAGGTATAAGAAGAATAAAACTCAAAAGTGTTGTCTTGGGGTAATTTACATATTTCTTTGGAATTACTCCTTTGATATACTACTTGGGATTAAGGAATGGTATTTTGTGAAGACCAAAACCTACAACACATGGATAGGGGGGTTGGGAATGTATTTTGGTAGGGATTTAGAAAAGGAAAAGGTTATAAGTTGGCAGAAACGGGGTGGTGAGGGGTGGTATTTATTAGGGGAGGAGAGGGGTGTTTTTGAATAAAATATTAAAATATAATATTATTTCATAAAATAGTGATCAAAATCATGATTAAATAGAAAGGGGATTGTGATTTAATGGTAAATGGAACATTAAAATATTCTTCTAAATTCTATAAATCTCAAAAATCTATTCATATACATTATTATAAAATGTGGTACTTATATGGTATTTGACTACTAACCCATGTATTTTATTATTCATGAAAAATAAAAAAACTTTACCCTTAACAAATTTAAATGTGTTGATTCCAAAAATGACACCTGTTTTTCTAAAATAAATTTTAAGATTAAGTAATTTTTATATTTAATTATAGTATAAAAATTATTGTTTTTTTTTTGAATAATTTGAAACAAGATTTATTAAAAATGTATACTTCTAAATACATTATGTTACATTGATTTAATAATTATGTCATGATTTTTTGATAATTATATTTATTTATTTAATTTATCTCAAACATTATTTATATGGTTAATTAATCATATACCTTAATATTATTTTTACTATTCTAATGATCAAGTTGTTATTCTAATAGACAGGTTACTATTCTAATAGTCACATTTCCAATAGACATAATTTTTCAAATCCTATAAATAACTCTTATTTCTATAATTATCCATTCACTAAATTACCTCTCAAGGATATTGAGATTCTAGTGTATATTGTGCAGTCATCCTATGAGTGGGGTGAATCAGTGGTAACCAACTTTTAATGATTATATTCAATTTAAACTCTTTCTTACTTTAAGTTGATCAAACCTCTTTTATTGGTTAATATGTATGGATATTTAGAAACTATTCCTCACTAATTTACCCTTATTCTATTCATATGATATAAATAAAACAATACACAAGTATTTTTATAAGGTTTCACCTATGTGTGATAACCTACATTATTTACATGGAGACTCTCATTGGTCCATGGAAATCCATTATGATAAAAAGTGAATACAATGGAGTTAACTTGTGTTAAACTCCACCTATCTCCTAATAGGAAATTATATTGACTCCTTTCAATTAAAATTTTTTTCATATGTTCTAGATCCAAATAAGATAAGAATATTTTCTTAACAACTCACTAAAATTTCATCCAGAAATTCTCTGCCCAATATAGTCTGTTTGATAAGACTATATCAGGTGTGCCACTACCTTCATCTGGTATAACTCCATCTATCACACATCACAACTTTGTGCCTCTGATATATACTTTATCTAGTGAACAAAAACATTATGCCTCTTACTCTTCCTGGTACCTATGTGGGGTATAACTTCTCACTACACCTCTGTTCGGTGTACTTCTTCAACCAAATCTAAACTTGGTTGGAAACTCACACTGCTTCGAGAATTTCAACACTTTTCCTCTTTTATCACATATGAATAGTGTATATTTTTTACAATCATACAGTACTTACACCCCCTTTTTATAGGCTCACTCATAAGAGAAAAGGTGGGAACTCAAATTTATTTTCCTGGTTAACAAAAACTCAAATTTCAAAACTCCCACTCAACTCAATTTTACTTTATTCTTCTCAATCCTTCTATAATATTCTTTAAGTGTTTTGAAAACTTTATGCTAACAACATTTTATCAAATTTCATAATGACTTTAAGGAACTTAT
Organism: Viscum album; assembly: GCA_963277665.1. Lineage (NCBI taxonomy): Eukaryota > Viridiplantae > Streptophyta > Magnoliopsida > Santalales > Viscaceae > Viscum > Viscum album. The sequence goes on along the minus strand of OY728142.1, from coordinate 273,015,090 downwards.
TCAAACTTACTTAAATTTGGAGTTAGGAAAATTCTTCAAACTTTCTTAACAATGATATATAAGAAATTGTTAAGTGAATAACATAACATCATCAATGTTAAGGACTTTACATAAACTTTGTAAAGAACCTAATAATTACATTCAGAGAAAGATTGTTTGATATACTATTAATTATATATGGTGTATTATTACTTTTTATAGTGAAATATTGTCTGATATATTATCCCTTTCATCTGATGTATTGTTCCTCCATCCAGTGAAAGTCTATATGATGTATTATTCATTCCCTATGGTGTACTATTAATAAATATGTTTTTTTTCCTTATTCTATTATACTATTCCTTAATCTGTTGTATTTTTCATCATTTTTTGTATTATTCATAAACTTTTTATAATTACAACTTAAACATCAACTTTGTTACTTGAACTTTTTATATCTTGTAATAAAATATTTGTTACCAAAACTTTGTATTGCTTGTAAAAAAACTTTTTTACTTGAAATTTATACAGCTTCCAATATAAAATTTGTGAAAAAATTAATAAAAACCTTATACAATTTATAATAAAAAATTAACTGAAATTTGTATAGATTCCAACATTAAATTTGTATATCATGTAACAAAAGCTTTGTACATCTTGTAATGAAAACCTTACTCTAGCCATTAGACTTCATATAATCTTTTTTTATGAAACATTATACATATACATCCAGTATCCTTCTGAGTTTCCTTATTCTTATGGTTAATACAATGTCTTTATACATTAAAACTTTGTCTATTGGTAATTGTATAGAATAGACTTCATTTAATAGGAACTTCATGGATTAATATCTTCAAAATTCAATTTTTTAACTTCAATTTTATACATATTTCAAATTCAACTTTGTAGATAGAACTTGAAATTATCCCCTTTTTACAAACTTATAAAAACTTTGCTAGAATAATGAGAATCTTCACAATGTTAGTAACTTGAAGATCGAAATAACATCGTCTGACTTAGTAAGGAAACTTTCTTATCCTCATTAATCAACTCATAAGGAAAGTTTCTTAACATTTATAAGGAAAGTTTCCTAACCTTATTAATGAAAGTTTCTTAACATGATCAATGGAAGTTTCTTAACCTGCTTGAGGAAACTTTCTTAACTTGGTGAAAGAAAGTTTCTTAACCAACTCAAGGAACATTTTTTAACCTGCTCAGGGAAACTTTATTATCCTTCTTAAGTAAGTTTTCTCACTTCAATATGGAAAATTCCTTATCCTTATTAAGGAAAATTTCTTACCTCATTAAGGAAACATTCTTATCCTTATCAAGGAAACTTTATTACCTTGGTAAAGAAACTTTCTTATCATTTTTAAGGAAACATTCTTACCTCAGTAATTAAACTTTATTATCCTTCTTTAGTAAAATTTATTACCTTAGTAAGGAAACTTTATTGTCCTTATTAAGGGAAATTTCTTAACTCGGTTAGGAAACTTTATTTTACTTCTTGAGGATACTTTATTAACTTAATAAGGGAAATTTGTTAAAAATCTTTAGTAACTCATGATAAAAGTTTCCTAAATTACTCCAGTAACTCATAATGTAAGTTGAAGGTCACCTTAAATTCCTTCTAAATGAATCATAAGAACTTTAATAAATCTTTAGTGAGTTATATCCTTCCTAATTATCCTAGATAACTTCACTGTTGTTCTTTTGATGGTTTTACCTTCAAGATGACTTCCTTTAGCAGATCATCAATCTACTTATCTACTGGAACTAACTTATTTAACTCCAAATTCTATAAACAATCCTTCAAAAACATAAAACATTATTCTATATCCATTAGTACCATTATCCTAAAAACTTTCCTTAGGAACCTTTTCCTGAAGAAACTTTACCTTCAACTTGCTCATTGAATTTACAATAAACTATTAACAATATATAAAATATATCAACATCTTCATATGATAGGAACTTCAATTCCCCACTATGGATTTGTTTTCAATACTAAAATCTCTTTAATTTTAATGAGATTTTATCCTTTTTTTGTTAATGAATTCAAAGCCTTCTTCTTTTGAGAACTTTAAGTGAGGGAAAAAAAATTCCGCTCCCCCTTAATGATCTTAATTCTAAAGATCCATTATTAATATCATAGAGTGATGGAGGAGCATTATTCACACCATTTCTTATTATATTATTTTCCTCTACTAAACCAAATATTAACTCTGAACTTCTTGATAGAAGGAAATCATCACATTTATTAAATAAATAGTTCCTAAATCAACCAACTCTAAGTATACATGAGCTATTCTCAGTGTATAAAATAAGAGTGATTAACTTGGTCATTAAAGTTATCCATGTAGTTTACCAAGTGATGATAACTTTTAAAAAATATTCTTTTATGGAAAATTTCATCAAATTTTCATTCAACTTAATTTCCTGCATCCATCCTAACAAACATATCAAAAAAATTTAAGCATAAACATGAGAAGGTTTTCTCCCCCTTTGAAATATAATACAAACTTTTTCATCAATAATACATTTTTTCTTTTTACATTTTTACTATACTTTTTTGTATGAAAATGAGAGTATATAAAAAAAATTAAGGATAAAAACAAACTTCAATTCTCTGAATTTTTAGTATCTGGTGTTGGAACACCTTAGTTTATTAGAATGACTTTCTAATTAACTTTATAAATATTCCATAAAAACCAACTTCAACTTTTATTGAGGCCTCTCCTTGATATCATCACCTTAAATCCCACATTTTTAATACAAGATTGTTGAAACATACATGGTAATGAGGTGGATTTTTCTTAGCTTCTTTATATAGAGTAACAAGGTTGATAAATTTTTCCTAAAATATAAACTTTCACTTTATTTTTCTTCATTCCTTCACCCTTATCTTTCCAAACAATAATCTTCTTTGATGGCACGCATTTATTCTCCTTAATTTTTCTTTTAATGTTGTGTAGTGGATTATTTCTAACTACTATTAGAAAGGAACATTTTTTTTATTCTATTTCCAACATCCTTTATTTCTTCAACTTTTCTAGTCATAAAACCATGAAAACCTTTGGAGTGTATTAAACTTTATTCATATGTTGATATTTCTTTACAACAACACTAATTCCTTGCAAATATTTTTCTATTCTTATTATTAAACTTCTCTTATACTTTTAACATTGTAATGAAACTTTTAAGAGTGTGGTTAGACAACTTTAATCTCCCACACATCTCCTTATCTTCTAGTAAGTTACTCTTTTGAGACAACTTTATGTGATCTACTACTTCTTCATAAAATATGCCTTCCACCATTACAATCCAATTTTATCTTTATCTTATTAATTGACTTTATTTTTTGAAATTTCTTTTGGTGTCTTGAATATTCATGGAGAGATTAAAATTGTCTATAATTTAGAATTTTCTTCCAAAAAGGTAGCATATTTTTTTGGTTATGAAATATTCCAAAACTTTCTTCTGAGGTGTAATATTCCCCTTTGCTTCTTTTTTTTATTCCTTAAGGTAGAGTTAAATTCCATCTTCCTTACATTTTCCTTTATATTTAGTGACCTATTTACATCATTAGTACCTATGTTATACTTGGTAGAAGTAAAATAGAACCTTTCTTTACACTGGAAATTTCTTTCGCAACTTCCAAAAAAAATCTTCAATATATACAAATCTATTGGATGTTAGTAGATCTTTATTAATTTATGACTATTGGGTAAACTTATTTGAGTTTACTTTTTCATTCACTTTACTCCCCCATTATATTATCCTTATTTGTTCTTTATATCTTGGAAAATTTTCCCAAAAATTGATAGCCATGTTCCCAAACTTTCCACATCACTAATAATAACCAATAAGCCTAGGATTCTTTTGTTGTGTTGTTATTCTGAAATTTGTTTCTTTTAGATATTTATTTTGTTATTATTGACACCTTGGGAGGAAATATTTCCCTTATATTTTCTAACTTCCACCTTCTTATAGTAGATAGGTTTCTCATCTTTATTCACCCATTTTTTTCCAGAATTATATCCTATACTAAGATCGTGGCAGTTAGTGCTAATGGATTCATTAAAATGTAGGGTTATGTTTTTCTTCGTATTATTGGAGGAGGATGCTTCTGACACTTTCACATTCTTACTATCATTGGATTAATTATTTCCTAAAGTTATACTTTCCTTATAAACTTCATAAGATGTCCTTATCTCATATTTATTTAAACATTCATCTTGAGGAGATCCCAAATTTCTCAATCTCACTAATTTCTCAAGGAAATTTACATTTAAAGTATTCATCTGATTTTAAATACTCCTCACTTTTTCTTCACATATAACTTCAAAATTTTTTATCTTTTCCTCATGAAACTTAATCACCTCATTTAAGGAAAGATGAATTTCCTTTACTCAATTTTCCTTAATATCTAGTCGAGCATTCTTAATCTCAATAATTTATTTGTGAGTATCTTATAATGCATGGAGATTTTCTTTGAATAATTTTATTATCACATCTTATTAACACAAACTCTTCAGTAAGGATTCTTCTATAAAAGTGAACTTTTCTTTATAGGGTGTTTCTGATTCTTTATTAAGATTGATAAATTTGGTGTAGGTATCACACATGTATTTCTTCTAAAGTTTTTCCTCATGAATTTTACTTTCTTTCTATATTGATTCTTAAAGTTCTTCAATTCTTCTAGCTTTATCAACCAACTGAGAATTCTTAAATTTAATAGTAGATTGAAATATTTGGAATCTTTCCTTAAGAACTTCCTTAACAAAAAAAATTCTCACAAAATATTCTATATAATATTTCCTATGTAAGGTTGAATTATTATTTATAGCATAACACTATTTATCCCTTACCTTCAATGGGTTTAGTAAGATATGTACATTCACAAATATTTTTTCCTAATGTTTGATTTTTGTCATCAAGTTCTAATTTTAGCTATGAAATTTCCTCCTTTATCCCTAAATATATGAAATTATATATGTAGTAACTTCAAAAAGGGCATTTTTCATGTAAGATTTGATTTCAAAGTAAAAATATTCAATAGTTTCCACTAAATTATAGGTTATTCTAGATTCTTTCAGAGGATAAATTTTCTCAAATTCATGTGAATTCTTACCACATGCTTGAAATTCTAGTAGTGGTGGATCCTCCTTCTATTTATTTTGAGAGGTTGACTTCTTATCTTTCTGATCTTCTTTATTATTACAGTTTTTAAAGGTTTTGGCCGAAACATCATTATTTCTACCACCAAAAATAACTTCTGTATTCTTCTGCTCAATATGAACTTTCGTAACTTTAGGAGAAAAACTTTCTTTAACTTTCAAAAATGTGTACTTCATATAAAACAATTAAAAGAAAATTGGGAGCAAAACTTTTAGATCCAAAAAGGGAACCTATGCTCTGACGCCAATTGAGAGTATTAGGTAGATTGTGCAGTCACCCTAAGAGGGGGTGAATCGGTGGTGACCAACTTTTACCAATTATATTCACCTTAAACTATTTCTTACTTTAAGTTTATTGAACCTCTATTATCAGTTAATATATATAACTCTTCCTCGATATTTTAACCATATTCTATGAAGATGATATAAGGAAAACAACACACAACTATTTTTAAAATGTTTGACCTCACTATGATATCCTATTTCTTTGTCATGGAGACACCCATAGGTCCATAGAAATATAATATTATGGAAATTGAATATAATTAATCTAACTCATGTTACACTCCTTATATCACCCAATAGAAAATTATTATAACTCCCATAAGTTACGAAGTTTGCCTATATTTGAGAGCTAAATAAGATAAGAAAATTTTCTTAAAATATCATTGAAGGTTTTTCTAGAAATTTTATGTCTGATATACTTTGTCGGGTAAGACTTCATCTGGTGCACCTATACCTTCATTCAGTATAACTCCATATGACACGCCTCACAACTCTATGCCTCTGATATATAATCTTTCTAGTGAATAAAAACATTTATCTATAAATTTTCATGATTCCTCGATTTGGTACAACTTCTCACTACACCTCTATTTAGTGTACTTCTTCAAACAAATCTTAACTTGGTTGGAAACTCATACTACTTCAAATTTTTCAGCACTTCACCACTTTGTGCACATATGAACAATGTATCTATCTTACACTCATACTATACTTTCACCCCCTTTTTATAGTTTAAATCATCGGAGAAAAGTTAGAAACTCAAATTCATTTTCAATGAAAACTCAAATTTCAAAACTCCCACTCAACTCAATTTTGTTGGATGATTCTTAAGACTTATATAATATTCATGAAGTTTTATAAAAACTTGGTGCTAGAAACATTTCTTCAAACTTCAAAATTAATTTAAAGAACTTATTAAAACTTCCTTAAACTCATCATTAAGAAACCTCTTCAAACTTTCTTAACCATACTAAATAAGAAAGCATTGAGTAAACAACATAGAATCATCAATTTTAAGGACTTTACATAAAATTTTTAAAGCTCCTAAGAACTCCATCCAGAGAATGTTTGTATGATGTACAATTTATTTTGTCTAGTGTGTTATTCCTATATTTTTTCAAAAGCCTATATAATATACTATTTATTCTGTCTCGTGTACTATTTATCCATCTAATGAAAGTCTATCTAATATACTATTCATTATGTTCAGTGTACTATTCATCCATCCATTTTATAGTTCCTCTATTTTTTCACTATTTATCTTTCCATTATACTTATCATGAAATTTTTATAACTGAAAATTCAACCTTGTTAGTTGAACCTTATTCAAATTTAACGAAAACTTTGTTACCTAAATTTTGTATATCTTATAATAAAAAGTTTGATAACTGCACTTTAACAATTTCCGATATGAACATTGTATATAATGTAACAAAAAAATTATACAGCTTATAACAAAAACTTTATTACCTGAAATTTGTATGGCTTCCAATATAAAATTTGTACAACATGTAACAAAAAATTTATACTACTTGTAACAAAAACTTTACTCAAAACAATAGACTTCATACAAGTTTGTTTGATGAAAATTTGTACTTATTCATCTGGTAGACTTCAGATTTTCCTTATTTTATTGGTCAATACACCATATCTATCCAAGAAAACATTGTCTAATGGCTACTTCATAGAATTTCCTTCATTCAGCAAGAACTTAATGACTTAATATCTTTAAACATCATACAATTTTTAACATCAACTTTATACTACTTTCAAGTTTAACTTTGTAACATCAACATTGTATAGCTTGAAACTTAAACTTTTTAGAAAAAAATTGAACTTATCTCCTATGTAAAAACTCATACGAACTCAACTAGAATCATGAGAATATTCATTAATTTATGAACTTGAAGATCGGAACAACATCATACGATTTGGTAATGAAACTTTCTTATCCTCCTTTGGAAACTTATAAGGAAATTTTATTAACCTTCATAAGGAAATTTTCTCAAACTAATTAGGGAAACTTTCCTAACCTAATCAAGGAAAGATTCTTAATTTTCTTAACCTTATTGAGGAAAATTTCTTTAACATACTCAAGGAAAATTTCTTAACATGCTCGATAAAGGTTTTTTAACCTTATTGAAGAAATTTTCTTAACCTGCTCAGGGAAATTTTCTTATCCTTCCTAAGAAATTTTTCTTACCTTGGTATGGAAACTTTCTTATCCTTATTAAGGAAACATTCTTACCTTAGAAAGGAAAAATTCTTATCCATATCAAGCAAAATTTATTACCTTGATAAGGAAACTTTATTATAATTTTTAAGGAAACATTCTTACCTCAGTAAGGAAAATTTCATATCCTTATTAAGGAAAATTTCTGAACTTTTCAAGGAAGATTTCTTATCTTTCTTATAAGGGACTAGATTCATGTGGATCAACCTTTTGTGTGTGTTTTATGCTAGAGGTTCCTAGAGGAGGCTTAGAGGAAGTATTGAGTGGTTTGGTTTCTAGAAGCTAGAAGTAGGGAAGGATTTCATGTCGTAAAGAGTTATATGATGTGAAAGTGGGTTTCATGTCATGTAATATATCAGGGTTTGAAAAATTAAATAAAGTGAAGAGGAAAATCTTTTTTCAATTAAAATCAAAATCTGAGGATTACATGACATGAAAGGAAATTAAACATCGTGTAATTATCTAATGATATATGTTTTAAAACATTTCCAGCCTCACGAGTTACCAAACCCTATGGATATAGGGGATCTCTCTCAACTCTAGGTGACCTTGTGACCCCCTCTTCGATTTTTTGGGAATTCCTTCATCAAGGATTAATTCCTAGCTTCCATCTTCAATCTGCGGTGATTCACGGTGAACCAAGGTACATTCTTCCTTTGTTTTCTAGTGGTTTCTCCCTATTTGATCTCATTTCTTATCATATATTCTCATTGTGCTATGGAGTTTGCTTACCCATAATTCTAATGGGTTATCTCTTGGTTGTTGTTGGTGCAGTTGTACCATGGAATCCTCAGATGGATGAAGTTCTTGCGAGAGGTTTGATCGGAGATCCATTTCACGGTTTGTTATCATGTAAAGAATATTGAATACCTTTTTGGGGTAGGGGATTCGTTGCTTCTCTATTTATTTATGTGAAATTATAGATTTAGCATGATTTATCCTTTTTTATTGTAATGAAATTAACCTAATAATTATTTGAACTTTATTAAAGAATTGATACCGATCTCATAGCGATGTTGGTGCTTTATACTGTGATAAAGGTTTGCCTCTTGATTTTCTAGAAAGTTTGATATTTATGCCTTTCTTGGATTATCATGTTGTTCTTAATGGAAATTGGTAAATAATTCAAATCTGGGATTAATTGGTAATTAATTTTCCAAATGAATTAAAGAGGCATGTTTAATGAATATGGTTGTTTTTTTTGTTATAATTTTATGATAACCAAATTGATGCAAGTGTGCATTTTTAATTGAATTGGTTAATGAACATGAAGCACGTTTATTCTTATTGATAAAATAATTAAAGTCATGTTAAATTAATTTTTTAATTAATCTATGATAGTTTTTATAGCTTGTTTATTATGTTTTTCATAGTTAGAACATGTGATAATGAATTGGTTAATTCAATATCGAATAAGAACCAATTCTATGATAAAATATAATTCTTCTATAGGGCTTGAGTTTCCCATTTTCTTGTAAAGGCCATGTGCCATGTGCTTTGGATCCGTGAGAGTTTGTTGTGTGTAAAGTCTGGATACCTTTCTTTAGGGCCAAGATCTTGGTTTTTATGTTTATTTCCTATTGCTTTCGATGTGTTGTGAAGCCTAGGATGGATGATCCTGAGGGATATTTTGGTATGTGGGGTGGGGAGGCCCAGATGTGGTGTGAGACTGGGATGGATGATTTTAGAGGGATATTGTGGTATGAGGGGTGGGGAGGCTCAGTTGTTGTGGTAGAAGTTGATTCCTATAGTGGTGAGATGCATCGGGATATGCATGTGGTGTTAGGGAGGACACCGGAGATAAAAGAATGGGTTGACTTTGATATTACCCATTGTTATGAAAGTTGGATGCTTGTTTAAATCAGTTGCTTGGTCGACAGCCATGTTTTTTTATCTTCTTTCCTTTTCCCATTTCTTGAGGTAGATGGTTTTGGTTACTCTCCTTCCAGGAGAATAAAAGACGTGCGGGGTATGCCACATGCTTTCCATGTTTAACTTCTCATGGTTGGATGAGTCTACACTCTTAATATAGGTGGTGAAGAATTGATGACTAGTTCACATACTCACCATGTTGATCCCCTTTTGTTTGGTAGCTTAAAATGTTTTCCTAGAATACCTCGTAATATGGAAATTAATTTTGTTAATAAATTTTTAACCCATGGGGTTGGAGCTTAATGAGATTCAATGCTAAGGTTGTAATTCTGAGAATTCATGGACTTGGTTTTCTTATGCCTAGAGGGCATGGAACTTTGTTGTGATGCTAATGAAATGTAATGTGGAAAATGTTAATGGTTAATTAATGGTTAAATAATTAATTAACATAAAGTGAAACTGAAGAAAAAGGGATAAATTGATTTAATGTAGCTCTTTAAATGGTTGAGCGCTTATTGGATATATGGTCTTAGTAGTGGTAGCTAGGAGTCCAAGATATGTTAGCTACAGTTGAGTCTAATACTAGGATATTCCCATAGTGTGGTTGTGATCTATATTATATCATGTAATTTTTGTGTTTTTATATGCTACTTCACCCCATAGGTTAAGGAAACTGAAACCCCAGGTATTCTGGTCCCTAGGGGGTGTTTTTTCTAATATCCCAGTGGGAGGATAAATGACTGACTACCCCCTTTGTCTCCCCTCTCTTCTCTTGGTAGTTACTTATGCTAGTATGCATGGTGGTTAGTTTTCCCCATATATGTGTGTAGAGGTTTGTAATGGATTTTGGTTATTTCACACACATATATTCTGGATATAGTTTCTTAAGGACTACTATAGGTATAATGTGTATAGTCTTTGATGGCTTGAGGATCCTTACTTGGTGTATGGGTTGTGATGGCTTGAGTTATAATACTCATTGTATGATACATGTTATGTGGGCTATGGTGGCTCCCTAAAACTACCTGGTTACTTTGGTTATGTGGATACGTTGGTGTGTTGCACGAGGTGTACATTTTGGTGCTTCACCTAGGTTTCTACGGTCTAGCCTTTTTGGAGAGAGATGCTCAGGATGTAAAACATTGGGGAAGAGTAGAAAATCAGTGGGGAAGCAGTATTGGGGTTCCCCTTATATTCTTTATTTTATAACCTTGTATGCGATATTTGGTGAGAGTATTCATGCTGAGGTTGGGAACTTAGTATACCTATTTAGGTGATGAGTTAGTTCCAATTGTTGTTCACTGTGCTTTAGCATGCTTTCTTTACCTTTTTCATGAGAGGCTTTGGGGAGGATCCTACTAAGTATACTGTTATACTCACCCTATGTATATATAAACTATTTTTCAGGTTAGTTGGAGTAGGTTGGATATCAGGATGGTTACTACTATCTTGGGGGTTTTGTAGGAGCTTTTTGGGCTTCTTGGTCACTATCGTATTTACTTTTCTTTTGGTACTTGCAGTTTCCTTTCAATTGTAATAGTTCTTGCATGAAATTACATATGTTAACTTTGGTTGTCTTCTATATTGGAGTCTGAGCAGGAGTTGGTTGGTGTCTATATTATCTCTCTCTTTTTCATGTGTTCTCTTATAGGGTAATTCCTCCCATCTACATGTTTTTTATACCCTCGATGCTAGTCACCAACCCAAGGCCTACTAGAGATGGGACTCAGGGGTCACTATCTATGTTCTCTAAGTATTCGACCAGGAGGGGAACACCTTGTGGGGAGGGTGTCATGAAAGAGTGGTACTATAAGTCTCATTAAGGGATGAGATGAAGTTTGGAGTTAGGCACATGTGAGGTTTCATGGGCTAGTTGGGCAGAAATTTCATATAAGTTTAGCAAGCGTTGTAAAAATGGGAGACCAGCTAAGACATTGGTAATTAGGGACCCTTGTGATCTGATGTACAGACCTTTAAGTTTACAACATCTACTAAATGAAGTAATATTAGTTGTAGGGTAGAGAACTAGGAAAGGATCATACGTCATTATTCTTTGCACCTGTGTTTTAATGGGCAAAACTTGGGATAGGTTAACCTAAAATGAATAAAATAAAACAATTAATTAATGTTAAATTCTCCCATATTCTAGGTTTAGAAGCTCAAAATATTTTTTCTTTTGTAGTCATGGCTCTAGGTTGACATCCTCATTAGGTTTTTGCAGAATATGTTCATAAAGTTGAGCCAATAGATTTTCGTAGAGTAGATGTTGACGATGACGACACTTTGAGGAGGAAACTTCGAAAGTTTCAGTGCTAGATTATGCAAAGGTATGAGGGATCTATTTTAAATGTATTCATAAAAGACCGGTTTAAGGGGGTTGAGATAGCATTTAGTTTGATATATGCTCTGAAGGAGCACTGGGTATCATTGGCTATAACTATGGTGCATGGGGTAGTGAGGCAGTGGTGGTTCTTATTCCTCAAAGATCTTTAGGAGTCGGAAGTCTTGTGGGAGGAGTTCCAAGAGCAGATCAAAGCCTAGTTTCTTTCTTCGACTATGAAGGCAGCTAGTTTCCAAGAGCTTCTTACCCATAGGTAGGAGATATCTAATGTGCGAGAGTTTGGGATCTATTTTAAGGAAACTTTTGTGATATTATTTAGACCTATTGCTAGATGAGGTGGCCAGGGTGAGGCATTTCGAGGAAGCTTTGCATCCAAATATCCAGTTTCAGGTCACCCCATTTATGCTAAAGACATATCTCTAGGTGATTTCAAGAGTAGAGGTCATTGAGAGGATGTTATCCAAAATTGGATTGTTACGAGAGAGGATTCATCATGATTTCTCATGAAGTATAGCTATGGTTTGGGGTTCCCATTTTTTAGGATTTAAGAGCTTTTGATCAGTTGGGGGAAGGTCTCATCCCTCAATATATTATTTCTTCGGGGTTAGAAGTTATCAGTATTATTCCAAGGGATCATATTCATGTTTTTATTATGGAGGTTGAGGTCATAAGTAGTGAGAGTGTCCGGCCTTTCGGCACAGTCAGTGTGCACCTGTTGTTCTGCTTTAGGTTCCTCTATTACGACAGTTCCAATCGAGGCAACAGCAGCAGGTTACTCAAGTTTGGGATCAATAGAGAGTAGTTGGGGCTGGTATAGGACAACCCTGGTATGCTCCACATACCCAGAGTGTATAGCGTGACCATGGAGGTGGTTGTCAGTAGGGTCATAGAGGTTGTGGATCAGGTCGTGGTTAGCTTCATGCTTTAGCATTGTTAGCTCCAGGAAAGCTAGATATCGTTCGAGGTACCATTTTTAATTTTTCTACTTGGGTGAATGCCTTATTTGATCCAAGAGAGATTCACTCCTTCATATCACTTACCCTTATCCATTCTTTGTAACTTTAGGTAGAGATACTTCTAGTGACCTTAGGATTGACTACGATAGTTGGAGGTCAAGATGACTTGTTTGAATTATATAGAAACAGTGAGCTAGTGTTGGGGAAGCACCGCTCTTGGGGAGATTTTCTATGTTTATGGATACAACCATATGACATCATCATAGGCATGGGTTGGTTTTATTTGGTGTAGGCTGTCATGGATTTCTTCAGGAGGTAGGTTGTGTTCTTCAATGCTAATAGAGATCCATAAAAAAATTTTGGTGAATGACACCTTCAGATTGGTTAGAGACGTGTTCCTTACTTATCATTCTTGATAGCTAAGCTGATGTTAGGTTCATAATAGGTTCAGAAATTTTTGTTTCCTAGGGTCATAGAATAATACCCTGATGTCTTTCCATAGTAGGTTGTAACGTTACTCCCTTGACGAGAGATCGAATTCGGGATCGAGCTACAGTCAGGCGTGTCTCCCCTATTGATGTCTCTATATAGGATGGAGGATTTTGAGTTGTGAGAGATGTTTATATAGGTCAATGTTCTATTGTAGTTCAATTTTTTCGGCTAAGTGTGTCACCGTAGGGTGCACCAATTTTGTTCATAAGGAAGGTCGATGATATTTTGTAGTTGTGTTTCAATTATCATTGTTTAAACCAAGTGACAGTGAAGAAATGTAATCATCTTCCATGGATTGATGATTTATTAGATCAAATAAAGGGTGAAAGTTAGTTCTTGAAGATCGATTTTCGGTTAAGATATCATCATATTCATGTAAATGATGAGGATATCCTGGAGACTACTTTCTGTTGTTGTCATGGGAATTATGAGTTTATTGTGACGCTGTTTAGTGTAATGAATGTTCCAATTGTGTTCATGGGATTAATGAACACTGTGTTTTGTGAGTTCCTGGATAAGTTCATGGTGGTTTTCATTGCTTATATCTATACGTACTCCACATCCAAGGAGGAGCATGCAGAGTATCTGTGTGTCGTTTTGGGAGTTCTTCATCATGAGAAGCTGTTTGGGAAGTTGCTGAAGTGTGAGTTTTGGCCTTGAGAAGTCTATTTCTTGGGTCATGTAATATCCTAGTAGGTAGTAGCTATGTATCATTCAAATATAGAAGAAATTTTGTCTTGGTAATTCCCCAAGATAGTGGCATAGGTGTGAATTTTCTTTGGTCTTGCAGGGTATTACAGGAGGTTTGTTGCTGATTTCTCTCAGGTTGTGACTCCTCTGACAAAATTGACCATAAATGATCAATCATTCTTATGGACTAATTAGTGTCAGATAGATTTTGAGTATCTAAAGAAGAAGTTGATCAGTGATCCAATTATTTTTCTATCATAGGAGTATAGTTTGATGTTTTTTAGTATGCTTCGCGTATTAGGTTGGGTTGTGTTCTAATTCAATAGAGATCAGTCATTTCTTATGGGTCTTGGAAGTTACATCCCCATGAGAATAACTATTCCACCCATGATCTTGAGTTAGTAACAGGGGTTTTTGACCTGAAGTTGTGTATAATTTACCTCATCAGCGAGCATCTTATAGTCTTTACTTATCATAAGATCCTGAGGTATGTTTTCTCCCAACATGACTTGAACTTGCTGTAGCATCAGTGGATGGAGTTCTTATAGGATTAAAACTTCAATATTTCGTATACACCTGGGAAGGGGAATGTTGTGATTGATGCACTGAGCAGGAAGTCACGTATTTATGCAGTGTGGGAATCAGATGATTCCTGGAGAGTTATGGAATAACTTTCATCATTTTATCTATATATAGGAGAAGTCGGGGGTAGAGGTTGTATTTTTTAGATGATAGTGTAGTCATATGTGTTGTAGTAGGTGGAGTAATCCTAGTTGGGGGATCCTTAAGTGCAGGTCTAGAGATACTGAGTTATTTATGGTGATTCCCCTAATGGTTGATCTAAGGATGAACAACACAGAGTGTTGTTTTAGGGAAGGATTTTCACTCCTTTGGAAATGCATGAGATGGTTCTTAGAGAGTTCCATAGTTCACCTTTAGTGGTATATCCTAACGTGACAAAGATTTACCAAGCTTTGAGAGGTTAGTTTTTGTGTCTTGGGTTGAAGCATTTGTTTGTATGGTTTGTGTCTCAATGTTTGGTCTACGAGAAAGTTAAGGTCAAGAATCATGTTCCCATGGTTTTTTCTTGACATTAAATGTTCCTTATTGGAAGTGGGAGGACATATCGGTGGAATTTTTTACCAGTTTACCCTGATTTTATGGAGGATATGACGCTATATGGGTGGTATTGTATCCTTTGATGAAATTGGGACACTTTATAGTGATCATGGATTTGAGCTCAGTGGAGGTTTTATCAAGGAAATATCTATAGGAGTTGGTGAGACTCCATGAAATCTCAAGGATGATCATTTCCAATCAAGATCCTCATTTTACCTTCAGGGTGTAGAGAGGTCTACAGCATGATTTTGTTTCCCAACTATTCCTTAGTACTGATTTTCATCCACAGATGGATGGTCAGACAGAGTAGACCATTCTGACTCTTAAAGACATGTTGTGCTTTTGTGTCCTGGATTTTGGATTTTCGTGGACGAGGCACCTTCCCTTGGTAGATTTTTCTTGAAACAATAGTTTTTACTCCACCATTGGTATGGAACAATTTTAATCCTTTTATGTTTGACCTTTCTGTTCTCCATTGTGTTAGACTGGGGTCGGAGAGTCAATAATTCTTAGGATAAAAATGGTACAGAATACAATAGAGATGGTTCAAGTGATTCACATGAGGATGAAATAAGCAAATTATCATCAGAAATCATGTGTCAATCATAGGAGGATACCTTTTAAGTTCAATTTTTGGGATCATGTGTTTATGGAGGTGACTCCCCATCATGGGTAGTGAAGGTTTGGTCATGGGAGTAATATTTTTCCCTAGTTTATTGGGCCTTTCAAGGTGTTGGATCATGTTGGAGATGTGGCATATAGGGTAGCACTTCCCCCATAGAAGAGTTGGATACATGATTTTTTTAACATGTCATAGATCCTTCATTATCTTTATGATAACTATCACATCATTGATTGGGGAGAGATCGATGTTGATGATGATACAACCTTCGAGGAGTGGCTGGTAGAGATCTAGGACTGCAAGGAGAAGGATTTTCACAATCATTTTATCCCCTTGGTTCATGTCTTGTGGAAACATAGTGGTGTGGGGGAGAGTACCTGGGAACTTGAGTTACAGATTCATGCTCAGTACTACAAGTTTTTTGGTTTTATCTCTTCTCTTGTAACATTGTTTGTTTTTTAGTTATAGAACTTATACAGTTTGTGAGATGAATTTCTCTTATTTCTTTTTATGGCTTTCTCTCTTTTGAGAGGTATCTCCCCTGGGAGAGTGTTTAGGATTTGGTTGTGGTTTTTTCATGGTTTTTAATTATTCCCCTAGTGTGGTGGTTGAGATCCTATGGTTATGAGAGCCTTCATAGGTATCTCACTGGTTGGTTGTTCTGATGGTCAGTTTATGTTTCCTATTTGGGTTGGTTTTGGATTCTTGAGGATAAGAATGTTTTGAGAGGTATCTAATTTAAGGGCCCAAATTCATGTGGATGGACCCTTTGCATGTTTCTAAGGATTGATGTTCCCAAAGGAGGCTCAGAGGAAGTATGGAGTGGTTCGATTTCTAGAAGATGGAAGCAGGGAAGGATTTCACATCATGAAGAGTAACATGACATGAAAGTGGGTTTCACGTTTTGTAATAAATTAGGTTTTTAAAAATAAAATAAAGTGAAGAGGCGGCACATTTTTGTAATTTCATGACCCCAGTTACCCAAATTCAGTGCATTATTACATAACATTGGCATGATACAAGGAATCATATCCCAAAAGACCGATCAGTTTAGTAGCCTTGGAAGTACTAGATACATACATAAGTTTTACATTATATAATAAATAAAAAAACAAAATTGTGTCTCTATAGAATACACTCATATACCTTATCCTATCCATGCAGATCATTCATAATATACTTATTCACATCCTGGGAAAAATAAAACAAAAGAAAGGGGTGATATTAGATGCTCAGTAAGGATAAAAATATAGTGAAAATTTTCATAAATAAGCATAAAATTTTAATGAAATGTATAAGACTAAAACACAAGCCTTTTAAACTTAAACTTCATCATAATATGTAAAAGATAAATCAAATAATTTCATTTACTTATTCACATGGATATTCTACAAGTCTAATAATCACATGCAATATTAATATCCAATTTCAAAATGATGGAATTCATAATGCCGGACATCATAACCACATCATCAAGACCTTATTCCAAAACTATAAATAATATTTTTTCAAGGACTTGTTTCAAGACACTGGTTTCTCTCATGAGACCTACCGATTCATCGAGGAGCTATAGAAGGCTCCACCCGTCACTTACTAAGTCCAATGCATTCCTCATTTGAAAAGGTTGAAACATAACATAAACATTCATATTAAAACTAGAATATGAAATCTTAATACTTGAACCATAAAACCTGAATGGTATAAAAATAACACATCCACAGTCAAACATATCACAAAACCTTCAGTACAATATGGAAGATTGTATCATAATAAATCAACTTCAAACAAGTGTAAAATCCATCAAAGGATGTTGATATAGATGAAATCAAAACTATATGAGAGAAATATATCTTTTTGAAATAATTTAAGTGTCATGTAATTATAAACGAAAATATTTATTTTGAAAATATTCTTATAAGCTTGTAAGGGAAGCTTAGAAAGTGTTATAATGGAGGAAAATAGTCGCACCCACCGTATAAGTTAAAAAAACTTTCTTACCTTAATTTTTCGAAAAGGTCATAAAGGACCTTGTTTGGAAAACGAAGGAAAGATTTATTTCAAAACATTTTATAAAAATTAAAACATTGGTATAAATTACTTTAACCCATATTCTAGGAAATAGTAAAAATGGTTTGAAATACATTTTTAAAAAACACGGATGTGGATGATAAAGAGGTCCCAGTAGATACTCACGTATAAACAACCTCGGATAATAAAGAGATTGTAAAATTAACCCTTACCTTGTACTTTTCCTTGGTCGAGGGTACGTTAACCTCCTGTATAATAGTTAAATCATTTTTATTAAATTATACAATAACCACATACATAAATATGATATCATATATGATCTTCTAATACTTATTTGTTAATAATATTTTAGTAGTATCATTGTTTTGGGTATTAACTGATTCGTTTTCCTTTATATGTTTTGTTACGTAAGTCGTGTTTGTTATGGATAGGATGTATTTTATTTATATATAGAATGATATTAAGTTTTTAAACATTATTTTTAATCATAAAATTAAAATTATTCTTGAATGGTTACGATGGGGAAATGAATCTTATCGCGTTCGTGGAGACGGTAATCTGTACGTACGCACGAGCGACAATATCATTCTATTGATGGTAAAATCGTATTTAATTGGATGGTATATCATATATACTGAATAATTAACATTTTATATTTATTATTTACATCATTTATTCTCATTATTATACCCATACAAATAATGAAGTTTTGAATAACAAAATACACCATGACGTGGAGACGGTAAGCCGTACGTACGCACGTATGGTGACTTTGTCATTCATAGGATGGATAGAATAATGAATATGTTTTTACCATATTTATAATAACATAATAGTATGTATAAGGTATTGGAGTTATTATTTTGGTATGGAAACAAAAAATAAAGTGGAAGTGGAAGAAGAAAATAACTTTCAAAGAGGTAATGAATTTATTACATATTCATCGGGTGCTTCCTTTTGATTTGATCAAAAGGGCTCATTAAGTTGATTTTTTTATCAAAGTAAGGAATCTAGGTTGAATTTAGGGTAGTTTGGAGGATCTTTGAGTAGGTTTTTTCTAAGACAAATGGATTTGGAGGTGTGAAATTAAGAGAAGGGGAAGTACCCTTTTATAAGAGAGGTGAGGGTCACTTTAGGAAAAAATTGAAATATTATTTTATTATAAAATAATTTTCGGTTTATAATGGCTCCAAATGGATTTATTTCTAGGATAAGGTGGGGATGGGTCTAAAACTTCTCAATAAATAGGATTTATACAAGTTTAGGTCACCATATTAACCTTATCATTTAGATTTAACTCTTGGTTAAATAGTTTAACATTTACCATGTCTCCTTGTATTTTTATATTAAATAGTTAATAAACTTACTATAAAAAGACAAGAGAGCCCCAAGTGGTTAATTATTGACATATATAACCTTATATAAGTCCTTTGCCCAAACCTTATATTTTTAGGAATATTATATCATTTAATAATATAGTATTTTTTTTAACACTCATTTATGTCAATTTTGACACTATTTAGTATTTGGTTTTTGTGAAAGTCATAACAACTTTATTACTTCAAAAAAATAATTTAATCAACCCCAAAATTTCATATTAACCTATAAAATTTGTTTAATTAATCAAAAGTCTCAATTTACATTTATTTTAATATTTATAATATCAATTATTTTAATCTTTAATTAATAAGGTAATTACTGCACCATCGTTGTGTCATAAATAAATTAAATTATTTAATGTCTAAAAATTATAAATAAAATACCATGAAGTAGGAAATATTTTTATATTTCTAATTAATATTTATAGTTGAAATTATATTATGTATAATCCTATAATAAAAAAAATTTAGTTATTAAAATTTGAATTTAACACTTTTAACTTCTCTTTAAATAAAATAATAATAAATGTCCTAATCTAATCAAAGTGAATCAAAAAGAATCATATTTTATTCATAAGGTTTATTTTGGTCAAAAAAACTTATCTAATAAAATTAGGACATGTTTTAGGGTAATTATAATATCATTTTTACCTTTAATTACCCTATTTACTTTTAACCGTGGTAAATAAAATTCAAAATTTACTATTCACCAAAAATTATTTTCATCCTATTTAATAAAATTTTACTTACTAATATAAAATGTTTCTCTCGGATTTTTTGAAATTCAATTCACAGAAGTGGTAAAATTACATTTTATGCAAATTTGGAAATGTGGCTAGAAGGTGGGTAAAAGACGTTAAAAAGTTCAATAAAATTTTATACATCTAATCTTATTATAAAATTACTACAATGAATTACATTGGAATTATATAGGTATTGTGTATCTATTTTTAATTAAAATAAATTTAAATAAAATAAATAATTATTTAAATAAAAAGTCAGTTTTAAATATTAACGCAGTGTTTTTCACTATTTATCAAAAATTGAAAGTTTTTAGAAAAATACCAAAAATTAAACCTAAGCTAATTTTGATATTATAAATTAAAAAATGATTTATATTTTACCAAATTAAAAACATATAAGTTTCATTAATTAATTTAAAATTAATTCCTGTTGTCAAAACCACAAAGCGGGTTTTTGAGAAGTAAAAACTATCAAAAGATTGATATGTGTTTATGTCAAATTTAAATGTGAAATTACTTAAAATGACCAAAATTGGATTAAATGATAAAAATATAATCTAATTATCCTTCAAAACCATTCAAATGTATAATTTAACACTATAAATTATTTTTATTAAAAAAGTTGTTTTCAATTAAAATTTAGTATTTTTCACTATTCATCAAAATATGAAAGTTATCAGAAAAACACCAAAAAATTATCCAAACTAAATTTTTATGTCCCGCTTATAAAGAATTTTATTTTGTCAAATTGAATGTATAAAAGTGTAAAATATTGGATTTAAAAAGGGTTCATCATTAACAGGTAGTAAAATTGTATTTTTTGAAAAATACTTATTTTATCTGAAAAATTGAATTTTTTCTTTTATTGTGTCTAAGAAACGCATAATATGTTTGTTAAAATTATATTTAGTATTCAAAATAGAGTTAATACTATTCATAATTTCTTTTTTAACGGCTAGTTTGGTAATTCGTGGTGCGCACGAACTCGGTGTTGTGTGTAGCGCAAGCTATTGAATTACTTTAAAGATATAACGTACAATTAAATCTTGGGGTGTTATAATTTTTCATTAAAAACTAAAATATGAGGATTAAATTATGTGAAAGGGGATTACATGCAATGTAATTCCCCGATGTTGTATGTTTAAAACATTTCCAACTGCTCGGGTTGTCCAAACCTATGGATAAAACGGATCTCTCTTAACTTTAGGTGACTTGGTGACCCAATATTCAACGTTTTTGAGGATTAATTCACCAAGTATCGATTCCCAGCTTCCATCTTTGATCTGTGGTGATCTGTGGTGATCCAAGGTGTGTTATTCCTTTGTTTTCTAGCAATTCTCCCAGTTTGATCTCATTTCCTCTCATATCTTCTTATTGTGCTATGGTGTTTGATTAAACATAGTTCTAATAGGTTTTATCTTGGTTTTTATTGGTTTGGTTGTGTCGTGACATCCTTTGATGGATTTAGTTCTTGTGGGAGGGGAGATCGAAGATCTGTTGCCTGATTCGTTCTCATGCGAAGAATGTCAACAAACTTTTTGAGGTAGGGGATTTGTTGCCTTCTCTATTTATTTACGTGCAATTGTAGAGTTATAATGATTTATACCCTTGGATCATAATGAAATTAACCTAATAATTATAATAACTAGATTAAAGAATTGGTTTCAGTCACATAATGATGTTGTTGATTTGTACCATGATAATAGTTTGCCTCTTGATTTTCTAGATAGTTTTATATCAATGCCTTGCTTGGATTATCATGTTGTTATTGATGTAAATTGGTAAATAAATTAAAGCCAAAATTAATTTGTAATTAATTGGTTAAAGGAATTAAAGAGGAATGTTTAATGAATCTAGTTTTTTTTAAATTTTATGATAATCAAATTGATGAAAGTGTGCATATTTAATTGAATTGGTTAATGAACCTGAAGCATGTTGATGCTTCTTGATAAAAGAATTAAATTAATGTTAAATTAATTGTTTAATTAATTTGTGAAAATTGTGATATAATGTTTCTTAAGTTTCCCATAGTTGGAACCTGTGATAATAAATTGGTTAATTCAATATGGAATAAAAAATTAGTTGTATGATAAAAGATAAATCCTTTATAGGGCCTGAGTTGCTTTTTTTCTTGTAAAGGATATGTGCCTTATTCTTTGGATCCATGAGATCTTATTGTGTGTAAATTATAGAATCTTTGCTTTAGGGCCAAGAGCCTGGTTTCTATGTTTTTTTCTTGGTACTTGTGATGTGTTGTGAAGCCTGGGATGGTTGAGCCTAGAGGGTTGTTGTGGTATATGGGGTGGGGAGGCCCAGATGTGTTGTGACCCTATGATGGTTGAGCCTGGAGGGTTATTGTGGTATGAGGGGCAGGGAGGCCCGGTTTTTGTGGTAGAATTTTATTCTTGGAGTATAAAGATGCATCAGGATATGCATGTGGTGTCTAGTAGGATACCAGATATGATAAAATGAGTTGAAGCTGAGCTTACCCATTGTTATGAAAGTTGGATACTTGTTTGAATTGGTTTCTTGGCCAAAAACCATGTTATTGTTTATTTTCTTTCCTTTCCCCACTGCTTAAGGAATGTGGTTTTGGTTACTCTCCTTCAAATAGAGTAAAATATTCATAGGTTATGCCACATTTTTTTGTGTTATATTCTTGTGGTTGGATGATTCTACGCTCCTACTATATGTGGAAAAGACTCAATAGGTAATTCAGCTACTCACTGTGATGATCCCCTTGTGTTTGGTATCTTAGAATGTTTTCCTATAATACCTAGTAATATGGAAAATAATTTTGTTAATAAATGAATAAATTTTAACCCATGGGGTTAGAGCTTGCTAGGATGCAATGATAAGGTTGTAATTATGAGAATCTGTGGACTCAGTTTGCTTATGCCTGGAGGGAATGGAATTTTAATATGATGCTAATGAAATGTAATGTGGAAATTTTTAATGGTTAATTAATAGTTAAATAATTAATTGACATAAAGTGAAACTGATAAAAAATGGATAAAGTAATTTAATGTAGCTCTTTAAATGGTTGTGTGCTTATAGGATATTTGGTCTTAGCAATGGCAGCCAGGACTCTGAGAGACATTAGTTGTAGTTGATTATAAGACTAGGATATTCCCATAGTGTGGTTGTGAGATATATTATATCATTTACTTTTTGTGTTTCTATATACTACTCCACCCTGTCGGTTAGGGAAACTAACACCTCGAGGATTCTGAGCTCTAGGGGTGTTCTCCCCAACATCCTGGTGGGAGGATGGATGACTGACTACCCCCTTTGGCTCCACTCTCTTCTCTTGGTAGTTACTTGTTCTGGTATTCATGGTGGTTAGTTTTCCCCATATATGTGTGTAGAGGATTGTAATGGATTTTGGTTATTTCACACTCATGTATTCTGGATATAGTTTCCTAAGGACTACTATAGGTATAACGTGTATAGGCTATTATGGCTTGAGGATCCTTACTCGATGTATGTGTTATTATGGATTGGGGTATAATAACCATTATATGACACACGTTATGTGGGCTATGGTGGATATAAAAAACTACCTAGTTACTTTTTTTACATGTATGTGGTGGTGTGTTGCATGAGGTTCATGTTGTGGTGCTTCGTCAAGGTGTCTACAGGCTAGCCTTTTTGGAGAGATATGCTCAGGACGTGTGACATTGGGGCAGAGTGGTAAACTAGTGGGGAAGCAGTATTAGGGTACCCTTGATATTTTTTATTATATTTCCTTGTATTCGATACTTGGTGAGAGTAGTTATGGTGAGGCTGAGAACTTAGTATACATGTTTAGGTGATGAGTTAGTTTCACTTGTTGTTCACTGTGCTTTAGCAAGATTTCTTTACCTTTTATCAGAGAGGATTCGGGGAGGATCCTACTGAGTATATTGTTATAATAACCCTACATATATATAAACTATTTTTCAATTTAGTTGGAGAAGGTTGAATATTAGGTTGGTTACTAATAACTTAGGGGTTTTTTCAGGAGTTATTTGGGCTTTGTGGTCACTGTCGTCTTTATTTTTCTTTCAGTACTTGCAGTTTCCTTTTATTTATAGTAGTTCTTGTATAACATTGCATATGTTCACTTTGGTTTTCTTCTATATTGGAGTTTGAGAAGGATTTGGTTGGTGTATATCTTATCTCTCTCTTCTACATGTGTTATCTTAGAGGGTAATGCCTTCCATCTGCATGTTTTTTATACCCTTGGTGTTAGTCGCTAACTCGGGGCCTACTGGAGACGGGACTCAGGGGTCACTATCTCTCTTCTCCCATTACTAGCCTAGGAGGGGTACACCTTGTGGGGAGGGGGTTATGACATTCCTCAAGGAAACTTTCTTACCTCAGCAAAGAAAATTTCTCATCCTTATTAAGTAAACTTTCTTACCTTATCAAGGAAACATTATTGTCCTTCTAAATGAAAATTTATTTCCTTAATAAGGAAACTTTATTATCCTTTTTAAGGAAACTTTCTTACCTCGGTAAAGAAACTTTCTTATCCTTGTTAAGGAAACTTTATTAAATCTGTATGGAAACTTTATTAAACATATTCAGTAACTCATAAAAAAAATTCCTAACTTACTTAAACAACTCATAATGTAAGGTGAAGTTCACCTTACATTCCTTATAAATGAATCATAGGTACTTTACCAAATCTTCAGTGAGCTCTATCCTTCCTAATTGTCCTGGAAAACTTCACTATTTTTCTTTCGATGGTTTTACCTTTAGGTATACTTCCTTCAACATATCTTTAATCTAATTATCTATTGGAACTTACTTCTTTAACTATGTATGCCATAAATAGTTCTCCTGCATATTACAACATTATTCCATAACCATCAGTAGAACTTTCCTAAAAACTTTCCTTAGGAACCTTTTACAAAGGAAATTTTACCTTCAACTTACTCATTAACTTTAAAAACTATTGGAAATATATACAATGTATCCACATAATTATCTAATAGGAACTTCAGTTATTTATATTTAATTTACAAAATATTAATCTTGTTTCTAATAGTTTGTTTCTTTTTTACAGTGTTTTTCACATATGTGATAGTTCTAGGTGACCACAATACACTAGAATTCCCATTTCTATTTTTTTCGTTTACTTGTGTTTGTTGTCTTATTGAACTATTTTTAATTTTATGGAGTGTTTTTATCCTTCATGTGTGACGTTTTATGTTAATGGAATAAAATAGTGTTCATTTTTATTATAAGGTGTATTAGATTCATTTATACTATAGTTTATATCTAATATTACACACATATATATCAAGAAGGAAAATTCCATATAGAAAAGCTTGGGTTATTATGTGTATCATAACCAAACTCATGGTTATAATGTAGCCCAAATAAAGGATTTTCCCCCAAAAAAAGTTATCAAATACACCTCATAGAAACAATATAAACACCTCATATTGTAATATATTCACTACTTTAATTCCAACACATTTCACATTGCAACATCAAGTAATTTATCATAACATTTACATTCATTTCTAGCATTAACATCATAATTAAGCCTCAATTTAACTATACCATAACACATTTAATTCATCACTTCATATATCAAAATCATGATATTTTACCCCAAGCATATAAGTGAAAAACTAAACAAGTTCAGCACAATA
The DNA here is from genome assembly GCA_963277665.1 of Viscum album. Lineage (NCBI taxonomy): Eukaryota > Viridiplantae > Streptophyta > Magnoliopsida > Santalales > Viscaceae > Viscum > Viscum album. Next base: position 272,989,523 of record OY728142.1, on the reverse strand, counting down.
ACCCAAGATAAACACCCTATTTATTTTCACATTCAATCTTATTCTCACTTATCATTCTCAATGGAAATTGGTCATTAACATAACCACACAATTCAACACTTTAATAAAAAAATCCAACAAGCAATATATTTTTTACCCTTACCCAAACATTCTCTTTATCAACTCTTTTACCCTTAACTATGACATGACTCAATATCATTATTACAACCAATTCAATAATCATATATATGATTACTAAAATTTAAAAAATAAACTCACATCATAAGTGTCATAACACATAATCTCATTTTCAATCATTAAATTCAATATCATTATTTATACAAAAAAATGACTAATGTGAACACAATTGTGTTACATGAACACAAAGCATTCGCTTCAAATCATTAAAAAATTTCTCATCCCAAACTTATCCCATTGTTTCACTTAATATAATTCCAAACACATATTTAAGTTCAATAAATTTATCATGAATTTCATCTTAACACTCAAACACACCACTTAGGGACTCATCCTCATGAGTTCATAAACTAATCATTTACTTGTCAATTTTAAACCCCAAGAACAACCCTTGGCCTTCATTAACTCCAACCATCCACTCCTTTCTAATTTATATTCCCAACCACACACACAATCCATTATACCACCAAATATACCCTTAGGTGTTTTTAATAAATTAAAAAGAAATCATAGTTCACAAACCCCTAAATTACAACACTTAATATAGTAGGAATTTTCACATTAATTCCCACTTTAAACCTTCCTATAAGCCCCTCAAATGATTCAATTTATTTCCTTAGTTCCATGCATATTTTGGAGACTCAAAAAACAAGTGTTAATAAAATACCAACAAAAAAACATATTAATTAAAGCCAATTGGGAACTATACAACATGTAAAACATCACTTATATTTCCAACAAATCATATAATAGTTTTAACAAACCCATATAAATAAACAATAGTAAAATATCATGAAAATAATATATTTCACAAGGTAATTCCAGCCTAAGAAACATTATTTAATTATATTAATTCATAAATTAATACATCCACCAACTCTAATCATTATTTCATCCATTTATCCCATTTAATCATAAGGTATGATTATTAAACACATAATAATAAAGTATTCACATAAGCATTCCAGCATAAAAATTCATCATTCAATATTCACTTTTAATAAGAATCATTAATTAACCATGGTTCTCTTTAATCTCCAACACATACTCATTTTATCGTCTTAAAAACACAATTGCATAGTGTAATTTTACATTCAATTAACTTTATAAATCCACACTAACTCACTTTATTAATATTCTCTTGAATTAATAATCAATTTCATGTCAACTAATCACAACATGAGTAAATTCAAGTATCACATCAACTATATACACTTATGTAGTGAATTATAAACCTAAAAAATCTTGAGACCACCTACCTAAAGGTTTGTCAACAATCCACACAAGGATTGTAATCCTATTTCCTATAACTATCAGATATTAAGAATATATAAAGAATTAGAAGTAAAATGTGAGTTATAATATACTAGAAACAAAATATCATCACATTATATCAAAACCATGGGGAAAATGATCTACTCATAGTTTTGATTACAATAAAAAAAATGGAACATCAATTCATCAAGAAAAGAATGATATATCACCAGGAGAATATTGGGAGAGGTTGAGATAGAAATGAGAGAAATAATCAAGAGATAATGACTTCCATTAAAGGAAAGGTTAACATAAATCCCAAAATTCAGGGCCATAAAATTACTAAAATGACCTTGTTAAAAAATGACTTAATAGCACATTGGGTACTTTGTGCCTCACCACTAGCCACCTGGTTCCACACAAACCAGTGCTTTATGGATGACCTAGGAAACCACCCCCTTTTACCCCTCATAACATGTACCTGGGGGATATATATTTAGTACCTGGTGGTGCCTTCTACTAGTTTTTAGCAAATAACACATATAATTTCCTCCTAAAACTCACCTACTCCACTCTTAACCACCAAAATAATTCACAAAATTGACCCAAAAAATCCAAGGACACCAATTTTAAAATAAAAATACACCTTAAAAACCCCGAGATGTTACACATGAATAGTATAGAATGGACTGAAAATAAAATACACAAAGAACCAACCACTATCCTCAACCTTTCATTCGACTTGTCTCCTAACCCAAATGAGCTCCACTGACCCTCCACCTATAATAGGTCCATTTCCCAAGCCTATATTTCAATTATAAGTTCTACGTGTGCACCAAAGTGTCTATGTAGGGTGTAAAAATAAAACTTGATATACCACCACCAATAGTGCTACTACAAAAAAAAACTGGAATTTAGCGATGCCTTTTAAAAAATGTCATTAATTTAGTAATGTTTTCAGGTAACACCACTAATTTAGTCACATTTTTTAAGAAACTTTGAAAATTTAGTGATGTTTTTCAGGAAACATTGCTAAAAATATTTCTCCGGGAAGGGACTAATTTCCAGGGGGGTACTGTAGCAGCACTGTAGCAGGGGCACTATAGCATTACTATAGCGGCGGCGACACTATAGAGGTGGAGGCACTGTAGTAGGAATTGTAGAGTTGGTGGTACTGTAGCAGGTATTGTAGCAGCCCGGGTATTGTAGCAGTACTATTCACCAAAGGTCTCTTTGGGCCAAAAAACAATGGGCTTTTATGCCTTGTATTCAGGCCACTTGGCCTTGGGCCTTCGGGCTATGTAATGGGTCTCCCTCTACCCAGTCTAAAGAGGTCTTTGCTTTAAATAATAAAATGAGGCTTCGGCCCCAACCTTTAAATATATATATTGGTCGGAGTAAATGACTCAAGAGGTGGGGTGAGTTGAGTATCTATAAAAATTTCCATTAAATTGGTTCTTTAAAATAACATCCCCCTATAAAAATAAAATCAAATTCAGTTTGTAGTGAATTTATAAAATTCCTGATGGTTCAATTAATTTCTCAAAAAATTGATTAGTTCTCAGCTTTACCAATCAAAATATTAGTCAAACTTTTAAAAATAATCTACTGATTCAAAACAGATATAAACACTTGTTAAAATAACTATCAAAGTTCATTTTATTTTAATGTGAAATGAATTAAACACATATTAGATTAAAACACAAGACAAATTTCACAGTGGATAAAGAACAAAAGGATCAGTCTTAAGCAAAGACTTAGTCCTCTTTACTTAGTGATCACCTACCACCAAGCAGTTTATATTAATAAACTTGTGATCCACACCCTGGATCGGGGTTCACAATAGCACACAGGGTTGTCCAGGTCACAATTGACTTCTACCACAGTTATTCATGGGAAAAACTAACAAACAGATCACAGAGGATCTCTTCTACTGTTCTACGTGGGATACAAGAGTAAAAAGAGATTGAGTGTGAGGATATTTTAGTATCCTTCAGTTATGCTTAGGAGACAGTGTGTGTGACACAAACAGATACACACACTACTCAAATAGTAAACACAAGATCAAAAAAAAGTTATTAAAGAAGAACAGGGTTTATAAATCTCTGTGTGTTGTATAGTAAAGCTCTAAACCCATTGGATATAGAGAAAATGATATTTGAGTCCTCTTCTGGGAGTTGGCTCCAAAATAGAGTATCACAGTCTTTATAATCTATCTTCCAAGTGTGAAAAGGTTCATCTCTTCTATGTGAGGATGTTCAGTGAGATTCAATAGGTTGTTGCTTGTAAATCTTATTGTGAGCTCAAGCTTCGAGTTCCTCTCTTTGCAAAATCTTGTGTATTCGCACAGTTTGTCCTTTTTGTTTTTGCAGTGTTTTTTCGAGAGATAAATTAATTTCTTTAAGTTTGAGCTTTTAATCCTTTTATACTTCATGGTTCACTAGGTAAGAAGAGATCCCCACGTGCATGTACCTCATACTATCTACGGATAGTCCTACAGACAACATTAAATAATTTCAGAAACATTAATTTGTCTAAATATGACTGTTAGAAATAAATTTGAATTAATAAATTTGAAATAGTTATTTATGACTATAGTTGAGTCATAAGTATCGGTTTGTCATCATCGGTGTGTCATCATCAGTCTATCATCATCGTTGTGTCATCTTCGGTTTTTCATCATTGGGTGTCATCTTTGGTCTGTCGTCATTGGTCTGTCATATTTGGTGTGTCAAACATCAGTGTATCAAACATCGGTGTGTCGAACACCGGTGTGCCGAACATCGGTGTGTGGAACATCAGTGTGTCCAAAATCGGTGTGTCAAACATCGATGTGTTGAACATTGGTGTGTCGAACATCGGTGTGTCGAACATCGGTGTGTCTAACATCTTTGTATCGAACATCGGTGTGTCGAACATCGGTGTGTCGAACATGGATGTGTCGAACGTCGATGTGTCGAACGTCGATGTGTCGAACATCAGTGTGCCGAACATCGATGTGCCAAACATCGGTGTTCCGAACATCGGTGTGTCAAACATCGGTGTGCCGAACATCGGTGTGTCGAACATCGGTGTGTCGAACAAACTATCGGTGCCAGCAGCTCTGAAAAGCTTATAAAGTGTCTATCTTACACATAACATTACTAGATTAAGTTAAATCCAAAAGTATATGTACAAATAAACTTGTAAACATTTATTCATATATATATAGGTTATTGACTTATTGAATTATATAGTTCTGTATGAAATAATTGATTTACTTAGAGATATTAAATGGCATGAAATAGTAGAATATGTAGATTGACATTATTTGTGATTATTAAAACTACTATAGCATAGAGGGTCCAACAATCTCCCCCTTTTGGATAATCACAAATTATGGCATACATGTAAATATAAGGAATAATAATAACTAGACTTAGCATATACTTCACTGAATGTGATTGGTCAATATAACCAAATCTTTCCCTTGTGTGAGTTTTTTTTCTAAAAAACAAAGCTCCCCCTCAATAAATGGATTATGATGAGGACATTCCATGTGTCCTATACCACCCTTAGATTAATAATGTATTCCTCTTATATTAATAATGTATACCGCTTCTTTCTCCCCCTTTTGGGATTAGCAAAAAAAAGAAAAAATAGAAAGTAAGAGGAGAAATCTCCTAAAAGAAAGACACCATAAATATTTCCATTAAGAATATTACAAGACAAAAAAAGAACAAATCCCTATCAAATATACAATCCATCACTAAGGTTTTGGCTGATATGGGGATTTTCCTTTATCTGAAGGATCTGGAGTAGGATGAGAAGGTTTGGGAGTGGTAGAGGGAAGAGGTGGTCTGAAGATAACACCAGGCAGGGCAACACCTATAGGGACATTGGCTATAAGACTAGGCCTTCTCTCTGACAACACGCGACTGGGAGATTTCTCTGGAATGACCAGTCAAATCTGGGAAAGAGCCTGAGAGACAGTCATTGGAGCAGGAGGCTGAGAGGGAGTACCAATGGAAGCAGTAGGAGGGATCACAATTGCTTCATCCTGAACATGAAAATATGGATTAAGGAGATTTATTAAATCATTAATGATTTCACCACCATATTTCATAGATTTCTTGAATTAATCCTTATTCTCCATGAATTTATTCAGCAAAGGGGTAAACTCCTTCAATTGAGAAACGTTTTTCTTGAACGCATCTGTGACTAGAGGTATTCTGATATTTTCTTCCAGAAAATTGAAGCTATTTATCATATCATGCTTGGTATAAATCTTAGTAAAGTACTTATCCACTTTATCTCTAATCTCCTTCTAAGCAGCAGAGGCTTCATTTGTGCACTACCTGAACATATTGTACACAAGGTCTATATTTTCATGCACCTTTTAAATAGTTTATTTGTCTAAAATACTCTGAAGATTTTAAAGTTTCTCTCTCATAACAGCCTTGAGAGACTCCAAATCAGCAAAAAGACCTTTCCCGCTTCTAGAAATGGATGATCCGGTTAACATTTTTCCAAGATCCTCTTTCAAATTATTCATATCTACACTGAGGAGATGAATCACTAAGTTCCTAAGAACTTCCAGTACACCACTAAAGGAATTCTTGAAGTCATAGGTTAACGAATTTAATTCATTTCCATTCTTTCTTACTTATTCTCTCAGAAAGTTATTATTCCTAATGATGGTTTCTGTTGTGGTAATGAGATTTGGTTGAATCTCCTAGATCACCATTCTTGCAATCTTTTCTGTATCTATATCTAAAATACCTATTTAAGTGGAGGTTTCACTTCTAGATCAAACTGAGGATTTCACTGACTCATATATATCAATTTTTAATTTCTCCAAATCGACCTTAGTGACATAGTTACTTGGCACTGTCTGTGCTACTAGATCTACTGCTGGAGGAGCAGTAACTGGTGGAATAGGTGCAACAGGTTCTGATTTAGCTTGGGTTTGTGGAGAAAGAGGAGGAAGCACCCTCTCTTCATCTGAGTCATATTCCAAACCAAAAATAATGTATCCTAGATCATTATTCCATTCTTGAGTACAGGTCCAGTCTCTTAGCTCAACGGTTTCAATCCTGATCCTTCTTCCCCGAGGCTCAGGAACAACTTCATCTTCATCAACTTCTTCATCCTACCCTCTAGCCATAATAACATTTAAGGGTACAGTAACTAACTGAACTTCAAGTTTTTCATGTTCTCCAACCACTTCAACTTCTCCAGGAACTTCCTCAATTTGAGGCACTTGATCCTCAGCTTCTTCCTCATGACCAGCAGCCATAAGTTCATTCAATTCCTAAATGATGTCTTGATTTTTAGAATTAGGATGGTGTGACCTATCCTTATGATCAGCATCTCTATTATCACCAACCTCTTATTCAACAAGCTCAACACCATCACCAGCTCCATGTACAAATTCCTCACTGGATCTATCAACTACTTTTGGTCCCACTTTAAAAGAATCACTTACATGCTCATCATTTCCTCCTTCATCCTCATCATCATCGTCATCATCATTAGACTCCCCGTCTGATTTACTTACATAACCTTCAACACTAGTGACCTCTGTCTCTTCCTCATCCTCATCACCTAAAAAAGATTCTCTTGAGGGTAAGTCCAAAGTTGGACTAGAAAGTCTATATGACATGTCCTTGGGGCTTTCAGCAATATCAGGATCACTCCTGTTATCAAAAGGAGATTCTTATTCCCTTGGCACTTCAGTCTCATCTTCCTCATTAGAATAAACTGGTTCCTCTCCTAGTTTGAGACCTGGATCAACTTGATCCTTTAGTCTGATATGATGGTCAACTGGATTGAAATCCTCATACACCCTTTCCTCATCACTAACCCAACATTTATTACAAGGGTTACAGAAGATCTTCATCCTTTTACAAATGTCTTTTTGAATATAGAAACTACTACATGCACTTATTACTTCATCTCCATCTTCCACACAACCTAACCTTTTTAACATGGTAGAGATAATCCTAGGATAGTAAAAACATGTTGCCTTCTTGGATGGATTTATCAAATCAGAGGCATGCACCATTAGATGCCTAAACATGTTCACTTTTATCCCATGTTTCAATAGATAGATCAGAAATACATCCTGATACTTCACAATAGATAAATCTCCCTTCCTTAGGCAGATTTTATGTTGTATGAGATTAAAAAGAAATCTTACCTCTTCTTCAAACTCACTTGCAATAGTCCTCCTAGATTCTCCATTTCTAGTAAGCTCCTTCAGAGCATATTTATAATAGAACAAATCATAATAGGGTGGAATATTACCCATATAGTCATCATAGACACCTTCATGAGGCATCTCCAAGAACTCATCTCATTACTTAGATGAAAAAGTTATTTCCTTTCCCTTTACCACTGACTTCATCCTTGTTGCCTCAGTTTCATCTAGGGATATCTTCAAATGTTAATAAAACTCATGTACTAGATGAGGATAATAAGTCCTTTCATTATTAGAGAACCAACTTATCCATCCTTGAGATTCCAATACTTTTAAAAAAATGACTTTCTTGATAGAAGCCACTCAGCATATACTTCTTTTTCAGCCGTAACCACTCGGATTTCCAAGCTCGGTTTTTCAGTCCCACTAGACACACCTTTCTGACGCTTAGTAGATGGAGTTTTTCTCGGTTCTTCCATAGAGCGCTTGTTCCTTGCCATTTTGAGGTTTTGGATTCCAAAAGAGTCTAGAGGATGATGGTTGAGAGATAGAGTGACAAAGGGTAGAAGGCTTTACGACAGTGGGGAGGTGAAAGGTCGATCGGTATGGATCAAACATAATATATCATTTAGGGATTGTAAATTGTAAATCATAAAATTTAAACATGGAAAAAATAATACCAAAATAGTGTCATTTTATTTAAAATAGACATAATTAAAAAAACTTAAATACATCGGTGTCATTGAATCGATTTTACACGATCAGTTTCACAAGATCGGTTTCAAGGATCAGTTTCATGAGATCAGTTTCAAGGATCGGTTTCATGAGATCGGTTTCATGAGATCGGTTTCAAGGATCGGTTTCATGAGATCAGTTTCAAGGATCAGTTTCATGAGATTGATTTCAAGGATCGGTTTCATGATATCGGTTTCAAGGATCGGTTTCATGAGATCGGTTTCATGAGATCAATTTCAAGGATTGGTTTCATGAGATCAGTTTCAAGGATCGGTTTCATGAGATTGGTTTCAAGGATTGGTTTCATGATATCGGTTTCAAGGATTGGTTTTAAGGATCAGTTTCAATGATCTTTTTCAAGGATTAGTTTCATGAGATCAGTTTCAAGGATCGGTTTTAAGGATCGGTTTCATGAGATCGATTTCAAGGATTGGTTTTAAGGATTAGTTTCCTGAGATCAGTTTCAAGGATTGGTTTCATGGATATTAGAGATTTATCATTCCTAGTTCATGTATAATGTAGTTCATTCTCTTGGAGTTTAGGGGTTTAGTGAATATATCAACAAGATGATGCTCAGTCCCAATAAACTCAAGAGTTATATCACCTTTTTGATAATAATATCTCAAAAAATGATGTCTTACATCAATATGATTTGTTATAGAATGAGAAATTGGGTTCTTAGAAATGTCAATAGCACTTTTGTTGTCACAGATTATGGTTATATGTCTGAATTGAAATCCATAGTCTAATAACGTGTGTTTCATCCACAAAATTTGTGCACAACAACTACTAGAAACAATGTATTCTGCTTCAGCAGTTGATAATGCAATTGAATTTTGATTTTTACTACACCATGATATTAGATACTTTCCAAAAAAGTGACATGTTACATAGGTACTCTTTATATCTAACTTAAATCCACCAAAGTCAATATCTAAATAGCTAACTAAATCAAAAGGTTGTCCTTTAGGATAGAACAATCCTAAATTAGTTTTATACTTGAGGTATTTGAAAATTATTTTAACACCATTTAGATGTGACTCATTTAGGTTTTCTTGAAATCTCACACACATACACACACTAAACATCATATCTGTCCTACTAGTAGTTAAGTACAGCAAACTCCCAACCATTCATCTGTAAGTAGTCTGATCAACTGATTTTCCATTTTCATCAAGATCTAGCTTACATGTAGAACTCATAGGTGTTTCACTACCCTTAATCCTATCAAAGCCATATCTTTTCATAAGATATTTAGTGTACTTACTTTGATTTAAAATAATACCTTCTTTATTTTGAAATATTTGAAATCCAAGAAAATATTTAAGTTTACCCATTAAACTCATTTCAAACTCGGTTTTCATTATTTTTGAAAAATCACTACATAAATAATTTTTTGAAGATCCAAAGATAATATAATTTACATATATTCAGTCTATTAAAACTTCTTTTGAAATTATTTTTATAAATAAAGTAGGGTCTATGAGTCCTTTTATAAAGCCTTTAGAAATAATAAAATTACTCAATCTTTCATACCAATCTCGTGGATCTTGTTTTAAACCATATAAATATTTCGATAATTTGAACACATGATTTTGAAAATGTGGATTTGTAAAACTTTGGGGTTGTTCAACAAAAACATCCTCAATTATATAACCATTTAAGAATTCAATTTTGATATCCATTTGATAAAGTTTAAAATCCAAATGTGTTTCATAGGCAAGTAAGATTCTAATAGCTTCAATTCTAGCTATTGGTGCAAAGGTCTCTTCATAATCAATTCCCTTTTCTTGATTATATCCTTTTGCAACTAGTCTAGATTTATTTCTAACTATATTTCCAAATTCATATACCTTATTTATAAACACCCAGTTGGTTCCTATGGTCAGAGTATCCTTTGGTCTATCTACAAGTTTCCAAACTTTATTTCTTTCAAACTAATTAAGTTCTTCTTGCATGGTCATTACCCAAAATTCATCATTGATCATATCATTGATATTTTTAGGTTCAAGATGTGACAAGAAAGCTTGATGTTCAACCTAGTTTCTCAAGGAAGCTCTCGTTTTCATTCCTTTATCTAAATTTCTAAAAAACATCTAAGGGATGATTCTTAAGGGTCCTAGTTAGCCTAGATAAGGTAGAACTTAATATTTATGGTTGGTTAGGTTGATCTGGTTCACTATAGTTAAGATATGGAGAATTTCCAAAACTGAAAGTTTTCATAGATTCCTTCACATGATGATTTGAGGTTTTATCATCAATGTCCAGAGTGGACATATCCTCTTCAATATTTTCTAGTGAGGTCTTGGGATCATGTGGATCTGATTCATCAAACTTCATGTGTACAGATTCTTCCACACATTTGGTTTTCTTATTAAAGACTCTATAGGATTTTCTTGATGTATAATATCCATGAAATATTCCTTCATCACTTTTGGAGGAAAATTTATCTAAATTATCTTTAGTGTTTCGAATATAAACTTTACATCTAAACACTTTAAAATAATCTAATTTGGGTTTACTATTATTCCACAACTCATAAGGAGTTTTTTAAGGATGGGTCTGATTAAGAATCTGTTTATTATGTAACAAGTAGTATTAACAGCTTCATCCCAGAAATAAATGGGTATATCTTATTCATTGATCATAGTTCAGGAAATTTCCTATAAGTTTATATTTCTTCTTTCTACCACACTATTCCGTTGAGGTGTTATAGGAGCAGATAAGTTATGATTATATCCATTTTGTGAGAAAAAATATTCAAAATCTTGATTCTCAAACTCACGGCCATGATCACTTCTTAAGGATTTAATCTTAAGTCCACTGAGATTTTCTAAAGTCCTAGAATACTTGGTAAAGTGTGAACAAGCTTCACTTTTATGATCTAAGAAAAAGGTCCAGGTGTATCTAGAGAACTCATCTACAAGAACATAAACATAGTGCTTCCCATTGAGACTTGAAACTCTAGATGGTCCAAACAAGTCCATGTGAATCAACTTGAGAGGTTGACACTACTAGAAATTTGGGCTATAGCCACGGACCTATAGCCACGGTTTTATAAGTCCATGGCTATATCTTGGTTATACCCACGGTTCAATTTTAAACCGTGGCTACACATTTGCATTTCGTTTTTTTTTTCTGATTCATGTCGGGCTCCTCCTTCCCCGATTTGAAACCCTCATCACGACACCCTGCTCCCCCCGACGGCCTCTCCTCCCGACGACCTCTCCTCCTTCCCTGATTTGAAACCCTCATCTCGCCAGCTTCGGTTCCTCTACTCCCGACGACCTCTCCTCCTTCCCCAATTTGAAACCCTCATCTCTCCAGCTTCGGTTCCTCCAGCCCTCATCGCGGTTCCTTCATCCACAGCGGCGGATTCTCCAATTGCGGCTCGGCTTCTCCATTAGGGGTTGCTCCATCCCTCGTGCGGTAATCCTCTCCTCCATACCCTTATTTGGGTGTTCTTCATCCATTCAGTGCATCGGCCAAATGGTTCCTCCCCTCCTCCATACCCTTTCAGTGCGTTTTCTATTTTGTGGCTCCTGTTTTGTGGGTTCTTTGAATATTGTTTACAGTATTTATTATGTATGATTTTTATACATGTATTACATCCCATATTTCATGGAAGTGATCCATTATTTTTAATCTCAATCATATAAGTTCTGCTTATATGTTCGGGGATCATAATAAATCAAATATTGGGAAACATGAAAAGGAAAAATAACCCATATCACATTTACCTAACCAATGAGGTCTAATGATTGTCTAAGATCTATCATGAGTTAGATGGAAATCCCTAGTAAAATAATGAGGCTTATAATCTGAATCTGAATTAAAAAATGGCTCCTTCTAGATTTCTCATTGAGGAATAGGTGTATGATGGTCATTAGTATCTTCAAACACAGTTGAATAAGGAAGATCAAAGACCCTATCATGGGCAGTATCATCTCTAAAATGTGTAACAGATTTGGATTTTAAGAAGATGAACTCCTAACATCCTAAATTCCCGCTTATTATAATAATTTGTAATCTATGAATGTATGGACACAATTTATATTCTTTTAATCCATCAAGGTATAATGCCAAAACTCACTTAGGATCCCTTGGTTCAGACTTATTATTTTTAATGTGGGATTAATAAGTATACTTGATGATAGATAATTGTTCATAACCAGGTGAATTACCATTATTTGGTTCAACTAAGGGTTTATAATGATTATCATAATATGAGAACCATTTAATTAGGTACACTATCATATTGGTATATTCTTCCTAAGATTGTTTGGGAAGCCCAAAGAATTCACAATGCTTCAGAATCACTCATGAATGGTATCATTAATTATTTTATAAAATCCATTCTATTAGAGAGTATTTTTAATAGTTTGGTGTCATGTTATGCATTTAGTTTGGAAAAAATATACAAAATTAGTAGATAAGTACTCCAAACTATTATCTATTATCATGACTATTTTCAAATTTACAACTTTATTTTTAACAAGGTTTTCTATTTTTAATGATTTCTAAAACATATTAGTTTTTAGTGTAGAGAAATAATTACTTTCCTAGAGTATACATATATGAATGTAACAATATAAAAAAATCAACCATAGAATGTGGTTCTAGAAGGAACCCATAAAATTGGATGGATGTGCTCAAATGGTTTATAAGAAAGGAATACCTACAAAAACTACTCCTAAAAGACTTACCTATGATATAATATCTACAAAATATGATATTTCTTGGTGTAAAATTTTACAATATCCCTTATTTACTAACATCATTTATGTTATTTGGGAAAACAAGACCCAATCATCAATGTCATTACATGGTATTACACCACCAATCTACCTTGAATTGGTATTCTCATTCTATAAATATAGCTTATTAACTAGCTATTTATTAATTTTAGATATATATCCCTTGAATATTTTAGTCCATTCATATTAATATCTAAAGAATTTTTTTTGTAGAGATCACCAAGGGAAATTTGGTTTCTGTGAATATCTGAGACCCAACTAACTTATAGAGGGTGATGATTGAATGTTCATATAATTCTATAAGAACATAAAAAATTCCTTGAACCATACACATACTACTATTCCTTAAGATTACATCTCCCTCTACTCTCTCAACTAACTCAGGGAAAGACTATCGAGAAGGAACCACATTGACAAAGATGACTGAACCTAGAACCCACTCATCAGTGAGTGTATGTTGAGAAAAATTTATAACTTCAGTTGTATCAAAATCCAGAATCAACTAAAAGTGATCAAACACAAGGTTCTTGAGCCTTAATTTTTTTTTCAGATACTCTAAAATCGGGTATTCTATGCCTAGGCTTACTATTTTTGTAACACAGTACTTTCCAATCCCTGGACATTAACCTTGATTTGAGATGGTTAATTCTATTTCCTTTTTTATATACCATATTCTTGGTTTTTATATTTAGGTTTTGGTCTCCATCTAGGGAATAGAATCTCAAACTAACCCATTATTTTGGGTTTAGAATGAAACTCGCTAGAAAGAAGGGCATATTTTACCTCTCCAATATTTAGTTTGTGTCAACCATATATCATTGTTTCTACTAATGTGGTGTAGAAATATAAAGGATAATGTAAAATAATATTTTCTTATTCCTCTTCATCAACAATCAAATTTATGTTGGAATAATAAATATTTTTTAAAATTCATCCAAATTTGATTTAATATAAACATCAAAATTAATTTTAAAATTAAACATATGTTATTTCATTTAAATTATACCAAAAAATGTATTTTTCAAGAAATGATTCTCTTTTTTATGTCATATACTAGTAGTGGTATTTTCAAAAGAAACTTTCCAAAGGTCATTGTCACTAAGAGAGAGTAATATAGAACTACAGTCCATAACAAGGATTTCAGTAGAGTTGTATTGATAAATAGTAGTGGTTTTCGCATTAGAAGATTGTGTAAAAATTAATTTATTTAGGCCATATAAGGAATCTATGATTCCATGTTGTTCGAACATGGCCCTTATCATAATTTTCCACAAAATAAAATCAATATCACCTTCAAACTATTTGATTTCATACTTATTTGAATCCATGAAACTTTATGCCTTATACTTCAAGTGCCTTTTTAACAATGGATGTTTTGGGAATTGACTAGTCTTGGGTTGATTGAAAGCTATACCCTCTTAGAGATTGGATATTTGGAGGAGCATTCTTTTAAGTACCAACAAAAATACAAAAATAGGATTTCATATTGGCATTTAGATGATAATTATTTTATAATCGACATAAAAAAAATTAATGACATTTATTTAGATAATCAATGTTAAATGCATTTTACCAATGGGTTTTAATGCTTCTTATCTACTCATTGCTCTTGCAAGAATGCCCAAGCTAAATTGTTTTATACCTACCATGTGAAGGTTCAAATCCAGTTATTCTACACTAGTAATAATTCTCAACAACTTTGATAGGTTTAATTATTCTATATTCATTATAATGAATTTAATTTGTGGTGTAAATTTTTATCGAGTTGTAATCACTCAACTCACACATGTTTGTGCCTCCATCAAAAGGTAGTGTATTGGTTATTATAACCTAGGAAAAAATTAGTTCATAGGTTCTACTTTATCCCTAAAAATGTAGGTGTTTGGGTTGTGCCTTCAAGTGTGAAAAAGGTAAGTTGGTTTGTTTTGGTTGTTGGGTATGATAAAAGAATATTATAAAGAGTTTTCAATATCCTTCACCATGATATTTATATTTTCCTTCATCTACCACTACTCAATGAGGTGCGGGGTAAGGCATAAAAGAAAACTGAGAAAAATCACTAAACAACTCAACCACACTAGAAATTCCCAAGGATTTTAGTAGAATGACAACAATGTAGAGTAGGGTAGGATGAAAGTTAGAGTGGGGGACTATTGCGGTATACCGGTACTCATAACATTGATAGCACTTCACCACCCATCCATACAATAATTGAAATGGACCACTGAGGTGATGTGGGGATCTTCATTCCTATATTTGACCCAACAGTTCATAGATACGAGCAAGAGTAGGAACAACCAAGTTGATGGGATATCACTTTTCTAAGGTGACCACCATCATTAAAGTATAGATTCAGACACTAGTTATTATTCTCATCTTCTTACCATTGTAATTCTCAGCCAATTATTTAATATTAATGATTGGTATGTGATATGGTTTATATTTTCAAAATGTCTCTAAATTTCAATAAATCTTTGTAGATTTAATACAAAACATCACAACTCGTTATTAATTAACCCAAACACTTTTGGGAATTGATTATTATTATCTCTTATATTTCATATAAACTATTTTTACTATAATCAATCCTCATTCTTAGAACTTATGTATGACTATTCGTGAATTTTTATAATTTAAAACATTTATGAATTCCCTAAACCATAATTTTAATATATTTGTTATGACTTTTTTATTAACTTGTTATTGATGATTACTTAATATCTTATGAAACAATACATATAATGTTAAGTAATTTTCTAGATTATTTATTTAATGTATGTTTATATACCTCAGAATGGATAGATACTGGATGTACAACATTGATCGGATCACTGATGAATTTCAGAAGTATTTACAATATTTTTTTGACTTTGCATTCACTAATGATTCAGATGGAGGATTTATTCGGTGCCCATGTTTTGATTGTGTTGGAAGACCTTGGTTAACTCGTGAGGAAGTGAGTTACCATATCACTAAAAGTGGTTTCCAAAAAAAGTATCATGTGTGGTATCACAGTGGAGAAAAAGATCAAGTGTTGAATGACATCGATTCAGCAGAAAAGATTGGTATGAAAAATATGATTTCTGATCGGTTTCCTTTTGTTTCTGAAGCTAACACCTCATGTAGACCAGTGCAAGAGGAAATGAATACTAGAACATAGTTCTCATCTATTAATTAGGATGATGACGTTGAAAGTGTTAGAAAGCTGATGGAAGATGCAAATACCCCAGTATATCAAGAATGTGGAAAAATGAGCAAACCTGGGTTTTTAATGCGATTATATCATGGGAAAACAATGTATGGATTTAGTAATATTGCGGTCGACTATCTCCTTACATTTATTAAGGATTTACTGCCTGATGATGCATGTATTCCAGAAAATTATTACATGGCATCAAAGTTGGTTGACAAATTTAGATTTTCATCTAGTAAGATTTGTTCTTGTCTCAAAGACTATTATTTGTTCTGGAAGGAGAATGCAAACTTGAGTCAGTGCAAACAGTGTGGAACATCAAGGTGTAAGAATAATAAAGACGGATCTCAATCTTTCATACCACAAAAAGTGATGTGGCACTTCCCTTTAATTCCCAGGCTTCAAAAAAAATTATGTCAGAACAAATGGAAAAGAATATGAGATGGCATGCAGATGAAAGAAATAAGGATAACGATGAAATAGTGCATCCTGCAGATGGGTTGTCTTGGAAGAAATTTGATAGGTTACAACCTGATTTTGCAGCCGACCCACAAAATGTTATATTGGGATTATCCTGTGATGGTTTCAACCCATTTCGCCAAATGCATATTGCACACAGTACTTGGCTTGTTTTCATTCACATTTATAACTTTCCTTCATGGATGTGTATGAAGAATCCATTCACTATCCTGAGTATATTGATATCTGGACCCAGTGATCCTAGAAATGATATTGATATATACTTTCAGCCATTAATAGAGTAGTTAAAAGAGATTTGGATTGTTGGTGCACAAGCGTATGATGCATTCAGAAATGAGTACTTTATGTTTCGTGCAGCTTTATTATGGACGATAAATGATTTCCCTGCCTGCAGAATGATGGATGGTTGGAGTACTAAAGGGAAATTATCCTGTCCTATTTTTATGAAAAATAAACATTTCCGAAGATTAAAGTTTCGACGAACTTTCAGCTTCATAGGGCATCGACGTTTTCTACCAATGGATCATCCATACAGGAAAAATTGGAGACAGTTCGATAATTCCATCGAGACAGATGAGACACCTCAACGAATGTCAGGGACTGATATTTTTAAAGAACTTGATGATTTGAATTATGTTCTTGGCAAAATTCAATCAAATATCAGAAAGTGAAAGCATGCTAATTCGAATTCCAATAGAAATTGGATAAATAAAAACATATTCTTTGAGTTTCCGTATTGGTCATCAAATTTATTACGTCATTGTTTGGATGTAATGCATATCAAGAAAAACATTTGTGAGATGTTACTTGCTACTATTTTAAATGTCAAAGGCAAAAAAAAAGACGATTTGCGGTGTCGTCATGATTTGATGGATTGGGGTATAAGAGCAAGACTTCAACCTGAGTTAATTGGTCAAAATAAGTAGAAAGTCCTTGTTGCCTGTTATTCGATGAAAAATGTGGAGAAAAAACAATTTCTTCAGGTCTTGGAAAGTTTGAAGGTTCCGGATGGTTATTCAAGTAATATTTCGAAAAGGGTGAATACACAAGATGTGAAACTCAAATCTCTTAAAACCCATGATTACCATGTCTTGTTACATGAGTTGATTCCCATTGCCATTCGCCATTTACTTTCACATAATGTTAGAGTTGCGGTGATTAAGTTATGTCAATTTTATCAAGATCTTTGTGCCAAAAGATTGAGCAGAAGTTTTTTTCAGAAATTGCAGAGAGATGCACCGATTATTCTTTGCGACTTGGAGAAAATTTTCCCACCGTCTTTTTTCACATGTATGTTACATTCGACTATTCATATTCCCATGTAAGTTCTCTTTGGTGGTCCTGTTTCGAGTCGGTGGATGTATCCTACCGAAAGAATGATTTTTACATTGAAATCTTATGTGAGAAATAAATATCATCCTGAAGGCTCTATTGTGAAATTCTATTTAGCACAAGAATGCATGTATCTCTATTCATCGTACTTGGATAACGTCACTATGAGGTCTAATCGACTAATGAGAACTGAAGATGAGAAATATGATCCCATTGAGCCTGCATTTCCTTCACTTCCCCAAATAGGGGGGGATATCTGGATCGTACTCGTTGTGTACTTTAAGCAGGGAAGAGTGGGAAATGGTACATAGCACAGTATTATTGAACTGTGGTGTGCTTTATGATTATATCAAGTAAGTAAACTAATAAATATGTATTTTTTTCATTGTGTGATTTCTTTATATCTTCTGACATTTTAATTCTTTCATATCTGTAGAGAACATTTAAAAATTATAAAAAAAGAGACATCGCTCTCTATCTATTAAGAGGAAGGAACTGTTGCACAGCAAATAATTTGTTGCCTGGTTAGAGTTAAAGGTAATAGATTTCTTTTTCTTCTTCTCATAACATAATCTCATGTCTCTGTTTAATATTCTATGTTTGTATCTTTTAGGTTTTAACTCTACCAATGATTGAAGTATCAGATGAAATAAAAGCATTGTCCTTTGGTCCAAACGATGTGGTACATGATTGTAAGTCAATGGTTGTCAATGGATTTAAATTTGTTATAAATAGTTGTGAAAAAAATGGCAACACAGCATGACGGTGTCACGATAAGTGCCACAACAGATTGTTATGTGAGTGCATCAGACAGGTAGCCTCGATCAAAAAATATATCATATTACGGTGTTGTTGAAATAATCATTTTATTAGATTACTATGCACATGGTCGTGTCGCAATGATGAAATGCAAGTGGTTTGATTCAATGACACGATAAGGAATGCATATTGATAACTGTGGATTTAGAGTGATTGATATGAACCGCCAGCTTCATACCAATGAACCTTATATTCTTGCGTCACAAGCTAAACAGGTGTTTTATGTAAGTGACCCATTACAACCACAATTTGGTGTTATTGTTGATGTTATTCCTAGACATATTTTTGACGAAGGCATGGATGACAATGATGTTGTGGATGAACCTGTCGGTATTTATTTGAATGTTGCATTTTATGATATGGATGATGCAATTGTTAGAACAGATTGTGAACCAGAAATTTTCACAGACCCCACATAGTGTTGACACATTTGTAAGTATTTACCTGATATTATCGCAATATTGTATGTGTTTTTTAACTTCCATACATGATATCAAAATAACTAGTATATTTTATACCATTATTTAATATAAAACTATTAATAGCCTCACCAATTTATGTTTAACCACTTCTCTAGTAAATCTTGAACATAGAAAATTCTTTATATTTTATCAATATAAATATCACACATGAAAATGTATCTCATTGTTTTATGATACAATTGTATTATTTAAAATTTTACATTATTTCTATTTATTTGAGAATATTATTTTAAATTTACAAGTCAAAATGTCTGATTATGATGATACTAGAAGGAGTATAAGAATAGCGAGAAATGAACAACGTAGGTCTCCTCCTAAAAACAATGTAAGTATAAATTATGTTTGAATATTATGGTCTTTCATAATATTTATCTTGTTATCGTTCATTTTATTTTATCATCTATGTTATTTTAGGTTTCATCGTCAAGGAGACTCTTGGATTATGCCACTGAGGATGATATTGTGGCGGGGGGTACTGATTCTACAGGTCAGTCTACTAATACGCCACTTGAGACACTAGGAGGCCATCCTCCCATTATGCCACCTCCATATTATCCATACCCACCTTTTTTGTATCCCTTTTTTCCCGCACCCACATCGGATGGTAGTTATCAGACTCCCATCCCTCATTTTCCATTCCCACCATCCACTGTACAGGGTACTGTGCCCCTATATATCCCACTGCCATATCCATATCCATATCCACCCTCATCTGTACAGGGTTATCCATCGGGTTTTCTGCCTCTATCAGTACACTTTGCATCTACTATACATAGTACTCCTGTAGATATCTCACCTACCATGGAGGCTGCCCCCCCTCCAGACGAAGCACTTCAGGGGTCTGCAGATCCCCCATCTACTGGTATTTGTTTAAACATTACTATTACTGATTAATGATAAATTCATATATTTTATTTTATTTTATTTTTGGTTTCATGATTATATCCAGCCTCTACCAGATGACGAGGCCGCACAAAAATGTGTGAGGTTTGGAATCAGAACACACAAATCATAGTTGATTACAATGATGACAATGCTATAATTAATAAAAATGGCACGGAATGTAAAAGTTTTATGGGAACACTTGCTAGACACAGCAATATCATTCCGGTTCAATTGATAAGTTGGAAGGCAGTTGGACAACAAATAAAATACAAATCCTGGGCAGAGATTTGGGTAAGTAATTTTAATCACATTTTATGTATATATAAATTTATAATATTTTCTTCACAAATATTATGTCCATTGCAGCTTCGATATAATTTTCTTGATGGACAAAATGCAAAGGCTGCAAGGATAATGGATTTAGGTGAAATGTGGCAAGCCTACAAGTATGATTTATATCTTGGTTGAAAAAATAGAGTTGGTACAGAGCTTGAAGAAGTATCAGTGATTCAAGATTGCCCAATATCACAATATAAAGAGATGATCAGCTAGTGGAAGAGTCCAGCGTTTAATGTGTTTGTTAAATTTATATATATATTCATTTATTTATTTGAAAACGATTTTAAATTAATTGTTTTATTAATGTTAATGAATTTATATAATTATTTATTAATAGGAGAAATCAAACAGAAATAAAACAAGCAAGAGTGCAATGAAACACATTTATACTCGCGGACACACTTCATTACCAGATCATGAGCAGACGCAGGTAATTTAACATTTAAAATATTTAGCTTTGTTTAGTGTAATTTTTTTAACTTTTAATTTTTATTTATTTCTTTGTTTTTTTTTTCAGAAAAAGGCATTGAATATCGAGGGTCGCGTTCCTCACTCAACTTTGTTTTGTACAATCCGGAAAAAGAAAGATGGTACTGTGCCAAATCCCAACACCGAGAAGGCGATTGTAAGTATATTTCAATTTCTTTTATTTTTACTGAATTTAATTCCTTATATTATTTTATCATTTTAATTTATGTTATATATCAATCAACAGAATTCTTTAGAGGCATTGACAGAAAAAGAACCTGACAATTTGGGCCCAAACGATCATCTACATCAGGTATTAGGAGATGAGCATCAGGGTAGAGTGCGTTGTCGACCTGGGAAGAAGATTGTACCATCTTGATACTAGTCTACTAACATTTCTTTGAGTACCGGTTCTGGTTTTGTCACAGTGGAACAAATTAATGCCGCAATCAAAGAAGCAAGTCAAAAATCAGAACATGCGATAACTGCAAATATGATGAAATTTATGTCTGCCCTTTCTTCTACACTTCCACCAGAATAAGCTGCAATGGTTGATGCCTTTTTGATGTCAATGCATTCTGCTTATGTAGATTCTTCTATCGGAGCCAGAGCCGGACCTAGTGCTGGACCCGGTGCTGGTGTCGGTTCGGATGCAGATGTCGATGATGATGTTGGTGGTGTGAGAGGTGGTGATGGTGTTTCTGTAGGAGGTGTGGATGAGGGTTATCATGATTCTGATGATACTGATATTGAGACTCACTTTTGATGTAAATTGTATTTTTGGATTGGTAATGTATGAAGAGTTCCATGCATCTGATTACACTGCTTTTTTGATCAATATCATTAATATTTACCATATCTTATTGGGAATGAGAATGACTACTAACCTGTAGATCTACCTTAAGCTAACTATGTCTAGTATTAGATATATCCCTACCGCCATGACTTCTCAATCGATAAGTTTCTTTTACTACCTCAGTTAAAGCTATGTATTCAAATTCAGTAGCTGAAAGTGCAACAATAGATTACATATTTCAATTCTAGGAAATGAAACCTCCAAATTCAGTAAACACATTAATAGTTAAGGATTTACAATTTTCAAAATTAACAGTATAGTTAGCATCAACCAAACCACAAATAATTTAAGTAGTATCCACAAACTCCATTTTCATGTGAGCATCAAATATCGTTGTTTTTATCCTCTTGAAATTGAAACTACTAGACAGTCGGTGCTTCATCTCCCAAGGATGTATCTGTATTTGATCGGTGATTTTTTGTATATGGTTTTTGACCTTATGTCTCTTAGTGAAAGGATATATTTTTTCCCCCACACAACCGAAAGCTTCGTGATCTGCTTTAATGTGTTGAGACTTATTTCATTTCTTATGTCACGTTTAGGGAAGATTTCAGAAAGCAGTTCAAAGAAAAACACCCCAACAACAAATTTGTATCAGTGGTAAGCAACGTCATGTTCCTCGTTGAAGTTGTGGGGGTATTTGATTTGATCTCTCACGGATGCTTACTGCTCAAATATCCATGTTTGTTTCATGAAAACCAGGTGGGAAAAGCTGGTGGAGAGAAATGGAAGTCCATGACCAAATCCATAAGTTAATGTTATTCGCAGCTCGTCATGTATTCCATTGCTCACTTTTTAAATTTTCAGGAAAAACGTCCCTTCGTGGTGAAGGCTGAGAAGCAGAAAGACGAATATGAGAAGACTATGGATGCGTACAACAAGGGATAAAGAGCAAGCAAGGGCAAGGATGATGATTCAGACAAGTCAAAATCAGAGGTCCATGATGAAGATGAAGACGAAGAAGAGGGCAGCGAAGAGGTTTGTGATAACCTGAGCTATGTGTGTTTCATGGTGTCTTGCATTTATTTGAATCTCTGTTTTGCAGGAGGACGAGGAGTAGCCGTTGGGAGAGAGGAAATGCATGGCGTACCCTTTGTTTATTTTTGTTTTTCTCAGTATTATGTTTCATACTAGTTATGAGTAGCGATGTGGAGTGTTAGAGAATGAATATTTTGCTAATTTTAATTGACGTTCAGAGCACCGTCTATGTATTCTAAATCCCTGAACAGCTTCTGCAATCTCTATTTCATCATAACTGCATGTTTTTCTGCTTTGTTGTGTTTTGAAATGTTGTTGCTTTACTGGATCCAATTGATTTAGCTAATTATCCATGCTAACTTGTATCCTTTCAATCTTAGCTTAGCTGGAGGGTCTTATCGTTTACATCTTTGACGTTCAGAGCACCGTCTATGTATTCTAAATCCCTGAACAGCTTCTGCAATCTCTATTTCATCATAACTGCATGTTTTTCTGCTTTGTTGTGTTTTTGAAATGTTGTTGCTTTACTGGATCCAATTGATTTAGCTAATTATCCATGCTAACTTGTATCCTTTCAATCTTAGCTTAGCTAGAGGGTCTTATCGTTTACATCTTTGAAAGCTTACTTTGTTGGAATACCTCACATATAGTGCTCAGTTAGTGGTGTAGTACCATGTTACAATGTCACTTGTGTTCTATTGAAGTTTATAATATATCCAATACATTGCGTACTAACTATAATCCTTCTTAAGTGATAACTTGATCCATTGGTTTCTTTTCATTATGACTGTGCCTTGTGTATTGTCTTGATTTTCATTATTGTGGCGTATTGGTTTAAATTGCATTGTAATGGGATGCTATGGGGAATTTGATATCATATGAGCGTTGTTGGGTGAACCTTTGGGCTGCAGTTTTAGGTTATGTGATTTCTAGGAGTTTGTGGATTGTTCCATGGCGTTTCAAGTGGTAAATGAATGACGTAGATAAAAAAAGTGCTACATACACTCAGTGGTAATCTGAGTGTATGTATTCAAGTGGGCTGACAGCATTGAAATAAGACCTATTGAAACTCACCCTCTTGGATTTTCCCATCACACAATCTCTGGAAAATGAAAGATTTATAGTTGTGATGTTACTCAATAGCCCTTGGTTTTTGTGTTCCTCTAAGACTTTGGAGATGAAATTCCCTATCCTATATGCTATAGTATATTATTGTTAGTGCTTGTATTGTAAACACTGCCCAATTTCCATAAATGGGTCTTCCCATTCAAAACATATAACCCATTGTTTAGAGATCCTTTTATGATAATTATTGATCCTTTAGAGATCTTTAGATTTGGTCTAGAGGTAAATCCATTTTGATCTAGGAACGCTAAGGAGATTATGTTTCATTAAAGTATGGGGACCCACCATACATTAAGTAAGGTGATGATGGATTGATTATCTAACTCTATAATAATGGATCATATTCCCTCAACCTTGCACCTATTATTTTTTCCTAAGAATACATCTACTTCTCTCTTTTTGACCAGCTCTAAAAATGACTCTCTCTATTAGAAAATATGAAAAGAACAACTAGAGTCTAGGACCCACTCTTGATTGTGTGTATAAATGGACACATTCAAGATTTAAACAAATTTCATAGCCCGAATCAACCAGAAAATACAGGTTAGTGGGCTATTTGGATTCTAACTCATGCATGAGTTTCCTACGCTCGAGCTTAATGTGCCTAGGTTTACCATAGTGAAAAAATATTAATTTTCTATCCATAAATCTTATCCTAGATTTGGGTTATTTATTAATATTATTTTTTTCCCCACTGAATTGTTTTTTTTACCTTTAGTTTAAGGTCTCCCCCTTGTAAAAAACTCTTATCCTCACCTTTTATTTTTGTTCTAGAATGCAATTCCTTAGACAGATGGGCTGATTTGATATCTTCTAATGTTAAATAGACTCAACCATACATCATGGTCATAACAAGTGTTCTATATCTATTTTCAAGAGTGATTAATATGATCATTTTTTGATCCTCATCATCTACATAAACATTAATATTGTCTAAATCTAACATGAATTTATTAACCTCATCTAAATGGTTTTTTATATATGTACTAGGGGGTGTCATTGGGGCAGGGGGAGGGGTGTGCAGGTGGGGGCAGGGGGAAGGGAGAGGGGGAAGGGGGGTGTCCAGGTTGGGGGGCAGGGGGTGTGCTGGGGCAGGGGGAGGGGTGTGTGCAGGTGGGGGGGGGGGGCAGGTGGGGGGGCAGGGGGAGGGGGTGTGTAGGTGGGAGGGCAGGGGAGGGGGCAGGGGGTGTGCAGGTGGGGGGCAGGGGACAGGGAGAGGGGGTAGGGGTTGCAGTTGGGGGGCAGGGGGTGTACTGGGGCAGGTGGAGGGGTGTGTGCAGGTGGAGGGGAGGCAGGTGGGGGCAGGGGGCAGGGAGAGGGGGCAGGGGGGTGTGCGGGTGGGGGTCAGGGGGTGTGTTGGGGCAGGGGGAGGGGTGTGTGAAGGTGGGGGGGGGGGCAGGGGGTGTGCAGGTGGGGGAAGGGGGAAGGGAGAGGGGGTAGGGGGTGTGCTGGTGGGGGGTAGGGGCAGGGAGAAATTCTCATTTTCTCCCTTATTTTTTTCTCCCAAATAAAATCTAAACAATTGTTTTTTTCTTTGATCTTAATTATCACAGTCCGAAGTGGATAAACCACTAAGGGTAAGGGTTGATTGTAAGAGTCTTATGATCTTATTGAATTTCTAAATCAGAACCATCTAACCCAAATGATAGTAATAATGTAAAATAAATTCTATGTATTAAATTATTTTATGAATCCTTTACCATATTATATTTATATGATTTAACTTGGCCTGATTAGAGTTGAGTTGGCTATGACTATTAACATTTTCCACTTTCTTCCATTACAACTAGGATTAAAGAATCATCGTTTTTAGCTATATCAAAACTAAGGAATATTTAACTCTTATATAGATCTGTTTTGGGTTTTCCATGACAAAATAGTGTTTTAAAATCCACTTAGAAGCCTAATCCCTAGGATTATTCCATGTTAGGACCAATGTTATCCTTTTTACCTCAATTCTGAAATAGACCGTGATCCCTATTTCTTACTAAATGTTAAACAAAACTCAATAGCATCAGTCATATCCCAAAACCAATACAAATTTTGAGGACTCCTAAAAAATGTTTAGAGTCCAATTTTCTATTCTACCAAACATTCTCCATGGGTTCGACCCCACACTATCAATATACTACAAAATTATAGCATGTGTAGTTTGGGATAAAAGAATTATAATTTGACTGCAGGCCATGTAAAGTAAATAATAAATATGGGATCGTCAAATTTTGATGATGATTACAGGAAATATGTTTACTATCCTTATGCATAGGGACCTTTAGCACAAACCTAGTATAACCTCACCCCCCCATATTCTATTTTCAATCATTCCTTTTTATTTTGGAAGCTACTATGTCATTATTTTTAAAGCCTAGTTCATGCGTCATGACCCTCTAACATATTCAAATGGTCATCACACCCATTAAATGCTTACCTTCATGCCTAAAATTTCATGGTACCTTTCTAATTTCTTCCATTTATGTACGGAATACCACAACAAACTAGCCAGTCCCAACCGACCCAACATTCGATATGTTCCAACAATACATCAAGGAGATCATCCTAATATGCAGGGGGGGCTGTTGTCCAGGGGGGCCTGCTGTCCAGCAGGGGGGGCTGTCCAGGGGGGTCCAGCAGGGGGGGCTGATGTCCAAGGAGCTCCAACAGGGGGGTCTGTCCAGGGGGGCTTCTATCCAGGGGGGGTTATTGTCTAGGGGGGTCCAGCAGGGGGTGGGGGCTGCTGTCCAGGGGGGTCCAACAGGGGGGGCTGTTGTCCAGCAGGGGGGGGGCTGTCCAGGGGGGTCCAGTAGGGGGGGTTGTTGTCCAGGGAGCTCCAGCAGGGGGGGGTCTATCTGGGGGGGGATTCTATCCAGGGGGGTTGTCCGGGGGGGATGTTGTCCAGGGGGTCCAGTAGGGGGGTGGGGGGCTGCTGTCTAGGGGGGGTCCAACAGGTGGTGATATTGTCCAGCAGGGGGGGCTGTCTATGGGGGGTCTAGCAGGGGGGGTGTTGTCTAGGGAGCTCCAGTAGGGGGGGTCTGTCCGGGGGGGTCTGTCCAGGGGGGCTGTCCGGGGGGGTCCAGCAGGGGGGTGGGGGGTTGCTGTCCAGGGGAGGTGGGGATGCTGTCCAGCAGGGGGGCTGTCCAGGGGGTCCAGCAGGGGGGGATTCTGTCCAGGGGGGGGCTTCTATAAATAATCCTTTTAGAGTTCTTTCATATTTTTATTTTCATTTATTGAGTCCACTTTTGTCTTTTCTTAATCTGTTATGTTAGAAGGTTCTTGTTCAATTGAATATTATTTTATAATGATTTGTTTCACATACAGGTATCTCTTATACAACTCAATGACGGGGAAATTACCTCACAGTTTCGGGTCGCTTTCAAGCCTTGGTAGTACTGTAAGAAACTTAGACTTTAGTTAAGATAATTATCATTTTTTAAAGTATTTATGGATTTATTCAGGTATTTACAGATCAATCAATTCAATGGTATAATTGATGCCCTTGCTATCATTCCCCTTGATGATTTGTAAGTTGATGGTATGTTTAAACAACACTTACTTGAATTGACATCTTTCTAGTTTACATAGTTTTTGTTACCATATAATTAATCATATTTCACTGCTTTAGTTTTTATGAATTCTGAGCATCCTTAGTGCAAAGTCTTTAATCTTTTATTTCTTTTATTGATGATATCAGGAATTTTTCAAACAACCAATTTATTGGAGCTTATTTTTGTATCATTGTGACATTGTTAGCACTTGGTGGACCACCCTTGTTATCTGTATATAGATTGTTACTATTTTATTTATTTTACTTTATATTCACTAACCCAACATATTATGGGATATATTAAAGTAATTAATATTAGTGAACAACTTAATTTTATGCTCATTTCCCACACATGTATACATATTGTTACTATTTTATTTATTTTATAGGTCTTGTGTTTTTTTACTTTATATTCACCTCCATTGGGGGGTGCTGGTGCAGGGTGGGGGTGGTCTAGGGGGAGGGGGTGTACAGTGAGGAGGGTTCAGGGGGGTGGGGTGCAAGGTGTAGGGGGGTGGGGCAGGGGAGGTGTACAGGAGCAAGGAGTTCAGAAATTTGGTTTATGTAAGATGTGGGATGAACGAATGGGATTTGAAACTCTGGTACAAGGATATCCCAAACCATATGATTTTTCTTGTTTGCTGAATGAGACATCAAGCGCTTCCAATAGAGGAGAATATTTAGAATTAAGGGGTGGCTCTGGCCTTTGGATGTCACTTTTGTATAAAGGCCACACTATGAATCTTTTTGGAACTTATTTTTTCAGAGTGATTGGGTGAGGGAGATCTGGAGGTTTATAGGACAATTTCTGAATATCAACAACAGTGGGAACTCTATGTAGGAGATTATTGAGGCCTTGTTCCAAGGGGAGAGCTAGGGGTGGAGGTTATGATTCATTTATGTTTTTTCTTGGATGTGTGTGGGACTATTTGGGATGGTAGGAATAATGTAAGAGAAGTCAAGAGGAATTCCTCAATCTATTTTCAGGTTCAAGTGAAAATGATTTGGATTACCTTGTATGGGGGTGCTGGTGCAGGGTGGGGCGGTCTAGGGGAGGGGGGTGTGCAGTGAGGAGGGGGCGGGGGGTGGGGTGCAAGGTGCAGGGGGGTGTGGGGTGGGGCAGGGGAGGTGTGCAGGAGTAGGGGGTGGGGGTGCTGGGGCAATCCTCCCAACAACCAGCACGGTTCACTGTGCTGGCTTTTTTTTATGCAGTGGAAAGCCCTATAGCCACGGTTGGAACTGTGGATATAGGCCTATAGTCACGGTTTGAAACTGTGGCTATAGGGATATAGCCACGGTGACCGTGACTTTTACTGGCATTTATCAGGCTGACCCTATATCCACGATTCGAACCATGGCTATAGGGCTTTAGCCACGCCAATACCAGCCAAATTTCATGAAACCGTGGCTATAACCCAAATTTCCGGTAGTGTGAGAAGTAGTTACTTCTTTCTTTGGTTTGAAAGAGATTTTATGTTTCTTTCCTTTTTGACAAGGATTACAGAGTTTATTTTTTGTAAACTCTAATTTGGGTAAGTCTTTAACTAAGCCTTTTCTAGTTAACTTCTTAAGAGAGTGTATGTTGCAATGTCCTAGTATTTTATGCCATAGCCAAGATTCTTTGTGGAAGGCATTTAGATAAGAGACATTATGTGAAGCTAGTGTGTATAGATTTATAGCATATACATTATCATTTCTAATATCAGTAAATACTAAGTTATTCTTGTCATCAAAAACATGGAATGAATCATTTTTGAATTTAACATTAAATCCATCATCACACAATTGAGATATGCTGAGCAGGTTATACTTTAATCCATCAATATACGGTACTTTAGAAATTGAAATAGAGTTAGGGTTACCAATCTGGACTAGGACGATGATTTTTCCTTTACCATTGTCACCAAATGTGACATGTCCTCCATAAATCTTGATAAAACTTTTAAATCTTGAGAAATCCCCTGTCATATGTTTTTAACACCCACTGTCCAAGTACCAAAGCTTTTTATAGGATTTCTTTAGGCAATTTACCTAAAAAATAGTTCATCCAAGAAACGAATTTGGTACCCATATTTGTCTGGGTCCACATACATTAGTGATATAAGCTTTAGGAACCCACAACTATCTTATGGGTTTCCTATATGCAGAATATAGAGTGTTTGAAAAATAAACTTTGTTTGGTCCTGAATAATTGGATATAGTAAAAGAATATTTGGAACTAGAACTTGTTGTACAGTTATGGTTTTTGAAAAAGGTGTCAGATTTTATAGATTTAGTTAAAAAATGTGATTTGGATAAATTCCTTTGAACTGGTTGATATCCTATCCCAAAATTATACTTAGGATCTATTTGTTTACCAAGCATTTGAGTAATAGTATTTTTTCCATTAGTAAACTTTTCTAATTATTTCTTTAATTGCTCATTAGACATTTTTAATTCATTGTTATCATTGAGCAGTTGATAATTTTTCTCCTTTTCCATTATTAGCTTAGATTTAATAGTCATAGTAAGATCATATTGTTTCTTCAAAGATTTATACTTATCTTTCAACTCATTACATGTTTCTTCTAACATGTTGCAATATTCGAATAATTCATCATTTTTCATATTCTCAAACTCACTTTCAGAATAGTAATAATTATGTACAGGAGATTCTAAGGTTACCTAAGTTGATTTTGTCATAAAACACATATTAGTCGTATCTTCTTTCTCATTTTGAGAAAATCTAGATTCACTTGAGTTGTCCTCAGAGGCACTCCAGGTGGCCTTCATTTATTTCTTATACCTTCTATCCTTATTTTTATACTTTTTCTTGAATTTCATCTTTGGACAGTCATCCTTAACATGTCTTTTCATTTTACATTTATAGCAAATTATCTCTTCTGATTTATCATTTCTCTTCTAATCCTTTTTCCAATTGCCCTTGTTATCATAATTTCTTTTGTAATTGGGATTTTTGAAAAACTTTTTTTTCCTATAAAATTTCTGAATTTTCTAGAAAACTGGGCTATTTCTTCATCACTTTCTGAAGCTACTTCATCACTGCTTGAGCTTTCAATAGCAGTTTGAACTTTCTCCTTGTCTTTGCTTTTAGATGTAGTTGTCTTGAAGGCTACAAATTTTCATTTTGGTTCATCCTCTTATTGATTTACCTTCAATTACTCTTCATACATAATTAATTTTCTAATTAATTCCTTCAATGGAATCTTATCAATATTGCATGATTCTCTAATAGACACAGATGTTCTACGCCATCTTTCTGGTAAGCAGTGCAGAATTTGCATAATCTGCTCTTTGGTTGTTACTTCTCTTCCTAACGAAATCATGGTATTCATAATTTCATTGAACCTGAGATACATATCAGAAATAGAGTCATCAATATTCATTCATAAGTTTTAATATTTAATAGTATAAGTATTTAATCTCATTTCTTTAACATTAGATGTTCCCTCATGAGAAATAGATAGAGTGTCCCAAATCTCATGTGCAGTTTTACAAGAAGAGATACGGTTAAACTCTTCATCTTATAGTGCACAGTATAGAGAATTCATTTCTTTACAATTAATGTTATAGGTAGTCTTGGTAGGTTCATCCCAAGTGTTTTTAGAAGTTTCAGGAATTTCATATTTACTTTCAATAGCAGTCCATATTTCAAATCCTGTGCTTTCTAGATGTATTTTCATTTTAAGATTCCACTCAGCATAGTTAGTTATATTAAAGAAATGCGTTATATTGGTAGCAACCCCTTCTAATCTGTTTTCCATGATACAGATTGTAAAATAATTTCAAAGAGATAAAAATTTATAAATAACAAAAATTTTGAGATCGTTGAAAAACAACTATAATCACAGTTGACATGATTTGAAAAACTGACAATAACTTTCAAAATTCCTCTGATACCAAATGTTGGTCAGAGTAGATGACTCAAGAGGGGGGGTGAATTGAGTATCTATAAAAATTTATGTTAAAATTGGTTCTTTAAAATAACATCCCCTATGAAATTAAAATTAAAGTCAGTTTGTAGTGGATTTATAAAAGTCCTGAAGGTTCAATTAATTTCTCAAAAGATTGATTAGTTCTCAGCTTTACCAATCAAAATATTAGTCAATATTTTGAAACTAATCTACTGATTCAAAATAGATATAAATACTTTCTAAACTAACTATCAAATTTTAGTTTATCTTAATGTAAAATGAATTAAACACATATCAGATTAAAACACAAGACAAATTGCACAGCGGATAAAAAAACAAGAGGTCCAGTCTCAAACAGAGACTTAGTCATCACCACTTGGTGATCACTTGCCACCAATCAGTTTATATTAATAAACTTGTGATCTACACACTGGATCGAGGTTCACAATAGCACACAGGGCTGTCCAGGTCACATTTGACCTCTAACACAATTATTCTTGGAAAAAACTGACAAAAAGATCACACAGGATCTCTTCCACTGTTCTACGTGGGATACAAGAGTAAAAAGAGATTGAGTGTGAGGATATTTTAGTATCCTTAAGTTATGATTAGGAGACAGTGTGTGTGACACAAACAGATACAAACACTGCTCAAATAGTAAACAAAATATCACAATAGAGTTATTAAATAAGAACGGGGTTTATAAATCTCTATGTGTTGTGTAGTAAATCTCTAGACTCATTGGATGTATAGAAAATGATATTCGAGTCCTCTTCTGGGAGTTGGCTCCAAAACAGAGTATCGTATTCTCTATAATCTATATTCCAAGTGTGAAAAGGTTCAACTCTTCTATGTGAGGATTTTCAGTGAGCTTCAGTAGGTTGTTTCTTGTAAAGCTTCTTGTGAGCTCAAGCTTTGAGTTCCTCTCTTTGCAAAATCTTGCATATTCGCACAGTCTGTCCTTTCTATTTTTGCGGTGTTTTTTAGAGAGATAGATTAATTTCTTGAAGGTTGAGCTTGTAATCCTTTTATACTTCATGGTCCACTAGGCAAGAAATCTCCCCACGTGCATGTACCTCGTACTGTCTACAGATAGTCTTACAGACAACATTAAATAATGCTAGAAACATTAATTTGTCTAAATATGGCCATTAGAAATAAATTTGAATTAATAAATTTGAAACAGTTATTTATGACTATCGGTGAGTCATAAGTATCAGTGTGTCATAATCGGTGTGTCATCTTTGGTCTTTCATCATTGGTGTGTCATTTTCGGTTTGTCATCATCAGCCTATCATCTTCGGTGTGTCGAACATTGGTGTGTCAAACATCGGTGTGTCGAACATCGGTGTGTCGAACATCGGTGTGTCGAACATCGGTGTGTCGAACATCGGTGTGTTGAATATCGGTGTGTCAAACATTAGTGTGTCGAACATCGGTGTTCCCAACATCGGTGTGTCGAATATTGGTGTGTCGAACATCAGTGTGTCAAACAAACTATTGGTGCCAGCGACTCTGAAAAGCTTATGAAGTGTTTGTCTTACACATAACATTACTAGATTAAGTGACATCCAAAAGTACATGTAAAAATACACTTGTAAACATTTATTCATATATATATAGGTTATTGACTTATTGAATTAAATAGTTATGTATGAAATAATTGATTTACTTAGAGATATTAAATGGAATGAAATAGTAGAATCTGTAGATTGACATTATTTGTGATTATGAAAACTACTATAGCATAGAGGGTCCAACAATATATATATTTATATATATATAAACACACACACATGTATATAAATATATATATATACACATATATTTATATATATAACTCATATATATTTTAAATTTAGTCATATTTAAAAAAACATGTCTATTTTAGTGACATTTTTACCAGTGTTTTAAAACGTGGATAATTATATATATATATATATATAATTATAATTATATATATGTATACATACACATGTATATTTACACACACACACACATACATATATAAACATATATATATAATATAAACACAAACACACACACACATATATATCAATATAAACATAATATATATATATATATATAATATAAACATATATATAATATAAAATATAAACATATAGATATAAACACACATATATATAATATAAACATATATATATAATATATAATATATAATATACATATATATGTAAAATATAAATAGATATATATATATGTATATAATATAAACAGATATATATATATGTATATAATATAAACATATATAAATATATAAACATAAAATATAAAATATAAACATATATATATTAATATTTCTATATTAATATATATGTATATATATATATCATATATTAAATTTTTTATACTAAAATTAATTTATATATATATAATAATACAATATAATATAAAAAAATTTCATAGGCGAGTTGGTCGGTGCTTAGAGTGTGAGGAAAGAGTTATTATCCTCGATTCCTCTTGGAAGAGATTTTCAACTTGGGTCTTCTTGGTCGTATGGTTGTGGAGTGGGCTTGCGGGTGACACAAGTGTGGAGTGAGCATAGGGTTACAACGCAAGTGTGGAGTGAGTGCGGGTTTATCAGGTAGGATTACGGATGACACAAGTATGGAGCACACATGGTAGGGATGGGGATTACTGGGGGTGTGGTGGTTGCAAAATTAAATGTCAGTCTTTTTTAAAAAAATATATATTTTTTCTCATGGTTTTTTATAATAAAAAATTTACATTTATTGGTATTTTTGGAAAACATCAGTAAATGAATTAGAAACATTTTAAAATGTTGTTAATGCAAAAAATAAACATCTTTAATGTATGTTTTTTTATAGTGTGCCCCTAATAAAAACCAACATATATGTGCATGCATGTATTAATTAAATTGAAATTTTGAACATCACATGCAATGCACCTACCACCCTATTGGGTACTTTAGAAGCCACCCTAATGGTCGAATCATACCTATCATCAGGTAACATTGGAATGGGACGGTACTCCCATGGTTTTTCCAAAACAAGAGGTTGAATGAGTTATCATTTCCAATGATAATAATAATTTGGTGAATGAGATATCACCATAAGAACAATAACAAGGTGAATGATGTATCACTATTTTATGCCCTAAGAGAATAGGTGATCACCATAATCATAATAATGTGAATCAGTTATCAATATAAAATAATATACAAGGTGAATGCCAATAGTGAAAGGGTTATCATTAATCATAATCATAATGGGTGAACAGGTCATCACCTATAGTGAATGGACTATCACCAATAATAACTGAAGCATGGGTGAATGTGTTATAATCATTCTAATAATAAGCTAGATGAGTGGTCCATCACTGTATCTATCAATACTAAGTCGAATGGTCTAGAATCAATCTCATGCACTAAAGATGAATGTCCTATCACCTTTAGTGAATGGGTTGTCACCATATCAACCAATGCTAAGGTGAACAGGTGATCACCATTATCAATAATACCGAGGTGAACAGGTTGTCACCTAAGGTGGAAGGGATGTCATCATATCCAACATAACCAAGGTGAATGGCCTGTCATCATATCAAATAAAGATAAAGTGAATAGGTTATCACTGTGTCTAATAATATAATGGTGAGTGGGTTATCACTTAAGGTGAATGAGTTATCACCGTATCCAATAATATAAAGGTGAGTGAGTT
This sequence comes from Viscum album, assembly GCA_963277665.1. Taxonomy (NCBI): domain Eukaryota; kingdom Viridiplantae; phylum Streptophyta; class Magnoliopsida; order Santalales; family Viscaceae; genus Viscum; species Viscum album. Next base: position 272,954,309 of record OY728142.1, on the reverse strand, counting down.
GTCTCCAATCACATGGTAATTTGAATAGGCTATCACCATGTCCAAAAATATAAAGGTGAGAAGTATATCACCAAAAGCATGCATTAAATATGAATGGTATATTGCCTATAGTGGATGGCCTATCACTATATCAACTAATGCTAAGTTAAATAGACTATCACCATAATAATATACATCATCAAGGTGAATAGGTTGTCACTGTGATAATATACATTTTTAAGGTAAATGGGTTATCATTGAAATCATGATATAGGTGAATGGGTTATCACCATCACATGGGGAGTATAGGTGAACAGATTATCACTACTCTAATAACCACCTTTGGCGGATGAGGTATGACCATCTCATAATTAATAAAACAGTGGATAAGTTATCACTACATGCATAATAATAAACATCATGAACGGGTTATCACTACTCATTTCAACATAATCATATATGAATGGATAATCATTATAAGCATATAAAAGACAAAGGGTGAATTAAAAAACCACCCTAATCAACAACATCATCAAACATACTCATATTCATGGTGATTTGTAATCACACTAGGAATTGGTTCAACCAAACCTAATCCATTCTCTAGGATACCCATGCCCATGATGTTACACACCTAGAGAATGTATATCAATCATAATCTCACTCAACATAACTTAGGATCCCATGAAATCACCCATATCACAAGGTCCATGTTAAATAGGGAACTCATCATACTAAAGTCTCATCATAAAGGTTATTCCACCACTTAGCCAAACCAATACGTGAGTTTCCATTATTTAGGAACACTCAAGGAATCCATATAAGGAATAAACACTCAATTTAGGGAAAATTACTTTAAAACCCCAAGATTTTAGAATATTTTTTATCATTAAATAAATTGTAAGTGTTTTATATCTTTCTTGACATGCAATAATGGGTTTAAATGAATTGTGATATATTATTGAATTATGATTATTTAAATGTAGTCATTATAACCAAGCTGATAAATTAGAGATATGAATAAGAATAACTAAATTATAAAAAAATATGTTTTATATAAATGAAAATTTATTGATTAATTCATAACAAATCTGTGCTCAATTTTTAGTAAAGTGATTTTATGCTTCAAAAATATGCTTTCTTTAGAAATGGTTTTTATTACATTTTATGTGTGTGCATTATAATTAATTTCTACAAATTTATAAATATTATTTAAAATAATGAATAACATTTGTTAAATTAGAATTTCAATATTATTTTAGGGTGATTTTTTGGTATTTTTCTAAAAATATCTATTTTTCAGTGAATAGTGAAAAATACTGATTTTTATAAAACCATCATTTATTTTCTTTAAATAAAGTAACTGGAAAGTTACATTATGTTTTTTATTTGGTTTTAAATTAAAATAATATCCATTTTACGAAAAATAATCTAAATAATTCCATAATAATCAACAATATATTTTATTTTGGTATAATTTTATTTTTATGCATAAAACGCATTTTTCAAAAAATAGTTTTTAAGTGCATAATGTTTTTCAATTTTAATTAATTAAAATAATACCTAATTATTAATGGTTTAAATAAAATTTATATATTATATATCAATATATATTAATTTAAATTCATATAATTATTATCACCAGTCATATAGTTAATGTAAGATCATCTTATGCTTGAAAATTGCATTTTCATGAAAAATTGTTTTTCATCATGTTTTGTGGGTATATTTTTAAATTAATTTCTATAAATTCTAAAAAATTAATATTGAAAAATTTATTTCATATTTTGAATCAAATTTTTCAAATTTTTAAATAATTTCCTTTTTTTTTTGTTAATATGAATAGTAACTATAGTAAATAATTATAACTATAGTAAAGGGTAAATTGAGTTAATTATAGTTAAAACTAATGTAAAAAGGATTTAAAATATACCTAACACTTACCATTAATCTATTATATGAGTGGGATTAAAAAATACTCATCCAATATTCTAATTAATGTCAATTTTGTATCATTTTTTATAATGACTTATATATTATTTTAAGTGAAGAAAAATACAAAATATCACTCACTTGATTTTAAATTTATATTATATGTTAACATAAGGATAAAAATAAGTTTTGATTAAAATTAAATTTTATTTTGAGAATAATTAAAATATTTCTATGATGTTAATTTATTTCTAATATTTAGTGATTATATAATTACCTTAGATGCTTATACAATTCTAGCACAGTACATGTGCAAGCAGTTGAAAAATCAAAGTAATTAATTTTAAAAACATTAAAAGTAATATATTTGGATTATTTATTGTTTCATTAGAATTTTATATTTAATAATAATGTATTATTAATGTTTAAATTTATTATATTCTAATTCCATTGTTATATCAATGCCTTTAAAGTAAAATTATGTGAATAGTTCTTAAAATGACTTTAATAGTAATTTATATTAAATAATATTTTATTAAATTATTTAAAAAACATAAAAATATTGAAATAGTACAATTAGGATGTAAAATGGTCAAAAATGTCATCAATTTTCAATTTATTATCCAATTTTTACCTTATAAGTAAAATTATAACCCTTTAAGATTGAAAAGGTTGTTAATGCAGTTAGGGTTGAAATTGGTTAACAAAGGGGTTGAATCAAAAAATAAGGTTTAAAATACCACTTAAACATGAAAATATTTTATTGGTTAGAGATATTTAAACCATATAATATATTATATTATAAATTATAGCCAAAAGGTTTCACTTTCACATGAAAATGAATTTATTATATTTAAATATTTTATTAATTCCATGTGTCTCTTTTTCTTTACTTATAAAAGAACTCCTCTTATTTATCTTATTTAGAAAATTTTGAGCCTAATAACTTGACCAAAACGTAATAAATTCCCTTATAAACTTTCCTATACATTAATTATAGGTTATTTTCTTCTTAAAATACCATTACAAGGGTTCTTAAGAAGAGATCTAAAGAAGTTCTACCGAAGAAGAGGTAATCGTCCTACCTGGCCTCTTTCAATTTATTTCTTCTTATACCTCATATAAATTTGTGTTATTCATCATAAAATAATAAATTGAGTATAATAAATTTACTTTAATGTTATTTAGATTATTTAACCACCATTATCCACTATATTTTCTAACAAATGAGAAATGAAAGTATCATTCATGCGTACGTGTGGACTATCACCTCCACATAGAGATATAATTCATTTCCATCATCATGACTCATGGTTTGTTATTATTATGGATTTAATATATATATATATATATATATATATTTATGAAATAATTATACTTATGAAAATATAATATTTTATCTACCTTCTTACCTTTCCATCCATTAAAAATGATAACGTCGCTCGTGTGTATGTGTGGACTACCATCTCCATGAAGTGATGTGATTCATTTTTCATTTCCACTTTACATATATGGTAATAAGGATATATTTAATAAATATTAATGATATATATGATATAATAATTATTTTTTAAAGGTAAATTATTATTTACCTTTCTTTCATTCTAACCATCAAAAATTGGAAACATCACTCGTGCGTACTTACGGACTACCATCTCCACGAAGTGATGTAATTTGATTTTCATCACTGATTTATATGAATAATTATAAAAGTGTATATGATGAATAAATATTATAATTATTTAATTTTTATGATTATATATATGATTAAACTATGAAGAATGTGCAGCTATCGTAACCATCTGACTGAAACATATAGGAAAAATGAAGCAGTTATCACACAGAACAATGATTTTAATAAAGATTGTTAATAAACTGATTATAAGATGTTATAAGTAAATAATATTTGGTATTATATGTGTGAATATAGTTATATAATATATTTATAATAAATTTAAATTTATTATACAGGAGGTCAGATTGCTTATGAAGCAAGATGGCTTGAGGTAAGGGGGTTTCTGATCATGCTTTTATTTCTATAAGACATATGTCATATTCACCACTTATTTACTTTGTGTGGTGTATATAATTATCATGAATATCTTTTATTATTATTTTAATGAAAATTATGGGGATTTACAAATCCATAAAAAAAATTCTCTTTCATTAGGTTTTGATTTAGTGATTACCAAATTTGCAAGGGTTTTTCACCTCAATATTGATTTGTTGAGACGTTTTTTATGTTATGAACCTATTTATATTTATGAGGTGTATATACTGAAACTTTTAAATGTTATATTATTAATATACTTATGTTAATGATATTATAAGTTTCATTTGAAGTTATTATTTCATGGGTCTTATGATTCAAAAATTTCCAAAGCAGTAAGGGATTTATGTTTCAATCCCATTTTATTCAAGATTGTTTATGATTGAATTTAAATTGAGGAAATTATATGATAATTATTTGATAAAAAACTTTAATATTTCTTATACTCTGGTTATTTTTTAATTTTTAAGTTTTAGTACTATTTTTCTCTCTTCGACTCTCGAAATGGTTCAAAAATGTTTTTAAGAAAAGTTGAACTTATTTCTCCTCTTTCAATCAAATTTTTTTTTTCTTTGACGTTCATGTTTTCTAAAAAAAATCAAGAATGTTTTTACTATTATTTAATTATTTTTTAAATTCTATTTTACACATGTTTTACTTTTTATAAAAAGGTTTAAAAATAGTCTTCTTATCTTTTTTTAAATAAGGTACTTTTTACTGAAGGTGTGAACAAAATCTTTATTTTAACAATAACGACATGAATAGAATTCTCCACCATCATGATTTCTCAATGATTTTAAGATTAATTTAAAATTTTCTATATTTATTTTCAAATAAAATGTTTCCTTAATATTTTGGAAATATTTGGATTTTAAATAAGTGATTTTAAAATAAAAAGGGTATTTTCCTCAAGAAATATTCCGATGATATTTTAAAGAAAATTTTTATCTATGATAACATCCTTTGTTGTTAATTATGTTTTATTAGAGATGTGATCCAATGATACCATCCTTATTATTTTTATGGATGTTTTATGATTATGATTATGATATGTTTGTGAAACATATTTGGGTTATGCTATAATGAAATGATTAAATGTTTTTGAAATCCATTTTCTTTCCATGGGTTATGATATGATGATGTGATGAGTGTTTTATGATCTTGTGGTACATGTATATGTGTATGGTTTTCATTATATGATAGGTGGTAATGGAATTATATATCCCTTTAATTCATTAGGTAATGATGGATATCTCATGATATAATAAGAAATGGAAGATGAAGTGGACCAAGATCAGTGAGATACTTTTTCCACGATGATAATCTTGGAAGTGAACCTTAACTAAGGAAATGATGGAATGGAGAGTGAACTCAATCCACTGTGATAGTATTAGAAGTGATCCTTGACTAAGGAAATTATTTTCTATGCTTATGTGCATTCAAAAAACTTATGTATTATGCTTATGATATGTTCTCATGGGTCATGATTGATTATTGATGATTTTTGTCACGACCAGACCCAACGGGGCTCGAGCCGCGACTCCCCAAGCCCACCTCCAATAGGCCAGGGGCTGGAGTCCAGCGCCGAGTAGGTTATCACACACATGGGAGACATTGTCCTAAGTTACCTGTACACACACACCCACAAACACCTCCATGAAAAAGTGCAGAGATATATAAAACTAAAAAGAAAATACATGCATACAACTATCCCCCAACCAGAGTACAACAAAAGTACAAAAGGGAAAAACAGGGCCCACCAAAAGAAAACTACAAAAGCACGTTCAACCTGCTCTGAAGAAGGGGAACGCTGCCACAAACACCCGCTAGAAAGCTCCCTCGGCACCGCACTGGTAAACACCCCAGTCAATCTCTCTCACTTAGCTTCGCCTGCTCCGAGTCCTCCTGGGACTCCGTCGAAAGGCCTGTGGTCTGCACAAGACACAAACATGTGCGGGAAAAGCCCGTGTAGGGGTGAGTATAAACATACTCAGTAGGCACCCCAAAAACTCAAACCCAAAGAGAGCAACTGAAAGGCAACAGTCCACTCATCCCAGCCCGAGGGAACCCAGATGAGAGAGAAACTCCATCTCGCGACCATCCTCGGCTAAACAAAACTAGTCAGCTCAGCTCAAGTGTATGCCTATACATACACCATGAACAAATCCAGATATACCCAGCTCATGCACCAAGCCACATGAGGTACCGACCTCATCACCAGCAACTGCCCACAACCAGGAGAGCACACCACACGATCATTATCATCCCAGATGACACTCATCTGAGAGATAAACTCCATCGGGTTTCTCACAAACCCCTTATATGCTCACCCGAGAGATCACACTTGTTGGATAGCATCATTGAAGAAACCTCACTGAAACAACATAACCACCAAACTCCTCGGATAGTGGATCGCTCCTAGGGTCCGCTAGGGGATACCAGAACCCACTCCGGTATACAAAGCTCACAGATAGGGGATCACTCCCAGGGTCCGCTGGGGGATACCACGAGCCGATCTGGCATACGTAGTTCTCACAGATAGGGGATCACACCCAGGATCCGCTAGGGGATACCACATCCCGATCTGGCGCTCGACAGAAACACATCACTCAGATAGAGGATCATCGCCCATATAAAGGTGGTCACGACGATACCGGAACCCTACCTGGTATAACTCGCGATGTAGGGGATCGAACCAATGATGCTGCAACCCTACCAAAATCATGCGCTGAGTAGGGGATCACATAACCAATGATACCGCAACCCTATTATACACCTCATTCTGAGTAGGGGATCGTATAACCGAAGATGCCACAACCCTACTGAGAACTGCCCACTGCATAGGGGATCATATTCCCGATGATGCCACAAACCCTACGGGGTTAACCTGCTAGATAGGGGATCACCGCCCATGAATAAGAGGTCACAGCGATACCAAGAACCTGATCTAGGGAAAAGATGCTAGAGGAACCCGCTCTAGGCCCACCGGAGGGATTCCACAACTCTAACAGTTTAAATATCCCATCGAGAGGATCAAAAACCTGTACGAAGGTTGTGATGCTGCTCAAACCCTCGTGGGAACAAACCAAGGGAGTACTCTCAAACACTGCTGATCCAAAACGTCGCTAACCTGAGCGACCCACAATAATGCCACATTGCGCACCACCAAGGCCGATACCGAGGCCACCATCGCAATCCACGCGGAAAAACAAGCAGGATAGGCTGCTTACTCGCTCGAAACGGAGCACCAGTGAAAAATGCACTTTTCACCATAGCATGCTCGTGTGGGGCCCACACAACGATCTCGAAACCCATCGAGCGGATCATACCACGGCGATCCCCTCGGAAAAACAAGCAGAATCGACTACTCGTTCGTCCGAAACGGACACCCGGTGAAAAAGGTACTATTCACCAAAGCCAGCTCGGGGGGGCACGCCTCGATTCCAAAACTCAATGAAATAATTGCATCGTTGCGATCCTCTCGGAAAAACACACAGGATCGACAATTCACCCGCCAAAAACGGACTCCGGGTGCGAAAGTTGTGTTTCTCCGCAAATGCCAAAAACCAGCCTCGTGGGGCCCGCACCCCATTCTCAGTCCCAACAGCCAGAAACAATCTCAAAAAGTCCACCGTACCATCAGGGTCTCAACGCCACTGACGGCACGTCATTCGGACGCTCCAGGTAGAAGTTACAATGGCCTGAAGTCGTAAAATAATAAAATAATATTATTTTATACGACGTTTCTAACTCTCGGGCCACGATCCCGAACCATAAAAATTATAAAAGTGAGTTCAAAAGGTCCGTCTCGACGCAAGGAGCGCGTTGCCGCAAACGGCTCACAAATCGGAGTTACGGTTTGCGAGTTACGAGGGTTTAAAGAACCCCCGGAAAATCCTGGCCGGACCACCGCCAGCCTCGCCGGAAACCACCGTGTCGCCGCCGGATTCCGCCATGCCGCCGCCGCAGCTGCCGGAAACCACTGTGCCTCACCGGATTCCGCCATGGACGCCGCCAGAATCCGGGTTTTCCGCCGGAAAACTTTCGGGAACCCCCGGGAGCACCCCGGTGCTCCAAAATCAGATCTGAAACATGTTTTGGAAACCTCGGGACCCGAACTACACAACCCATATAAATATTTGAAGGAAAAAAAAATGGGATCCGAGAATTTAAAACTCAAACCGCCTACCTGTTGGCGGATCGCCGACGCTTTGGGTGCAGATCGACGCTGGCCACGCGCTGGAGCTCGATTTGCCGACGAACTGCGTCGAAAACGGCTAACGGCGGCACCTTTGCGACTTGTTCGTCGAAGGAGGAGGAGGGGAAAGAAGGCGATGGCCTCCTGTTGTGCGCACAAAGGGGGGGAGGGTTGAGGTTTATTTATTTTTTTTAAACAAAAACCTCCTCAACTTCCACACACGTCTCGGCTCAGACCCGAAGCCCGACGCAGACAAAAGTAAGGTCGCCCTTAGGGTAAACGCACCGTTCTGAATGCAATGATGGACTCGGATTTGCGATCCGAGACTCTGTTCAGAATTTATTTGAGCCAACGCTCGTAAATTGACTTTTTCACTTATTTACGAAAATGCCCCTGGTGGCGCTTTCCACCACAGGCCCGCACCCGCAAAGTTTACACCTCGCCTAGGGTAAACGGAACGTTCCGGACGCAACTGTGCCCTCAGATTCTCGTTTTGAGCTACCATTTAGGAGATATCACACCCCCACCATGTGCATAGTATAAAAATACTTAATATTTTTATAAAATTAATTCTGGGCACATCGGGCCTCGGAATCGCACGTCGTCTTCGCGCCTAGCTCTGGAATTATTCATAGAAATATTTCAAAGTCTGATAGGGCCAAAAACCTGAGTCGCTACATCCTCCCCACCTTAGAAATTTTCGTCCCCTAAAAGCCATAAGCATAAGGAAAGCGATTGGACTCTCAACTGGGTCTCCCACACCAGCGATTTCACCAACAAACACCCACGCCTGAACACATAAGTCGAAGGGAATCATCCACCACACCTCAAAACTATCCGCTTTGGGCGGTACTGACTCGCTCGCACGGTTTTAATCGCATCACAAAAACACGTCTCGGTGGGGGAAGGATCCCTCTTCCTTACGCATTCAAAGCACGCCAAACAACACCCACCCAAGGTCTTACCAACGCCCTGCACAAAACTCAAGCAAGAAACAGAAAGGAATGGTATCGCTAAACAGTGTCTATCAAACTACTATAGAAAGAAGAAAGGACACTAGGGTTACCTCTATCCATCCGCGGAGCCTCTGGGTCAACAGCCTCGAGGGAATGCAGTTTTCCTCGCCCTCAGCCACCAGCTCTCTGAGCTTGGCGTGGACCACCTAGGGGTGGGGGTGGTGGCAACTAATACCGCCTACCACCTCCTGCTGCTGTACTAGCTCTGTCACCACGTCCGCCGCCCTGCGGACCTCCTTGCTCGAGACGTTGCCTCTGCCAAGGTGGCCCATCAACCAGCTCTCTCTCAGCAGCACGACGAGTTAGAAAATCTCTAGAAAGATGTCCCCGACCATCGCAAGCATAACACTGCCTCTCCTGCGGCTGACCAAAACTGACCTACGAGCCCTGTGATCCCTGAGCCTCAGATCCTCCATCCTAGGGTCGCCTCCTAAAACGTCGGCCACGTCCAGACCCCTGAGTCTGTCGTCGGCTACCGACATCTCAGCTCTCACGTTCCCAACACTAACAGGGGGAATCTTCTCAGCCAGAAATCTCTCCACCACCAACGCTCGCTCCAGCACTCCAACATAGGTGGGCAGGCACAAGGAAACCACACTTGCTCAGATGTCCCTGCATAATCCCTGCTCGAAGGTCCGAGCCCTAAAGAATGGGTCTCGAACTATATCCAGGGAGTAGCGCGACAGGTCTGTAAACATCGTTGAGTACTCCGACACAGACATTACCTCCTGTTGAAGATGGAGAAGCTCCTAGATCCGCACTGATCTCAGCATCACCGGATAGAAATCCTCCCTGAAGAGCCGCCCAAACTCTGCCCACGTGATCGTCTCATCATCATGGGACTGTGTCACCAAACTCCACCATCGCCCAGCAGAACCATGCAGAAGGATCGCCACTAGGACTACCATCTGATCTGGAGGTTTCCTCACTAGGAGAAAAACTCTGGTGACTGCCTCAAGCCAGTCATCAGCTGCCTGGGGGTCTGGATCACCCTGAAACCTCAGAGATCACTGCCTCTGGAACTCGTGCAGTGCACTCAGCCTGTGTGCAACCTCGTCCTGCACTGCCGGCACAACCAGCTGCTCGACAGGTGGTGGCTCAACTGGTGGACCACTTGGATGTATATCCTCAGAACCTGCGCCCTGGTCCACAGCCTCTGCACGGGGCGGATCGTCACAACAATCCCGCTGCAGAACCCTCACTGGCTGTTGTCGTGGAGGCATCCTGAAATACATTCAAGACGCACCACAGACAATGTGTATATCTGGAGAGCTAACTCAAGAAGGACAAGGAAAAACTCAAAAACCCAGTCTTATATGATGCATGTACCGTTATGTCCCTGCGACCGGTGTATGAATGTCCTGAGTCGGAAGGCAGGTTATCAGAGTCCTGGTGTATGGATACGTCGGCCGCCGCACCAACACTGGAGTCCTTGGCCTGAAAGCCGAACTCGAAACATCCTAACACTGCCGCTATGTAACCCAAACCAAACTCACAGCTAGACCAGCTACACTCTGAGATCCCAAAGGTGGAACCTCCTCTGATACCACTCTGTCACGACCCGACCCAACGGGGCTTGAGCCGTGACTCCCCAATCCCGCCTCCAATAGGCCAGGGGCTGGCATCCAGCATCAAGTAGGCTATCACACACATTGGAGGCATTAGCCTAAGGTACCTATACACACGCACCCACAAACACCTCCATGAAAAAGTGCAGAGATATATAAAACTAAAAAGAAAATTCATGCATACAACTATCCCCCAACCAGAGTACAACAAAAGTACAAAAGGGAAAAACAGGGCCCACAAAAAGAAAACTACAAAAGCACGTCCAACCTGCTCTAAAGAAGGGGAACGCTACCACAAACACCTGACGGAAAGCTCCCTCGGCACCGCACCGGTAAACACCCTGGTCAATCTCGCTTACTCAGCTCCGCCTGCTCCGAGTACTCCTGGGACTCCGTTGAAAGGCATGTGGTCTACACAAGACACAAACATGTGCGGCCAAAGCCCAGGCAGGGGTGAGTATAAACATACTCAGTAGGCACCCCAAAAATACAAACCCAAAGAGAGAAACTGAAAGGAAACAGTCCACTCATACCAGCCAAAGGGAACCCAGACGATTGAGAAACTCCATCTCGCGACCATCCTCGGCTAAACACAACTAGTCAGCTCAGCTCAAGTGTATGCCCATACATACACCATGAACAAATCCAAATATACCTAGCTCATGCACCAAGCCACATGAGGTACCGACCTCATCACCAGCAACTGCCCACAACTAGGAGAGAACACCGCACGATCACTATCATCCCATATGACACTCATCCGAGAGATACACTCCATCGGGTTTCTCACAAACCCCTCAGATGCTCACCCGAGAGATCACGCTTTTCCGATAGCATCACTGAGGAAACCTCACTGAAACAATATAACCACCAAACTCCTCGGATAGGGGATCGCTCCTAGGGTCCTCTAGGGGATACTAGAACCCACTCCGGTATACAAAGCCCAAAGATATGGGATCACTCCCAAGGTTCGCTGGGGGATACCACGACCCGATCTGGCATACGTAGTTCTCAAAGATAGGGGATCACACCTAGGATCCGCTGGGGGACACCACAACCTGATCTGGCGCTCGACAGAAACACATCACTCAGATAGAGGATCATCGCCCATATAAAGGTGGTCACGACGATATCGGAACCCTACCTGGTATAAATCGCGATGTAGGGGATCGAACCGACGATGCCGCAACCCTACCGAAACCATGCGCTGAGTAGGGGATCGCATAACCAACGATACTGCAACCCTACAATACACATCATGCTGAGTAGGGGATCGTATACCCGACGATGCCACAACCCTATTGAGAACGTCCCACTGCGTAGGGGATCATATTCCCGATGATGCCACAAACCCTACGGGGTTAACCTGCTAGATAGGGGATCACCGCCCATGAATAAGCGGTCACAGCGATACCAAGAACCTGATCTAGGGAGAATATACTAGAGGATCCTGCTCCAGGCCCACTGGAGGGATGCCACAACTCTAATAGTTTAAACATCCCATCGAGAGGATCACAAACTTGTACGAAGGTTGTGATGCCGCACGAACCCTCGTGGGAACGAACCAAGGGAGTACTCTCAACCATTGCTGATCCAAAACGTCGCTAACCCGAGCGACCCGCAAAAACGCCACACTGCGCACCACCAAGGCTGATACCGAGGCCACCATCGTGATCCACGCAGAAAAACATGCAGGATAGGCTGCTTACTCGCCCGAAATGGAGCACCGGTGAAAAAGAAACCTTTCACCATAGCATGCTCGTGCGGGGCCCACACAACGATTCTGAAACCCATCGAGCGGATCATACCACAGCGATCCCCTCAGAAAAACAAGCGGAATCGACTACTCGTTCGTCCGAAACGGACACCCGGTGAAAAATGTATTATTCATCGAAGCAAGCTCAGGTGGGGCCCACGCCTCGATTCCGAAACTCAATGAAAGGATCACATTGTTGCGATCCTCTTGGAAAAACACACAGGATCGACAATTCACCCGCCAAAAACAGACTCCTGGTGCGAAAGCTGCGTTTCTCCGCAAACGCCAAAAACCGTCCTCGTGGGGCCCGCACCCCATTCTCAGTCCCAACACCCAGAAACAATCTCAAAAATTCCACCATACCATCAGGGTCTCAACGCCACTAACGACACATCATTCAGACGCTCCAGGTAGAAGTTACAACGGCCCGAAGTCGTAAAATAATAAAATAATATTATTTTATACGACGTTTCTTACTCCCGGGCCACGATACCGAACCATAAAAACTATCAAAGTGAGTTCAAAAGGTCCGTCTCGACGCAAGGAGCGTGTCGCCGCAAACAGCTCGCAAATTGGAGTTACGGTTTGCGAGTTACGGGGGTTTAAAGAACCCCCGGAAAATCCTGGCGGGACCACCGCCAGCCTCGCCGGAAACCACTGTGTCGCCGCCGGATTCCTCCGCGCCGCCGCCACAGCTGCCGGAAATCGCTGCCCCACCGCCGCGCCTCGCCGGATTCCGCCATGGCCACCACCGGAATTCGGGTTTTCTACCGGAAAACTTCCGGGAACCCCCAGGAGCACCCCGGTGCTCCAAAATCAGATCTGAAACATGTTTTGGAAACCTCGGGACCCGAACTACACAACCCATATGAATATTTGAAGAAAAACAACAAAAAAATGGGATCCGAGATTTTAAAACTCAAACCGCCTACCTATTGGCGTATCGCCAACGCTTTGGGTGCAGATTGACACCGGCGACGCGCTGGAGCTCGATTTGCCGACGAACTGCGTCGAAAACGGCTGACGGCGGCACCTCTGCGACTTGTTCGTCGAAGGAGGAGGGGAAAGGAGGAGGTGGCCTCCTGCTATGCGCACAAGGGGGGGTGAGGTTTATTTATTTTTTTTAAAACAAAAACCTCCTCAACTTCCACACACGTCTCGGCTCGGACCCGAAGCCCGACGCAGACAAAAGTAAGGTCGCCCTTAGGATAAACGCGTCATTCTGAACGCAACGGTGGACTCGGATTTGCGATCCGAGACTCCATTCATAATTTATTTGAGCCAACGCTCATAAATTGACTTTTTCACTTATTTACGAAAATGCCCCTGGTGGCGCTTTCCACCACAGGCCCGCGCCCGCAAAGTTTACACCTCGCCTAGGGTAAACGGCACATTTCGGACGCAACTGTGCCCTCAAATTCCCCTTTTGAGCTACCTTTTAGTAGATATCACACCCCCTCCATGCGTATAGTATAAAAATACTTAATATTTTTATAAAATTAATTTTGGGCACATCGGGCCTCGAAATCGCACGCCGTCTTCGCACCTAGCTCTGGAATTATTCATAGAAATATTTCAAAGTCTGACAGGGCCAAAAACCCGAGTCGCTACAATTTTGAACACGTTTTTCTTACGTGTCTTGATTAAAAAAACCTTATTCCATGATTCATGATTAAAGATAATTGAATGTTTGGGTATGATTATTGTAAGTTATGATCATGTTCTCAAAACCTTATGTTTATTTTATGCTTGCATATACTCATTAGTTGATATCTCATATGTTTACCCTTACTGAGCATCTAATTTCACCCTTTATTTTTTCCCCTAGGATATGAACAAATTTTTTAAGTATGTTATGTATAATAAGGGTACTAGGCATGAAGAACATAGTGGGAGATGATATAGATTTTTATGAACTAGTTGTTTATGTATCCAAGTTTCCAATGACACTCAACCTCTATGGTTTTGGCATGGAACATGATGATATATAATGAATATACATCTAATAAGATATAATAATTATGTATGAAAATTATGGGTCACTATAGTTAGTATCAGGTCAAGGTTTAGTTATTTTTTGAAAATGGGACAAGAAAAGTTTAGTGAGAACCCTTAGGATTAGTCTGGGTATAATAGAACATCCTAGTTATATTAAAGAAAGGAGTGTGGTTTTCCTAGAAATTACATCCCTATCTGGATAGTAGAAAATGGATACATATATGAGATAAATTCACCTAGAGGCAACGACATTGAATGGGTTAGATTGGATATTAACTCGGACATCATCGATGCATGATGAGTGGGCCTAAAACTGCACACTTGGATAGACACTCCTAGGGAATATGCTTAGGTTAATTCACATTTTCTTTATAAACCATTATGATGAATGGGAGTATAAAATATATGGAAACCTATGATATTCCATAGTGATATGGGATAAACCTAAAAGTGTCATGTGTTGATAAGACTAATTTTGATCATAAGTTTAAAGGCATAGATACCCCTTTTGAGTTTGTATGTGATGGGAGTTTAAAATGATTATGGATTTTTTGGGAGACATGTATGAGAATACAACCCTTTAGTTTAGTATGTGTTTTAGTGAAAAGGTTATTTGAGGAATAATATACCAACTATACTAAATTTGGATATCCTTTCCAACATGTGTCACCACATCCTTCAATCTACTCCCTCCAAATCATTCTACCGCCCTAAATTATTCTATTTCCCAACCTTACTGCTTGCGATTTCTGTAAAGACCCAGAATTATCAAGGAATTTTTTTTCTTAATTCTTTGGAATTTTACGAGACTGTAGCTTCTGGCGACACTTGATTCTGAGGCCCGGTGTGCCCGAAATCAATTTCCGAAGTTTTGTTCGGGTACGTTCAGTAAACGTACGTGCGGGTTTTTCTATCTTTTGAACCGGTGCTCGGAATTGAAATCTGAGGACACCGATTAACTCACAGCGCCAGTATTCACTTAAGGGGACCTTTACCGTGGTTGCGTTTTATGCGGGTTGAAAGTTAATTTGGGGAATTTTATTAAACTAAATAAAATTTATGTCTTATATAAATTTTATTGTGTTGGTGGTTTATATCTCCAAAGGGTGGTTGGTGGTAGACCCCACACTCACATAACCTCCCATGGGAGGATAACATGTTTTGGGGCCCACATGAACACCTAACCCCCCTTTAAACCCCCTTAAACCCCCTTGAACCTTTGAGCTTCCACTTAATGTGCCAACTCTCCATTAACTCCCCTTCATAATTACTTGACACCTCCTCTCATTTATTAAGGAGGAATCTCTCCACCTCTCACCTATTGAAGTTGCCAACTCATTTAATTAATAGCTTTATTAATTAAGTGGAACCACCCTTTTGAATTGGTTTTGATTTGCATGGAAATACTTTAAAAAAGAAGTTGAGGAGGCTATTATAATATTTGGTTGACAAATATTTGGTGGGGAGAGCCTTGGAGATTTGGAGGAGAGTTTCATTGTTCTTCGACGAAGAACGATTCCCTCTTCGACGAATAACACTCTATGATTCAAAGAACGTGAAGTCGCCAACATCGTTTCCTCCTCGGATGCACGCCGACGTCCACAAAATCGACGTCCGATCTCCGCGACGCCGTTCTCCGCAAAGCCCTATATCGCGATGCTCATCTTCTGCGGCTTGACGATGTGCGACGTCATTAATCGAGTTAGGGGAATTAAGTTCAATTTTAATGGATTAAAATTGTGCCTCGTTTGTCATTGAACATCTTTGTTTGTCCCGACCTATTTCTATCGCCTAACGCGGAGGGCATGGGCCAAATGAACATGGCTCGATGACCCTCTGCTGGATCTTGATTATTTATTTTTGGAATCGGCGACCGGAGGCGGAACGCGGAAGAGGCCGGTGGCGTAAGGGCCACTGTCGCACATGCAAAGAAAAACCGCGGCCAAGCGGGCCGCGGCGGAAGAAGCACGGTGTCGTCGTGCCGTGTCGGAGACGCGGAGCCATGACCAGGGCTGGCCGTAGCGGAGGAAGCCGGCGCCATTGCGCCGTCTGTGCAAAAGGAACTGCGGCCCCCTTCGCGGGCTGCTTGTCGAGCCAAGCTGGCCGGCCAAAGTCAGCTGGGCTGTGAAGACCGCGGCGTCGCGCTATGAAGACCCGTGGCCCGCCCGAGCGGGCTGCTTGGCGCCACTGGTTCGGACAGTCGGGAGGCCGCGCCCCCCGCCACGGACCACTCGGCCCCCTTCGGGCCAAGCCGCTCAGCCAGCCAGCTGAGCCGCGGTCGGGCCGCACTACGCCGAGTCGCGCCCTCTCGGTCCGGGCCGGGCCGCACCCTCTCGGGCCGGTCCGCGCCCTCTAGGGTCAGGCCGCGCCCTCTCGGGTCGGGTTGCGCCCCTTCGGGTAGGGTCGCGCTTGCCTTTGGGCTGGGCCGTGCCTGCCTTTGGGTCGGGTCGTGCCTACCACCGAGTCGGGTCACATTTCCTTAGGCCGAGCCGACACCCCATGCCGGGTTGGACCTGCCGAACCGGGTCGGACCAACCCGCCAGCCCACTGGGCCTAACGGGCCGGGCCCATACACTTAAATGTGAATATCTTCACGATTGTGCGTCTGATATGCACCATCTGCGGAACTGGGACCCTCGCTACGAGGCTGTCCTTTTGCGATACTCTAAGTGATTTTTGGAAGACTTTGGAAAAATGTCCGGGTTGGTTCGAAACCAAAACCAACCGGGCCCTCGGAGCGGAAATGCTTATAACTTAAGGACCGGACGTCTGATTGACGTGTCATTGACTATGTTGGATTTCTATTTATGAGACGTTTCTTTTGGAATACTCTACATAGGATTCAGATGTGTTTAGATCATGGCGGGTTTGGATTGTACCTGAAATCCAACCGGGCCCCTAGAATGGAAATGCTAATAACTCATATACCGGTCGTCCGATTGACGTGTCGTCTGTTGCATTGAGACCCCTATGACGAGCCGGTCCTTTGAGATACTTTCATGTGAGATTACGTGACACTTGGAAGTATCGACCAGTAGCTCTTGGAGTGGACCCTCTCGGAGATGAGTATACGGAGTACGGAGACCTTGTAGCTGGATGAGACCTGATGACTGCTTGTTCGATTCGATTCAGAGTGACTTGACTAGCCCAGTGGGGATCACTACTGTGTTGGGGCGACAAACCCATAGAGGAGGAGCGCTACTGTGTTGGGATGGCAGACCCGTGGTACTCGATAGGAGGAGTACCTCTGTAGGCTATTAGGGGGAGCGCTACTGTGTTGGGGCGGCAGACCCATGGTGGGGAGCGCTACTGTGTTGGGGCGGCAGACCCGCGGTACTCGACAGGAGGAGTACCTCAACAGTCTAAGGTTAGTGAGTAGCACCTCGGAGTCTTGACAGGACTACTGCGCTCGACAGAGGATGAGTTCTCCAGCAGACGTGTTTTCAACATCGTGAATAAAAATCCTGGTTTGAGCTGAGTCAATGACATTTGTGTTTTCCTCATGATTGAGATGAGTTACTTGATAACTTAGGTATATGTATGGGCATATACCTAAGTAATTATTATCTGTTGAGATCTTTCTTTGTGGTTTATTCTTGTTGGATTTAGTGATACCTTGAGGGTCTCGGGGTCCCTACTGAGTATCGTTATACTCACACCTGCATGGGCTATGCCCGCACCTCGTTGTGTTGGATGCAGACGACAGACAGCGCTGACCGAGGCAGAGTGTACGAGGACTGGACGGTACCCGGAGGTGGACACTCAGCGTGATAGCACACGGAGTAGACTGATAGACACGAAGTGCTGAGGAGGACATCTGTACCTACCCTTCAGGTAGGAACCCATAGGACAATCCAGGAGCTACTTCACCATTCATTTGTTTGTCTTTTCAGTTGTACTTTCTTTTAGTTGTAGCTGTACCTTTCTGTTGGGTTTTTATTTTCGGCCCCTTTGTACTTCCAGCACACTTGTTACTACTTTACTTAGTGTTTTCTTCCGCTTGTTCTCTGGTTGTGTGAGTTTACGTTTTATAAAGGCAATGTCTTCCCAGTTATAGGGATTTATGTCTTTGGTGCTTGTCGTCAGCCCCTGACCTATGGAAGGTGGGCTTGGGGTAGTCACGATACGGGCCCCGGGGGACGGGTCGTGAAAAATTGGTATCAGAGGAGTCAGTTCTACCGCAAAACATAGAATTATGATTTTTTTTCTTTCTATGAAGCCATAGTGTTAAGGGTACCGAGTGTGGTTTTCAGTTCAGGGAGTCCAGTGTTGGTGCGGTGGCCGACGTATCCATACACCAGGACCCTGACTTCTGATTTCCAACTCAGTGCACGAAAACACTGATTGTGTGTGTGTTTTCAAAAAGTTTTATTTAAGTCAGCTCAACCAGGTTAGCTCACCAGGTTTAAATAATTTGACTGTGTCGTATATGTTCAGGATGCCTCCACGCAAATAGTCAGTTGGAGTTCCAAGGAAGTACCCGATGACGGCCCACTGAGCGATGAGGCTCTGGTGCAGAGCCCTTTTCTATGTTGGCACCTTCGGGTGGTGTACCAGCAGTAGTACCACCCATTGGGCAGTAGATACCACCTGCCGTACTAGCAGACGGTGCACACTGACAGAGCACATTGCATGAGTTCCATTAGTAGAGGCCTCCAAGGTTACGAGGCAAGACAGATTCCCAAGCAGCAGTGGACTGGCTGGAGGCGATTGATAGAGTTATACACTTAGTTTAGACACTAGTAGAGAAGATGGTGATCTTAGCTACTAGTGTTTCCCAGTGAGTGACAATGAGGTTGGTCCGCATAGTGATGAGGCTTCGGTACGTGGACCGATGCCTGGGTTAGTACCTTCGGGTAGTGTGCCGGATATACCACTACCTGTTGGTCAGCAGCTACAATCGGCAGTACTGGTAGATGACACATGTAGGCTTAGCAACTTACACGTGTTTCAGCATCAGATACCCCTCAGGTTCCGAAGCGATCCCGACTCAAAAACGGCTAAGGACTGTCTTGAGGAGGTGGATGATAGTTTTCTAGAGCTTATACATCTTCGGCAGGATGACATGTCGGTAACTAAGTATTCATCGAGGTGTACCGATCGTTCCTGGTACTTGATGACTATGATTCTATCAGTGCTTTAAAGCTCATACCTCAGAGCGAGGTGTGTTTAAAGGACATCTGAGCCAACACTTTTCCTCTATGCATTTCTACTTATGTTAGGGTGCTAGATAGAACCTTTTTGGTCAAATGTTCTTTGGTTGAATGGATACAGCTAAAGAATGTTAGCAGTGGGAAAGCAGGGAACTAGCACTAGTCTCAGATACTTGGGCTTGTAAAATGTTTCAAGAAGAGGAAGTGTTAAGGACAGATGAATCTGCAGAACAGTAGACGTGGAAGTAGAGCTAGGAGAGCAGCATGAGGTGGTGTACATTTTGACATGTTACAACCACCTACCTTTGTAGTCCCCGCCAGGCTCTGGGAGCAGGAGGGTAGGGGAAGGGAGTAGCTGCACGTGGTAAAGGAGTGTGACCCAAGGGCTCTAGGAATGATTCAAGGTACGGTTAGTGTCTACTATTAGCTGTCGTAATAACATACATTGATATGAATCATTCCTTCCTTCCACGAATCTTTTCCCAGACCTAGAGTTTTCGGTTAAGACGTTGACTTGACCCTCACTTCTGGAGATACCTTTGGAAGGAGACTCGATAATCACGCTTACGTCGATGGTGTGATCTGACCCTTGAGGTCAGAGTTTTAGTTGGAACCTCTTGGTGGATGCGTCGAGGCCTTACGACGTTAGTTTGGGTATGGACTAGGCAACTACAGTTCATACACAGATTGACTATATTAGGAAAAAGGTTTTGGTTTACCTACAACGTTGGGATGGGTTTTCCTTGGTCAGCGAAAAGGAAACCCTAGGCAACATTGGTTGGAACCATGCATAAGTGGGTGCAGTCGATCACTCATGAGTCGTCCAGACTTAGATTTGAGCCAGACTTCTCCAGAGTTGTTTCACCACTTTTAGATTTGACGAATAAGGGGAAAACTCTTCGTGTGGTCAGAGAGATTCCAGCAGAGCTTTTCAGAAGCTGAGGCAGAGGTTGACCAATGTGCTCATCTTGAGGCTACTAGAGAAGGTGCAGATCATCCAGGAGCGGATGAAGACTACACAGAGCAGACTGAAGTCCTATGCTGATAGGAGATGGAGACCGCTGGAGTTCGAGGGTGATGACCACGTTTTCTTATGGGTCTCACCTTGACAAGGTCTACAGAGATTTGGCCAAGGTGGCAGGTTATCTCCAAAATTCATCAGACCTTTCTAGGTCCTCAGTAGAGTAGGCGAGGTGGCTTACCGCCTGGTCCTTCCACCTCAATTGCAATAGGTTCACGACGTCTTCCACATATCTCAGCTAAGGATATGCGTGCACGATCCGTCCCACATCATCGACCACAGGGAGCTGGACATCGATGACGAGGCGACATTCATAGAGGTTCCAATAGATATTGAGTATCAACAAGAGCGGGTCCTACATGGATGGTCGATTCCTCTGGTGCGTGTTTACTGGTAGCACGGGAACCTCCAGGAGAGCACATGGGAGCGGGAGGCTCAGATGTGTGCTCAGTACCTCTTTTGTTTCCCTGGTGTGTGTTGTAGCTTTACGATGATGTAAAGCCCTGAGGTGGGAGTAATGTAAAGACTCAGAATTTTCAAGGAAAAATTGTTTCTTAAATCTTTGGAATTTTACGAGTCTATAGCTTCTGACGACACTTGATTCCGAGGCCCGGTGTGCCTGGAATCAATTTCCGAAGTTTTGTTCGGGTACGTTCAGTAAACGTACGTGCGGGTTTTTATATCTTTTGAACCGGTGCTTGGAATTGAAATCCGAGGACACCGATGAACTCGCAGAACCGGTATTTTCTTAATGGGACATTTACCGCAGTTGCGTTTTATGCGGGTTGAAAGTTAATTTGGGGAATTTTATTAAACTAAATAAAATTTATGTCTTATATAAATTTTATTTTGTTGGTGGTTTATATCTCCAAAGGGTGGTTGGTGGTGGATCCCACACCCACATAACCTCTCATGGGAGGATAAAATGTGGTGGGGCCCACACGAACACCTAACCCCCCCTTTAACCCCCCTTTAACCCCCTTGAACCTTTGAGCTTCCATTTAATTTTCCAACTCCCCATTAACTCCCCTTCATAATTAATTGACACCTACCCTCATTTATTAAGGAGGAATCTCTCCACCTCTCACATATTGAAGTTTCCAACTCATTTAATTAATAGCTTTATTAATTAAGTGGAACCACCATTTTGAATTGGTTTTGATTTGCATGGAAATACTTTCAAAAAGAAGTTGAGGAGGATATTATAATATTTGGTTGACAAATATTTGGTGGGGAGAGCCTTGGAGATTTGGAGGAGAGTTTCATCGTTCTTCGATGAAGAACGATGCCCTCTTTGACGAAGAATGCTCTACAATTCGAAGAACGTGAAGTCGCCAACACCGTTTCCTCCTCAAACGCACCCCGACGTCCACGAAATCGACGTCTGATCTCTGCGACACCGTTCTCCAAACCGCCTTCTACCGCGATGCTCGTCTTCCATGGCTCGACGACGTGTGACATCATTAATCGAGGTAGGGGAATTAAGTTCAATTTTAATGGATTAAAATTATGCCTCGTTTGTCATTAAACATCTTTGTTTGTCTCGACCTATTGCTATCACCTAACGCAGAGGGCGCGGGCCAAACGAACACGGCCCGACGACCCTCCGCTGGATCTTGATTATTATTATTTTTGGAATCAGTGACCGGAGGTGGAACACGGAAGAGGCCGGTGGCGCAAGGGCCTCTGTCGCACATGCAAAGAAAAGTCACGGCCAAGTGGGCCACAGCGGAAGAAGCATGGCGTCGCCGCGCTGTGCCGGAGACGCGGAGCCACGGCCAGGGTTGGCCGCGGTGGAGGAAGCCGGTGCTGTCACGTTGTCTGTGCGAAAGGAACCGCGGCCCGCTTCATGGGCCGCTTGCTGAGCCAAACCGTCCGGCCAAAGTCGGCTGGGTTGTGAAGACCGCGGCGCCCTGCGGCGCCGCGCTGTGGAAGACCCGTGGCCCGACCGAGCGGGCCGCTTGCGCCAAGAAGGCCGGTTGGCATCGACCAACCGATTAGGGAGGGCGGTGCCACTTGGTGCCGCCGGTTTGGACATCCGGGGGGCCGCGCCCCCGGCCACGGACCGCTCGGCCCCCTTCGAGCCGAGCCGCTCAACCAGCCGACCGATCCGCAGCCATCCGGGTCGCGCCACGCTTGCCTTCGGGCCGGGCCGCGCCTACCTTCGGGCTGATCCGCGCCTGCCACCGAGCCGAGTCACGTTTCCTTAGGTCGGGTCGACACCCCATGGCGGGTTGGACCTGCCAAACCGGGTCGGACCGACCCGCCAGCCCACTGGGCCTAACGGGCTAGGCCCTTACGCTTAAATGTGAATATCTTCACGACCGTGCGTCCGATCGACGCACCGTCTGCGGCACTAGGACCCTCGCGACGAGGAGGTCCTTTTACTATACTCTGAGTGAGTTTTGGATGACTTTGGAAAAATGGCCGGTTTGGTTCGAAACCGAAACCAACCGGGCCCTCGGAGCGGAAACGCTTATAACTTAAGGACCGGACGTCCGATTGACGTGTCGTCGACTATGTTGGATTCATCTTGATGAGATGTTTCTTTTGTAATACTCTACACAAGATTCTAATGTGGTTAGAGCATGGCCAGGTTGGATTGTACCCGAAATCCAACCGGGCCCCTAGAACGAAAATGCTAATAACTCATAGACCGGGCGTCCGATTGACGCGCCGTCTGTTGCGTTGAGACCCCTATGACGTGGCGGTACTTTGAGATACTTCCACGTGAAATTACGTGACACTTGGAAGTATCGACCAGTAGCTCGTGGAGCAGACCCTCCCGGAGATTAGTATACAGAGTACGGAGACCTTGTAGCTGGCTGAGACCTGATGACTGCTTGTCCGATTCGATTCAGAGTGACTTGAATAGCCCAGTGGGGATTGCTACTGTGTTGGGGCGACTGACCCATGGCGGAGGAGTGCTACTGTGTTGGGGTGTCAGACCCGCGGTACTCGATAGGAGTAGTACCACTGTAGGCTATTAGGTAGAGGGCTACTATGTTGGGGCGGCAGACCCGCGGTACTCGACAAGAGGAGTACCTCAGCAGTCTAAGGTTATTGAGTAACACCTCGGATTCGTGATAGGAATACTACGCTCGATAAAGGAGGAGTTCTCCAGTAGCCGTGTTTTCGACATCGTGAATAAAAATCCTGTTTTGAGCTGAGTCAATGACATTTGTGTTTTCCTCATGATTGAGATGAGTTACTTGATAACTTAGGTATATGTATGGGCATATAACTATGTAAAGTTTATCTGTTGAGATCTTTATTTTGGTTTATCCTTGTTGGATTTAGTGAGACCTTGAGGGTATCGAGGTATCTACTGAGTATCGTTATACTCACCCCTGCACGGGCTATGCTCACACCTCGTTGTGTTGGATGCAGACGACAGACAGCACTGACCGAGGCAGAGTGTACGAGGACTGGACGGTACTCGGAGGTGGACACTCGGTGTGATGGCACACGGAGCAGACTAATAGATGCGTAGTGCTGAGGAGTACATCTGTACCTACCCTTTAGGTAGGAACCCGGAGGATGATCCAGGAGCTGCTTCACCATTCAGCTGTTTGTCTTTTCAGTTGTACTTTCTTTCAGTTGTAGTTGTACCATTCTGTTGGACTTGTATTCCGGCCCCTTTATACTTCTATCACACTTGTTACTGTTTTACTTAGTGTTTTCTTCCGCGTGTTCTCTACATTTTATAAAAGCAATGTCTTCCCAGTTATAGGGATTTACGCCTTTGGTGCTAGTCGCCAGCCCCTAGCCTATGGAAGGCGGGCCTGGGGTAGTCACAATACGGGCCCCAGGGGATGGGTCGTGACAATTTCCCTCCCCTCCACCTAGGGTTCCCTCCAACATGTCCCGATGTCCTTAAATTATCCATTTTCCACCCATCCCTCTTGTTATTTTCATCACCTACACCTACAGTTCCCGCTCCACATCCATGAAAGGTCTCTATCCTCAATGTACCACAACCACTTTGACAACTTCATCATCCTCAACGACCACCTATGGAACCTCATTTATTACACTCTTCATCATCAATCCATTATCGACTGACTACTCCTGTATTTCGTTCTTCTATGTTCCCCTCACCGAAGTAGTCCACCTCCCTTTGCTCTTTATCCTCAAAATCACTATGAAAAAGCACAGTATCGTCTATTTTCATCTCCCTACCATGACCTTCTTCCCTGCTTCCGCTCAATAGTCAACACCATCATAAAATCCAAACCTCTCTACTAGGTAACCTATTTTCATTTGATCATTTTCAGTTCTCCCCTATTTCAATTTTTGAATACCCCCAATATTCAGTATTTTATGCCCTAATTTCAAGTCGCAACTTTCGATTTTCCAAATTATATGGATCAATTTTCTTCTTCACCCCTCCATCAATTTTCAGTATACTAAGCCCTATTTTCATGTCACATCTTGCACTATTTGAGCTACACTAAATCTTTTTTCTTAGTAACGCTCCAATTTTAGTCATCTGGTATGATTTTTTGAGTTCAGATACTTAAACTCCACTTTTGAATTCTATCATCTAGAGTTTGTTTGTATTGATTTCTTATCCTATTACTTCTCTAATTTTACTTTGTTTTGAATTTAAATTTCCCTATGGTTTATTTAATTTTTCATTTATTTTTTATCCATTTTCATTGTATAAATCCAACTTTTCATTAACCCCTTACACTAGTCCAGTTATATTCCAGGTAAATTGATTTCATAAGTACTTCTACTCACTGAATTTGATTCTCTTTCCTTAAAATACTGATGTTTTTCATAATTTCATAAGAAGGTTTTTTTAGTTTTTTTTATTCTATTTTATTATTTAATTTGTTCCTACTATAACATGTGTACTATAATAAATCATTTATCATGTGTAATTTTTTAGTGTATTATATTCTATGATGTATGTATAATTTATTTAAATTTCTATATGCATATTTCTGATATATCATCTTCAATTCCATAGGATTATTCATATTATCAAAAATATTGAATTTTTTTCTATGATATATATGTGAGGTAATGTTATTATTTATTGAAAATATAGTCCTTTATATGTATTCTTAAAATATACCTTTTTATGGATTGCACTCTTATTTTTGAATATAAGATATCAAACTTGAGCTTCTTAGTGATGCTCTTGTGCATATTTATGGTTATAAACCATTGATTTATCTCTAATTTCATGTGGTCACCTCCAGTACATGCCTTTATATCCAATAACTTTCTCATATTCACCATTGTTGTTTAGGTTTTGACCTCCTCCACATCACCTCTCAGTTGTCGAGATATTGTTGGTGTTTTTTGACCAATTTTTAAAAATAAACTTTCAAATCCAGCTACATATTTATTTTCATCTAATAATTTTTAACATATATCATATCTAACTTACTCTAAATGTACAATCATTTTTTAATATAAACCTATATTTTTCATAAATTATATCTTATATGACATATTTATCAAACTATGATGGATCACTTTTCTCAATTCCCCTCTAATTTCAGTCATATGGTACACTTTCTTGAGTTCAGATCCTTAAACTCCACTTTGGATTTCCATCATCTAGGTTTTGTTTGTATTGATTGCTTGTCTCATTGCTTATCTAATTTTCCTTTGTTTTAATTTTTATTTGGCTACATTTTATTTGATTTGTAATTTATTTTTCATCCATTTTCATTGTCTAATTCATCCTAATTTTTGTTAACCCCTTGCACAAGTCCCCTTATGTTCTAGGTAAATTGATTTCATAATTAATTCTTCTCATAGGATCCACTTCTCAACCTCATTTCATTCAGTTTCTAAGTTCTATTATTCATATTTTGTAACCCTGCTTTTTTATCCCTTGATTTATTCTTCTTCTAAGTTAAATTGTTCTTCCCTCTATGTGTTACAGGGTCATTATTACAAGGATTTTATGATGATGAATCACCAAAAAAATTATAATTATTATTCCTTTTATCTTCTTTAAAGTGTAATAAAAATACATTTTAACTGTTTATTTTCATTGGAATCTTTCTGATAAATGCATTGTTAATGTTAATGTGCAAGTTGCGCGAAAGGGGTGAATGTTGCAAGTCATTGTTAGCCAATATGTGATTTAGTTATCTCTTTAATGGACATTTATGAGCATATTTAGGTTAAAATATCCTTACGTACTTTCACTATGAATGTAATTTATACAACAAATTTGATGAATTATACAAACCTATTTTATTTTTTTATGAATTTATGTTCATTTAATATTTCTTATGCTCCATGTGTTATTATTTTAACCTCATTTTAATGGCTAATTTGATATATCACCTAACTTTCATGACAACATGCATAGAGGAACATGCATTACATTATCACCTATATATTTCAATGGTTCGTTCATTTTAATTTAGCAATATAATTAATTTTCTTTCATAATGAAAATCGAATTACCATAAATTGGTAAAATTAATCTTTTTTTTATTTGTCAGTTCCTCAACAATATGCTAATTTTTCAACCATATATGTTGGATCTAAAAATAAAAAACAAAGACTGAATACCATGTTATAACATGGTCTTTCAAATTGTAAGTATGATGTCACTATATTATGATGAACAATATGTTTCATATATAAGCCTTGTATTTATTTAATTAATGTTACTCTACTACTCTTGATAGCATTGAGGAATTATGCTAATATTATAACTGATTCGACACTTCCCTCTTCATCATAGTAATCACAAATCATTACAGTACACAATATCTTCTCTCTCATTTCAATATTATTTCTTATGCATTCTACTTTTAAAAAAAACTATTTTACTGACACTGTTATTGGAAAGTTCAATTCATTTTCAAGGACAGGTATGTTACAAATTAAAATTCAAATGTCATAACTTAATTATATATATGTATTCTATAGAATATTTTATTATAGTATAAATTATGTTCTTTTGAGGATGAACTACTACTCTGTATGCGGGTTCTAGCCAATTTCCACATGTTCAATCTTTAATGAATCATATAACATCGAGGACGCATGTAAGAAAAAATATTGTCATACATCCTACTGTATATTTTACAAGTATTTCCACATAAATGTTTTATTTTTTACAATTAAATTTTTTCCATTTTGATTAATATTATCAAATATACAATACTAATAATTACCGTAACATTGGTTGATGCAAAAAAAATCACTACAACTACAAACTGTGGAACAAATAGGTTAGTTTAATAACTTAAAATGTATTATTACTGTAACAAAATTATAAATGGATTCCTGATATTATTATTACTTTTTAATTAGATTATTATATTATATTTTGTTGTCATCTCAACAAAATTGTAAATGAGTTTTTAACCATTGCATCCTTCCCAAGACTTTGGTTATTCTTTTGTAGTATCTCCAAGGGTTTTTTCATACCGTACCTTCAATACATTCCCAGATTCATGTATGAAAGATTAAACAATGATATTCATTCCTCTCTTTATGAATTTCGCAATGGTGGTCCTTCACTTTCCCTCTAGTTACGAAAGTCTCAATAGAAGACGTGTTGCCTCTGTGTGGGTTCCCCAACCCTGAGTGGTGGGTTCTTCTTCATACATTCTGTATTTATTTTATCTCTGGTCTATAATTTTTAGTATTTCCCTTCACTTGTGACTTTTTCATACGTTATTATAGTACATATATTTTTCTGATTCAACAATTAGGGTATCTATTTCATTCAGTCGGCCAATATTTATTCACCTATTCATTATTTGATGCATGTTCTGCCAAATGTGATGTTATTCATGATCTATACTTTGATTCTACATTGCATGATCATTAAAATGGTTCCCAATGAACGTACATGTCTTCTTTGATTCAAGTTTCTTTATCGTTGTCTCTAGTTTTTAAATGAAATGGTAACAAATATTCAAGGTAATTTCTTCTCACTATTATTTCATTTTCCATTTACATAATGTTTTATTTGTTGTTTTTTTGTTCATCGTTAATATTTTTTATATATTATTCATAATCACTGCTATTTTTTCTTATCAATGTTTTCTTAATATTTTTTCTCATTAGTGTTTAATCTAATTTTCTCACTATTGTTTCATCTTCTAGGAAATCAGTGTTTCATGTATTTTTTGTTATGTATATTTTTTTCAACTGTTGTCTTTTATCATTACTATTATTTGTAACAATTTTTTCTCACATTATTCGAGTTTTTTATTTCATTTTCAATTTCATTAAATAAAATTTAATTTTTTATGGGTTATATGATTTTAATAAATTACAAATAACATTTTTTAAACTCCTTCTATATATATTGTTTCCCATAATTACTTTATTGTGTATGTTATCTTTCTTTGATCATATTATTCTTTGTTGTCTTACATTCTTTGAGGGATTTAACTTTCAGATCTCATGTATTATATCCCATTTAATTTTTATGGTCATAATGAATTTTCTTGCTTTTTTAAACTTTAAACACTATAAATCCTTGAAAATTAATAATATATTCTATTTGTGGTGAATATTTTATAAAGATATTAAATGTTCTATGGAATTTAATTATATGTTTTTTATTTTACTTTGTGTTTTTTTATCCAAAATGTTATGTGTTACCTTAATCCCCCCCAAACTCAAGATTTGTATCTCAGTGTTGTTGTTTCATTATTTGATGCATGTTCTACCAAATGTGATGTTATTCACAATCTCTAATTTGATTATACATTTCATGTTCATTAAAATGGTGCCCAATTAGATTAAATGTCTTATTGGATTCGGGTTACTTTATCACCATCTCCAATTTTTGAATGAAATGGTAACAAAGATTCAAGGTATTTTTTTCTCACTATTATTTCATTTTCTATTTACATAACGTTTCATTTATTGTTTTGTTGTTCATCATCAATATTTGTTTTATATATTATTCATAATCACTATTATTTTTTCTTATAAGTTTTTTCTTAATATTTTTTCTCATTACTATTTAATCTAATTTTCTCATTATTGTTGCATCTTCTAGGAAATCGACGTGTCATGTAATTTTTGTTATGTATATTTGTTTCAACTATTTTTTATCACTATTATTATTTGTAACAATTTTTTCTCACATTTTCATGGTTTTTTATTACATTTTTAATTTTATTAAATAAAATTTCATTTTTTTCTGGGTTATTTCATTTTAACAAATTTCAAATAGCATTATTTCAACTCCTACTATATATATTGTTCCCCGTCATTCCTTCATTGTATATATTATCTTTATTTGAGCTTAATATTCTTTTTTGGATTATATTATATTAGGAATTTAACTTTTAGATCTCATTTATTTATTCTCATTCAATTTTTATGGTCATAATGAATTTTCTTGCTTTTTTGAACTTTTAACACTATTAATCCTTTTTTTAACAAACTGATACATGAAGTGGTCACCCAATTCATTCCCCTAAGAAATTTATTAAAATTAAAAGTTGAAAATACAAACACGAGCTGTAAAAAGATTACACCATTAATGAATTAAGGTAAATGTAGTCTTGAGAGATATAAAACCCCATTTAAAAGCACACAGTGCATCAAAAATGTCCAAAAAAGCATGCCATCTTCCTAGAAAGTCACCAGGTCCAAAAAATAGCTTCTCTATGTGGACATCAACCCACAATGTGCATGGATTTTAGCCTATACAAAATAAAATAATACAACCCAAAAAAATAGATATGTCACTGCTAGAGTTCTTAGCCTAACTATATCTATCCAATTTGATGTAGTTCAGGTAGACTTTTCACTAGAATTATGAAGCTTCTAGGAGCCCATTTCTGGTGATGCAGCAATTCCAATTTACCATAAAACTAAAGGATACTTTAAAAATACAAATTGATAATTGGTTCCATCAATCCTCAGTGAGACCCTTTCAATGGATACTGATAACCATTACAAACTAAACCTATAATAATAGGTTGCTAATCCACAACACCAATACTTCAATTCATGTCCTAGAAACACAAGAAAAGTATAACCTAGAAAACATGAAATAAAAATCATAAAAAACCACTCATATTAGCAAAATCAATAGAGGAAAACACATGTATAAGGAAAGAACAAATAATATGCTCATAGAACCATCAAAGCCAAGACATGAAAAATATAATGACTAGCCTTCATCTATGATTCAAACATAATATATCATCAAGAGAATAAATTTTTTAATGTTTGAGGATCCATGCATAGGATGTGAACATCCATCTTGTAACATGTCAAAATATGGGGGCACAATATAGCATTACCATCAAAAACATAAATTTCATCTGGTTCAAAGAACTCAAAATTATATAAGTAACATCATCATGATTATCCTGTAGTATCTCAAGAATCATAAATAAAAATGGAAATCTATAAAATAACATCTTGATAATACTGAAACCAAATACTTGTGTCATTGTTAAAATTGATCCATCCCTGCTTCAAAACCACCATAAAATCCACATGCATCCATCAAAATAAAATAAGTAGAGTCATTTCCATGGGATGTCACAGTATTTAAAATTAGGATTTATTTTAAAATCTTCCACAATTTTAGAAATCATATTCTATATGATTTCAAGGTAAAATTTTGTTGTGACTTCACCATATTTGTATTTTTGTAAAATATCTACATTTTGTTTATTCATCCAAGACATCAGATCCTCCCCCGGATTCTCTGAGATCTTGTATGCATCTTTCAAGGTGGGATCAACATATTCATCAAAAATGAATACTTTCAATACAAATTCACTAGAGGGAATACAAGTAAGTTTATCATAAATTGAATTTAGTGTGGGATCTGTATTTTGAGTCCTAGTGGCATCAAAGTATCTTCTGAAAATTTTCATTTCTAGGTTAGAATAGTCTCCTCATTTATGAGTCTTTATGGGATTTGGAGTGATGAAACCATCTAAGATAGTCATTGGTTATTTACTTTTCCTAGCACTCGATTTTAAATAAGCCTCCTCAATCTGAAAATCTTTATCACTGATATCATGCAAGGACTCATTAAAATTAGAGTGGACACTTTTGTTCTCCTCTTGGACTATTTCATGAGGTTCCTTGTGTTCCTCCTGATCTCTCATCTAGGTGAGAGAGTTAGTGGTGTCACCTATGGAGATGTGAACAAAATCAATAAAACATGACATATCATTTGCCTCTAATGAATGAATCGTAGTTTTCCTAGGATGGTCTTTATCTACAACTAAATAATTATCCTCATCAGGCTTCTCAACAATATCGTTATGCCCTCTAGTAGAAACCTGAACCCTAGAAGGGTCAACATAAAGTGTGAGACTATCATTGAACTCCTCCGAATCCATTTTTTATTTCCCCTTTTGTACCCATGTAACTTTATGATATGGAGGTCGTGTTGTCTTACTGAATCAATCCTTTAAAGCTTTTCCAAGCTTAAGGAAAATACTATAGTAATCGGGGAGATTTTCATAAAATTCTTCTTGAAAGAAACCATGATTACCATTATGAATCCAGATATAGGATGTGAGAGCTTTCAAAATATCAATCCTAGTACATACTCTAGAAAAATAGGGTCTTGATATATTTTTCGTCACAAATTCTAGCTTTAAGGGATTTTCAATAAGGTTGGAAATCAGAAACATGGCAGTTTGTTTGAATAGGTGAAGTGGTAGCCCAGGGAAACCGATCCATACCATAAAAATGGTAGATTCAGTGTAGTGATCAAATTTAAGGGTTTATTTAAACACTTTCATAGAAAAACCCCCAAAAACCATGAGTATCTCTCCCAAATCCTA
Source organism: Viscum album (assembly GCA_963277665.1). Taxonomy (NCBI): domain Eukaryota; kingdom Viridiplantae; phylum Streptophyta; class Magnoliopsida; order Santalales; family Viscaceae; genus Viscum; species Viscum album. The sequence goes on along the minus strand of OY728142.1, from coordinate 272,921,864 downwards.
TTGTACCCATCTTCAGAAGAAAGAAGAAATATGACATTAGAAGAGTTCAATAAAGTGATATGAAGAATCAAGAAGACAATTGCTTCAAGATATTTTCTTAATAACTTAAATGATGGTCTAAATTTAATAAATTTCCAAACAAGTACAAATATTTAATCTAAATAAAGAATATTTACCTCATTTGTTGAGAAAGTGATTTTCAGTTTCCCTTGGTGATGAAAGTGTTTTGGCTATATGCATGGATCAAAAACCACAATAAAATTTATGCTAAAATTATCATTCTTGATAGTTCTTACAGTAACCAAATTGGAGAAGGATTGATAGATTGAGATAGGGTTTCTTACTTGATCACCCAAGAGAGGGTTCATCGGTGAAGCCATATCTATCAGACAAACACTATTAATCCTTGAATATTGATAACATGTTCTGTTTGTGGTGGATATTTTGTAAAGATGTTAAATGTTCTGTAGAATTTAATTATATTTTTTTATATTTTACTTTATGTGTTTTTATCCAAAATTTTATATGTTACCTTGAGAATATATAAAAATAATAATTATATGAAACACATAAGAAACATAATTACTAACCTAAAGGTGCTCCAAACAAGAAGATCCACTTGAAAAAAAAAATCATCTGTGGATTTTCTTGGTATAACAAAGGTTCCAGTTGGTGACCAGCATTTTGACATTGAATCACAAATTAGAACAATGATTATGTCATATATCAAGGTTATAAGGTGTTTAATACTGGTTGTTTCCCCAATAAATTCAAATTTAGAAAAATCAAATGCTCTTTAGATAACAAGAAATGATGATCCTGATGGTATGTTATAATTCTGAACACATACCACATCCTAGATTTTTTTTACTATAGTATTTCTTAAAATGAATTGTAACATCGTTTTGTCATTTTCTATTTGTGTTGATCAAAATTTAAACATGACATGATATTTATAATTTCTGATTACTGAACCATATGTTTCACACAACCGGTATTCTCATAATTGATATTGATAAGGGAGTTTCTATTTTGTGGTAATTTAACTATTCTCTACACTCTTAAAAAAATAAATTCCATATTATTATTCATGTATTGGTTAGAATTTTTGAAACAATTTGTTCAAGCTCAGTTCATTGCTAATTTGGCTCGTGTCCATGACCTATAGGAGCATCCTTAAAAAATATTTTCTTATTGATACACCCAGATTACAGACCCTTAAAACACCCCTTATTGAAGCTAAATTTCACTTTTGAAGCCCTTGAAATCCACATGTATGAAGCCTTAAGGTTCCATATATTGCAATAAATCCACTTGTAGACCAAGTTTGCAGCCTTGGGTGCAACGACCAGCCTAACATGAAGCATCGTTGAGCATTGTGGTCCATGAAGTTGTTACACCACTTAAGTTGTCTAATGGGGAGTTAATTCCACTTCATTATAGATCGATGGATTGCCAGTGTTGCAGCCTTTTGGTTAGGATCATTCCATTGCATTCAAGGTGATCAACTGATGGTCAAGGTGAAGTCAGACCCTTCACCTCTATTTACTTCAGCCTCACCCAGCCTGCTTATCTAGTCCTTTGATTTCTTTATTTTCAATTGAATAACCTTCATTGAAACTTTAAATATTATAATTATCATAATTTGAATTATCCATTTGAATCATTTTTTCATTCATTTAATTGATTTCTCCATCATGAATTCCCAATATAAATTTTTATTCCTTATTAATTCAACTAAATATTTTCTATTGTGTTTATGATTTCTCAACAATTTCTATAAATTTTATTCCATTATTATGTACCACTAATTTTTTATTTAAATATATTAAATATTAATATGAATTATTAAGTTTTAAAATGGTATTATATTATTGAAAATAAGCATTTATTTATAGCATCGTGCGAACGCACGAGTGAAGTACTAGTTATTTTATATTTTTTGGATATAAGTTTAATGTTATTGGTAACCTTTAAGTTAAATATGATCATTAATATTGAGGTAATTATTGTTAATTGGAATATAAGAGTTATTAAATTTCAGGAACATATTGTTTTATCATATAGATAACCATGGAATTGAAAATTGATTTGGCGACTAAGTGATTAATGTTATTTTTGAAGAAGTACACTAAATTTGTGACATTACATGATTAAGATAGACATAATTTTAGTAATGAAGATTGAGTTAATTTATAGAATCATATATTATTTTATTAAGGTGTTATGGTGATTCAAGTTATTACCATGTTTTATATGATTAAGGTATTCACATGTTTGGTATGTGACATTATGATCTTCTTCATGTTTTTTGGGGATAAATGTTAAAGTTTATCTTGAAAAAAATATGTGATAAAATCTTTAGAATTTTTGATTTTTGAATTTTTTCAAATATATATATATTTCAGAGGATTATCAAGGTTTACTATTTATGAAACGGATTAAGTTGAAATTTGGGTGTTACTATTGAGGTTTTAGAGATTAATATATTATATTTATCTATATTGGATAACTTGTGTTAACCATTTTGGTTTTGGTAAATATTTAGAGATAGAAGGAATGAATTGTCATTATTTTATGGATTTTATGATTCGTTAAAACTTAATTTTAGTACTTTAGGAATTAAAAATTCATCTTGAATATTTATTTCATATAGTAAGAGATGAAGTGAAAATTGATCGAAGAGCAACCAAAAGATGAAGTTATGATTATGAAATGAAAATATATCAAGTGTATTTTCTCATGTTATATGTCTTGATAGTAAAATAATCCCTCAATTTTAGAAAAATGATCTTGAAATAAAAATATTATTCTTTCACCACCATTTTTTTTGAATTGATGGTCTTTTAACCCCTCATTGATTTATGATTTTTTGGTCATTAACTTTCTCATGACCATGTTCTCTATCAATGTATATTAGTCCTTGGGAATTTTTTTTCTCTTCCATGTATATATTTTAACTACTTTAAATAGTATCCTTATATGTTAACCCAATTATGTGTTATTTTAGATAACCTTTATATTTCCCACTTCCCCTTTTTTAAATGAAGTTTTATTATCACTTTGTGCAGAGTGAATTTTCAATAAAGGTATTTACAAGTATTGAACCTTTGATTACCGAAATAAAATTGTGAGTAAGTGATTTATTTAATGGGAGAGAATGTAACACCCTGAGATTTTAGAATATTTTTTTATCTCTAAATAAATTTTAACTATTTTATAGATTTCTTGATGTGAAACACTGAGTTTAAATGAACTGTGATATACTATTGAATTATGATTATTTAAATATGATCATTATAACCAAGTTGTTAAATTATAAATATTAATGAGAATAATAATATTATAAAAAAATATTTGTAAATGTATTATATAAATAAAAAATGTATTGATTAATTCATAATAAATAAGTACTCAATTTTCATTAAAGTCATTTTATGCTTTAAAAATATGTTTTCTTCAGAAATGATTTTATTATATTTTATGTATGGATATTATAATTAATTCCTTAAAATTTTATAAATACTATTTTAAAAATGAATATCATTTTTTAAATTATCATTTAGATATTATTTTAGTGTGAATTTTTGGGATTTTTCTAAAAAAATATTTTTCATTAAATAGTGAAAAATACTAATTTTTGTAAAACTGAAATTTATTTTATTTAAACCAAGAAATTGAAAAGTATCATTTTATTTTTGGATTTGGTTTTAAAGTAAAATAAGATAAATTTTACTTAACATTGTCCAAATAATTCCATATGAATCAACAATGTATTTGATTTTGGTATAAGTTTATTCTTATGCTTAAAAATGCATTTTTTATAAAACTGTTTTAAGTGAATAATGTTTTTTCATTTTAATTAATTAAAATAATACCTAATGATGAATGATATAAATTAAATTTATATATTATATATCTATATATATTAATTTAAATTCATATAATGATGATTATTATTCCTAGAGTCAATGTAAGATCATCTAATGCTTGAAAAATGCATTTTCCTCAAAAATGGTTTTTCATTGCATTTTATGGATTTAATTTTAAATTAATTTCTGATTATTATAAAAATTTAATATTGAAAAATGGATTCCATATTTTGAATCAGTAGGATCAAATTTTTTAAATAGATCCCTTTTATTTTTTGTCTTTATGAATAGTAATTATGGTAAATAGTTACAATCAGAATAAAGGGTAAATCGGGTTAAAAAGGTTAAAACTAATGTAAAAAAGGCTTTAAAATATAGAAAAAACTTGTATTTAATATATTTTATTAGTTTTTTTGACCATCCCCTTCCAAGATTTGAATTTATGGAAATTTTATGTCATTTTTCTGTGATAATGCCATATTATTTTAAGTAAATAAAAATAAAAAATGTCACTCTCTTACATTTAAATTTCTATTATGGGAATAAAAATAAGTTGTCAAATAAAAATAATGTTTATTTTGAGAATAATTAAATTATTTTTATGATGATAATTTATTTCTAATTTTTAGTGATTATATAATTACCTTAAATGCTTATATAACGCCGACACAGTGCTTGTGCAAGTAGTGGAAAAATCAAAGTAAATACTTTTAAAAACATTAAAAGCAATGTATTTGGATGAATTATGGTGAAAAAATAATTTTATAGTGAATAATAATTTATTATTTATGGTGAAATGGATTGTATTATAATTTTATTGTTTTCTTGATGTTTTTAAAGTCAAGTTGTGTGAATAGTTCTTAAATGTTAAATAATATTTTATTAAATTTTTACAAAATAATAAAAATATTAAAATAGGAGAATTGGAATGATAAATGGTATAAAATTTTATACCTTGGCCATTTATGATCCAATTTTTACCTTATAAGTAAAATTATAAACCTTTAAGATTGAAAAATCATTACATAGTTAAGCTTAAAATTGGATAACTTATGGGTTAAATAAAAATATATGGTTTAAAATACCACTTAAACCTATCCAAATTTTATTTTTTGAGGTTATTTAAACCATATTATATCTTATATTCAAAATTTTGTCCACATGGTTCCACTTTAACATGAAAATGAATTTATTATATTTAAATATTTTTATCAATTCATCGTGTGTATTTTCCTTCACTTATAAAAGGACACCCCGTATTTCTATTATTTACACCACTTTAAGCCTCCTATATCAACAAAAACCTAAAAATTTATCTTATAAACTTAAATAGATACTAATTATATGTGTTTTTATTCTTAAAATACCATTACAATGGTCCTTTAGAAGGGATATAAATGAGGCCTACCGAAGAAGAGGTGATCATCCTAATCGACCTCTTTCAATTTATTTCTTCTTATAACTCCTCTAAATATATTTTATTCATAATAAAATAATAAATCCATTGTCCTAAATATACTAAAATTTTATTATTATTATTTAACCACCATTATACACCCTATTTTCTAACAAATGGGAAATGAAAGTATCGCTTGTGTGTACATGTGGACTACCACCTCCACGTAGGGATATGATTCATTATTCATCATCATAATTCATAGTTGGTTATGATGATTGATTTAATGTTTATATATTATATTTATGAAATAATTATACTTATTTAATTTAATATATTATCTAAATTCTTACCTTTCCATCCGTTGAAAAATGATAATGTCACTCGTGTGTATATGTGGACTACCACCTACACTAAGTGATGTGATTCGTTTTTCATCTTCACTTTAAATAGATGGTAATAAGGATAGATTTGATAAATATATATAATATATTTGATAGAATAATGATTCTTTAAATTTTAATTATTATTTTCCTTTCTTTTGTTCCAGTCATCGAAAAGTGGAAACACCACTCGTGTGTGTGTAAGGATTATTATCTTCATAAAGTGATGTAATTCATTTTTCATCATCACTTTATATGAAAAATTATAAAATTGTATATGATTAGTAAATAAGATAATTATTTATTGATTATTATTCTATATATGATGAAACCATTACCAAGGTGCAAGTACCAGAACTAACTAACTAAAACTTATATGAAAAACAAAGTAGTTATCACTCAGAACTGTGATTTTAATAAATAATTATTAATAAATGGGAGATAAGATGTTATAAGTTAATTATATTTTGTATTATATGTATTAATATGGTTAATTAATGTATTTATAATAAATTTAAATTTACTATACAGGATTATAGAGTGCTTAGAAATCATGACAGACTTGAGGTAAGGGGCTTTCTCGTCTTGCTTTTACTTCTATGAGACATATGTTATATTCACTACTTGTTTAATTTTTGCAGTGTATATACCAACAATGAATGTATTTTATAATTTTTTTCATGAAAATTTTGTTCATTTACAAATACATATAAGGTTCTCCCTTTCATGATCTTTTGATTTAGAGATTACCAAAGTTGTAAGGGTTTTTCATATCAATATTGTTTCGTTGAGACATATTTGATGTTATGAACCAATTTTTAGTTATGAGGTGTATATACTTACCCTTTTACATTTTATATCATTAATAACCTTATGTTAATTATATTTTAAGTTTCATTTGAAGTTATTATTTTATAGGGAATACGATTCAAAAGTTAGAAAAACGGTAAGGGATTTGTGTTTCAATCCAATTTTAATCAGGATTGTTTATACTTAAATTTCAATTGAGGAAATTATTTGATAATTATTTGATATATCCATTTAATTTTTATTCTACTCTGTTTATTTCTATAATTTTTAATTTTTAGTACCATTTTTCTCTCTTTGGTACTCAAAATGGTTCAGAAAATGCTTTTAAGAAAATTCGACCTTATTTATCCTCTTTAAACCAGAAAACCTTTTTATTATATATCAATATTTTCTAAAAAAATAAATTTTTTTAATATTATTCAATGATTTTTTTAATTTAATTTTACCCATGTTTTAATTTTTATAAAAAGTTTTAAAAAATCTTCTTATCATATTCTAAATAAGGTACTTTTTACTGAATTTGTGAACAAAATCTTTGTTTTAACTATTATGGCATGAACATAATTTCTCACCATCATGACTGCCCAATGATTTGAATCTTAATTTACAAGTTCCCATCATTGTTTTCGAATAAAATGTTTTCCTTGATATTTTGTAAATATTATAATTTTAAATAAGTTATTTCAAAATGAAAACGATGTTTTCTTCAAGAAATATTCCAAAGATATTTTAAAGAAAAATTAATTTATTATAACATCCTTTGATATTAATTATGATTTACTAGGAATATTATCCAATTATACCATCCTTATTCTTTATATGGATGGTTTATGATTATGATGATTTTATGTTTATGAAACTTTTTTATTTTTCATGGGTTATGCTATGATGAAATATTTATGAAACCTATCTTCTTTCCATGGGTTATGATATGATGAATGTTTTTTGATATTGTATAACACATATGTATGGTTTTAATTATATGATGGTTGGACCTAAAATTATATAATCCTCCAATGACTTGGGTAATTATGGATATCTCATGAGATAATAATAATTGTAATGGGGAGTGAACCCAGATCAGTGAGGGTCATTGTCTACTATCATAGTCTTTGGAGTGAACATTGACTAAGGAAATAATGGAATGGGGAGTGAACCCAATCCACTATGATAGTCTTGGCAGTTATCCTTGACTGAGGAAATTATTTTATATGCTTATGTGTATTCCAAAAACTTATATATTATGCTTATGATATGTTTTCATGGCTCATGATTGATTATTGATTATTTCTCTCTCTTATGCCTTATGTATTTTGATTGATAAAACCTTATGTCGTGATTCATGATTAAAGATCTTTGATTGGTTTGGTATGATTATTGTATTTTTTTTATCATGTTTTCATACTTTTATTCTCATATTATGCTTGTATATGATCTTTAATTGACATCTCTTATGTTTACCCTTACTGAGCATATGTATAAAAATTGGGCCCCACTGATAGCATAGACACCTCGCCTTAACATGGTCACGGAATCCTAGCCTGATAAGAACTGTCAATTTCCTCGCATATGTGTGGTCCCCTACCTGGGGCCCACCCACATGCCCGAACGAATCATCATACTAATGAATGTCCACATAGGATAACACATGTTGGGTAATGATAGGTGGGACTAAAATTATATAGCCCTCTAATGCATTGGGTAATGATGGATGTATCATGAGATAATAAGAATTGGAATGAGGAGTGAACCCAACTCAGTAAGGAACTTTGTCCACTATGATAGTCTTGGGAGTGAACCTTGACTAAGGAAATGATGGAATGGGGAGTGAAACCAATCCACTATGATAATCTTAGTAGCGATCCTTGATTAAGGAAATGATTTTCTATTCTTATGTGTATTCCAAAAACTTATGTCTTATGCTTATGATATTTTTTCATGGCTCATGATTGACTATTGATGATTTATCACTCCTATGTCTTATATCTTTTGATTGATAAAACCTTATGTTGTGATTCATGATTAAAGATCTTTTACTGGTTGGGTATGATTATTGTATGTTATGATCATGTTTTCATAATCTTATGCTTACATATGATCATTGGTTGATATATCCTATATTTACCCTTACTGAGCATATGTGTAATAACTAGGCCAAGATGATAGTCAAACACTCCGCCTTAACATGGTCATCAGGTCCTAGCCCACTAGGCACCACCAGTTTCCTCGCATACATGTGTTTCCCCTACCCGGGGCCCACCCATGTGCCCGAACAGATCATTATACTAATGAATGTCCCCATAGTCAAAAACATTCTCTTTCAGTGTGCTTTGTCCTCACTTGCACACACCCTGGGAAACTTTTTAGGAGGTCACCCATCCTGATCACTACTTCAGGACAAGCACACTTGGATGTGGATTTCTAATCAAGTTGGATCCTAAAAATAAAGGTTCATATTGTTGACATGAGTCATATAATTTAGTCATTTAACCCTTTATCATTATAGGGTGTTACATCCCTCCCTACTTAGAATAGTATGTCCTCATTGTAGACCCTACATCTCAACCCAAGCAGTGCCACCACACTTAAGTCTAGGTTCCTCCTCTGATACCAATGTAACAATCGGTCCCTTCTGATAACAAAGATTCCCCTTAACATGGTCATCGGGTCTTGGACCTCCAAACACCACTAGTTTCCCCAAAAACACATGGTCCCCTTCCTAGGGTCCACCCATGTGCCTGAACGAATCATCAGACTAATGAATGTTCCCACCAAACAACACATGTTATTTCAATGTGTTGGTCCTCACTCACACACACCCTGAGAAAATTCCCAATAGGTCACTCATCCTGATCACTACTCTAGAACAAGAACACTTAACTGTTGAGTTCTAATCAGGTAGGCTCTCATAAAGAAATGTTCATATAGCGACCCAGCCTTTTATTAAACTATTATTACATCATTTTTAATATAAAAAACATAATGGTATTACACAATAAGGATAAAAAGGTTTAGTGTCTTGGGAAAACTAAGACCATACATAACATTTATAACACAAAATGTAAACATTTATTTAATCCATTCTTCTCTAACTTCTTATTGTCCCTTAAAAACTCATTAGTAAACATAATCACATGAGGATATACATCAAAAAGGGGTGATCTAAAAGCCTAGTAAGAGGATATATATTAAAAATATAACAATGAGTGAGCACAATCATAACATGGGAAAATGATCATGAATATGAGAGGAAGCATTAATAAAAGACTTGAAATGTGGCAACACATAAAAATTAAACATTATCTCTTAGTGGTTAACTACCACAAATAGTTGTGAACAAATAATATTCACACATCATTTCCCTTTAACTAATGAGATTAATCACTTTATCCAATATATTGGAGCACTGTATAATTTCTTGGGTACCCATCACATCCTAACATTCATATTGCTCTATATAATTCCAGGTGTACCCATCACATCATAACATTTACATTATTATGCATGCCACATAGAACATATGTCAAACTTAAACATAAAATAACACATGGAAATGAATGGGTTTAACATCATAAATAATACATTCATAAAAATTTGTCTCCCAAAATAAATAGGGGCTAACATTCTTGACATAGAACAATCAACGATGACTGAAGTAGAAACAATCTTTGAGAAATAAAAAGAGAGTGTTTATTTGTAAGAAGAGTTCTTTTGGAAAAACATTAGATTTGTAATAAACTCAACTAGAAAACATTTATATCCAAGAATAGTTAATATGAGGATAAATAAATGATTATTAAGTCATATCCATACTGAAATTGGGTTGAAAGATGGAAATCCCAAAGTATGAGAGTTGGGTTCAAGAATTTCCCCTTACCTTGTATCTGAATGTTGTCTTCATTTTAATTTATTGTATAACCACGTTATATTAATTAATTAACAATTAAAGAACCTTTTATACATTAATAATATTCATTAATGTTTTATCAAGTTCATTTATTGGCTTTTGGATGAGTTATAGGGCTTAAATTCATTGTTTGGGAACCATCGTTTTTATAGTTTTCTTGAACAGTTCACCTGTATTCATGAATGGAAGTTCATTTAAAACATGTATAAACATCAATAATTGTAATTATATGTTATTTATTATGTTACATAACTTTAAATTTTCTTATAAATATTTTTTTATATACCATGATAATGAATCATTAGATAAGAATTTAATGATGATTGTTTCGGTTAATTTGGGCGGTTTTTCGACCACTATGAACTTGTTTTGTTTAATCATTTAGTAATATGTACATAATTTAGTTACATAACATTAAATAGGATATAATAAATATAAAATAATCTTGTTAAACCATAAAAATGGTTTCATGACTAGATCTGAAGGTGGTAAAGGAAAATTAAAACATGTCGTTCTTGAAAGTGATAAATTAACACCTCACGAACAATATTTTCCTTTCTAAAATAAAAAGAATAGGAGAAGGGGTTTGGATGATATATTATCCCATTAGTATCATAAAATTATATTATATGTAAAATAATGTAGTTTCCATACCATTTTTATGATTATATGTGGGGAGATATTAAGAAAAGAACTTGATATTGAAATGAAATTAAAGGAAAAGAGAGGGGGGAATTACCTATTGAATCCTCCTTAAGGCACCTTGGATTGGTCTTTTGATGAGACCATAATCTCTAGGAGGTGGGGTAGAGGATAGGGAAGATGTTTGGGCATAGTTTAGATAATTATTTAATCTTGATAGGTGTGAGGAAATGAGGGTGTGAAGGGTGGTATTTATAGTGGAGGGGAGAGGTGTTTTCTCAATACTATATTCATTAATTTATTATTTCTCCACAAGACAAGAAATAGTGTTGATTACATGACCAAGAATAGTAATAAGTGCATTTTAGTTCAAAACAATGGACATTTACATCATCCATGACTCAAGCATGATGCAAAAATTCGTTTATTTAGCATATTTTGTAAATTATTGAATTTCACTATTCACCAAAAATTCAAGTATTTTAGAAAAATCCCAAATATTCACCCTAACCATTTTTTGATGTGTAGAATCCAAAAAATGAACTCCATTTTTCAAAAATAATTTTTTAAATATGTTAAATTAAATTTTTAAATAAAATAATAGTTTATTCGAAAAATATCAATTTAAAATCATTTATTTACTTACTCCAGGATATAAGTATACCATATTTTCACTTAAATCGTATATATATATTATCATATGTAAGGTTACTATTCATAATAGTAGGTTACTATTCATAAGAGTAGGTTACTATTCACCAAAAAATTATGTTTGTTCCATCAAACCCCAAAAAACATCCTGGACACAACCATGTATGTCATATTTCCAAAATTCAAAACACAGAAGTGGAAAAATTATGTTTAATGGTCACATAGTATTTAGTATCATTACATATAATCGTTTTTTCTAATGTGATTATACTTTAAGTCATGATTACAATAAGGTATTTCCATTAATAAAACTTTGGGTCGTTACAGTGCACCTTATTGACATGAGTTATATCATTTAGTCATTTAACCTTTTATCATTCTGGGGTGTTACAATATGATATCATCTTTTATTATGTATTATTTTCTATGGGATATGAATAATTTTTTTATGTATGTTACTCCTAATAAGGGTATTATACATGAAGAACATAGTGGTGGATGATGTATATTTTTATGAACCATTTGTTTATGTATCCAAGTTTACAAATACACTAAGCCTCTATATTTTTTGCATAGATCATAATGATATGTAATGAATTTATATCTAATAAGATGTAATATTTATGTATGAAAATTATGGTTCACTATTAGGATTCCCCTCACATCTCCATTCCCTAAGTATATTACCACTTTTCCAAGATGACATGGTCATTAGTGGCCATGTGTTTAACACATAAGGTTTAGAGGGGTTATCACAGTCTAGATAGTCTATACGCATCACTCAAAATCAAGTAAACCGTATTTGGTTTCATTTTGGATCATCCTCACATACCTTCCTTTAATCATATAATAATTGACCAATATCAAGACAATTCATAGTCTCACCCCTAATCATCACTCTAATCGAGCATCACATATCAAAAAAGACCTCCCAAATTCATTAAATCCATTTCTTAATGATGAACACCCTCTTTGGGTTCCTATACCACTTTAATCGACCCTTCCACATAAGTAACATAACCATCAATGACTAAGTAATAAATATATAACACCTTATGTCTTTATAAGAGTATAACTAACTTTACATCCCCACCCCACATAGTAGATCTCAACCATGGTTCATCTCGGGTCATTCACACCCACTCACCCACGCTTACAATCCATACACTATATGCTCCACTATAGAAATATGTAATATTAGGGACCACATAACTCAATATGGAGTTATCCCCAAGTGATAATTCAATACCATTGCTAAATCCCATTCATGACCGAACCAACCACTATCCATCATCTTGAGCCCCAAGTGACATTTCCTCACAAAAATCTTAAGCAATGGGGTGTGAACTACCCAAACTCTTTAATGAAACATCATGTAACCTAGTGAGTTCACCTCCCCTCAACCTCCTTTCATGATCGCATATGAAATCCCCATCATGATGGAATGATTTAACCATACCTTGGTGATATTATATCATAAATCCATCAATATTCAATGAAATTCCTCTTAAACCACTAAGAATAAAGATAGGTAGAGATAAAAGGAGAGAGAAAAAGGATGGATGATTGACCTCTCATATGATTGGATGGAGGTGGATAAACTAGAAGGGGTATAAAAACAAAATTCCTGAAATGACCAAACTGCCCCCACTTTAAGTGGGGGTTGGGAAACCCCTGTGGAACTCTGATGGGATCTGTTGGACTTTTAGTGGCCCATTGGGGTTCTATTGGCCACCCACCAACCTTATGGTGGTGTGGCCAGTGGCTGCTACCTTGACCACTAGAACTCCAGTAGCATCCACTGGGGTTCTGGTGGCTTGATTCCACATCCACAATTTCCACCTAATTTACACAACACTCATAAAATAGCTTTGTACTTTTTCTACCTTGATATCCATCTTATAGATATCATTTTACTATTTATCCCGAATGGCCAGAAGGCCTTCTTTTTATTTGATTTCTGGATAATACCCCTTTCAAGGGTTGAAGGGGAAATCTTACATGACCTATAGGCCCAAATAACAAGGCTCATACATGACTCAATACATGACCTCAAAGGCCCAATACCTGACACACTTGAAATAGTCTCTCCCTAGTATCTACATCTTAAAGGCGCCTAGCTCCCCAACTCACATGGTAGATCGACTAGCAGTGCCCCGTGCAGAGCTGCATGGTGCCTAGTCCCAATGGCAGTTTCCATACCCACTCATTATTTTAATCCAATTAGCTATGCTCTGGTGGTTGTTATTTTTGCTCTGATCCTCATCTGAGTCTGCTCCCGTTTGGTCTGCGCTTATTTGGTCTTTTTTTGTGGCCTAAAATCCCTATGGCCTGAAGTCCATTGGTGGCCCAAAGTCTCTACATCCTGAAGGCCCTGTGGCCCGAAGGCCTTTGGTGGACCGAAGGCCCTGAGACCCATAGGCCCAAACCGGTGGCCCGAAGGCCCAAATTGGGTGAATAGTGTCGGCTGCTATAGTACCAAACAGTAGCTATTGTAGTAACTACTACAATGCTACTACAATAGCCTGAAAATTCACCCTCACTTGAATTTGATATTGGGACTCTTGGATGCCAAGAAGGAGCCTCTGCTACTCAGGTACAGGCTCATTGGCATTTTACTATTTAATATTCATATACAATTCCAATTTCTATTATGAATGGTAATATTTAAAATGGTCTTGATTCCAATATCATCAGAACCTACCTTTTCTCTAAATCAACCGATATATACCAGTGTGGTTTGTTACACATATAATAAATGTATCTGTTTCCCTAGATGGATTTACATAATGTCTCAAGAGGGGGTTAATTGAGTTCTTGAAACTTTAACCCCAATTAAAATTAAGCTCTCAAACTAATAATTTCTTTTTTATCAGATAAAAATAGAAAATAAAAACAGTGAATAAAAGAGTAGAATGTAAATAATTTTATAGTGGTTCGAGACACAGGGATCCCCTAGTCCACTCCACCAATCACTCTCTTAGTGAGATTATTGATTCTTACTATGTAGTTCCTTTTTTTCAGGGACCTCAACAGTTGAGTGAAAGAAACTACAACAAGTTATAAAATTTTCCAAGATCTTTTATAAGGCTTAACCTTTTTATAATACCTATCCACATCCTTCACACACTCAGAATAATGAGTACAAGTTTATAAAGAATAATATGTATAAAATGTGTTGCAAGTTCAGTGTGCAGTTGAAAGAAACAACTAACAGAGAAGAAGAACATTTAGAGAGATAGAATATAGCTTCAAAGAGTATCTCTAGATGTTATTTAACTATATATGATAATCTCTAAGAGCGCAACAACAACATATGTTTGTTATTGGTTGCACGTTAATAATCATAAAAAAACATAGCATGTGGTTTGAATATTTGAGACCTTCTCTTTCTTTTGAATCTTAATTGCAACTCTATTTATATTTGAATTCAAACACTAATTTCGCTTCAATGGTCAAGATATTAATAAAATATTTTGAAAAAAACATTTTAAATGGATTTTTCCTTATTTTATAAAATTGTTAAGGACAGAAGTAGCCATTTTTTGTAGGTTCGTTCAACTTTGGAACTATACAGGGTTTTGGAAATAAAGAAATATTTAAATCATCATTTCCTAATTTTAAAACACAACTTCTGATAGAAACAAAAGGTAAGAGTGAAGTTTGTGTGAAATAATACAATAGTAATAAGTTCCTCAATAATCCAATTAAATATTGGAAAATACTTATTTTCACTGATCTTTATTTTCTTAATACTTTTATTCATAAGACATTTTGACATATGAATTTTGGATTCATAAGACTTATTCTAATTCAAATGATAAGTTTTAATTTGAGTGGTAACTTAAACCTCATAAGATATTACATTTTGTAAGACATTTCACTTTTGTGGAATAACTAGAAACATTGTTCTGTAAGATAATCTGACAGATCATCAGATATCTTTTGAAAGTGTACGATATTTAAACTTTATACAACATCTGACTAGGTCAAAACATAACACATATGAATTTATAGATTCATAATATATTTTTTGTAGGAGGTTTCCTTCATATGATAATTATATTATGTGAGACTTTCATAAGATATTTTATTTTCCATTTCTCTTAACCAAAGTCCACTCATAAGATAATTTCAATGTGTGGGATATTTTTTCCATGGTAATTCTTTCAGTTTAACAGTATTTCTGATAATTATATGCACGTATGATATTTATAAAATCACTTAATATAAATTTATTAGTAATAAATAGTGATTTTATGAGTATCAAAACATATGGAATACTAGGATATGGTGGAACAATATAAGTGTGTCTAATAATCAATCCCTTTTGATGATCACAAAACTCATGACAATTTAAACAAAAAAAGTTATAGATTGTCTCCATGTATGATAAATGTAGAGATTACTCATATATTATCCTCATTTTGTGATATTAAAAACAATATAGATTTTTTAGATAAGACACATTCATCATAGCATAAAAAAATAATATAAGAATATGAAGAACTAAAATGAATAGATATCAGGTATTGACTTGGTTGAATATATATAAGACAAATTATAAGAAGAAATCAGTAAAGGATATTAACTATACACACAATAAAAATTAAGTAAGAAGAGAACACAAAAAAGATAAATTAAATATTTCTCTGATAAATTAAATAAAATATATAACAAAAGATATCTTTTCTTGGGATAGGGTGAGACTCAGTAGGTTTGGTCTTGAGAGGAGGTTTCTTGAAGAAAACCAGTAAGGAAGGATCGATTTGGAGAATAGCTATAACTGAAGGTTCTGGATGGTGCATCTAAACAAAGGGTATGGATAAACTGGATTCTCCACCAGTACTAACTTTTTCCCATATAGAGATTCTATTTGAATGAACCATGATACTGTCTTAGAAGTCTTGAACCTACACCTTATCATATTTACCGGTGGTAGTCAAAGTGATATTTGAAGAAGAGGTAGGAGGAGGTAGAGGCTTATCTTTTGTAACATACTTTTGATGTACTTTATGATAAAAGGCAGGTAGATCAAAGATAGCTTGCATCTTCTTCTTGGTAGTAGGAAATTGTTCTCGAATGGAATGACCTAGAGTTTTCATGTCTTTGATCTGGTAGAGTGAATTTTCACACATATCAATCCTTTTAATAATTTATTTTTTTCAAAAATAAAGGATGAGAATATAAATTTACCCTGGATTTTGACTTATCACTATGTCCCAATTTTGTAAGTCTTATTTATGAGCATAACTTTTTAGGAGAGTGCACAGGAATTTGACTTGGCACTCTAAGAATTCTTAAGAGGGCATAGATAATGTAACCACAAACTATGGTGTAATCAAAATAGCTATATTCTTTTCTTTAAAAGATGTTTGTGGTTATTAAACCGCCTCTTCAGTATCCTCCATAGAATATTCCTCAGAATCGGTGGTAAGAAAAGCATCAAGAATTTATTGGAGCTTGTTCAACTTAGTATCCAATATTTTAAAGTTCTCACCTATAGGAGTAATCTTCTCTAGTCATACCAATATAAACTGTGAAACATCAAGATATTTTATTTCAGTCTCTCAAAGAGAAAAAAAATTCTCCTTAATAAAAGCATGAATATCTAAGATGGGTTTTGGATTTTGTGAACTTCTTCTTAAATAGTAGCTCTAACTTCACAAATTTTAAAGGTGAGAGCCTTCTAAACTTCTTTAATGGTGTCTAGAGATATAAAATCACACTTTATAGATGTCATTCTCTTGGTCAAATCATCAATGGATGAGGAAACATCCATTAACTTCTCCTCAACTGACCTAGGAAATGAAGAGGGTCTAGATGCATAGACTTGAATAGTTATAACATGTGAAGGTTGAGTATATAAGATTATTTTGATGTAATCAAATTTAGATACATAATTTTATTCTTAAAATCAAAGTCTATTTTAATTTCATCTTTTATAGACCTTGTCTCTTCCAAGACATCCATAGAGACATTAGATTACCCTCATGGAAAATTTTGAATTATTCTAGATTGAGCTTGGATCATGGACTTTATCTCATTCAACTTTGACTTAAGAATAGTACGCCACTTGATCTCTCAAATCATTGATTTCATCTCTTAGAAAGTTGAGGTCAGAAGTCATATTTTCATCAAAATTCTTAAAGTGACCATCTGACTTAGTTATTTCAAATCCTTAAGAAACTGGATAACCTCAATCTCTTATCTTGTTCACTTCTACTTCAGCAATATGAGGTTCAACATGAACCATTATCCTTGGTAAATAAGGTTCTTCTTCATCTTACTCATCTAAACCAATAACCCCATTAGACACAAAACAACCTCTCTCGACTTTTCCCCCTCTCTTCATGGGGTTCTGAGTGTAGATTCACAATATCTATGACTATAGGCATGACAAAAAAACTCATAAGATCCATTAAAAAGGTAAGATACCTCATCTTAACAACATTTAGAATAATTATTCTTCTGATTATAGGACATCTATCCGATCTATTAGTAGATATTAAAGTAAACATGGGAGAAACCACTTATACACGTTCCTTAGCATAAATAGTGGGAACCACCACTCTAGGTCTAGGGATTGCATCAACAACATCATCTAGTTATTTAATTTCAACCCGATTAAGTGCCACTTGTTGTCCTTGATCAACCTCATCTTCTCCCCCAACTTCATCTTTATGAACAACCGATGCAATCTCAAAAGATATTATTTCTATTCTTCAAATTCTTGCAACAAGAGTCTTGATTTTTATTTCATCCTCTAATATGTCTCTTAAAAGAACACTTGAAGTTTCAACCTCATTTCCTTCAGCAACAACTATATCCCCTAAGAAGTTATCCCACTCAACACAAGAAGGGCATAGTCCGACTATTTTTACACCAATGGACATTAACTTCTTGAGCAAGGAGTTCAAAAAATAACCAATATTATTCATAATACTATCTCTAAAGAAATTAAATCCATGGAATTTGGATGCCATAACATCACCCAATTTTGATCTCCACATTTTGAAATAATAAAGTTATAATTTGGCTAAATGGATAGAAACTTTAGGTTTTGTTACTTGCGTGAAACATATATACCATTATGTATCTAGAAAGACTAACTTTCTTCTCAATCAGTAGGATGTAGAGTAGGAATATTTTGGGAAACAAAATCATTTCAAACTCCCAATTTCTTTAAATTGTTCTAGTCTTGAGGAAATTCACCAACACTTTTCTCTCAGCTTCCAAGCCTTTCACAAGATTCTTTTCAACAACTAGATCTCAAAACAGAAATTTCATGATCTCGTCTAGTCAAACATCATACACACTAATCAAGGATGTATTAAACTTGTGAAATACTCTATACAGACACAAAAATGCCTTATCTATCTCAGTTGAAGATATAAAGAATCTCTTATCATTCACCCTTGAAACTACCACATCTTTAGTATTTCCAAAACTGAACACAACATTTTCATAAAACTATCAGGATTCATTTTTATAAAATAACTTGCTTCTTTTCTCATCAAGATAAACTCTCATACTTTTAAGTTCAAGACTTTCTTCATGAGAGAGTCTGTGCAATCTAGCTAGTCAAAACCAATAGTTTTCCTACATAAGACTTTACATGGTACTTTTTCTCTTGTTATACTCATAGAAATAAGTTCTTCAACTCTTTTTGATTTTCCAATTATCATAAAAAAATACACCCTAATGGTTGAAGGATTGGGGTTTGGTTGAGAGGGGTTTTATTTGAGAGAGAAGGAGAGCTTAGAGGTTTTTCAAAAATATGAGCCAAGAATAATGATTTCCTTTGCAAAGAATGTGAAGAGTCACTAACAGTGACACAATAAAAATAAAATAACTAAAATTATAAATAAATTAAGGGTTATGTGTCATGTTATGATTTAAAAAAATAATTTAAACACATAAACTACAAATGGTAACCAACAATATATCTTATTATAGATATTGGTAAGGAATTAATTTGAATACTTAGAGAAAATTCTCAATTAATAAAAAAATTATTTAAAATCAAATAGAACCATTTCACTTTTTATAAAATCAAATATTTTAGTGGATAAATTATTTGTAAATGGATATGCAAGTTGAAATTCATTACTTATTAATTCTAAGGATATATCACTTTTTTTTAATAATCCCTTAAGAAATGATGTCTTAAGTATATATGTTTCGTTTTAGAATGACTTATCATATTCTTATAAATGTTAATAGTATAAGTGTTATCAAATTTAATTGGAACATGATCAGAAATGAATCTAAATACCATTAAGGTATAATTTATCCAAAAAACCTATAAACAAAAACTTTTAGCTATGGTATATTTAGCTTTGATAGTTGATAATGCAGTTGAGTGTTACATCTTACTAGACCACAAAACTAAATATTTTCTTAAAAAGTGGAAGGTTTCAGATGTACTCTTTTTATCTAATCTACACCCTCCAAAGTTATCATCGTAATATGAATTAAATTAAAATGATATGTTTTTGGAAAAAAATAGATATGGGTAAATAATTACTTTTAAATATCTTAAAATTATTTTAGCAATAGTAAAATGATATTCATTTGTGTTTGATTGAAATCTAGAACATAAATATATTGAAAACAAAATATTTGATCTACTTATATTTAGATAAATCAAACTCTCAATTATTCCTCTATATAGATTTTTGTCCATAGGTTTTCCAGCTTCATCCAAGTCAAGCTTAGCATTGGAACTCATAGGAGTTAAAAAAGTTTTACTAATTTTAAGTCTAAACCTTTTTAATAAATAATGTATATATTTTATTTGATTTAAAATATTTCTAAATTCTTTTTTATAGATTTAAAACATAATAAAGAAATTTAATTCTCCCATCATACTAATTTAAATTTCTTTTTTTATAATCTTTGAAAATTTATTATAAGGTTTTTGGTTTTTTGAACCAAACATCACATCATCGAACAAAATTTGAACTAAAAGTGTATTTTGATGAGGTTTTATTAAAGAAAGTATTGTATGCTAAATTTACAGTAAAAGTATTTGTTTATAGAAATATACTTAAGCTTTCATAATTGGATCTAAGTGCTTATTTAAGACCATATAAAACTTTGATGAGTTTGAAAATAAATTTTAGAGAATGAGGATTTTTAAAACTAGGAGGTTATTTAACATAAACTTCCTCATGGTAAAATCATTTAGAAAAGAATATTTTACATTTATTTTAAATGATTTAAAATTCATATAGGATACATATTCTAAAAGGATCCTAATAGCTTATAATCTAGCTACATGGGAAAAAGTGTCCTCATGATCTATTCATTCCTCTTGAATGTAACATTTGACAACTAATCTAGACTTATTTATAGTGATCACAAAAGATGAGTCCCCACTCTCTAGGAGTGCTCTATGGCTCTCATTTCGACTCAGATTCCTCCTCCTCCTAGGGTTCCTCCCCGGCGGTGTTGCGATATCTCCAGGTCCTCTCCTCTTTCTTTTTCATTGTTTCTTGGTTTTACTTTATGCACTCTAGGTCTCTCATCTTAGCTTTCCTTACTCCACCTTGGCCTCAAATCCCACTGCTTCTATCCAGGTCAGATCTGGAGTGGAGGGTAAATCAAGGTTTTGGGATTGTGGTTTAGTGATTGAGGTTCCTCTTGGTGTCTCTAGTGTTCTTCTTTCAGGGTTTCATCCCCCAGTTCTCTCTAGGGTTTTATCCCCTCGCATCTCTTTTACCTTTAAGGATTTTTGTCTACTTCCTCCTAGGGTTCCAATCCCTCTATTTCTTTCTTTCTCTTGGTGATTTTGGGTTGTTTTTATGTTGGGGTTTTCATCTTTCTATTGTTGGTTCAACATTGGGGTGTTGACGATGTGGTGTCGGCATATGGTTGTTTTACAGTGTGATGTGGATGGCAGTGGTGTAGGTGAGCATTGACTAATGGGAGTCTAGATAGTTTCCTCCATCTCTTTGGCTTCTTCGGTGGCTCTGGTTTGTGGTCTTCGTTGTTTGGTTATCATGTTCCCTAGTTTGTGGTCTCGAATGGTGATGGTCTTGCCGATGTTTTGTCCTAAAAATCCTGTTTTTTCTCTTCTCTAGATCCATGATTCCACCGTTCTCTCTGAGGTGGAGCTATGCGGTGGTCTCCAAGGTTCTTTGGGAAGTGAGGTTGAGTGGGTGGCTTCGGGAGGTAGACAGTGACGACAATCGATTAGTGACAGCGAGGTATGGTACCATTATGATGATGATGATGATGGGTTAAGTGATTAGGGTTGCATACAACGCACTATGGTTTATGATATCTCGATGCGATTAGGGTTTTTTGACGACAGTGCATGTGTGTAGTGGTGGGAGGTGCTCTAGTGGTTTGTTCTCACTGGAAAGGTGGTGACTTAGGAGATGATAGATCTATGTTTGGAAGGGATGACAATGGTGTTATGATGACTACTGGTTCTGGTGATGGTGATGTCAGTATGCTATTCGATGGTGTGTGATTTGCGCGATTTGGTTTTCACGGCAGTGGACTTCGATTTGAATTTTGATTTGGGCACGTTTTGAATTTTGAATATGTATGGTGTAATCAGATTGGTGTGGTTACCACTTTTCCCTTAAAGTGGCCTTTTATGAAAATAAAAAAAAATTGATTCGGTATATATTGATCGTATCTTGATCATCCTACTTGTTTCTAAATACCCATTCAGTTCTAGAAATAGGATAATTTGAGGGTCTATCAACTAATTCTCATACATTGTTCATATTGAACTAGTTTATCACTTATTACATGGCTATGAACCAAATCTCGTCACCTAAGTCTTCTTATATAGTTTTAGGTTCTAGATGGTATAGTAAAGAAATAAACTCAATAATGTTTACTACACTTATTCTAGTCATAACTCCCTCATATAGGTCTCCTCTTACAGTTTCTAAAGGATTTTTTTTCAAGGTTTTAAGATATATAAGCAACATACTTTTAGATTCTTCATATCTAGACCTTTAAACACTAGATTTTACTCGATCAAGTTCCATATTATCATCATTTTTTTCATTGAAGAGAGGTTCAAGTCTCCTGTTATCTAAAGAATCACTTAAGCCATCAACTTGATTATGTTTGTGATCAAAGGGATCACTTTCATCAAATTTCACATGAGTATATTATTAAAAAAACTTTGAATTATTTTTGAAAACTTTGTAGTTATTAGTAGTAGAATAACCTAGTAATATTACTTCATCAGGTTTTGGATTGAACTTACCTATATCATCCTTGGTGTTCAATATACACACTTTGCATCCAAAAACCTGGGTTTCCTATTATTCCATAACTCATAGGGTATTTTCTTTAATATGGACCTTATTATGAATATATTCATGACATAACATTTTGTGTTAACAGTTTCAGACCAAAAGTGAGTGGGCATGTTATATTCACACAATATTGTCCTAACAATTTATTACAAAGTCTTATTCCTTCATTCAAGAACACTATTTCATTGAGGTGTTCTAGGGGTAGATAAGGAATGATTAATTCCATATTTTGAGAAAAATGAATTGAATTCATGATTCTAAAATACCCTACCTCCATGGTCACCTCTTAGAGAAACAATTTTAGCATCTTTCTTATTTTTTACTTGCTTACAGAACTTTACAAAAATATCACACAAGCTTCTATTTAAATATTAAGAAATAAAACCATATAAACTGATAAAAATAATTAACTAACACATAAAAAGACTATCTACCTAGGAAAATAGTTCTAGAAGGAGCAAAAAAATCCATATGAATAAGCTCAAGTGGTATAGAAATTGAAACCTCTATAATTGGTTTGAAGGATGACTTGTGTTTCTTACCCAGTTGGCATGCATCATATAGTTTCTTTTTGTCTAATTTAAGTTGAGGCAGATTAAACATCAAATTTTTATTGGATAATTTTATTTGATAAAAAACATTACAATTTCCAAGTCTTCTATGACATATCCAAGATTCATTAATTTCAGCATTCAAACAGTTTAGATTTTATTTATACAAATGCTAAATATCTAGTTTTTAAACATTTTTAGTTTATGGTGCTCTAAATTTAAGTGATTTATATTTGAAAGACACGAGTTATTGAAAAAATAAACATAAAATACATCATCACAAAGTTGAGAAATAATTATT
Organism: Viscum album; assembly: GCA_963277665.1. Taxonomy (NCBI): domain Eukaryota; kingdom Viridiplantae; phylum Streptophyta; class Magnoliopsida; order Santalales; family Viscaceae; genus Viscum; species Viscum album. Next base: position 272,898,060 of record OY728142.1, on the reverse strand, counting down.
AGGTTGTGCTTTAAGCCTTAAACATAAAGTACTTTGTTTATAGGGATTGAAGGTGGGTCTCCAAAAAATCCTACTCCCATAATCTTTCCTTTAGAATTGTCACTGAATGAGACAAATACTCCATTAATTTTAGATAGTTGATTGAATTTAGAAAAATCTATGCTCATGTGTCTTGATTAGACCATAAAAAATCATCATTGTTCGTGTGTATTTTTTCCAGCAAAGACAAATTAAACAAGAAGGTTCTTTGGTAACCAAATGCTTTTAGGTCCAGTATTATTAGCTATTAAGGATTTGGGAACCCAAATCTATCTATACTTTATAGACCTATAATTGGATAATTTTATAAAAATAGATTCCTTCTTAACACCAAAAAACTGGGGTTATCTTAGGCAGTCATCGTTTGCATAATGATCATTAAGCCCACAGTGGAAACAAGTGATATTAAACATATTTTTATTTTTGGAACTAGGTACAAAATAATTCTTATATGGATTAGGTTTTTCTTCCTTACTACCTATGACATTTTTCTTTATGTTCTTTGTTATTATTGAGAATTGATTTAGATAATTCTCCCCCTTATAAAAATAGTTGAAACATATTTTAAATATTTGAATTCATCCATTAATTCTTTTATTTTCCTATCATGGAAAACACAACTAGATACAGGTTTTTCTAAATTAGATTTTAACTTTGAAATTTATTGTGTTAATTTAACTTTTTCTTTAGACACATAATCATAATACATTCTAAAATACTTTATATTTTTATTTAAATATTCATATTTTTCTTCTAAAATTGAATAATATTCATTCAACTCATCAAAAGAATAATTTTTAGGTTCAGATTCAAAGGAAGAATAATAAAATGGAGGTAACTAATCAGTTTGTGTCATGAAGCACATATTTTCCTTCTGATTAGATACTTCAACTTTAGAATTAGAACTGGACTTGTCACTATAGTCCTAAAAGGAACTTCATATGTCCTTAATTGCTTTCTTCTCCTTCTTATAGTCTGATCTATTCTTATACCTATTTTCATACATTTTCTTTTCCTTAAGATGAGGTAAATTAGGCTTGATATGCCTAATCTTCTTACACTCACAACATCTTACTTCTTTGGAATTTCCATAAAAATTATTATACTTTTTAAATGATTTCCTGAATCCTATTATATTATTATATAAATTCTTGAACTTCTTGGAAAATTGAGAAATCTTTTCACTTGAGTATGAGTTTCTTGGAGTCACTTCATCAAATTAGTGTGAGAATGATGTCTCTTTATTTTTTTATTGTCTTTTAAAGTGGATGCTTTTAAGGCAATATTATCATTTTTTATCATTTTATAATCTTCTTTCTCAACATCCATATTATCTTTATACATCATAAGTTTTTCAATAAGATATTTTATTTTAAAATATTTCATAGCCATATAATTCCTGATAGTATTTAAAATTTCAATTCATTTTGATGGTAGAACTCTGAATACTTGAGCGCTTGATCAGGTTCAAAAATATGATCTCCTAAGACAGCTGCATTGTTTAAAATTGTAGACAACCTTCCATTTATTTGAGTGATTCTCTCACCATTAACCATTCTGAATGTATCAAACTTTAACTTGATAGTATTATATCTGAGTTTCATTACATTATCATTACCTTCATAAGTAGTAGATATAGTTTACCACATTTCATGTGTTGTATTACATTATGAAACTCTATTAAACTCATCAAGAACTAATCCACATATAATAAAATTAATAGCCTTAGAAATTTTGTTATATTCTACTTTCACAATAGCATACCATTTTTCAAGTTTCTCCTTCAGGAATTTTATAGGGCTTGATGTCTTTCATGTAAACCTTTAAACCAAGGTTTTTCAAATAAATAATCATTTGAGCCTTCTATCCCCCATAATTTTCTCTATTGAAATAAGGATCCCTGGCCATATAAATTTCCTCTCTATTATTGTCCATTGAATCCATTTGAAAAAGATCTATATAAATTAAACCTATAAGAGTTAAGAAATCAAGAGTCTCAGGTTCCAATACCAATTTTTGTCCCAGATAGAGTTGCACAATGAATCAAGAGGGGGGTGAATTGAGTTCTTGAAATTTTAACCCCAATTAAAATTAATCCCTAAAACTATTATATAATATTTTATTAGATAAGTTATGGAAATAAAAATAGAGAATAAAGAAGAATAACAAAAATAATTTTATAGTGTTTTGGGGTGCATGAATCTCTTAGTCCACTCCATCAATCACTCTCTCAACGAGCTAGGTGATTTTCACCATGTATGTCATTTTTCTAAGGTTCTTGATAGTTGAGTGTAAGAAAATGAAACTTGTTAAAAAAGGTGTCAAGATCCTTTACAAGGCTCTCCCTTTTTATAATACCTACCCATGAACTTCTCACACTCAGAAAAACGAGTGAAAGTTTACAAAGAATGAGATATATAAAAATTGTTGTGGGTTCAACACACAGTTTCAAGCCACAACTGACAGAGAAGAATAATTCTTAGGGATATAGAATATAGCCTTAGAGAGTAGCTCTAGAAGTTCTTTATCTATAGATGATAGTGTTGAAGAGAACAATAACAATATATGTATGTTCTTGGCTATACATGAATAGTCATAAAAAATAGTGCATGCAGTTCATGTGTTCAAGCCCTTATCTTTATTTTGAATCTTAACAGTAGCTCTATTTATATTTGAATTTGAACATTGATTTCACTTAAATGGTCGATATATTAGTAAAATATTCTAAAGAATATTTTTAAATGGAAGTCCTTATTTTCTAGAAGTAGTAAGGATAAAGTTAATTGTTTTATATAGGTTCGGTCGACTTTGGAACTATACATGTTCTTGGAAATAAAGTAATATCTAAATTGACATTTCCTCATTTGATAGCAGAACTTATGATGGAAACAAAAGGTGAGAGTGGAGTTTTTATGAAATACTATAATGATAATAAGTTCCTTAGTAATCCAATTAAATATTTGAAAATACTTATCTTCACTAATCTTTAGCTTTGTAAGTCTTTTCCTCATAATAAATTTTGATGCATGAATTTTAGCTTTATAAGAATTATTATACTTCAAAGTATAAGTTTTCATTTGAGAGATATCTTAAACCTCATAAGATATTCCACATCGTAAGACATTTCACTTTTGTGGAATAACCAAAAACATTATTCTGTATGATAATTTGATTGGTCATAGGATATCTTCTGAACATGTATGATATTTGAACTTCGTATGATATTTGGCTAGGTTGAAACATAGCGTGTAATAATTTCTGGCTTCATAAGATATTTTTCATAAGAGGTTTCCTTTATATGATAATTATCTTATGAAATACTTTTATAATATATTTACTTTTTCATTTCTCTGAATTAAATTCCAATCATAAGAAAATTTAAACAAATGGGATATTTTGTTTTATGAGAAATATTTTAGTTTGACAATGCATATGATAATTACATGTGTGTATGATATTTCCAAAATCAATTAAGATAAATTAATTAGTAAGAAAATAAGGATTTTATGAACATAAAAACATATATAATATATAGATATATAGGGGAACAATATAAGTGTGTCCAATAATATCATGATCGATAAAATTCTATTTTACCATATTTGATTCAGTTATACATGTATTTTTACAGTATAACCTAGAGGGAAATCTTAAAAGGTTTAATATAATCAACTTTTACTCATTATTAATGATTTTTATATAGAGTTATTCAGCACCTATTTCATCCATAGTCTATATGTGGTATCTATTTTCATTAATATCTTAAAATTTTAATAAATTTCATTAAGGCAGAGAAAACAAAACATTATTTATTAAAATACATGTGATTTTGGGTAGGCATATTTTTTCTATTTCAGATATTTCCATTGATATTTCATTACCAATTAATTTATTTGCATGAACACCCCCCATTTTAAGGTTGATAAAATATTTCTCACATTTTAGAATTGTGAGCATTTTTTTTGCTGTTAGTGAGACAAATATCTTCATCACATGGGTTAACCTCGATATCATAATTCATAACATTCATTTCCATTAAAAATAAAATAATACATGCATGAAATAAATAAAATTAAATTAAATGAAACAAAAAATCAATATTAAATGAAAAACATTTCAAAAAAAATTACATCTCTATCATGATCATTTGCACATTATCTATATGCTTGATACTTCAAGGTTTAAAAATAATCAAATATGTAAAAAATCATGATTTCAACATCATATTTCAAGGCCATCCCAACAAAGTTGATTTCAAAACTTCTTCTATCCCTTTTATTAGTTATTTATAAAGATCAAAAGAATAATTCAGTGTATGATAGGCACATGACTGGTGTCCCTTCACACCATACTAAAAACACTCACTTTTATCATTCTTTATTTTCTTTGGTTGTGGTTGTTCATTATTTGACCACTTTCGGTGATGCCCTTTCCACTTCTATTTCAATGTATAACCACTTAGAGTGAGGAATTTTTCTCAACCTCAACTGCATCGATGACTTCCATGACCAAGATCATGGGTGGTCACATTATCCTTAGGGAATGGTCTTGAACTAGTCATTTATGATTCATGATACCCCATAAGGAGTTCATTATTTTTTTCTACAACAAAAAGACATGAGAGTAATTTAGAATATTTTTTAAAGAATTTTTCTCAATATTATTGTTGTAGAATAATATATGAGGTGTGGAAAGTAGAAAATTCCAATTTTATCATAACAAGTCCAGTGATAATTTTTCCACGTAGTTTTAATTATGATGTAATTATAAACATCATAGAGTTATATTCACTTACTAATTTATAATATTGGAATCATAAGTGGATCCATTAAGAGTTTTCTCTTTGTAATATTATTAGTGATAGGTGATTATAATGTTCTTTGAGGTTTTTCTATAACATCAGTGGATCCTTCACCATCAAATATCCATTCTTCAAATCCTCATGGAGGTGATGACTGAGAAAAACCAAGGCTTTTACACAATCTTGAATTGAATCATTATTATTCTATTTGATAATATATTCAAGGAAATATGCATCAAGGTGAATATCACTATTCAGAATCCATGAAAAATAATTTTTCCCATAAATATCACGAGGTAGAAAAATAAGTTTCGTAATTCTCACCATAATAAAAACACGTCTTACCAATTAGAAAAACCTTTTAGCCCGACAAAACTCGTGTTGATAATGTGTTGTAAAATTGATGTCGAAACATTGATCAGAAGTTTAAAGTATGACATAAGAGGAACCTCATTATAGATCATGAATGAACTATGATGTTGATCAAAAGTGAGCACGATGATAAATGAATACGAGTATAAAATTGCAAAGCAAAGATGAGTAATAAAAACAAATAGTGTAGAAAATCATAGAGACAAAAGTTGTATTTTCATTTTTATATAATATACATATACACACACACACACACACACGATATATAGATGTGATCAATGGTGTGGATTGATCTTATGAAATATCCACCGACTAAGGTCAATGAAATAAGATAGGGTTTGAGAGTTGAATGACCATGATAATTATTACCGATGGGGAAAATTTTCATCAAATTCATTGTAATAACTCTAGTAATGATAGAATAAATAATTTTCGTATTTATTAGTATTATTGAATAAGATAGTTATATTCATTATAAATATATTAATTAATTTTTAAAATTAAGAAGGAAATAATTTTATTAAACTCATTTCTTATAAGGTTTTGTTTAAAAGTTTAATTTTCAAATTATAGAATTTGAGTTTTACAAAATGAATTTATTTTTTGAATTAATAATGTAAATTTTATATTAGGGTTAATTTTTTATAATTTTCTAAAAATATTGAATTTTTAATGAATAGTGAAAAGTATTGATTTTTATTGAAAACTGTATTTCCTTTTAAAGTGTTTACAAAGTAAAATTATATTTTGGGTTAGTTTTAAAATTTAATTAGTTCCTTTTGATTTTAGATAATTAAATAATGGTTTTTTAAATATATTTTATATATTAATTTATCATAAAGTCATTTTATATTTAAAAAGGGCATTTTTCTGAAAAACCGTTTTTCATTACATTTTGTCGGTTTAATTTTAAATTAAATTCTGTCACTTCTGTGTTTTGAATTTTGAAAAATGTATTCCATATTTAGAATCAGTATTTTCAATTTTATTAAATAGGTTCCTTTTATTTTTTTTCATTATAAATAGTAATCTTAGTGATTTTTGTTACCACGATAAAGGGTAAAATATGTAATTAAAGTTAAAAATAAAATGATAAAGACTATAAAATAATCAAAATACTTGCCTTAATTTTATTTTATGACTCAATTTCATACATACTCATCCAATATTCTATTATATGACATTTTTTCCGATTTGGATGAGATTATGACCTTTATAATATTTTATTTAATAAAAAAGTCAAAAAGGCCACGCTCTTGTTTTTATTAACTATAATATTTTTAAAATAGATATTACTAGAGGATATGTTTGGTTATAAATAGTATTTTAGGATATAAAATATTTATCTTCATCATGATAATTTAATTTTAATTTTTAGTGATTAAATAATTTCCTTAAAAATTTACACAATGTTGATGCAGTAATTATTCAATTAATGGGAAAATCAAAGAAATGATATTAAAAATATTAAAAATAATATAATTTTAGATAAATAGCATGATACGTGAATTTTATATATAAACATAACATGTTAGAGATATAATAAAATATATATTTTTAAATTTTACTTGTTGACTTTATGTTATTGAAATCACAGTAATTAACAATTCTAAAAATTGACATTCATGATATATTATAATAAATAATATTTTATTAAATGATATAAATTCATAAAAATATTATATTCATCCAAGTGATAAGTATATGGTTTATAATATTAATCATTTTCCATTTATGTGCCTTTTTTATATTTATAGTAGCTATATTGGCCCTCAAATACTAAAAATCCTTGTTGTCACGGTAAGTTTAAAAAGGGTTAACGATGGGGTAAAACCAAATGATAAGGGTAAAAAATTGACCTAAACTTGTAAAAAAATTATTGTATTAGATTATTTATACCCATAATCACCCTATATTCTAAATAAATCATTTTATCCATTTGGAATTAAAAATTAATTTATATTAATTTAATATTTTATGAAATTCCAAAAGTGACCCTCCCCTTTCTTATAAAAGGGAGCCACTTATTATCATTTATTCACACTTAAAACCCCATTTTTTATTATACATTCCCATATCTATTACTATAATACCTCCCCTCATTCTAGAGGTCTTGTTTTTTGAAAAACACCAACCTATGTGCTCTTAAGTTCTTAAACAATGGAGGTTGTTTGAAGAAGTGGTATCATTTTTAATCGAGTGTTTCTATTTTATTTATTATTACACATCATTAAAATATTATTAAATAATGATAAAATAAAAAAACCCTACATATACTTATATGTTATTTTTTTAATATAATAACTTATATCCATCTCCTCTTCCATCAAATGGAAAATGAAACCATCGTTCGTATGTACGATGGACTACCGCCTCACGAACAGATGTAATTTATTTTCCATCACCATATCTCATGGATGGATTAAAATTATGTAATTAATGTGTATATATTATATTCATGACATATTTATCATTATGAAAAGATAATATATTATTTACCTTCCTACCTTTTCTTTCACTGAAAAATGATAACGTCATTCGTGTGTACGTGTGGACTACCACCTCTATGAAGTGATGCGATTATTTTTTCATCACCACATCACATTGATGATATATATTAGTATATTTAAAGTATAAATATTATATTTATTATATTATGATTATTATAAAAATACAAAATATTACTTACCTTCTTTCTATAATGTTCATTTAAAAATGGAAACGTTACTCAAGCATACGTACGACCTACCGTCTCCATAATTGTGACATAATTCATTTTTTATAACCATATTTAACAGTTAAATTTAAAAGTATAAATTATGTATAAAATTGATAATTATTTCATTTATATTATTCTATAGATTATGAAATGATGAACTGTTTGACCATAGTCAGTCTATTGAAGTCATTTTGGACATATATATCGAATATTGTCAAAATGTATAATGTGAAATTAAATGATTAATCAATTTTATGTAACATGGTAATAATAGATATAAAAGGAATAATAAACTTTAAAAAGATTCTTAATCAAATAAATAATTAATTTAAGTTTATTATTTATGATGATAAAGAACGTACGTGACGAGTCAAACTCAAGGTAAGGGATTTTCTTTTAAATCCTCTTAAATTTCTTCTTTAAAATCTTTTTACCAAAGTCAAAAGGAATGTTTTTTTAAACCGCCTCTTCATTATCCTCCATAGAATATTCCTCAGAATCGGTGGTAAGAAAAGCATCAAGAATTTATTGGAGCTTGTTCAACTTAGTATCCAATATTTTAAAGTTCTCACCTATAGAAGTAATCTTCTCTAGTCATACCAACATAAACTGTGAAACATCAAGATATTTTATTTCAGTCTCTAAAAGAGAAAAAAAATTCTCCTTAATAAAAGCATGAATATCTAAGATGGGTTTTGGATTTTGTGAACTTCTTCTTAAATAGTAGCTCTAACTTCCCGAATTTTAAAGGTGAGAGCCTTCTAAACTTCTTTAATGGTGTCTAGAGATATAAAATCACACTTTATAGATGTTATTCTCTTAGTCAAAGCATCAATGGCTGAGGAAACATCCATTAACTTCTCCTCAACTGACCTAGGAAATGAAGAGGGTCTAGATGCATCGACTTGAATAGTTGTAACATGTGAAGGTTGAGTATAGAGGATTATTTTGATGTAATCAAATTGAGATACATAATTTTATTCTTAAAATCAAAGTCTATTTTAATTTCATCTTTTATAGACCTTGTTTCTTCCAAGACATCCACAGAGACATTAGATTACCCTCATGGAAAATTTTGAATTATTCTAGATTGAGCTTGGATCAAGGACTTTATCTCATTAAACATTGACTTAAGAATAGTACGCCACTTGATCTCTCAAAGCACTTATTTCATCTCTTAGAAAGATGAGGTCAGAATTCATATTTTCATCAAAATTCTTAAAGTGACCATCTGACTTAGTTATTTCAAATCCTTGAGAAACTGGATAACCTCAATCTCTTATCTTGTTCACTTCTACTTCAGCAATATGAGGTTCAACATGAACCATTATCCTTGGTAAATAAGGTTCTTATTCATCTTACTCATCTAAACCAATAACCCCATTAGACACAAAACAACCTCTCTCGACTTTTTCCCCTCTCTTCATGGGGTTCTGAGTGTAGATTCACAATATCTATGATTATAGGCATGACAAAAAAACCCATAAGATCCATTAAAAAGGTAAGATACCTCATCTTAACAACATTTAGAATAATTATTCTTCTGATTATAGGACATCTATCCGATCTAGTAGTAGATATTAAAGTAAACATGGGAGAAACCACTTATACACGTTCCTTAGCATAAATAGTGGGAACCACCACTCTAGGTCTAGGGATTTCATCAACAACATCATCTAGTTATTTAATTTCAACCCGATTAAGTGCCACTTGTTGTCCTTGATCAACCTCATCTTCTCCTCCAACTTCATCTTTATGAACAACTGATGCAATCTCAAAAGATATTATTTCTATTCTTCAAATTCTTGCAACAAGAGTCTTGATTTTTATTTCATCCTATAAGATGTCTCTTAAAAGAACACTTGAAGTTTCAACCTCATTTCCTTCAGCAACAACTATATCCCCTAAGAAGTTATCCCACTCAACATAAGAAGGGCATAGTCCGACTATTTTTACACCAATGGACATTAACTTCTTGAGAAAGGAGTTCAAACAATAACCAATATTCTTCATAATACTATCTCTAAAGAAATTAAATCCATGGAATTTGGATGCCATAACATCACCCAATTTTGATCTCCACATTTTGAAATAATAAAGTTATAATTTGGCTAAATGGATAGAAACTTTAGGTTTTGTTACTTGCGTGAAACATATATACCATTATGTATCTAGAAAGACTAACTTTATTCTCAATCAGTAGGATGTAGAGTAGGAATATTTTGGGAAATAAAATCATTTTGAAACTCCCAATTTCTTTAAATTGTTCTAGTCTTGAGAAAATTCACCAACACTTTTCTCTCAGCTTCCAAGCCTTTCACAAGATTCTTTTCAACAACTAGATCTCAAAAAAGAAATTTCATGATCTCATCTAGTCAAACATCATACACACTAATCAAGGATGTATTAAACTTGTGAAATACTCTATACAAACACCAAAATTCCTTATCTATCTCAGTTGAAGATAAAAAGAAGCTCTTATCATTAACCCTTGAAACTACCACATCTTTAGTATTTCCAAAACTGAACACAACATTTTCATAAAACTATCAGGATTCATTTTTATAAAATAACTTGCTTCTTTTCTCATCAAGATAAACTCTCGTAATTTTAAGTTCAATACTTTCTTCAGGAGCGAGTCTGTGCAATATAGCTAGTCAAAACCAATAGTTTTCCTACATAAGACTTTACATGGTACTTTTTCTCTTATTATACTCATAGAAATAAGTTCTTCAACTCTTTTTGATTTTCCAATTATCATAAAAAAATACACCCTAATGGTTGAAGGATTGGGGTTTGGTTGATAGGAGTTTTATTTGAGAGAGAAGGAGAGCTTAGAGATTTTTCAAAAATATGAGCCAAGAATAATGATTTCCTTTGCAAAGAATGTGAAGAGTCACTAACAGTGACACAATAAAAATAAAATAACTAAAAGTATAAATAAATTAAGGGTTATGTGTCATGTTATGATTTAAAAAAATAATTTAAACACATAAACTGCAAATGGTAACCAACAATATATCTTATTATAGATATTGGTAAGGAATTAATTTGAATACTTAGAGAAAATTCTCAATTAATAAAAAAATTATTTAAAATAAAATAGAACCATTTCACTTTTTATAAAATCAAATATTTTAGTGGATAAATTATTTGTAAATGGATATCCAAGTTGAAATTCATTACTTATTAATTCTAAGGATATATCACTTTTTTTTAATAATCCCTTAAGAAATGATGTCTTAAGTATATATGTTTCGTTTTAGAATGACTTATCATATTCTTATAAATGTTAATAGTATAAGTGTTATCAAATTTAATTGGAACATGATCAGAAATGAATCTAAAGACCATTAAGGTATAATTTATCCAAAAAACCTATAAACAAAAACTTTTAGCTATGATATATTTAGCTTTGATAGGTAATAATGCAGCTGAGTGTTACTTCTTACTAGGCCACAAAACTAAAGATTTTCTTAAAAAGTGGAAGGTTTCAGATGTACTCTTTTTATCTAATCTACACCTGCCAATCATCTTAATATGAATTAAATTAAAATGATATGTTTTTAGAAAAAAATAGATATGGGTAAATAATTCCTTTTAAATATCTTAAAATTATTTTAGCAATAGTCAAATGATATTCATTTGGGTTTGATTGAAATCTAGAACATAAATATATTGAAAACAAAATATTTTATCTACTTATATTTAGATAAATCAAACTCTCAATTATTCCTCTATATAGATTTTTGTCCATGGGTTTTCCAGCTTCATCCAAGTCAAACTTAGCATTGGAACTCATAGGAGTTAAAAAAGTTTTACTAATTTTAAGTCTAAACCTTTTTAATAAATAATGTATATATTTGATTTGATTTAAAATATTTCTAAATTCTTTTTGATAGATTTAAAACATAATAAAGAAATTTAATTCTCCCATCATACTAATTTAAATTTCTTTTTTTATAATCTTTGAAAATTTATTATAAGGTTTTTGGTTTTTTGAACCAAAAATCACATCATCGAACAAAATTTGAACTAAAAGTGTATTTTGATGAGGTTTTATTAAAGAAAGTATGGTATGCTAAATTTACAGTAAAAGTATTTGTTTATAGAAATATACTTAAGCTTTCATACTTGGATCTAGGTGCTTATTTAAGACCATATAAAACTTTGATGAGTTTGAAGATAAATTTTAGAGAATGAGGATTTTCAAAACTAGGAGGTTATTTAACATAAACTTCCTCATGGTAAAATCATTTAGAAAATAATATTTTACATTTATTTGAAATGATTTAAAATTCATATAGGATACATATTCTAAAAGAATCCTAATAGCTTATAATCTAGCTACATGGTAAAAAGTTTCCTCATGATCTATTCATTCCTCTTGAATGCAACATTTGAAAACTAATCTAGACTTATTTATAGTGATCACAAAAGATGAGTCCCCACTCTCTAGGAGTGCTCTATGGATCTCATTTCGACTCAGATTACTCCTCCTCCTAGGGTTCCTCCCCGGCGGTGTTGCGATATCTCCAGGTCCTCTCCTCTTTCTTTTTCATTGTTTCTTGGTTTTCCTTTATGCACTCTAGGTCTCTCATCTTAGCTTGCCTTACTCCACCCTGGCCTCAAATCCCACTGCTTCTATCCAGGTCGGATCTGGAGTGGAGGGTAAATCAAGGTTTTGGGATTGTGGTTTAGTGATTGAGGTTCCTCTTGGTGTCTCTAGTCTTCTTCTTTCAGGGTTTCATCCCCCAGCTCTCTCTAGGATTTTATCCCCTCGCATCTCTTTTACATTTAAGGATTTTTGTCTACTTCCTCCTAGGGTTCCAATCCCTCTGTTTCTTTCTTGCTCTTGGTGATTTTGGGTTGTTCTTATGGGGGGGGGTCGTCTTTCTATTGTTGGTTCAACGTTGGGGTGTTGGAGATGTGGTGTCGGCATATGGTTGTTTTACAGTGTGTTGTGGATGGCAGTGGTGTAGGCGAGCATTGACTAATGGGAGTCTGGATAGTTTCCTCCCTCTCTTTGGCTTCTTCGGTGGCTCTGGTTTGTGGTCTTCTTTTTCTGGTTATCGCGTTCCCTAGTTTGTGGTCCCTAATGGTGATGGTCTTGCCGATGTTTTGTCCTACAAAGCCCGTTTTTTCTCTTCTCTAGATCCAGGATTCCACCATTCTCTCTGAGGTGGAGCTATGCGGTGGTCTCCAAGGTTCTTTGGGAAGTGAGGTTGAGTGGGCAGCTTCGGGAGGTAGACAGTGATGACAATCGATCAGTGACAGCGAGGTATGGTACCATTCTGATGATGATGATGATGGGTTAAGTGATGAGAGTTGCAGACAAGGCACTATGGTTTATGATATCTCGATGCGATTAGGGTTTTTTGACGACAGTGCATGTGTGTAGTGGTGGGAGGTGCTCTAGTGGTTTGTTCTCACTGGAAAGGTGGTGACTTAGGAGATGATATATCTACGTTTGGAAGGGATGAAAATGGTGTTATGATGACTACTGGTTGTGGTGATGGTGATGTCAGTATGTTATTCGATGGTGTGTGATTTGCGTGATTTGGTTTTCACGGTAGTGGACTTCGATTTGAATTTTGATTTGGGCACGTTTTGAATTTTGAATATGTATGGTGTAATCGGATTGGTGTGGTTCCCACTTTTCCCTTAAAGTGGCCTTTTATGAAAATAAAAAAAATTGATTCGGTATATATTGATCGTATCTTGATCATCCTACTTGTTTCTAAATACCCATTCCGTTCTAGCAATAGGATAATTTGAGGGTCTATCAACTAATTCTCATACATTGTTCATATTGAAATATTTTATCACTTATTACATGGCTATGAACCAAATCTCATCACCTAAGTCTTCTTATATAGTTTTAGGTTCTAAATGGTTTAGTAAAGAAATAAACTCAATAATGTTTCCTACACTTATTCTAGTCATAAATCCCTCATATAGGTCTCCTCTGACAGTTTCTAAAGGATTTTTTTTCAAGGTTTTAAGATATATAAGCAACATACTTTTAGATTCTTCATATATATACCTTTAAACACTATATTTTACTCGATCAAGTTCCATATTATCATCATTTTTTTCATTGAAGAGAGGTTCAAGTCTCCTGTTATCTAAAGAATCACTTAATCCATCAACTTGATTATGTTTGTGATCAAAGGGATCACTTTTATCAAATTTCACATGAGTATATTATTAAAATAACTTTGAATTATTTTTGAAAACTTTATAGTTATTAGTAGTAGAATAACCTAGTAATATTACTTCATCAGGTTTTGGATTGAACTTACCAATATCATCCTTGGTTTTCAATATACACACTTTGCATCCAAAAACCTAGGTTTCCTATTGTTCCATAACTCATAGGGTATTTTCTTTAATATGGACCTTATTACGAATATATTAATGACATAAAATTTTGTGTTAACAGTTTCAGACCAAAAGTGAGTGGGCATGTTATATTCACAAAACTTTGTCCTAACAATTTATTACAAAGTCTTATTCCTTCATTCAAGAACACTATTTCATTGAGGTGTTCTAGGGGTAGAGAAGGAATGATTAATTCCATATTTTGAGAAAAATGAATTGAATTCATGATTCTAAAATCCCCTACCTCCATGGTCACCTCTTAGAGAAACAATTTTAGCATCTTTCTCATTTTTTACTTGCTTACAGAACTTTACAAAAATATCACACAAGCTTCTATTTAAATATTAAGAAATAAAACTATATAAACTGAGAAAAATAATTAACTAACACATAAAAATAATTTCTACCTAGGAAAATAGTTCTAGAAGGAGAAAAAAAATCCATATGAATAAGCTCAATTGGTATAGAAATTGAAACCTCTATAATTGGTTTGAAGGATGACTTGTGTTTCTTACCCAATTGGCATGCATCACATAGTTTCTTTTTGTCTAATTTAAGTTGAGGCAGATTAAACATCAAGTTTTTATTGGATAATCTTATTTGATAACAAACATTACAATTTCCAAGTCTTCTATGACATATCCAAGATTCATTAATTTCAGCATTCAAACAGTTTAGATTTCATTTATACAAATGCTAAAGATCTAGTTTTTAACCATTTTTAGTTTATGGTGCTCTAAATTTAAGTGATTTATATTTGAAATAAAGACACGAGTTATTGAAAAAATCAACATAAAATACATCATCACAAAGTTGAGAAATAATTATTAGGTTGTGCTTTAAGCCTTCAACATAAAGTACTTTGTTTATAGGGATGGAATGTGGGTCTCCAAAAAATCCTACTCCCATAATCTTTACTTTAGCATTGTCACTGAATGAGACAAATACTCCATTAATATTAGATAGTTGATTGAAGTTAGAAAACTCTATGCTCATGTGTCTTGATTAGACCATAAAAAATCATCATTGTTCGTGTGTATTTTTTCCAGCAAAGACAAATTAAACAAGAAGGTTATTTGGTAACCAAATGCTTTTAGGTCCAGTATTATTAGCTATTAAGGATTTGGGAAACCAAATCTATCTATACTTTATAGACCTATAATTGGTTAATTTTATAAAAATAGATTCCTTCTTAACACCAAAAAACTGGGGTTATCATAGGCAGTCATCGTTTGCATAATGATCATTAAGCCCATAGTGGAAACAAGTGATATTAAATATATTTTTATTTTTGGAACTAGGTACAAAATAATTCTTATATGGATTAGGTTTTTCTTCCTTACTACCTATGAAATTTTTCTTTATGTTCTTTGTTCTTATTGAGAATTTGATTTAGATAATTCTATCCCTTATAAAAATAGTTGAAACATATTTTAAATATTTGAATTCATCCATTAATTCTTTTATTTTCCTGTCATTGAAAACACAACTAGATACAGGTTTTTCTAAATTAGATTTTAACTTTGAAATTTATTGTGTTAATTTAACCTTTTTCTCTAGACACATAATCATAATACATTCTAAAATACTTTATATTTTTATTTAAATATTCATATTTTTCTTCTAAAATTGAATAATATTCATTCAACTCATCAAAAGAATAATTTTTATGTTCAGATTTAAAGGAAGAATAATAAAATGGAGGTAACTAATCAGTTTGTGTCATGAAGAACATATTTTCCTTCTGATTGGATACTTCAACTTTAGAATTAGAACTGGACTTGTCACTATAGTCCTAAAAGGAACTTCATATGTCCTTCATTGCTTTCTTCTCCTTCTTATAGTCTGATCTATTCTTATACCTATTTTCATACATTTTCTTTTCCTTAAGATGAGGTAAATTAGGCTTGATATGCCTAATCTTCTTACACTCACAACATCTTACTTCTTTGGAATTTCCATCAAACTTCTTATACTTGTTAAATGATTTTCTGAATCCTATTATATTATTATATAAATTCTTGAACTTCTTGGAAAATTGAGAAAGCGCGTCACTTCAGTACGAGTTTCTTGGAGTCACTTCATCAAATGAGTGTGAGAATGATGTCTCTTTATTTTTTTTATTGTCTTTCAAAGTGGATGCTTTTAAGGCAATATTCTCATTTTTTATCATTTTATAATCTTCTTTCTCAACATCCATATTATATTTATACATAATAAGTTTTTAAATAAGATCTTTTATTTTAAAATCTTTCATAGCCATATAATTCCTGATAGTAGTTAAAATTTTAATTCATTTTGATGGTAGAACTCTGAATACTTGAGAGCTTGATCAGGTTCAAAAATATGATCTCCTAAGATAGCTGCATTGTTTAAAATTGTAGACAACCTTCCATTTATTTGAGTGATTCTCTCACCATTAACCATTCTGAATGTATCAAACTTTAACTTGATAGTATTATATCTGAGTTTCATTACATTATCAGTACCTTCATAAGTAGTAGATATAGTTTACCACATTTCATGTGTTGTATTACATTATGAAACTCTATTAAACTCATCAAGAACTAATCCACATATAATAAAATTAATAGCCTTAGAAATTTGGTTATATTCTACATTCACAGTAGCATCCCATTTTTCAAGTTTCTCCTTCAGGAATTTTATAGGGCTTGATGTCTTTCATGTAAACCTTTAAACCAAGGTTTTTCAAATAAATAATCATTTGAGACTTCTATCCCCCATAATTTTCTCTATTTAAATAGGGATCCATGACCATATACATTTCCTCTCTATTATTGTCCATTGAATCCATTTGAAAAAGATCTATATAAATTAAACCTATAAGAGTTAAGAAATCAAGAGTCTCGGGTTCCAATACCAATTTTTGTCCCAGATAGAGTTGCACAATGAATCAAGAGGGGGGTGAATTGAGTTCTTGAAATTTTAACCCCAATTAAAATTAATCCCTCAAACTATTATATAATCTTTTATTAGATAAGCGATGGAAATAAAAATAGAGAATAAAGAAGAAGAACAAAAATAATTTTATAGTGGTTTGGGGTGCATGAATCTCTTAGTCCACTCCATCAATCACTCTCTCAACGAGCTAGGTGGTTTTCACCATGTATGTCATTTTTCTAAGGTTCTTGATAGTTGAGTGTAAGAAAATGAAACTTGTTAAAAAAGGTATCAATATCCTTTACAAGGCTCTCCCTTTTTATAATACATACCCATGAACTTATCACACTCAGAAAAACGAGTGAAAGTTTACAAAGAATGAGATATATAAAAATTGTTGTGGGTTCAACACACAGTTGCAAGCCACAACTGACAGAGAAGAATAATGCTTAGGGATATAGAATATATCCTTAGAGAGTAGCTCTAGAGGTTCTTTATCTATAGATGATAGTATTGAAGAGAACAATAACAATATATGTATGTTATTGGCTATACATGAATAGTCATAAAAAATAGTGCATGCAGTTCATGTGTTCAGGCCCTTATCTTTATTTTGAATCTTAACAGTAGCTCTATTTATATTTGAATTTGAACATTGATTTCACTTCAATGGTCGACATATTAGTAAAATATTCTAAAGAATATTTTTAAATGGAAGTCCTTCTTTTCTAGAAGTTGTAAGGATAAAGGTAATTGTTTTATATAGGTTCGGTCGACTTTGGAACTATACATGTTCTTGGAAATAAAGTAATATCTAAATTGACATTTCCTCATTTGATAGCAGAACTTATGATGGAAACAAAAGGTGAGAGTGGAGTTTTTATGAAATACTATAATGATAATAAGTTCCTTAGTAATCCAATTAAATATTGGAAAATAATTATCTTCACTAATATTTAGCTTTGTAAGTCTTTTCCTCATAAGAAATTTTGACGCATGAATTTTAGCTTTATAAGAATTATTATACTTCAAAGTATAAGTTTTCATTTGAGAGATATCTCAAACCTCATAAGATATTCCACATCGTAAGACATTTCACTTTTGTGGAATAACCAAAAACATTATTCTGTATGATAATTTGACTGGTCATAGGATATCTTCTGAACATGTATGATATTTGAACTTCGTATGATATTTGGCTAGGTTAAAACATAGCGTGTAATAATTTCTGGCTTTATAAGATATTTTTCATAAGAGGTTTCCTTTATATGATAATTATATTATGAAATACTTTTATAATATATTTACTTTTTCATTTCTATGAATTAAATTCCAATCATAAGAAAATTTCAACACATGGGATATTTTATTTTATGAGAAATATTTTAGTTTGACAATGCATATGATAATTACATGTGTGTATGATATTTCCAAAATCAATTAAGATAAATTCATTAGTAAGAAAATAAGGATTTTATGAACATAAAAACATATATAATATATAGATATATAGGGGAACAATATAAGTGTGTCCAACAATGTCATGATCGATAAAATTCTATTTTACCATATTTGATTCATTTATACATGTATTTATACAGTATAACCTAGAGGGAAATCTTAAAAGGTTTAATATAATCAACTTTTACTCATTATTAATGATTTTTATATAGAGTTATTCAACACCTATTTCATCCATAGTCTATATGTGGTATCTATTTTCATTAATATCTTAAAATTTTAATAGATTTCATTAAGGCAGAGAAAACAAAACATTATTTATTAAAATACATGTGATTTTGGGTAGGCATATTTTTTCTATTTCAGATATTTCCATTGATATTTCATTACCAATTAATTTATTTACATGAACACCCCCCATTTTAAGGTTGATAAAATATTTCTCACATTTTAGAATTGTGAGCATTTTTTTTGCTGTTAGTGAGACAAATATCTTCATCACATGGGTTAACCTCGATATCATAAGTCATAACATTCATTTCCATTAAAAATAAAATAATACATGCATGAAATAAATAAAATAAAATTAAATGAAACAAAAATTCAATATTCAATGAAAAACATTTCAAAAAAAATTACATCTCCATCATGATCATTTGCACATTATCTATATGCTTGATACTTCAAGGTTTAAAAATAATAAAATATGTAAAAAATCATGATTTCAACATCATATTTCAAGGCCATCCCAACAAAGTTCATTTCAAAACTCTTTCTATCCCTTTGATTAGTTATTTATAAAGATCAAAAGAATACTTCAGTGTATGATAGGCACATGACCGGTGTCCCTTCACACCATACTAAAAACACTCACTTTTATCGTTCTTTATTTTCTTTGGTTGTGGTTGTTCATTATTTGACCACTTTCGGTGATGCCCTTTCCACTTCTATTTCAATGTATAACCACTTAGAGTGAGGAATTTGTCTCAACCTCAACTATATCGATGACTTCCATGACCAAGATCATGGGTGGTCACATTATCCTTAGGGAATGGTCATGAACTAGTCATTTATGATTCATGATACCCCATAAGGAGTTCATTATTTTGTTCTACAACAAAAAGACATGAGAGTAATTTAGAATATTTTTTAAAGAATTTTTCTCAATATTATTGTTGTAGAATAATATATGAGGTGTGGAAAGTAGAAAATTCCAATTTTATCATATCAAGTCCAGTGATAATTTTTCCACGTAGTTTTAATTATGATGTAATTATAAACATCATAGAGTTATATTCACTTACTGATTTATAATATTGGAATCATAAGTGGCTTCATTCAGAGTGTTCTATTTGTAATATTATTAGTGATAGGTGATTATAATGTTCTTTGAGGTTTTTCTATAACATCAGTGGATCCTTCATGATCAAATATCCATTCTTCAAATCCTCATGGAGGTGATGACTGAGAAAAACCAAGGCTTTTGAACAATCTTGCATTGAATCATTATTATTCTCTTTGATAATCTATTCAAGTAAATATGCATCAAGGTGAATATCACTATTCAGAATCCATGAAAAATAATTTTTCCCATAAATATCATGAGGTAGAAAAATAAGTTTCGTAATTCTCACCATAATAAAAACATGTCTTACCAATTAGAAAAACCTTTTAGCCCGACAAAACTCGTGTTGATAATGTGTTGTAAAATTGATGTCGAAAAATTGATCAGAAGTTTAAAGTATGACATAAGAGGAACCTCATTAGAGATCATGAATGAACTATGATGTTGATCAAAAGTGAGCACGATGATAAATGAATACGAGTATAAAATTGCAAAGCAAAGATGAGTAATAAAAACAAATAGTATAGAAAATCATAGAGACAAAAGTTGTATTTTCATTTTTATATAATATGCATACACACACACACACACACACACACACAATATATAGATGTGATCAATGGTGTGGATTGATCTTATGAAAGATCCACCGACTAAGGTCAATGAAATAAGATAGGGTTTGAGAGTTGAATGACCATGATAATTATTACCGATGGGGAAAATTTTCATCAAATTCACTGTAATAACTCTAGTAATGATAGAATAAATAATTTTCGTATTTATTAGTATTCTTGAATAAGATAGTTATATTCATTATAAATATATTAATTAATTTTTAAAATTAAGAAGGAAATAATTTTATTAAACTCATTTCTTATAAGGTTTTGTTTAAAAGTTTAATTTTCAAATTATAGAATTTGAATTTTACAAAATGAATTTATTTTTTGAATTAATAATGTAAAATTTATATTAGGGTTAATTTTTTATAATTTTCTAAAAATATAGAATTTTTAATGAATAGTGAAAAGTATTGATTTTTATTGAAAACTGTATTTCCTTTTAAAGTGTTTACAAAGTAAAATTATATTTTGAGTTAGTTTTAAAATTTAATTAGTTCCTTTTGATTTTAAATAATTAAATAATGGGTTTTTAAATATATTTTATATATTAATTTATCATAAAGGCATTTTATATTTAAAAAGGGCATTTTTCTGAAAAACCGTTTTTCATTACATTTTGTCGGTTTAATTTTAAATTAAATTCCGCCACTTCTGTGTTTTGAATTTTGAAAAATGTATTCCATATTTAGAATCAGTATTTTCAATTTTATTAAATAGGTTCCTTTTATTTTTTTTCATTATAAATAGTAACCTTAGTGATTTTTGTTACCACGATAAAGGGTAAAATATGTAATTAAAGTTAAAAATAAAATGATAAAGACTATAAAATTATCAAAATACTTGCCTTAATTTTATTTTATGACTCAATTTCATACATACTCATCCAATATTCTATTATATGACATTTTTTCCATTTGTATGAGATTATGACCTTTATAATATTTTATTTAATAAAAAAGTCAAAAACACCACGCTCTTGTTTTTATTAACTATAATATTTTTAAAATAAATATTACTAGAGGATATGTTTGGTTATAAATAGTATTTTAGGATATAAAATATTTATCTTAATCATGATAATTTAATTTTAATTTTTAGTGATTAAATAATTTCCTTAAAAATTTACACAATGTTGATGCAGTAATTATTCAATTAATGGGAAAATCAAAGAAATGATATTAAAAATATTAAAAATAATATAATTTTAGATAAATATCATGATACGTGAATTTTATATATAAACATAACATGTTAGAGATATAATAAAATATATATTTTTAAATTTTACTTGTTGACTTTATGTTATTGAAATCACAGTAATTAACAATTCTAAAAATTGACATTCATGATATATTATAATAAATAATATTTTATTAAATGATATAAATTCATAAAAATATTATATTCATCCAAGTGATAAGTATATGGTTTATAATATTAATCATTTTCCATTTATGTGCCTTTTTTATATTTATAGTAGCTATATTGGCCCTTAAATACTAAAAATCCTTGTTGTCACGGTAAGTTTAAAAAGGGTTAACGATGGGGTAAAACCAAATGATAAGGGTAAAAAATTGACCTAAACTTGTAAAAAAATTATTGTATTAGATTATTTATACCCATAATCACCCTATATTCTAAATAAATCATTTTATCCATTTGGAATTAAAAATTAATTTATATTAATTTAATATTTTAAGAAATCCCAAAAGTGACCCTCCCCTTTCTTATAAAAGGGAGCCACTTATTATCATTTATTCACACTTAAAACCCCATTTTTTTTATTATACATTCCCATATCTCTTACTATAATACCTCCCCTCATTCTAGAGGTCTTGTTTTTGGAAAAACACCAACCTATGTGATCTTAAGTTCTTAAACAATGGAGGTTGTTTGAAGAAGTGGTATCATTTTTAATCGAGTGTTTCTATTTTATTTATTATTACACATCATTAAAATATTATTAAATAATGATAAAATAAAAAAAACCCCTACATATACTTATATGTTATTTTTTTAATATAATAACTTATATCCATCTCCTCTTCCATCAAATGGAAAATGAAACCGTCGTTCGTATGTACGATGGACTACCGCCTCACGAACAGATGTAATTTATTTTCCATCACCATATCTCATGTATGGATTATAATTATGTAATTAATGTGTATATATTATATTCATGACATATTTATCATTATGAAAAGATAATATATTATTTACCTTCCTACCTTTTCTTTCACTAAAAAATGATAACGTCATTCGTGTGTACGTGTGGACTATCACCTCTATGAAGTGATGTGATTATTTTTTCATCACCACATCACATTGATGATATATATTAGTATATTTAAAGTATAAATATGATATTTATTATATTATTATTATTATAAAAATTCAAAATATCACTTACCTTCTTTCTATAATGTTCATTTAAAAATGGAAACGTTACTCAAGCATACGTACGACCTACCGTCTCCATGATTGTGACATAATTCATTTTTTATAACCTTATTTAACAGTTGAATTTAAAAGTATAAATTATGTATAAAAGTGATAATTATTTCATTTATATTATTCTATAGATTATGAAATGATGAACTGTTTGACCATAATCAATCTATTGAAGTCATTTTGGACATATATATCGAATATTGTCAAAATGTCTAATGTGAAATTAAATGATTAATCAATTGTATGTAACATGGTAATAATAGATATAAAAGGAATAATAAACTTTAAAAATATTCTTAATAAAATAAATAATTAATTTAAGTTTATTATTTAGGAAGATAAAGAACGTACGTGACGAGTCAAACTCAAGGTAAGGGATTTTCTTTTAAATCCTCTTAAATTTCTTCTTTCAAATCTTTTTACCAAAGTCAAAAGGAATGTTTTTTTAATATATATACGACATGGATAGAATTTCATAACATCATGACACTTTAATGATTTGAATCTTCCTTTTTAAGTTTTCAAGGTTCTTTCTAATAAAATTGTTTCTTTATTATGTGCATAGTTTTTAGATTTTAAAAAATGATTTTTAAGAAAAAATGATATTTTGATATTTGGAAGTATTTTGCATATGGGTTTAAAGAGTTTTTAAAGGGTTTTATTAATGATATGGTCCTTAGACATTGTTTAAGATATGATAGGTTGAGCCTCATTATAACTCAAGATATAAATATTTGGGGCCCATTATAGCTCAAGATATGACGAGTGAGCCCTATTATATCTCTCCAATGCATTGAGTAATAATTATGTTCTTCGAAAAATTATATTGTAATTTGGTCGTATGATTATTCCAATTTGTAAGGGTTCTATAAGGGTTTTATGAGATGATGTCTCAAGGCACATACATGAATTTTTTATGTTTTCTAATGAATTTTCATGGAAATAATTTGATTTCAAAAAGGTAGGATAATTATATTTTTAAAGGTAAAATGATGTTATTTTTAGATAAAAATGTATGTTTTTTAAAAAATATTTCTTCATGAGTTTTCACGTTCTTCACTAGACTAATGGTTTTCTTCTCTTATGTCATGTACTAAGATTCTTGTGATTATCCCGTGTTTTAAAATGTTTTTCATAGGGATTTAATGATGAGTAGGGGCAAGGATGCAGTCAAGATCATGTCATGAAAAGAAAACATGTTTTTTTGAAAGTTTTGTTTGGTGGAAAAAAATTGATACCAAGTATAAGTGTTCACTTTGTATATGTATATATTTTAATGTATGAGTTATGACATAATTCTCTAAAAATCTAAACCTTAAAGGTTACTCAAATGTAAGAGAATGAGTTCTTGACTTAAAACTCAAGATTTTGTAATATTTAAGGTTGGTTCATTACAATTGGCATCAGATCAAGGTTTAGATAATTTTATATGTTTGGATAAAGTAAGTAAATACACTTAATATATTTTAATATATGTTTATCCTGTTATAAAATTTAAATATTACCATGTTAATTCATCTAAATAATGTTTATTCAGAATTTTTTTCCATAGAGGAAATGTGGGTGTTATAGTAAGAAGGCACCGAGAGGAAGATACCCTTCTAAATCATCATCTTAAAATGGTTGGAATTGGAACAGAGAAGTTTTTTGTAGTAATGGATCAGTTTACTCAAGCTATAAATGGTGGTGGAATCCATGCTATAGAGCATTTGTATATACCTTAGAGGAATATACCGATAGTGGAGCACTTCATGAGACAAAACCCTCTAGATTTCAATGGAACCTTAGATCCAGTGGTGGCCAAAGAATGGAACAATGCACTAGAAAATATATTTGATGTCATGGGATGTTCGTAATGTCAAAAAGAAACCCTGACTATTTATTTTTTTGAAAGTGAAGCTGATATATGGTGGTTTCTACTTAAGAATTATAGTGATAAAGATGATATTGATTCCATGGAATGGTATGCTTTTAATAATCTTTTTCTGGAGAAATATTTTCCTAATACTATTTTATTTAGAATTAAGAAGAAATTCTTGGAACTAAATCAAAGAGATGAAGATTCTATACCTGCGTACGTAGCTAATTTTACAAGATTGGCTAGGTATGTACCATATTTTGTTTGTGACATTGATGGTAAAATTGATAGATTTTATTCTGGTTTAAAACCAATTTTATGAAGATATTTATTTGTATAAGAATTTAAAAGTTATGAGAAAGTTGTTTGATGTGTTGAGAATGTGAAGATAGAGTTTTCTAGTATATATATGCCCTGTGATGACAAGAGTAAGAAGTGTCTAAGTTGATAGGTGATGGGGAATCATTCATCAAAGAAATTTTGAGGTAAGAAGATAAAGTTCCCATCTTATGATAAGTGTAAAAATAATCCTATAGAATGTTTGTTAAAATCTTGTAAGTGTTACTGATGTGGCAATTTTGGACATATAGCTCGTGACTATAAGAAAAATGAGTGGATTAATAATGAAAATTCGATGGTAAGATACTTCAATTGTAATAATTTGGGTCATTTTTCTTACATGTGTACAAATTTAGTCACTCGGAGGGAAAATCATCAAGATCAAAAATTAAAAAGTGTGGTAAAATCATTTGTTACTACTATGGTTGATGTTGGGTTATCTAATGAAGTGGTGACATATGTGTTACTTATTTATTTGAATTATTACAATACCTTTTTTTACTATATATCTTTGTATTATTTCATTTCAAAGAAATTTTTAAAAATACTAGGAATATCACATTATGAAAGTATGGTAGAACTTTTGGTGAAAACACCAGGTGGAAATATTAAATTAACCAATATTTAAGGAATATTCCTATTATTATCAGTGGAATGGTGTTTCCTGCAAATCTTATTGAACTTCCCATGTTAGATTTTGATATTATTTTTTGTATGCATTGAATTTCAATTTATCATGATAAGATAGATTTTAGAGCTAATAAAGTTTTGTTTAATGATTCCATACCTTTGATAACTTGCTAAGAAGCTAAGAAATTGATTAGAAATGGTATTGAAAGTTACTTAGCACATGTTTTTCAAAAAAAAGAAATAATACAGATTATTGAGGTCCTAGTATTGAATGAATATATGGATGTTTTTTCTAATGATTTATTGGGTGTTATTCCTTATTGGGAGTTTGAGTTTACTATTGACTTAGTACCTGATGCTAAGACAATTTCAAAAACCCCTTATTGAATGGCTAAATTAGAAATTTTGTAACTGAAAAGGAAATCACAAGAGTTTCTAGATAAAGGTTTCATTCAGCTAAGTATTTCACCTCGGGGTGCACTTTTTTTGTTTGTTAAAAAGAAATATGGTTTTATGAGGCTTTCATTGATTATAGAGATTTGAATAACATCACTATTAAGAACAAGTATCTTTTTCCTCATATCAATGATTTGTTTTTATCAAATCCAGGGAGTGTGATATTTTTTAAAGATTAATATGAGGTTGGAGTACCATCAGTTGAAGGTAAAGGAGGAATATATTTCAAATACTTAATTTCATATTAGATATGGGCACTATGAGTTTGTATTTATGTCCTTTGGGTTGTCTAATGAACTGATTGTATTTATGGATCTTATAAATAGATTCTTCTATGAATATTTGGATAAGTTTGTGGTTGTGTTTATTGATCACATATTGGTATATTCTAAAATCTAGGAGGAACATGATTTAAAGACTCAGAATTTTTGTGGAAATTTTTTTCTTAAATACATGGAAATTTTACGAGTCTGTGAAAACTGACGGTGCGTGATTCTGAGGCCTGGTGTGCCCAGAATCAATCTCTGAAGTTTTGTTCGGGTACGTTCAATAAATGTATGAATGAGATTTTATAACTTTTGAACTGGTGCTCGAAATTGAAATCTGAGGGCACCGTTGAACTTGCAGCGCTGGTATTCGCTTAAGAAGACTTTCACCTCAACGGCAGTTGGTTGAGAATGAAAGTTAGTTTTTGGGTTTTACATGGAAATAATAAAATAATTTAAGTGCATGTCTTAATTTATTTTATTTTTTATATCCACCATGTGGAAGTTGGAGGTGGGGACCACCACATCTTAACCTCCCATGAGAGGTTATGGTGGTGGGGCCCGCCCGAACCTAACCTCCTCTTCAAGTTTATTGTGGTGGGGACCACCCTGGATTTAAACCCCCTTGAAACACCCCATTAATGGAGAAACTCTAAAACTTTCATTAAGTGTAGGGGAGCCTCTTCAACTCCCCTAACACTTAATCTACTTTATCCTCCTATTTAATTGATTGAGCCAACACAATCAATTAATTAATTTAAACCATTTGAATTTTATGCCAACAGTTTAATAGGATGTCATAATCTATTATTTTGTTGGAATTTGTCTTTTTTGGTGGAGCTTGGGAAGAGGAGAAAACTTGGAGAAACTATTTCTCTCCAATGAAGAACAATCATCAAAGCATGAAGAACTCTTCATCCGCCAATGACAGACATGTTCTTCTTTGATCTTCAATCGAAACAAGGGAGGAAGCGCCATCCTTGAATAACGCTGACGATGTCGTCCTTGACTTCTTCATCTTCTTACCTGACGTCAAAGAATCAACGTCAACTTTTCCGCATCTTCTTCAACTACCAACGAACAAAGGTAGGGGTTCAAGCTTGGTTAATTGTTGCATGTTCTTCGTTTTCTGTCGAAGATTAGAATTTGAAGCCGCTTGATATCACCCTAACGCGGAGGGTGCGGGCCGAACAAACACAGCCTGACCCCTCCGCCTTCTTTGTGGAATATGACGCTAAATGCAACATGAGTCCAAGATGAGCGTTACTCATCAACAATGGTTGTGGATCAAAGACGATGTCTTGAGGAGAGTGTGACTTCTTCCGGAAAAAGAATCGGGCCACCGGAACTCATCCGGTGACCCGCGGAAAGATCGTAGGCGGATGGAACTCACGAGTGTCATCACGTGGCAGCGGCGACGCAACCGCGTCACCAAAGGAGTATCCCACAGCCGATTGGCCGCGACGGTGCAGCGGTGGCCGACGCAAGGTCAGCCGCGAAGGAGACCCACGGCTCGAGCCGCCAGGTTGCCGAGGAAGGCGCGGCGCAATCGCACTGCACGGTGGAACCAAAGGGGGCCATGGCGGAGCAGCGGTGGCTGGCGCAAAGCCGGTCGAGAGGAGGACCGACGGCCTGAGTCATCGCGCAACTGGAGGAGGCACGGCGCAACGGCGCCGCGGGGGAGTCGGCTGGCCACTCGGCCAACCGGGAGGAGCGGGACCCCTCGCTGGGTCCCGCGTGATGCGGACCGGTGCCACCTAGTGCCAGTTGAATCCCACCCGAATGGATAATCCATTCGGGTTCTCCATGGGGCATGGCCTCCCCCTGGATGAGGCTAGGGCGGACCCCATGGGTCGCCCACCGCGCGGGCTGCCAGCAGCGCGGGCCGGGCCGCCCCCGCGGGCCTGGCTGCCCCCGTGGTTCAGGCTTCCCCCGTGGGTCTGGCCACCACCATGCCCCCCCCCCTCCCCCCATGGACCGAGCCGCCCCCGAGGACCGGGTCGGACCCCGCGGACGGGGTCAGACCCTAGTCTGGACCCGTTTTGGATTGTTTCCATACTTTTGCTCGTAACTTGAGCTACGGGAATCCAATTGATGAACCGTTTATGGTGACGGAAACCTTATAGAAATATGGTTCTTTTGGTATAACCCACTTGAGGTTTGGACACAGTTGGGGTATAGCTGGGTTGGATTCGAACACTATTCCAACCAGGCCCTCGGAACAGAAATGTCAATAACTCTCAGACCGGGCGTCCGATTGACGCACCGTCTATCGTGTTGGGTTTATTTTGGAAAGATGGATATTTTGGATACATCAAATTGGGACTTAGTGGCATTTGATGTATCAACACCTGGCTTGAGGAGTAGACCCTCTCGGAATCAAGCATGCTTTGTGCGGAACCCTGTGGCTGGCTGTGCACTGACGACTGTTTTTGGATCTTGTGTGGGTTCGATAGCACTGGCGACTGTTCCTGGATCCTGTGTGGGTTCGACAGCTTCGAGGACTGTTCCTGGATCCTGTGTGGGTTCGACAACTCCATTTACTGTTCCTGGATCCTGTATGGGTTTGACTATTCTGAATTTTGTTCCTGGATCCTGTGTGGGTTCGACAGAATAGATGATTCAGTGGCTACATCTGATCATATCTATCTCTCTACATAAGTTGTATACCTGTGTGAGTTGAGTCAATGATTTCTGTGTTTTCCTCATGATTAAGATGGGTTACTTGATAACTTAGGTATATGTATGGGCATACACCTAAGTGATGGTTATCCGTTGATTTCATACTTTGTGGTTTATCCTTGGTGGATTTTGAGAGACCTTGAGGGTATCAGGGTCCCTAATGAGTATTTTTATACTCACCCCTTCACGGGCTATGCCCGCACCTCATTGTGTTGGATGCAGACGACAGACAGTGCTGACCGAGGCTAAGTGTACGAGGATTGGATAGTACCCGGAGGTGGACCTCACGATGAGTCGGTACTCGGAGGTGGACCTCACGACGAGTTGGTACCTGGAGGAGACCGATAGGTGCGAAGTGTTGAGGAGGATATCTGCACCTACCCTTTAGGTAGGATCTATGGTGGATGATCCAGGAGCTGCTTTTCACCTTTCAGCTATTTTTTCCCTTTTCAGTTGTACTTATACTTTACAGTTGGGCTTGTATTTCTAACCCCTTTACTTTTTAGCACTCACTTATTATACAGTTTTACTTAGTGTTTTGTATTCATCTGTGTGCTCTGTTGTGTGTGTTTACAGTTATAAATTCAATGCCTTCCCAGTTTAGGGAATTACGCCTTTGGTGCTAGTCTCCAGCCCCTGGCCTATAGAAGGCGGGCTTGGGGTAGTCACGGCATGGGCCCCAGTGGATGGGTTGTGACAAATTGGTATTAGAGGAGTCGGTTATACCGCAGAACTTAGGACTCTGATCTTTTCTGTGAAGCAATAGTGCTCAAGGTACTGAGTGTGGTTTTCAGTTTAGGGAGTCCAGTGTTGGTGCAGTGGTCGACGTATCCATACACTAGGACCCTGACTTCTGATTTCTGACTCAGTGCACAAAAACACTGATTGCGTGTGTGTTTTGAAGAGTATTCTTTGTGATCTCTTTTGAGTCATCTCACCAGGTATAACTTATTGACTGTGGTGCACCTGTTTCTTTACAGGATTCCTCTATGCAGACAGTTAGTCAGGGTTCCAGGTTTTGTACAAGATGGCAGCCCACCGAGCGACGAGGCCTTAGTGTAAGGCCCTATCACAGTGGAGGCACCAGCAGTACCACTACCTGTTGGGACACTGATGCCACCATCCCCAGCAGTAGAGAGTGCACGCCGCCTGAGCGCGTTGCATGAGTTCCAACGCTATAGGCCACCCAGGTACAAGGGTGAGACTGACACGCATGCATCTAAGGATTGGTTGGAGGCTATGGTGAGAGTTTTCAGACTGGTAGGGACACCAACAGACCTTATGGTGATCCTTGTCATGAGTCTCCTTTGGGCAGAAGTAGGAGGGGGTGTTGGGGAGAGCCCTCTTAGTGGAGAGTTTCCTTACTGAGCAGTCACCAGTAGCGAGACCCACCACCGGGCATCACGTAGTGGAGTCTTCTACAGCAGGCAGCAGACAGATGTCGCAGAGGTCCAAGCGGACCAGACCATCTGGTGGACGACCACAGGACACGGGTTCGGTTGTGCGAGGCATATGAGACAGAGCCATTCATTTGAGGAAAAGGTAGTGTTTCACATGCAGCAGGTAGGGTCACATGGCTCGTGACTGTCTGACCCATCGTTCGGATGATCAGCATACAGTTTAGGGACCTCCCAGGCAGAGGCAAAGGTTCGAACGAGGCGATCCACATGGCGCAGGTGGACGTGGAAGAGGATCTAGTTGTACAGCTGGTAGTGGACGGTGTTATGAGGTGTTACCACCACCACCACCAGGAGGTCCACCCCGACCGCAGGGAGCAGGTGGATAGGGGAGAGCTCAGCTCCAGGTAGCTGAGGCATACGATCATGGCGCTCTGGAGATGATTCGATGTATGGTATGTGTCTACTCCACCTTAGCTGCAGTTCTTATAGACACAGGTGTCAGTCTCTCTTTCATTGTCATTGCTCTCGTTCGAAGCTCGGAGATTCCGACAGAGTCGTTGGCTCGATCCTTACGGCTAGAGACTCCTACGGGAGCAGACTCGACGATCATGCACTGGTTCCGGCAGTGTGATCTTACTCTAGGAGGTGATATCTTCAGCTGGGATCTCCTCGTAGTGGCGTCAAGGTCTTATGATGTCATCTCGGGTATGGACTGGTTATCTATAGTCCATGCTCAGATCGGCTGTATTAGGCACAAAGTGTGGTGTGTTCGCATAGATGAGACTAGTTTTACCTTCACTGGTGAGAAAGAAGCCTTTGCAGCACATGACGGACTTACTCAGAGGAGGGTGCAGCTGATCACTCATCAGTTGGCCTGCCTTACCCTTAGAGCAGTTGATGTGGAGAGTTTGACTTATCCTATAGTGGTGGACCATTACGTGGATGTTTTCCCTGATGATGTCCCAGGACTACCTCCTCACAGAGAGGTGAAATTTTACATTGACCTGTACCTAGAAACAGCACTGATATCTACACCAGCGTATCAAATGTCTCCCGTGGAGCATCACGAGTTGTGGGTACAGTTGGAGGACTTGTAGGGAAAGAGATTCATTCGGCCCAGTGTTTCTCCCTGGGCAGCCCTGATTCTGTTCGCTAATAAGGCGGATGGAAGCTTGAGGATTTGTGTCGACTACCATCTCCTGAACCAGGTGACCGTGAAGAGCAAGTACCCACTCCCGAGGATTAACGACCTCTTTGATCAGTTTAAGGGAGCACTGTGGTTCTCAAAGATAGACCTCAAATCAGGTTACCACCAGCCCAGAGTTCAAGATGAGGATGTGCAGAATATGGCCTTCAGATGTTGGTACGGCCATTACAAGTTCTTGGTTATGCCATTCGACATAACCAACGCTCCAGCAGTGTTCATGGGACTCATGAACAGGATTTTCTAGCCTTACCTAGATCTCTTTTTTGTAGTATTCATCGATGACATTCTGATCTACTCGACTATTGAGGAGGAGCATGCCTACCATTTGTAGGTAGTACTGGACACACTCTGAGAGCACAAGTTTTATGGTAAGCTCTCGAAGTTCCAGTTTTGGATCCGAGAGGTTCACTTTTTGGGACATGTCATCTCAGAGGCTGGAGTTGTAGTAGATCCAATGAAGATTGAGGCGGTACTTGCTTGGGATCCACCCAGGAGTGTGACGGAGGTATGGAGTTTCCTGGGTTTGGCTGGATACTACTGGTGGTTCGTACCAGATTTCTCTAGAGTTGCAGCACCACTATCATCCTTGACAAAAAAGTGGAAACCCTTTGTGTGGTTGGAGAGATTCCGGCAGATCTTTCAGAAGCTGAGACAGAGGCTGACTAGTGTCCCCATATTAAGGCTTCTAGAGGAGGGCGTAGGGTACGTAGTTTACTACGACGCATCAGGAACTGGACTTGGGTGTGTCTTGATGCAGGAGCGAGAATTGATCGCATATGGTTCTCAGCAGCTAAGACAGCAAGAGTAGAACTATGCTACCCATGAACTAGAGTTAGCAGCAGTGGTCTTCACCTTGAATATGTGGTGGCACTATCTGATTGGTGAACATTTTACCGTGTACTCTGATCACAAGAGTCTCAAGTATATCTTCTTAGAGAAGGACCTGAACCTGAGACAGTAATGTTGTATTGAGTTCCTCTAGGACTATGAATTTGAGATAATATATACTCCTGGGAAGGGGAATGTTGTAGCAGATGCACTCAGTAGGAGATCTGGTATACAGCTGCTATGAGAGGTGACAGAGCAGCTAGCTGCTTTACAGATATCCTTTGTAGACCGAGATGGAGTATCTTTCCTTCAGTCTCTTACAGTCACTCCTCCACTTCTTCAGCGAGTCAGGGAGGCGCAGCGTGGAGACGCTGACTGTGAGACGCGACGTGCTCAAATATCCAAAGGGCAGGAACCTGATGGATTTTCTGAAGGTGGGAAGAACGTCATCCTCTTTAGAGGACGTACTATGGTGTCGGTGTCACTTTAGGAGGAAGTGTTGAGGGAGTTCCACACTTCCCCTCTAGCAGTACATCCAGGAGTGGCGAAGATGTACCAAGACCTTAGACGAAAGCAATGGTTGCCGGAGATGAAGAAGGCAGTTATAGAGTTTGTCTCACAGAGCCTCACTTGTAAACAAGTGAAGGGAGCATCAGGTTCCAGTAGGCTTGGTTTAGCCTTTAGAGGTCCCAGAGTGGAAGTGGGATGGGATGTCCATGGACTTCGTAACAGGACTTCCACGTACATCCAGGGGTCACGACTCGATTTGGGTGATCATTGACCGACTCACCAAGTCGGCCCCTACTGATTAGAGAGCAGGGTTCAGTAGAGAGATTGGGACGCCTCTATGTGCAGGAGATTGTGTGGTTACATGGAGTACCTTCTTCTATTATCTCTTATCGTGACACACGGCTTACTTACCGGCTATGGAAGGGGTTGCAGGAGGCTTTCGGGACGCAGCTTTTTCTGAGCACCGCCTTCCATCCTCAGACGAATGGCTAGACTAAGCAGGCCATTCAGACCCTCAAGGAAATGCTACGTACATGCATCTTCGACTTCAGTCGCAGCTGGGAGGATCACTTACCTTTGGTGGAGTTCTCATACAATAATAGCTATCACTCCACCATTGGGATGACACATTTCGAGGCGTTGTACGGGCGACCTTGCATATCACCCTTGTGTTGGACAGACCCAGGGGAGTCAGCACTAGTGGGACCAGAGATGGTACGAGCTACCACAAAAAGGTGCAGATTTTCCAGGAGTGGATGAATACTGCACAGAGTAGGCAGAAGTCGTATGCCGACAGGAGACGAAGACCTCTGGAGTTTGAGTATGGTGATCACGTCTTTCTACGGGTCTCACCTCGACGAGGATTATGAAGATTTGGCCGAGGCGACAAGTTATCTCCACGTTTCATCGGAACTTTCTAGGTCCTTAGCAGAGTTGGTGAGGTGGCATACCGCTTAGCTCTTCCACCTCAGTTGCACCGAGTACATGACATCTTCCACGTATCCCAGCTGAGGAGATACGTGCACGACCCTTCTCACATCATCGACCATGTGGAGTTGGACATCGACGATGGGGCGACTTTTACGGAGGTTCCAGTGGAGATTGAGGATCAACAGGAGCGGGTCCTTCGTGGATGATTGATACCTCTGGTGCACGTTCGTTGGCAGCATGGGAACCTCCAGGAGAGCACATGGGAGCGGGAGGCTCATATGTGTGATCAGTACCCCCATTTGTTCCCTTAGTTCGAGTTACAGCTTATGGTGACGTAAATCCCTAAGGTGGGGAGAATGTAAAGACCCATAATTTCCATGGAATTTTTTTTCTTAAATACATGGAAATTTTACGAGCCCGTGAAAACTAACGGTGCGTGATTCTGAGGCCCGGTGTGCCCGGAATCAATTTCTAAAATTTTGTTCAAGTACATTCAGTAAACCTAAAAGCGGGATTTTATAACTTTTGAACCGATGCTCGGAATTGAAATCTGAGGGCATCGTTGAACTCACAGCGCCGATATTCGCTTAAGAAGACTTTCACCTCGACGACAGTTGGTCAAGAATGAAAGTTAGTTTTTGGGTTTTACGTGGGAATAATAAAATAATTTAAGCGCATGCCTTAATTTATTTTATTTGTTATATCCACCATGTGGAAGTTGGAGGTGGGTACCACCACACCTTAACCTCCCATGAGAGGTTATGGTGGTGGGGCCTGCCCGAACCTAACCTCCTCTTCATGTTTATTGTGGTGGGGACCACCCGTGATTTAAACCCCCTTGAAACACCCCATTAATGGAGAAACTCTCAAACTTCCATTAAGTGTAGGGGAGCCTCTTCAACTCCCCTAACACTTAATGTGCTTCATCCTCCTAGTTAATTGATTGAGCCAACACAATCAATTAATTAATTTAAACCATTTTAATTTTATTCCAACAATTTAATAGGATTTAATAATCTATTATTTTGTTGGCATTTGTCTTTTTGGTGGAGTTTGGGAAGAGGAGAGAACTTCAAGAAACTATTTCTCTCAAACAAAGAACAATCATCGAAGCACGAAGAACTCTTTATCTGCCAACAACGAACATCTTCTTCTTTGATCTTCAACCAGAATAAGGGAGGAAGTGTCGTCCTT
Organism: Viscum album; assembly: GCA_963277665.1. NCBI lineage: Eukaryota > Viridiplantae > Streptophyta > Magnoliopsida > Santalales > Viscaceae > Viscum > Viscum album. The sequence continues at coordinate 272,862,664 of OY728142.1, read as the reverse complement.
GAAGAACGCTGACGACGTCGTCCTAGACTTCTTCATCTTTTTACCCGACGTCAATGAATCGATGTCTGCTTTTCCACATCTTTGTTAAGACCAATGAACAAAGGTAGGGGTTCAAGGTTGGTTAATTGTTACATGTTCTTCGTTTTCCATCGAGGATTAGAATTCAAAGCCGCTTGATATCACCCTAACGTGGAGGGCGTGGGCTGAACAAACACGGCCCGACCCCTTCGCCTTATTTGTGGAATATGAAGCTAAATGAGGCATGAGTCCGGGATGAGCGTTACTTGTCAAAAATGGTTGTGGATTGAAGGCGATGTCCTGAGGAGAGTGTGACTTCTTATGGAAAGATAATCGGGCCACCGAAACTCATCTGGTGACCCGCAGAAAGATCGCCGACGGATGGAACCGACGAGCGTCATCGCGTGGCGGCGGTGGCGCAACCGCGCCACCGGAAGAGTATCCCGCGGCCGAATGGCCGCGGTGGTGTAGCGGCGGCCGGTGCAAGGTCGACCATGAAGGAGACCGGTGGATCAAGCTGCCTGGTTGTCGAGGAAGGCGTGGCGCAATCGCGCCGCGCGGTGGAACCAAAGGGGGTTACGGCCCTTGGCTGTGGCGAAGCAGCGGTGGCCGACGCAAGGCCGGCCTCGAGGAGGACCAGAGACCCGAGCCACCAGGTAGCCAGAGGAGGCACGGTGTAACAGCGTCGCATGGGAGTCGGCTGGCCGTTCGGCTAGTCGGGAGGAGCGGGACCCCTCGCTGGGTCTCGCGTGACGTGGAACGGCACCACCTGGTGTTGGTTGACTCCCACCTGAACGGCTAAGCCATTCGAGTTTGCCAGGGGGCACGGCCTCCCCCCTGGACATGGCTAGGGCGGGCCCCACGGGCTGCCAGCCGCATGGGTCAGGACACCCCCATGGGCCGGGCCGCCCCTAAGGACCGGGTCGGACCCCAGTCCAGACCTGTTTTGGCCTGTTTCCATACTTTTACTCGTAACTTGAGTTACGGGCATCCGATTGAAGAACCGTCTACAGTGACGGAAACCTTGGGGAAACATGGTTCTTTTGGTATACCCTACTTGAGGTTTGGACATAGTTGGGGTACGACCGGGTTGGATTCGAACACAATTCCAACCGGAACCTCGGAACAAAAATTCAAATAACTCTCAAACCGGGCATCCGTTTGACACACCGTTTGTCGTGTTTGGTTTCTTTTAGCAAGAAGGATCTTTTGGATACATCAACTTGGGAATTTTTGGCAATTGATGTATCAAAACTTGGCTTGAGGAGCGGACCCTCCCAGAATCAAGCATGCTTTGTGCGGAACCCTGTGGCTGGTTGTGCACTGACGACTATTCCTGGATCCTGTGTGGGTTCAACAGCACTGAAGACTATTCTTGGATCCTATGTGGGTTTGACAACACTGATGACTATTCTTGGATCCTGTGTGGGTTCGACAGCTTCAAGGACTATTCCTGGATTCTGTGTGGGTTCGACAGATCCGTTTACTATTCCTGGATCCTGTGTGGGTTCGACAGTTCTGAATTTTGTTCTTGGATCCTGTGTGGGTTCGACAGAATAGATGATTCGGTGGCTAAATCTGATCATCTTTATCTCTCTACATCATTTTTATACCTCTGTGAGCCGAGTCAGTGATTTATATGTTTTCCTCATGATTGAGATGGGTTACTTGATAACTTAGGTATATGTATGGGCATATACCTAAGTGATGGCTATCTGTTGATTTCATACTTTGTGGTTTATCCTTGGTGGATTTTGAGAGACCTTGAGGGTCTCGGGGTCCCTAATGAGTATTTTTATACTCACCCCTACACGGTCTATGCCCGCACCTCATTGTGTTGGATGCAGACGACGAACAGCGTTGACCGAGGCTGAGTGTACGAGGACTGGATGGTACCCGGAGGTGGACCTCACGATGAGTCGGTACCTGGAGGTGGACCTCATGATGAGTCAGTACCCTGAGGAGACTGATAGGCACAGAGTTCTGAGGAGGATATTTGTGCCTACCCTTCAGGTAGGATCCGTGGTAGACGATCCAGGAGCTGCTTTTCACCTTTTAGTTGTTTTTTCCCTTTTTAGTTGTACTTGTACTTTACAGTTGGGCTTGTATTTCCGGCCCCTTTACTTTTCAGAACTCACTTTTTATAAAATTTTACTTAGTGTTTTTTATTCAGTTGTGTGCTCTATTGTGTGTGTTTACAGTTATAAAGGAAATGCCTTCCCAGTTTAGGGAATTACACCTTTGGTGCTAGTCGCCAACCCCTAGCCTATGGAAGGCAAGTTTGGGGTAGTCACGGCACGAGCCTTGGGGGATGGGGTGTGACACATTAAAGGCACCTACGAATTTTTTTTTCAAACCTTAAAAGAAAAGAAACTATATAAAATATTTAGTAAGTGTGAATTTTGGTTATAAAAAATTTCTTTCCTTGGACCTATTATTTCTAAATATGGCATAATTATTAACCCTACTAAAAATAAAGTATTTCAAGAGTGGAAAAGACCTACTAATGTCATAGAGATTCAGAGTTTTCTTAGTTTATCATGTCGCTACCAATATTTTATTGAAAACTTTACTCGACTATCTAGACCATCGACTAAGTTAACTCAAAATGGAGTTCAATTCATCTGGATAAAATAATGTGATGATTGTTTTTATGAACTAAAATGAAGATTGGTGAATGCTCTAATTTTGTCCTTTCCTCTATAGATGGTTAATTTAACCTCTATAATGATGCTTTGTTGAAAAGACTTGGTTGCATTATAATGCATAATGATAAGGTAATTGCTTGTGCTTCATGTCAGTTGAAACCTCATGAGTTAAATTACCCTACACATGATCTGTAATTAACTACTGCAATTTTTTCTTTAAAAATTTAGAGGAATCATTTATATGGAGTAAAGTGTGAAATATATATTGATCACAAAAATTTGAATTATATATTAAATTAGAAAGAATTGAATATGAGACATAGAAGATTACTAGAATTGATCAAGTATTATGATCAGGGTCGCCCCTGGGGCAAGCCCCATGAGCCCCCAGGCTAGGGCAACAGACAAGTAAGTCAAAAAAAATACAAAGGTGGGGAAAAAAGTTTACCTTTTTTACTATAGATCTTAATAAATTTTAGGGAAAAAATTCTTATGCTTATCTTGGGAAACATAATTTACCAGGTCGTTCCTGATTATGATTACGCGATTCATTATCATTTTGTAAAGGAAAACAAAGTAGCTGATACTTTGAGTCTGAAAATAATGCCACATTATCCATGATACATTTAGTACATGGCCATTTAATTAATGATTTGATGATTTTTTGCCTATAATTTGTGGATTTAGGGACATCCTCTATTTTGTTTCAGGTTTCAGTGTAGGAGAATTTTTCAAAAAGAATTAAGCAAGCTTAGAAGAAGATCATGATTTACAGGAAAAGGTAAAATCTGTTAATAAGGGTAAGTTTCCTGAGTTTAATGTTGATAAAGAAGGTGTTTTAAGATTTAGAAAGAGATTATGTGTATACAGTGTTCCTCGTTTGAATAAATAATTGTTGATTGAAGCTCATAGTTCATTGTTTTTCATTCATATTGGTAGCACTAAGATGTACAAAGACCTTAAAGGGTTTTATTGGTAGGTTGGAATGAAAAGAGATATTGTCAACTTTACCATGAAATGTTTGACATGTCAACAGGTTAAGGTAGAATATAAATTACAGAAGGGAATTTTTCAACCTTTTATAATGTTGGAGTAGAAATAAGAAAACATATAAATTGATTTTTTGGTGGGATTTTCAGATACATCTCGAGGTAATGGTGTGATTTTGGTTATTATTGACCGATTAACTAAATCTACACATTTCCTTCGCATTCGACATACTATGTATTTGGATCATCTTTATCGATTATATCTCAAGGAGATAGTTAGATTATATAGAATTCCTCTCTCTTTTGTCTCTGACCTTGATCCAAAATTTACTTACAGTTTCTAGAAAGGTCTTCAAGATTCATTGAGTATTGATTTAAAATTTAGTAAAACTTTTCATCCTAAATCTGATAGACGGTCTGAATGGATGATTCAGAACATGGAATATATTCTTCGTTCTTATTTAATGTATTACCATGGATATTGGGATCAACATATTTCTTTGGTTAATTTTTCTTATAATAACGGTTTTCACTCCGGTATACAAATGATGTCATTTGAGAAATTCTATGAAAAGTAGTGTTAGACACCAGTTTTTTGGGATGAAGTAGGAGAAAGGAAGTTGATGAGACCATAGTTAGTAGAGAAAATGGTTGATAATATACAATTGATTCAACAATATATGAGGACAACTTAGATCAAGCATAAAATTTATGTAGATAACCAAAGAAAATATCATTCTTTGAGGTAGGTGATCATGTTTTTCTTAAAGTATATCCATGGAAAAGTGTCATGAGTTTTGGTAAAAAGGGGCAGATAAGTCCATGGTTCATTAGAACATATGAAATCCTATAAAAATTTGGATAAGTTTCCTAATGAGTGGCTTTATCTCTAAGTTTATCTCAGGTACGCAATGTATTTCACATTTCAATGTTAAAGAAATATTTGTCGGATTCATATCATGTTTTGAGCCCATAAATAGTTCAGTTGAGAGATGGTATTTCTTATGAGGAATATACAGTTCAGATTATTGAACATGGAGAGCAAGTATTGCTAAATAAGGTAATTCAACGGGTTAAGGTTTTGTGGAGAAACCACATGGCTAAAGAAGCAACATGTGAATTTGAAAATGCTATGAGAGAAAGATATCCCCACTTGTTTAATAAGTGAATAAAATTGTGAGGATGTAATTTCCAAAATAAGGAGGGGTGTAAAAACACAATTAATGATAGAATAAATCATTTTCATATTTATTGGTATTCTTTAATTATATAGTTATATTTATTATAAATATATTAAGTAATTTTAAAAATTAAAAAGGAAATAGTTTTATTAAACTCATTTCCTATAAGGTTTTATTTAAAAGTATAATTTTCAAATTATAGAATTTTAATTTTACAAAATTAATTTTATTTTTGAATTCAATGTGTTAAATTTATCTTAGGATGAATTTTTTATAATTTTCTAAAAATATATATTTTTTAATAAATTGTGAAAAATATTGATTTTTATTGAAAACTATATTTTCTTTTAAATTATTTACAAAGAAAAAATATATTTTGGATAATTTTTAAGATTTAATTAGTTATTTTTTATTTTAAATAATCTAATTGTGGTTTTTTAAATATATTTTATACATTAATTTAGCATAAAACATTTTATATTTAAAAAGGGCATTTTTCTGTAAAATCGTTTTTTGTTGTTTTTTACCAATTTAATTTTAAATTAAATAATGAAAATTTTATGTTTTTAATTTTTAAAAATGTATTTCATATTTATAATTAGGTTGTAACACCCCAAGATTTCATAGTACGTTATTCAATAACTTGTGTTACACGCAACACCGAGTTCGAGCGCACCACGACTTACCAAACTAGCCGTTCAAAAGGTGGTTATGAATATTATTAACTCAATTTTGAATTTTATATACTTCATATAATTTTAGAATTCATATTATGTGATTCTTATACATAATATAAGAACAAATTCATTTTTTTCAGATAAAAAAAGTATTTTTCAAAAATTACAATTTTACCACCTTTTAATGGTGAACCTTTTTTAAAACATATATTTGACACTTTTATATATTATATTTAATGAAATTAAATTATTATTTATAATTGGGACATAAAATTTTAGTTTGGATAAATTTTTGGTACTTTTCTGATAACTTTCATATTTTGATGAATAGTTAAAAATACTAAATTTTAATTAAAAACAACTTTTTTTAATCGGAATAATTTATAGTGTTAAATTATAAATTTTAGTAGTTTTAAAGTATAATTAGATTATATTTTTATCATTTAAAATAATTTATTTCATTGGATGTAATTTCACATTTAAACTGGATATAAACAAGTGCCAATCTTTTGATAGTTATTATTTCTTAAAAACACGATTTTTGTTTTAACAACGGGAATTAATTTTAAATTAATTTCTACTACTTCTGTGTTTTGAATTTGGAAAAATTGATTCCATATTTTGAATCAAGAGGTCCAAATTGTGTAAATAGGTAACTTTTATTTTTAGACATTATGAATATTTACTTCAGAAAATATTTTATTTACCATGGTTAAAGGGTAAATCTGGTAAATAAGGGTAAAAAAATATTATTATAATGATATTAAATTACCCTAAAATGTGTATTATTCCTATTTACTGATACATGTTCGACCATGGGCATCCTTGGGTCTATTTTGGGACCCCATGGAGCCACTTGAGAGTGATAATGACATTTTATATTAAATAATCTAAAGTAAAGACAAAAATAACAAAAGCATATATCTTATAGTAAAGTGATTTTTATATGAAGTTATATAATTGATCTATTAGACTATAAATATTCATTAGAAATATAAAAATATTTCATACATCATGATATTTTATTTATAATTTTTATACATAAAATACATATATTTACATATGACACAATAATGATGCAATATTTTCTTTATTAATGAAAGAATCAAATAAATGATATTATAAATATTAAAATAAATATAATTTGAAATTTTTGATGCCATTAAAGAATTTTATAGGTTAATATGATATGTTATGATTTATTCAATGTATTTTTTTGAAGTAATCAAGTTTTTATGACTTTCACAAAAACCAAAAACTAAATAGTGTCAAAATTGACATAAATGAGTTTTTAAAAAAATATTATATTATTAAATTATATAATAGTTCTAAAAATCTAAGGTTCTTCCAAAGAACTTATATAATGATAGTTATATCATTAATTAACCACTTTTTGTTTTTTTGTCTTGTTATAGTAAGTTTATTAACCATGTAATATAAAAATACAAAGAGATGTGGTAAATGTCAAACTATTTAACTAAGTGTTAAATCTAAAAGATAAGGTTAATATGGTGACCTAAACCTATATAAAACCTATTGTTTTAATTTTTTTAGACCCATACCCACCTTAGACTCTAAATAAATCATTTTGGAGCCATTATAAACCGAAAATTATTTTATTATAAAATAATTTTTCTAGCTTTTCCTAAAGTGACCATCACCTCTCTTATAAAAGGGTACTTCCCCTTCTCTTAATTTCACACCTCCAAAGCCATTTGGCTCGTCCAAACCCTTCCAAAATATCCTACCAACTTATCTCACATCAACCTAGAGGCCTTAAATTGATCATAAATCCAACCTAAGGAGCCATTTTTATCAACTCAAAAGGAAACACACGAAGAAGAGCTAATAATTTCACCACCCTCTTTCAAGTTCTTTTCTTCTTCCACTTCCTCTTTCTTTGTTGTTTCCATACCAAAATAATAAATACAGTACCTTATACATACATTTATGTTATTATAAATATGGTACACTCATAATTTTTATTCTATCCATCCTATAAATTACTAAGTCATCATACGTGTGTACGTACGGCTTACCGTCTCCACGTCGCGGTGTAGTTTGTTATTCAAACACTTAATTATTTTGATGGGTATAATAATGAGTATAACTAATGTAAATAAGAAATATAACATATTAATGATTCTTTATATATTATATAACATCCAATTATATATTATTTCACCATAAATATAATGATATTGTTGCTCGTGCGTACGTACGGATTACCGTCTCCACGACGCGATGAGGTTCATTTCCATGTTCACCATTCAACGATTATTATAAAAATATATATTATTAATAAGTATGTAATATATAACATAATAATTCTACTAGATATATATATATATACGTGTGTGTGTGTGTACTTACATATATCTTATTCACTTACTTCCGTTCAATACAATATGAAAACGGAAACAACGTTTATGCGTACATACGGCCTAGCGTCTCCATAAATGGTGTTTTACATTTCATATATTTATATATTATATATATCTATATTATATATATATATATGATATATAAATCATGTTTTATATTCTTTAAGTATTTAAATCATGATCTAAGTGATACGATCAAGAATAACAAGTTAAAACATGTACGATAATGAAAGTGATTATTACCCAAAAAGTTAACTTAACATGGAAATCATTATTAAATGGATAGTATAAAGTCATAAATGAATCATGTATGATATAATAAATATTAATATGGTTCTGGTATAATTTAATAACATTATATGGTCATTATACAGGAGGTTAAATGTACCCTCGACCAAAGGAAAGTGTAAGGTAAGGGCTAATTCTACAATCTCTTCATTATCTGAGTTTGTTTTTACGTGATTATCTACTGGGACCTCTTTATCATCCACATCTGTGTTTCATAAAAATATTTTCAAAAGGAATATTTTATGGTTTTATGGAAGTGACTCTTTAACTAGATCATTATTTTAAATGGTTTAAATATTTATTCTTCTAAATCATTCTCATTAATGTCCATGTTTTCAAAATGGTTTTTAAGGATTTATTTATATGAACATGAATGTTTTTAAAATTTTAATTCCTTTAAAAAGTTTCAAAGTGGTATGGTACACTTTGATTCAAAAATATCTTTAAATGTCTTCCTTTCTAAATTGTGTGACTTTTAAATGTTTTTATGAAAAAGGGATATTTCTCTCAAAGAGTTTTACAAATAATTTTCATCTATGTCAACATCCTTTAATGGATTTTAAACTTTTTTGAAGTTGATTTATTATGATACAAATCTTTCATATTGTAATGAAGGTTTTGTGATATGTTTGACTATGGATGTGTTATTTTTACACCATTCATGGTTTATAGATAAAGTATTGATATTTAGTATGCTAGTTTTAATAGGAATGCTTATGTTATGTTTAAACCTTTTCATATGAGGAATGCATTGGACTTAGTAAGTGGTGGGTGGAGCCTTCTATAGCTCCTCAATGTATCGGTGGGTCTCATGAGACAAACTAGTGTCTTGGCACAAGGTCTTGATAAAATCTTATTTTTAGTCTTGGCACAAGGCCTTGACTATGTGGTTATGAAGTCTGGCATTATGCATTCCATCATTATGAAAGTGGCTATTGATATTTCATGTGATTATTCGACTAGTAGAATATCCTTGTGAATAAGTAAATGGAATTATTTGATTTTATCTATGTCATATTATGCTGAAGTTTAAGTTTAAAAGGCTTTTGTTTTAGTCGTATAAATTTCCTTAAATATAAATGGCATTATTTGATTTTATCTATTTCATATTATGCTGAAGTTTAAGTTTAAAAGGCTTTTGTTATCCTTATTTTCCATAGGATACAAAGAAGTATATTATGACTGACCTATAGGGATATTCTAAGGGATATTAATTTGGTCAATGGAGACAATATTATTGTTGTTGTTTTTCATTTTATAATGTAATGTAACATTCATGTATGTAATCTATTTTCCAAGACTGCTAAACTAATCGGTCCTTCGGGACTTGATTCCTTGTAATCATGCCAATGTATTAAAATAATGCAACGACTCTAGGTAACTGGGGTCGGGGTGTTACAGTTGGTATCATAGGAAGTTTAGAAACAATCTTGGAAATAGATTTAGATAAACTCTGATTAGAGAACATTACCCTAAGATAGAATTTGAGGATTAGTATAGAAGAACTTCCTAGAATTTTGGTAATCTAGAGATTTGGTGTATTTTCCAAGCAATACATCACTGTCTGGATATGAGCAGGTAGAGGCGGCTCTGACACTGATGTACCTAGGAGTGAAAAGTCCGACAAGGAGTTTCGGGCTTGACTCGGGGTATCCTGACACACAACAACGGGCCTTGCTGCACTCTTGGTTATGACACTCCTGGGGGATATACTTAGGATAATCCACATTATCATTACAAGCCATTATGAAGAATTTAGGATTAAATACTTCCTCAAAGAAAACATTTTATGATTATAGATTATATGGATAATATTTTCAATTTACGTTAGGTATTTTACAATTTTAGAATTATACATTGTGATTCATAAACTAACCTAGTGTATGCCATTGTTTATAAATGGTGCCTAGTAAAAGGAATGAGAATTTGATCAAAACGCATGATCGAAAGATTAAGAAGGATCATATCTTTCATGGTATTAATCCAACATTTAAAAGAGAAATAGTCTCCCGCATATTCTCGTCATATGAAGAAATAATATCATGTGTTAATAAAATAAGTAAAGAATTATCTGAGTCCTGTGGCTTTAAAGGGAAGCAAGAGAAGAAAAGGATGGTAGAGAGAAATATGGATAAAGGAAATAGGGCAAAGAAAGATTTTTTCATATGTGATAATTGTGGAAATAATCACCTTTGTAAATGCTTTAAGGGAATGAGAGTTTGTTATAAGTGTGGAGAAAAATGACACCAAGTACGTGATTGCAAGGGTAAGAAAAATGTTTCAAAAGTATAATGCTTCATCTGCAAGGAGTTGGAACACTATGTGGACCAATGTCTAAATCATCAGAGTATACCCCAAATGTTGCTATTAGATAATAATCAAGTTACAATACTACCGAAGATGAAGAGGAATGATTAGAGTTCTTATATTGTTATTAAAGTATTGTGTCATTTGAGTATTGTATTAATGATGTACATGTTATAAGAATTATAAAGTATATAAGGATTGTACTGCAGTACTATTTCATTAAGAACTTGAGATTGTGTGGAACCAAGAAAAGTGACTCAATAGCAGGTTATTTTTTTTTTTGAAAAATATATGGTTGAGAGAAATATAAACCATAATATGGTTATGATACTGAGGTGGTGATTTTGGAATAATATATGATTGATTTGGATAAATTATATTGGATATTATTGACTACCTTGAAACTGATTAATGATTTGTATATTCCATCATTGTTGGAGTTTACAACATTTTTGGATAGAAGGAGTATATCCAGTATTATATAAGGAATAAGTGATCATGAATGTAGTTAATAAGGTTTTATGGTAATTCAGGGAGTTACAGTGTTTTAAAGGAATACATGATGAAGGTTTTCACATGTTATTACGTGGCAAAAAGGATCTTCAATGTGTTTACCTTCCTTATAAATTTTAGACTGTGAGTTTGGAAAAAAGTATTTTGGATAATTCTAAAGGTTGGAATCGATTAAGTTTGACATTGGATACTATTGTTAAGGTTAAATAATTTCTTGAGATTATTTTTGGATTGTCATAAAAAGGACAACCCGGAGGTCGGGCGGCAACCCGTCATGTCCGGCAAGGCCGCGAGACTTGAACCTGCAACTGAAGAACGACAAGGGTGCATCACCTACCACTGGCCTACGTGATGTCCTAGTTTGTATAATGTATTTTTTAAATAGTCTGATAATGAATTATAAATTCATTATTTTTGGAACCCTGTATGATTACGATAAATAGAATATTTTTGAATTCTATTATCTTTTGGAGTGGAAGATGAGTTTGTGGTAGAAATTCATTAAAGGATGAAACTATACTTGTCGAGTATATTTTTTCCCTCTTATTATATGAATAAATTAATTCTTAAACATTAGGTAAAGGATCTTAAAACCAAAAATGTGTTATCCTAATATCTTATGTTTTGTTGAACCGACGATATTTTAAATCATCATAAATTGATAGCTTTGAGGCCCTCAATTTTACACTTATTTGTGATTGATGATCTCAATCACTTCTATTAAATATTTACATTTTTCCTCCAATTATGTGTATCCAATTTTCACTAATGTTCTCCTAATCGAGGTCATAATTTGGTAGTGACTTTTTCATTTCCCTTTCCCTCTTATTAAGACTAAATTTTATTAACCCAATTTACAATGTGGGTTTTCCACAAAGGTATTTTTCTATTTTTAACCTTTTATTTTAAAAAAACAATTTCAAATTGAGAGGAAAAAATTTATTAAAGGAGGGTAGAATGTAACACCTCAATATTTCAAAGTATATTATTCAATAACTTGCGTTACACGCAACACTGAGTTCGAGCGCACCACGACTTACCAAACTAGTCGTTCAAAAAGTGGTTATGAATAGTATTAACTGAATTTTGAATTTTATATAATCCATATAATTTTAGAATTCATATTATGTGATTCTTAGACATAATATAAGAACAAATTCATTTTTTCAGATAAAAGAAGTATTTTTCAAAAATTGCAATGTTACCGCCTTTTAATAGAATTCCTTTTTTAAAACATATATTTGACACTTTTATATATTAAATTTAATGAAATTAAATTATTCTTTAGAATCAGGACATAAAAATTTAGTTTGGATAAATTTTTGGTACTTTTCTAATCACATTCATATTTTGATGAATAGTAAAAAAAATACTAAATTTTAATTAAAAATAACTTTTTTTAATCGAAATAATTTATAGTTTTAAATTATAAATTTGAGTGGTTTTAAAGTATAATTATATTATATTTTTATAATTTAATATAATTTAGTCCATTAGATGTAATTTCACATTTAAACTGGACATAAACAAGTGTCAATCTTTTGATAGTTATTATTTCTTAAAAACACGTTTTTTATTTTGACAACAGGAATTAATTTTAAATTAATTTCTGCCACTTCTTTGTTTTGAATTTAAAAAAATTGATTCCATATTTGGAATCATGAGTTCAAATTTTTTTAAATAGGTAGCTTTTATTTTTAGACATTATGAATATTTACTTCAGTAAATATTTTATTTACCATGGTTAAAGGGTAAATCTGGTAAATAAGGGTAAACAAATATTATTATAATGATATTAAATTACCCTAACATGTGTTTTATTCCTATTTACTGATAAATGTCCGACCATGGGAATCCTTGGGTTGATTTTGGGACCCCATGGAGCCACTTGAGAGTGAAAATGACATTTTATATTAAATAATCTAAAGTAAAGACAAAAATAACAAAAACGTATATCTTATAGTAAAACAATTTTTATATGAGGTTATATAATTGATCTATTAGACTATAAATATTAATTATAAATATAAAAATATTTCCTACATCATGATATTTTATTTATAATTTTTATACATAAAATACATATATTTATATATGACACAATAATGATGTAGTATTTTCTTTATTAATGAAAGAATCAAATAAATGATATTATAAATATTAAAATAAATATAATTTGAAAGTTTTGATGCCATAAAATATTTTTATAAGTTAATATGACATGTTATTATTTATTAAATGTATTTTTTTCTAAGTAATAAAGTTTTTATGACTTTCACAAAAACCAAAAACTAAATAGTGTCAAAATTGACATAAATGAGTTTTTAAAACAAATATTATATTATTAAATTATATAATAGTTCTAAAAATCTAAGGTTCTTCCAAATAACTTATATAATGATATTTATATCATTAATTAACTACTTTGGGTTCTCTTGTCTTGTTATAGTAAGTTTATTAACCATATAATATAAAAATACAAAGAGACATGGTAAATGTCAAACTATTTAACTAAGTGTTGAATCTAAAATATAAGGTTAATATGGTGACCTAAACCTGTATAAAACCTATTGGTTGAAAGTTTTTTGACTCATACCCATATTAGACTAGAAATAAATCATTTTTGATCCATTATAAACCAAAAATTATTTTATTATAAAATAATATTTCCAGCTTTTCCTAAAGTGACTCTCACCTCTCTTATAAAAGAGTACTTCCACTTCTATTAATTTCACATCTCCAAATCCATTTGTCTCGGTCAAACCCTTACCAAATATCCTCTAAACTTCCCTCAAATCAACATAGAGTCCTTAAATTTATCATAAATCCAACCTAAGGATCTCTTTTGATCAACTCAAAAGGAAACACCCGAAGAAGAGGTAACAATTTCACCACCCTCTTTCAAGTTCTTTTCTTCTTACACTTCCTCTTTCTTTGTTGTTTCCATACCAAAATAATAAATCAAGTAACTTATACATAATTTTATGTTATTATAAATATTATACAACCATATTTTTTATTCTATCCATCCTATAAATGACTAAGTCACCATACGTGTGTACGTACGGCTTATCATCTCCACATCGTGGTGTAGTTTGTTATTCAAACACTTAATTATTTAGATGGGTATAATAATGAGTATAACTAATGTAAATAAGAAATATAACATGTTAATTATTATTTATATATGATATAACATCCAATTACATATTATTTCACCATCAATATAATGATATTGTCGCTCATGCGTACGTACGGATTACCGTCTCCACGACACGATGAGATTCATTTTCACGTTCACCATTTGACGATGATTATAAAAATATATATTATTAATAAGTGTGTAATATATGAAATAATAATTCTACTATAGATATGTGTGTGTGTGTACTTACATATATTTTATTCACTTACTTCCGTTCAATACAATATGAAAACGGAAACAACGCGTATGCGTACGTACGACCTACCATCTCCATAAACGGTGTTTTCAATTTAATATATATATCTATTATACATATTTATATTATATATATATATATATGATATATAAATCATGTTTTATATTCTAGAAGTATTTAAATCATGATCTAAGTGATATGATCAAGAATAACAAGTTAAAACACGTATGATAAAGAAAGTAATTATTACCTGAAAAGTTAATTTAACATGGAAATAATTATTAAATGGATAGTATAAAGTCATAAATAAATCATGTATGATATAATAAATATGAATATGGTTCTGGTATAATTTAATAACATTCTATGGTCATTATACAGGAGGTTAAACGTAACTTCGACCAAAGGAAAGTGCAAGGTAAGAGTTAATTCTACAATCTCTTTATTATTAGAGGTTGTTTTTATGTGATTATCTAATAGGACCTCTTTATCATCGACATCCATGTTTCATAAAAATATTTTCAAAAGGAATATTTTATGGTTTTATGTAAGGGACTCTTTAACTAGATCATCATTTTAAATGGTTTAAATATTTATTCTTCTAAATCATTCTCATTAATGTCCATGTTTTCAAAATGGGTTTTAAGGATTTATTTATATAAACATGAATGTTTTTAAAATGTTAATTCCTTTAAAAAGTTTCAAAGTGGTATGGGACACTTTGATTCAAAAATGTCTTTAAATGTTTTCCTTTATAAATTGTGTGACTTTTAAATATTTTTATGAAAAAGGGATATTTCTCTCAAAGAGTTTTACAAATCATTTTCTTCTATGTCAACATCATTTGATGGATTTTAAAATTTTTTGAAGTTTATTTATTATGATACAAATATTCCATATTTTATTGAATATTTTGTGATATTTTTTACTATGGATGTGTTATTTTTATACCATTCATGGTTTATGGATAAAGTATTGACATTTCGTATGCTAGTTTTAATACAAATGATTATGTTATGTTTAAAACTTTTCATATGAGGAATGCATTGGACTTAGTAAGTGATGGGTGGAGCCTGTTATAGCTCCTCGATTCATCGGTAGGTATCATGAGACAAACTAGTGTCTTGGCACAAGGCCTTGACAAAATCTTATTTGTAGTCTTGGAATAAGGCCTTGACTATGTGGTTATGAAGTCTGGCATTATGCATTCCATCATTATGAAAGTGGCTATTGATATTTCATGTGATTATTAGACTAGTAGAATATCTATGTGAATAAGTAAATGTCATTATTTGATTTTATCTATGTCATATTATTCTGAATTGTATGTTTAAAAGGCTTTTGTTTTAGTCATATACATTTCCTTAAATGTTTATGCTTATTTATAAAAGTTTCCGCTATATTGTTATCCTTACTGAGCATATGAGCTCACCCCTTTCTATGTTTTATTTTTCCCAGGATGCAAAGAAGTATATTATGACTGACCTACAGGGATAGTTTAAGGGATATTAATGTGGTCAATGGAGATAATGTTGTTGTTGTTTTTTCATTTTATAATGTAATGTAACGTTCATGTATGTAATCTATTTTCCAAGACTGTTAAACTAATCGGTCCTTCGGGACTTGATTCCTTGTAATCATGTCAATGTATTAAAATAATTCACCAGCTCTGGGTAACTGGGGTCAGGGCATTACATAGGTGATCCAATTTTAGTAAACAGTCCCATTTTATTTTTTGTCAATATACCTAATAATTTTTGTTACCACGGTAAAGGGTAAAACGAGTAATTAAAGTTACAAATAAAATGACAAGGACTATAAAATGACCAAAACACTTTACTTAATTTTATTTCATGAGTCTATTTCATATAAGATTCAGTTATATATCATTTTTTCCATTTGGATGAGATTATGACCTTTATAATATTTTATTTAAAGAAAAGTGAAAAAATTTTACTACTACAAATTTTACCTATCCCAACAGTTTCAAACCGTTGGGATATCCCTGGAAACTGTTGGTATAGGTTATCCCAACTGTTCGATGAACCTTTGGTATATTGGGCATTGCAATATCCCTATACTAGCGGTTTCTATAGAACCGTTGGTATAATATGTTTCAAGTTAATCTACCCCAAAGGTTTCATTGAAATCGTTAGGATATATTTATTCCAACGGTTCAAGAATCGTTGGTATACAAACTGTCTAGTATATAATCTATTCCAACGATTTCTGAAATTGTTGAAATATATGTATACCAATGGTTATAGAACCGTTGGTATAGGATGTCTCCCGTTATGATATATTTATACCAACGTTTCAAGAACCATTGGTATACATACTGATATAATATGTCCTAATGATTTCAATGAAACCGTTGGAATATATGTAGAACAACGATTCAAGAACCGTTGGCATACATATATTATGTTGCCTAACTGTATACCAACGGTTCTGTAAACTGTTGGTATATCCTCTTCTCCCAGCAAACAACATATGCATATCATACCTCTTCTAGTCTTCCAAGAACTTATAAACATGACAGCTTCTCTTCTAATCTTCCAAAACCTGTAAACATGACAGTTTATCTTCTAATCTTCCAGAACCTGTAAACATGAAATCACATGTAAACATGATAGCTTTGAATAAGATTTCCCATCTGAATTGGATTTAGTTAATTGAAAACCACATCTGGCATGAAATTTAAGGGATAAAAGACGTGTTTTGTGAATAAAACCAACTGTTTAAAGGAAAAGACTATACATTATAGGGATGTTCATGAATAATGGTTATTTGTCCATCCCTGACTGGAATTTAGTAATGAGGATGGATTCTTGAATTTTCAATTACTGAAGGGGTAGGTTTTTCAATAGTTGTTTGATTTCTATTTATGAGGGTTAA
Source organism: Viscum album (assembly GCA_963277665.1). Classification (NCBI taxonomy): domain Eukaryota; kingdom Viridiplantae; phylum Streptophyta; class Magnoliopsida; order Santalales; family Viscaceae; genus Viscum; species Viscum album. The sequence continues at coordinate 272,845,360 of OY728142.1, read as the reverse complement.
AACCAATCAAAAAGGAATTTTGTCTAGACACCAGAATGGGTCTCGATATGTTGCTCAAGAGCTTGTGGAATCATTAAAGAGGGGCAGAGGTGGCTATTGAAAAATTGCAACAGACCACTGTGTGACTGGTGGTCTTTTTTATGGGAAAAGTTGCAACATTTCTCCCTTGGGTTTTTGAAGTGGGAGGCCCCCTTTTCCCTATCCATTTGTGCAAACCATGGGAGTTCATCCCTTACTCCTCCCCCTTCACGACTCTTTGATCTAGGGGTGGTTTTGTGACTTTTATTTATAAATTAGAGGTTAGTTACTCCCTATGACATTATTTTTCAATATAATGACCACACTTGTTTCATTATTATTCTTTCTTATATGTATTTTGGATGTGTTATTTATATCTTATAATCGAGTTTGTATTGTATTATATTATAGAAATGTTATAATAACCATACCCACTAGAACATAGTAATCAAACCTCCCACTCTCGCACTCGCTAGGGCTCTGATTTGACCACTGGTTCCAGCCCCCACACAGTTTTATTCCTTTCATGAATCTATCTTCTTTACCATTTTTCCCCATCATCAGTGTACTTGATGGTATTTAATGTTTTCAAGGGTCCTCCCAATATTTTTCTTACCAATTCTGAGTATCAGATGCATCATCCCTCCATATCTTTTCTCTGTTAGATTGGTTTGACCTCCACACCCCTCAATCAAGACTTTTAACAAGTCTATCAATGGATTTAGGGGACTTTAGATTTCACAAAATGGTGACACTAATTAACTCTTGGACAATTCTCATCAATTTCCTCAAAGATGAAAACATGATTACTTATATGTCTTTCACCCATAGTTTTTTCAATTCTATGCATTTCTAATATCCCATATGGTCTTTTACCTATCTTTTGATGCATGGTTATCCCTCTAAATGGTTTGGGTAAGTCTTTTTATCCCAACTATCCCTTTTAAAAAAAATCATCCATAGGGTGATTGGAAACATGATTGGGCATTATCTGGGTTTTAGACTGTAGAACTCAATATTTCTATCATCATATCACCATGTGTATTTGCATGGAGGTTGACATATTTAAACCCTTGTTGAATTCTACCTCAGATGAAATTTAAGGTTAATACATGTATAAACAAGAGGTTCACACCTAGTCTTCATCAGAATTTTTCCAACTCTACAACCGGCAAGGGCATTTGGCTAAAGTGTTCCACTAGAACTAGAAATTCCTTATCGCTGGAATTGATAAGGAAAAATGAAATGATATTATGGTATACTATATTGATTTTTCTAACTAGAATGTGGAATAAGGTAGTCTATCCAATTATGGTATTGATTTAATACCTCGTATTCTTTCCATTTTTTAAAGTGATGACCATTCCATAATAAATTGGGTGGATTTTAGCTTGTGATGGAATTAATTTTTTCTCCCTTTTAACTATTTATTATTTCTAGTAGCACCACCAGATCGTTAAAACTATTTATACAAGTTTGGGTATTTTGAGTGAGTTGTTAAATTCTTGTATCCATCCTTGTGAAATTTAATTGAGTTTCCTTGATTTGGGCATTGGTTGTTTTGATGAATCTATCTAATTTTTCCTCACTTCCTGATATTTAAAACTATTTATGGTCATTTTGAATAGAATTATGAAGATGGTCCCAATCCCTCCATAGTTATTCCATGTTTCCTAGGCCCTCTCATGGTTCATACATAGTAATGACCTAGTTAGACTATAATATAGGAATGAATAGGATGGATTAAGGTGGATGGGCTATGCCCACGAGCTGAAATAAGTGTCCAAGCATCAAGGAATCGCCACTTGGGAAAAATTTCGCCAACAAACAATTGATTAAAATAGCAGTGGAAAATAAATAAAATTTCAGTGTGACACATCCATATGTTAGACCTCCATGCCGAAGGAAAATAAAAAAAACATGATCAACATGGTATAAAGGCATAAAAAATTAAACACACTAATTAATCTCTCCACTAACCCGATCTCCCTCCCCTGTAAAGAAAACCGTGTAGCCGCCTCCAATGCCATTCTGGCCCCCTTTGCAAAATATATCTACCCTCCATCTATAGAAAGTGGTAAAAGGCCTAAGTGACTGATGCAATGAAGAAAATAAAATAAAAAGTAAACTAAAACATACATGTCATCTATGACTATACAAGTCACTGCCCAACATATAAGAACCACAATGCCCCATGGGTCAAATAATGTTCCTGTAAGTAAGGGGGAAACAGATCCCCCTGGTGACTTTTTTAATATGCTGGATGAAGAAACTGATTCTCAGTTTGGGAGTTTGATGCGAGCTATAATTACGACATTTCATTATGCAACATATCCTTTTTTTCCACCACTTTGGATTTGACTTTGTCAAAAGATGGCTCTTACTTCATTAGTTGGAAGTCATAGTGGTAGATAAATTCATTCTAAACATGCTTCATTTACTTATATAGATTATAACATGGGATTTAGTTATGGTAAATATGGTGAACACAGGGTTATCAGCTCCGAGGGAGAGTTCTCGATGCATAGACAGTTGTATGATTGTACAACAAGGAAGCATCTATAGTTCAGAAGTAGGATTTATTCTGTTGAGTGATTAAGTCTTCTTATAGTTGTTGGAAAGTTCCCTACTCATTTTGTATTCATTTTAGAAAGGAAGAAACAATCTTGTGGCAAGGGTCTGGGGAATTGGTCAATCTTCTGACTATGAGAACATATATCACTTTCAAAACAAATTAGCGCCATGCATCTTGAAAGCACATTATCCATTGGTGTGAGACTTCTTACTTCCTTTGAGGGGAAACTTGATGTGATAGTGAACCTTGAACATCCATGACATTTTTTATTGGAGCGATATCCAACTCACTTGGTTTTTGCAGTTCGATCTACCTTGAATCACTTTCCTAGTACAGTTCTTTTAGAGGTTGGCGGACATACCGCTTTCCAAAAATTCACTAATGGACTAATAAGTGAAGACCAAGTTCCAAGTTAAGACCTTTATTATCCATCATTTAGTCTCTTAGTTCTCTTTGGACATGTTATATTTATAGTCCAAGAAATGAGTTTTCCTCTTGAAGGAATAGAATTAACAAGTTTAGAACCATCCAAAGTTAGTTTTAGGATATGATCTTTTGATGGATTTATTTTGATCATTGAAGTTGGCCTATCGGTCCTTCCTCACATTCAGGATACACTTAGTCTCACTATGGATAATCTTTTACCTGAAGAAGCTGGAAAACTCATCATTATGCCAAGAGAAGCTAATGCAACAGGATTGGCCAGAACGTCTCCTAGATCTTAGCCCCATTTTGAGGACAATGTGGGTTTTCAAGCGGGTGGGAAATGATAGGAAGGTGTTGCGTAAGAAATTACGTAAGTGGTGTATTTGTGTAGGGTGTTGTGAGGAGCTAGTGGTGGGGCAGGAGATATTAAATAAGAGAAGTATTTTCTTTTTTACTTTAGTGTTGTGTTGGCATGGTAGCTGATAGGTAATAAATGTGGGTTGGGGAAGTTGGTTCGTGGATATCAAGAAATGTTCTTTCGTTTAGATATCTTGCACATCAAGATTGTGGAGGCACCCTTCAACCTTGTCTTTGGGAGACTTCTCAGAAAGTTTTTGTCCCTTTCTTTATTCTTCTTCATTCTTCTTCTTGTTTACATAGGTTTTCTTATCTAAGTCCTTTACTGATAATATAAAACTACTAATTTATCTTTGTTTGCACCTATGATCCTATCAGGAAGTATTATGGTGAAGAAAATTTCTTTAGTACCTTTATATTATAATTACTATGATTGGTAAATTATGATGAATGTAGAGGGTGGAATGGGTAATAAGCTCAGTAAGTTGGTGAATTTGGTGTTGCTTTGAATATAAAAATAGAATAAATTGAGTTATATATTGTTCCTAAGTAAACATTAGATTTGTAAGTTGGTCAATGGACTTCATACAAATTCATTTCCTAGGGTAATTGATAAAAGGTAGTTTTAGTGAACAATCCATGTACACCCCAAAATTTGAAGAGTGTTAAATGTCATGAATGGAGTGAGATAACCTTTGTACTGAATGATATTTTCTACAACAGTTCGAGTTTTGATCAAGGGACTATGGATCATGTTTAGATAATCAAGAGATTATTGGGTGTAGTTTTGAGTGGATGGATGATTTTCAGAGACCGCGAATGTCATCTCTTAAAGATTGATTTCATCAATATTTAACACATCATGTCTTGAGGAGAAAAGAAAAGTATAATTCTATAGTTTATAAGACTATCAAGGTTCCATAGGAATAAGGTATAGTGGTGTGTTTACAAGTGATTTTCAAGTGTAATTGATTGTATCGAGTTATATTTGGAGATTAATGAAATTTTTGGGAAGTTATTGGTGTATATTTTAGATTAGAGATAGATGTATTTAAAATAAGATACAATATATCTTGATCAAGCACAATTATAACATGGTTTTATCCGGTATAGTACTAAGAAAAAATAGCATCATTAGATCCCAATGGATAATTAGGTCACTAGAGATGTTCCATAGTGTTTCTTAAGAATGAGAATTCATATATTGGTGAGTATACAATGCCTCGTGTTGAAGAGTATTGGTGGAATATGAAAAAATAATGGAACTCAATGAAATGGGATCTGAATAAATTTGAACGATTGTAATTTGGACCAGGGGGAGAAATAATTTTCAATTCATGGGATGATTAAATAGAGATTTTGGAGGTAGAAATATAGGTATAAAAGACCCATATTGATATTTTGGGTATTATGGAGTTAAAATCCATTAGGCGAGTTACAAAAAAATGCACTAGAAGCACAATAGGATACTATTGGGAGTCTGGTAGGTTGGTAGTATAATTTTTCCACTACCCTTTCTAGTAGGAGATCAATGACAGATAATCAGGATCTTTTCAGGGGACCACTGGGAATATAGTGAAGATTCCCAACCCCTAATTTATTTGGGGGTATTATAGTCATTTATAGACAAAATTTCAGAAATATTTGGGTCCTTTATTCTTTACCTGTATTTCCACATGCAGTGGCTACTCTCTCTATATTTTCCCACTTCCCTCTTTATCTTGGACTCCCTCTACACTTCACTTCCATCATCCAATTGAATATATTTCTATAGGTATAAGATATATGAAACAAGTCTAATATGATCCCTAATATATGTATTGTTATTTTAATCATTTAAAATGTGTTCTAGATAAATTTTCTAATTTGGTCATTATTGAAAGATTGATTGAAAACTCACAAATGAAGATAAAATAGTCGATGAAAATGGATGAGTTAAGTCATAATGTTATATAAAAAAGATTATATTTATCAATATTCATCATTTTTCAAATTAATATATCAAAAAAACCTATATTTTATCATAAAAAATTGACCTTGAGAGTAAGGGAATAAGAAAACCTATATCGAATCAACAACACATGATCAAGAATGCATCTCCTCTAACGGTGGATGGCCAAACAACCAATAAGAAACTACCATGAACCCTAAACACCAAAGAAACCACAAAAATTGGGTCATCCCCTTAAAACAGGGTTCGACCAAGCCAAACATTACAACAGGGAAGGAGAAACCCGCAAGGAAACCAAGAAAAAGAATTGGAGACCTGTGACTTTACTGGAAATTTGGCCACTCACACATATATACATAATGTAATAGAATTACTGAAAGACATGCAGGCCCACCCAAAATCAAGCCACCCGTCAGTCTAATTTTCCCAGATCGATCGATAAACCTGCCTTAACTGGTACTAATTATATGCAGAATACGAAGAAAAAGATAATGGATTAATTAATTTGAGATGCAAAGGAAAGATCAGATTGTGAGTAAGGATTTGATGGAAGGGCCTGCAAGAGAAACACCGTTGGAGCAGGGATTTGATGGAGGGGTAGGGATTTGAAAGACAAAACTTGTTCTATGTGAATGAAGCAATTATAAAATAGTAACACTAAAATAGACAATGCATTCACCAAATGCATTTATTTTCTATATTACCAGTAGTAAAATCAAATGATATACTAAATGAGTGATGCATTGAATGAAATTAGTATATATATGCTTTTGATGTTGGTGGTGGCACCTGTTGAGAAAAGGATACAGAGACATGGAGGAGTTCGACATCGGGGTGCCAGCCATAGAGCTCATCCGGACTATGGAAGAAGTAAACACCGCCAGAGAGCAAAGAGATGGGAGCAGAGGGGAAGAAATTGAACCCTAGTGATGCAAGGTGTGTCGGGTTGAAGCCGATTAAAAACCTTCAAATTTGAAATTAAAAAAAATGTGATCTCACCTTATGAAAGCGTCAAGTTTTCTCGGGTGAGTGATTTCACTCCGAGTTCGTGCGTTTGAAGCTGTGACAAATCGATTATTCAATCGTCGAAGGGGATAAGTCCATCCGCAAACTCGTAAAATTGTACGAGTTGCCTCATGAGTTCGACTACCTTGGAGGAGAGGGTTTACAGGATGAGTGTGATGGATAATCAAGGGGAGAATAGGGTTGCAGGGGTGAGGAGATTTTTCATGGGAGAGGCACTCACCAGATGAGCGCGATAAATAATCAGGGGAGAAGAGGGTTGCAGGGGCGAGGAGAGTTTGCAGGGGAGAGGAACGTAGGGATGAGCCCGACGAGATTGAAATATGAGGGATGATATACCTATGATTTCTTTAAAACTGTAGGGATACACATGCCAGCCACATATATACCAATGGTTTTCTCAAACCGTTGGTATAAATGCATTGGTAAAAACCTATTTTCCAGTAGTGATCACACCCTTATTTTTATTAACTATAATATTTTTAACATAAATACTTCTAAAGGATACATTTGGTTATAAATATTATTTTAGAATATAAAATATTTATCTTCATCATGACAATTTATTTTTAATTTTAAGTGATGAAATAATCACCTTAAAAATTTACACAACATTGATGTAGGTTTTATTCAGTTAATGGAAAAGTAAAATAAAGGACATTAAAAATATTAAAAATAATATAATTTGAGATAATTAGTGTGATACATGGATTTTATAGATTACCATGACATGTTAGGGATATAATTAAATATTTTTTTTGAATTTTACTTATTGTCTTGATATTATTAAAATCAAATTAATGAATAATTCTAAAAATTAACATTAATAATATATTATAATAAATAACATTTTATTAAATGATATAAAATTCCAAAAAATATTAAATTCATACAAGTGATTGAGATATGGTTTATAATATCAACCATGATCTATTTATGGGTCTTTTTTCCATTTATAGTAACTATATCGACCCTCAAAGAGTAAAAAACTTGGTTGTCATGATAAGTTTAAAAAGAGTTAATGATGGGTTAAAACCAAATGATAAGGGTAAAAATATGACCTAAACTTGTATAAAAATTATTGTATGAGATTATTTTGACCCATAATCATCATATATTTAAAATAAATAAGTTTTAATCCATTTTTAATTTTAAAAAATATATATTAATTTAATATTTTGAGAAATTCAAAGGGTGTCTCTCCCCTCTCTTGTAAAAGAGAACCACTTATTCTCATTTCTTCACACTTAAAACCCTATTTGGTTCAGACAATTACTACCCAAATATCTTCATATAATCCCTCCCCTAATTTTAGATTTCTTGTTTTGGGAAGAACACCCACCTTTATGTTATTAATGTGATAAGAAAATGAGGCTGTTCAAATAAGAGGTATCGTTTTTAATCGAGTGTTTCTGTTTTATTTCTTCTTCTGCCCCTTCAAATATTCTTTAATCATGATAAAATAATAACATCATTATCCTCTGTATATTGATATGTTTTTATGTTAATAGCGTAACCTATATTCATATCATCTTCCATCAAATGGGAAACAAAACCATCGTTCGTGTGTATGGCGGACTACTATCTCACGAACCGTTATAATTCATTTTCCATCATCATCACTCGTGAATGGATTATAACGATGAAATTAATGTTTATATATGATATTCATGAAATTTTTATCATTATTAAAAAAATATATCATTTACCTTTTTACCTTTCCTTTCACTGAAAAGTGATAATGTTATTCGTGCATATGTATGGACTACCACATTCACAAAGCGATGTGATTCGTTTTTCATCACCACATCGCATGGATGATATATATAATTATATTTAAAATAATGACATTATATTTATTATATTATTATTATTATGGAAAGATAAAATAATATTTACCTTCTTTCCATAATGATCATTGGAAAATGAAAACGTTACTCATGCGTAAGCACGGTCCACCGTCTACATGATTGTAACACAATTCATTTTTCATAATCATATTTAATGGTTGGATTTAAAAGTATTATTGATGTATAAAAGTGATAATTATATCATAAATATTATTTTGTATATGATAGAATTATTAACTCTTTAACCATAGTCAATCTACCAAAGTCGTTTTGGACATATATATCGAATATTGTCAAAAAGTATGATGTGAACTTAAATGATTAAGTAATTGTATATAACACACAAAATAAACAATAAACTTGAAAAGGGTTCTTAAGAAGATCAATAATTAACCTAATTTTATTATTTCAGAAGATAAATAACATACGTGATGAGTCAAACTCAAGTTAATATACTTTCCTTTAAATCATTTTTTAAAGTTTCTCTTTCAACTCTTTTTACCAAAGTTAAAGAAATGTTTTTTAACATATACGACATGAATGAAATTTCCCTTTGTCATGATGCCATGATGATTTGAAGTTCCTTTTTAAAATTTTAAGGTTATTTTCAAATAAAATGGTTTATTTATGATGTTCATAGATTTTAGATTTTAAAAAGTGATTTTTAAGAATAAAATGTATTTTGATATCCGAAAGTGTTTTGCATATGGGTTTAAAAGGAGTTTTTCAAAGGATTTATTCATGATATGGTTCCTAGATATTGTTCAAGATATAATGGATTGATCTCCATTATAGCTCAAGATATGAAGGGTTGAGTCCCATTATAACTTAATATATGATGGGTGAGCCCCATTATAGTTCTCCAATGCATTGAGTAATAATTATGTTCTCTGAAGAATTATATTGGAAGTCGGTCGTATGATTATTCTACTACAAAAATGAGCTTTATCAGTGCTTAAAACGGGCTTTAATAGCGCTAAAAAAGCGTTGTAAAGCTCAACGCTGATAAAGGTAGCCTTTATCAGTGCTGATAAATGCCCTGCCTGTTGTAACATAAAATTCTGCAGCAGCACACCCAAACAAGACCTACAAAAAAATCAGCATATCAACAAGTATACCCATACAAAATTAACACATAATTCATAAGGTAATTACAACAAGTATACGCATACAACAAGTATACCCATACAAAAAATATACTCATACAACAATTATACCCATACATCATTAACACATAATTCATAAGTTAATTAAATACATAAAGAATTCAATTCAGAATTCAGGGGGTTGGGGGTTGTTCAGGGTTTTGGGGCGGCTGCCCAAGGGGGGTAGGGGGTGTCCAGGGGGGGTGGGGGTGTCCAGGGGGTGGGGGGCTATCCAGGGTGGTGGTGGGGGGGGGGGCTATCCATGGTGGTGTCCAGGGGGGTGGGGGTGTCCAGGGGGGTGGGGGGCTTTCCAGGGGGTGAGGGTGTCCAGGGGGGGTAGGGGTGGGGGGTTTCCAGGGGTGGGGTGGTGTCCAAGGGGTGGGGGCGGTCCAGGAGGTTGGGGGGTTGTCCAAGAGGGTTGGGTGGTGTCCAGGGGGTGGGGGTGGTTGTCCATGGGGGTGGGGGTGTCCAGGGGTGGGGGTGTCTATGTGGTGGGGTGGTGTATAGGATGGGTGGGGGTCGTCCAGGGGGTGGGGGCGTCCAGGGGGTGGGGGGCTGTCCAGGGTGGGGAGGGTTATCCATGGGGGTGTCCAAGGGGGTGGGGTGGTGTCCAGGGAGGGTGGGGTGGTGTCCAGGGGGTGGGGGAATCCGGGGGTGGGGGGTTGTCCAGGTTGGTGGGGGGTTGTCCATGGGGGTGTCCAAGGGGTGGGGTGGTGTCCAGGGAGGGTGGGGTGGTGTCCAGGGGGTGGGGGGCTTTAATGCTTTTAATGGAATGAATTCCATGGATTTTAAGATCATTGGTATTTTTAAAACGGTTTTGGAATAGTGTTTATTTCAATATTATGTGTTTATTTAGGAAAAAATGAATGCTTTTGGTGGGTATGGTAGGAAGGGGGTTTTTCGTATGTCAGTTGTTGTTTTCACTTAAAATTATATCTATTTTAAACAAAAGAGAGACACTTTGAGTGATACAGACCACACCGTGCATCAAATTGAGGTAGGGTTGACTCGTAAACATCACACATGACCCATGGATCGTTCTTATAAAGTATCAACACAATCTGAATGCGTTTGGTCGAATTTCCGTACGTCAGTTGTTGTTTTCACTTAAAATTATGTCCATTTTAAACAAAAGAGAGAAACTTTGAGTGATACCGGCCACACAATTCCTCATATTGAGGCGGGGTTGACTCGTACACATCACACATGACCGATGGATCATTCTCCTAAAGTATCAACATAATCCGAATGTGTTTGGTCATTTTTCCGTAGGTCAGTTGTTGTTTTCACTTAAAATTATGTCCATTTTAAACAAAAGAGAGACACTTTGAGTGATACCGGTCACACTGTGCCTCATATTGAGGTGGAGTTAACTCGTACATGTCACACATGACCCATGGATCTTTCTCCTAAAGTATCAACACAATCTGAATGTGTTTGGTTGGATATGAAGGTATTTTGGAGATTTTACTGGTTTTTCTTATCCAAAGCCCAAAGAAAAGTGGTTCATCATTCTTGCATGTTGCTGGTGCATTTCATCTGTTAAAATGGATAAATGACTCATTGGATAAAGGATGTTTTATTTAATAACAATTACAATTTTCCTACGAATATTTACATACAACAATGTTTTATCTTTTGATCTCCTTAACCCCTCTCAAAAATGGTCGCCAATTGTACATGTCCCCAAGTCAGATCTTCATGCTATTTGTGTAAAATCTTCCATCAGGTATGCGTCCCACTTGTTTCTGAACAAATCTTTATCATCTTGTGAATATGAGGCATGTGCTGATGGTTGTTGGACCTCAACACTGGAAGCAACAATAGGTTTAGAAACTTGTTGTTGCTCTGCACTGTGAGCAGCAGCAGCAGCAGTATCAACAGCTTGAGAGACTTGTTCAGCCTCGAGGTTAGAAGAACCAGAACGTGTAGAAGTCGTTATCTGCAAAAGTGGTTGAACAGTTAATTTATATTACATAAATTCAGTAATGATAAGATAATAACATGATATAACAATATCTATATTACAAACAAAATATAACATGTTTATTGAACTCTCTTTCTTTTTTTGAAGGATGAAGGAATTTGACACCTCTATCGATTATCAAAATCCCTTCATTATGGTCTCCTCTAACATACAAAACATCATTTACATTGGGACCACTATGAAATGATTGCAACGTACCACTAAAAGGATTGTTCTCAACTGAATTTTCATCGGACCCTTTAGTAGTTTTGGATGATAACAGAACAATCGACCACTTTCGGTTTGCGGGATCTGAAACATAAAATACTTGTACCGCTTGTGATGTCATTATAAATTGTTCGTCTTTGTACCCTTCTTTACTAAAATCAACTTTTACAAATCTCAATTCATATATTTTAACACCACTGTTGTTATCAACCCATTTGCATTGAAAAATGGGCAATTGGAATGTCGTATAATCCAACTCTCATATTTGTTTGATAATGCCAAGGTATGACATATTCACATAAATTGGATTTTTTTCCTTACTACCAGAAACATGCATCACTTCATCCACAAGTGTAACTCTACTATTTTACATGGTACTATCTTCATCATGTTCATCTATATAGAATGTATAACCATTAATTACATAACCATTGTAAGATAATACATACACACTTGGTCCGGTGGCTAGCCATCGAAGTCATTCTGAAATTGAATTCAGATTTTTAGCTAACTCCTTAAAAATATGGTCCTGAAACCATCCTATAAACTGGTGATTATGTGTATTTGATATTCATTTTTTAGCCCTTGATGAATTCAACTGCCTAAGAATTTCTTTATGGGTTTCAATATATGGAGCAACCTCCGAACTATTATACAAAACATAAAGGTGGGTCTTCTCCCGATCTGTAATATTGATTGTCACAACATCTCTTCCAGAAATTCCCTCACCCTCAATGCATCTAGTGTGATGAGATTTCAGGAGACCAATGCTTTCCACATCAGATAAGTATTTGGTATAGAATTCAATGACTTCCTCAGCAATACATCGCTTCACAATACAACCCTCTGGCTGACTTCGATTTTTGACATACCTTTTCAAAATCTTCATATACCATTCAATGGGGTACATCCATCTATAGTGCACAGGACCACAAAGTCGAATCTCTCTCACCAAGTGAACCATCAAATGAACCATCATATAAAAGAATGATAGCGGGAAGAACATTTCTAATTCACATAATATGATGACAATTTCTCTTTCCATAGTTGGCAATTTTTCCTGGTCTAGAACTTTGCTACATATAGCTTTGAAAAAGAAACAAAGTTTGGCTAACGTATAACAAACATTCTTGGGAGAAATTGAATGTAAAGCTATGGGAATTAAATCTTGCATCAAATCATGGCAGTCATGTGATTTAAAACCTTTTAACTTCAAATCATTCATTGACACAATGTTCTTGATATTTGATGAATACCCCTCTAGAGACTTTACATCATTGAAGAAGTTTCAAAACTAATATCTCTCCTCCTTGGAAAGAGTGTAAGCAGCTGGAGGAAGAAACATTCAATTTTCACCCTTCATGGGAGCCAACTCTTCTCGTATTCTCATGTCAACCATGTCCAGCATTGCCTTAATTTAATCCTTTGTTTTGATAGGGGCATTTAGCAACGTTCTAATAACACGGTCACATACATTTTTTTCCACATGCATCACATCAAGAAGATGTCTGACATACAGACAATTCCAGTATAGTAATTCAAAAAAAACTGATCTCTTTTTCCAACTAATTTTCGTAAGGTTTTTTGAAAATGGTTTACCAAAAATAGTGTTCACATCTTTTACTTTCTCAAACAGTTGATCACCTGTTAGTGGAGACGGTGTTGTGTGTTGTTCTGAACTTTCATTGAATGATGTCTTCCAAGATCGGTACTTATGACGACGAGGTAGAAATCTATGATGTCCTAGAAACATAAATTTCAATGAATGTTTCAACCTAATTGATTATATATCTTCTTCGCACACGGGGAACCCTTGAGTTCCTTTAATGTTATAGCCTGACAAATTTCCATAAGCAGAGAAATCATTTATCATCCCATACAACATCACTCACAATGTGAAGTATTCACTTTTATAAGCATCATACAACATAACACCTGAATCCCACAATAACTTCAAATCCTCGATCAAAGAAGCCAAATAAACATCAATATCGTTACTTGGTTGTTTTGGTCCTGATATAAGCATAGATAACATGATGAATTTCCATTTCATGCATAATCAGGGTGAGAAGTTATAATTTACCAACATAACAGGCCATATACTATGAGTACTGGTTTGAAAACCAAAAGGATCCACTCCATCTGTAGATAATGCAAGACGAAGGTTTCTCGGCTCATTTCCAAATTTAGGATACTCATGATCAATTCTATTCCATTGAGGAGAGTCGGTCGGGTGACGTAATTTCCCATCTTTGTTTCTTTTCTCTGCATGCCACGACAATTGTCTTGCAGTTTCTTCACTTCCATATAGACGCCTAAACCTTTAAATGATTAAAAAGTACCATATAACTTTCGTAGGACTAGATTCATATTTCTTGTATCGGGAAGCACCACACTTTGGGCATTTTGTAAGTGTTTTGTTCACCTTGCAAAACAATATACAGTCTTTTGGACAGGCATGTATTCTTTCAGAAATCATACTCATTGAGCGTAGCATTCGTTTAGCTTCATATGTCCGGCTTGGGAACTCATTATCTTCCGGGAGCATGTCATTCAAGAGAGCAAGTAGTTCCGTAAAACTGACATCACTCCATCTGTTGCCTGCTTTCAATTTATACAACTTCTGTACAACTAACAATGCTATATATTTAGTGCAACCAACATACAATGTCGTCTTTGCACAACTCTTTAACTCCTTAAACAATTTTGGGCAATCACGGAGTTCATCTTCAACTGTCCTTGTCATTTCCTCAATACGATCTTCATCATCATTGACATTTGTAATCACATCCTCCATACGGTCTTCTTCATTATCCATATTTGTAATCATCGATGATCCATAAAACGTAGTTTTATCCCATCCAGTAGCTACATTTGCTTTTTCTCCGTATTTATTCCAACATTTATAACTCTGATCTATTCTGTGACATATCAAATGTTCTTCCAACTCCTCTGGAGTAATTAGTCTAGAATAACAACAACGTAAACACGGACAAAGGATTTGAGAAGGATCCTTTGCGCGATCCTTTGCAAACTTGATGAACTCTTTCACTCCATTCTCATACTCTATTGTCAAACGATTAGCATCCATCCAATCTTTATTCATCTCCATTCTATTTGAATTTGAAATATTATTATTTGTGATTCAAATACACAAAACAAGACTTCCAAATATAGTAGAAGAGAACCACTTATAAAAATAGAGATTAATAGAGCCTAACCATTTCTAATAAAGATTTGGAAATCAACAGAACCAGGATAGACCCCCCCGTCAAAATCAACACACTTTCCAGCCCCCTTACCAATAGTTCTAGAACCCACTACCCTTGCAACAAAAAATTAAACATCTTTTTAACCACCCCTATCATCCACCTCATTCATAATAAAATAATCACATTAAACAGCCCAAAACTAGTGACCAAACTCAAATAAAATGAAAACAAGGATACAATTTTGATGAGAAAACTAATATAGTAGATACATTTCCAAACACAAAGGGGTTTGCGGGGGAGACAAATAACCTAGGTTTATCCAAAATTACTATAGAATATCATAGGGTTTGTTACCCAAATTAACATAAGAAATAGAAAATTGAGGTTAGTGAACATAAATTCTATCATGAACATCTAAAGGATATGTAATAACTCTCCCTCACCTTCCCCAAAACTTGTAACTAATATCCACAGGCACGTCTTACATCCATTCTATAAAAAAACGCATTCTCATACAAAGGGATAAACAACAATCCCTTAGTGTTAAAAAACTCACACATGAGGGAGAAGGACCACATCGACCATCCCTATCCAAAACTCAAACCTCCTCTCACTAACTGTTAATACCTTCCATAATATTAATACCTACCATAAATAAATTATTTCCCAAAAGCACGACCTTTAGACTAGAAAATTCATCATCCATTTAGGTAAAATAGAAACATGCTTCCTTTTTTTTCTTATGAATCATTAAATTTGGACAAACACACTAACCAACTCAATAAAATTCATATTTTCACAGGAATTTGAAGGTAAAGAGAGATAAATAATTCCATTGAAAATAATTCAACTGAATCTCTTAGTATCAATTGAAAGAGGGTATTGGTTAATAAAGGGATGGGATCAATAACTCAGGACATAATCATGTCTAGACTCTCAAACCAAACTCACCACATCCCAAAATTTTATCAACTAAAACATGACCATCCGACTAAATAAAACTACACCATAATGAATATTAGCATAAGAACAAAAGGAAACATATGAGGATGAGCGGAAAATCACCAAAGATCAAAGATGGGAAGCCGGGAATCTAACCTCGTCAAAAGGAATCTCAAACACTTGAAGTAGGGTTCGTGGGGAGGAGGAGAAGTAGGGTTCGCGGGGAGGAGGATCCACAGAAGGGGTTCGAGGGGGGGGATAAGAAGTAGGGCTAGCGGCGACGGAGAAGGGCTACCGACGGTGGAGTAGGGCAGCGACGACGGAGTGGCAGCGACGGCGGAGTGGCAGCGACAGCGGAGTGGCAGCGACGGCGGAGTGGCAGCGACAGCGGAGTGGCGACCAAAAAATAGAAGATCGGGGGGAGGGTGGGGAGTTGTGGCGGGAGTACAGTCCCACGAGAGCTTAAGGGCGTGATACATAGAGGGCACTGTGCATCCTGTTTTATAAAATGAGATTATGGTTTTATCAGCGCTGATAAAAGGCGGCGCTTCCCTTGCCCGTTTTGTAGTAGTGTTATTCCAATTTATAAGGGTTCTGTAAGGGTTATACGAGATGATGTCTCAAGACGCTCACATGACTTTTCCATGCTTTATAACTAGTTTTCATGAAAATCATTTGATTTCAAAGAGTTAAGATAGTGATCTCTTCAAAGGTAAAATGATGCTCTTTTCAAATAAAAATGTACGTTTTCAAGAAAAGTTTTCTTCATGGATTTTCATGTGTTTCACTGAACTAATAGTTTTCTTCTTTTATGTCTTTTATTGAGATTTTTACGCCCATATGTTTTAAAATGGTTTTCACATGGATTTAACGATGAATAGAGATAAAGATGAGGTCAAGATCAAATTTGTGAAGATATGTTATGAAAAGAAAACATTTTTTTAAAGTTGTGTTAGGTGAAAAAATGGATATTGAGTAGAAGTACCAACTTTGTATATATATGGTTTTGTAATGTGTGAGTTATGATCTAATTCTCCAAAACTCTAAGCCTGAAAATATATTCAAATGTAAGAGAATGAATTTTTAACTTAAAACTCAAGATTGTGTAATGTTCAAGACCGTGTCCTTAAATTCATTGTCCATGAAAACTGTAATGATCTATTGTTATTTCATAACAATTAAAATATTTTCAAATGTTTGACTATCTTCGTTCAACCCCTCACAATTACAATAACCAGGTACTTGACTCTATTCGACCCGAAAAAACCGAGTTTGGGTACTCCTAATTGATTTCGGGTTTAGAAAACAACACTCTCGATTATTAATCAGTTTGAGTATCGCTTACAAGGCACTCAAAACCCAAATATAATATTAGTTATCATTATTTTTTAATAAAACTATAAAAGAATGATGTATTCGGGTTCGGGTTCAGGTTATAAAAGGGCTCTACGTTAAAAAATATCATAAAAATTAGGAATATTAAATATAAACATAAATTTAAACAAGTTCGAGTTTTAAATGAATATTAAAGCTCGGGTTCGGGTAGCGGTCCGTTGACAGTCTTCGATCCGATGCCCCTGCTCTTCGACGCATCGCCGCATCCCGAACCCCCTAAACTAAGGCGACGATCCAGGCGGTACTTGGCAACCCGTAACTCACGACCAGTCATCACTGCTGTTTTCATCGGCTCATTCCCTACTGAGACTGATCGTTGACGGCGTATGAGTTGCGGGCGTCGGAAAAAACGTGGTCGTAGACAACGTCTCGGTGGTTTTTTCTACTGTCGATGGAAAAGTTGCTGACTACCGAAGGTATGGGATTTCTGGTTCGCGGTGCGTAGTTTGCGAAGCCAATTCGCCGTGGGACCCTCGATTCAACAATGCAGGGCTTCAAAGCCAAGTGTAGAGCTGCTACCGTGGTCATCCTGTCTTTGTGGGTTGCCCTAGCTGCTCTCTATGGGCTGCTCGCCCCGATTTCCAATGGCTGCGTCATGACATATATGTATCCTACGTACATCCCCATAGCCGCTCCGCAAAATTCATCCCCTGCAAAGTATGGATTGTTTTTATATCACGAAGGGTGGAAACAGATTGATTTTAAGGCGCATGTAAGCAAGCTGAGCGGCGTTCCAGTTCTTTTCATTCCGGGCAACGGTGGCAGCTATAAACAGGCAAGGCCTTGCTTTCATGTCCTTTATTTAGGTTCCATTTTACTTCGTTAACTTTATGCGTTCAGAGTTTACTATTCTGCAATTCCTAGCGGTCCAACGAGCTATTTAACTGCTAATTGGAAATGGAATTCCCTCAAGTCTATTGCCACATATCTGGAAAAATACGTTTTGGATTCTAAATTTTAACACAATCGAATTGGTAGACTATCCTGGTTGGTGGAAAACTGTGATTTTACTTCAGTTTTTCTTTCCTTTTACCCCATCCAAGAATCATGCTCCTTCATCTGTCTCAGCTGACAATAACACAGAACCCGGATGTCGGTCTGTCAATGACCCATATCTTGATGCGAAGGGATCCATATTGTCAAGTCAAATTGTCGGAGATTTAAATAGTTAATGCCACACCAATGCTACTGTCAAACAATTCAACAGAAAGTCTATACACATGCTTTTGTACAGTGAGTCAGGGTTTGATGCAATGTCTCCAATGTTCACAATGTGTTTCCTGCCTTTGTCATTTCCATCTGTTTGTTTTACAAGCTCTGCAGGTGCGTTCTTTAGCAGCGGAATCTCATAGAGCTTATGAAGTTGGCCCACTTAAAAGTAAATTTTATCAAGAAGCTTCATTGACTCCTGAGGAGGGTGGAAATAGCATGAATATAGATGGCCCTGCCACTCCATTTCCAAATCAATATCCCCGACAGCTAGACTGGTTTGCAGTGGATCTTAAGGGAGAGCATTCTGCCATGGATGGTCAGATACTTGAAGAACACACTGAATATGTTGTCTACGCCATTCACAGGGTAATCTTTTTTTGTTGATGGGCATGACCAGAATTATCAAGCCATGCTTAATGTCACTTCTTTATTTTCCTTTTTGGGTTGTTATTGTTGAATGTGTGACCCTTCCTTTCCTAAATATTTTATGCATTTTGAATTTTTATTCATTCCCCTAAATTTAATTTTTGCCCCATTCCATCATCCAATCCTTGCAAAATGACCAGCCTTGTGTTCTATGGTCCATCCTTTTTATCACATGCCGTGTTCACATATTAGTATGTATTTATGTCCTGAGCGAGACATGGATTATACCTTAATGTGTGTTTTGCGCATTTACATGCACCTATATTTATCTTCTACAAAAAATTAAATGGAAATCCTTCGCTGTTTTTTAATCCTATCCACAATTTTTTTCTGCTGCCTTCATTCATTCATTTATTTTTGCTCTATGATCGATTTAATGCTCTAATATAAGATGAATTTGAATATTGCTCCTTACTAGGGTGACCGAGTCCTCTGTCAACTTCCTGTCTTTTCTATTCAAGTGTGGCATTATTGCAGATTCTGGATCAATACAAAGAGTCCCGTGATGCACAAAAAAATGAGGCTGCTTCTTCAGGGAGTCTTCCAAAAAATGTAATATTGGTTGGTCATTCTATGGGTGGTTTTGTGGCTAGAGCTGCAATAGTCCATCCTCACCTGAGGAAGTTTGCTGTTGAAACGGTTCTTACTCTTTCAAGCCCACACCAGTGAGCTTTATGGCCACTTAAATAATTATCTTTATGGTTTTAAAGCTCTACACGTTGATTTATATTTAAGAGTACTTGCCATCTCTCTAGGTCACCGCCATTAGCAGTGCAACCATCCCTGAGTCACTACTTTGCATCTGTAAACAAGGAATGGAGAAACAAATATGCAATCAAAACCTCCCAGTCAGGACACTATGTGTCGGATCCTGTATTATCCAATGTCGTAGTTGTATCCATATCTGGCGGGATTAATGATTACCAGGTATTTATTCTCTTCAGAGATTAGTAAGTTCTCAAATACATTATCTTTTTGCTTGATTATACTTTTACCATCATAGGTGGAAATAAGCCTCACTATAAGGCTCAGTATATTTATAATTCATAAAAGTAACTGCCCCACGGGCGCAGCCTAGTGGTTGCGTCCCTGTGGTGGTATTTGGGAGGTCTCGGTTTCGAGCCTCCCCGTGCGCATTTAGTGTGGATTTTCGTTGTTTATCCCCCTCCCCGCACCGATGCTATCATAATTCATAAAAGTAACTGTATAGGTTTTTGGCTATTGTGCCTTGTGTTTCATTCAGATGGGTACATTTTATGATGATCTTGAAACAGTTGGGCATTTGCTTGATCATATCCCATGTCACGGGAGGGTACTTTTAACAGCCTGGCTGCCTTAAGTTCCATTTATAGCAGCAGTTTTGCCTTTTCCATGCAAACCCTTTCTGAACAGCTTGAATTCACAGTGCATGTTTCCTTCTCTTTCTTTGTGTTTCTAAAGGTAAGGACAAAGCTAGAATCCCTTCACGATATTGTGCCTCCGACCCATGGCTTTCTGATTGGTAGTACCGGAATGAAGAATGTTTGGCTGTCAATGGAACACCAGGTTATTTTATGGTGTAACCAACTTGTTGTACAGGTAATGGAAAGTTCATTATAGATTTTTTATATCTTTCCGTAAGTTTCACAGATACTATTTGTGTTTTTATTTCAGGTGTCAGATACTATTTGCTAGTTTTTATATGATGACTTTATGTTCCTATTTCAGGTATCTCATACCCTTCTTAGTCTAGTTGATCCCCAAACGGGCCGTCCAGTATCAAATCCAAAATTGAGACTTGGAATATTCTCAAAAATGCTTCGTAGCGGATTACCTCAGAGTTTTAATCGGATAAAGCTGTCTCAATCAGCGCAACAGTTATCTCAGCCTTCTCTCAGTGATGAAAAAGTTATTCCTGGTATAATTTAACATTGCCTTTTTTGTTTTCTTTTTTTGAAAAATTAAATAACAAAAAACTGAATTGACATCCCCTTTTAAATGTGACAAACTTTGTCTGTGTATTTTTGAAAGCAAGCTTACTGAAATAATTGATTTTTGAGTGTCATATATAGTTGCAGGCTCCTGCAGTATTAATATCCGCGAGTGGGAAGGACTCATCTAAATATTTATAAAGTCAAATGAAAAGCTGCCGTTCAAACTTATAATTCATGCATATAAAACGTTGCAATCTTGAGCCCTTTTGTGATAAAATTGTTGTTAAGTTTTGCTTGTTATGACATGTTGCATTAATCCCAGCTAAGATATATTTCATTAGGTATTCAATTATTTTGATTTAAAATAGTAATGCGAGCTGTACCAAAATGTTGTGCTTGCACTATCTTCCATCTTTACAGAATGAACAATAAAAACAATCATTTAAAACCGCTTTATCATCAATGCAGGTTCTAAAGTTAGCACTGTTTCTTCGTGCCCCAGTTATGTTCATTGGAGCGAGGATGGGCTTGACAAGGACCTTTACATCCAAACTCCTATCGTCTCTGTCTTAGCAATGGATGGGAAAAGGCGATGGTTGAACATACAGAAGCTTGTAATCTTTACTGAATTCTTCTACTCAGCTTGTTTCAAAGCACTCTTGTAATTTAATTATGGTTTAATGTTCTTATGATTTGATATTTTTCTTCAGGCATCTAATGGAAAAAGTCATTTCATGCTTGTTACAAATCTTGAACCATGCTACGGAGTTAGGCTTCATCTCTGGCCCGAAAGGGGAAAATCAACTTCAGACTTGCCTGTAAGTAAGAAGGTCATGGAGGTAACATTGAAGATGGTGAACATTCCCTCAGGACCAGCCCCAAAGCAGGTATTGAATGCCTTCACATATTTTTATTTTAATTAAGAGGCTCAGTCTTTTATATGCTGGTTTCTTTTCGATCATTGCTTTTAATTTTTTCTTCTATTCATATATGTTGGAGTATTTAAATAATCAGGATATGGACCTATCTAGGACCAGCCTATTTGAATATGTCTATCCTATCTATTTCCCCTTTAATTTGAATTTTTTATTTCCTATCTATCTTGAGTATTGTATCTTGTTATCTACCTCTATAAATAAAGAGTTCCGACCTCATTCAAGGGGCACAGTTTCCGTGTCTTTTTTTTACGTGGCATCGAAGCCTGTTAAAACCTAGTTTTTTCTCTCCTCTCTCTTTCCCCTTCTCTTTACCAACACGCCTCTGCCATGCGCCCTTTCTGGCTCTCCCAGGTCCCGCGCCTCTTGTGTCGCTCGCGTCAGGGCTTCTTTGCCCGCTTGTAGTTGCTGCCCAGGCCATGCAACCAGGCTCAACCCATTCTGCATGCTGTTGTTGAGCCCTTCTCCACGTGTGCGCTTTGCGAGCGCGACTAAGCTCTATGCGCACCTTTTGTGGCACTTGACTCCAGGATTTTGGCTCCCTGCGCTTGGGAGCCAAGCCTACGTTACAGTCTGCTGTTGCTTCTGCTCTAGGGGCGGGCGCCCCAACCAGCAGGCACGCCTCCTTCTGCTGAGTACCGTTGCGTGCACTCTCCAGGTGTGACACCTCTCTCCAGGTGCACATCCTTGTTGACCGTGCCTCTCAACCAGGCCATGCCAGTCGCTGCTCACTCGTCCAGTCGTCTGTTCCATACGAACCCTTCCAGGCATCCTTTCTCAGACTGCCTTTTCTAGGCATCTTTTTCCAAACGACCTCTTGAAGGCATCTTCTTCTAGACGACCTCTTCCAGGTGTCCTTTTCCAGACGACGTTCTCCAGACATCCTATTCCAGAGGACCTTTTCTAGGCGTCCTCTGTGTGTCAGTTCTAACACATTCTCTGATATCCGAGACGATCACGGAATCCATACGATTAATAAAAGAGCATTTTTTGTGACATTTCCAGCATCATCTTCAAAGGAGCATCTTTGCCAGTTCTGGTGTCTTTTAAATTAGTGTAGAAATCTGGTGTATATTCCTGTTTTAAATAATTAGGATATGATTATGTCCAGAATCTATCTATTTGAATAGATCCATCCTATCCCTTTCCTTTGGAGTGTGAATTTTGTATTTACTATCTATCTCGAGTCTTATATCTCGTTATCTCTTTAAATAGAGTTCCGGACCCATTCAAGGGGCATGGTTTCTGTGTCTATTCTTTCTATAATGTCAATTTTGTTTTGTAGATATGCCTGTTCCTTATTAAGCAAATATTTCTTTGTTTTTTATTCCTTATATGGCACACTGCTTATTAGATGGAACCAGGTAGCCAAACAGAGCAACCACCTCCATCTGCTGTATTTTGGTTGGGTCCTGAGGATTTGCAGGGTTTCAGATTCTTGACCATATCAGTTGCACCTCGTCCGGTACTACCTCAAACTAGCATTTTTTTAATGTGGTTTTCTGAATCTAGATATGCCATTTTAATCACCCCTTTACAATCATTCTGTATGCTGATGAAATTAGGTTCCGTTTGGTTATGAAAAACCTTTTCTGTTTTCATAAGTGTAAGAACTACCCATCCAAGTGCTTTCTTTTTCTTGAAAACATGAAAACAACTATTTTTTTGTTTTCCAAAAAATCTACATTTTCATTTTTCATTTTCTAAAAAATATTTTCATTTACGCAATCCAATACATTCTGTAATACATTTTTGGGAAATGAGAAAAAAATATTTTCCAAAACCAAACTCAACCTGACTTTCTCCTCCTTTGAGTTTGTATCCTTATCATTTTTTTGGGATATGTTGTTTGGTGCCTCCGAAGTTAAATTCCTGGCACAGAAAATGCTTTGGAATGAAATTAATGGTGTTTGAGCCTTTTTCTTTATATATATATATATATATATTTAATGCAATGTAATGTCTTCATGAGGGTTCGTTGTTTTACCTCTGATGGATTTTATTTATTTTTCCTTCTAAAAAGTGTCTTTTTATGAAAAGTACATGTCATATTTTCATTAAGCTCAGATTTGAATATCCAATTAGCTACAAGGTGGGGCCCATTCCACTGATTGTTAAATCCCAGTCCTACTTGTACTGAATTTGGATTCAATCAAGATCTGCATAGTACTCACACCATCTGCATCACTATTAAAAAAAGTTAAGAACTCAGTTTGGTTCAGAGCCATCTGGAATGAAATGAAATGAAATTGGACATAAAAATATTTGTATAAATATTTATGTCGAAAAATAATGATTTTAATTAAATAATAACTATCTTTAACAAATAAATTAACTAAGCAATATTTTTAGTATATTAATAATTAAAAAATATTTTAATATTTTTAAAAAAATATAATGTTATTTCTTCATTCTTCTAAGTACTAAGAATGATCATTCCTGCCCATCTGGGCGTCAGTTCCTATTCCTGCATTTGATGAAATACCAACCTTTTCAGTTTTCAGATTCTCAAGTCCAACTGAACACTTAGAATCCTGAGATTTTGAGGAATAGTTTTGTTAGGAATCCCTCTGAACGGGCATTAAAATGTGGGTTCATTGAGAATAAAGAACCTGCAATGGTGGAAGGAATGACAATCAGAACAAAATGGAATAAATAATGGTCTTGTTCATTCCGTGGTCATCTCATCCTTGTACTTCATGTAACGAATCGCATATAATGATCATGCAGTTGAATGAGAATGACGACTCCCATTATATTTCAACAATTTGAACATGGTCTTAAACAATTTAGATTGGGCAATGCATTTGCTATGATCATTTGCTTCTCAGGTCATATCAGGCAGACCTCCACCATCAGCTTCCATGGCTGTTGGACAATTCTTTAATCCAGCGGAAGGGGAAAGAATGTTCTCTACTCATTTTTTGCTTTCTTCTGTGTTTTCTGAAAAGGTTATATACTTTTCGAATCTCTAGAGATCATTAATAAATCAAATTGCACTTGCGTACTTTATAATGACTTCAGACTGCCTTATGACTGTTGCCCAGGAATTGATGTTGAATGAGGGCCACCCTCTTGCTTTTAATCTATCCTTTGGTGTCAGCTTAGGCCTTCTGCCTGTTACTTTGTCTCTTGAAACTGCAAGCTGTGGAATAAAAAATTCCGGGCTTCCACTTGAAGAGGCTGGTGACATGGAAAATAATGGTAATTATGTTTTTAATTTGTACAACCAGCATTCATTTCTTAGAATTTTGTTGTTATTTTCTTTCTTGATATTTCATATGAAAAATTTGTATTTCTGCCTTTGCAGGGCTTTGCAAACTTCGCTGTTTTCCACCAGTTGCTCTTTCCTGGGATGCAACATCAGGTTTACACATATTTCCGAACTTATATTCTGAAACAGTTGTGGTGGACTCCTTCCCTGCTGTTTGGAGCACAACTCAGGGTTCTGAGAAAGCAGCCATCTTGTTACTGGTACCTTTCAACTTTGCTAGCTTTTTTTTTTGCTTATATGCAGTGTTTGGGTTGAAAGTGATGCTGAGATTGATTTTTATATCTCTGGTCAGGTGGACCCACACTGTTCTTATAAGTTAACTGTCACCGTCTCTGTCACCGCCGCCGCCACCAGATTTTTGCTTTTGTATTCTCTACAGGTATTTAACATTGCCTTATCATTGGTGCAGTTGTAAAATTTATAGATTTTGACGTTTTAGTTTATTTCGCCTCATTATTCATCCTTTCGTTTACATGGAATTTATTCGACTGTTTGGCGAACTATCCGTTTCCTATGGAAAACTTGCCTTTTTGGTAAATGACTTTTTTGGATGCATGATATTTGAGCATAGAAATATAATGGCAAATTTCACGCAGTAGTATCATCTTACTGCAAGAATCCGGCTGATAGCATCTTGTATGCGTGTTGTGTTTTTTTGACTTTTAGATATATACACATCAATGATGGTTTGGTCCAGTGAAAGTGGCTAAGGTCATGTTTGGTTATGGAAAATATTCTTTGGTTTCATTTTCTAAAACGGAAATTTTACTTTTGACCCCCCATCAACACCTTGTATAAAAGCATTATAAACTGTGACAATGATTTTTCTAAATTTTATAAACTTTTTATGCAGGTGTTGATGGGGTGTTGATTTGGGGTGTCACAAACAGCGCTGTTTTTAAAATTGTATTCGAAAAGGTGTTAGAAAATATTTTGGATAGTAAGAGAAAACAAGAAAATTCTCTTAACTTTTATTGCATTTTCATTTTCCAGAGCGTGAAAACTCTTTTTTTTATCTGTTTTCTAAATCTCTCATTTTCATTTTCTATATTTTTTCCATTTACATTATGTAATACATTTTTGGAAAATGAAAACACAAAACATTTTCCATAACTGAACGCACCCTAATGTCTGACCAAACATTTTCAGGTTTAAATTCCTGCTGGGAGAAGTATCCACATTTAAGTTTCTGGCACCGGCTGTAGGATTGCCTCAACTTGGTGGAGACCTGTGGTCCCCACCAAAAAACAAACCCCCCTAAAGATATACTTGGTTTTAAGTTCTTTTCGGATGGTTTTTTTTTGTGACCATTCTTAAATGACACCCCATGGAAGTTGATATTTAATTTTCTTTTGTTTTACAAGGTCTAGATATCAACTACTTTATAATCATTTTTTGGGGCTTCTGTGATGCAGATAACTGGACTCGTCTTTGCAGTTGTATTTTTTGCTTTGACACGGCAAGCTCAAGCTTGGGATCTTGATCTGCCTATTCCTTCTATGCTTGTAGCTGTGGAATCCAATTTGAGGATACCATTTCCTTTCCTTCTTCTAGTCATTGTTCCCATTATGGTTTCCTTGGTCTATTCCTTGCTAATGTCTGCGCCATTTCCTCAAATCGGAAGCTATATCGTTGTCTCAATAATTTGCTATTTATTTGCCAATGGGTCAATAATTGTTTTGATTTTGGTCTCCAATCTGGCCTTCTATTTGTCTGCTCTTATACACGTATTTATAAAGACATGGTTAGTGTTCTCTTCCACTCACCTCCCCTTCTTTGTTGTTTTATATAACTCATTAAACAAAGTTTATTGTCTATATGCGTTTTGGAGGTTAGTTAAGACTTTTTGTTTTGAGTTGCACGATTGTTTTAGTGGTTGAAGTGCAAATTTTCCCCCATAAAAATCAATAGATACCATTTGTTGATAAATACCGACTCATTTCATAATTCAATAATATTTTTGTTTGACTAATGGTTTAGTTTTTAGTCTTTTCATGAATTTTAATTTTACTTTGCGTGCTTTATTGTATTCGAGTTGCTGCTGTTTTTTTGGAGACATTGTTGGGGAAAAGGTCCCACACAAGTGGGAAGCAGGTGGGGTTGAATTAGGGTGTTGTTGAGCAATTTAAATTTTTTCTCACTTTAACATTTCTCTCTCAGGTTGATCTTGTTTTCAAGTTACTAAAAACATCCAATTAATTCAGATCTGTCTAGGCATAGTCATAATCACAGCAGAAAATAAATCAAGCATCAAGAGACAAATATTTACTTGGTTCATCCCCAATGTGAAAGACTACATCCAAGGCATGCATGCAACTTACTGTTGCAACACACAAAGCACTAAGCTCATTGTTTATGCGATTACAAAGGATTTAGTGTTGATTCACTTCCAATTGTGAGGCCTACTTCCTTTTCTTGAACTCGATTCACTGCCAAAGATCCAGGCATTACATGAATAGGCAACATCCTTAACAAGATTCATATGGGAATCAGGTTGTACCAAGATCTGATTAGGTGCTTTGATGTCTTCTGTGAATGCTTTGTTTTTTTTCTTATTCAATTAGATTCAACAACAGTACTTTCTTCACATGAATACGGCAGTGTTCTTCTTCTGTCTCTCTTGGGTTGCTTTGCAGGTTTCTTAAATAATATTCTCAAAGAAGCCACACAAGGGTCTCAGTGAAAAATTCGTTAAATACTCTCTTGATTGATATCTCCAGAATCTTCTCCATGATCTTCTTGAGGATAACCGCCCTTATTATCTTGAAAAGTTTATAAAACTGCTTTAAAACTAATCCCATGTTATTGACTGACTTTAAAAACAGCTATGTATGACTCCGGCCTTGAAAATGAATCCTATAGCAGTACATATTACTTGGATGACAGAACACTCGTACTCATGATTTCACAGGTCTCATGCAGCACACTTCTTTTTGTACGTCTGAGGGTTGACATAGTTTTCTAGACTGGACGGTTGAAGGTTCAGTGCCCCCACATCAAATGTTTTCTGTACTGCGACTTCTTTAGTCATACACATCTGTTACTCCGTGTGTATGACTTCACTTGTCATATGCTGATGAACATTTCTGTATTTTGCATCCTCAAAACTGTCTATACATATGACTTTCCAAGTCATACACTCACTCCCTTTTTCATAACAAACGACACTTATAACCTCACTAGTCATAGGCATGTTAATGCTCTCGTCAATTTTCCATGCTCTTCATCAATTGCTGGTTAGTATTACTTCCATGGCCAGACATATGACTTATCTTCTCCTGTATATTAGCTACCTTTTAAGTCATTTCATACCTTCCAAAAGCACTCCAAACATCATGTTTCAGAGCCCCCGAACTTATCACCTTCCATGTTGACTCTTCTATTTCCTTGTTGATAACAGATCCAACACAAATATTTTCATGGGCTCAACAAATGGCATAATTGCTTTGGGTGAAATTGAAGTCGTTTGGTTATTTAAAATATAAATTATGGCCTATTGGTGTTTGACCTTGAGATTAAGAGGCTTGTTATAAGATTAGAAATGTTGTATGAAACTATATGAATGGTAAAGATTAGAAATGATGTATAAATTACAAGACCATTTCCTTTCAAAGCATTGGTGCTATGAAGGTTTGAGACTTTAATCTTTAAGAGTTTTTTTTTTCACATCATTATTCGTAAAAGGAAACCTGTAAGAATTTTTTTTCACATCATTATTCATAAAAGGAAATTTGGGTTGGGAAATATCTGTCAAACACAAAGCATTTTTATTATCTGGCCATCATTTTTTTTATTGAATAGAAGTTGTCCTAGTATTTTGCAGGTGGCAAATGTGGGAAGAAAAATTTCCATCCATGCATCCTGGTCGATTTCTTAATCTGTCATCTTGTTTATTCTTGTTTAAGGTAAAACTTTAATTTGAATGTAGATTATGGTTCAAAAGTCAATTCCCCCCCTCCCCCCCTCCCCCCCTCTCACTTTGAAGTTTTTTTTATTCAAACATGTTACAGGTGATAAAGGTTTCAAAAATGCAGTTGTCGCTTGCTACAATACTATTTGCCACTACACTGGTGTGTGGTGTCCACCCTGCACTGGGTTTATTTATTCTACTAGCATACCATGTGTTTTGTTGCCATAATGCGCTGTGCAGGTACTCAAAGCTTGAACTCCTTACTCTATTCACGCCTCTACTCCTGGACGAACTTGTCTGTTTTATGGCTTGCTTTTACTGATTCTTCTCTAAATCTAATCCACGAGCATTTTCCAAAAACTAAGTCTTCATTATACCTTTTGAATGTAGAAGATTGTGCACTTCATTAAGGCCTGTAGAAGGAATAGAACCAAAACCGTGCCTCTCAAAGGAGGCCGGGTCCCTTTATTTATAGATCAAGATGAGTGATACATGATGAGAGATAGATGAGAGATTGTAAATTTAAACACACGGGACAGGGAGATGGGATAGATTTAGTCAAACTAAATGAACCCAGTCACATCTATGTACTAGTTACATAACTGATATGATACCTCCCTGAAGTTGTCATGCCCAACTTGTTACACAAGAGTTTTACATGTGATCTTGGAACCCCGTACGTGAATACATAGATACAGTGTCTTGTTGTATGAATGCAGCCAAAGGTGAGGTTCTTCTTCTCATAGTTCTTTGTAACGTTTTGGCAAGGCAATCAACTTCAATATGTTTTGTCCACTCATGAAAAATTTGGTTGGTTGTGATCTTAATGGTTGCTTGATTGTCGCACCAAACATGAGTGGACTTCCCAACTGGGTAGCCAATCTCCTGCGCAATCTGTTGTGCCCATAAAATCTTTGCGGTTGCATGAGCCATGACTTGATACTCTGAATTTGACACTCGAGCGGGATACAATTGTATGTTTCTTGCTTTGTCAGGAGATCAGATTACCTTCAATAAAAAACATCATATCCGGATGTGGATTTCTTGCAAGATAAACATCTAACATCTCAGAATGCCTCAATGTTGGTATGACCATGGTTAGAATATTGAAGGACCAAGTTTGGTTCTTTCTTGATGCATGTGATGATGCAAAGTGTTGCATTTTAGTGGAGTCTTGTTGAATGTTTCACTTTACTTACTGCATGCACAATATCATGGTCAAACAATTTTCTTTATCCATCTATGATTCTTGTCAAATAAGAGGAATGACTCACTTTCAGCATGAAATGACCTCTAGCCTGGCTCAAGAGGGACATCGATATTGTCATTACCAAATATCCCTTCCTCCGGTCGCGAATCCAGAATATATTTCCTTTTGAGATAGGAAGATACCTCTTGTGCATTGAGCGACCCCAATGCCTGAAAAATATCTCAGATGACCTAAGTCTTTAGTATGAAAGTGTTGATTAAGTACTCGATCTGATTAATTCATGAAGAGTTACTTTTGGTTAGAGCAATGTTTATCCACATAAACAACAAACAAAATACTTCCAACAGTCGATTGCTGATAAAACATTGATGACACCTTTTGGCTCCGAGAAAGCTTGAAGCTAGCCACCACAGTATAAAATTGGCCAAGCTAGGCCCATGGGGATTGCTTGGGTGTCCATATAAAGATTGCCGAAGTCGACAAACCTTGAATTGCTTTCGTTGAGAAACGAACTTGGGATTTTGTTTCATATAAACTTTTTTATCCGAAATGCCGAAAAAACATCTTGGACATTCAATCGATGTAAAGGTCACTGATGAGAGACATACAGAGAGATAGAGTCACATTGAGGCCATTTTGGTGACAATAGAGAATGTGTCAAAATAATCAATGCTACATGTCTGGACATATCCCTTGGCAATAGGATGAATTTTCAACTGATTAAGGGAATCATTTGCATTGGCCTGAATAATATAAATTTACTTACAACCAACGGTATGCTTGCTCGGAGGAAGAGAGACTAGATCCCGAATGCACTTTTCCTCAAGTGCAACACATTGCTTCTAGCCAACCAGGGTGAGCTTTGACTCCGGAGGCACGCATAATGAAAATGATAGTTAGAGTATCGACAAAAACAACAGTGCAAACCAAAAGACTCTGATACGAGTACAAATATGACTTTGTTGGCAAGTATGTGTATCTTTTCGCAATGAAATAGATTCGCAATAGCAAATGACAAAGCAATCATCGGACCAGTGACAATGGCATCGACATGCACTGCGGGAGGTGGATCATGAGCGTCAGATATAAACGCGATCAAAATGGAACCCACCGGTCTCAAACTTTGGAGGAGACTGCGGAGAAGGAATTTTGAGAGTGATAATAAAAGGAAGACAAACATCTGGATTAAACTTGGTGAAGTCATGTGGGACCGGTGGAGACTCAAATGAAAGTGTCTCGATTAAGGAGACATCAACGAACATAACATACCACCCTAGGTCCAGGGAATAATGACAACCCTGCCACGTGTGAGAGTAACCATGAAAGTGGCATTCTAGGGAAATTCTATCAAACTTGGAATGAGATGTATGAGTGTCATGGACATATAACAAACATCCGAAGACGTGAAATGGAAGTGAGTGAGGCGGAAGCGAAGAGTAAATGATATAATACGGCGCCCCCCTCAAGAACGGATACTGAAAGATGATTAATGACATGCCTTGAGGGCAGTCACTCCAAAAAAAATTGTGGGTACCTTCATATGGAATAGAAGAGTTCTAATAACTTAAAAAAACGACGATTCTTGTGCTCATCAACACCATTTTGCTATGGTGTATCGGGGAAGAGGTTTGGTGATGAATACCGCGGGCATCGATAAATGTGTGAAAGGTGGTGGATAAATATTCACAACCATTGTTGGAACACAAACATTTTAGAGAAATAGAGGACTGAGCCTTGATCTCTGATGAACTAAATGTATGAAAAGCCTTAAACTGATTTTTCAATCGATAGACCCCTTATGTGCCGAAGAAATCATCAATAAATGACACATTACTAGGGACTGGGATGGGGCCTGACATATTACCATGAACTAATTCAGAAGGACTAGTCATGCTTTTCAGCTGTTGAGAAATGTAGGTATCTCGATGATGCTTGATGAAGTGAAAAGACTCACAATTAACGGAAGGCAGAAAACCTAATCTGGTTTAAAGATGCTAGAGAAACCACACAGGTGGGTAACCAATGGAGTAGTAGAGATCTAGGGCACGATCAGGAAGAGACGCGGAACAAGGGAAGGGGATGAATCCAGCATGTAGATGGCTCTGCGAAGTCTGCCTCTACCAAACACATGGTTTGTCGAGAGTTCCTGAAATACAACATCCGTCAGTAAGAAAATAGCAGTACATCGTCAATCATGAGTGGTCTTATCGATGGATAATAGATTAAAAATATTGCATGGAACAATGTCTACAAGACAAGTAATTGTAGGAATAACTGAATAAGTACTTAACTCTTCAATCAGTATGGATGATCCGTTTGCTATAGTAATAGCACCACCATCTGAGGTTGATTGGTAAGAATGGGGAATAATTGCAGTGCTGGTGGCGTGTTCGAAGTCTCCAAAGTCAATCAGCCATGTAAGAGGACGCTGAGAGAGTAAGACAATGTGGACATCAGACAGAGCTACATTGGCACCGTAAGTGGTCTCTTCACGTTGAGACTGCATATGTCAAAGCTCCTCTTCGGAGAGCTTGGACATGTGTCGTGTGTTGGCGGCCATAACAGCAACCTAATGGACAACAACATGACATAATGAACTATAGTGAAATTAACTGGAAGAAGCAATCAAGAACCTGCTGATGCCCGGATTAAATTTCCCCGGAGGCATGGGAAATCCTCAGATTCTGCTGCCCAACCACGGTAAATCCTCTGATTCTGCTGCCCAACCTCGGAAACTGGCCGGTGAAGTCCTCTGATTTTGCATCCCATGGAACAGAAGGGGTGGTGCTGGGGCCAAGGATTATGTGCATTTGTGATTGGTTTCGTAAAACATTCTCTGTTTTTGTTTTCCAAAATGTGTTAGAAAATGTGTTAGAAAATATTTCGGATAACAAGAGAAGACAATAAGGTATGCAACCTACCCATCCTTACGTTTTCATAACAACCCGTTTTACTCAGTCTTCTTGGATTTGTTTTATACCAAAATATTTCTCCTTTACGCCATTTTGATTTTCAATTAAAAAAACATATATACTTTCAGATTTCTGTTGTTGTACTGTACTGCTCACTTAGTTGAACAAATTTGGCTTTGGCGAATTATATCGATGTGTGAATTGCAAAGGTGCTGCTACTGTTTCAGTTATGATTTGCACTGTTGTACTTTATCCCTGGTTAACAATTTTGACCCATTGGCCATTTTTTTAATGTTCAATGTTGAAGGTTTGATGGGCCAGTTGCACTTATTTCTGGTGTGACCATGGCGATATTTAGATTTACTCCCTGTTTTTGTTACAGTTTTTTGGTGGCTTCATTTCGCAGCCATGTGGGAGGAAAAGATGTGGTTAGTTCCAACCAGGAAGGAGATTTTGAGAATTCAAATAGTCCAGAATCCGCAAAAAGATATATTGAGACTCAAGTAGATGTCTTCCATCACCAGCATGGCTTGCTGGTTTTGCATCTTCTTGCAGCATTCATGTTTGTCCCTTCACTCGTGGCTTGGTCTCAGGTGAATACTAGGTTGTGTGTGGTTTTAGAAAAACATTTTTTGAAAAAAAAATTGTTTTCAAGCTTTAAAAAAAATGAAAATGCAACATTTAAACCACATGCTTTCTTGTTTTCTAACACTATCCAACATGTTTTTCAACACATTTTCTAATACATTTTAAGAAACCAATTGTGTTGAAAATCTTAGAAAGAGCCATTCCAACGCCAAATTTTTAACTTTCAATTTGTTTATATGCTTTTTTTTACTATTGAATGAATGCACGACATTTGAATCCATGACTTTTGCTCACAAATGGAAAACTCAAAATTTTATTTTGGAACCTGAAGCATTCAATGTATTTCTTAAGTTTACACGAACATTGTGATGATGTCACTTAAGGGTTTCAAAACCTTCGCTATTTGTTTGAGATTAATGTCACAACTATACTCGCAGGCTACTTGTTAGGAATGTGTATATTAGCTGTCAGTAGCAGCTTGGTCTTTAGCTGTAATTAGTTGCTAGGCAGGGTGGAATCAGGTGGGAGTTGTTAGGTTTGGTTAGGGGTATTAAATTAGGGAGTTGGCTGGGGAAGTGGGTACAATTCATTCTGTAAATGGGAGCAGGGCTGCTGTGGGGGTTTGGACCTTGGGAGGTTCGGCCTGGCTTCTGGAGAAGTGGTATTTCTCTAGGAGCTCCTTCTTCCTCTATCTCATACCTTCTACTTCTCCCTCCTGTATTTCTGTTTTCAGTTCTGTGCTTCTGCTGGTTTCATATACAGTTTTCAGTTTGTTTCCGGTGATTTCTGATGTGCGTACCATTGTTTGGCAAGAGACCTAACACTACTCAACCTCGAGCTCTAGCTATTCGAGCTGAACTTTTCTATTTAGTGTGGTCAGATTTTATGTGATTTTTTTTTCTTTTTGTTTTTGTGATTCCAGAAAGCAGGGCTGGGGCAGAGCTTCCCACGTGTCCTGGACTCTGCCCTCTGCATTGGTGCCATCCTCCATGGTGTCTGTGGTTCAAGGCTTGAATATAGCTCCCTCTCACCCCCCTTGAGAAGCGCTCCAGACTGGGAAGTAAAACAGAGCTTCATCTATCTGGTTGCGGGGAGCTATTCCTATATTTCTGGGTTAGCCTTGGCTCCTTACAGGGTGTTTTATGCCATGGCTGCCATTGGGGCCCTTTCATTTGCACTCAGGATTATGCAGAGGAGAGGTCTGGAGCATTCTCACCGACACTGATGGGGCTTCTTCCTAACGCTAAAGCTGCCCATTAACTGTAAGCTCTTGAACTGCTATTTTTTCCCATTGTTTAAGGGTTATTTGTAACTGTGTTTGTACACAAGAACAACATCCATGTGTGCATGGCAATCCTTGTGCAATCCATACCTGTCATCCCTATAAAATGAAAGCGCATTCAACCAGAAACATGATGTTGTCTTCCATTAATAACTGTTAACCTCTTGAATCAAGTTTTCCCATTTAATCACGAATGATCCAATTTCAGTTCAACTACTTGTTAAGATTATCTTTTTCATGCATGCATGAAATGAACGTTGTGTAGAGTGATAATGTTTCAAGTGATAACAGGACAATAGGAGTTGATGGATTTTTTTACATTATATGACAAATGTACTTCAAATGCTTGAAACATTGATGAATCAATTGTATCCCCATGAATCAATTGTGTCCCCATGTTCCTATCTCAAATCATCTTGACACATGTTAGGGGCTTTATTCTTTATACGATATGACGTGAGACAATGTGATTTGTTGTATCTTCTTGTCTCTAAAACTGGATGTTGAAACAGTGTTGCATCTTTCATACAATATAATTATTAATATATGGCATGGGGCTTTCAATCATACGCCAAAAGTAAATCAATTGGAGCTTTTTTTTATTTACTTACTGTTGTAGCGAGTAGGCTTGGGGGAGTATGTTAGCAGTTCCCCAGTAATTCGGCTTAGGCCTCTATAATACACGTACTAGAGGAGAATGGGTGTTGGTAAGGTAGGGTTTGACTTGTTAGGGGCACAAGTGTAATATGTTAATTCTTGTATGTATTGTTAGTCGAGGTTATTAAAAGGGGTGGCTGTCTTGGGGGAGTCGGGCAGTAAGTCAGTTGGTTAGAGGGCAAAGCCTTGGCCTGTGATACTCGCCTCCCAGGAGTTTAGCTGGAGTCTTCCAAATTCATCTTTGTAGTTCAAAACCTAAGAACGGGTAAGAATTCCCGACCGATTCCTCTTGCAATCTCTCTCTCTTGACCTGGAACTCTATTATTTGGTGCTCTTGTCGAGAGTCTACAACAAGGGACGATTGAGGATATAGAACTTAGAGAGGGAACCAAACATAGGACATGAAGGAATTCCGCAGCCGAATGTCCACAAGAATGGAGAACAGAGTCTTGACTCTTGAAAATAACATTTCGCAATTGTCGACGAATGTATTAGAGATGACGATGAATGTCTCGGCATTGACGTTGGAAATCCGATGACATCTGGTTCAATGCAGGAGCTATGGGGAATGGTGATGCACCTGTATAAGATATAGATGTAAGGAATAGAACGAGAGGACGACAGGGGGAAATTGGTCATAGTCGATGAAATTGAGTGCAATATGAAGGCGGATGAAGGACAAGGACGACAACACACAACAAACACGATAGTAAAGGGATTACGACCTACAAAGTTGGTGGACAAGCGCGCACATGCCAGATAGGTAGAAATGCCAATATTTACTAGTGAGGATTCGGTATCTTGGATTACTCGTGCAAAAACATATTTCTCGATACACCAAACACATGAAGACTTGAATGTTCCGTTAGCTCAACTATGTATGGAAAGAATGGTGCAATACTGATTGATATCTTTGAAACCGATCAAGCCTGGGCTCACGTGGCAGTAACTCAAAGAAGAAATGCTAGGGCGATATGGAAGAGCTGCAGAGGAAGATCCTTTAATGTACTTAAAGGGATTGCGGCGGACCGAGACTGTAAACATGTATATTGACGAGTTTGAGAGGGTGGCGCTGTGAATTCCAGACCTCTCTGAAAAGTGGTATACCACCTTTTGTTGGAGGATTGAAACCTGAAATTAGTAGTAATGTTTTGACGCATGATCCAGAGAACAAGGCACAATTGTTGATTCTCTCTGGAAGAATGGAGAGAGAATTGATAATAAAAGGAATTATAAAACATCCTGAGGCGCAGAGTCAAAACAATGTATTTGGGGGACAAAGTCGAGGTTGGAGCGCTAACATTGTGAAAGATTTGCAAGTGGGAGATGGAAATGTCTGAGAGCGAAAGGGAGGAGCTGCACTCAGATGGAAGGGCGTTTGAAACTTGTCTAGAGAAGAATATGAGGAACAACGACCTAAAAATTGTGTTATGCTTGCGAGCAAAAGTTTTCTCGTGGACATCGGTGCCCAGACAAAGGGTACAAACATGTAGTATGAGAGTGCGTGGAGTTGAGTGAAGAGGAAGGAGACCCAGGTGACTGAAAAAAAGGGGAGAATGACGAGTGAACTATGGGAGATGGAAATGCATGGATGATTAGTCACTGAAAGTGGCTAATATTAATTGTTAATATCTTTATATTCATTGTTCCAAAGTCCATAAACATTGTTTTTAGTGCAATACATAAATAGAACTTCATTTCTCATCAAAAATGCAATTCATGTTTAAAATGCAAATTTGGGCCCAATCATTCATTTGTTTGTTGACAATATTATATTCATTTTCTGAATTTGAAATTTTGGGATATGATTGATCACTTTGTTTGGAACATTTTATCTTTTAGGTTTGCTGGATGAATCCCAAAGGAAGATGAAGAATTTTGCGTCTGAAGGCAGAAACGTGCTGGAAAAAGCATAATGGGCCTAAGGCCCATCAAACAAATGTGAGGCCCAGAAACCAAGCCCAATGAAGCTCAAATTTATACAGTAGAAAGATAAAAATATGAGGATCATTTTATTCAACTGTGGCCGGAGCTAATTCTGATGTTTTCATGATGATAAAGGGATCAGAAGTTAAGATTTAAATGGTGGACTCGACATTAATGCACAGAAATCCGTCCCACCATTTCGACCATAACTTCCAAACGGCTGAGCCAAATTTTCTGAAATTTTGAGAGCTTCTATAAGACACATGGACGAAGATATTTCTCTTCTACAACCCCTCCGGATTCGGCCTTCTTCAATTTCGAATTCACACGTTAATATGGTGGACGAATCTGGACAGTTTTCCGGGTCAAATTCGAAACATCAATTTCATTTTGATTATTCACCCTCCATTTGACTCTATTAATTGTTGGGGGATGTACCTAAGGCTCCTAATATGCCTATATAAGGAGCTATTGGTGAAGGTAATAGGGTGGAATATTTTTCATATCATCTTTTGTTGCTTGTTTCATTGTAAGGTTATGCTTCCAAATTTCCTTTGTAATGTTTTCAATTTCCATGTAAGTTTCTTTTTTTTGTATCTTTATGTTCTTAATCAACTTCATTCACTTCTATATTTTCCATTTCTTTTATTAAAACTTTATTATCACAAAGCACAATGATATCTCTGTGTTGTTGTGAATTAGTTCACACATAGGTGTGAATTTCATTCACACACACGGAGGAGTGCTCGTTGTTTCCGCGGTTTTAATTTCTTCAATCCAATTCTTGTTAGCCATCTTCCGCCCACCATTGAGAGTATACCATCAATGGAGGGCTAAACCCTTAATGGGATGATCTTAGGAGGATGCAAATGCTGGATTGAATGTTATTTTTTGAACGAATTGTTAATTGGATAATTAATTTAAGACATCCATTCTTCAATTATTTCTACTCTTCATCTTTACTGTGTTTGACCAAACTAAATTCAATTACTAAATGACCATATACCTCGGGGAGATCATGAATTTGGTTCTCTAAGTGTATACATGATTAGTAATTGTGTTTAGTAAGCACCAAACCAGAAAATGATGAATGTAATGTTATTTTTGAAGAATGAATTCATCAAAAATTAATAAAACCAAAATTGTCTAATGAAGTAAAATTCATTCAATCCACCCCGAGCATAATCCTAAGATCAACCCATTTCCATTTAATTGAATTCACTTAGGTTTATTAGTGTTCTTTAAAAACCATCCAAAATCAAATCCAAATTCGGTTACTTCATAGCCCATCCTTCACACAATCATAGCGTCTCAAGGTTATTTCTTCGGTCCCTATGGATTCGACCCCTGCATGTACTACAACGATCGCTTTTACCAGTAGGGTAAATTTGGGCGCAACCAAATTTTGGCGCCGTTGCCGGGGACCAAGTAAGTTCCTTAGACCAAAAAACTTCTTTTCTTACCCCCATTCTTCTATTCTCATCCCAATTCTCTTATCTTTTCCCTTTCTCGCTTTTTTTTTTCTTTTGGCGCATGTCCGCCTACACCCGCGATAACTCAAACAGATTAGTTAGGGTGGATACTCCTAGGGCTGGGGTGTCAAACATTAAAAGAGGTCTATTTCCTTTAGATCCAAATCTTTCTAATACTTCAAATTCAGACGTTGAGTTCGATACAATGGAGAATCTCCCACAAAACCAAATCATAAACCGGGGAGGGAACCAAAATAACGGGCAAGACCCTAACTTGTGAATTGTTGCAGACCCGACCATGAATGACTAACTCACACCAACCTGGACCAATGCACCCTCATGCATTAGGCATGATAACATAAGATATGCCCAATATGTTTTCAAACCCCATGTCCTGAACCACCTTCCAACCTTTTATGGGATGAAGTCTGAGATGCCTTACCTTCATGTTAAAGAATTTAATGACATTGTCGAAACCATGTGCCCACCAAATCAAATTGAATCTGCTAAAATGAGACTTTTCCCTTTTTCCCTAAAGGACCGAGCAAAGAATTGGTTAAACAATTTGAGACCAGCATCCATTCACTTTTGGGACCAACTTCAACGAGAATTTTATAAAAAATACTTCCCCAATCACAAAACAATTGCACTTAAAAAAGGCATACACAACTTTTTTGAAAGAGAGGGAGAAACATTCTATGAAACATGGGAAAGGTTCAAGGACACATTAAACATGGTACCGCACCATGGTTTCTTAATCCCAGAACAAGTGAGAATTTTCTATGAAGGGTTGGGTCTCGGAAACAAACAATTCATTGATATGATGTGTAATGGAACCTTCAAAAACAAAGCCCCAAATGATGCTTACGAGTATCTAGAAAATCTTGCTGAACAAAACCAAACATGGGGAACATCACCATACTATGAGAAGCCACCCAAATCTGGTGGAATGTACAATCTTGGAGAAGAAGAAAACCTTAGAGCAAAACTTGCTGCACTCACGAGGAAAGTTGAGGAGATTGATCTTAGGAAGGTCCACAAAACCCAAACTGTTGAGCTTGTTTGTACAATTTGTGACAAGAATGACCACAAGAGTGATAATTGCCCAACCATTCCTTCCATCAAGGATGTTCTTTTAGGAGGACCACCAGAAGAAGTTAATGCAATGAACTTTCAAAAGCCACAATTCACGAACACCTTCAATCCAAGGTATAATGACCATCCAGACTTTCGTTGGAAGGACAATCAACAACCAACACAACAACAATGTATCAACCCATATCCTCAACAAAACTTTCAACCTCATAATCAGTTCCAACCACAACCGGTCCAATTCCAACATCCTCATGTCCAATATCAACAACCTATCCAACAACCCATTCAACAACCTATCCAACAACCAAAGTATCCTCCTGGGATAAACCCACAAGCTCAGGCACCAACCCAAAATGTTCCACAAAGCCTACTAGAACAACTGTGCAAACAAATGGACAAAATGAACTCAGAATTCTCATCCATTAAACAAGAACTTCAAACCATAAAAACTGGAAAGACACCCATGCCCATACAGGCCATTCCACAACAAACATCAAGGGGAGAGACAAGTTTCACTCAAACAACTCACGAACAACTAAAGGCTGTGACAGTTTTAAGAAGTGAGAAATCAATTGAAAAACCTGAACAGATAAGTCAGAAACCATGTGAAGCTTCAAAATCTAATGAAAATTCAAATGAACTACAAGATCAAACTGAAGAAACTGATAATAATGTGAATGAAACAACACTTCAACAAACAACTCCACAATCTGCACCATTTCCTCAACGCATGAGGGGGAAAACTAAGCCTGAATTGAGTGAAACATTGAGGGAAATCTTCTCACAAGTCAAGTTGAACATTCCCCTTCTCGATGCCATCCAAACCATACCTTCCTACTCAAAATACCTTAAGGACTTGTGCACTTTTAAAAGAAAATTTTCACATAAAAACCAAGTCCTTTTGGCTGCTAATGTGAGTACCACCATTCAAGGGACCATTCCTCCTAAGATGAAAGACCCATGATGCCCTTACCTAAATGTTGAACTAGGAGAGAACAAAGTTGTCAAAGCCTTGTGTGATCTAGGTGCTAGTGTGAACCTCATTCCTTATGCCATGTACTGTCAGTTAGGGCTCGAAGAACTCCAACCCACATCTGTCACTCTTCAACTTGCTGATCGTAGTGTTCGAGTTCCAAAGGGGATCTTAAAAGATGTTTTGGTGAAAGTTGAAAATTTCATTTACCCAGCTGACTTCATTGTTCTGGACAATCACCCAAGCTTTGGTCCTAGGGAGCAAACCCCAATCATACTTGGTCGTCCCTTCCTTGCAACAATCAACTCTGTAATCCGAGTCCGAAATGGGAACATGACCATCACCTTTGGGAACATGAGTCTAGACTTGAACATCTACAATGCAAACTCTCAAATTGGGGATGATGAAGAGATCCCTGAGGTTAATTGGATTGGTAGTGTTGATAATGAACTCAATGAACATCAAGGAGTTACCGAAGGATGGTTAAGTCAAGAAGAGATTGATTTTCTTTATTCACATGAGGGAAATTTGTCTCCTTGGATTGAATCTCTTTCAGACAGCTCTATTGATGAATTTCTAGAATCACCAATCAATGATACCATGGTTGAAATCAATAACATTGAGTCCATATCCATTCATGACACTATGGAAAATTTAGTGGATGAAAATTCTGTTCACAAGGAACCAATTTTGTCAAGAAATCTGAACAAAGAAACTAAGTTCAATACAAAGTCTCATCCATTCTTGGAAAGTCATGACCAATCTGATCATGAATTTAAAGTCTTACCTTCATCACTAAAGTATGCTTTCTTAGGGGACAATCAATCCTTTCCTGTTGTCATTTCTTCCTCCCTTGAAGCCGATCATGAGAGGATGCTTCTAGATGTTCTTAGGAGACACAAGAAAGCCATTGGATGGATCCTATCTGATATCCCTGGGATTAGCCCACTTATCGGGACTCATAGAATTATTCTTGAATCTGAGTCAAAGCCATGTCGTCAACCTCAGAGGCGACTCAATCCTAATCTCATGGAAGTAGTGAGAAAAGAACTTTTGAAATTGTTAAAAGCTGGTATCATCTATCCTATAGCTGAGAGTGAGTGGGTTAGCCCAATCCATGTGGTTCCAAAGAAGGCTGGAATCACAGTAATAACCAACAAGGATGGAGAGATGCTTCCAACAAGGGTCAGTAGTGGATGGAGAGTTTGTATTGACTATAGGAAGCTCAACTCTTGTACCAAGAAAGACCATTTCCCCTTACCCTTTATTGATCAAGTCCTCGAGCGAGTGGCGGGTCATCAATTCTATTGCTTCCTAGATGGATTCTCAGGGTATAATCAAATCGAAGTCTCCTTAGAGGATCAAGGAAAAACAACCTTCACTTGTCCATTTGGAACTTTTGCCTTCAAGCGCATGCCCTTTGGGTTATGTAATGCCCCTAGTACCTTCCAGCGGTGCATGATGGGAATATTCTCGGATATGGTGGGGGATTTTTTAGAGGTCTTCATGGATGACTTCTCCATCTTTGGGGATACTTTTGAGGGATGCCTTATAAATCTTGAAAATGTTTTGTCAAGGTGCGAGGATAAGAATCTCATACTAAATTGGGAAAAATGCCATTTCATGG
This sequence comes from Viscum album, assembly GCA_963277665.1. Lineage (NCBI taxonomy): Eukaryota > Viridiplantae > Streptophyta > Magnoliopsida > Santalales > Viscaceae > Viscum > Viscum album. The sequence continues at coordinate 272,802,860 of OY728142.1, read as the reverse complement.
TAAGGGAAGGACTTGTTCTAGGTCATCTGGTATCTGGTAGAGGGATTGAAGTTGATAAAGCTAAGGTTGACATCATTCGTCACCTTCCCTCTCCTAAAACTGTTAAGGAAGTGAGGTCCTTCTTAGGACATGCTGGTTTTTATAGAAGGTTCATTAGGAATTTCAGCTCTATTTCTCGACCACTTTGTGCTCTATTGGTAAAAAGATGCTCCATTTTTATAGACAGAAAGCTGTGATGAATCATTCTCTACACTCAAGTCAACTCTTATATCTCCACCTATCATGAAATCTCCAAATTGGAAACTTCCTTTCGAGCTCATGTGTGATGCAAGTGATTTCGCTGTAGGAGCAGTTTTAGGACAACGATGTGAGAAAACTCCACATGTCATTTCTTATGCAAGAAAATCTTTAAATGATGCACAAATAAACTACACCACCACTGAGAAAGAGTTGTTTGCTGTTGTCTTTGCCTTAGAGAAATTCAGGTCTTATCTCTTAGGATCACCCATCATTGTCTTCACTGATCATTCAGCCCTAAAATACCTTTTCCAAAAACAAGATGCCAAGGCTAGATTGATTAGGTGTGTCCTTCTTCTTTAAGAGTTCGATTTAACCATTAAGGATAAAAAGGGTGTTGAAAATATTGTAGCTGATCACCTCTCTAGGATGGAATTCAAAGACAACTCACACCACCTCTCTATGTCTGATTCATTTCCCGATGAGCACCTCTATTCAGTGAGTGATTGCCCTTGGTATGCTGACATAACAAACCATTTGGTGACGGGTGACATTCCAAAATTCATGGGGACCCAAGCTAAGAGGAAATTCCTTTCTGATGTAAAACACTATGTGTTTGATGATCCTTACCTCTTCAAGTTCTGTCCTAATCAAATCATCAGGAGATGTATTCCCGAGTCTGAGCAAGAGTCCATTCTAAAATTTTGTCATGGAGAGGCATGTGGAGGCCACTTTTCTACAAAAAAAACCGTTGGTCGGAGTGGACACTCAAGAGGGGGGTGAATTGAGTTCCAATTAAAATTTCTGTTAAAAACAATTTCTTATTAAAATCCCCCAATTTCAAAAACAGATTAAACTGTAGTGAATTTATACAGATTATAAAGGTTCAATTAGTTTCTCAAAGATTGATTAGTTCTCAGTTAACTTAATCTTATGATTAATTTAACTTTTGAAACTAACTTACTGGTTTACAATAAATATAAACACTTGCGAGTTTAACTATCAAAGTAGCTTTGAAAATAAATTATATTTCAAAGTAATAGCAGCGAAATATGAAATAAATATGTACTGTATGGATATAAACTTTAACTAAAAACACAGAGGAGTTAACCAAGAGGTTCAGTCTCAAGCCGAGACTTAGTCCTCTCAAAAGTTTATATAAGGATGATCCACACCCTGGATCGGGGTTCAACAGTTTACAACTGTCCAGGTCCAAGACCTCTACCACTGTTATTCATGGGAAACAAAACAACAGCAACCAGCTGTCCAGGTCACACACGACCTCTACCACTATCCACAGTGGGAAAATGAATGAAAAGATAGTGAGTGAGGATTTACAAATCCTCCAGTTATGGTTCAGGAGACAGTGTGTGTGTAAAATACAACAGATAACACACACTACTCGTAATGTAAAAAGTAAATCACAGAGATAAAGATTTAGAGATTAGAAATGGCTCTAGTGATCTTCGTGCAGCTCTTGACTCCTTTTGTTGATTAGAATTCGTTCTGAGTCTTCTTCTGGTTTTTGTCTGGAAAACAGAGTATCATGTGTTTCCTTGACTTCCAGGTTCAGCTTGCTTATCGGCTCAAAGAATGAAGAGTTTTGTGTAGTTCTTCTTTAGCATAGATTGCTCGATGCATGCTCTATGTTCTGGAGGCTGGTAGTAGTAGTCTCGTGAGTGCAAGTTCTCCAGTTGTTCTTGGCACGTTTTGAGCTTGATCGCGAGTGTGTTCTGTGTGCTCGATCTCTTCAAGTCTCTTGTCTCACACCCCCATTTTTGATACATACACGATGTCCTCTTTATACCCTTTTTTGTTTTTCTGAGAAGAAGGAATGATTATACTTTTTTATCGTACTTGGTACGGTTTAGTTCATTATAGGTAGCCGTTTGTTTGTAGACGTGTACGGTTGACTCGGTGTAGGATCTTCCATCGGTAGCTCTTCAAACTCTTATCGGTGGCTCTTATCGGTAGCTCTTATCGGTAGCTCTCTGTGCATCGGTAGCTCTCTGTGCATCGGTAGCTCTCTGTCCATCGGTAGCTCTGTGCATCGGTAGCTCTGGCTATCGGTAGCTCTGACTATCGGTAACTCTGGCTATCGGTAGCTATGGCTATCGGTAGCTCTGACTATCGGTAGCTCTGTGTCTTATGCACACCACATCTAATTGACTTAGAATTGTTTCAAAGCTTGTATAAACAAGGATAATCGAGATTAACATAAATCAGAGATTATTTAAACATTATTATTAACTTGATCACTGATTTGAAAGAATTAAAATGTAGATCAACAGTAATTGAGAATAACATAATATATGAACACATAATTGGGATTATCAAAATAGGTGAGGTCAACAAAAACCACTGCAAAGGTCCTCCAAAGTGGTTTCTACTGGCCGAACCTCACTAAGGATTCCTTCCAATTCTGCAAAAGTTGTCCTCCGTGTCAGAAATTAGGATCCATTACCAAAAGGAATCAAATGCCCCTCACTCCCATTCTGGTCGTTGAAATCTTTGATTGTTGGGGAATTGATTTCATGGGACTCTTTCCAAACTCTAAGGGATACCTCTACATCCTCTTAGCTATTGATTATGTCTCAAAAATGGGTTGAAGCCATTCCCACCAAGTCCAATGACCACCATGTTGTGATCCGATTTCTGAAAGAGCATATATTTTCTCGATTTGGAATTCCTAGGGCTATAATCAGTGATCGTGGAACCCATTTCTGCAACCGCCCATTCTCTTCACTTATGTCTAAGTATGGTATTACTCATAAAGTTTCCAATGCATACCATCCTCAAACCAACGGTCAAGCTGAGTTGACAAATAGAGAAATTAAGCAAATTCTCGAAAAAGCTGTCAATCCCTCTAGGAAAGATTGGTCCGAGAAACTCTTAGATGCCCTTTGGGCATATCGAACTGCTTTCAAAACTATCCTAGGCATGTCACCGTATAGATTGGTTTATGGAAAAACATGTCATTTACCTGTTGAAATTGAGCATAAGGCCTTTTGGGCAATAAAAAAAATGAACTTTGACATTTCTTTGGCTGAAACAAAAAGGAAATTAGATCTTAATGAACTCGAGGAACTTAGGATGTAGGCTTATGAAAATTCAAGGATCAATAAATCTAAAGTTCAAGCCTACCAATCTAGGAATCTCAAAGTCAAACACTTTGAACTGGGAAAATTTGTGCTCTTGTATAGTTCAAAACTTCATCTACACCCAGGAAAGCTAAGGTCCAGATGGTCTGGTCCATACCTAGTGCATCATGTGTACCCTCATGGGGCAATAGAGATTCAGGATCCCACAAGTGGTCGTGTCTTCAAAGTCAATGGCCATAGGTTAAAACCATTCATTGAATCATTCAATAAACAAGAAACCAAGGAGGAGTTAACTGAGCCAACATATGAACCAGAGAAAAAAAGATAGATTTAGGGTACAAGTCGGGCTAACGACGTTAAACAAAAGCGCTGCACGGGAGGCAACCCGTGGTTTTCATGTTTCCAATCACTATGAATCATCTTTTGTTTCCTTCTGCTTAATTTTGTTATTTTTTTTATATATAGACTGTTGACCTGTTCTTCTTTTATGAGTAAGGATGGGTATGAAAAGGGAGCACCGTATTCATCCGTGTCACGCGGTGTGATCCCTGAGTAATACCTTACCCAGAAATTTAAAGAAGACAATGTATCATCAGTTTATTTTATTTATGTTTTTGTAGGTTAAAAAAAAATTAGACTCTTGACCTATTCTTCTTTTATGAGTATGGATGAATATGAAAGGGGAGCACCGTATTCATCCGTGTCACGCGGTGTGATCCCTGAGTAATATCTTACCCAGAAATTTAAAATAAGACAATGTATCATTAGTTTGATTTAAAAAAAAACATGAAAATGATGGTACTTGGAATTAAATAAATCTTTGTGTTGTTTGTTTTGTCTGCTTTGTCCTTCTTTTTATGGTTCATGAACTATTTTGGGTGATACATGTTCAATAAAGGAGGTTCCTACATCCCCAAAGAGATCAAAGGAGTAATTTGGAGCATCATGAACCTCAACTTTAAAAACCAGGTGAATTTGTTCTATGTTTATCATTCTCAATTTCATATTTGAACTCCTCTCCTACCCACTTCTAACTTTTCTTTTCTTTAAACACTGAGGACAGTGTCATTCTAAGTTGGGGGGAGATAAAAAATGAATTTTTTTATTTTGTGAATAAAAACATGCATGAAAAGAAAAATTCTATTAACCATAAACATGATAAACACACATTGCAAACTCTAAAATTAGATATCAATTTTTTTTTGCATGCCTTGATTCTGATTTTAATGCAAGTTTAAGTTCATGAGCATAGTTTTTGGAAAGTGCGGTTGTCCGATGTGATTTTTCATTGTTTACAATTTCATCCTCTTAATAAAAATGTCACAATGCACGTCTACTGGATCGTGGGTGTAAATTTGAGTTCTTGGGTCCCTTTCATTATAGCATAGGGTTCTGGGGTCACTTTTAGTTTAATTTGAGTATCCAAAAAAAAACAAAAAAAAAAAACAAAAAAAAAAAACAAAAAAAAAAAGACCACATAGAGCAATGTTTTGTCCAAATGCGTGGCGTCCGACACTTGAGGATCGTGACTCCATAGTTGTCTTGCCCAGAGTTAGGCTTTATATCTCTATTGTAGAGCATGAAATTGACAATATGTGTGGTGTCCGACACTTGGGGATCGTGACTCCATAGTTGTCTTGCCCAGAGTTAGTCTTTTCATATCTATTGTGGTTAAAAGAAAATAAAATCAAAAAAAAAAAAATTCAAAAAAAAGGATACTCTTCTTAAGGTTTAATGTGATTCCCACCTAGCGCTTCCATTTTTTCCCCTTGAACAATAAAATGGGCCCCATATCTTTTATGATGCACAACACTTTATCATGCTTAATTGGAATTGGATGAAATGTGGCGATGAATTTGAACAAAGGAATGAGCTTGGGCTTGGGATATGCTTATGGACCTAGCTTGTTTTTAATGATTTTGATGGGTTTTCATAATTTTTTTTGGGTATTAGATATTTGGGTGAGCAATGTGTATTAAAATGTTTTTGGAAAAGGAGATTTGAATTTCATATTTGTAATTTATTTTGCTCGGGACTAGCAAAACTCAAGTTGGAGGGTGTGATTAGTCACTGGAAGTGGCTAATATTAATTGTTAATATCTTTATATTCATTGTTCCAAAGTCCATAAACATTATTTTTAGTGCATTACATAAATAGAACTTCATTTCTCATCAAAAACGCAATTCATGTTTAAAATGCAAATTTGGGCCCAATCATTCATTTGTTTGTTGACAATATTATATTCATTTTCTGAATTTGAAATTTTGGGATATGATTGATCACTTTGTTTGGAACATTTTATCTTTTAGGTTTGCTGGATGAATTCCAAATGAAGATGGAGAATTTTGCGCCTGAAGGCAGAAACGTGCTGGAAAAAGCATAATGGGCCTAAGGCCCATCAAACAAATGTGGGGCCCATAAACCAAGCCCAATGAAGCTCAAATTTATACATTAGAAAGATAAAAATATGAGGATCATTTTATTCAACTGTGGCCGGAGCTAATTCTGATGTTTTCATGATGATAATGAGATCTGAAGTTGAGATTTAAATGGTGGACTCGACATTAATGCACAGAAATCCGTCCCACCATTTCGACCATAACTTCCAAACGGATGAGCCAAATTTCCTGAAATTTTGAGAGCTTCTATAAGACACATGGACGAAGATATTTCTCTTCTACAACCCCTCCGGATTCGGCCTTCTTCAATTTCGAATTCACACGTTAATATGGTGGACGAATCTGGACAATTTTCCGGGTCAAATTCGAAACATCAATTTCATTTTGATTATTCAGCCTCCATTTGACTCTATTAATTGTTGGGGGATGTACCTAAGACTCCTAATATGCCTATATAAGGAGCTATTGGTGAAGGTAATAGGGTGGAATATTTTTCATACCATCTTTTGTTGCTTGTTTCATTGTAAGGTTATGCTTCCAAATTTCCTTTGTAATGTTTTCAATTTCCATGTAAGTTTCTTTTTTTGTATCTTTATGTTCTTAATCAACTTCATTCACTTCTATATTTTCCATTTCTTTTATTAAAACTTTATTATTACAAAGCACAGTGATATCTCTGCGTTGTTGTGAATTAGTTCACACATAGGTGTGAATTTCATTCACACACACGGAGGAGTGCTCGTTGTTTCCGCGGTTTTAATTTCTTCAATCCAATTCTTGTTAGCCATCTTCCGCCCACCATTGAGAGTATACCATCAATGGAGGGCTAAACCCTTAATGGGATGATCTTAGGAGGATGCAAAGGCTGGATTGAATGTTATTTTTTTGAACGAATTGTTGTTAATTGGATAATTAATTTAAGACATCCATTCTTCAATTATTTCTACTCTTCATCTTTACTGTGTTTGAGCAAACTAAATTCAATTACTAAATGACCATATACCTCGGGGAGATCATGAATTTGGTTCTCTAAGTGTATACAAGATTAGTAATTGTGTTTAGTAAGCACCAAACCAGAAAATGATGAATGTAATGTTATTTTTGAAGAATGGATTCATAAAAAATTAATAAAACCAAAATTGTCTAATGAAGTAAAATTCATTCAATCCACCCCGAGCATAATCCTAAGATCAACCCATTTCCATTTAATTGAATTCACTTAGGTTTATTAGTGTTCTTTAAAAACCATCCAAAATCAAATCCAAATTCGGTTACTTCATAACCCATCCTTCACACAATCATAGCGTCTCAAGGTTACTTCTTCGATCCCTGTGGATTCGACCCCTACATGTACTACATCGATCGCTTTTATCAGTAGGGTAAATTTGGGCGCAACCAATGGAGCAATTGCGAGTGCAGTGGAAAGGACCATAACCGTCTGTACTAAGTCCGTGTTGATAGGAGTATTGAAGGGGTGCCGATGTTGATATTAATGAACAGCGAAGCAAGCCATAATTTTATCTCCAAACAGCTGTTGAGGAATCTTACCGTTCACATTATTGAAATCAAGCCATTTTGTATACGACTTGGGGATGGACATCAGGTAACCTCACAAAGCATCTGTAAATCCTTGACAGTGAATTTGGGAGAGGACTTCGTAGTTGATGCTTATATTTTTGACACTATAGAGCTTGATTTGTGGTGGGAATTTCGTGGCTAGAGGGATATGTTACCACCCATTGAAAGAATAAGACCATGATTTTGGATTGGAAAGGGAGGAACATAACACGGGTAAGACAACCACAAGGAACTATATGTGCTTTACAAGAGTACTTTACCATGGGAGTATTGCGAGTACAATGGCTGCAATTGATAACAACAAAGGAAATTGGAGTGGAATTAGAATTGAACGATTGCCAGCAGAAACAATTGACAAGAGTGTTGAAACAATTTAGTTTGATTTTTAAGGCAACTAGTGGTTTACCTTCGGAGCGAGTGACATATCATGCTTTGAAACTAAGGGAAAGGACAAAGCTGATGAAATTGAGAAGTAGATTCAGGTGCTCTTAGAATAGGGATTCATCCGACATAACACTAGCCCCCCACCCCAACCCGATTTTTTTAGTGAAGACAAATGATAGAAAGTGGCAGGTGTATAAATTATTGGGTGTTGAATAGGCTGACTATTTCAGACTGGTATCTGATCCCAATTATAGAACTTTGGGTGAGTTGTACGGAGCCCAGTACTACACTAATAAGATTGATATGAAGTCTGGTTTTCACCAAGTGCTAATGAAGGAAGTCAAAATTGGGAAAACCGCTTTCAAGACCCATGAAGGGCACTACGAGTATCTTGTCTTACCTTTTGGATTAATGAATGACCCCCACAACTTTCCAGGCGATGATGAATGCAATTTTCCCCGCTATGTTGAGGAAGTGTGTGTGTTGTGTTTTTTGATGACATCTTAGTTTATATCAAAAGTTGGAATGAGCATCTGGGGAAAGAACGAGAGGGTATGACACCTGCCATCGGGACAAGCCTGTGCATGCACGAGAAAGCCTAGCCGAACAACCATGTGAAGGTGTAGAGCTGATTTCACGATGAAGATGCTGGGGAGGAGCAGTTCCAAGTAGTTAGTCTGAGTTGTATGTAATGTTTGAAACCTACGGGCAATGAGTTCCTCTAAGGCCTACAGGCCATGTAATACTTACGCCTACGAGCCTTGTAAGGGTTCCACCTCACCCATTGAAAGGTGGATTATCAAAAATCAATAAAAAATAAAGGCCTTCGGTCCATTGGAGTAATATTTCAAACACTGAAAGACAATGCACTATTTGCTAATATGAAAATGTGCTCTTTTGGGAAAAGTTTTGTGGTATATTTGAGACATATAATTTCAGCAGCTGGCATGACAATGGATCCGAAGAAGCTAGCGGCGGTGAGCTTGGGGCACAAACCACAAAATGTTAAGGAGGTGCGAGTCTTCTTGGGATTAACCGGGCATTACAGGAAATTCATTCGAGACTATGGAAAAATAGCTAGACCATTGACGAATCTGACGCATGGTTTTTTTAAGTAAACACCATAGGCTCAGGTTGCATTTGAGGATCTTAAGACTGACCTGACTTTGACACTGGTGTTGTGCATGCTAGATTTTTTGAAGAGATTTCATTTGGAGTGTGATGCATCAGGATCGAGAATTGGTACAGTTTTGATGTAAGAAGGGATTCCCGATCTATTATAGTAAGGTCCTCTTAGATTCTAATATGGTGAAGTTGATTTATGAAAAAGAACCAATGACGTTAGTTTTATCTATTCAGCATTGGAAATAATACTTTATGGGGCGATGCTTTGAAGTGTTTATAGATCATCGTAGTCTCAAGCGCTTGTTAAGCCAAAAAGTAGTGTCAATGCATCATCAGTTCTGACAGAAAAAACTTATGGGATTTGACTTTGTTGTGGTCTATAACCCTGATAAGTTAAATAATGCCGCAAATGCTTTGTCCAGAGTAATGAATGAAAAAGATTTTATGAGTATGATAGTTTTAGAACCTAGCTGGTGAAACTCCAGGTGGTGAGGGAAGAGTTGAAACATGATGAAACCTTATAGAAAAAAATTGAGGCACTGCAGTGTGATGGAACAACACGACCGGGTTATTCTTGGCGAAATGGGTTACTTTTTTATTGAAATAGGTTAGTCTTATCAAGACGTCCAAATTGATCCCTTAACTGTTGCAACATTACCGCTCTTCCTCGACTGAGGGACACTTGGGGTATTTTAAAACATACAAGAAACATGCAAACAGTCTGTATTAGATTGACATGATGCGGGTTGTGCAACAGTTTGTTTGAGAATGTGAGGTGTGTCAACATAGTAAGTATGAGACTTTGAGTCCAGTTGGACCTCTACAACCTCTGCCAATTCCAGACTTAATTTGAGAAGAAATGTCCATGAATTTTAGTTCGAGACGACCCAAATCACATGAGTTTGACGTGGTGTTTGTGGTCGTAGACCTGGGGAGTTATTTTTTGAATAACTGACGTTAATAATGAGTTCGTCTTACCATCGGCTAACTGATGGTCAGACCGAAGTGGTTAACCACTGTTTGGAAATTTATTTGTGATACTTCTCTTCCGATCAATCCAAACACTGGGTGACATGGTTGGCATGGGAAAAATCCAGTTACAACACTTCTTATCATACTTCTATTGGGAAGTCTCCTTTCGAAATTGTCTACGAATGCAAGCCACCACATCCGATCCACTACATTAAAGAGGAGACAATAGTTGAAGCTGTGGCCAATGCTTTGGTTGACCGAGATGAAGATTTAAATCAACATTGGGAACACCTTTAACGCACGCAACATGTTATGACTCGATTTGCCAATTAACATTGACATGAACTAGTTTTCCAGGAAGGGGATTTGGTCTGGGTCCAGTTGCGGCTGAACAAACAAGGGACAGTCACCAGGGTCAACCAAAAATCGGCTACACGATATTACGACCCATTCCCTGTTGGCAAAGTTGGTGCTGTCGCTTGTAAGCTTGGAATACCCACCACATTAAAATTCATCCCATGTTTCATGTGTCTCTGTTGAAGGCTGCAATGGGGACACATCTTATCCGAGAATCCTTACCTATAGATTTGGCGGAAGACCGGGGACACCCAGTTTGGCTGACAAGCTCCATAAAAGAACTCAGATTAGTGGCATGGAGATGCAACCTTGGAGGATGCTCGTGTGATTTGAGCTCAGTTTCCCCATCTCCACCTTGCGGACATGGTGGAAAATCAAGGCGGGGGTATTGATAGACAAGTTGGCTTGGGGGTAGTCTTTTAGCGTTCCAGTAATTCGACTTGGGTCTCCTTTACAATACATGTACTAGAGGAGGGGTGTTCGTAAGGTAGGATTTGACTTGTTAGGTGCATAAGTGTAATATGTTAATTCTTGTATGGTTTGTTGAGGTTATTAAAAGGGGTGGCTGTCTTGAGGGAGTTGGGCAATTGGTTGGTTGGTTAGAGGGCAAAGAGACTTGGCCTATGCACCTCCCATGAGTTTAGCTGGAGTCTTCCAAATTCTTACGCCTACGAGCCTTGTAAGGGTTCCACCTCACCCCTTGAAAGGTGGATTATCAAAAATCAATAAAAAATGAAGGTCTTCGGGCCATTGGAGGTAGGAATTCTTGATGGATTCCTCTTGCAATCTCTCTTTTTTGACCTGAAACATCACAAATGGTCAATTGTAGCATAAAAATCATTAGTACTGAGCCAAATTCTTTATAGACAAATCAATGTTATTTTCAGAGGTATTTTTTTATAACTAAGCACTGATAATATATAAAATGGCATGAGAGAAAAAAAAATTCAATTATCAGTCTATATGAAATGTTGAAATATATAACAAATTGTATTTTTTTATATATTGGTTTTTTGTGACTATCGTATGCTCAACACTTATATTGGCCACATATCGTGCATGCATCTCTCGTCTAATTAATTTATTTTAATGATTACATGCACTCTTATCTTTGTTTAATGAGTTTCTTTTATGTATACCAAGCCACCTTGTATCTAGTGGAAGTGACAGTAAATTGCCTTGTACCACCTGTTGCGGAAACGTCGGGAGCAACGAAGCGAAAAAATGATTCACAGAATAGTAAAAGGAAAAAAAAACAAAAGAAAAAGATCTTGGACACAAAAATTTATGTGGTTCGGGAAATGATCCTTGTGTCCACGGAGAGGCAGAAAATTTCATTGTAGTCGGGAGCACAAATTATAGGGAGTATTAGAGCTTTACACACAGAAAGATTAACCCAAAATGAGTTAATAAAGAAGATGAATCACCATTTCACCAACTGCACAGGAAGTCCGCTGTGCTGCAGTGAAAGGTGATAAGAAGTCTACATCGCTACAGTACCACGACCACCCAAGTTCAAGATGCTACAGTGGTCGACGACTGGAAGTCCGCATCACTACAATACTGTTGACTCGAAAGTGAGACCACCTACAGTAGCCATGACAAAAGTCCGCACTGCTATTGTACCCTGTCGGTGTCGGTTGGTCAGTTCTGCTACAGTGTCAGAGTTTCTACAACCTCCTAAAAATTTGGGTCTGGGACCTTTGGCCCCCAGACCCCTGGAGCAGGGCGTGTTGCCCCCTGCAACCCCCAACAAGCTCACCGCAGAGCTTGACCTGTGGAGTTACGACCTGGTGCGCAGTATGCGTCGTAAGCATTCGACCCAACCATCATCCAACAGGTTAGGACCGAGCACCAGAAACCTTCAGGTTTGCTTCAGCCACTTCCAACCTCGACTTGGAAGTGAGATGAGATCTCTATGGACTTTGTGGTTGGGTTGCCACGTACCCAAAGAAAGAAGAATGCGATATGAGTTATGATCGATAGGTTGATGAAATCAACTCACTTTTTGCCCATTCATGATACAACCAACGTTGAGGAGTTGAGAAATCTCTATGTGAAAGAGATTGTTCGTTTGCACAGAGTTCCATCTGCTATAGTTTCTGATAGGGATCAACGACTCACTTCTTGTTTTTGGAGAGACCTTTAGGAGGCACTGAGATCTCACATTCGTTTGAGTATGACATACCATCCGCAGTCGGATGACTAGACAAAAAGAGCTATACAGATTCTAGAGGATATGCTTTGCGCTTGTGTTCTCAACTTTGGTGGAGTTTGAGATGATCACTTGGGGCTGGTTGAGTTTTCTTATAACAATAGTTATCAGTCTGCAATCAGAATGACTCATTTTAAGGCCTTGTATGACCGACCTTGCAAAACTCTGTTGTGTTGGTCGGAGATTTGTGAAAGTTCTTTGGTTGGATCGAGCTTGGTCCAAAAGTCGACAACAACGATTTAGTTGATTCGTCAGAGGATGGTGACGACATAGAGCAAATATAAGTCTTATGCTGATCGTCGCTGTAGATCTTTGGAATTCTCTGTTGGTGACCAGGTGTTTTTGAACGTTTCACCTCGGTTGGGTCTTCAACGACTTGAGAGGCAAAAGAAACTTGCTTCTCGTTTTGTGGGACCTTTCGAGGTTGTTGAGCAGGTGGATAAAGTTACATATCAGTTAACACTTCCACTACAACTGATGTCAATACATAACATGTTCCATGTATCGCAGTTGAGAAAGTATCTATCTGATCCATCTCATGTTTTGAGCTGGGGTGATTTTGAAGTTGAACCTGATTTATTTGTGACTGAACGACCAGTCATGATAGTTGATTCCGAAACCAAGATACTTTGTGGGAGGATGATACCTTTGATTTGTGTGGTATGACAACACGGTTCTGATTCTCATGAGACGCGGAAGAGGGAGACTGATGAGAGAGCGGTGACCTCATCTTTTTGTCATGAAAGCTTCTTTGTAGACTTTCTGGGGAAAAAAAGTTTCTATGGTGAGGAAGTTGAAACTCTTGTTTTCGTTTTTCAGATATTCCTAAGCCCCTCTTCTAACCAAGTTTTGGTTGAGTTTCGTTTGTGGTTGCTTTAGGTGAGATTTTGAAAAATTTGAAAAATTATGGGCTAGTGTACGGTTGGCGCGCGATTTTCCCAAACCGTGCGTCCTTTCAGAGCAAACCATGCAACCCAAGATAGTGGGATTTCAGACGGTTGACACACGATTAGTCAAGTCGTGCTCCCTTAGAAGAAACAGTGCGACCCATTTATAACAGGTAGACGACTTGCGCACAGTTTGTCTAAACTGTGTGCCTCTGCCCAGGAAACCGTGTAGACGAGTTTTTACGTGATCCAAAATTTTATTAAAATTCCTCGAACCCCTATTTTAGACCCCCGACAGACCGGTACGACCCCAAACCACTTTCGCCCAACCTTAGAGCTCCCAAGAAGGATTCTTGGCCCATCAGATCCCTCCCGGAAGCTATTTAAAGCTAGAGGAACGCCCTTCGATCTTCTCGTGGTTAGTTTCCTCGTCCCGATCTCTTTCTCCTACGATCTCTCTTCTTCTCTCCAAGGTTCCATGGATCCTTGTATTGATTTATGGATCTATTACCCTCTATTTACATTAACCGTAAATTGCTTTGTTTAATTTCAATTGTTTGAATTAAATGCAATTGCTTGGTTTTGATTAAATTACTTTCAATTGTTTTGTTGGAAAAACCCAATTTCATTGAATTAAGGTATTTAAGAAAAATGAGTTTTTGACATGAAATTGGAAAACCCTCAATTTCATTGAATTGGGGTGTGTTTATGAAAATTCGTGAAATTTAAATGGCGGATTTGATGGAAATCGATTTAATTAAATTGTTGAATTTAATTGTGGAAATGGTTTTGATGGAAAATTGTGAAAAACCCCAATTCCATTGAATTGAGGGTTTGTGATGAAATTGTATAAAAATTAAATTGATGAATTTAATTCTAAAATGGATTGTGAAATTATATGAATTGGTTTCAGATCCTTATTTGTGAAAAATGACTTAAAAATGGTTTTATGGAAACCTTAGGGTTTCATCTTTGTGAAAATGCATGTTTTTGATTAAAAGCCCGTTATGATTTTTAAAGGGAAAATTGATTTATTTGAAATGAAGAATGAGATTAATTGTATTTTAAGCAGTTTTGAAATAAATTGTCCATCGTTGTTTTGTACTAGAGCACATGCAAGTCTTAGGTAGTTAGTGAGTTATTTTTGGTGGCACTTTACGACTTAAACGTTCTAAAACTTCATATCAACACATCACATCCCTTAGGTGATGGTGATGAGTTCTCTTTGGCCTTAGACCCAAATGGGCGTATGCACATATTTTTCGTTTCACAGTGTCGTGCCCTATAGCCTGGAACTATCGTACCTATTTGGCATATGACCATATTGCTCGCTTGTTTGTATTTCAAATGTATATATGCCATTGTTGTAAACTGTTTTACATGCCTTGTAAATTTATATAAACTGTTTTATATAAAAGCGTTTAAGTCATTTTGTGAAAAGCGCCATTTGTGTAAAGCACCTTTTGATTAAAGGAAAATTCCATCGTTTGAAATGTATTTCCATCATTTGAAACGTGAAACATGCATTGGTATTTTTTTCATCTTTTGAATTATAAAGCATGATTTGTTTAAATATGTTTTTGGTATGTCAAATCTGTTTATTTGAAAATTGAAAGTACATTCTTGGTTAATTTGATATTGACATCTTGTTATGGAACCTTTGGGTGAAATCTTACTGGGCTTTGACTCACACTTTACTTGTGCCTTCGGGTGTTTGTAGCTCATCTTCTTCTAGGATTGAGTAAGGGAAAAAGATCACTTGGATGTGGTTCTAGCTGCTGATCCGTGGACCTGGGTAGTTTTTTCTATTTTTTTGGTATGGTTTTAGTACTTTGGTTATTATACATGTTTGATTTCTGGTACATTACTTCCAGTGGAGTTTCTTTAAATATGCATACTGCCCCGTTTCTTTTACTTTCGCAATGTTTATGGAAAAACCGCCCCACTTTCATTTTGTATGATATCAGGTGCTAATTGCTGACTCGTGGGGATCAAGAACTCCCGTTGAGCTATGTCAGTGCCAGTTTGGGTGTCGGGTTATGAGGATACCCGAGCCGGTTCATGACAAAGTGGTATCAAAGGGCATGCTGAGCTCTTGTCTTGAAATCAGTATGCATTTGTGAAATTTTGTCGGGACTTAGGAGGTAGTTGCGATTGAGTGTCTGACCAGCTCTCACCGCAATGAACCTTAAGTCGCCAGGGGTGGTTAGGGAAAGATGTCTTGTGGATTAGTTCTAATCTTTTCCCTGTTTTGACTTGGATAGAGTGAAATCCAAATCTTGTTTGTTCTATCCATTGTGATTAATTTTCCTTGTCGCTCTGTTTGAGTGTTAATCTGATGTCTTCTTTTTGTCTGCTGATGTTGTGTAGCATCATACCTCTGAGAAGACATGTGAATCAGATCTAGGAGGAAGTTGCTTCTGAACCTCAGCGAGTGAATCCTGTTGTAGATCCGAATCTGGTTGAGGTGATTGTGCGCACTGTCCATGTTTTGGGACAAACACCACCTCCAGTTCCCGTTTAGGTTCCAGCTATGGAACCTTAGAGGGATGTTCTCAAGATTTGTTCTTAAGAGTTCCTTCACCAGAAGCCAACACCGTTCAAAGGCTCAAATGACCCTCAAGAGGTTGAGGAATGGTTGAGCATGATGGAGCGTTTGAGTTCTTGGACACACCCGACAAGATCAAAGTGAAGTGTGCCACCTTCATGCTGAAAGGATCGAGTAGGAGATGGCGGGACACTATGGTGACAACGAAAAAACATGAGGGCTTAGAGTGAAAAGACTTCAAGGTTCTTTTCACTGATCAGTTCTATCCAGAGTCAATGCTGTTGCCCAAGTCCACTGAGTTTTTCAAACTTGAGCAGGTTGACATGATCGTGACAGAGCATGCAAACCGTTTTGATGAGTTCGTGCATTTCGTACTTGAGATTGTGTCGAATGAGAAGATGAATGCTCAAAGGCTCGAGTTGGGACTTCATCCCGATATTCGTTCTCAGGTTTTTCTTGCTGAAGCTTCCTTCTTATGCTGATGTGCTGGATAAAGTGCTTATGGTTGAGATGGACCTGGCTGACAAGTCAGGGTTATCAAGAGTTTCTTTCTCTCCCAGTGGCAGCGTGAGTTTCTTCAAGGGAAAGCAAAAGCGTGATGATTCTCACAGCAGTTCTCGACAGCAGGGTCATTCTAGACCTCCTGCAGTACCGAGTATAGGTCCTTTGATTTTCTATCTGTGTGGCAAGCCAGGACATTCCAAGAGGGTTTGCACTGTGACACCCAAGAACTATGACTCATGTGGACGTTCATGACACTTGCAAAGATTCTGCCATATTTATTCCACTATGCGTAGTGGAACGAGATCATCGACTCCTAAAACCGCAAGGCAATCAGATGCTTCACGTATAAAAAGGTTTCAACCACAGACATCCAGAATGAAGCTACTTCATGCAGTAGAAGAGTCTTCAGAGGAAGCGAATACGAGTCCAACGACCGTGAGAGGTACCATTACTATAGTTTCGTCATTAGTGACTGCTCTATTTGATACTGGTGCATCTCATTCGTTTATTTCAATCTGTATTTCTAATCTTCTTAATCTTTCTATGAAGCTTTTATCTTGTGTAATGGATATTACTACACCCCTTGGTGCGAAGAGAGATGAGTCTTCGTAGTCCCGCTTATATATTCTCTCTATCAGATGTCAATCTTGTTTGGAGTTTTCTAATTCCTGACATTAATCCTCTTGACGTCATATTCGAGATGGATTTTGACTCATTGCCAATAAAGTCTATATTGATTATTATCTTCAACAGGTCTCCGTGGTGTGTGTAGTGTCTTTCAAGGAGAATGAGACTCAAGGTCAAGCAGAGTCGGACCTTCTTATCCGGAGTTGGGGAAAGTAATATTGGTGTTTGCCTTTGATCTGGAGCAAGAATCTTTGAGTGGTGATCCCCCTCAAGTTGTCTTCAAGTTTTCTGATGTGTTTTCTTCTGACTTATTTGGTTTGCCACCGGTAAAGAAGGTTGAGTTTTCTATTGACTTAATGTATGACACTCAACCAGTTTCAATTCCCTCTTACCGCATGACACCAGCTGAACTGAAAAAAATGAAGTCTCAGTTAGACAATCTTCTAGAGAGGCTTTATACGCCCGAGTGTGTCACCTTGGACGACATCCGTTCTCTTTGCTAAGAAAGTTGATGGTTCACTTCGCTTATGTGTTGATTACCGAAAGCTCAATCGAGTGACGGTAAAGAACAAATATCCGTTGCCACAGATTGATGATCTGTTTGATTAATTGAAAGGGGTAAAGTGGTTCTTGAAGATTGATCTTCGCTCTGGTTACCATCAGTTGAGGATAAAAGAGTGACATTCAGAAAATCGTCTTTCGGAGTAGGTACAATCATTATGAGTACCTTGTTATGCCCTTTTGACCAACCAATGCTCCTGTAATCTTTATGACGTTAATGAATAAGATTTTCCACAAGTATTTGGATACCTTTGTGGTAGTCTTTGTGAATGATCGTCTGAGGAGGATCATGTGCATCATATGAGAATAGTTCTGAGTTTGCTGAGAAATCACCGACTTTATGCCAAGCTTTCGAAGTGCGATTTCTGGATTCATGAATTGAAATTCTTGGGACACGTGGTGTCAGAACATGAGATATCAATTGGTTCTGAGATGGTGAAAGCTGTTATGACATGGGAACAACCACAGAATGTCTTCGAGATTCGGAGCCTCTTGGGTCTCGTTGGTTATTATCCCTGGTTCGTTAAAGACTTCTCAAAGTTGGCTTCTCTGATGACTGCTCTAACTGGGAAGAGAGTAAAGTTTGCTTAGAATGATAAATGTCAGAGTTCTTTTGTTGAGCTAAAGCGTCTTTTGACTACTACTTCGGCGTTGACTCTTTTAGAGGCCGTACAAGGCTATGTGGTCTTCTGTGATGCATCGAGTTCAGGATTGGGCTGTGTTTTATGCAAGGTGATCATGTCGTTGCTTATGGATCTTGTCAGCTTAGACCTCATGAGAAGAATTATCTGACCCAGGACCTTCGACTTGCAACTGTGATGTACGTGTTTTAGAGTTGACGACATTACCTTTACAGAGAAATGTTTACTCTGTATTCAGACTGTCACACCCTGACCTCAGATACTCCTTTATTTTATTTTTTCCTTGATCTTAGATCTATCTGGTTAAGGCTTGGGTTGAGTCCCGACTATTTTTTTTGAATTTTTGGAAGTCTGGGTGAGTTTTGGCCTGTGCACAGACACCACATGGTTAGTGGAAACTGTGCAGCCCATCCCAGGTAACCGTGCTGCAGGTCCTGGTGTTGGACAAAAGCTACCACATGGTTTGAGCACGATCGGTTAAACCGTGCGGTCTGGTTGTGTGGTCGGTCCTCTCTTAGGCAGAAGCTACCACACAGTTTGCGCACAGTAGGCCAAACCGTGCGGGTTGGTCGTGTGGTCGGTTCCTGCTTGGGCAGTGGCTACCACATGGTTGGCGCCCGGTTTAGTAAACCGGACGAGTTGCCCAGAAATTTTAAAACTTTAAATCCCTCTTTCTCTCTCCCCTCTTTTATCCCAAAATCAGGCCTCTCCCTCCTTGGTCGATTTTGGCGCACGAGGGGGGGGGGGGGGGTCCCAAACCCCTCTTATTGGTTCCTCCTCCATGGATGCTTCCCCTTCAATGGCAAGGTGAGTTTTTTTTGGGGGAGGGGTCCCAAACCCCTCTTATTGGTTTCTCCTCCATGTATGCTTCCCCTTCAATACCAAGGTGAGTTTTTAGGGTTTCTTGGTCATTTTTCTCTCCTTTCTCTCTTCCCCTCTATTTCTTGGTCCTTCTTTGGTAGGCCCTCTCTTGGTTGAACCCTAGATGTTCGGGTTGATGTGTAGCTTGATTTTCTTTGGATCTAGGGTGTGCAGATCATCCTTGGGCCTCTAATCTCCCTTCTTCGAGAGTTTCGTTGCGTTCGCACACCGTTGAGGTAGGTGTTTCCGCATGTTTCCTTTCCGATTCAATCTATTTGATGCTTGAGCGTTTCGATTAATTTTTTAAATATGATTCACACCTTTATAATGTACACGGTTAGTTTATTGAGGTGTTTTCTTGTTGGTAGAATTTGTTAAAAATGAGTTTCGAAATGATTCTTTGTTTATGCCTATGTGTATGCACACCAAACGTTTCGATAAAATGTCAATTGAGACTTTAAGGGTAGAATTGGATGATTTGGGTGGTGTTTTCCCATAGAATTGTTTTATTAAATTGATTGGATTGTGTTTGGGTTTGTTATGTGAAATGTGGTGTTTTTTTATAAAATGTTTGTTGTACTAGTTGGAGAGCACGTGTTGTTTCTTTGAAAATTATTTGGGGAAAAACTACTTGTGGTATGCCATTGGATATTGACATATCCATGGGTGAACATGGTGCACACGTGGATGAGATTTCAAATGATGATGACATTGAAAGTGATTCTCTTCTTGAACTTTGGTTTTCTAAAAAAGTTTTTCATCTTCTCTTCTTTTTATAAAATGGTTCCATGACTCCCCAAACGTCATAAGGAGGTTTCAAGATTGTATTGAAAGTTATGGTCCATTTGGTTTTTTATAAAGGGTGATTGGTGTCTAAAATATAAGGAAGCCCGTTTGACACCTTTAAGTGCGTTGTGTGTTTTCACCTTGGTTTTGAAATAAAGTTGGATTTGGAATAAAAGATCTGTTTGATATTGCGCTCTTGAAAGTGGTTATTTGTTACGAAATTGAGAATGACTGAGAATTGTTTTGAAAGTGTATTTGGCATAGACTTGATTTGACATAACCGATTGACACCTTGTAATATTGAGGAATGAATGTAGTTTTGCAAATGTGAATGCTCAATTGACATATTTGAATGTTTTGAGAAATGTTTTAGAAGTTTGTGTGTCGTGATGCCCCGGTTGACACCTTTGATAATGTGATATATAGTGGGCACCCCTATAGAGGGATTTCCCCTACATGGGTTATCGTATAGGTGGTGTTCGTGTTTGGGGTAGACAAGTGCAGTGACGAAAGGTAAGGTGAGTCATGCGTGCGAGTGCCTCATACTTACACAATATACTTTTTACCTTGGGTTTCTTGAGCGTCTTTTAGAGGATCGAGTGACGGTTGTTGATCAACCCCGATTAGACGGGTTGGTACCCCTGGATTTGCTGAGGGGCCAGGTGAGATGTGTCATTGGATTAGTCAGTTGAGGGTGACCAGTTGGTTATAGACTAGAGAGTTTCACCATACGCCGACATGTGGTTCCGAACTGAGTATGTTCAGAGATCGTTATATGGATGTTTATGAAATGCCCATGGTTAATGATAATTGCTTGTTTATATTTTGCTGCTCCTGGTTTTTTGCTTATTCCTTTTCAACACAACCCTGGTATTGTATGGCTTGGGTTTTGGTTTTAAAATGTAAATCTAATTTGAATATGGAAACATGGTGTTCATTGTTTTGAAAAAGAAAAAAAAGATATGTTTATCTATTAAAATGTGAAAACCCTATTTTTGTATATGTATTTCAAACTAGTGTTAATGGATTGTTTTCGGGAAAGGAAACATATGGATTCTTTGGTGGTTGCCTACTGAGCTGTTTAGCTCACACCCTATTTGTACCACTCGGTGTCGGTAGACCCGATCTGTTTCGCTAGTTCAACTTCTTGTTCAGGTTTTCTGGTTCGAGCTGGCTCTTAGAGCAGTTCGGTCTTGTGGACAGCGGTGACATTGTGGTTACGTGGAGATTGTGGTAGCATGACTTAGTTTTAGTTTTTATTCTTAGTTCTGTATTTAGTTTCTGTCTTGTTCAACTGCTGTAACTGAATTAGTTTTATTTATTTATTTGAGATTCAGTTATGGTTGGTTTTTTCCGCTTGTTCAGTTTTATTTATTTGATCATGGTTATTAGGTTGAAATCGTTCCCACTTGGATTCAATGATGCCCGACACTAGTTGCCAGCCAGTGAGAATCAGGAACGCCCTTCGAACCATGTCGCGGACCGAGTCAGATGTCGGGTCGGATGACATCCCGGTTTGGTTCGTGACAAAATGGTATCAGAGCAGATTCTTGTTATTTTGGGGTGTCAGGTAATTGGAGATTAAGACTGTCGGGACTCGAGATGTAGGTACAAGAAGGATGTCATGGACCCTTGCTTGTTCTGATCCTCAAGTTACCAGGGATAGTCTGAGAATTGAGTTCTTGTCTTTTCTTGGTTTGTTTTGGATTGAGGGATGGCAATGGAGGCGAACCAGTGACATGTTGTGATCTCACGTGGAGTAGTGACCGATGTGGAAACCAAGTGCATAGTTCAAGGTCCTCTTTGTTGTTACTACCTACTTGGGGCATGACCCACTACTATGTTGCCGAGTTAGGCATGAAAACTAGTTCCTCATTCTGGTGGCTTAGTGTAAGTGGGGGTTCATTTTGGTTCTGGTTGGTGTGAGTAGGTTTTTGAAATGAAAACGGTTTTTGAAATGGAAAAGGATTTCTTTCAAGTGGTTTTGGGTTGGAAAAATGAGTTTTAAAGGAAAGTGCTTTGGATTGAGAATTTGGTAAATGCTTAGGTTTGATAAGGAAGTGGCATGAGTGCGACCCTTGGTGTCTGTTATGGACATTTACATGTGTGTGGGTATGTATGGAAAGTGTGTGTTGGCACATGTAGATGGAAATGGATGGATACACATGTGACAGTTCATGGGATTCCATGGGTGTGTATTTGAGATCAAAGCTTAGCCTTGTTTTTCTAAAGTGATTTTTAAAGAGGAAAATGATTTCAAAAATTACTTTTTGTTTTAGAAAGTGGGTTTGTTGTGAAAAGTGGCCTTGGAATAGGGTGGTTTTGAAAATCGAAATGGAAATGAGATTTTTGAAAAGAGGATTTTTGGTTGTGTTTGTATTTGTTTGGCTTGTGAACCTGTTGTTTTGGATTGAGATGTTTCTTTCGATTGTATCTTGGTTTGATGTTGATTGTGGTCTTGTGTTTTTCGTGTTGATCAGAATATGACACTCAGAAAGGTTCCCAAAGTTTTTAATGAGTCATGCTTAGTTTCTGATTCCCCTTGAGTGTTGCCTATTCTTCATGGTGATTGAGATTCGTTAAAGGCAGTGGAGTGGTTTGAAGAAGTCGAGTGTGTCTTCAGATTGTTGGGAACTCTCGAAACCGTTAGAGTTCGTGCTGTTCAAGGTTTGTTTGAAGGTTCATCTTTGGATGAATAAGAGATGTTTGTCCCGCCATTGATGCAAGTTGGGATGACATGAGAAGTGTTTAAGTCCGTCTTCGTTCGATGGTTTATACCTGAGGAGGTGAAAATAAAGAAAAGGGAAGAGCTCATGAGTATTCAATAAGGCCAACGGACGATGAATGCCTATGTTGATCGCTTCAAGGAGCTGGTTTCCTTTTCTTCGGAGGTGGCATCGTAAGATTTGTTGAAGGCTTCTCTATTCATTGGGGGTCTTCTTCCAGAGATTAAGGAGCGATTCCTCTCTTCCAAGGACATTCGTTTTGAGAAGTTGGTGGATGAAGTGTTTCTAGTTGAGTTGGTTTCCGAAGCGTTGAGAGTTGGCAATTTGGTATCTCTTATCGTTTTTAAGGTTTCCCATCTGGCGAGGAGTGTATGCCGGAGAAACTTGTCCCTAAGGAGTTTCCTTCGTTGGTTCTAGCTTCTACTTCGTCAGGCTGTTCTCTTGTGTGCCACCAGTGTGGCCGATTCGGGCATTCAAAGTCGTTTTGTTACATTCCTCTGAAGACCTGCCATCGTTGCGGCTATCTGGGTCATTTGGAGAAATTTTGTAGGAAGTGTCGCCTGAAGAAAACGTTGTGATTGGAGGATGCTAGCACCTGACTGTGAGGCAGCAGATGTTTCAATCATCAGGGCTCAAGCCACAGGCCTCAGAATAAAGCTCGCACAGAGTCAGGAGTTTTTGTCTCCCGTGTTGGGGTGGAAATGTTTAAATTTTCCTTGTTATAGTTTTTGTTGTTGCTGTAAGTTCATCTTTTCATTGTAGAAGTGTGATGAACTCATCCTTTCATGATCTAAGTGGTTTTAAATGTGGCTTTTAGAATCGTTCGTTTTTCTTGAAGTGTACTTGACCCTTGTGTGGGCTGGTTTCAGTTTTAGTTGTGCTCATTTGAAGATGTTTGAGTTTTGTGGAAATTAATGGATGGTGTTTCTGATAGTGCACTTAGCCCTTTGGTTTCAGTTCTTTTCATGGGTTTCCCCTAGTGTTGGGGGTTCAGTATGTGTTGGGAGTTCCCTAGTTTCTGGTAGTGGTGAGGGTGTTGTTTGGTTAGTGTGGAGCAGTTGAGTTAGTTCCCGAGGTCCCGATTTACCAAGTTGCCTTGTAGTGGGTTTCTTGTTTAAGCTGTGGCAGTGTTATTTGGGTTTTAAAGTTCTCGTGCTAGTTGGGTTCTTGTGGTGGGGAGAACCCCATGTGTTCTCCCCTCACCCTTATGCCGTGGTTTCTTCTTGATCAGCCGTGTGTGACTTGTGGAGTGAATGGTCACCCCAAGGTTCATGGTTTCCCTTGGTTTTGATTGGGCATGGACTCGAGTTTTGATTGTCTTTCAGCTGAATGACTTTTTAGGAGAAAAAAGTGTTTGTGGTGAGAAGAATTGTCACACCTCGACCTCGAATGCTGTTTTATTTTATTCTTTTTTTGATCTTGGATCTATCCGGCTGAGGTTCAGGTTGAGTCTCGGCTAAAATTTTCATTTTTTTGGAAGTTTATGTGAGTTTTGGCCCGTGCACGGGCACCACACGGTTAGTGGAAACCATACGACCTAGCCCAGGTAACCGTGCAAAAGGTCATGGTGTGGGACAGAAGCTACTGCACAGTTTGAGCACGGTCGGTCAAACTGGGTGGTCTGGTCATGCGGTCGGTCCTCTCATAGGTAGAAGCTACTGCATGGTTTGCGCACGGTAAACCAAATTATGTGGGTTGGTCGTGCAATTGGTTCCTACTTGAGCAATGGCTACCGTATGGTTGATGCACAATTTAGTAAACCGTGCGGTCAAACCGTGCGAGTTGTCCAGAAATTTTAAAACTTTAAATCCCTTTTCTCTCTCCCCTCTTTTATCTCAAAATCGGGCCTCTCCCTTCTTGGTCGATTTTGGCGCACAAGAGGGTTCCCAAACCCCTCTCCTTGGTTCCTCCTCCTCCGCCCCCTTCGATTCCAAGGTGAGTTTTTAGGGTTTCGTGGTCATTTTTCTCCCATTTCTCTCTTCCCCTCTCTATTTCTTGGTCCTTATTTGGTAGGCCCTATCTTGGCTGAACCTTAGATGTTAGAGTTGACGTGTAGCTTGATTTTCTTTGGATCTAGGGCGTGCGGATCATCCTTGGGGCCCTAATCTCTTTTCCCTGAGAGTTTCAGCGCGTTCACACACCGTTGTGGTAAGTGTTTCCTTTTGTTTCCTTTTTGATGCAATCCATTTGATGCTTGAGTGTTTCAATTAATTTTTTAAATATGATTCACACCTTTATAATGCACATGGTTAGTTTATTGAGGTGTTTTCTTGTTGGTAAAATTTGTTAAAAATGGGTTTCAAAGTGATTCATTGTTTATGCCTATGTGTATGCACACCAAACGTTTCGATAAAATGTTAATTGAGCCTTTAAGGGTGGAATTGGATGATTTGGGTGATGTTTGCCTATAGAATCGTTTTATTAAATTGATTGGATTGTGTTTGGGTTTGTTATGTGAAATGTGGTGTTTTTTATAAAATGTTTGTTGTACTAGTTGGAAAGCACATGTTGTTTCTTTGAAAATTGCTTGGGAAAAAACTACTTGTGGTATGCCATTGGATGTGGGCACATCCATGGGTGCACGAGGTGCATGCATGGATACACTTTCAAATGACAATGACATTGAAAATTATTCTCTCCTTGAACTTTGGTTTTCTAAAAAGGTTCTTTATCTTCTCTTCCTTCTTTTTATAAAATGGTTCCATGACTCCCCAAATTTTATAAGGTGGTTTCATGATTGTATTGAAATTTATGGTCCATTTGGTGTCTTATAAAGGGTGATTGGTGTTTAAAAGATAAGGAAGCCCATTTGGAACCTTTAAGTACGTTGTGTATTTCACCTTGGTTTTGAAATAAAGACCCGTTTGGCATTGTGCTCTTGAAAGTG
This sequence comes from Viscum album, assembly GCA_963277665.1. NCBI lineage: Eukaryota > Viridiplantae > Streptophyta > Magnoliopsida > Santalales > Viscaceae > Viscum > Viscum album. Next base: position 272,777,463 of record OY728142.1, on the reverse strand, counting down.
GTTATTTGTTTCGAAATTGAGAATGGTTGAGAAATTTTTTGAAAGTGTATTTGGGATAGACTTGATATAAGGCTTGGCTGACACCTTGTAATACTGAGGAATGAATGTAGTTTTACAAATGTGAATGCCCGATGGGCATCTTTGAATGTTTTGAGAAATGTTTTAGAAGCTTATGTGGTGTGACGGTCTGGTTGGCACCTTTGATAATGTAATATATACCGGGCACCTCTATAGAGGGATTTCCCCTATATGGGTTATCGTATAGGTGGTGTTCGTGTTTGGGGTAGGCAAGTGTGGTGACGACAGGTAAGGTGAGTCACGCGTGCGAGAACCTCCTACTTACACAGTATACTTCTTACCATGTGTTTCTTGGATGTCTTTTAGAGGGTTGAGTGACGATTGTTGATCAACCCCGATTAGACGAGTTGGTACCCTTGGATTTGCTGAGAGGCTAGGTGGGATGTGCCATTGAATTGGTCAGTTGAGGGCGGTTAGTTGGTTATAGACTAGAGAGCTTCACCATACGTCGATAGGTGGTTTCAAACCGAGTACGTCCAAATATTTCTCTAGGGATGTTTAGGAAATGCCCATGGTTACGATAATTGCTTATTTGTATTTTGTTGCACTTGTTTTTCTACTTATTCCATTTCAACATAGTCCTGGTATTGTATGGTTTGGGTTTTGGTTTTAAAATGACAGTCTATTTTGAAAATGGAAATATGATGTGCATTGTTTTGAAAAAGGGAAAAAGATGTGTTTATCTATTAAAATGTGAAAACCCTATTTTTATATATGTATTTCAAACTAGTGTTAATGTATTGTTTTCAGGAAAGGAGACATATTGATTCTTTGGTGGTTGCCTATTGAGTTGTTTAGCTCACACCCTACTTGTACCACTCGGTGTCGGTAGACTCGATCTATTTTGCAGGTTCAGCTTCTTGTTCAGGTTTTCTGGTTCGAGCTGGCTCTTAGAGCAGTTCGGTCTTGTGGATGGTGGTGACATTGTGGTCACATGGAGATTATGGTAGCATGGCTCAATTTTAGTTTTTGTTCTCAGTTATGTATTTAGTTTCTATCTTGTTCAGCTGCTATAATTGATTCAATTTTATATATTTATTTGAGATTCAATTGTGGTTGATTTTTCCGCTTGTTCAGTTTTATTTATTTGATCCTGGTTATTGGGATAAAATCGTTCCCACTTGGATTTAATGATGCCCGACACTAGTTGCTAGCCCGTGTGGATCATGAACGTCCTTCGAGCCATGTCGTGGATCAGATTGAGTGTCAGGTCAGATGACATTCCGACCTGGTTCGTGACACAGATCACAAGAGTTTGAGTTATATCTTCTCTAAAAAAGATTTGAATCTCCAGCAGAGGTGTTGGGTGAAATACTTGCAATCTTTCGATTTCGACTTCGCCTATACCCTGGGGAAAGAGAATGTTGTTGTAAATGCTTTGAGTAGGAAACTTTTGACTCAGGTAGTGAAAGAATCATCATAAAGAGTGGAATTTGATGGTTCTCTTTGCACAATTTCATATTAGAGTCCAAGAATCAGGGGTCGAGGTTTCTTTGGCTAGTGTTCAGTTGACATCCGCTCTTCTCAAGTTTATTTTTCAGTAACAGCTTATGACAAGTTCGGTAGCATTAGAGACTCTTTAAATGGTGGGGAGACCATGATTGATTGGTTGTTCTCCAAAGAGGGCATTCTATGCTTTCAAAATCATTTTGTGGTACCGTCTTCGATAAGGAAATTCGTGATGGGAGATTGCCATAATTCCCAGTGGGAAGTGCACCCAGGAACCACAAAGATGTTCTATGATATGTGGCGGTAGTTCTGGTGGTTAGGTATGAGATGAGACATTGTTGAGTTTGTCTCTCGTTGCTATACGTGCCAGCAGGTTAAGGCCAAGCACAAAAAACATTCGAGTTTGCTTCAGCCACTTACAGTCCCAACTTGGAAGTGAGATGAGATCTCTATGGACTTTTGTGGTTGAGTTTCCACATACTCAGAGAAAGAAGAATGCGATATGAGTTGTGATCGATTGGATGATGAAATCGGCTCACTTTTTTCCCATTTGTGATACAACCAAAGCCGAGGAGTTGGGACATCTCTATGTGAAAGAGATTGTTCGTTTGCACAGAGTTCCATTAGCTATAGTCTCTGATAGAGATCTTCGGTTCACTTCTCGTTTTTGGAGAGGCCTTCAGGAGGCACTGAGATCTCACGTCCGTTTGAGTACGACATACCATTCGCAGTCAGATAACCAGACAGAAAGAGCTATATAGATTCTAGAGGAAATGCTTCGCGCTTGTGTTCTCAACTTTGGCGGAGCTTGAGACGATCACTTGGGGCTGGTTGAGTTTTCTTATAACAATAGCTACCAGTCCACGATCAGAATGACTCCTTTTGAGGCCTTGTATACTCGGTCTTGCAAATCTATGTTATATTGATCAGAGATTGGTGAAAGTTCTTTGGTTGGAACGAGCTTGGTCTAAGAGATGACGACAAATATTTAGTTGATTCGTCAGAGGATGGTGAAGACACAGTGCCGATATATGTCTTATGCTGATCGTCGCCGTAGCCCTTTGGAATTCTCATTTGGTGATCATGTGTTTTTGAAAGTTTCACCTCAGTTGGGTCATCAACGGCTTGAGAGGTAAGGGGAAATTTCTCCTCATTTAGTGGGACCTTTCGAGGTTGTTGAGCAGGTGGAGAAAGTTGCATATCAGTTAGCACTTCCAACGCAGCTGATGTCGATACATAACATGTTCCATGTATCATAGCTGAGAAAGTATCTATCTGATCCATCTCATGTTTTGAGTTAGAGTGATCTTGAAGTTGAACCTGATTTATCTGTGACTGAACGACCAGTCAAAATAGTTGATTCTGAAACTAAGGTACTTCGTGGGAGGGCGATACCTTTGGTTCATGTGCTATGATAGCATGGTTCTGATTCTCATGAGACGTGGGAGAGGGAGACACTGATGAGAGAACAATGACCTAATCTTTTTGGCATGAAAGATTCTTCGTAGGTTTTTTGGGGATAAAAAGTTTCTATGGTGGAGAGGTTGTAACATCATGTTACTATTTTTCAGGTATTCCTAACCCCCTCTTTTAACCAAGCTTTAGTTGGGTTTTTTTTGGGGTTTCTTCGTGTGAAATTTTGAAAATTTTGGAAAATTATGGGTTAATACACGGTTTTTCCAAACAGTGCGCCCTTTCAGAGCAAACCATGCAATCCAAGGCAGCGATCTTTCGCACGGTTGGTGCACGGTTAGTCAAGTTGTGCTCTCTCTCAGGAGAAACTATGTGGCCTATTTATAATAGACGCACAACTTGTGCACAATTTTTCTAAACCGTGTGCCTCTGCTCAGGAAACTGTGTAGATGAGTTTTTACGTGATTCAAAATTTTATTAAAATTTGCCAAACCCCTCTTTTAGGCCCCTGACGGACCGGTACGACTCCAAACCAGTTTCTCCCAACCTTAGAGCTCCCAAGAAGGATTCTTGGCCCCTTGAATCTCTCCCAAAAGCGATTCAAAGCTAAAGGAACGCCCTTTGATCTTCTCGTGGTTAGTTTCTTCATCCCGATCACTTTCTCCCGCCGTCTCTCTTCTTCTCTCTAGGGTTCCATGGATCCACATATTAATTTATGGATTTGATACCCCCTGTTTTGGGATCTTAAACCTAGGTTTGATTTCCCGTTTTCGTTGTTCTCGTTCTTCCTCAGCAAATCCTGATTTAGGGTTTGACGCTTCGAGATCTAGCGACTCCGAGGTAGGTGGTTCCGTTTCGATGCCCAATTTACATCAACCCTAAATTGATTTGTTTAATTTCAATTGTTTAAATTAAATGTAATTACTTGGTTTTGATTAAATGGATTTCAATTGTTTTGTTGGAAAAACCCAATTCCATTGAATTAAGGTTTTTAAGAAAAATGGGTTTTTGGCATGAAATTGGAAAACCTCCAATTCTATTGAATTAAGGTGTGTTTATGAAATTTAAATCGTTTAATTTAAATTGTATATTTGATGTAAATTGATTTAATTAAATTGTTGAATTTAATTATGGAAATGGTTTTGATGGAAAATTGTGAAAACCCCCAATTTCATTGAATTGGGGGTTTGTGATGAAATTGATGGAATTGTATAAAAATTAAATTGATGAATTTAATTGTGAAATGGATTGTGAAATTGCATGAATTGGTTTCAAATCCTAATTTGTGAAAAATAGCTTAAAAAATGGCTTGATGGAAACCTTAGGGTTTTATTTTAGTGAAAAGACATGTTTTTGATTAAAAGCCTGTTATGATTTTTAAAGGAAAAATTGGCATATTTGAAATGGAGAATGATATTAATTGTATTTTAAGAAGTCTTGGAATAAATTGTCCATCGTTGTTTTGTACTAGAGCACATCCAAGCCTTAGATAGTTAGTGAGTTATTTTGAGTGTAACTTTATGACTTTCAACGTTCTAAAACTTCATATAAGCACATCACATTCCTTAGGCGATGGTGATGAGTCCTCTTTGGGCTTAGGCCCAAAGGGGCGTATGTACATATTTGTCGTTTCACAGTGCTGTGTCCCTATGACCCAAAGCTATTGTACCTATTTGGCATATGACCATGTTGCTCACTTGTTTGTATTTTAAATGTATATATACCATTGTTGTAAACTGTTTTATATGCCTTGCGGATTTATATAAATTGTTTTATATAAAGGTGTTTATTTAAGCCATACCGTGAAAAGTGCCATTTGTGTAAAGCACTATTTGATTAAAGGAAAATTCAATCGTTTGAAATGTATTTCCATCATTTGAAATGTGAAGCATGAATTGCTAAAGTATTTACATCTTTTGAATTGTAAAACATTATTTGTTTAAATATGCTTTTGGTATGAAAAACCTATTTATTTGAAAATTGAAAGCACATTCTTGGTTAATTTGATATTGAAATCTTGTTATGGAACCTTTGGGTGAAATCTTACTTGGTTTTGGCTCACACCCTACTTGTGCCTTCAGGTTTTTGTAGCTTATCTTCTTCCAGGATCGAGCACGGGAAAATGATCACTTAGAGGTGGTTCTAGCTGTTGATCCGTGAACTTAGTGAATTGCGTCTTTAGGGACTTGGATAATTTTTCTTATTTTTTTGGTATAGTTGTAGTACTTGGGTTGTTATACCCATTTGAATTTTGGTACTTACTCCCAATGAAGTTTCTTTAGATATTCATATTGTCTTGTTTCTTTTACTTTCGCAATGTTTGTGGTAAAACCATTCCCACTTTCATTTTTTATGATGCTAGATGCTAGAACTAGTGGAAAAAACATTTAACACATCGACGTTTTTCACGTCGGCTCTATATAACCGACATGCAAAGCTGGAAAAAACGATTTATCACGTTGGTTATTTTATAACCGACATGAAAGATCGAATCTGGGTGCTTTATCATGTTGGTTATTTTATAACCGATGTGACAAATCAAATCTCGCAATTTATCACATTGGTTATAAAATAACCGACGTGATAAAACACCATTTATAATGTCGGTTATAAAATCACCGACGTGATAAATAATTTTCTACGTTGGTTATTAAATAACTGACTTTATAAACATAAAAAAATAGTTTATCACGTCAGTTATTAAATAAACAATGTGATAAAGCTTTTAAATGATTTATCGTGCCCCGTATTCTGTCATTTTGTTTTCTTCGATCGGGCGACCTGCGACTCGTCTCTCTCGCGCGGAAAACCTAGAAATGATTCTTTGAAGTCGTGTCCTCCAACCTCATTTTTCCAACATCATTCATAATCTTTATTATCAACAAATCTATCAGGTCGACTTGCAACACTCAAGTGAGCCTCACACGACTCGGTTTCATTTTTTATTTTTCACGATGCCCTAAACTTATGTTTTGAGATTTTATTTTTCTATCTTTGTTCTTGCTATCATGGTAAGTGTCATAGTGTTCTTTTATACCATGCTAAATTATTTTCTGGTAAAATAAATCATGGAAATGATATCATGCAAGTTTATGATTTTTGTGTGTTCTATCATGCATGTGTGCGTGTACTTTCATGTGTGTGTGTGTGTGGGGGGGGGGGGGGGTGGGGGTGTGTCCAAGGGGGTGGGGGCTGTCCAAGGGGGTTGGGGGGGGGGTGTGTGGTGTCCAGGGGGTGAGGGGGCTGTCCAAGGGGGTGGGGGGCTGTCCAGGGGGTGGGGGGGGGGGTGGGCTGTCCAAGGGGGTGATGGTGTCCAGGGCGTGTCCAAGTGTGTGTGTGTGTGTGTGTGGGGGGGGGGGGGGGGTGGTGTCCAGGGGGATGAGGGGGTTGTCCAAGGGGGTAGGGGGTGTCCGAGGGGGGGCTATTCAGGGGGTGAGGGTGTCTAGGGGGGGTGGGGGGCTATCCAAGGGGGGTTGGGGGGGTTGTCCCATGGGGTGGGGGGGGGGGGTGTCCAAGGGAGGTGGGGTGTCCAGGGGGTGGGGGGGGGGGTGTCCAGGGGGTGGGGGGGGGTGTCCAGGGGGGTGGGGGGGTGGGGTGGTGTCCAAGGGGTGGGGGGGGTGGTGTCTAGGGGGTGGTGTCCAGGGGGTGAGTGAGGTGTCTAGGGGGTGAGTGGTATCCAAGGGGTGAGGGGGGGGGGTGTCCAGAGGGGGTGGGGTGGGGGGGCTTTCCAGGGGGTGGTGGTGTCCAATGGGGTGAGGAGGTGGTGTCTAGGGGGGGTGTGAGGGGGCTGTCCAAGGGGGGAGGGGGGTTGGAACGACCTCATCACCCCCCTGGACACCACCCCAACCCCCCTGGACACCCCCACCCCCATGGACACCCCCCACCCCCTGGACACCCCCTTGGACACCCTAGGAAGCCCCTACCCCCTTGGACATCCCCTACCCCCTTGGACAACCCCCCACCCCCTTTGACACCCCCTTGGACACCCCCTTGGTATATATATATCCCAATAGTTTCTTTGAAACCGTTGACATATATTAACTTCAGGCAGTCTATACCAACGGTTCCTGTAGAACCGTTGGTATAGGTCTATTGCAACGACCATCATGCCAACAGTGTGTGAAACCGTTGGGATATTCTATCCCAACATTTTCATGGGCTATCCCAATGGTTTCAAATCATTGGGATAGGTGTAATTTTTAGTAGTGAATGTATACATATTTCAAATCATTGGGATATGTGTAATTTTTAGTAGTGAATGTATACATATTTTAATATTTATACTTCATATTTCTAGTTTACGGAAGGGTGAATTTGGTATCCAGTTGCACCAGGATGTATTCTTTGTGTACCTTAAGAAGAAAGGATCCAAGATGAATTAAAAACTGTTATATCTAACTATATTTTCTTTTTAAAATCATTTTTATCCATATCTTTTTCAAATACGCATATATTTGTTTTATATTTCAAAATTGTTTTACATTCAAATTATGATATTTTTCATATAAATATAAAATTGGCTTATCTCAACAAGATGTATAATTTTGATATTTGTTATAGGTGATAATGATTCGAAGTTGGATTACGACACATCGAATTAGTAATGAATATGAGGAAGGTGTTGATGCCTTTTTGGAAATTTCTAAACGAAATGTTCCAAGCAGCGAGATGTTTTTCTGTCCATGCCTGAAATGTTTGAATATGAAGAAGTTGAAAATTAGAGAGATCAAAGATCATCTGATTTGTCATGGTTTTAATCTGAGTTATAACCCTTGGATTTGGCATGGTGAAACTGGAAAGAATGTCATATCTACTGATGATGATGATTTGCAAGATGGTAACTCTGATGGAATTGAAGAAATGATTCGTGATATTACAACAGAACAAATTGAGATAGAATCGATAGTTGCACGCTTATATTGTGATGCTAAAAAACCAATGTATCCTGGTTGTACAGATTTTACGGTTTTGTCGGCGGTGTTAATATTGATTATCCTAAAGGAGAAACATGGATGGAGTGACAAAAGTTTTACAGAGCTGCTTTAATTGTTGAAAGACATTCTTCCAAAAGACAACGATCTTCCAGATTCATATTATAAGGCCAAGAAAATATTATGCCTGATGGTATTGAGATACAAGAAAATACATGCCTGTCCGAATGACTGTATGATATATAAGAAGGAATATGAATTTCTGTCAGAGTGTCCTAAATGTGGGACATCACGGTATAAGTTGAAAGAAAAATCACAGGCTGATGTAGAGATTACAGAGATCCCTACCAAGGTATTTTGGTATATTCCTATAATTCATCATTTGAAATGTTTATTTGATAATTCACATGATGCAAAAAGGTTAAGATGACATGTTGATGAGCGGATATGTGATGAAAAAATACATCATCCAGCTGATTTTTCACAATGGAAGAAAATTAATGAGCACTATCCTACATTTAGAAATGAAATTAGAAATCTCAGACTTGGGTTGTGCATATATGGAATGAATACATACCGAAACCTCAGTAGCACACATAGTTCATGGCATATTTTATTGGTAATTTACAACCTCTCTCCTGAAGTTTGTATGAAGCGCAAATATGTCATGTTGAGTATAATGATCTCTGGTTCGAAGCAACCCAGAAATGATATTGATGTTTTATTGTCACCACTGATTGATGATTTGAAACTTTTATGGGTGGATAATATTAGGGTGTATGATTCTTATAAAATGTAATATTTTCAACTGCATACAGTGCTTATGTTCACTATAAATGACTTCCCAACGTATGAAAATTTGTCTGGATACAGTGTTAAGAGGAATAAAGCATGTCCAATTTGCGAACAACAGACTTCATATTATCAATTTCATCATGGGAGGAAAACAATATACATGGGGCATCAAAAGTTTTTGCTTATGAATTATAAAAGACTAAAAAAGGAATTCAATGACTCACAAGAATTTGATATTGCTCCAAAACCTTTATCCCCTGATGTGTATTTTGAGAGGGTGCAAAACCTTGATGTGTCATTGGGAAAGACACATAAATATGTTAATGATAGAAATATTTGGAATAAAATGTCAATATTTTTTGAGCTACCATATTGGAGATATCATGAAGTGAAACATAATATTGATGTCATGCAAGTGAAAAAGAATATATGTGACAATTTGATTGGAACACTGTTAGATATTAAAGGAAATAATAAAGATGGGTTGAATGCAAGATTAGACTTACTATAAATGAGAATACATTTGGAGTTAGCTCCCACTCCTAATGGATGACGAACATTTCTTCCCCCAGCTTGTCATACATTATCCAAGAGGGAGAAAATTAGCTTTTGTCAGTGTCTTCATGATATCAAAGTGCCTCAAGGTTATTCTTCAAATGTAATTTTTTTGTCTCTTTGAAGGATTTGAAGTTGATAGGTATGAAATATCACGATTGTCACATCATGATGCAACAAATTCTACCAGTTACATTGCGTGGAATATTGCCCATCCATGTCAGAAAGACTATAATGAAGTTGTGTTATTTTTTTAATTCAATTTGTAATAAGGTGATTGATGTGAATGCTTTGAACATTTTGGAAAAGGATGCAATTTCTATACTTTGTCAATTGGAAATTTATTTTCCTCCATCTTTTTTTGATATAATGGTGAATTTAATGGTTCATCTGGTTCGAGAAATAAAGCTTTGTGGACCAGTATATCTTCGCTGGATGTATCATTTTGAAAGGTATATGAAAATATTGAAGGGGTATGTTAAGAATCCATATCGACCTGAAGCCTCCATTATTGAAAAGTATATTTCTAAGGAGGTTGCAGAGTTTTGTACGAGCTACTTGGCTACGACGGAGCACATAGGTTTGCCTCCATCTCGCCATGAATGAGTTAATAATGAGGGAAAGAGGATTCGTGGCTTGAAAGTGAAATCATTGTCAGCTGAACAAATGAAGAAGGTAGAATTATACATCTTGAATAACATAGCTGATGCTTAACTGTATATCACATTGCATATCAATGAGTTGAAACAATGTCATCCAAAGAAGAAAGAAATGTGAATTTTGAATGAGCACAACAAAACATTTTTGCCATGGTTTTAAAAGACCTTGCTCGGTAGATCAGATGTATCAGAGACATTAAGATGGTTAGTGGGTGGTCCAATTTTAAATGTGATAACATGGTATGATTATGACATTAATGGCTATACAATTAATTACATTTAAATCATATTTATACCATATTTTAATAGAAGTTTATTTTTATGATTAAAAATACATTTTTTCTGAAAATTGTTGTTTCTCTATTATAATTAATTAAAATAATCCCAAATGAGAAATTATTTAAATATAATTTTTAGATTATATATCTATATTTATTAATTTAAATTAATATAATGAAGATTACTAGTTATAGAGTTAAAGTAAAATCACATTTTCTTTGAAAAATGCATTTTTCGAAAAACCACTTTCCATCGTGCTTGCAGGTTTTATTTTAAAATAAATTCTTCCAACTATTTGAATTGATTTTGATAAAATGGATTACATATTTTGAATCATCGTAATTAATATTAGATAATAAGGTTAACTTAATTTTTAAACAATATGAATAGTAACTATAGTAAATATTTATTACCTTGGTAAAAGGAAAATTGGTTAATTAAGGGTAAAAATAATTTGACAAAGAATAGAAACAAAGTAACCCTAATAGTATGAATATTTATATTTCATTTTCATTGAAATGATGATTATATTTATTCCTTATTTTTTTACTTTATAAATAATTAAGTAACTAGTTTGATAAAAATTATATTTTGATACGATAAAACACAAATTGTATTTTTAAGTAATATGAAATTTCAATTAAGACAATCATTTTGATGAATTAATGAATTTTTGAAATATATTATATTTTAAGAAAATTTTATTATTAAATGACGATGGATAAATTTAATTGATAATATAATTTTTATGATGTCAAATGTAATTTCTATAATGATTCGAAAACTGTTATTGTCAAGAAACCCAACATTTATCAATAAATGTCAATTATATTTTAAAAGTGAAAATTCATATATTTATAAAATTATTTTGATAAAATAAATATTATTTTTGGAATATACATGTTGAAATTATACAATGATTAATTTTTGATAATTCAATGAGAGTCAAATTTTCAAGTAAAAATTAAATATGGTATAAATATACAATGCGTATTTTGACATCATAATGATCAAAAAATGATATAATAAATACTATAAAGAGTATCTATGATAAAATATATGTTTCCCAATTAAAATAATTTAATATTAAATTTATTTGATTAATTTTATAAAGCCTTTATGAATCCACCAAAACCTTTATTATATTTTAAGGTTTTAAAATCATTTCTTGAAGGACATGACTCACTTCCACATCAGCAAGCATATTATTTTAATATTTTCATCCTTTAACTTATAAAATAATGAAAACCACCACTATTTGGTAGAAACCATGGGAAGGTTTGTGGTTTTGGTTATTTTATTATATAGAGTTCAAAACCTAAGTTTGAAAAATAATAAATAACTCCCCTCTCTTTTCCTATATAAACCCACCAAGATCCCATTTCTCTTCACTCAAAAACCATTTAGAACATACTTAATCTAAAATCCCCTCTCTAGAGTCCTCCCAAGGTTCCCCAAGCTTTTAAGAAGCTCCTCCCAAGATTTTGGAATCACTCTCTCAAGGTAAGAGATTTCTTTCTTCTCACTTCCGTTTAAGCACCTTCTTTGTAATTACCCTTTTTAATATCAATTGGTTATGTTTTCATGCCTTTAAAATGATCCCTATAATTTCCATTTTATTCTCTAATAATGAGATTCCATATATCCCCTCTCATTATATCATTTACCCAAGCTGTTACCATGCCAAAATTTAGTAAGGGACCACCCACTCTGCTTTTTATTCAAACACATCTTTTATGTTATGTATCTTAATTTCCATTAGTCCATGTTGGGATATGTTATTCCATATCATAATTAATTTCCATTTAATTTAAAAATGTTGTGATAACAATTTCACTCTCATTAATCCCTCCCATGAACCTTTGTATACACCCATTACCATGCCAAAATTTCATAAGGGATCTTATCTTTTTCCTCCTTATTCAAGCATCTTCATTATCTTATCCCTTTTATATCCATTTCCTAATTTTGGGATATGTTATCCCATATAAATTTTACTTACCCTATGATGTATAAATGATGATATACCCCTTTCACTCTCATTAATCCATTCCATGAACCTTTATATGCCCCTGTTATGTTGTTGAAATTTCACTGCGATTTTCCATGACAAACAATTATGTAGTGAATATTCATACCCATTTCCTATCAAGGGTGTTAACCTTTATGAACTTATACTTATTTTATCAGGTACTTACATGTATGTATTCCACACTCCTTGATCTTGGAATAAAATGTGATAATAATCGATTTCATGTTTTATGATATATGTGGCACACTTATGCATGTGAATGAAATGAAAGTGAAGGGTATGCCTAAAATTATACAACACTCCAATGCATTGGGTAATGTTTTAGTATCTTGATACATCATGCAAGGGATTAGGGAGTGAGCCTAATCCATCAAGAGATGAGTGTGCTTGGAATTATATAGCACTCAAATCCATTGGGTAATGTTTTAGTCTCACGAGACATCATGCAAGGGATTATGGAGTGAACCTAATCTATCATAGGACTTTATCCATCACGATTTCTTGGTATTTAAACTTTTCTTATGTTTATGATTCCATGTTTTAAGTTTTTTTTCACACTTCCCATGTTTCCTTTATGTTATAATGCTATATCATGCCTCATTGTTCATGTTCATGATTCTCACCCCTTTTATGTCTCATTGATAAGACTATTGTCTAACATGCAATACATTCCTCATTTTATTCCATGGTTATTAACTTAATGGGATTTAAATCTCACCCTTTCTTTTGTATGTCCCTAGGTTATCTCACACAGCTTTAAAAGCTATGAAATTTTAGAAGCATGTTAAGGAAGTTTTCAATAATGTTGTTGTATCCCACATTCAAGATGTTATTCTATGTAACTAATTCCAAAATACAATAGAATTATCAATCTTACAGGTTATTTTATATGTAATATTTTTTAATAAATCATGAAATAAATTGTAATAAAGAACATAATTGTTATAGTTGGTGTAATGACCTACTAATTCTCATTGGCTTGAGATCACAACGAGTCATTACTTGGCCTTAAGAGACATCCCTAAGATGCCAAAGGATAGAAATAAATGTCAAAGGGTTTCAAATACAAGTGGGGGATGATTTACCCTTTAATAAATAAACAAATCAACCAACAAACCATAACTCAACCATTCACTAAATGATGCATGAACAAAAGGACAACAACTAAACAACTTCATGTATCTCAAAACTACATCAAGGTATGCAACAATAGGAGACCAAACAAGTATAAAATTCAACATTAGATAAACAAATAAAGACTCTCAAGAGACCCCGAGACTCCATGCTCCACAAGATCTGAGCTCCACAATCACCAAACAACCCAAATGTCATGAGGTGGTGCTAAAAACATGGGAAACATTACCTTTGCCTGTGTCCTGAAAGATAACATCTGAAAAAGAACCAAAGTGCCAAAGAAAGGGTGAGTATAAAATTAGAAGGTTTTCCCTAATGAATCCCCTACTCATGCCACTAGGATAGAAAAGTCAGCCACATTTATATAAAACAATTTATATAAAACAATTTCCCAAAATAGTTTATAGCCCAATTTAAACAAGTTCCAAAAAACCATTTGAAACTAAGTGAAAATAAACTAAATGAAACCAATTTCCAATAAGTTATTTTTTATAGAAAAACAATCAATCAAAGCTTTAAAACCAATTATTCTTATAATTTGGCATACCCATTACATGGTTCACAACACACCCACACATGCATGCTTCGTTTGACAGTTTCATACTCATGAGTAGTCTCTCATCCAATTACCTTGTGTCCTAATGACACACACCCCCGATACAGGGTCACGTCCCTTATACCCCAATGGTACTCGTCCCTTAATAAGGGCCCGTTAAGAATGAACTCACACTAACACCATTTATGCCAAATGTTTCCATTACCAAAATAAACCACTTCAAACCATTTCAATAAAACTGTCCTTTTATTGAAAACCATAGAGAATTTTTTTTTCAAACAACCATTTAATTTCATTAAAACATCCCCTTTTATTGAAAACATAAAATCAAATCCATGTGCCACTATTCTAGAAAATCCTTATTTTCAAATCCATCTTTTAAAACCAAGAACAAAAGCACTTTACTCAAACACCCAATTTTCCAGATTTCACAAACCGTCACTCAAGATGGTTTCCAAAAAGTGTTCAATCAACTAAGTCATAATAAATTAAACACAACACATTCAATTTAAAACCATTACAATTAGTTCTACTAAGTGGAGTTGAGAAAGAAACCTCTTACCTCAAAGGTTTTGACAAAAACCCCAATGAACGAAAAACACACGAGAAAACCAGGTCAATTCTCCAAGAACCCACCTTAGATCTCTTATCCTAGAAATATCAAGACCAAATATCATCATATTTTGAATCTAAACACCTAGATCTACCCATAACAGGTTTAGATATAAGAAATTGAGAGAAGAGGAGAAGTAGATCTAAGTATATCTAAGAAACCAATCAAGAACGATGAAGAACGATCACATACCTTAAGAATACAGCTTCGATTCACCAAGGAAAGCCTTAGGATCGCCTTCAGCCTGATGGGAGAACCTTATTTGTCCTTAAGAGAATCAAAATACCAAGTTAGGTCTGGTTAGGAGCAAAAACAAGCCACTTAGAGGAAAAAACATGTGCACATGAGCCTTGACCTAGTTGGTAAGGACTCCGTAAGTGCATCCAATTGACCAGGGATCAAATCCAGGCGGAGGTAGAATTTCCGGGCACTATAGCAATACTGTAGTAGTACTGTAGAAGGAATTGTATAGTACTGTAGCAGGTACTATAACGGGAACTGTAGCAGGCACTGTTTGGCACTGTAGCAGCCGGGAATATGCCCTCGTTTGGGCCTTCGGGCCACCGATTTGGTCCCTGAGTCCTGTAAGGCCTTCGGGCCACCCAGGCCTTCGGGTCAGTAAGGCCTTTGGGCCACCTCAAGGCCTTCGGGCCACCTTAGTGCAGATGAAAACCAGACAACCTACAAGGAACAAGCTCTACAAGGAGGATGAGCAAGGAGCTTTCACCACAGCATAAACTAAACATATTGCAAGAATGAGAGGGTATGACACCTGCTATCGGGACAAGCCTGTGCATGCACGAGAATGCCTAGCCGAACATCTATACAAAGGTGGAGAGCTGATTTCACGATGAAGATTCTGGGGAGGAGCAATTCCAAGTAGTTAGTCTGGGTTGTATGTAATGTTTGAATCCTACGGGCAATGAATTCCTCTAAGGCCTATGGTCCATGTAATACTTACCCCTACAGGCCTTATAAGGGTTCCACCTCACCCCTTGAAAGGTGTATTATCAAAAATAAATAAAAAATGAAGGCCTTCGGGCCATTGGAGGAGGAAAAAATGTGTGAGATTCGATTTTTTAGGATCTCACTTAAACCATATACACGGTTAGTTTGCACGGTTATAAAAACTGTTCGGTAACCATGTATTATCTACTACCTAGGCAGAACTTCACATGACTTCCTCACATGGTCTCCCTAATCATTCTCTAACTGTGCTGAAGCTACTGACTTAATAGAACCATTGCACATGGTTTGGCCGCACGGTTAGGCAAACCGTGCACCTCCCATGTGACTTCCATTTTCCCCCAAAACCACTTCCAAAGTTCTCCCAACTCTCCCATCCATTGCCCTTAAACTTTATAACCATAAAAATAATCAAGTAAGGGCAACATACCAGAAACTGGGGGTACTATATTCTCCCCACCATTGGTCTCTCCATCCTTGGAAAGTATAAAACCCTCACCGATCTGAAAGAGTTCCGACCATTTCTCTTTCATCTCCTTTTCATGTTCCTAAGTCTCTTCCTGAATTTGACCATGCTGCCATAAAACCTGCAATAGATTGATGATTTTTCCACACAAATCTTTATCTTTCCTATATATAATCCATACTGGGATATGTACCAATGAAGCATATGGATCTAGGTCAACGTGATCCCATCTGATCACATGGTCAGGATCAGGCTGATACTTTTTCAACTAAGATACATGAAACACATTATGAACCAAAATGAATCGTGATGGTAATGCCAACTGATATTCCACCTCTCCAACCTGTCCCAGTATCTCTAAAGGTCCAATGTATCTAGGAGATAACTTTCCATGTTTCCCAAAATGATGATGTCCAAGCCTCGAAGATATCCAAAAAAAGACATGATCACCCACAAAAAATGACAATGGTCTTCGATGGTGATATGTATAAGATTTATGACTACTATGAGACATCACCATCCTCTTTATAATCAACTGAACCTTCTACATTGTTTCTTATACATGACTCGGCCCAACTAGTGAAGTCTCACCCATTTACACCCAGCATAGTGGAGAACAATAAAAACACCCATATAATGCTTCAAAGAGAGCCATATATATATGTATCGAGGCCTAATAGCTATTATTGTATGATAACTCCACCAAAGAGATAGTGTCTCTATGTTTTCAAATTATGGACAACTGCATCTAACTCCAAATCATGTGTTGGGTAATTCTTCTCATGCATCCTAAATTTCCTTATACTATAAGCAACCACATGGTATCCTTGCATGAGAACACAACACAATCCTGATCCCTAAGCATCACAGTACACCACATACCCATATCCTAATTCTGTAAAGATCAAGATAGGTGCCGATGTAAGATGAAATTTTTGTTCCTGGAAAGATTTTTGGTATTCCTCTATCCATTGGAATGGAGCATTATTCTTTGTCAGAGCTTTCATTGGAGAATCTAGTTGTGATAAGTCACACACAAAGTGTTAGTAGTAACCATCTAGACCAAGAAAACTTCATATATCGAAGACATTATTAAGTGGTTTCCATGAGATAACGACTTCTATATTTTCAGGATCAACTGAAATGATTTTCTCATAAATGACATGGACAAGGAAACATACTTATTGTATCCAAAAATCACACTTTGATAATTTGGCATACAAACGGTGATCTATCAAGATTTGAAACACTATTTATAGATGCTCATCATGGTTAGTCCTTGTCTTTGAATACACCAATATGTCATCCAAAAACACCACAATAAAAGAATCTAGATATTTATGAAATATCCAATTCATCAAAGCCATGAAGACCGCTGATGAATTCGTTAGACCAAAAGTCATGACTACATATTCATAGTGTCCATATCTACTTATGAAAGATGTCTTCAGAATTTCTTCCTTCCAAACTCGCAATCAGTGATATCCTAAATGCAAGTCAATCTTGGAGAACCACTGAGCTCCCCTCAATTGATCGAACAAATCATCAATGTGTGGTAGTGGATATCTGTTTATTTATCGTAACTTGTTTAAGCTTACGATAATCAAAATAGATCCAAAGAGTTCCATCTTCCTTCTTCACAAACAAAACCAGTGCTTCCCACAGAGATGTACTTGGTTGAATGAAACCCTTTATTTACAGCTCCTCCAACTGCACTTTCAATTCCTGTTACTCTGTTGGTGCCATCTTATAAGACAAAAAGGAAATAGGATTGGTCCCCATAAAGAGATCAATCGTAAACTCCACTTCCCTTATAGGCGTTAAACTTGAGAAGTTCTTGGGAAATACGTTTGGAAATTGATCCACAACTACTAGAAAACTAATTTCCTTGATCTCTTCCATTGATTCCAAATTCAACGCTGCCAACTGATAAGAGATCGTTACCACCGTCGATGCCAAAAAACTATTTACCCCATTCTTTACCATCCTCTCTCTTATGAAGAGATGCTCGATTCCATCCTCAGTCATGAAACTCACCGTTCTCCTATAATAGTCAATGTGAGCCTTAAACATTGTCAACCAATCCATACCCAGGATTTCATCATAAAAATCCATGTCCAACATCAAGAAGTCCCATTTCAGATCAACTTCATCAACAATTATAGAACATGCTTGACACACAAAGGCTTGACATTCTCTTTCACCGAGAGGAGTTTTCTATTTTAAAATAGAAGGCATCATTTCCAACTTTAAACATAGAAAATAAATAGCAAGAAAAGCAATGAAAGAATGAAATGCACCAGTATCGAAGAGCACTTGCACAAGGGTAGAATTCAAAAGAATCGTACATCTCACCGCAGATGGTCCAACTTGATAATCGACAATCATCTTCTCAGCTCCATACAATTTATTCATCGCTACACTATTCTCCTTGTTGACTTGCTGATATTTCCTAGGTTTAGGAGTCATGGTATTTTTAAAATCACCATGGAAAGCTCTACTCTGCTGACGAGATTGGTTCTTCTATTCTCTCATTGTTGAAGCATATGATGCTTGCGATGCCTGAGAAGTGTCTCAAACACCTGACCTTGGAGCACTGTAGTAATAGTGCTGAAGATATACCATCTTGTTGCAATTATGACATGATCTAGGTTGTTCCATAGACTCTCACTTTATGTGGTCAAGTAAACCACATTGAAAGAAACCTACTTTGCTCTCGGGTCGTGGAGGAAGGTTCACTAATCCAGCCATCTAGTTCTGATTTACACTCACACCTTGGAAATAAGTTTACTTTTTCTACTTACTCCCATCATTTGAGTTCCCACCATTCCATATGGGTATCATCATAGATCCTCCCATAGATCCTGAGATATCATGTTCATCCACAGTCATTCTGTTCACCATCTCTGTAAAATATGTAATACAGAACACCACAATCTTCGATCAAATCTCCTGCCTTAATCCCGATTCAAAGATGCCTGCCTTCAAGGATTCACTTGCTGCAACTTCTGGTGAAAAGTGTACTAAATTCATGAATTTAGCTGCATACTCTATGACAGAGAGACTCTCTTGTTTTAGGCTGAATACGTCTTTCATTTTCTGGATCTTGAACGTGTGAGGATAGAATTGTTTGTTGAAAAATTCCTCAAAATCCTTCCATGTAAGGCCTTCATCCACTTTATCTTGCACCGCTAAATCCCACCACTGACATGAAATATCCTTGAGCATATATGTCTCCAGCTTGACCTTTAGATATACCAGTGCGCCGATGAAGTTGAAGATACAATTCATCCTACTCAGCCACACCTCTGCCTTCTTCAGTTCAGAATTATCTCAGAAGTTAGACGGATTTTTCTTCATGAACTAAATGGTATGATCCACATCTCATGTCCCATTTATTCAGTTCCACATATCCACATCTTGAAAATCTTAGACAATACTATGAACCATCTCTTGGTTCACCCATGGTTTAGGTGAAACCACATTCTCCGCAGCATCCTCCGGTTGGTTTCTACAACGCCTACTAGGTTCCATTTTCTAAACCAACAACAAACTCCGTCAATCTCACTCTCTAGTAATTGATGGCTTAACATTTCAAATTCTATCACATCACATATCAAAACATTGTTTTCCAAAACAACATTTTATATGTTCAACCATTTTTGAAACATTCATTCGTTCTTTTGAAAACCAAACCATTTTCAAAATACACCAAATATCCTCTTTTTAAAATCTTTCATTTGAAAACGAATTCTGCATTTTTCAAAGGTTTACACCTTGCACAAAATCATAAATCATTACTCCAAATGAAATATGAAATCCTAGTGGGAAGTCATTCCTATAAAATGCATGTAATGCTTGTCTCATTGGCTAAACCCATGATAATGAGATGTCCAACATTCTAGAAGTGTCTCCAAAACACTCATGTACCCAAATCCCTGGTAACTTGAAGTTTAGCATAAAAGGGTTAGCTACGTCATTTTATGCTATACATTTCAAGTTCCAACAATCATACTCCTATCTAATATTTCAACCCAAGAATAGAAAAGAAGGAATTTCAACTCCCAGACCAAGAACACTGATGAACACTTGTTAGGCAAGGACCAAACAAGCTGATAACATTTATACCTCAAAGGAAGGACCAAGCTGATAGCATTTGTAATGACCCACTAATTCTCATTGGCTTGAGAGAACAACGAGTAATTAATTGGCCTTAAGCGACATCCCCAAGACATCAAAGTCTATCAATAAATGCCAAAGGGTTTCAAATAAAAGTGTGGGACAGTTTACCCATTAATAAATAAACCAATCAACCAACAGACCATAACCCAACCATTCACTAAATGATGCATGAACAAAAGGACGACAACTAAACAACTTCATGTATCTCAAAACTACATCAAGGTGTGAAACAATAGAAGAACAAACAACAATCAAATTCAACAGTGGATAAACAACTAAATACTCTCAAGATACCCCAAGACTCCATGCTCCACAAGATCTGAGCTCCACAATCACCGAACAACCCAAATGTCATGAGGTGGTGCTAAAAACATGGGAAAAGTTACCTTTTACCCTATATCAGAAGATAGAATATGAAAAATCACCAAAGTGCCAAACCAGGGGTGAGTATAAAACTTAGTAGGTTTTCACCAACGACTTCCCTACTCATGCCACTATGATATAAAAGTTATCCACATTTATATAAAACAATTTATATAAAACAATTTACTAAAACAGTTTATAACCCAATTTAAACAAGTTCCAGAAACCATTTGTAACCAAGTAAAAAAAAAATAAATGAAAACAATTAATATCAATTTATTTTTATAGAAAAATAAATAATCAAATCTTTAAAACAAATTATTATTATTATTTGGCATACCCATTCCATAGTTCACAACACACCCACACATGCATTCTTCGTTTGATAGTTCCATACTCATGAGTGGTCTCTCGTCCAATTACCTTGTGTCCCAACACACACCCTCGATCCAGGGTCACATCCCTTATACCCCAATGGTACTCATCCCTTAATAAGGTCCCATTAATAATGAACTCACACCAATACCATTTATGCCAAATATTTCCATTACCAAAATAAACCACTTCAAACCATTTCAATAAAACTGTCCTTTTATTGAAAACCAAATATCAAACCAATTTAAAACAACCATTTTATTTCAATAAAATATCCCATTTTATTGTAAACATCAAATAAAATCCATGTTCCACCATTCTAGAAAATCCCCATTTTCAAATCCATCTTAAGCACTTTACTCAAACACCAAATTTTCTAGATTTCACAAACTGTCAGTCAAGATGGTTTGCAAAACGTGTTCAATAAACTAAGTCAAAATCAATTGAACACAAAAATTAAATTTGAAATCATTCCAACCAGTTATAATAAGTGGAGTCAATAAAGAAGCTTCTTACCTCAAAGTTTTTGACAAAAACCCCAACGAACAAAGAACGCACGAGAAAACCAGGCCGATTCTCTAATAACCCGCCTTAGATCTCTTCTACTAGAAAGATCAAGAACAATATCATCATATTTGGAATCCAAACACCTAGATCTACCCATATGGGGCTTAGATCTAAGAAACTGAGAGAAGAGGAGAAGTGGATCTAAGTAGATCTAAGAAACTGATCAAGAACGTCGAAGAACGATCACATACCTCAAGAATCCGACTTTGATTCACCAAGAGAAGCTTTCAGATCACCTTTGGACTGATGGGAGAACCTTATTTGGCCTTAGGAGAAGAAAAATCCTGAGTTAGGGATGGTTAGGAGTAAAAACGAGCCACTTAGAGGCAAAAACGCATGAGATCCACTTTTTTAGGATCTCACTTAAACCATCCGCACAGTTAGTTCGCACGGTTAGACAAACCATGCACTAACCGTGTGTTAGCTACTGCCTAGGCAGACCCTTGCACAAATTCCTCACATAGTATCCCTAACCGTGATCTAACTGTGATGAAGCTACTACCTCAAGAGAACCATTTCATACGGTTTGGCCGCACGGTTATGCAAATCGTGCGCCTCCCATGCGACTTCCATTTTGCCCAAAACCACTTCCAAAGTTCTCCCAACTCTCCCATCCATCATCCTTAAACTTTATAACCATAAAAATCATCAAGTAAGGGTTACATACCAGAAAATAGGGGTACTAAAATTGGTATCAAATGAAAGTTTAGTTATTTTTGGGATTAGCATTAGAAAACTCTAGTAAAAGCCTGAGGAATAAGACTAAACATAAGATGAGATCCCTAAATTTTGGTAAAGTATAAATTAAGTTATTTCCTAGAAAATACATCCAAATCTCGATACTATAAGAGGATGTGGCTCTGGTACATATGTATCAATGGGTAAAACCTGAAAACACCGCATTGATCTAGACTTAATCGGGAACTGGTGCATGATAATAGACCTTTCTGCACACCTTTTTTGACACTCTTAGGGGATATGATTTGGGAAATTCACAAGCTCATAATGAACCATTATTAAGGGAATACGAATATGTATAAGAGTGTTTTTTAGGAAATAGATAATGGATATCTTAGTTTGAATCCTAGAAATTCAAAAGTTAAGGAAATACATGGCATTTATAAGTTATCCCTTTAATGACAATTGGATTTCTATTTGTGAGTTTAATATTTTAAAAGTACTCACCCATAATTTTGCCTTTATTCTAGTTAGTGACTGAAAATAAAAAGGACTAACTAAACAACCAATGTGAAGGGAAATTTGATGACTTCCCAAACGAGATAGTATTGGTAATTGAGAATTATATTGTAGAAATAATATATCATTGACATTATGGATATAAGAATCATGAAACATATAATGATTGATCCAAAATACTTTTTTCTTTAAGGATTTAAAAAAAATACGTTGAATAGTACCAATAACATATAAAAGTGATTTAGTGATAAAGTGATATTTTAGAAAACACATGTTTGAAGGATTGATAACCCTTAATAGATGTTTGATTTTGGGATAAACCTAAAGAGTCTTGGGATTATATGTTTAAGTCTAATGTTTAAAATCATTGATATAACTTTTGAAAATTTATGTGATGGAAGTTTAGTATGATATTTTGAGAAACATATTACAGGATAAAATATTTTTATTTTGAGGTGATTAATGATATTTCGGGATAGTTTTTATTTGGTTAAGGTATATATACCCATTGGGATTATTTAAGAAGAATGATATTATGTTTTTATAGGTGTAAGATGAAGGTTATGAGACAACCTTTTAGGTTAAAACATTCTTTAAATTTTGAGGTTATTATTGTTATATATGGATATTTATTTAAGGAATGATCTATGAAAAACCTTTAGTATTTTTGTAGAATTTTAAAGATAAATGTATTAAGGTCTATTAATTTTTAGTATTATATTACTTTATTCTAACCATTTTGGATTTAGTAAAGACGGAAGGAATATCTTGTTATACTTTGGTATAACGATGCATAATTCTTACCAACATTCACTATAGAACAACATAATTCCTGTGTGGTTGGTGTAATAGTAATTCATCCTCCTTATTATCCCATTTCGGACTCAGGTTTTGTGTGTGATAAATTTTGCGATCTCTCTGTAAATTGTGATCCCAAATCATAGTGACATTCTACCTCTTCGTGGATGTAGAGATTATTCATGAACCATGTAAATCTATGTGTCTAAGATATTATTATTATTATTTTTCCTTTTACTCTTCAGTGAATCATTTTTTTACTTTGTTGATCCCAATGTTTCTTCAATAAAAGTAACTCCTTAACTCTAGGAAAATAATATGGAATAAAAAATGTTTTCATATTACGATCATTTCTGATGAATTGATGGTCATTTTACCCATAAAAAATTTATGGTTTTGTGGTCATTGACTTTATCCTAACCATGTTCTCTATCACACTATATTAGTTCTTGGGTATTAGTTTTCTCTTACATGTCTATGTTTTCAATTCTCACTAATGTTCTCCTATCGATAAACCTAGTTATGCGATGACCTTAAAACTTTCTTTTCTCCCGTTTCAAGAGGATGTTTTATTAACCATTTTTATGTTGTGAGTTTTCAATAAAGATATTTTCAAGTGTCAAAAAATATCTTACCAAGATCAAGTTTAAATTGTGAGGACACAATTTATTAAAGGGAGTAAGAATGTAATACTCTGAGTTTTTAAAAGAGAAAACTATGTTTGATAGCGTATGCGATACGTAACACTGAACCCAAACAAACAATGATGACTTAAATATAACCATTATAATCTTTCATTAAATTTGTGGATATGAGTAGGATTAACTAATTTATAAAATTTATATTATATATCCTATATATATTTATAAATTCTTAGTAAATAATCAATCAATTTTTGGTAATGTCTTTTCATTCTTCAAAATATGTTTTCTTCAAAAATGATTTTTATTATTTTTATAAATATTATAATTATTTTCTAGAACATTTATAAAATTTATTTTATAAAAAAAATTCCATTTTTGATATCATCATATCAAATCTAACTTAGGGTGAAAATTTTCAATTTTTTGAAAAATATAAATTTTTCTATGAATAGTGAAAAATACCGTTTTTATGTAAAATTGTCATTTATTTTGATAAATGAATTAATTTTAAAGAAAAATTATTATTTTAATTTTATTTAAAGTTAAAATAAGTATTATTTATTTATATTTAATTCAATTAATTACATTTAAATCATCTTTATATCAGATTTTAATGCAAGTTTAATTTTATGATTAAAAACACATTTTTTATAAAAACTGTTGTTTCTCTATTATAATTAATTAAATTAACCCATAATGAGAAATTATTTAAATTAAATTTTTATATTATATTACTATATTTATGAATTTAAGTTAATATAATGAATATAACTAGTTATAGAGTTTATGTAAAATCATCTTTTATTTGAAAAATGTATTTTTCAGAAAAAAACTTTTTTTCACACTTGAAAGTTTTATTTTAAATTAAATTCTTAAACCTATATGAATTAATTTTTATAAGATGGATTCCATATTTATAATAATAATAATAATTAATATTAGGTAGTAAGTTAAACTTAATTTTTGAACAATATAAATAGTAACTATAGTAAATAATTATTACCTCAACAAAAGGAAAATAGGTTAATTATGGGTAAAAATAATTTGAAAAATACTAGAAGAAATTAACTCTAATAGTATGAATATTTATATTTAATTTTAATTGAAATTATTATTATATCTATTATTTATTGTTTTTAATTTATAAATAATTAAGTAATCAGTTAGATACAAAATTATATTTTGATACAATAAAACACAAATTATATTTTTAAATAATATGCAATTTCAATTAGGGAATTTATTTTGATGAATTAATGGTTTTTTGAAAGTGAAAATTCATATATTTAGAAAATTATTTTGAAAAAATAAATATTTTTTTGGAATAAACATGTCAAAATTATCCAATGGTGAATTTTTGATAATTTTCTGAGATAATCTAATTTTCCGGTAAAAATTAAATACGGTATAAATATGCAATGCGTATCATGACATCATAATAACCAAAAAATGATATAATAAAAACAATAAAGGGTATCCAAGACAAAATATATGTTTTCCCTTTAAAATAATGTAATATTAATTTTATTTGATTAATTTTATAAAGCCTTTATGAATCCTACAAAACCAATATTATATTTTATGGTTTTAAAATCATTTCTTTAATGATATGAATCAATTCCACATATTCAAGGGTATTATTTTAATATTTTAGACCCTTTAACATATAAAATAATAAAAAACAACCCTCTTTGGAATATACTATGGTAAAAAACCATGGGAAGGTTTGTGGTTTTGGTTATTTTATTATATAGAGTCCAAAACCTAAGTTTGAGATATAATAAATAACTCTCCTCTCTTTTCCTATATAAACCCAATAATATCCCATTTATATTCAATAAAAAACCATATATAACATCATTAATCTACCATAAACTCTCTATATTCCTCCCAAGGTTCCCCCAATCTCTCAAGAAGCTCCTCCCAAGCTTTTGGAATCACCCTCTCAAGGTAAGATATTTCTGTCTTCTCATTTCCATTCAAGAACCTTCTTTGTAATTAGAATTTTGAATCTAAATTGATTATTTTTTCATGTATTTATAATTATCACTCTAATATACAATTTATTATCTAATAATTATATACCATATATCCCATATCATTATAGAATTCATATAAACTGTTACCATGTGGAAATTTAGAAAGAGACCCCCTACTCTTGTTTTTATTCAAGCACGTCTTTTATGTTATGCCTATTAATTTCCATTTTTCATGTAGGGTTATGTTCTTACATATCCTAATTAGTTTCCATTTTATTTAAAAATGATTAAATACCCATTTCACTCTCATTAATCCCTCCCACGAACCTTTGTGTACATAAATTACCATGCCAAAATTTTATAAGGGATCCTCTATTTTTTTCCTTATTCAATCATCTTCATTATCTTATCCCTTTTTATCTATATTTACTAATGTTGGGATATTTTATCCCATATCCCACTTACTTACCCTATTATTTATAAATGATGAGATACCCATTTCACTCTCATTAATCCTTTCCATGAACCTTTATAGGCCCCTGTTATGCTGCTGAAATTTCACCACGATTTTCCTTGCCAAACAATCATGTAGTGAATAATCATACCCATTTAATATCAAGGGTGTTCACCTTTATGTACTTACACTTCTTTGATTTGGGAAATACATGTATTTATTCCAAAATCCTTGGTTGTGTAATAAAATGTGATGATAATTGATTCCATGTTTTATGATCTATGTGGCACACTTATGCATGTGAATGAAATGAAAGTGATGGGTGCACTTGGAATTATATATCACTTTAATGCATTGGGTAATTTTTCAGTCTCATGAGACATCATACAAGGGACTATGGAGTAAACCTAATCCATCAAGCGATGGGTACACCCAAAATTATATAGCGCTCCAATGCATTGGGTAATGTTTTATTCTCACAAGACTTTATGAAAGGGATTAAGGAGTGAACCAAATCCATCAAGAGACTTTTTTCCATCACTATGTCTTGATAGTTAGCCTTTAATTAAGTTTATGATTCCATGTTTTAAGTTGTTTTCACATTTACCATGTTAACTTTATGTTATAATTCTATATCATGACTCATTGTTCATGTTTATGATTCTCACCCATTTTATGTCTCATTGATATGCCTATTGTCTAATAGGTAATACATTATTCATGTTATTACATGTTTATTCCCTTAATGGGATTTATAACTCACCCCTTTCTTATGTATGTCCCCAGGTTATCCTGTGCAGTTTTAAAAGCTATGGAATTTTAGAAGCATTCAAAGGAAGTTTTCAATAATTTTGTTGTATCCCATGTTCAATATGTTATGCTATTAACATAATTACAAAGACACTAGACTTATCAATATTTTGAGTTGTATTATATTTAATATTTTGTAATAAATCTTGAAATAAAGTGTAATAAAGATAAGGGTTGTCATGCAACCTATGTAACAATCTAGGTACAGTTAATAGTAAATCAATTTGATTCCTTTTTAGTATTCATGAATTAGATTTTATATAGTTATTATAAGAATATCAATTACTTTTTTCAATAAAAAGGAAATAGTTTTATTCTTATTAAACTCATTTTATTATATTATAAATGAAGGTTCCGGGCGTAGTGGAAGTGGTGGATAAGGTATTCCTAACTCAGTTTTTTATCATGATCAATGATTAATCTGAGATTTACATGATGATAAATTCTATGATCAATGAAATTGAATCAGAGAATATAGAAAATAGAAAAACATCAGAACCAAAGTTTAGAATCATCACATATTATTTATATTTAATTTAAGAAATTAAAAAATTACCTTGTGAGGAATTATTTCTTTATTGATAGATCTGACAACCCCTTTATGTTGTACCATCATTGCATTGCAGGAATCAAGAATATATTCCCTCCAACGGTGATCCACATGTGTTCCAAGAACCTCCAAATGTCACCATAGGAATCTATTGGTGCTAGCATGGAAGATCCCAATACTTGCATCATTCACCTTTGATCACCATAAGAATTTCTTCAAGGAAGGATTCTATTTGATTTCTCTATACCTGAGAGTGATGGTGGAGGAGGATTGATCTCCATTCTTGAGAGCATTCTTAGAGAGGGAGCTCTCTAAGGATTTGAGTGGATTATCTCCAGATCTTGTTGTGCACAACCAAAATGAATTGACTCTCTTAATAAAATAATATAATTGAGTTTAAATACTGTCAGGGTTAGAAAATAATAACTGCACATGTGCCCTTATTATTTTCATAATCTCAATGGAACCCCATGTTTATAATAATAATAATAATAATAATAATAATAATAATATAATTATTATTTCTTGATATGTGATAAACTCAAAAATTAAATTAAATATTATTTATTCAAATAATATTCAATATATATTATTTCTCATAGAAAAATTAAA
This sequence comes from Viscum album, assembly GCA_963277665.1. Lineage (NCBI taxonomy): Eukaryota > Viridiplantae > Streptophyta > Magnoliopsida > Santalales > Viscaceae > Viscum > Viscum album. Next base: position 272,749,006 of record OY728142.1, on the reverse strand, counting down.
CTTAATCCTCCATTAATCCACAATATTTATTGGGCCTTGAATAATGACTATTTATTTAATAAGTAAATATCACCTCATTATTCACCAATAAATAAATGAATATTAAATTCATTAAATATAAAATAAATATTTCTTAAATATACCACTCATAAAATATTCTCTCGAATAACTAGTGAAAGAATATATGAAATCAAGAAAATATAAATAATTATTAAACTACATATGAGAATAATATTTATTCAACTCATTAAATAATAATATTATTTAACTAAGATTCTAGATACACTTAGTGTGTTACCCTCTAGGCTTCTTTCTCAATGGCATTAGGCGAATCATTCCAAAGACCAAATTCAATGTTTAACAACATGCCAAGGATCCCATAGAGAAAGAAGGTAATCCCACAATGACATAATACCTCATACAGATGCTTACTATGTAATATAATTCTTTTATCATGATATCTCTAATCAAGTAGATTGTGTTTTGGTTCCATTAATCTATATGCTCAATATATCTTTCTTTAAATTTTCAGAATTTGAACTTTCCTATAGAACACTATGACTATGGATTTATTTAGGCTATATCATTTCCGTCAAAGGGTCTAAGATATCAACTTATGTTAAAGAAAAAAGGGATAAATCCTTTCTTGCATTATTCATTAATGAAATATTATTCATGACACACTTTATGTATCCTATCTATCCATGAACATATGTTGTCATGATTTTCATCATTACATAAACTTACATGACTTATAATACTCATTAATAATAATATTAAAGTCCAAGGATCAATACAAACATCTACAAATATGACAATCCAATGACACATATAAATGTAGATTTCTTACTGGAAGGTCTCATTCTCATAATTTCCTATAATGGAAATTAACAAGGGTGTACACCATGAGAAGGTGACTCAAAGTACTATGAGTCTCCACCCCTGATAGCTTATACCCTTTGCATCCCTAAAATTATTTCATATGGCTATAAAACATATATTTAAGAATATTGCCATGGAACATATGAGTGCTCATCATAGTGGGGAACTGCTATGACCTTTCTATGCGATAAATAATCTTAGTACATAATCACATACTATGTCACACATAAGAACAATCATGATAGGATAGGAGTTTATTAATATTCAAAATAATGAATATAGGTTATTAGAAAATACACAGAAGTTGTTTCTAGGGAAATAACTCCAAAAGACTCCCACTTTCACTAGAGCCAACTGCTAACAACCTCCAGTCCACTAGCTCTCACATAATACTCATGCATCTATTAAGATAGGACTTTAGTAAAGGGGTCCACCATGTTTTATTCCATAGAAAATCTTCTTACTGAAACTTAATCCCTTTGAGAAAAATTCCTCAGGAGATTATACTTTCAGAGTATGTTCTTTATTCATTGGTGTGACCTTGACTCTTTTTCAAGAGACACTACTGTCGTATTATTACAATACATTGTGATAGAGTATTTACTAATAAATACCACATAAATATTCTAGAAAAATTTTCATATCCTAATAGATTTCTTGGATATATCATAAGATTATATATACTCAAAATTCACTATAGAATCAGTGACAACTGGATGATTTGAATTCTCCCAGATCATAACTCCTCTTTTAAGACTAAAAACATATCCTGACTATGACTTCAGACCATTCTGATATGTTTGAAATCTAGCATCAGTATAACCCCTTATGACTATCTCCTCATCTCCTCTATACACCGGAAAAATATCCTTAATTCCTCCTAGACACTAAAGGATAACCTTAACAACATACCAATGTTGTTCTCTTGGATTATCTTGACATCTACCTACCATGATCAATGTGTAGGAAACATAAATTATAGTACATAACATGACACATATGATTAATCCTTTCACCGAAGCATATGATATCTTACTCATTCTCTCTTTCTCCTGTTGTGTTTGAGGACACATTTTCTTAGAAATATGTATACTATGTGACACTCAATATAATCCCCTCTTGGATTGTTTCATAATAATCTATTTAGTATCTGGTCAATGTATATACTTTAACTTAGTACAAGCATCCTATTGGTTCTATCACTAATGATCATCATCTAGAGAATATAGGCTGATTCACCTAAGTCCTTTGTGGAGAAACACTTGTTTAACCAATCTTTAACAGGTAATAAAATTATTATTCCATTTATAATAATTAATATGTCATTAACATATAATACTAGGATAACAACTGCATTCCCACTAAACCTCTTGTAAACACATGGTTCACATTCATTATAAATGAAACCAAATCCCTTTATAGCTTTATCGAATCAAATGTTCCATGACCTAGATGCTTGCCTCAAATCCATAAATGGATCTATTCAACTTTCAAATCTTTTTGGAACCAACTTTAGTAAAAAACCCTTATAGTTGTGTCATATAGACATCTTACTGAAGGTTCCCATTAAGGAAATAAGTTTTAACATCCATTTGCCAAATTTCATAGCCATGGTAAGCTACTATAGAAAGTATAATTCTGATGGATTCAAACATGACAACTAGTGAAAAGGTTTCATCGTAGTCAATTCCTTTATGTTGTTTAAACCCTTTATACACTATACTTTCTTTATAGGTATTTAATTTTCCTTCCATGTCTATTTTACTCTTGAATACCCATTTGTACCCTATGGATTTTACATCAACTGGTGCATCAACCAAAACCCAAACTTGGTTATAATACCTGGAATCCATTTCAAAATTAATGTATTTTTTCCATATTATAGATTCTGAGCTATCTACTACCTACTTTTAGGATAGAGGTTTATCATTTTCAACTAATATTGATTCACCATCTTTGACAACTAGAAAACCATATCTATCACACTCTCTTACCTCTATTGCTCATACATAGTACTTGTGTTTCAGGAACTAATTCTTCCATGGGGAACTATGAAATATGTTTATGTACCAACTCTTATGTATCTTGATCATCAAATCTATTGAAGTTAATCTTTCCCCCACTATCCTTTTTGAGTATGTGATTCCTCTCAAGAAATAAATCTTTTCCGGTGACAATCACTTTATTTTTTGAGGGGTTGTATTGGTAGTATCCATTTTTTTTCTTAAGATAACCTATAAAGATATAGTTTGTGCCCTGGGGTTCTAGTTTGTTTCCTAATAAGACCCTATAAAATTCCTTGCAACCCCATACATGTGTATATGTCAAGATGAGTTTCTTTCCACTCCATAACTCAAAGGGAATTCCATTTTCTACTTTATTTGGCACTCGATCTAATGTATATACTGTAGTTTGTAATGAATATACCCAAAAGGATAATAGAATATCTGCATGAATCATCATTAACCTTACCATGTCTAATATGGTATGGTTACTCCTTTTACTAAAACCATTCCACTATGGTGTGTAAGGTGGTGTGAATTGAGATAGAATCACAAATTACCATATAAAGTAAATAAACTATTGGTTAAGATATTCACCAACTTGATATAATCAAAGATTCTTTATCTTCTTTACAAGTTGATTATATACTTCATTCTTGAATTCTTTGAATTTATCAAAGGAATTAGACTTATATCTCATCAAGTAGACATAGGAATATCTACTCAAGTAATTTGTAAAATCTATGAAGTAAGAATACCCACCTCTAGCTTCTACTAGAAATGGTACAGACACATTAGTGTGTACTAATACTAAAATATTTGTGGCCCTTTCACCCTATCCACCGAATGGTGGTTTGGTCATTTTTTCTTATAAACAAGCATGACATATTTCAAGTGGTTTTGTCTCAAAAGAGTCTAAATAAACATCTTGATAGAGCTTTTCCAAATTCTTCTAGTATACATGACCAAGATGATGATTCCATAGTTAGGTGTTATATGAGTTGTGTGAACATGATTCATTATCTATTTAAAATACATGGTTTTCATAATTCAATACATAATGACCATTATTTAAATGTTCCATACCATAAAATCTGTTGTCTTTATAAAAGAAACAACTTTTATTTCCAAATCTAAAAATAAAACCATCTATATCTAGGAATGATAGAGAAATTTTGTTCTTGGAAACAATTGGTACATAATAACAATATCTTAAAAATAATATAATTATTATTATAAATGAAAGGTGGAATCCACCAATGGACAGAGTTTCCAAACATTCACCATTAGAAGCTCACAAATCCACCCCTCCTATGGAAATATTTTGGAACCTACTTGAATCCTGAATTTGGATACAGACGTGAGAACCACAATCTTTATTTAATACCCAATGTGTAGATATTGAAATATTAAACTCAATAATGAATTCACCTTTAGCTTCCCCTTTCTTCTAGGTGTATTTCCTCTTCTAATGGCCTTGCTTTCCATATAAAAAGCATACTGCTTCCTTTTCCTTATATTGCCTATGGATATTCCTCTTCTTGGAAGGATAATGCTTGGGATATTTAGACTTCTTATGTGTTTTGAGACCATTTTCATTGTTCTTAATTTTCTTATTCACCATAAGGACCACATGTTTTTCATTCCCCATGTCCTTGTCTACCTAACGAATCAGAGTAAGAAGTTCCAAAAGACTATTCTCATTATTAATCATGTTATAATTAATAATAAAACTAGAGAAAGACTTTGGTAGTGAGGAAAGTATAAGATTTATGTGAAAATCATCTATGAATTTAATCCCTAATATGTCTAAGTGTTCAATATAGGAAATAATATTGACTACATGAGGTCCATATAGAGTTGACTCTCCAAGATTAGTTGTAAATAGAGCATTGGAGGCCTTGTATCTCTCTTGTCTTTCCTTCTCTCGATAGAGATCCTGAAGGTAAGACATCATGCTATACACATCCATGTACTCATGATTATTTAGAAGATAATTGGTCATGGATGATAGCATAAAACACAAAACATCTATAGAATAATTTAAATATTTATCATAGAGAAGAAACTATTCCACATTAGCCTATTTACCAAGTGATTTAGGAATATATTCTTCAAACACATAAAATTTCCATTCATAGCATAGGATAATGCGTAATATCATTTACCACTCTTGGAAATTTATTCCTGTGAGAAGGTTATCCTTATTAAGTGTAGATCACAGTGATATGTTTGAAGTCATTTTTATTTCCATTTCTACAAAATAAGTTGAGAAGTTTTTAGTACTTTATCTGACAAAATTTATAAAAATAAATAAATATTATATTTATTAATCTCCCATTATTTTATCAAAACCCAATATACCTCAACATTTGGTTTAGAATATCCCATTTCTTGGACATTCTAGTATAAAGGATCTATATTCTCGTTCTTATCACCCTAACTTTGGTTAATCAAGTAATTTTTAGGGTTTTAGGTAGGCATTCCAAATGATAACTGCATTAACTCATAATTCCTTGATCTATTGAGTGGACCCCCCAATACCAAAATCTTTAAATTATATTCCCTTAACCTTTTCCTCTTAGTCATACCAAGACCTACTTTTTTATTCAACCCTTGATGTTAACTAAGTTAAGTCAACCCAAAACTTCAAGTTAGAATTCCCCAATAATTGAAAGCACCCTAACTTTGGCTGCTCAAACACTTTGAACTATGGTTTGGTTTTAACTTAAGTAGTGGAAGGTTATACTGACTTAATATATATAATTGAGATATTTTAGCTTTATGAATAAATTTACAATCATTATATTTATTAAATTCTTATTAATATTAAGTGAATGTACTTAAGTAATTAACCATGTCTTAGATAATGTTTACGTATAAGCTACTTTATTTTAGTTCTATCTTGCATACTTGTTAATTCATTAATTCTTATGATCATGAAAAAAATCCATAATGAAAATAACACACAAATTTATAGAAATAAAATAATAAATTGGTATGATCATGATCTTTTACTAATGGTTAGTTTATGTAGAAGATGATAAACTAATCATCAACCTAGGAAAAAAAAATTAAACCATTTATGGTTCATGTTGAATCTTTCCACCTGTACACCTATATATCTCTCTCGGATTGGGTTTTCCTCGACTCCAAACTTGAACTACCTCCACTAATTTGGGTTATACATCCATTACATATACATTTATTCACACACAGGTGTGGGGAACTAAAGGATTGGTTAAGGGATTTACATAAAAGAAACCATGGGTACCCAAACCCTTACATAATGAGAGGAGGGATGAAACAAAGGCCAAAAAATTAATTTAATAATAAATTAAAAGAAACCAATTATATAAAAGGTCTGGTCTATGCTCATGATCATCCACATACATGCAAAAAATTGCACATTTAATAAAATAACATTCAATTATAATCATCCTTATTTAAGATAAATCGCGCTCGAATCAATTAATTATCTTATTTAATTAATCAATTATCTTATATTAATTATCATAAAATTTTTCTTGATATTTTCATCCATCATAATTTTAAAAAAATTAAATAAATTTATTTAAAATTAATGGTGTACAAAAAAATATACCTTGGAGGCAACATGGTGAGTATCCGTCTGAACTACCCAATGTGTATTATACTCACATACTGTTTACTCTTGCGACATGTGGTATACAAAAATTATAATGAAATTTCATTATGTGTACTATAAACTTAATTACCACATAAAACACATGGTATTTATGTAGTGTGTTATACTTCAATGCGCATAAAGTACTAACTGTAGTATGACTTATACATGATATGAATTTCTGAACATTATGCAAAAATTAATTAGACATTTATATATATAATGTCTATTACATGGTGTGTACTATAAAATTAACGACTACAAAAAATGCATGTTGATAAGGTTTGAACAATATAATAAATGAATTTTTAATTTTGTGTAATTTGGTAAAAGTACACAATGTGTATATTACAACTACACATCAGGTATTATTCTCACCATCTATTCGTAACACATGACTAGGGATTCGGTGTGTAACTGTTCCATGAATGATATTTAAGTACACAATGAATACATGGGATACAAAATTTGTGGTCTCTGAGTTACATGGTCACTAGTCATATAGGCCGTGTAAAAAGATACACAACCCATATGTAACTAAAGGGCCACACGTTGTGTATGAAAGTTACTCGACGTGTACTCTAACTGACTGTGCACCGGGATGGACTTGTAAACACATGGTGTGTAATTGAATTAATCTCATGTAATAAATGCACACATATCAAATTTATTATGAATTAATTCAGGGTGCAGGAAACACGGGTACATGATGTGTACTCTTGTGTGGTCTGGTGAGACTCCTAGACACTCCTGATTGAGATCTTCGAATTTATTTCATTCATAAAAATAATCGTTTTGATTAGATTTTTGAGAAATAAATAGGAATAAAGTATATCAAACAATTTATATTAAAGAAATATTAAACTATGATTGAAAATTAATTACAAATGCATAAATCAATCAACAATCTTTAAATAATTATAAATATTTATGGGACCACTCTGATACCACTTGAAAGTTCTAGACGCAACAGAAGTAGTAGATAGGGTATGCCCAACCTGAATTTTTCTCATGATCGATGATTAATATTATATTTAAATAATGATAAACACCATGATCAATAAAATTTAAAAAATGAATATAGACAATAGAAAAATTCCATAACCAAAGTGCATATTCATCACATATTATTTATAATTAATTTAAGCAATTAAAGAATTAACTTGTGAGGAATTATTTCTTCATTGATGGATCTAACAACATCTATACATCATATAGTCATTGTGTTGTAGGAATAAAGAATATATTCCCTCCAGTAGTGATCCACACATATTTAATGAACTTTCGAACGTTGTTATAGGAATCTACGGGTGCTTGTATGGAAGATCCTAATGCTTGAATCATTCACATTTGATCGCCCCAAGAATCACTTCAAGGAAGGTTTATTTTCAATATATCTAGACTTGAGAGTTGTGGTGGAGGAGTATTTCTCTCCATTTTTGAGAGTGTTATTGGTGAGGGAGTTCTCTAGGCTTTGATAGGATTCTCTCTCGATTTTGGGTAATGTCTTTTCGTTCTTCAAAATATGTTTTCTGAAAAAATGTTTTTTATTTATTTTTATAAATATTATAATTATTTTATAGAAAATTTAGAAAATTTATTTGATAACAAAAAATCAATTTTTTATATAATCATATAAAAATTAACTTAGGGTGAAAATTTGGATTTTTTCAAAAAATATAAATTTTTTAGTGAATAGTGAAAACTATCATTTTTATGTAAAATTGTCATTTATTTTGATAAATGAATTTATTTAAAAGTACAATTATTATTTTATTTTAATTTAAAGGTAACATAACTATTATTTAGTTACATTTAATTTAATTAATTACATTTAAATCATCATTATACCATATTTTAATACAAGTTTATTTTTATGATTAAAAACATTTTTTTTGAAAATTGTTGTTTCTCTATTATAATTAATTAAAATAATACCTAATGAGAAATAATTTATATGAAATTTTTATAATATATATCTATATTTATGAATTTAAATTAATATAATTAAGATTACTAGTTATAGATTTAAAGTAAAATCACATTTTCTTTGAAAAATGTATTTTTTTTCTTCTGAAAATCGATTTCCATCGTGTTTTTGGGTTTTATTTTAAAATAAATTATTCCAAATATTTGAATTTATTTTGATAAAATAGATTATATATTTTTAATCATAATAAATAATATTAGATAATAAGTTCAACTTAATTTTTGAATAATATGTTTAGTAACTATAGTAAATATTTATTAACTTAGTAAAAGGAAAATTGGTTAATTAAGGGTAAAAATAATTTGAAAAAGACTAGAAACAAAGTAAAACTAATAGTATGAATATTTATATTTAATTTTCATTGAAATTATTATTATATTTATTCCTTATTGTTTTTACATTATAAATAATTAAGTAACCAATTTGATAAAAATTATATTTTGATACGATAAAACCCAAATTGTATTTTTAAGTAATATGAAATTTCAATTAAGACATTCATTTTGATGAATTAATGGTTTTATTAAATATATTATATTTTAATAAAATTTCATTATTAAATTATGATTGATAAATTTAATTGATAATATAATTTTTATGATTCCATATATAATTTCTATAATGGTTCAAAAATTGTTATTGTCAAAAAACCCAACATTTATCAATAAATGTCAGTTCTATTTTAAAAGTGAAAATTAATTTATTTATAAAATTATTTTTATAAAATAAATATTATTTTTTTAATCATCATGTTGAAATTATCCAGTGGTGAATTTTTGATAATTTTATGAGAAAGTCGATTTTTCAAGTAAAAATTAAATACGGTATAAATATACAATCTGTATTTTGACATCATAACGATCCAAAAATGATATAATAAATACTATAAATGATATCAATGAGAAAATATACATTTACCATTTAAAATAATTTTATATTAAGTTTATTTGATTAATTTTATAAAGCCTTTATGAATCCTCCAAACCTATATTATATTTTAACGTTTTAAAATCATTTATTTAAGGTCATAACTAACTTCCACATTAGAAAGGGTATTATTTTAATATTTTCGGACATTTAACTTATAAAATAATGAAAATAACCCCTCTTTGGTAGAAATCATGGGCAAAAACCATGGGAATATTTTTGGTTTTGGTTATTTTATTATATAGAGTCAAAAACCTAAGTTTGAGAAATAATAAAGAACTCCCCTCTCTTTTCCTATATAAACCCCAAGGTTATATTTATATTTACTCAAAAACCATGGAGAATATACTTAATCTACTATATCCTCTATATATTCCTCCCAAGGTTCCCCTATTCTCTAAAGAATCTTATCCAATCTTTTGGAATCACCCTCTCAAGGTAAGGGATTTCTCTCTTCTCATTTCCATTCAAGCACCTTCTTTGTAATTAGATTTTTGAATCTCAATTGGTTATGATTTCATATATTTATAATGATACCTATAATATAAATTTTATTATATAATAATGATATAACATATATCCCCCTTCATTATATCATTTACCTAAGCTGTTACCGTACCGAAATTTAGTAAGGGACTTCCCACTATCCTTTTTATTCAAGCACCTCTTTTATGTTATATATATTAATTTCCATTTGTTTAGGTTGGGATATGTTTTTACATATACTCATTATTATCCATTTGATTTAAAAATGATGATATACCCATTTCACTCTCATTAATCCCTCCCATGAACCTTTGCATACACCCATTACCATGCCGAAATTTCATAAGGGATCCTCTTTTTTTTTTTATTATTCAAGAATATTCATTATGTTATACCTTTTATCTCTATTTCCTAATATTGGGATATGTTCTAAAATATCCCCCCTTACCCTATGATGTATAAATGAAGATAGACCCATTTCAATATTATTAATCTCTTCCATGAACCTTTATACGCCCCCGTTATGCTGTCAAACTTTCACCGTGATTTTCCATGCCAAACAATTTTGTAGTGAATACTCACACCCATTTCCTATTAAGGGTGTTCACATTTATACAATTATACTTATTTGATCTGGTACTTACATGTATGTATTAAAAAATACTTAAACATGGAATAAAATGTGATTATAATTGATTCCATATTTTATGATCTATGTGGTGCACTTATGCATGTGAATGAAATGAAAATTATGGGTGAATTTGGAATTATATTGAACTCCAATGCATTGAATAATTTTTTAGTCTCATGAGACATCATTCAAGGTATTAGTAAGTGAACCTAATCCATCAAGTGATGAGTTCACCAAAAATTATATAGCACTTTAATTCATTGGGTAATGTTTTAGTCTCATGAGACTTAATGAAAGGGATTAGGGAGTAAACCTAACCCATTAAGAGACTTTTTACATCACAATGTACTAGAACTTAGTCTTTACTTATGTTTATGATGCCATGTTTTAAGTTTTTTTCACATTTCTCATGTTACCTTTATTTTATCATGATACATAATGCCTTATTGTTCATTTTTATGATTATCACCCCTTTTATGTCTCATTGATATGCCTATTGTATAACGTGTAATTCATTCTTCATGTTATGAAATGTTTATTCCCTTACTAGGATTTGTAGATCACTCATTTCTTATGTATATCCCCAGGTTATCCCATGCAGTTTTAAAATCTATAGAATTTTAGAATCATGTTAAGTAAGTTTTCAATAATGTTTTTGTATCCCATGTTCAATATGTTATTCTATGTACATAATTCCAAAAGACACTAGAATTATCTATATTTTAGGATGTATTATATATAATAATTTTTAATAAATCATGAAATAAAGTGTAATAAAGAGCTGGGTTTTCATACACCATGTGTAACAACCCAGGTACAGTTAATAGTAAATCAATTTCATTGCTTATTAGTATTCATGAATTAGATTTTATATAGTTATTATAAGAATATTAATTACATTTTTCAATAAAAAAGGAAATAGTTTTATTCTTATTAAACTCATTTTCTTATATTATAAGTGAAGGTTCCAGGTGTAGCAAAAGTGGAGGACGGGGCATGCCTAAATCGATTTTTTTTTCACGATCAATGATTAATCCAAGATTTACTTGATGATAAAATCCATGATAAATGAAATTGAATCAAATAATATAGGCAATAGAAAATATCTGAAACCAAAGCGTATGATCATCAAATATTATTTATAATTAATTTAAGCAATTAAAGAATTACCTTGTGAGGAATTCTTTCCTTGTTTATGGATTTGAAAACTCCTCTATGCCATACCATCATTACATTGTAGGAATCAAGAATATATTCCCTCTATAGGTGATCCACATGTTTTCCATGAACCTCTAAATGTCTCTATTGGAATCTATTGGTGCTATCATGGAAGATCCCAATGCTTGCGTCGTTCTCCTTTGATATCCCTAAGAATCGCTTCAAGGAAGTGTTCTCTTTGATTTCTTTAGAATTGAGAGTGATGGTGGAGAAGGACCTCTCTCCATTATTAAGAGTGTTCTTGGAGAGGGATATCTCTTGGTATTTGAGTGTACTCTCTTAGAATCTCGTTTTGCACAACCAAAATGAATTGGCTCTTTTAAGAAAATATTATATTTGAGTTTATATACCACCAAGGTTAGAAAATAATAATTTCACATGCACCCTTATTATTTTCGTAATCTCCACAAAACCCCATGTCTATAATAATAATAATAATAATAATAATAATAATAATTCTTGATATGTGCTAAAATCACAAATTAAATTAAATATTATTTATTCAAATAATATTCAATATATATTTATTTCTCACTAAATAATTAAACTCAATCCTAGATTCCTCCACAATATTTATCGGGCCTTGAATAATGACTATTTACTTAATAAATAAATATTACCGCATTATTCTTCAATAAATAAATAAATATGATATTCACTAAATAGAAAATAAATATTTATTAAATATCCATCTCATAAAATATTCTCTCGAATAACTAGTGACATAATGTATACAATCAAGTAAACATGAATAATTATTAAACCATGTGTGGGAATAATATTTATTCAACTCATTAAATAATAATATTATTTAATTGAGATTCTAGATACACTTAGTGTGTGACCCTCTAGGATTATTTCTCAGTGGAAATAGACAAAGCAAACCACAGACCAAAGTCAACATTTAGTAACATTCCAAGGCACCCATAGAGAAAGAAGGTAATGTATCAACAAAATAATACCTCATGTAGAAACTTACTATGTAATATAATCCCTTTATCATGATATCTCTAATCAAGTAGGTTGCATGTTAGTGCCATTGACCTATATTATCAATATATCTTTCTTTTAATTTTCAAAAATCAAACTTTCCTACAAAACACTATGACTATGGATTTATTTAGGCTATATAATTTCCATCAAAGGGTCTGAGATATCAACTTATACTAAAGAATATATGGGGAAAATACTTTCCCAGATTATTCATTAATGAAATATTATTCATGATGCACTCAATATATCCTATCTCTCCATGAAAATATTTCATCACAGTTTTTATCATTACATAAAATTACATAACTTATAATACTCATTAATAATAATCTTAAAGTATAAGGATCAATACACACATCTATAGATATGAACGTCCAATGACATATATAAATGTGTATTTCCTATTGGCAGGTCCTGTTCTCATAATTTACTACTCTAAAAATTACCAAGGGTGTATACCATGAGAAGGTGGCTCAAATTCCTATGAGTATCCATACCCGATATCTTGTATCCTTTAAATCCCACAAAGGATTTTATCAGGTTATAGAAAATATATTTAAGAATACCATCATGGAACATATAAGTTCTCATCATAGTGGGGAACTATTATGATCTTTTAGTGTGATAAAAACTCTTAGGATATAATAACATACTATGTCACATATAAGAATAATCATTATGTGATAAAGTGTTTATTAATATTCAAAAAAATCAATACAGGTTATCATAAAGTACACAAAAGTTGTTTCTAGGGAAATAAATCTAACATACTCAATTTCACTAGATCCAACTGCTAAAAACCTTCAATATGCTAGCTCCTACATGATAATCATGATTCTACTAAGATAGGACTTTAGTTAAGGTGTCCACCATGTTTTCTTCCATGAAAACTCTAATTAATGAAACTAAACACCTATGAGAAAAATCCCTTAAAGGTTTTGCATTCAGTGTATGTGTTTTGTTCATTGGTGTGACCTTTACTATTTTTCAAGTGACACCACTATAGTATTATTACAATACATTGTGATAGAGACTTTACTACTAGGTACCACATCAAGCTTCTAGATAAAGTTTCATATCCAAACAGATTACTTGGCTACATCATAAGCTGCTATATACTCTGACTCTACTGTAGAATTAGTGACAACTGGATGATTTTAACTCTTCTAGATCATAAATCTTATTTTGAGATTAAAAAAATATATTTACTATGACTTTATATCATTATAAATAGTTTGAAAACTAGCATAAGTATAACCCCTGATGACTAGCTTCTTATCCCCTCTATAAACCATAAACATATCCTTAATTCTTCTGAGAAATTAAAGGATAACCTTAATTAATAGCATACCAATGTTGTTCTCATGGATTATATTGATATATACCTACCATTATCAATGCATAGGAAATATCAAGTCTAGTATATAACATGACATATATGATTAATATTATCACCTAAGAACATGAGATATTACTCATTATCTCTTTCTCCTGTTGTGTTTGAGCACACATTTTCTTAGAAAGATGTATACCATGTGACACTGGAGCCAATACCCTCTTGGATTGTTCCATAATAAATCTATTTAGTATCTGGTCAATTCATGTACTTTTAATTTGTCTAAGAAAACTCTTGGATCTATCATGAATGATCTTCATCCATAGAATATAAACTGCTTCACCTAAGTCCTTTGTGGATAAACACTTTTTTAACCAATATTTAATAGACTGTGAAACTGGTATTTCATTTATAATAAGTAATATGTCATCAAAATATACTACTAGGATAACTCATGAATTACCACTAAACCTCTTGTATACAAATGGATCACATTTATTCTTAATGAAACCAAATTCCTTTATAGCTTCATCGAATTGAATGTTTCATAACCTTGATGCTTGCCTCAAATAAATAAATTGATATCTTCAACTTAAAAATCTTTTTGGAATAAAATTTAGTCACAAAACCTTCTAGTTGTGTCATATAGACATCTAACTAAAGGTTCCAATTAAGGAAAGCTGTTTTTCTATCCATCTTCCAAATTTCATAGCCATGGTAAGCTGTTATAGTAAGTAGAATTTTGATGGATTCAAACTTGAAAACTGATGAAAAGGTTTTATCATATTAAATTCATTGATGTTGTTTAAAACCTTTAGACACTATAATTGATTTATTTGTATTTACTTTACCTTAAATTTAAATTTTACTCTTGAATACCCATTTGCATCCTATGGGTTTTACATCAACTAGTGCATCGACCAGAACCCAAACTTGGTTCTAATACATGGAATCTATTTCAGAATTCATGGATTTTTTCTATCTTGTAGCTTATGATCCCTATAATTCCTCTTTATATGAGAGAGGTTCATCATTTTAAACCAATAATTAATCACCATATTTAGTGACTAGAAAACTATATGTATCTCGTTCTCTTACCTCTAGTGCTCATACATAGTACTTGTGTTGCAGGAACTACTTCTTCCATGGGGACCTATGGAATCTGTTATTATACCAATTTTTTTTATCTTGATCATAAACTTCATTGAAGTTAATTTTTCCCCACTATCCTTTTTGAGGATGTGATTCCTCACAATAAAGACAACTTGTATAGTGACAATCAATTTCTTATCTAAGGGGCTGCATAAGTAGTATCCATTTGTTTCCTTAGGATACCCTATAAAGATACACTCTATACCCTGGGGTGCTAGTTTGTTTCCTAAGAAGACCTTAACAAATTCCTTGCAACCCCATATATGTGTATACAACAAGATGAGTTTCTTTCCACTCCATAATTCAAAGGGAATTCTATTTTTCACTTTAGTTGGAACTCAATTTAATGCATATTCCATAGTTTGTAATGCATATCCCCAAAAGGATAATGAAATATCTACATGAATCATCATCAACCATACCATGTCTAACAAGGTATAGTTTCTAATTTTACTAAAACCATTCCCCTGTAGTGTGTAATGTGGAGTTAATTGAGATAGAATCACAAAATCCCATATAAAGTCAATAAACTATTGGTTAAGATATTCACAAACTTGATCTGATCAAAGCCTTTTTATCTTCATTACAAGTTGAATTTTTTACTTAATTCTTAAATTCTTTGAATTTTTCAAAGGACTCAGACTTATATCTCATCAAGTAGACATAGGAATATATACTCAAGTAATCAGTAAAAGTGATAAATTAAGAATACTCACCTCTATATTATACTATAAATGGTCTGCACACATTAGTGTGTAATAATCCTAAAATATCTATGGGACTTTTACCCTATCAACTGAATTGTGGTTTAGTCATTTTGACTTGTAAACAGGAATAAAATATTTTAAGTGGTTTTATCTCAGAAGAGTCTAAATATCCATCTTGATGGAGCTTTGTCAAACACTTCTCGTGTACATGACCAAGATGGTGGTTCTATAGTTAGGTGTTATATGATTTGTGTGAACATGATTCATTATCTATTGAAAATAATTAGTTTTAATAATTTAATAAATAAATACCATTATTTAAATGTTCCATACCATAACATATGTCATATTTATAAATTAAACAACTTTTATTTCCAAATATGAAAATAAAACCATCTTTATATAGGCATGATAGAGAAATTTTGTTCTTGGAAATAGTTGGTACATAATAACAATTTCTTAAAACTAATATAATTCTTGTTGGAAAAGAAATGTGGAAGCCACTAATGGATAGAGTTTCCAATGTCACACTATTGGAAACTCACAAATATAACTCTCCTATGAAAATATTTTGAAACCTACTTGTCTCCTACATTTGGATACAAATGTGAGAACCACAAGCTATATATAATACCCAATGTGTAGATATTGAAATATCACACTCTATAATGAATTCACCTTTAGCTTACCCATGATTCTATGTGTAGTTCCTCTTCTAGTGGCCTTTCTTTCCATATGAAAATCATACTACTTCCTTTTCCTTGCATTGCCTCTGGATCTTCCTATTATTGGAAGGATAATGCTTGGGATATTTAGACTTTTTTATGTGTCTTGGACCCCTTTTCATTATTCTTATTTTTATTATTCACCATAAGGAATGTAGGTTTGCTATGACCCCTGTCCTCTTCCACCTGATAAATCAGAGTAAGAAGTTCCAAAAGACTCTTCTCATTATTACCCATGATATAATTAATAATAAATCTGGAGAAATATTTTGGTAGTGAGGAAAGTATGAGATTTGTGTGCAACTCATCTGAGAATTTAATACCTAAGATTTTTAAGGGTTCAATGTATCCAATAATATTGACTACATGAGGAACAGATAGAGTTGACTCTCCAAGATTAGTTATGTAACACCCCAAGATTTCATAGTAAGTTATTTTCTTTAAAGTAATTTAATAGCTTGCGCTACACGCAACACCGAGTTCGAGCGCACCACGACTTACCAAACTAGCCGTTCAAAAAGCAACTATGAATAGTATTAACATAATTTTAAATTTTATATACTCCATATAATTTTAGAATCCATATTATGTGTTTCTTAGACATAATATAAGAACGAATTCATTTTTTTCAGATAAAAGAAGTATTTTTCAAAAAATGCAATTTTACCACCTTTTAATGGAAAACCCTTTTTAAAACCAATATTTGACACTTTTATATATTCAATTTAATGAAATTAAATTCTTCTTTAGAATAGGAACATAAAAATTTATTTTGGATAAATTTTTGGTACTTTTCTGATAACTTTCATATTTTGACGAATACTGAAAAATACTAAATTTTAATTGAAAACAACCTGTTTAATCAAAATAATTTATAATGTTAAATTATTAATTTGAATATTTTGGAAGTATAATTATATTATATTTTTATCATTTAATACAATTTAGGTCAATATAAGTAATTTCACATTTAAATTTGATATAAACACATGACAATCTTTTGATAGTTTTTACTTTTTAAAAACCAACTTTTTGGTTTTGACAACGAGAATTAATTTTAAATTAATTAATGAAACTTCTATATTTTTAATTTGGTAAAGTAGAATTCATTTTTTCATTCAGAATATCAAAATTATCTTAGGGTGATTTTTTGGAATTTTTCTGAAAATATTCAATATTGATGAATAGTGAAAAATACTGCGTTATTGTTTAAAACTGACTTTTATTTAAATAATTATTTATTTTAAGTCAAAATAGATACATAATAACTATATATGTTCAATGTAATTAATTGGAGTTATTTTATAATAAGTTTAAATATATTTAATTTTATTGAACTTTTTACTGTCTTTTACCCACCTTCTAGGAGCATTTGAAAATTTGCATAAAACTTAATTTTACCATTTCTGTGAGTTTAATTTCAAAAATATGAGAGACAAGGTTAAAATCAGTAAGTAAAATGTGGTTCTATAAGATGAAAATAATTTTTGGTGAATAGTAACTTTTGACTTTTGTTTACCACGGTTAAAAGTAAATAGGGTATATAAAGGGTAAAAATGATATTATAATTACCCTAACACATGTCCTAATTCTATTGGATAAGTTTAATTCGACCAAAAATAGACTTTGGAATAAAATATGATCCTCCTTGGTCCACCTGAATTAGATTAGGACATTTATTATTATTTTATTTAAAGAAGAGCTAAAAGTGTTAAATTCAAAGTTTAATAACTAAAACATTTTTAATATAGGGTTACACATAAGATGAATTCAACTATAAATATTCATTATAAATATAAAAATATTTCCTACATAATTTTATTTTATTTATAATTTTTAGACATTAAATAATTTAATTTATATATGACACAATGATGATGTAGTAATTACCTTATTAATGAAATATTAAAATAATTGATATTATAAATATCCAAATAAATGTAAATTGAGACTTCTGATAAATTATACTAATTTTATAGGTTAATATGACATGTTATGGTTGATTAAATAAATTTTATTCGAAGTGATAAAGTTTTTATGGCTTTCAAAAAAATCAAATACTAAATAGTGTCAAAATTGACATAATTGAGTTTTTAAAACAAATACTATATTATTAGTTGATATAATATTCTTAAAAATATAAGGTTCAGACAAAGGACTTAGATAAGGTTATATATATTAATAATGAACCACTTTGGGTTCTCTTGGATTGTTATAGTAAGTTTATTAACCATATAATATAAAAATACAAAGAGACATGGTAAATGTCAAACTATTTAACTAAGAGTTAAATCTAAAAGACAAGGTTAATATGGTGACCTAAACCCATATAAAACCTATTGGTTCAGAGGTTTTAGACCCATTACCACCTTATCCTCGAAATAAATCATTTTGGATCCATTATAAACCAAAAATTATTTTATTATAAAATAATATTTCAAGCTTTTCCTAAAGTGCCCCTCACCCCTCTTATAAAATGGAACTTCCCCTTCTCTCAAAATCACACCTCTAAATCCATTTGTCTCGGCCAACCCATACCCAAATATCCTCCAAACTTCCATCAAATAAACCTAGAGTCCTTACTTTGATCAGAAATCCAACCTAAGGATCCATTTTGATCAACTCAAAAGGAAACACCCAAAGAAGAGGTAATAATTTCACCACCCTCTTTCAAGTTCTTTTCTTCTTCCACTTCCTCTTTATTTTTTGTTTCCATAACAAAATAATAAATACACTACCTTCTATATACTGTGATGTTATTATAAATTTGGTACAACCATATTCGTTATTCTATCCATCCTATAAAAGACAAAGTCACCATACGTGCGTACGTATGACTTACTGTCTCCACGTAGTGGTGTAGTTTGTTATTCAAACACTTAATTATTTGGATGGGTATAATAATGAGTATAACTGATGTAAATAATAAATATAACATGTTAATGATTATTTATATATGATATACCATCCAATTAAATATGATTTCACCATCAATATAATGATATTGTCGCTCGTGTGTACGTACGGCTTATCGTCTCCACGAACACGATGAGATTCATTCCCCATCGTAATAATTCAAGAATAATTTTCATTTTATGATTAAAAATAATTTTTAATAACTTAATATCATTATGGATATGAATCAAATACAGCCTATACATAAAAAACATGACTTATGTAACAAAACATATAAAGGAAAATGAATAAGTTAACAACCAAAACAATGATACTACTGAAATATCATTAACAAAGCAATATTAGAAGATCATATATGATATAATATTTATGTATTTGGTTATTTTATAATTTAATAACATTTATATTACCATTATACAGGAGTTTAACCTACCCTATACTAAGTAAAAGTACAAGGTAATGAGTTTTCATATCACTTTTATTCCCGTGAGATTCATGCTATATTTTCAACTATTACCTTTTGTGTGGTGTATGTACTGCCCATGATTGTATTGTTTGTGTAATATAATTTAATTTATGGGTATTTAAATCATCATTGTATGATCCTTTTTTCACAAGGTGTATGTTTTGTAAGTTACCAAATAGTTAAGGGAATTTCAAATTTCAATTTCCACACATTCAGTTTTACGCAAACTTCATTGATTCCTTTACTCCAAGATTATGTGTGAAATCACTATTTATTTACTTATGTAGTAATTTAAACTCACCTTTGTTTGGATATAATTTTGATACACATAATCACTCCATTTATAGATTTACATTCCATTGATATAAACTTTTAAGGGTAATCTTAACTCAATTTCCATTCATTGAGTTAAACATCCAAGTCATTGGTTTTGTTTTTACAAGAATACGTGTGAATGTAATCTGATCAATTTACACTGAAAATGCAATTATATTGAGTGTATTTATATTTTTCACACATAATTATTTCATTTATTCATCCTTAATCTAAGGATACGGTCTTTATAAGGTCTTTCGTCTCAATTTACATTTCTTTGAGACCTCTTTGTCGTTATGCACTAATTAAATTTCTTATGGTGTATATACTATCCTTTAACATATTATATCATGAATCCCTTTATTCTCATGATATTATAATGTTTTTATTAATTTTATTCCACAATTACTTGTATTCAAGCATCTCTTATTCGGTTAGGAAATCTTTAACTAAAATATTGTTTTGAATGTTTTAAATATTTATTCTTCTAAATATTTCTCATTAATGTCCATGTTTTAAAAATGGTTTTAAGTATTTATTTATATGGACATAAATGTTTTGAAATTAAAATTCATTTTAAAAGTTTCAAAGTGGTATGGGACACTTTTATTCAAAAATATCTTTTAAACTACTTCTTTGATAAATAGTGTGACATTTAAATGTTTTCAAGAAAAAGAGGATATTTCTCTCAAATAGTTTTAATGACTATTTTCATCTATGTAAATATAATTCAGTGTATTTTATTTTTGATTGGGGTTGATTTATCATAATACAATCATCTATATTGTATTTAATGAGTTATGTTTGACTGTGGATGTGCTATTTTTATGCCATTCATGGTTTGTGGTTAAAATATTGACATTTTGTATGCTAGTTTTAATACGAATGTTTAGATTATGTTTCACCCTTTCATTTGAGAAATGAATTGGACTTAGTATGTTATGGGTGGAGCCCTCTATAGCTCCTCGATGCATCAGTAGGTCTCATGAGACAAACTAGTGTCTTGGCACAAGGCCTTGACAAAATCTTATTTGTAGTCTTGGCACAAGGCATCCACTATGTGGTTATGAAGTCTGGCATTATGCATTGCATCATTATGGAATTGGATATTGATATTGCATGTGATTATCCGACTAGTATAATATCCATGTGAATAAGTAAATGGAATTATTTTGATTTATATTTTCCATATTATGATGAAGTTTAATTTTAAAAGGCTTTTGTTTTAGTCTTATACATTTCCTTAAATGTTTATGATTAATTATCAAAGTTTCCGCTATATTGTTATCCTTATTGAGAATCTAAGCACACCCATTTATTATGTTTTATTTTTCACAAGATTCAAAGAATTATATTACGATTAACCTTCAGGAATAGACTAAGGAATATAAGAGTGTTCAAATGGGACACAATGTTGTTTTTTTTATTTCATGATGTAATGTAAAACTTATGTATGTATATAGTACTTCCAAGGCTACTAAACCGATCAGTCTTTCACGAAATGATTACTTATATCATGACAATGTTATGTAATAATGAACTGATTCTGGGTAACTGGGGTTAGGGCATTACAATTGGTATCAGAGGATTTTTAGTACAAACCTTGGAAGTTAGAAAAAAACTCTGATTAAGAAACACTACCCTAAGATAGACATTGAGGATCAGTATAGAAGAACATCCAAAATTTTTGGTAATGTAAATATTATGTGGGTTTTACAAGAAATACATCCCTATCTAGATATGAGCAGGTAGAGACGGCTCTGGCACAGATGTAACTAGGAGTGAAAACTCCGACAAAGAGTTTTGGGCTTGACCCGGGGTATCCTGGTGCACGACAATGGGCCTTGCTGCACTCTTGATTACAACATTCCCAGAGGATATGCTTAGGACAATTCACATTTTATTTACAAACTGATTTGAAGGATTTTAATATAAGATGAGAATAAATAACCTTGGTTAATCTTAAGATGTTTTAGATTGAAAATAAGGTGTTATAATCTTCTCTAAATTATTTTATGACTCACACTATGCTTTCTTATTTTAGTCAATGGATGGATTCCAAGGAAGTCATAGTAACATTGAACATGATGTATAAGGTGGGAACGATGGTGTAAATGAGCAACGAAATGGAATGTTAATAGGTGTAAAATATATCGTGTTCATGCTGAATCATTTTTCCAAAAATATGATCAACAACATATATATTAACCAACTCCCGGACTCAACAAAGAAGAGAAAGGTGATGAATGATAAGAGCTCCAGCAGTGGATACCATGGATAAAAGAAAGATCAATTTCTATCATGCAATAAATGTGGAAGGATACACCTAGGGAAGTGTCTCAATAGAACAAATAAATTCTTTATGTGTGGGAAAGAAGGACATAAAGTAAAGAATTACTGAGAAAAAATGAAGAGTACTATGGAAGAAAATAAAGATGATCCCAAGAATCCATTTACAGTCATTTGTCATAAATTTAAGGGACGTGGGCATTACCTGAGTGAATTCCCTATTCTATAGGATAACCACTTTGTCATGGAAGAACCTATGTGGAAAAAAATGGATGGTGAAATGTTTAAAAGTATTATTGCTCTTTGTTGATGGGATTACTTTGTAAGACTTTTCTCTTGTATGTGTAACCCTACAGTTTGTTATGTGAAAATGCTATTTTAGGAAGAATTATATTTTCTATTGTTGATATATTTATAAATAACCATTTGGTTTTATATGATCCTTGAATTTGAGGCAATTACAAGTTATTAAATTTTGGGATGAAAATGCGAGGTATGAGATAAAATTTGTGGTAAAATTATGTTATGTTTATTTTGAGGAATTTATCTCATTTTGGGAATGTTATAAAATATAGTTTTTGAAAAAGGAAAACACGCAGACCATGTGAAAAAACGTTGCATCAGACAAAGCTGTAGTAATCGAACCCACTACTAGAGTGCGATTGGGATTTATCGCCTACCACTGGACTATGTGAAGACCCTGGTTAGTGTGACTAATTCTTTTTAGTTAAATGATTTTACTGATCAATAATAAGTTGATTTGGGATCTTATGTCTTATCAAATATATATCCTTAGTATAGGAAAATGATTTGGTGATTAAGTGATAAATGTTATTTTGGAAGATATTCGCTCTGTTGGGAACACTATATGCCTAAAGAAAATAGAATACTATGAGATTTCATTTGAGGAGTAATGGTGGATTTTTATCTATGTTTTTATTTTGGATTTATAGATATTTGGGTTATTTATGTAAATGATTAACCTATCATAGAGAATATGTGATTAGGTTAATTACTTTTAAGTATGTGAATTTAATAGTAGTCGATGTTATTTAGAGATACAATTTAATGTGGAAGACTGCGTAATCAAATTATTATAATTTTTTTGTTTCAATATTAGTTTGGATTATATTGAAGGATTTTAAGGATAGTTTTTTATTGATTTATATTTATTTAACTTTTAGTATAGTTGGTTTAATTTTAGAAATTAAGATTAGTATTTGTTTCTCTAAAGGATTATCCTTTTTGAGGATCATCTGATCTTGTACTAACCATTTTGGTTTTGGTTAATCTATAAAGACAAGTTAAATATATAGTTTATCCTTTTTAGATTGTGTGATTATCTAGAAGTTGATTCTAGTGCTTCAGGTGTGACCAAGTCATCTTGTATACTCATAATTTGAAAAAAATGATGATTTAGTGGTAGAAATTTATTAAAGGATGAAACTCTACTTAAAAAGTATGTATATCTCTTTATGTTCTTAGTCAATCTCATAAATAAATTCCTCAAATTTATGAAATGGAACTTAAAACAAAAAAACGTTGTCTGTTTACTTTTCCTACATGGAAACTATTGACCATTTATCCCATCACAAGTTTGTGGTTTTCTTGTTGTTAAATTTCTCCAAATAATGTTTTCTATCACTCTCTATCAGAACTTGACACTTATTTTATCTTCCATATCCATGTTTTCCTACAAGTAATCCTAGTATGGGTTATCTTGGGTGACCTTTGTACTTCTATTTATTTCTTTTAAAGTGATAGTTTTATTGACTCTTTTTACGATGTGGGACTTTCAATGAAGTTACCAAACCCAATTTTAAAATTTCGAGGATGAAATTTCCAAAATGGGGCAAGAATGTAACACCCCAAGATTTCATAGTAAGTTATTTTCTTTAAAGTAATTCAATAGAATGAGCTACACGCAACACCGAGTTCGAGCGCACCACGACTTACCAAACTAGCTGTTCAAAAAGAGTCTATGAATAGTATTAATAGAATTTTGAATTTTATATACTCCATATAATTTTAGAATCCATATTATGTGTTTCTTAGACATAATATAAGAACAAATTAATTTTTTCAGATAAAAGAAGTATTTTCCAAAAAATGCAATTTTACCACCTTCTAATGGAAAACCATTCTTAAAAATAATATTTGACAATTTTATATATTCAATTTAATGAAATTAAATTCTTCTTTATAATCTAGACATAAAAATTTATTTTGGATAAAGTTTTGGTACTTTTCTGATAACTTTCATATTTTGATGAATACTGAAAAATACTAAATTTTAATTGAAAACAACCTTTTTAATAAAAATATTATAGTGTTAAATTAAGAATTTTAATGGTTTGGAAGTATAATTATATTATATTTTTATCATTTAATACAATTTAGGTCATTATAAGTAATTTCACATTTAAATTGGACATAAACACAAGTCAATCTTTTGATAGTTTTTACTTTTTAAAAACCCGCTTTTTGGTTTTGAAAATGGGAATTAATTTTAAATTAATTAATTAAACTTATATGTTTTTAATTTGGTAAAATATAATTCATTTTTGAATTCGGAATATCAAAATTAGCTTAGGGTTACGTTTTGGTATTTTTCTGAAAACATTCAATTTTTGATGAATAGTGAAAACACTGCGTTATTGTTTAAAACTGAATTTTATTTAAATAATTATTTATTTTATTTATTTTAAGTCAAAATAGACACATAATACCTATATATATTCAATGCAATTTATTGGAGTCATTTTATAATAAGTTTAGATATATAAAATTTTATTGAACTTTTTACCGTCTTTTACCAACCTTCTAGGAGCATTTGGAAATTTGAATAAAACTTAATTTTACCGCTTATGTGAGTTGAATTTAAAAAATCTAAGAGACATTATTAACATCAGTAACTAAAATGTGGTTCAATAATATGAAAATAATTTTTTGGTGAATAGTAACTTTTGACATTTATTTACAACGGTTAAAAGTAAATAGGGTAATTAAGGGTAAAAATGATATTATAATTCCCCTAACACATGTCCTAATTTTATTGGATAAGTTTAATTAGACCAAAAAAAACCTTAGGAATAAAATATTATCCTCCTTGGTCCACTTGTATTAGATTAGGACATTTATTATTTTTTTATTTAAAGAAGAGTTAAAAGTGTTAAATTCAAAGTTTAATAATAAACCATTTTTAATATAGGGTTACACATAATATAAATTCGACTATAAATATTCATTATAAAGATAAAAATATTTCCTAAATAATGGTATTTTATTTATAATTTTTATATATTAAATAATTTAATTTATATATGACACAATGATGGTGCAGTAATTACCTTATTAATGAAATATTAATATAATTGATATTATAAATATCCAAATAAATGTAAATTGAAACTTATGATAAATTAAACTAATTTTATAGGTTAATATGACATGTTAGGGTTGATTAAATAAATTTTATTCTAAGTGATAAAGTTTTTATGTCTTTCAAAAAAATCAAATACTAAATAGTGTCAAAATTGACACAATTGAGTTTTTAAAAAAAATACTATATTATTAATTGATATAATATTCCTAAAAATATAAGGTTCAGAAAAAGGACTTAGATAAGGTTATATATATTAATAATGAACCACTTGGGGTTCTCTTTTCTTGTTATAGTAAGTTTATTAATCATATAATATAAAAATACAAAGAGACATGGTAAATGTAAAACTATTTAACTAAGAGTTAAATCTAAAAGATAAGATTAATATGGTGACCTAAACCTGTATAAAACCTATTTTTTGAGAGGTTTTAGAACTATTATCACCTTATACTATAAATAAATCATTTTTGAGCCATTAAAAATAGAAAGTTATTTTATTATAAAATAATATTTCAATCTTTTCCTAAAGTGTCCCTCACCCCTATTATAAAAGGGCACTTCCCCTTCTCTCAAAATCACAACTCCAAAGCCATTTGGCTCGAACAACCCCTACCCAAATATCCTACAAACTTTCATAAAATCTACCTATACTCCTTACTAATATAAGAAAGCCAACTTAAGGATCCCTTTTGATCAACTCAAAAGGAAACACCCAAAGAAGAGGTAATAATTTCACCACCCTATTTCAAGTTCTTTTCTTCTTTCACTTCCTATTTCTTTTTTGTTTCCATAAAAAGTTAATAAATCCTGTACCTTATACATACTGTGATGTTATTATAAATATGGTACAACCATATTTGTTATTCTATCCATCCTATAAATGATAAAGTCACCATACGTGCGTACGTACGACTTACCGTCTCCACGTCGTGGTGTAGTTTGTTATTCAAAAACTTAATTATTTGGATGAGTATAATAATGAGTATAACTGATTTAAATAATAAATATTACATGTTAATGATTCTTTATATATGATATAACATCCAATTATATATTATTTTACCATCAATATAATGATATTGTCACTCGTGTGTACGTATGGCTTACTGTCTCCACAAACGCGATGAGATTCATTCCCCATTGTAATAATTCAAGAATAATTTTCATTTTATGATTAAAAATAATGTTTAAGAACATAATATAATTCTATATATTAATAAAATACAATCTATACATAACAAAAATGACTTACATAACAAAACATATAAAGGAAAATGAATTAATTAACAACCAAAACAATGATACTACTGAAATATCATTAACAAAGAAATATTAAAAGATCATATATGATATAATATTTATGTATTTGGTTCTTTTATAATTTAATAACATTGATTTAACCATTATACATGAGGTTAACCTACCCTATACTAAGGAAAAGTACAAGGTAATGAGTTTTCACCTCACTTTTATTCCCGTGAGATTCATGCTATATTTTTCACTATTACCATTTGTGTGGTGTATGTACTGCCCATGATTGAATTTTTTGCATAATATAATATAATATAATTATATTTATATCATAATTGTATGATCCTTCTTCCAGGGGGTCCATTTTTTGTAAGTTACCAAATCGGTAAGGGAATTTCAAATTTCAATTTCCACTCATTCGATTTTACGCAAACTTCATTGATTACTTTACTCCAAGATTATGTGTGAAATAACTATTTATTTAATTATGTAGTAATTTAAACTCCACTTTGTGTGGTTATAATTTTTATACGTATAATAACTCCATTTATAAATTCACATTCCATTGATATGAACTTTTAAGGGTAATCTTAACTCAATTTCTATTCATTGAGTTAAACATCCAGGTCATTGGTTTTGTTTTTACAAGAATATGTGTGAATGTAATATAATTGATTTACACTGAAAATAAAATTATATTGAGTGTATTTATATTTGTCACACATAATTATTTCATTGATTCATCCTTAATCTAAGGATACAATCTTTATAAGGTATTTCGTCTCCATTTACATTCCTTTGAGACCTCTTTGTGGTTATGGACCAATTAACTTTAATATGGTGTATATACTATCCTTTGACATATTATATCATGAATATTTTTATTCTCTTTATATTTTAATGTTTTGATTAATTTTATTCCTCAATTACTTGTATTCAAGTGTCTCTTATTTGGTTAGGAAATCTTTAACTAAAATATTGTTTTAAATGTTTTAAATATTTATTCTTCTAAATATTTATCATTAATGTACATGTTTTAAAAAGGGTTTTAAGTATTTATTTACATGGAAATAAATGTTTTGAAATTAAAATTCATTTTAAAAGTTTCAAAGTGCTATGGGACAATTTGATTCAAAAATCTATTTTAAACAACTTCTTTGATAAATAGTGCAACATTTAAATGTTTCCAAGAAAAAGGGGATATTTCACTCAAATAGTTTTAATGACTATTTTAATCTATTTAAATATCATTTAGTGTATTTTATTCTTGATTGATGTCGATTTATCATAATACAATCATACATATTGTATTAAATTAGTTATGTTTGACTGTGGATGTGCTATTTTTATGCCATTCATGGTTTGTGGTTAAAATATTGACATTTCGTATGCTAGTTTTAATACAAATGTTTAGATTATGTTTCATCCTTTCATATGAGGAATTCATTGGACTTAGTATGTGACGGGTGGAGCCCGATATAGCTCCTAGATGCATTTATAGGTCTCATGAGACAGACTAGTATCTTGGCACAAGGCATTGACAAAATCTTATTTGTAGTATTGGCACAAGGCCTTGACTATGTGGTTATGAAGTCTGGAATTATGCATTCCATCATTATGAAATTGGCTATTGATATTGCATGTGATTATTCAACTTGTAGAATATCCATGTGAATAATTAAATGGAATTATTTTGATTTATATTTTCCATATTATGATGAAGTTTAAGTTTAAAAGGCTTTTGTTTTAGTCTTATACATTGCCTTAAATGTTTATGCTTATTTATCAAAGTTTCCGCTATATTGTTATCCTTACTGAGCATATGAGCTCACACCTTTCTTATGTTTTATTTTTCCCAGGATTCAAAGAAATATATTATGATTAACCTGTAGGAATAGGCTAAGTAATATAAGAGTGTTTAAAGGGGACACAATGTTTTTTTTTATTTCATGATGTAATGTAAAACTTATGTATGTATCTAGTACTTCCAAGGATACTAAACTGATTAGTATTTCAGGACATGATTCCTTGTATCATTCCAATGTTATGTAATAATTCACCTATTCTTGGTAACTGGGGTCAGGGCGTTATAAGTTATAAACAGAGCATTGGAGGTCTTGTATCTCTCTTGTATTTCCTTCTCTTTATAGAGATCCCGATGGTGAGACATCATGCTATAAATATCCACGTTGTCATGTTTCTTTTGAAGATCATTGGTCATGGATGATAGCATAAAATACTAAACATATATAGCACCTTTTAAATATTTCTCATAGAGAGGAAACTATTCTATACTAGACTATTTACCAAGCACTTTAGGAATATGTTCTTCAAACACATATAATTTCCTTTCATAACATAGGATAACATGTAAGCACCTTTGACACTTTTGGAAATTTGTTCCCATGAGAAGGTTATCCTTATTAAGTATAGATCACAATGATATGTTGGAAGTCATTTTTATTTCCATTTCTATAAAATAAGATGAGAATAATTTTAGTACTTTATCTGATAAAATTTAGACAAGTAAATAAATATTATATTTATTAATCTCCCATTATTTTATCAAAACCCAATATCCCTCACCATTGGCTTCATAATATCCCATTTCTTGGAAATTCTATTGGTAGGGATCCATATTCCCCTTATCATCACCATGACTTTGGCTGGTCAAGAAATTTTTAGTGTTTTAGGTAGACATTCCAAATGAAAATTGCATTAAATCACTGTTCCTTGATCCATTGTGTGGACTCCCCAATCCCAAAACCCAAAAATTGGATTTCCTTAACCTTTTCCTCTCAGTCACACCTAGTCCTTATTTGGAAGTCAACCCTTGATGTGAACTTGTTAAGTCAACCCAAAAATTCAAGTTAGAATTCTATGATAACTGAAAGCACCCCAACTTTGGCTGCTCAAGCTCTTTGAACCATGGTTTGGTTTCAACTTAATTAGTGGAAGGATATATCGAATTAATATATATAATTGATATATTTTATATTTATGCATAAATTTCAAATTATTATCTTTATTACATTCTTTTCAATATTAAATGGATTTACTTAATTGATGAACCATGTATTAGATAATGATTACACATAAGCCAATTTATTTTAGTTCTATCTTGCATACTTGTTAATTCATTAATTCATGTGATTGTGACAAAACCTCTATAATGAAATCACTATGTATCTTGATAGAAATAAAATAATAAATTGTTATGATTATAAT
This sequence comes from Viscum album, assembly GCA_963277665.1. Lineage (NCBI taxonomy): Eukaryota > Viridiplantae > Streptophyta > Magnoliopsida > Santalales > Viscaceae > Viscum > Viscum album. The sequence goes on along the minus strand of OY728142.1, from coordinate 272,718,460 downwards.
CTTTTACTAATGGGTTTTTATGTAGGAGATGATAAAATAACCATTGACCTAGGGAAAAAACACATTGAACCATTTATGGTTCATGTTGAATATTTCCACCCATCCACCTATGTATCTATCTTGGATTGGTTTTTCCTCGACTCCAAACTTGAACTGACTACACTACCTTGGGATATCCAACCATTATATATACATTTAATCACACACAGGTGTGGGGAACCAAATTATTGGTTAAGGGGTTTAGATAAAAAAGCCATGGGAAATAAAACCCTTACATAATTAGAGGAGGGATGAAACACATGCCAAAAATTTAATTTAATAATAAATTAAAATAAACCAATCACATAAAAAGGTATGGTCTATGCTCATGATCATCCATATTCATGTAAAAAATTACGCATTTAATAAAATAACATTCAATTCTAATCTCCCTTATTTAAGACAAATCACACTCGAATCAATTAATTATCTTCTTTAATTAATCAATTCTCTTTTCTTAATTTTAAATTTTTTTATTGAGATTATCATTCATCATAATTTTTTAAAAAATAAATAAATTTATTTAAAATTAACAGTGTACACAAAAATATACCTTGGAGGAAATACGGTGAGTATTCATCTGAACTACCCAACATGTATTATGATCGCATTCTGTATACTATTGAGATATGTGGCATACATGAATTATCATGTAATTTCATGATGTGTACTATCAACTTAATGACCACATAGAACACATGATATTTACATAGTATGTTATGCTTTAATGCACATAGATTAATAACTATATTATGACTTATACATGATAAGAATTTCTGAACATTATGAAACAATTAACAAGAAATTTATATATATAAATTCTATTACATGGTGTGTACTATCAAATTAATTACCACAAAAAACACATGTTTATAAAGTTTTAACAATATAATAAATTAATTTTTAATTCTGTGTAATTTGGTAAAAGTACATGACATGTACGTTGTAGCCACACGTCGTGTATTATTCTCACCATCTGTCTGCAACACATGTCTAGGTATTTGATGTGTAACTGCGCCATCAAATATATTGAAGTACACGATGTGTACATGAGATACACAAAATGTGGTCTCTAATTTACATGGTCACCAGGCATGTAGGCTGTGTAAGAAGATACACAGCCTGTATCTGACTAAAGGACAACACGTCATGTATGGAAGTTACTAGACATGCACTCCATCCAATCATGCACCAGGATAGCCTTGTTAACATGCTGGTGTATAATTTAATTCACCACATGTAATAAGTGCACACAACTCAAATTAATTTTGAATTAATTCAGGGTGCATTAAACATGGGTGCACAACATGTACTCTTGTGTTGTCCAACCAGAATCCCCGACACTCCCAGATGAGATATTTTAATTTATTTCATTCATAAAAATAATTGATTTGATTATATTTGTGAGAAAAAAATAGGAATAAAGTAGAACACATAATTCAGATTAAAGAAAAAATAAACTATGATTGAAAATTAATGATAAATACACAAATCAATCAACAATCTTTAAATAATTATAAAATAATCACGGGACCACTCTGATAACACTTTAAGGTTATAGATGTAGTGGAAGTGTCAGATAGGGTATGCCCAACTTGACTTTTTATCATGATCGATGATTAATCTAATATTTACATGATGATAAATGCCATGATCAACATAATTGAATCGATGAATATAGACAATAGTAAAATGATGGAACCAAATCGCATGATCATCACATATTATTTATAATTAATTCAAGTAATTAAAGAATTACCTTGTAAGGAATTATTTCTTCATTGATGGATCTAAGACGCCTCTACATCATACCATCATTGTGTTGTAGGAATCAAGAATAGATTCCCTCCAGCGATGATCTACACGTGTTCAATGAACCTCTAAACATCGCCTTAGGAATCTAGGGGTCCTAGTACAAAAGATCCTAATGATTTCATCATTCACCTTGGATCTTCCTAAGAATAACTTAAAAGAAGGGTTATTTTTAATCTCCCTAGACTTGAGAGTGGTGGTGGAGGAGGATTGCTCTCCATTCTTGAGATCATTCTTTGTGAGGGATATCTCTAGGGATTTGAGAGGATTATCTTCAGATTTCATTGTGCACAACCAAAATGAATTGGATCTATTTATAAAATAATATATTTGGGTTTATATACCACTAGGTTTAGAAAATAATAATTTCACACGTGTCCATATTATTTCTGTAATCCCCATAGAACCTAATGTTGATAATAATAATAATAATAATAATATTATTATTATTATTATTTCTTGAAATTCACTAAATTATCTAATTAAATTAAATATTATTTATTCAAATAATATTCAATATATATTATTTCTCACTGGACCATTAAATATTCTGCTCACAAAAATATTCTCTCAAATAACTGGTGAAAAAATATATGCAATCAAGAAAACATGAATAATTATTAAACCATGTATGAGAATAATATTTATTCAAATTGTTAAATAATAATATTATTTAACTGAGATTATGGATATACTTAGTGTGTGACCCTCTAAGAATCTTTCTTATTGGCATTAGGTGAAGTAGCCCAAAGTCTAAGGCTATCATCTAGAAACATGCCAAGGAACCCATAGATAAATAATTTAATTCCGAAACAACATAATAACTTATACAGATGATTACTATGTAATACAATCCATTTATCTTGATATCTCTAATCAAGAAGGTTGCATGCTGGTGCCATCAACCTATATGATCAATATCCCTTTCTTTGAATTTTTTAAAACTAAACTTTCCTATAGTTTACCATGTCCATGGATATAGTTAAGATATTTCATTTCCATCAAAGGGTCTGAGATATCAACTTCTGTTAAAGAATAAAAGGGAAAAATTCTTTTCGTATTATTTATTGATGAAATATTACTCACAATGCACCCAACATATCATACCTCTCTATGAACATATGTCATCACAATTTCCATAAATACATTAAAGTACACAAATTATAATAATAATTAATAATAATATTAAATTCTAATTATCAATACACACATACAAAGATAGGAACATCCAATGACACATATAAATATAGATTTCCTACTGGCGGGTCTCATTCTCATAATTTCCTACGCTAGAAATTACCAATGTAGTACACCATGAGAAGGTTCCTCAAAGTTATATGAGTCTTCACCACTGATATCCTGTATCATTTCTGTCTCACAAATTATTTCATTGGACAATAGAATATATATTTCATAATACTATCATGACACATATGAGTTCTCATCATAACATGGAACTGTATGAAATTTTAGCATGACATCTAATCTTAGGAAATTATCACATACTATGTCATGTATAAGAACAATCATGATGTGATAAGGAGTTTCTTAATATTGAAAATAATGAATATAGGTTACCATAAAGTACACTTAAGTTGGTTCTAGGGCACCAACTCCAATAATAAGGTTTTATTTAAAAGTTTAATTAATAAATTTTAGAATTTGAATTTGAAAAAATGAAATTAATTTTTGAAATCAGTATATCTAAATTTTCTTAGGGTGAAATTTTGGTATTTTTCTAAAAATATTGATTTTTTAGTGAGTAGTGAAAAATACCGTTTTTGTAAAATCACCATTTATTTTCATTAAATAAAGTAATTTAAAAGTAAAATTTGATCTTAAAGTAAAATAAGTCTCATTTAATTATAAATAATATAATTAACTACATATTAATCAATATTATACTTTATTTTGGTATAAGTTCATTTTTAGGCTAAAAACACATTATTCTAAAAACTGTTTTCTATTGTGTTTTATGTTTTAATCTTAAATTATTTTTCAAAACTTCTAAAAATTTAATTTTGAAAAATATATTCAATATTTTAAATCATGAGGTCCATTTTTTTTTAAAAATGTCTCTTTTATTTTTAATCAATATGAATAGTAAATATAATAATGTTTTGTTACATCAATAAATGTAAAATGAGTTAATTAGGGTTAAAACTAATTTTATAAGGCTTACTATAAGGATCATACCTTAAATGTTACATAATCCTGAGTTAAGTCAATAATTTGACTTTAAATTACATCAAGGATCTTTTTAGGTTTAGATATTTAAAAATTAGGTCATAACTCATACATAATGACTTAAATATTACAAGTAGACACTTCTACTCACCATCCATTTTTTTCATAAAATAAAAACTATTTAAAAAAAACATGGTATCATTTCATGTTTTGACATAATAACTTTTCATTGATTCCATCCTTTACTCTATTCTTCTTTATGTCTTATGAAAAACATTTAAAAACTCGGGTGAGCATAAAAATATCAGTAAGGGATACGAAAAGAATGAAAACTATTAGTTTTTAGAAAACATGTAAAACATGAATACTTTATCATAAAGTAATACTTTTCACCTTTAAGAAGTAGAAAAAACACTTTACTGAATATAAGCTCATTGATTACCCTTTTTTAACCAAAATATTACCATAAAGCCCATAGAAATCAACATATAGTATATAAAGGTAACTTGGGACATAAACATACCTAAATGGAATAACCATATGGCTGAATTTCACACATATCACTAAATGGAATAGCCATACGATTGAATTCCATACCCAATGCATTGGAGGTTATAACGTAACCGCCCATCCTTGATTTATCACAGAACCTCCCATCATTTGGTTTATCATGTAACCACCTGTCATTGGTTTATCACGTAACCACCTGCCAAATGTCCAAGTACCATTATAATCATAACACATAAAATATTTCAAATATCAACATTTTACTAATAACATTTCATTTGAAATCACAAGAAATCATTTCAAAATATTGAAATATTCAATCCATTTAAAAAACCATTTTCAATAACAAAACACCCAAAAATGGAATAATGGATTTATTTTCCTTTTAAAAACATTAAAGATTATAGAGGAATCAAAATATCAAATAATAGTTATGGCGGTGGAGAAGTCGTTGTCGCCTCATACGTTAAAAACATTCCTTTTATCATTTTGTAGAGAAAGTAAGAAGATTCGTATAAAATATTACTTTTTAAAACATTTGAATTAAATTCAAATATATAAAAATATCTTTTAAAAAATCTTTTTATATCCATATAATAAATATGTAAATTAATATCACGAAGAAAAATATTTTATAATTAAATCTTTAAACATTCAAGGTGTCCCATACTACTTTGAACACTTAAATCATAATCTTCATGAATTAATACATTTAGAAAACATTAGATAACATTATTAGAGATAAAATATGGATATGAAATGTCATAGTGTCTATATATACACCTTATAAAAGAATAAAAGTGCATATTATCAAGAAATGACTCAATGAAAGGAGATTGAGATGAAATCCCTTACCTTGAGCCCAACTTGTCTCGTTTCTTATTTATATTAATGAATAATAAACTTAGGTTAATTTATACTTGATTTAGAACCTTTTTAAAGTTTATTCTTCCTTTTATATCAATTATTACCAAATTATAAAAATTACATAATTATTTAAGTTAATATCGATCGTTTTGTCAATATTCAGTACTTGAGTCAAAAACGAACTTGTTTTGCTATAAATTGTACATGTAGTCAATAGTAAATCATCTCCATAATGATATTAATGATTTAAATATCATATATATATCTAGTATATATGTATTTATAAGAGTCCATAACATTTAGAGATAAGAAATGAAATGCATCGTTCATGGAGACGGTAGTCCGTACGTACACATGAACACTACTTTAATTTCTTTTTCATACTAAAATAATAATAATCAAATGATATAAATGTATATTTATAATACCAGTATTATATTTATGTCATGTATGTATCATAGGTTTAATAAAACCATCCTTTATACATTCCATGTATAGCATAAACGAGTCATATCATTTTGAGGGGGCGGTAGTCCACACTTCCTCAAATGAAATTATCATATTTACACATCATGGAAAGCATAAAGGTATGTTTTAAATAAAAATTACAGAATCATAGAGAAAATATAAATATAATATATATCATATATAAATACAGTTCCATCATAATGGACACCGTGAGAGATGGTGGGGGAAAATCGAACAATCATTATTTCGGTATAACTCAACGTTGTGTGCAACATAAGATTTTGGAGAAACCCATTATTACATGTTGAGTATTCTATAAAAAAACATCCCCTTTAACGTAAAATTAATATCTTATTCATAAATATTAATAGATATGAAAATGTATTATTATATAAATACCTGTATCATTACATCATTCCCCCCTTTTGGAAATTGTGTCCTCACAATTTTAAAATTGGGATCAAAAACCTCATTGAAAATTCCACATCGGAAAAAGAGTCATTAAAACTATCACTTTAAAAGAAAGAAAGAGAAGTACAAAGGTCACCTGAGATAACACCTACTAGGATTACATGTAGTAAAATAGGGATGTGGGAGAGAAAACTAACCATCATGTTCTGATGAAGAGTGATAGAAAACATGATTAAGAGAAAGTTAACAACTAGAAAACCATAAAATTGTGATGGGTTAAATGGTCTTTGATTCCACAATAGGAAAAGTAAATGGAAAATGTTTTTGTTTTAAAGTACTTTTCATAAAGTTGAAGAATTTATTTATGATCTTGATTAAGAACATAAGGAAACATATTTACTTGTTAAGTAGAGTTTCATCCTTTAATAAATTTCTACCACAAACTCATCTCTTATACAAATGACAAGTATTCAAGATGACTTGGTCACACTTGAAGTGCTAGAATCAACTTCTAAAGAATCACATAATCCTAAAAATATTAACTATCTATTCATCTTGTCTTGAAACATTAATTAAAACCAAAGTACAAGATCAGATAATACCCCAAAAGGATAATCCTTTATAAAAAGAAATACTACTCTTAATCTCCAAAATTCAATAAAAAATACCCCAAAGTTCAAAAAATACCATCCAATAAACAATTTTACTTAAAATTATTCAAAGTAATTCAAACTAAGATTGAAACCCAAAAATTAAGAAGGATTTAATCACATAGTCTTCCATGATAAATCTTAACCTTAATATTAAAGTCAAAAATCATGTAAAAATCATTTTATATTACTAAATTTGATGTTGGGACATATAATGAAGTGGTTACAGGTATGTTACTTGTTTATTCAAATTATTATAATTCCTTGTTTGACTATAGATCTTAAAATTCCTTCACTTATGATAATTTTTAAAGTAAAATGGGGATATAAACTCATGAAAATAATATAAAAATTTTGGTTAAAACTTTGGGTGGAAATATTAAAGCAACCAAGATTTGTAGGAATATTTATATTATTATCATTGATATGGTCTTTCCTACAAATCTTGTTGAACCAACCATATTATAGTTTTATGTTATTCTTGGTATGGATTGGATTTCATTTTATCATGATAAGAGAGATTTCATAGTTAATAAATTTATATTAAATGATTTCATTGCTTTGATAACATATCAAGAAGTTTAAAAAACTGATTAAAGATGAAAGTGAAAGTTACTCAGATCATGTTATTGAAAAGAAAGAAAAGTTTAAGATTTGTGATGTTCTAGTAGTGAATGAATATATATATGTATTTTCTAATGATTTTCCTAGTGTTATTACTGATTGGGAGGCTTAGTTTACTATTGATTTAGTGCTTGATACTAAGATAATTTCAAAACCCCTCTATCGAATGGCTCAAGTAGAACTTTTGGAATTGAAAAATAAGTTGAAAGAGTTTCTAGATAAGGGTTTCATTCATATAAGCAATTCACTATAGGGTGCTACTATTTTATTTGTTAAAAATAAATATGGATTAATGAGACTTTTTATTGATTATAAATCCTTGAATAAGATCATTTTTAAGAACAAGTTTCCTTTTCCACATATAAATTATTTTTTTGATCAGCTATAGAGAGCATATTATTTTTCAAATATTGATTTCCGGTTAGGGTATCATCATTTGAAGGGGAAAGAATATATTTAGAAGACAATGTTTCAGACTAGATATGATCATTATGATTTTGTAGTTATGTACTTTGGGTTATCTAATGCAACAACTATATTAATGGATCTTATGAATAGAGTTTTACATGACTATTTAGATAATTTTGTGGTTGGATGATATTTTTTTCATTTTATAAAAGTCATGAGAACCATAAAAGACACCTAAGGATTTTTTTTGTAAAATTTAAAAGAAAAACGTTATATAGAAAATTTATTAAATGTGAATTTTGGTCACAATAGATATTTTTACTCAAGAATATTATCTCTAAATATAGAATAAACATCGAACCTTATAAAAATAAAGTTGTTGAAGAATGTTCAATACCTAAAAATGTTATAGAGATTCATAGTTTTCTTGGATTTGAGGGTTACTACCATCAGTTTGTTGAAAAATTTGCTTGGTTATCTAGCCCATTAACCCAGTTAACTAAAAAAGGAGTTAAATTCATCTAGATGAAAGAGCGTGATGATTGTTTCTAGGAAATAAAAATAAGATTAATTAATGCTCCAGTTTTGGACCTGCCTTCTAGAAATGGTTAATTTGTTATCTACAGTGATGCTTCATTGAAGTGACTTGGTTATGTTCTAATGCATAAAGATCAAGTAATTTCTCATGATTTACATAAACTAAAACCTAATGAGTTAAATTATCCTACACATGATATGGAATTAGTTTCTATGATTTTTTTATTTAAAAATTTGAAGACAACATTTATATGGATTAAAGTATGAAATATATACTAATCATAAAATTTTGAAGTATATATTCACTTAGAATTGAACATGAGGTAGAGAAGATGGTTATAACTAATTAAGAATTATTATTTTATTATTCATTACCATCTTAGAAAAGAAAAAAAGTAGCTGATTTTTTGAGTAAAAAAGATAATGCATCATTAACCACAATATTTTTGGAACATGATCCTTCAGTAAACGATTTAATAAATGATGGTCTAAAAATTGTGCATGAAATAACTTCCTATTTTTTGTTTTAGGTTTTAGTACAATAAACATTGTCATACATAATTAAGTAATCTTATAAGGAAGACCATGATTTACAAGAAAAGTTGGAACTGGTAAATAAAAGTAATTTACATGAATCTAACATTAAAAAAGAAGGTTTTGTGAGATTTTGAAAAAGGTTGTCTATGCTAGCTATCTCTTAGTTGAAAAAGGAATTAGTGAGTGAATATCACAAATCTCCATTTTCTATTCATCCCAAATGTACTAAAATGTATATAAAAATCCGAGATTATTACTAGTGGGATGGAATGAAGAAATATATTGTAGAGTTTACCATGAAATATTTTACTTTTCAATATGTTTAAACTGAATAACAATCACTGAAGGGGATGATTTATCCTTTTTTAGTGCCAGAGTGGAAATGGGAAAATATATCAATGGATTTAATTGTTGATTTCCAAATACATCTCTAGGTAATAAAACAATTTGATTTAGTGCTGATCAAATAACTAAATCTATTCATTTACTTCCCATTTGAGATACTATGTATTTAAATCATCTTTATTGACTATATATCAAGGATATAATAAGGTTATATGGATTTACTCTCTCTATTGTATCTAATAGTGATCCCAGGCCGACTTATATTTTTTATAAATGCCTTCAAAAGTCATCGGGTATTGAATTAAATTTCAGTATAGATTTTCATCCTCAATCTGATGGACAATCTGAGTGAATGATTCCTATCTTGTAATACTTTCTTTATGCTTATTTAATAGATTAATATAGAATTTGAGATCATCATATTACATTATTTCAGTTTTCTTATGATAATAGTTTTCATTTTAGTATACAAATGACATATTTTGAGGAATTATATGGAAAGTAGTGTCATACTCATGATTTTTGGGATGAATTAGGTGAAATAAAGTCGTTGGGACAAAATATGATAGAATAAATGGTTGAGAAAGTGAAGATGATTCACCAACATAATAACTCATCTCATAGTAGATATAAAAGTTATGTATATAACCATAGGAAATATATTTCACTTGAGGTAAGCAATCATGTTTTTATTAAAGTATCTCTATAGAAAAGTGTTATGTGTTTTGGTAAAAAAGGGAAGCTAAGTCTGCAATTAATTAAAACATATGAAATCCTTGAGAAATTTAGATTAGTTTCCTAATACTAATCATTTCCCCTGAGTTTATCTTAGATACATGATTTATTTTATGTTTTTTTGTTAAGAAAATATATACCAGATGCATCTCATGTTTTGAGCCCTGATTAGCTCATTTGGAAGAAAAAATTTATTATAGGGAACATCGAGAAAAAATTCTTGACAATAAAGATTAAGTTATACAAAATAAGGTAATTAATCAAGTTAAAGTTTTGTGAAAAAATCATACGGATGAAGAAGCAACATGATAATCAAAAAAATGCTACAAAGGAAAAATATCCTCACTTATTTAAGTAACGAATAAAATTGGAAGGATATAATTTAAGGGGCGGGGGGGGGGGGGGATCTAAAAACCTAGTTAAATATAATATTAAATCAATTCCATGCCTTATTAGTATTCATGAATTATATTTTTTATAGTTATTATAATAATATTAAATAAATTTTCAACCAAAAAGGAAATAATTTTATTCTTATAAAACTCATTTTCTTATATTATAAGGCTATATTTAAAAGATTAATTTATAAATTTTATAATTTTAATTTGAAAAAATAAACTTATTTTTTGAAACCATTGTATTAAAATTATCTTAGGGTGAAATTTTGGTATTTTTCTTAAAAGATCGATTTTTCAGTGAATAATGAAAAATACCGATTTTTTTGTAAAATTGTCATTTATTTTTATTAAATAAAGTAATTTAAAATTACCATTTTATATTAAAGTAACATAATAATAATTTAATTAAAAATATTCAAATTAATTACATATTAATCACCGTTATACCTTATTTTGGTATAAGTTTATTTTTGGGCTTAAAAATGCATTTTTCTAAAAACTATTTTTCATTGTGTTTTGTGTTTTGATATTAAATTAATTTATATCACTTATAGAAATTGAATATTGAAAAATTAATTCCATATTTATAATCAGGAGTTCCAATTTTTTTAAATACTTTTATTTTTATTTTTGGTTAATATGAATAATAACTATAGTAAAATTTTGTTACCTTAGTAAAAATAAAATGGTTTAATTAGGGTCAAAACTAATGTGAAAAGGATTAAAATTCATTAAAATAATTAAATTTGTTTAATTTAATAAGTATATTTATTCCATAATCATCTAAAATTATAAATTAGGACATTTTTTTCCATTTATCTTTGATTTTTACCTTTATAATATTTTAAGTAAAGAAAAATAAAAAATGTCACTCTCTTACTTTAAGATTTCAATTATATGTTAACATAGGGACAAAAATAATACGCGAATGAATATTAAAGTTTATTTTGATCATAATTAAATTATTTTTATGATTATAAGTTATTTATAAATTTTAGGGATGAAATAATTACCTTAAAGTCTTACGTAACACCAACACAATGCTTGTGCAAGCAGTAGAAAAATCAAGTAAATAATTTTAAAAAGTAGAGAAGTAATATTTTTTGGTTGATTTTTAGTGTCCTATGAATTTTATAGATCAAAATAACACATTAGGGATGTTTTAAAGGTTTATATTCTAATTAAATTAGTATATTGATTCCATTAAAGTTAAATTAAATGAATAGTTCCAAAAATAAAATTAATGATATTTTATAATAAATAATATTTTATTAAATGATCTTAAATTCATAAAAATATTATCTTCACCCAAGTGAATTATATATGTTTTATAAAAACAACTATGGTCCATTTATGACCCATTTATCCTTTTATATCAACTTTATTTACTCCTATAACGTAAAAAACTTTGATATCACGGTAATCGTCAAAAGGGTTAAGAGGTGTTAAAACAAAGAGATAAGGGGGGGAACATCACCTAAAATTATCCAAATTTTACTATATGATTTTATTTCACTCATATTAATATTAAATTATAATTATATCAATTTATATTATTTTTTGTACATAAAAAATAATTTATATTAATTCAATACTTTAAGTAATTCCAAGAGTACCCCTCTGCTCACTTATAAAAGGGAACATTCTCTTCTCTCTTCCTTAAACCTTTTGAGAACTATTATTTGGAAAATACCTACCCAAGTATCTCCCAAACTTCACTCCCCACATCCTATAGGTCCTAGTATCACCAAAATACCAAACCTATGAGGCTTAAGGTTTAATCCAAAGAGGTTGTCTGAGGACAGGTGTGGATTGATGTCCCTTGATCTAGGTGACTTTCAGGGAGGAGTATACACCCCCAAGAATTGATGAATTCTTTGAACATTGGTCTTGGGTAAAGTGGATCTTAGAGTTTGACATCAGGAAAAGTTATCACCAACTCCAAGTTCAAGAGGAAGATGCACCAAATGTGGCTTCCTAGAGTTGCTACAGTTTCTTTGAGTTCTCAGTGATACCCTTTGGTGTGTTGAATTCCCCAAAAAAGTTTGTGAGAATTATGGAAAAAATCCTCAACCCTTATTAGATCAGTTCATGATATTCTTATTTGGTGACATCCTTGTATACTCTATGTTAGAAGATGAGTATGATATACACTTAATGATGGTTCAATACATGCTTTGAGAGTAACATCTTTATAGGGATCTCTTATAGATTAAGTTCTATATTTGGGAGGTAAAATTCTTATGATATGTATTATTGGACATGAGAGTGATAATGGACCCAGAAAAGGTTGAGGTAGTGATAAATGTAGAGCCACCCAAAGGCATGGCCATGGTAGTAGATTCTCACAGTGAATATTTCTATCCACTTTTATTGAGATAGGTGATGAAATAGTTGGCCCCTATGTAGTTGAACCTTAAGGTTGAGGATAGTGAAACACACCTCTAGTTGATGGTTATTACCCCACCACTTTTACAGGGTGTTAGGGAGGATCATATTTTAGATTTATAATATGATATTTGTATGATATTATATCCACTATACATGATCATGATGGATTTTTTGAAGGCGGGGAGCACATCATCATTGTTTAAGGATGAAAAATGACACTAGTCATGCTATTAGAGGAGGTTATAAGGAGGTTTATTTAGCTTAGAAGTAAATTTAGGTGATGTGAGGATCTATCAAGGATCCTTTGGAATCATTTTGAGTAGCCACAAATTCTATAGTGAGTTCCTAAGTTTAGCTCTTATTATCTCACCTACCTACGGGCAGGGGCTCATGTGACTAGATGGACATAGAAATGGGATGATATATCTATGATTTTCATGATGGGGGATTCCATGACCAATGAGAGGTCATGAAACTATATGAGTGATAATAGGATAGATTTATAATTTTTACCACTTCCTAACCATCCAAGAGTAGAGCTTAATGGAGAGTTTCAGATTCCTATGTGTGCGGTTGGTAGTTAGACCTCATGGAATTTCTTTGATGGTTGTTTTAGACCATGATGCTCACTTCACACTATGATTATGAAGAGTATGAAGGAGTCCTTTGGGACCTGGTTTTATTTGATCATAGTGTTTCTACCCCAGTCATATGGTTAGGTAAAACAGGTCATTTAGGTTTAGTGTGCATGCTTCAAGTTTTCATGTTGGTCAGGGACATAGCTAGGAGGATCATCTACCATCGGTGGATTTTTTTATACCACAACAGTTACCCCTCCACCATTGGTGTAACACCATTTGAGGTCATGTATGATAGACCTTATGTGACACCATGTTACTGGTCAGATTTAGTGGTAGACAACACTTGTAGTTCTAGAGTTGGTGCTTGAAATGATTGTGAAATGTGCAGCTCATCTAGGGGCGGATGAGAACTTCTCTGAGATGTTAAAAGTAATTTGTGGACCAATGATAGTGGAATTTGGAGTTCTAAAATGAGTATGTGTGTTTTAAAATATCTCCCCTCATTTAGGATTATGGGTATTTTTTTGGGATGATATACTATATCTAAGGTTAATAGTCCCTTTTTCCAGTTAATGCATTGGATTAGATTGTTGGTGTTCCTCTTGACCTTGTGACCATAGTTGGAATAGGTGCATAACATCTTCCATGTTTCATAGTTGAGGAGATACATGAAATACCTTATACATGTTATTGATTGGTGTGAGATGGACATTGGGGATGAAGCCACCTCCATGGAGTACCCAGTAGAGATTGAGTATCAGCAGGATATGATCCTATATGGATGGACCATTCCTTTGGTTCAGGTGATTTTTTAGTACAAAATCATGAGGGAGAGATCTTGGAAGTGAAAGATTCATATGAGGACTCAACACCCCCACCTTTTTTTGTAGCTTATTCTTTTTGGGGATAAAATCCTTAAAGTAGGAGAGAATGTAATGACTTTGGTTTTATTGGATAAGTCCTTTCAATATTTCTATGTATATATCTGGATGTATCCTTAGAGTTGGCACCGTGTTTGGGTGTCTTAGTACACTAGAATTAATATACTAAAAATATTAATATATTTTAATGTACATACGCGAATCATTTTAGTTTAAATGGTTTTCCCATTTTTGGGACCATAGATATAAAATCCAAGACCATAGTTAATTCTAGAATATAGGGTTCACCCTAGGTGTGACCTAAGGTTGGTTGGTGTTAGATTTTTTGTGGGAGGTGACCGTTGGCAGGTGCGTTTAATAAAATAAATAAATAATTTATTTATTTTTATTAAATGAATCAAAACCTAGAAACCCTATTTAAATACAATTTTATGGAAAATATATAGGGTTATCCACATAACCCTAAGAGATTAAATAGGAGGAGGGAATCATTATTCATTGGTGTATTGGGATCAGAGAACAACGATGATTAGATCAAGGTGAATCGAGAGGAAAACATTGAATATAGTGAGTGTTCTTCATCACTGGAGAATGTGTTCTTCACCAATAATCAATCCTTAATCAATGTAGGGTTATTTATTTATGGGTTTCCATTTTATTAAATATTAAGTATGAATTTATTATATTATTTATTTTATCAATGATTCCCATTCTTTGTATGAGCTTCTTTATCAATTTTTATTCCTTGTGCAACAATTCACCCATCATTTCACTGCTTTTTAATCATTGGACATGACCAAATCAACTAATAATGGATTTAACTTGTTCTTTTTCCCCCATCTTTATTTGAATTCTTCTCTATTTCCCCATGGGGTTGTGGTTTGAAATTTTCATGGTGGGTTCAAGCGCGATAAAACCTGGGGGATTCATGCCAGTTGCATGAATAATGTGCAGATCAAGATTTGATTCAGGATGTGGGTGATTACTCTATGGATTTGAGATATAGAGTAGTGATATACATGCAACAGATTCCCATGATGAAAATCATATTTCTGATTTCCAGCCATCAGAGTTTGGTAATCAATATCTGGTGATGTTTCACTCAATTTTGGAAGATTTGAGTGATCAAATGGGCATGATTGGCAGAAAAAATGGAGGATTTTGGATCCACATGAAGAAAATAGGAATCTATGAAAAAACCAAATACATGGAATTTAGTCCATAAAACACACACGATATAGTCCCCCGGCTATGAAAACTAGGGTTTTAGGTGAAGATAAGGATCAGACGCTGTGTATGGACGTTACATGTCATGTGACCTTGTCCTAGAAGCTTGGTGTATACTCTAGGAGTGCACATGCACAAAAAATGACCATAAAAATGGGAATGACTAGAGTAAAAAAGAACATATGGGCACTCAAACATGAACAATGAACATAGGCACGGACCGAGAGGACATAAGTAGCCCCGGATGGTCAAGACATGCCGTGTACCACATATATATTCCATGTAGTATGACATGGATTTCCAAGATATGTCCATGGGAGAAAAAATTTGCATAAAAGGTGAGATAACACACCATGTTACCCCATGTATACTCCATTTACTTCTCCCATGATCTTCTACCTTAAGTATCTCCTCTTTCAGAAATCATATGTTGGCCCACAAGTAGCCTATCTTAGGCATTTTTTTGCATAGATAGTGATGATAGCCATCATAGTTGATTTTTAGATATGATGTGATGTTTTTTGAGCATGAAACTTATTTAAGTGATGTTTGACTGATGAAAATGACCATTCATTATCATCAAAGATATTTCTAGGTTGGAAACCCCCTATTGTACCAGGGTGTGGGCCCCCATACTCTATATCTAGGTTGAGTGGTACCCCTTATCGCACTAGGGAATAAGTACTATATCTACTAAGTGGTACCCCCATATCATACCAGGGTTCATGTACCCTATCTACTGAGTGATACCCCCTATCGCACTAGGATACATGTCCTCTATTGAATATTATGCCCCCTCAACTGTGGTTTGTAGTGGTGAGGTGTAGTTCCTCCACATGAATCCTTAAGAGGGTATAAGAGATAATGGGGTTGGTAAACCCCTGTTTCAGTAGATAATGAGTCCCCATACTATTCACTCAGGTGGAGTGGTACCCCCTCATGCGATAGATGGTGAAGTTCCTCTATCTACTGAGTGGGACCCCATTGATGTACTAGGGAGAAGGTCCTATACCTACCAAGTGGCACCCCCTGACGCACTAGGGTGTGCGTCCTCTACCTATTAAGCATCACCCCCTAATGCACCAGGGCGTGGTTCCTTTACTAGAGATTGTTCCCCCTTGGATATGAAGCATAGTGGTGAGATGAGGGTCCTCTACAAAAATTCTTATATGGCTATGCATGATTCTAGGAATCAGAGAAAATCCTTTGGAGATTTAGGATAATTCATTGCTCTTAGCTAGGATATGGATATATAGACCCCTTTCTCTCTTAATTTGGGATTCTTGTTGAGTATATCTGGGTTATTGATTATGGTTGTTATCTCAATTTCTGATTGACATGACTTCATGATTATGAGTTGACTACTCTCTCTTGATTCTTTGTGTTTGGTAATTTCTAGGTGTTCTACTAGGCATGTATATAATCCCCCCTACATAGTATTTTCCAACAAGTATTGTGTGTTATGTACATGTTAGGAATATTAGAAGAGACATCAGTGGAGAATAGTGATACTTGGGTGATTTGGATGTGTTCGGTGGCTAGGCTTGGGGACCAGGAGATGGGCTATCTCACTTTACCCCTTTTATAGTTTTTGTCAGGTTGGGACCTCATTTATGGTTGGGCGTGTATTTTTCCATTTAAACCTTGCTTTATATTGTTGTACTCTGATGTATTCCCTAGATTTTATTTCATGCATGATTATACTCTAATTTTAGTAGTCTTTATTATATTCCTTTGCATTTTTTCATGAAGATGGTTGTTTGCATGAATAAAAGATATTAGGATAAGGCATCCCATTTTATTTATGCATTATCAAAGCTTGTATCTAGACTATATCCTATTGGAGGCATGCTTGAGGTTGTCACACCTGGATTGCCGCCGACTAGGTAGGCCCTAATGGGTCAGGTCATAACAATATCATTATGTGTCGTATTCCTAATGATTGATTCATATGTATTTCTTGACGAAGACTAGATTTGGTCCTTTTACTCAATAGAAATAGAAACAATTTGATTTGGATCTAGATCATTGGTGTGTTGAAGCATGATTATGAGCCTTGTGGATAGTGAAAACGGTTGATGAATTAACTAGGGGAATCCCTTCAAAGCGGGTTTGGACTTTTATAAGGATGTGGGGATAATTTAATTATGCCACTAAGGTATAAGTAATCATGATTAATGGATTATTATAGTTTAAATTGTTTAGGATGAGTACCTTTATAGGAAGTTGGATGGAAAAGTATTGACTGATATTTCCATGTGAACTTTAATACAGTGGGTTGGAACCGCATCGAGCTCTTCATTTGGGTATGATCGATATGTTTAAGAATTGGCAGAGACCTCTTGGAAAGGTCAATGTGATCAAGTTATGTTTACTAGATAAATAATCATTGGTTTAGCTCATAATTAAGAACAATGTGTTAGTATAAAATTTTAACCCATGTCTTGTGTTGATCAAGCATGATGGAATTTAACCGAACCGAGCATGTCATTAGAATGATTAATCTTGTTCCATATGGAAATTATTATGGTGTAGAGAACCATGATGCTTTAGAATGGATCAATTGAGGACACCATAGTGTTTTGAGGTCAATGGATGCAGTGATCATGATCTTGATGTTTGGATTACAGTGATATTTTGGTTCATCTTATGACATTCTTTCTTGGATTTACACAATGAGAGCATGATGTGTGTTTAGGAATGATCATTCCCTTGAGTTGATGAGTTTTTATTTGAGGATGGGACATGGAAGAATCCTTGTGTATGATGATCAAGAAAAACTGGGAGGCGTGTTTCACATTCTACCACAACTTCTCAAGGATGAGAAGAGCTATGGTGGGGAGATTTTAATGACCCACATCATTTTGGGTCTTAAAATTTGGAGAGAACTTAAACTTTTCCTATGGTGGATGTCTCTTTTGGAGAACTGGGTGTCAAACTGAGATCATTCAAGTTTGTACATATTAAATCAGTGCCTTTAGAATTGAAAGGATTCTTGGAGGTCAAATCAAGATTGAATATTTTAGTGTAGAAATCTTGGAGTTTCCCAGGATGCTACAGTAGACATCGACTAGTCAGTGGACCCCAACTAGCTAGCTAGTAGGGAACACTGGGCATGGGTTAAGTGAGGTTCATTTACTCATTTTTTCCATTGATATCCAATTATGTTTACTAAGTTTTTATTGGTTTTGGATTTCCATTTGATTTTGGACTCATCCTATCCTCCATCTAAGATATCCCTTTGATCTAGGGTGAATCTAGTTCAAAATCATTGGTGAATCCTGGTGAAATTCTATGTTATTCTTTGATCTTGGCCCCTTTCTTCCTCGCATGGTGGTGGATCATTATTTCGTTCATCATAGATGAATCCTGATGGCCAGTCTTATCCCTTACCATCCTTTGACATCTCAAATCTCCTTAGATACTCTCTCCTATGGTCATCTTTGTCACCTATTGGTCATTGGTGTGATCTTTATTAATGAATCAGATGACAATTCCATTATATAGTAATGGAATTGTTCTAAAATGTTAGTTCTTTGAATAATTATGGCTAGAGGATATCCCATGATGATGAATGTGTGCCATTTATGGTCATTTCATTGGAGGTATGTCCCTCGATTACCTATTTTGTTTTTCTCAAATTGAGTTAAATTGACTATCGTATCATGAAATTTATTTGGGTTCTTTTTTCATCTCAGAGTCGATAGTGTTCTAGATGTGGATTGAACTCCTTTGAATGATGTTGTAGCTAAGGGACATTGTTTGATTGTTTTTCTTCCAAAGGTCCCAATTTAATTTTATTAAATTAGCCTTTTTCTTGTTACAACATGATAAGGGTTTTCTTGGAATTAAGTCAGAAGGGTGTCATGAACCATCCATGGGTGGTTGGTTGTGGTTTCAACTAGGAAGTGATATCCAGTAAGTTTTTTGGAAATTATTATTATTTTTCCATTGAATGTGGGTTCTTTGTAATCATTTAATTAATTATAATTTGGTAATAATTAATTAATTGGAATGGTTGGGAATTAATTAGAACTTCATGGTGATTGATGGAGGTCAAATAGATATGGACGACTCAGAAAAACATGCTGGGATTTTCTTGGTTTGGAGTTGGATTTGTTTGAGGTAAGTGGTCATATGTACTATACCCTATGTTTTTATGTATGTTTATTGGAATGCGGTATGAGGTTTTACACCTGAGGAAAACAACCCTTAATTTCATAATGTGTTATAAATATCAAGGAATTTATAATCAATTAATGATCCTTAAGAGTTAATTAATTAAATGAAACTTTCCTAATGTAATTGGATGAAGTGATAAGGTCCATGATGGACCATTGAGAACTGGATTTATTATGATCACTGATGGCCAAGGCTTGATAAGTGATGTGTGTCTTAGACTATATAGACCTTCTTTGATGTGTGGTTATGGTACATGATACCTAGATATGTGATACAATGTTTAATTCCTGATTACATGTATGTGTGTGTGTATCCATGAGACTCATGTAGATGTTAATCATTTATTCATGTGTATTTATTCCTATTAGTACTTATTCTTGATGTGATAAGTTGTGCCTATATGTGTTATGCCCTACTATGTATCAGTATATGTGAATTATATGACGACACTTTTTCCAGGATATGTTTTGGTATATGATATGATTTTGTTTTTCTATGCATGGTACCAAAGTGATAGGTGAACCCATTGTGGCTTGGTGTCCCTAGAGGGGGAGCATGTACAGACACTTCACGTGACATGATTACATGACTAAGATAGATAATGGGGCATGATGGACTTATGTGGCCAAACCTAGGGACATGATGGTCTATGTAACCTGACCTTAGAGGTGATAGTGGGGCATACTGTTCTATGTGATATGGTCTAAGAGATAAAAATAAAGAATGTTGGACTAGTGTGGTCTAACTTGGAGGCCCATGGCCTATACAACTATTGAGAGAGATGGGGTATGATGGACTTGCATGGTCTAACATGAGATTATCATCCTTGTGACTTCTGTGGGATTCACATGGTGACATTTTAGTTAGATTTATCTCACAACATCCATTATGACTATGTTTTATCATGTAAATGAAGTAGGTATGATTGGGGTTTTGTGGAAACTTGATAAGTGAACATCCGCTTGGTATGCGGTTGTTGTTTTCTCATTGTGACTTGGATTATGTGTTATTTTCGTGTAGTTTATGAATTTACTATTTACTTTCTAGTGATATTATCATATGAAAGCTCATTACATTTTGGTGGTTGGATACTAAACCACATTAGTGTCATCCTACCATGTTATACTAACACACTTCTCGGGCGTCCATGACACATGGGTATGTGGAAATCCCTTAATTATTGCAGGTATAGATTGGGATGAGGCTTGGGTTTGATAATTTAGTGAGATGGATTGCTATGAGTCTATAGAATGGGATGAATTGGGGTTTTTATTTGTTGAGACTCTTGTATTTTTATTCTTTTCTACCCTATGTATGTGATCAGCCTGGTGGGTGATCAATGTCCTTGTTTCTAGTTGCGACTATTGAGTTTTGTTTCTACATTAATTCATAAATTAGGCATGTTATTTATTTTACACTTACTCTAATTATATACTACTTACATTTTTTGTTATTTATTAATTATTTATTACATTGATTGAGGGTATAGTCTCCCCACAGTTCCACCTTATACCCTTGTTATAAGTTGGTATCCTCTAGTGTACGAAGAGGTGTGACTAAGGTCTTGTGTAATTCCAACTCTAACCCATTGATTCAGGTTGGGATATTACACTTCAAGTGGCCAATCAACATGTAACATGTCAATATAGTATAAACCATATCATATATTCTCAATTCTTTAAAATAAACTAACCATATTGAATGAATACACCACATTTCATTTATCTAAGTATTTGATCACATCATATGCCACTCATCTAAGCATGACCATGAATTTCTTCTATCTAATTCAATTAAGGGCCCAAATGTCATACTTTTTATATAATAGGAAAAATAACATCTTAGTTAAACTCAAGTGATGACATGATAAGTAACATTCCCAACCACTCCCTAATTAGATCAGTCTTAGGGATAGAATAAGAGAGGTATCAAAGTATGAATTTTTCCATGCTAAGTATCTTATCAACCTTAGGTAATGAGGATTCATATAAAGAATAAACCCATAATTATATCAATTATCATATGATATCCCATGTGATATACTTTATAAGGAAAATACATATATATCTCCTCTTATTATCTCTTGATTATTCTATATATAATATACAAGATTATACTCACACTAATATTAACATATTATCATAACCCATAACACTATGATGATAATTGATTAGGGAAAAATAAAATACATACTTTGAGGGTTTTTTTATCCTTCCAATATTCATGAAATTTATGAAACACACATAAATTAATGATAAATAGAACCTACCTTTATTATAAAACCATGATATATTTACACTAACAACAACCATTACATAAAATCTACTAAGTATCTAATAACCATGGAATTTAAATGACTCTCGTTCTACTTCTATGTTAATGGATTTGTCAATGCTATATTGTTATAAAAATAATGCTCCATTATTATTACAATAAATCTCCATTGTTTTTATAGTAAATATTAATTGATCCAAAAAATCTTGGAACTAACCTAAGTTTTGTAAAGAACTCATTAATCCAAAAAACTTCTATCACAATATCTAATGAAACAATTTAATATACTTATATTTTTGAGTTTTCCATGGTGGGTTTTTTGGCACTCTTCTAATTGATAGCAGTACCTTTGAGGAAAAACACAAAACTATATTGAGATATCATATCATATTTGTCATTTTGGAAGCTTGATTAAATTTAAACCCTTATAATGATCTGTTCATCACATTAAAAGAACTTGATAAAAATCCTTAATTATTATTTAGTATGTAACGCCCCGACCCTAGTTACCTAGAGTCGGTGCATTATTACATAACATTGGCATGATCACATGAAGGATAAAATCTTGAAAGACCGATTGGTTTAGTAGCCTTGTAAACACTAGATATATTCATAAATTTTTACATTACATCATAAAGTGAAAAACTACTAAAACAACATATTGTCTCCATATTCCACATTCATATCCCCACATAATATCCCTGTAGTTCATTCATAATTTACTTCTTCACTTCCTGGGAAAAATAAAACATAGAAAAGGGGTGAGCTCAAATGCCCAGTAAGGATAACAATATAGCGGAAACTTTCATAAATAAGAATAAACGTTTAAGGTAATGTATAACTAAAAAAAAGCCTTTTAAACTTGAACTTCAACATAGTATGGAAAAAATAAAATGAAATAATGCCATTTACTTATTCACATGGATATTCTACTAATCGAATAATCACATGCAATATCAATAACCACTTTCATAATGATGGAATGCATAATGCCATACTATCATAACCACATAGCCAAGGCCTCGTGCCAAGACTACAAATAAGATTTTGCCAAGGCCTTGTGCCAAGACACTAGTTTGTCTCATGATACCTACTGATGCATCGAGGAGCTATAGTTGGCTCCACCCATCACTTATTAAGTCCAATGAATTCCTCATATGAACAGGTTTAAACATAACAAAAACATTCATATTAAAACTAGCATACGAAATGTCAATACTTTAACCACAAACCATGAATGGTATAAAAATAACACATCCACAGTCAAACATAACTCATTCGATACAATATGGAATATTGTATTGTATCACATTAACCTCAATCAAGAATAATTAAGGATGTTGACATAGATGAAAATAATCATCAAAACTATTTGAGAGAAATATCCCCCTTTTTCTTGAAATCATTTAAAAGTCACACTATTTGTCAAGAAGCCATTTAAAAATAGATTTTTGAATCAAAGTGTCCCATACCACTTTGAAACTTTTAAAAGGAGTTTTAATTTTAAAAATTTAATGTCAATATAAATAAATCCTTAAAACCATTTTTAAAACATGGACATTAATGAGCAAGATTTAGAAGAATAAGTCTTTAAAACATTTTAAAATGGTATTTTGGTTAGAGTTTCTAACCAAAAGAGAGACACTTGAATAAAAATAATTGAGGTAATAAAAACATTATAATATCATGAGAATAAAGGAATTCATGATATACTATGTCAAAGTAAATTATATACACCATATAAAAGTGATTTGGTGTATAACAACGAAGAAGTCTCAATGGAATGTAAATTGAGATGAAATCTCTCATAAAGGTCGTATCCTTAGGTTAAGGATAAATCAAAGACATAGTTATGTGTGACAAATATAAATACACTAAATATGATTGTATATTCAGTGTAAAACAATCAAAGGACATTTACACATATTCTAGTAAAAATAACACCAATGAATTGGATGTTTGTCTCAACAAATTGAGATTGAGTAAAAATTGCTCTTATCAAGTTCATACTGATGACATTGAGAATTTATCAATGGAGTGATTATGTGTATAAAAAGTATATCCACATAAAAGGGAGTGGAAATTATGACATAATCAAATGAATAGTGATTCCACACATAATCTTGGAGTAAAATAGTCAATGAAGTATGCGTAAATCCGGATGAGTGGAAATTGAAATTTCAAATTCCCTTATCGATTCGGTAACTTATGAAACATACACCCATGAAAGAAGTATCATTAAATGATGATTTAAATACCCATAAATTAAAGTATATTACACAATGAATACAATCATGGGAAGTACACATACACCACATGCAATAAATAAGCGGTGAACAATGGAATTCTCACGGAATTAAAAGTGAGATAAGAAACCCCTTACTTTGTAATTTTTCCTTGGTCGACGGTAGTTTTACCTCCTGTATAATGGTGAAATAATTTTTATTGAATTATAAAAGAATAATTTACTTTAATATGATATCATATATGATCTTTTAACATTGATTTGTTAATAATATCTTAGAATTATCGTCATTTCAGGTGTTAACGGGTTCATTTTACTTTATATTCTTTGTTATGTGAGACATATTCGTTATTAATGGGATGTATATTATTCATATCCAGAATGATATCAATTCCTTAGATACTATTTTTAAATCATCAAATTATAATTATACTTTAATGGATATGATGGAGAATGAATCTCATCGCGTTCGTGGAGACGGTAGTTCGTACGTACGCACGAGCGACAATATCATTCTTTTGATATTAACATAATATATAATTGGATGTTATATCATATATACAGAATCATTATCATGTTATATTTATTATTTACATGAGTTACACATCATTATTATACCCATCCAAATAATAATATATTGAATAACAATTACACCACGATGTGGAGACGGTAAGCCGTACGTACGCACGTATGGTGACATGTTATTCAAAGGATGGATAAAATACTGAATATGGTTGTACCATATTTATAATAACATCACAGTATATATATGATACTGGAGTTATTATTTTATAATGGTAATAACAAATAAAGAAGAAGTGGAAGAAGAAAGGAACTTGAAAAGGGGTGGTGAAAACATTACCTCTTCTTCGGGTTCTTCCTTTTGATTTGATCAAAAGGGATCATTATGTTGGATTTCTGATCAAACTAATGCCTCTAGGTTTTAGTGAGGGAAGTTGAGAGATTATTTGGGCAGGGGTTGGTCGAAAATAAAAGGCTTTGAAGGTGTGAAGAAATGAGAAGGTGGAGTGCCCTTTTATAAGAGGGGTGAGGGGCACCTTTGGAAAAGCTAGAAATATTAATTTATAATAAATTCATATTTGGTTTCTAATGGCTCCAAAATTAATTATTAAAAGTTTAAGGTGGGTATAGGTCTAAAAACATTCATCCAATAGAATTTAGACAGGTTTGGGTCACTATATTAACCTTATCTTTTAGTTTTAACTCTTAGTTAATTAGTTTCACTTTTACAATGTCTCTTTGTATTTTTATATTATATGGCTAATAAACTTACTATATACATCCCAGAGACCCCAAAGTGGTCCATTAATGATATACCTATCATGATATAAGTCTCTTGGCTTAACCTTAGATTTTTAGGAATTTAATATCAATTAATAATATAATATTTGTTTTAAAAACTCTTTTATGTCAATTTTGACACTATTCAATAGTTGATTTTTTTGAAACACATAACAGAATTATTACTTCGAAAAAAGTTAATTAAATCAATCCTAATATGTCATATTAACCTATAAAATTAGTTTAATTCAATAAAAGTCTCAAATTATATTTAGTTGGGTATTTATAATATCAATTATTCTAATTTTTCACTCTTATGGTAATTACTGCATCACCATTGTGTCATAAATAAATTAACTTATTTAATGTCTAAAAATTATAAATAAAATATAATTATGTAGGATATCTTTTTAGATTTATAATTAATATTTATAGTCTAAAATACAACATATATAACCCTATGTAACAATTGTTTTTCTAAAAGATATATGCTTGTGTCATTTTTGTATTTATTTTAACTTAATTAAAATAAAGTGTCATTATGACTTACAAGTGGATCCATGAGGTCCCAAAATCGACCCAAATATGACCATGGTCGACAATGTATCAAAAAATAGGGTTAAGTCACGTTTTATGGTAATTTAGTATTATTATAATATTATTTTTTAGCCCTTGTTTACCGAATTTACCCTTTAACCATGGTAAATAAAATATTTACCGAAGTAATTATCCAAAATGTCTAAAAATAAAATTTACCTATTTACACAATTTGAACATCATGATTCCAAATATGGAATCCATTTTTCCAAATTCAAAACACATAAGTGGAAGAAATTAATTTAAAATTAATTCCCGTTGTTAAAACAAAAAGCGTGTTTTTAAGAGATAATAACTATCAAAAGATTGGCACTTGTTTATGTCTGGTTTTAATGTGAAATTATGTTCAATGACCCACATTGTATTACATGGTAAAAATATATTCTAAATATACTTTAAAACCACTCAATTTCATAATTTATCACTATTAATTATTTTGATTAAAAAAGTTGTTTTTAATTAAAATTTAGTAATTTTCACTATTCATCAAAATATGAAAGTTATCTGAAAAGTACCAAAATTTTACCCTAGGATAATTTCGATATTCAGAATCCAAAAATGAAGTCCATTTTGAGAGATAGAATTTATAAATTTTCAAAAAGTAGGTATTACTATTCATAACGGCTAGTTTGATTGGTTATGGTGTGTTAAAATCTCGAAGTTGCGTACAATGCACACCATTGCATTATTAGAAAGGAAACGTACCGTGGAAGATTGGGGTGTTACATTCTCCCCTCCTTCAATAAATTGCGTCCTCTCAATTTTTAAAATTGTGCTTGGGAATATAATGGAAAGTCCCACATCGAAAAAAAAGTCAATAAAACTATCACTTTAAAAGAAAGAAAGAGAGGTATAAAGGTCATCCAAGATAACCCATACTCGGATTCCATGTAGGAAAACATGGATATAGATGATAAAATAAGTTTCAAGTTATGATGGAGAGGGATAGAAATCATGATCAGGAGAAAGTTAACAATAAGAAAACCACAAACTTGTGTTGGGACAAACGATCATTATTCTCCTAGTAGGAAAAGTAAACGGACAACATTTTTTGTTTTAAGTTACATTACATAAGTATGAGGAATTCATTTATGATATTGACTAAGAATATAAATATATATACTTAATTTTTAAGTAGAGTTTCATTCATTAATAAATTTCCACCACAAATCAATTTTTTTAAACGATGAGTTATCAAGAAGACTTGGTCACACTGGAAAAGCTAGAATAAACTTCTATAGAATCACATGATCCATGAAGGATAAACTATATATTTACATTGTCTTTAGATATTAATCAAAACCAATTTTTTTATTATAAGATCTAATGATCCCCCAAAAGGATATTCCTTGAGAGAAATAAACACTAATTTTAATTTCTAAAATTAAACCAATAATACCCCAAAGTTAAATAAATACCATTCAATAATCAATTGTCCTTAAAATCCTTCAATATAATCCAAACTAATATTGAAACCCAAAACATAGAATAATTTGATTATGTAGTCTCCCATGTTAAATTGTATCTCCAAATGACATTAATTACTCTTAAAGTCACATACTTAAAAGTAATTAACCTAATCATTTCCATAAATAACCCAAATCATTATAAATCCACAATAAAAACATGGATAAAAATCCACCATTACTCCTCAAATGAAATCCCATACTACTCTATTTCCCTTTTTCATATAGTGTTCCCAACAAAGTGAACATATTCCAAAATAACATTTTTCACTTAATCACCAAATCATTTTCCTATACTAAGGGTATTCATTTGATAAGACATAAGAACCCAAATCAACATTTTATTGATCAATAAAATCATTTAACTAAAGAAAATAGTCACACTAACCAGGGACTTCACTTAGTCCAGTGGTAGGCGATAAATCCCAATCACACTTTGGTTGTGGGTTCGATTCCCACAGCTTTGTCTGACGCGATGGGTTGTCACACGGTCTACGTGTTGTCCTTTTTCAAAAACTATATTTTATAATATTACCAAAATGAGATAAATTCATCAAAATAACATAATTTAACCACAAATGTTATATCATACCTTGCATTTTCATCCCAAATTATAATAACTTATAATTTTCTCAAACCCCAATGATCATATAAAACCAAATGGTTATTTATACCTATATCCACAAGAGAAGAGACAATTCTTCCTCAAATATCATTCTCACATGGCAAACTGTAGGGTTACAAATACAAGAGAAAATTATTCCAAAGTAAACCCATCAACAAGGAGCGCTAATACTTTTTAAACATTTCTCCAAACATTTATTTCCACATAGCTTCTTCTTTGACCAAGAAAATATCCTATAGAGTAGGACATTCACTCGGGTAATGGCCAGGTCCCCTAAATTTACGGAAAATGACTGTAAATGGACTCTTGGGACCATTTTTATCTTCTTCCATAGTACTCTTCATTTTGCTTTGGCAATTCTTCACTTTATGTCCTTCCTTCCCACATGTAAAGCATTTCTTGGTCCCATTGAGACACTTTCCCGGGTGTCTCCTACCACATTTCCTGCATGATGAAAATTGAGGGTTCTTTTCTCCATGGTCTCCATTGCTGGAGCTCTTATCATTTATCACCTTTCTCTTCCTTGTTGAGTCTAGGAGTTGGTTAATATATATGTTGTTGATCATATTTTTGGAAAATTGATTTGGCATAAAGACGATATCTTTTACGCCTATCAACATTCCATTTTTTTTCTCATTTCCACCACTGTTCCCACCTTGTACATCATTCTCAAAGTCACTATGACTTCCTTGGAATCCAGCCATTGACTAAAACTAGAAAGCATTATGTGAGAAACAGTAGTCGTAAAATCATTTAGAGAT
Organism: Viscum album; assembly: GCA_963277665.1. Lineage (NCBI taxonomy): Eukaryota > Viridiplantae > Streptophyta > Magnoliopsida > Santalales > Viscaceae > Viscum > Viscum album. Next base: position 272,689,403 of record OY728142.1, on the reverse strand, counting down.
TAAAATGTCACCATATTCTCAATTTGAAACATATTAGGATTAACCAAGGTCATTTACTCTCATCTCATATATATATTACTTAAATCGGTTTGTAAAGACAATGTAAATTATCCTAATCATATCCCCCGGGAGTGTTGTAACCAAGAGTGCAGCAAGGCCCGTTGTCGTGCACCAGTTCCCATTTGAGTCTAGCTCAAAGCGGTGTTTTCGGGTTTTGCCCCTAGGTACATCTGTGCCAGAGCCGCCTCTACCTGATCATATCCAGACAGGGATGTATTGCTCGGAAAACTCACAAAATATCTACAATACCAAAATTCTAGTAAGTTATTCTATACTAATCCTTAAAGTTCATCTTAGGTCTACGTGCTCTAATCAGAGTTTATCTAAATCTAGCTTCCAAGGTTTGTACTAAACTTCCTATGATACCAACTGTAACGCCCCGACCCTAGTTACCTAGAGTCGGTGCATTATTACACAACATTGGCATGATCACAAGAAGGATCAAATCTCGAAAGACCGATTGGTTTAGTAGCCTTGGAAACACTAGATATATTCATAAAGTTTTACATTACATCATAAAGTGAAAAACTACTAAAACAACATATTGTCTCCATATTCCACATTCATATCCCCACATAATATCCCTGCAGGTCATTCATAATTTACTTCTTCACTTCCTGGAAAAAATAAAACATAGAAAATGGGTGAGCTCAAATTCCCAGTAAGGATAACAATATAGCGGAAACTTTCATAAATAAGAATAAACATTTAAGGTAATGTATAACTAAAACAAAAGCCTTTTAAACTTGAACTTCAACATAGTATGGAAAAAATAAAATGAAATAATGCCATTTACTTATTCACATGGATATTCTACTAATCGAATAATCACATGCAATATCAATAACCACTTTCATAATGATGGAATAAATAATGCCAGACTATCATAACCACATAGCCAAGGCCTCATTCCAAGACTACAAATAAGATTTTGCCAAGGCCTTGTTCCAAGACACTAGTTTGTCTCCGGAGACCTACTGATGCATCGAGGAGCTATAGAGGGCTCCACCCGTCACTTATTAAGTCCAATTCATTCCTCATATGAACAGGTTTAAACATAACAAAAACATTCGTATTAAAACTAGCATACGAAATGTCAATACTTTAACCAAAAACCATGAATGGTATAAAAATAACACATCCACAGTCAAACAAAACTCATTCAATACAATATGGAAGATTGTATTGTATCACATTAAACTCAATCAAGAATAATGAAGGATGTTGACATAGATGAAAATAATCATCAAAACTATTTGAGAGAAATATCCCCCTTTTTCTTGAAATCATTTAAAAGTCACACTATTTGTCAAGAAGCCATTTAAAAATAGATTTTTGAATCAAAGTGTCCCATACCACTTTTAAACTTTTAAAAGGAGTTTTAATTTTAAAAATTTAATGTCCATATAAATAAATCCTTAAAAACATTTTTAAAACATGGACATTAATGAGCAAGATTTAGAAGAATAAGTCTTTAAAACATTTTAAAATGGTATTTTGGTTAGAGTTTCTAACCAAAAGAGAGACACTTGAATAAAAATAATTGAGGTAATAAAAACATTTTAATATCATGAGAATAAAGGAATTCATGATATAATATGTCAAAGTACATTATATACACCATATAAAAGTGATTTGGTGTATAACAACGAAGAAGTCTCAATGGAATGTAAATTGAGATGAAATCTATCATAAAGGTTGTATCCTTAGGTTAAGGATAAACCAACGACATAGTTATGTGTGAAAAATATAAATAAACTAAATATGATTTTATATTAAGTGTAAAACAATCAAAGTACATTCACACATATTATAGTAAAAACAACACCAATGAATTGGATGTTTGTCTCAACAAATTGAGATTGAGTAAAAATTAATCTTATCAAGTTCATACCGATGACATTGAGAATTTATCAATGGAGTGGTTATGTGTATAAAAAGTATATCCACAGAAAAGGGAGTGGAAATTATGACATAATCAAATGAATAGTGATTCCACACATAATCTTGGAGTAAAATAGTCAATGAAGTATGCGTAAAGCCGGATGAGTGGAAATTGAAATTTCAAATTCCCTTATCAATTTGGTAACTTATGAAACATACAACCATGAAAGAAGTATCATTCCATGATTAAGTAAATACCCATAAATTAAAGTATATTACACAATTAATACAATCATGGGCAGTACACATACACCACATGCAATAAATAAGCGGTGAACAATGGAATTCTCACGGAATTAAAAGTGAGATAAGAAACCCCTTACTTTGTACTTTTTCCTTCGTAGAAGGTAGGTTTACCTCCTGTATAATGGTGAAATAATTGTTATTTAATTATACAAGAATCATTTACTTTAATATGATATCATATATGATCTTTTAACATTGATTTGTTAATAATATCTTAGAATTATCGTCATTTCGGGTGTTAACAGGTTCATTTTACTTTATATTCTTTGTTATGTGAGCCATATTCGTTATTAATGGGATGTATATTATTCATATATATAATTATATCAATTACTTAGATAATATTTTTAAATCATCAAATTATAATTATACTTGAATGGATATGATGGAGAATGAATCTCATCGCGTTCGTGGAGACGGTAGTCCGTACGTACGCACGAGCGACAATATCATTATTTTGATATTAAAATAATATATAATTGGATGGTATATCATATATACAGAATAATTATCATGTTATATTTATTATTTACATGAGTTACACATCATTATTATACCCATCCAAATAATAATATATTGAATAACAATTACACCACGACGTGGAGACGGTAAGCCGTACGTACGCACGTATGGTGACATGTTATTCAAAGGATGGATAGAATACTGAATATGGTTGTACAATATTTATAATAACATCACAGTATATATATGATACTGGAGTTATTATTTTATAATGGTAATAACAAATAAAGAAGAAGTGGAAGAAGAAAGGAACTTGAAAAGGGGTGGTGAAAACATTACCTCTTCTTCGGGTTCTTCCTTTTGATTTGATCAAAAGGGATCATTAGGTTGGATTTATGATCAAAATAATGACTCTAGGTTTTAGTGAGGGAAGTTGAGAGAGTATTTGGGCAGGGTTTGGCCGAACAAAAAGGCTTTTAAGGTGTGAAGAAATGAGAAGGAGGAGTGCCCTTTTATAAGAGGGGTGAGGGGCACCTTTGGAAAAGCTAGAAATATTAATTTATAATAAATTCATATTCGGTTTCTAATGGCTCCAAAATTGATTATTCAAAGTTTAAGGTGGGTATAGTTCTAAAAATATTCATCAAATATAATTTAGATTGGTTTGGGTCACTATATGAACCTTATCTTTTAGTTTTAACTCTTAGTTAATTAGTTTCACTTTTACAATGTCTCTTTGTATTTTTATATTATATGGTTAATAAACTTACTATATACATCCCATAGACCCCCAAGTGGTCCATTAATGATATACCTATCATGATATAAGTCTCTTGGCTGAAACTTAGATTTTTAGGAATTTAATATCAATTAATAATATAATATTTGTTTTAAAAACTCTTTTATGTCAATTTTGACACTATTCAATAGTTGATTTTTGTGAAACACATAACAAAATGATTACTTCGAAAAAAGTTAATTAAATCAATCCTAATATGTCATATTAACCTAGAAAATTAGTGTAATTCAATAAAAGTCTCAAATTATATTTAGTTGGGTATTTATAATATCAATTATTCTAATTTTTCACTATTATGGTAATTACTGCATCACCATTGTGTCATAAATAAATTAACTTATTTAATGTCTAAAAATTATAAATAAAATATAATTATGTAGGATATATTTTTATATTTCTAATGAATATTTATAGTCTAAAATCAAACATATATAACCCTATGTAACAATTGTTTTGCTAAAAGATATATGCTTGTGTCATTTTTGTATTTATTTTAACTTAATTAAAATAAAGTGTCATTATGACTTACAAGTGGATCCATGAGGTCCCAAAATCGACCCAAAGATGACCATGGTCGACCATGTATCAACAAATAGGGTTAAGACACGTTTTAGGGTAATTTAGTATTATTATAATATTATTTTTTAACCCTTGTTTACCGGATTTACCCTTTAACCATGGTAAATAAAATATTTACCGAAGTAATTATCCAAAATGTCTAAAAATAAAAGTTACCTATTTACAAAATTTGAACATCCTGATTCCAAATATGGAATCCATTTTTCCAAATTCAAAACAAAGAAGTGGCAGAAATTAATTTAAAATTAATTCCCGTTGTTAAAACAAAAAGCGTGTTTTTAAGAGATAATAACTATCAAAATATTGGCACTTGTTTATGTCTGGTTTAAATGTGAAATTATGTTCAATGACCCACATTGTATTACATGGTAAAAATATATTCTAAATATACTTTAAAACCACTCAAATTAATATTTTATCACTATTAATTATTTTGATTAAAAAAGTTGTTTTTAATTAAAATTTAGTAATTTTCACTATTCATCAAAATATGAAAGTTATCCGAAAAGTACCAAAATTTCACCCTAGGATAATTTCGATATTCCGAATCCAAAAATGAAGTCAATTTTGAGAGATAGAATTTATAAAATTTCAAAAAGTAGGTATTACTATTCATACCGGTTAGTTTGATTGGTTATGGTGTGTTAAAATCTCGAAGTTGCGTACAATGCACGCCATTGCATTATTCGAAAGGAAACGTACCGTGGAAGCTTGGGGTGCTGCATAGTACTTAAGTATATTATTTATATAAATCCAATAAATCTTACTAGGATTGGATTTTTTCTACTAGTTATTCTTAAATCATAAGAGAAATTTAGTCAAGAACACAACATTAGATATATGATAGATCCTATAGTAGAATAACATTGAGTTTTTGAAATAATTATTCCATACAATACTAGTAAAGAACCATTATTATAGTTCTTCATGCTAAACCTATTTATTACTTTACCAATATAATTAATTTGACTCAAACCAATTATATTTTCAATATATATTTATACCCAATTTTTAGAATGATTTACCCATGTATTTCATTAAGAAACACTTTTCCAACCATATCTTTACAAATTTTAAAGATTAGGTATCATTTATAATGATAAACAGGTTATATAAATGCAATATTTCAAATACCAAAACACCCTCACTAACCTACTTGTATATACAAGAATAATCCATGCTTTTGATGAAGCCAGACTATTTAATTGCATAATCAAATTAGATATTCCAACTTCAAGAAGCTTTATTTAATCCATAAATTTATCATTGAAAATTTCATACCTTAACGACATCATTTGGAACTTCAAAACCTTTAATCATACATTCCCTATACTAAATTCATGTTAAGGAAAACTATTTTAACATTCATTTAATATATCTCATAATCACAATAATCTATAATGGAAAGAAATATTCAAATGGACTTTATTATTGTTTCCATTGAAATGGTATCTTCATATTCAATACCATGAAGTTTTTTATAAAAAATTTCCAAAAAGAGAGATTTATAGGTATACACTCTACTATCCACATCAATTTTATTACAAAAAACACACTTGCACCATATGTGTGTCAACCCTTTAGGTGCATCCACCAAGTTACAAACATGATTAATGTAAATAGAGTGAATCTCATATCACATGTCCTCTAATCATTTCTTAGAATAAAAAATCTCAATGATATATTAATAGGTAGTAATTTTATCCTATATTAATGTTATTTCATCATCATTTACTATAAAAAATCAAAATCTCTTTGGTTCATAATGAATCCTAACGGAACTTTGAGGTTCTTATATAACCTAAGTTGACTCTGTTTTTATAACCTCTTATAGAATTGACTCATTTTAAATCTCATAAACCCTTTCTATTTATTAGGTTTGAACTTCCATAAGTTAAATTTTCCTACAAAAGATTCCTTGATTTAAATGGTCATTCTTAATAAATATAAAAAATTGAGATAAAAACACTTTTTGTTCTAATAGATTATTAAATTAATAACCTATCATTTATTTGGGATAATAAAAAAATGAATTTATCTAATTCAAGACCAAGTTTTTATGAATCCAAACATCATATATATGATTTATAACACTAAATACTCATAAATTAAAAATAAAAATGACTCTTGGTCAATATATCTTATGATGTATTTATGCCTACCTTATATGGAACACAATTTAGCATGAAAGTTGGACAAATCAGAATGCCTCTTAGTCTACATCTCATATGATTTATTTATTCCTAACTTAGATTAAATAAAATTTAGCATGAAAGACAATGATTCCCTAATATATCCATAGAATCATATAAGAAGGTCACATTGACTTATCATTGATTGAATCATGCCAAAAATATATCCTCCTAGGCAGACTATTCCATTATGATTTTCTAGGTGGAGTGAGTTAAGAAACAATTTTATAATCTATCTAAGATGATCAAAAAATTCCCCGCTTAGGTGTTCACTACCTTGATCTAATTTGGGAATCTTAGTACTTTTGACTAGTTGACACTATACCTCATTTTGAATTTTGTAAACTTTTATAAGGCTTCAAACTTGTGTCTATTTAGAAACACACAACCATACCAATTATATTAATCAACAAAGGATACAAAGTATCTATTCCCATAACTTACTTATAAACTATTTGGTCCATTTACAATACTATATATTTGGTCTAATTTCTTTCTAGCCTTCTAAAATTTTCTACTAAAAGGTTATTTATTTATTTTTCTTAATGGAAAAGATATATAATTATCAAATGATTCATAATTAGATGAATCTAGAAATCAATATCTATGGAGTCTTTGGATGAGTTTCTCATTTATATGATCAAGGGGATAATGCCAAAGATAAGTGGTGTTATAATAAACTTGTAACTTCTTATATTGAATATTATAGTGTGTATTATCCTTATCATAATGTTATAAACCATTCACCATATTCATAATTCCAAAAAACATTTCATTAAGGTATATATAATAAATCTTATTTTTAATCATGAAATAAATTCCCTTCTTGTTCAAAAAATAAATAGAAATAAATTTTCTATTTATGGTTGAAATATAGTAACAATCTTTCAAGTATAGAATTAATCCACTAGGTATACTTATATCATAAGTTCCAACTTTTAATATAATAACATATAGAAATAATATCCTTTCATCAATTATCTCATATTTATGAATTAGTATTTATCAAAATAAATGTGTGATGCACACCAGGTATCCAATACCCATGTGTCAGACTTAGAAAAATCAATTTATATCACATTCAAATCATTATTCTCTAAATGTTTCTCCTTAATAACATTTCTCATAATTATATACGAATCAATTAAATGATAGTTCTAACTTATAATATATTTCAAAATGGTTCTCATGATTTGTAGGACCCTTGAATTGAGGTATGCTTTCATTTTATGATTCTTCTAATATAGTTGGAGTGGTTGGGATAAATTTCAGAGGAGTTTAGAGAGTTAAAGAGAAGGGAAGTTATAATCTGGCTACATGAACAATTCATGTAATGAATTGTATTTATGAAATGAATGTTTTTTGGTAGATGCTATGAGTTCTTTTAAGGCATGAAATTATTTCATTGAGAGGATGACTAAGAACTTTTATGAAGTGATAACCATTCATGAAATAAATGGATTTCAGGTTTTTAAGGCAAGGTGACTAGGTTTTTGAGTGTATATGGAAACCTGTAGATTCATGATTTGAATTTATAATTCATGTCATGAATGGGGTCGAGTGAAAAAGGTTTATTTAATTTAGATTCCCCATAATTATTGTAAACCTTTATCCATTTTCTCTCAAACTATAAACATTACATTGATGATTTTATAAGATCTATTCAATTTGGAATTTGATTCCATCAAATCTTCAATATTTGAATCATGAAAATCAAAGGGTTCTCAAAGGATCAAAAAGGGAAGTGTGGATTAACCATTTGTGTTTGGTGGGGTTTCCCTCTTTTCACTTTCATTGGAATGTGGTGGCTATTGGTTTTCTTAAATAAATCCCGTTCTCATTTAAATGATTTTCTTTATTAAAAATCTACTAGAATAATCTATTACTAGCTATCTATTGAATTTATGTTGTTGGTTTGGACATAATGTGTTCAATAAATTAATTAAAATGGTATTATTAATAGGAAAAAATGATTTTGGAATATGATCTTGGAATAACTAGGCTGTGGGAGCCATATGGAAAGGAACATGGTTGGTGTGTGTTCATGATTTTAATTGTATGAGGCCTTGTTTAAATAGAATTTGTGCTTAGTGATGACTATAAAGGAACATGGAAGAATTTTCTCTAAGTGATAACTTGGAGGAGGATGTATCACCGCTCATGAGCATAAGGATGTCATTCGACATGAATGGGTGCATGTGTGTGAGATTATGGATGATTATGATAAATTTGAATTTATGAACTAATTATATTTCTTAAAATAGAAAATATTTTTGTTTTAATTACTTTTAGAAAACTTTCTTATCTATTATATTTTATATTGTGATATTTTTATTTTTATTTTTTAATATTCTTTCTGTCTGTTTTATACACTTGTGAGCTAACCTATTTCTGGAATTAGTGGCATGTAGGAAATTTTTATTTGGGGTTTCCTATAGGGTATGATTACTCACCTCCTACATATTCACTTTGGTTCATATGCATATGTTTTTTATCTTGATATAATAAAGGGCCTAGTGTAGTTGGGGTGGTAGGTGAGTAGTTAACACACTCTATAATCCTACATGAAGCCAAGGATCAAATCCCAATGGAAGGATATTTTTGGGTATTATAGTAGTAATGTAGTAGGAACTGTGTGGTACTATAACAACCATAATTATTCATCCTATTTGGGACTTTAATCCATCCGTTTGGGAATATGGGCCACAGGTCCTTCAGGCCACTATTGGCCTTCGAGCCATAGGACCCCTGGGCCACCTCAGGCCTTTAGGACTTTAGATTTTGGGCCATAGAACCATGAAGTAGTCCAGGAGGAACACATAAGTGAAGGACTAAGAATAGGATTTAGAGTAAGTAGAATCCATAAGAACAAAGCTTATTGGATTGGAATAATGGGTGGGTAAGATAATCACCATCAGCACCAATCACTGTGTGGCTCTGCATGGGAAAATGCTAGTTGATCAACCACATGAGGTGGGGATCTAGGCACCTTCAATGATTCAGATTCTAGGGAGGGGTTGTTCTAGTGTAGTTGGGTCTTTAGACCTTCAGGTCATGTGTTGGGTCTTATGACTCTGAGCCTTCAGGTCATGTACTATGCCTTGTGCCTTTGGGACTACGAGTTATGTAAGGGTTCCCTCTCAACCTAGTTAAAAAAGATAGATTATCCAAAAATTAAATAAAAATATTGAATTCATTTGGGATGATTTAACCACCATAAAAAATAGAACAATTTCTTACTTCACTAGTGGGGCTCCTTGATGCCACTGTTTGGGTTTCCATAGGTGGAGCTCAGAGTGTTCATGTCATTGTCTGAAGTGGTGCCACCTCAGTGCTAGGGTCTTTTACTACTTTAGAGTTTTAGTTTTTCAATTTACTCTATCCCATTGTTACTTTCATATTATTATTTTATTCTTTGTTTATTTCTAGGTTGGTCACTTTTATTACTGTTGGGTTTTGGTGCATGTATCATTTACATATATATATATATACATAGTTTTATTTATTCTTATATAATTGTGTGCATGTTTAGTGCATGAATATTAAAGGGTATAATATTCCACCATGTTTTATTCATTTAAACCCTTGAAATATATTTCCATCCTTTTGTATTTAGGGAATGTCACCTATGGTTTATAGAACCTCTTCCTCTTTCTAAGATAACGGGCGAGGGGAAAGATGTTACAAATAGTATCATTTTTTTCCTTGAGTTGGTATGGTGAAAAGAAGATAAGAATGTAATAATTTGAAATGTATATAATAAAAAAACATAGATAAAATTTTTATATTAAACTTCAAGTTACTAGGGTGGTCCAAGTATAAGGAGTGTTGTTTTTCACTTATAGGTGTGCCTCCAACTCATCGTCATGGGTTTAGCCGATGAGTGCTAAGTATCATGCATTAGTAAAGAGACTTCCCACTAGGAATGCATTGTCACATGGTTATTTGATATTGAAATTGGGATATTATGATTTTTATGTGATATATAAAATATAAACATGAAAAGATGAAGGGTAAAAGTGATTAATTATTGATTTTTGAAATGTTTTGTAGAATGAAAATTCCACAAGTAAGGATAACAAGAAAACAGTGAGAGGGGGAAGATGAGAACATGGTTACACCCAAACTATAGGTGAATCCGTATTTGGTTCAAAGTATTATGACAACGTTAGAGGATATTAATAAGGGACCTAGGAAAGAGGAACCACATAAAGTGAATTACTCTGAAGAATTTATAAAGAAGAACCCACTGATGTTTCAGGGTGATTTTGGACCCAAGAAATAATAGGTACGACTGAGCAGGATGACTGGGAATTTTGAATTCTTTGGGAATCCATATAAAATAAAGGTCAAGATAACAACATATATTCTCGAGTAAATGAAACTGGCATGGTAGATTTTATCTATCCAAGATAAGTTGGATTGAGACCTCACTTAGAAACGATTTTTGGAACTGTTTAATAAAAAATTATTTCTATATACTTCCTAATAGATAACATTGTATACTTATTTTAAATGAAAAAAGGAATTATGTCAATGACTAAGTATGCTTCTAAATTAACCCTCCTAATTCACTTTGAACTAGAGGTAGTTGTGAGTGAGAGATTGAAAGAGAATATATTTGAGGCAGTTATTCGACTTGAGGTCCACTCAAAGGTAGTAATGGTATGCATTTTTAACTATAAAAAGATGACGAATAAGGTGCTGGTTAGATAGATAGATCCTATAGGGAATCCCAGTGGTTAGGAAACCTTTGTCTATATGGGTGATGGTGGGTGGTTCATCATGGGAAATAAATTAAAGAGGTAGAGTTAATCTTAGGGTATCAAAGAAACATAAAATCAATCCATGCGATTAGTCTCTTATGCACCAAATCACAATAATGAACCAGACTATTTATAGTGTGGCATGATTACAAATATGAAGAAGAAATGCACTGCACCACCAAGGAATTTCCACTATGATGGAAAGATAGGGAATCTCAGAAAGTATTATCATAAAATTCTCAAATCAGTAGGTGGAACCAGATCAAATCAACATCTAGCTTCATATTCTTGGATGAAATAGTCCCATATGACTAGTTGTTATCCACAAACCTAGGTGAACCAAGATATCTTCAATAACACTTTGATTATTTAGTCAGTACATCAATAGAGAAGCAAGAGATATCCTGTGGCAACTAAGCAAAAATTATATAGAGCAGAACAAGCTATCTTGACTGAGTAATTGGGACCCTCCATAGTGCGAGGTACCATCATTTTGAACTCGAATCTTATGCATTTCTTGTTTGATACTGGTGTATCCTATTCTTTTTTTTATTTTTATATGGTTAAAAAATTAGGTTTACTTGTGGAAATTATGCCTCACATCATGATCATCAAGACATCCCTCAAACAAAGGGAGTGTAAAGGATTCAAATTCCTAGCATGTTCCATTACCATTGATGTAGTTCCATTTATATGGGAGTTTATAGTCATCAAGATGATTTTTTTTTGATTCAATTGTTGGGATAGATTGAAGAGTGGAATTTAAATCCCATATTGGCTACTATTCTCTCGACAAGTGTCATTGAAATCCCCAAATGGAGATTTTAATGTATTAAAGGGGGGTTGGGATATAAATTAAAGTAGAGTAAGACCTTTATAATTAGTGGAATTAACAATATAAATTAAGCTAACAACAATGTCTCTGGGTGCTGTAGATGAAACTAAAAATGTGACTCTTCCTTCCATAGTGGATCGATACCTTAATGTCTCTCTGAATGATTTATCTAGGTTACCACCAAAGAGAGAAATCAAATTTTCTATTGATATACCCCTGAGAACAAGAGTTAATTTAAGTATAATGGATTTTATATAGTTTCAAGAATTAAATTTCATACTAGAATAGTTATAGAGTAAAGGATTCATTAGACCTAGTACATTTCATTAGGTTGTACTAGTTTTATTTATAAAGAAGGTAGATGGTACCCTCCACTTATGTATTTATCATTATAAATTGAATCAAGTTAAGATAAAAAATCAGTATCCTATTCCTCGAATCGATGATCCATTCGATCAATTAAAGGGATCCAAGTGGTTCTATAATATTGATCTATGATTAGGGTATCATCATCTCAGAGTAAAGAAATAATATATTCTAAAGACAAAATTTCCGAGTTGCTATGGAAATTATGAATATGTCATCATTCCATTTGGTTTGATGAATGCACCTATAATATTCATGTCCTAAATGAATCATATCTTCCACATGAACCATGATTATTTTTTCATGGTATTTATTGGTGATATTTTGGTTTATGCTCAAAGTAGGAATGCTTATGAGGAGTATTTGGAAATTATACTAAGTAAATTGTGAGATCATCATTTGTATGATAAGTTTTATAAGTGTGAATTTTGGATACAAGAATAATATTTTCTTGGGAACATCATTTATGAAAAGGGAATACAAATTTATCCTTAAAATATTTAAGTAGTTATCTCTTGGCAGCCACCAAAGAATTTTTTTTGAGGTATGTAGTTTTTTTTGGTATTAGAAAGCTATTACCATCACTTTTTTTGGGATTTTTCAAGGCTTGATTATCATATGAATTGTATAATGAGAAAGGGTATTACATTATTATGGAATGATGATATCTAGAAATGTTTTTTAGAGATTAAAACTCATCTCACATAGAACCCATTATAATCTTTATAGAACTTAGTAATGGTTATGTGGTATATTATGATGCATCTAGATATGATATGGGTTGTTTTATCATATAGAAAAATAATTTGTGGCCTATGGTTTGATTCAATTGTGAACACATGAGAAGAACTATCTAATGCATGACCTGGAATTAGCTATAGTTGTCCATGTTGTAAATACTTAGTGAAATTACCAATTTTGATAAAAGTTCATAGTTTTCACTGAATGTAAGAGTTTGAAATACATATTTTATTAGAGATATTTGAACTTGTGGAAATGAAGATGGATTGAGTATCTCAAAATGTTTTAATTTTAATTGGTATACACAATTGGAAAAGGGAATTAAGTGGTATATTCTTTGAGTTGGAATTCATATAATGATTTTTTCAAGGAAGATTTTAACTAGTGATAGCTGATGAGTATCATTGCTTACATGCATCTAGATTGTTTCATATAGGATGAACAAGTAATTTTCTTCCTAATTAAACTTGTTCTTAACTTGATATATTTTTTAAAAGAGGATCAGATAGAAGATCTAAATTTCATCACCACTAGGACACGCCTAAATGGTGAGGAGACTTATTAAGGCTATATAAAGGATGTAAATTCTTTGATACATTTTAGAAATAAATTTTGGTACTTCAATCTTACCAAGAACTACTTATTTTGGTGTATCAGCATTAAAAATGCTCTATTAATTAGTGTATTTATAAAATGTACAAGGAGATGAAAACTCATTTATAGTTGGTAGGTATGAAACAACAAATTTTAGATTATGTTATGAAGTATCTAACTTGTGAGAATGTAAAGACTGAGCATCAGAGACCAACTAATATGCTGAAATCTATTTATATATCTTTATGGAAGTGGGAAAAATTTCCATAGACTCTGTCACAGGTTCACCGAAGACATTTCATAAGCATGATTCTATTTAGGTGATTGTGGATCAACTCACCAATTTGACATAATTTCTCCCAACAAGAGAGTAAAACATAGTAAAGGATTTTTTTTAATGTTTTATATTCAAGAAGTGGTCAAGTTTCATGGAGTTTTAGTTTTAATTGTCTCTAAAAAAGAGACTTGATTCACTTTATGATTCTGGAAATCATTACAACAGGATCTCAGAACTCAATTGACCATGATTTCGACATATCATCCTCAAAAGGATGGGCAATGAGAATGCAACATTTAGACATTGGAAGATATGATTAGATCTTGTTTCATGGATTTTAGAAGCTCATGGGATGATTATATTCTTTAAGTATAATTATACCATAATAAAAGATATCGGAAGATGATACATATGGTATTGTTTGTAGAATTATATGCCTTTATTTTTCATTCTCGACTATGTTGGGTGGAAATAGGGGAAACATCCTTCACTAGACATATTTTAGTCCATGAAACTATAGAAAATATCTAGATGATCCAGAAGAATATGGATATGACACAAAGTTAATAGAAATTATATACATGCCATCATAATCTACCTTTATCTTTCAATGTGAGTGACCATTTATTCTTGAAATTTTAACCTAGACTTGGTCATCGATGCTTGGGGAAGCAAGGAAAATTCACTCCATGGTACGTTGGACTGTTCAAGATTATTGAATTAATTTTCACTATTATGTATTAATTATTATTACCACTGAAATTAAGTATTTTCCATAATGTCTTACATGTTTTTCAATTGAATAAGTATCACCCAGATCCTAGTCATGTGATTATTTGAGACCATGTTACCCTTGGACCAGATGCAATGTTTATCCATGAACCAATCCAAATTCTGAATAAGAAGGAGAAAACTTTGCTAGGGATATCTATTTCTCTGGTAAGAGTATTTTGGAAGCATGGTAAAATCCATGAATAAACTTGGAAAGAGAGAATATTATGCTGGATAAATGGTCTAAGATTTTCAAAGTTGACAAAGACCTCTAGATTTTTGAGGATAGAAAGCAAAATGGCAAGGTGAATTTGGAACCCCCTGGTTAAGGTATGTTATTGCTTTATACTTCTTATTTTATGTTTAGAGCGGTTATGATAACTTGATGGATGATTTCAGAGATCTAAAGGGGAGGTAAGTTATAATATAGATATAGGAATAGTTCCCACCATTAATGGTATTCATGAAATGAATGTTTTCTAGGTAGATGTCGTGAGTTCTTTTAAGGCATAAAAGGGTTTCATCGGGAGGATAACTAATACCATTCATGATGTGAGACCCATTCGCGACATAAATGGATTTTCAGGTTTTTAAGATAAGGTAATGGGGTTTTCAGTGTAAATGTAAACCTAATTATTCATGATGTAAATCCCTAATTCATGCTATGAATAGGGTTGAGTCTGACAAGTTTATTTAATTTCCATGCCCTATGACCCTCATAAACCTTTCTAACTTTTATCTAGAAATAAAAACCTTCCATATATTATTTTATAAGATCTATTTTTTCTAAAATATGATTCCATCATATCTTAAAGATTTTATTTGTGATAATCAAAGGTTTAAAAAAGGATTGTAAAGGGAAGCATGGATTAACCATTCATGGTAGGTAGTTTTTCCCTCTTTTCACTTTTATTGGAATGTGAAAGATCTTTGTTTTCTTAAATAAAACACTTCCACTTTTAAATGATTTTCACCTACTAAAACACTAACAAAATGATCTATTACTATTTTTATATTGAATTTGGGTTGTGGTTGTTGGCCATAATGTGTTAGATAAATTAATGAAAAGGGTTTTCTTAAAAGGGAAAAAATAGTTTTGGTATATGATCTTAGAATAAATGTGTTGTGGGTTCCATCTAGAAATTCAAATGGTTGGTATGTGTTCATGATTTTCACTATAAAAGGCCTTAATAAAACATTCTTGGTTCTTAGTGATGACTATAAATGCACAAGGAAGAACTGACTCTAAGTGATGAATTGGAGGAGGCTGTATAACTTCTCATGAGCATCAATATATCATTTGGCTTGAATGGGTGTGAGTGTGTGTGTGTGGGGGGGGGGGGGGTGAGATCATGGATGATTATGAAAAATTTTAATTTATGAACTACTTATGCCTCTTGAAAGTGAATCTATTTTTGGGTTAACTACTTTTTGAAAACATGTTTATATGTTATATTTTATATTTTGAAAATTGTTTTATTTGATTTTGATATTCTTCCTACCTATTTTATACTCCTGTGAGACAACCTGTCTTTGGTCTTAGTGGCATATGGGAAAATCATATCGAGGGTTTCCTACTAGGTCTGATTACTCACCCTTATATGTAAACTTTGGTTCATATGAAAATGTTGTTTTTCATAATATAGGAAAGTGCCCTGTTTCTTACTTCACTTGTGGGGATCCTTGATGTCACTGTCTGGGTTTCCAAATATGGAGATTAGAGTTTTTTGTGTCATGGTTTGGAGTAGTTCCACATCAGTTACAGAGTCTTTTACTACTTTAGAGTTGTAGTTTATATATTTTTTCATGACCCCTACCCCAAAAGGGTACCCTCCTAGGCCAAAAATGAGATAAGGGAGATGGTGACTACTAGAATCCTGCCTCAAATAGGCCCCTGGTTGGAAAATAGAATGGAGGGTATAATAAATATATATATGGGAGGAATTAAAATCTAAGAAAGAATGGATAAGAGAGAGATAAGACAGATAAAAAAACAACACCTACTAAAAAATATAAAATAAATACAAAGTGAAAACATGAAATTTCATATAGAATTAAACAACTAAAATAAAAACTATATGCACTAAAAGGTAATGATGGTAGAAACCAGGAATCCCAAACAATTACTCAAAAAACACAAACTAGTAATATATAGTTCAATCTATAACCTACTCCTAATAAACTAAAAATAGTTTATATACATAGGGTGAGAATAAAAGTATACTCATTAGGATCCTACCCATAGTCTCTCATGAAAAAGATAAATAAATCATGCTAAAGAACAATAAACAACAGTGAAACTAAATCATCACCTAAACATGTATACTAAGTTCCTAGAATCACCATGATTAAATCTTACCAAGTATCATATGAAAGAGATCATATAACATAATAATTAAACATAAAGGGTACCTCGCTCCAACTTCCCTACCAGTTTTCTTCTCTTCCCCAACATTTCACATCCCGATCCATCTCTCTCCAAAATAAGACAACCTATAAACACATGGGCCAAGAATCACAACATACACCTCATGAATCACATCATCACATAATCCCATCCACATATCCTTATATAGTAACCAATTAGTTTTGGAGATCCACCACAACCCGTATGACATGTATCATACATCAAGTAATATACCTCAATCTATCATAACCCATACACCGAGTAAGTACCTAAATCCATCACAACCAATACACATCATACCTATAATAATCCTTTGGATACTATATCTATAGATACATATGTGTGAAATAAACACAATCTATCACCTCCCTCTACACATATATATGGGGAAACTAGCCACCATGCATACCAGTATAAGTAACTACCAAGAGAAGAGAGCAGGGCCATAGGGTGTAGTCTCCATCCATCCTCCCACCGAGATGTTAGAGAAAACACCCTCCTAAAGTAAACATAGTTTAATTTTCCCTAACCGACATGGGTGGGGCAGTTTATGAAATAAAAAAAATATAAGATATAATATAGATCATTACAACACTATGGGAATAACCTATTCCTAAGCTCAACTGTAGCTATTTTTGTTCAGACACCCAACTACCACTGCTTCAAACTAGATATCCTATAAGAACACAAACATTTAAAGAGATACATTAATTTATTATTTTATTTTTATTATTTCCTTTCATTAATTAATTTATTATCCATTAAATTAACCATTTACATTATTTCAAGATATATTCATTAACCACCAGTGTGAAGACCACACCCTCTTTTCATAAACCAAAACGATTCCATGGTTTCTAAAGATTATCATCTTTTCAGTATTTTCATTACATCAACACCAACCCCATGGGTTAAGAATTATTTATTAATTATACAAATAATTACATAATATAGTTACTCTAGTAAAACCATCCTAATATACCACTAAGAAGAAATATGTAACCAAGCACACCCAGCTACCTCAAGCAGTGGGTAAATGAATGCAAATGAAACAAGAAACCCATCCACCATCCATTAAACAGATTCATGTCTAGAAATAATCTAACATTATCACATAAATGGGAAAGCCTAAATTCAACCCATTCCATCATCTCTGGTTCCATCCTTTACACCCTCATGTATATCTCGATGCATCTCACCATCACAAACATCAACTGCTGCCACATAATCTGGGCCTCCTTGCCCCATATCACATCAGTCATCCCAAGATCAGCCATCCCAAGATCATAAAATGTCACATAGAAAATCTCATAACCAATCTAATAATAAGGAAACAAGAAACAAAATAGTCAACAAGGAAATCTAGGACCTGAAACAAGGCATACATGCTTCAAACAAAACATTATCTTATATCTCTAATCACAAATCAATCATCCTTATCAAGAAAATGGGAAACTCAGTCCTTAGAAATTATCTTTATCACACAATTGGTTCTTATTACATATTTAATTAACCAATTCAATTATTCATTGGTTACAACTATGGGAAACTAAAATAATCAAGCTATAACAAGCTATCAAAAGTTAAACATACTCTCAACATTAAAACTAGTTGCAAAAAACATAGAGAAGTACCATTCTCATTAACATGGATTTTAATCTCAACATTCTCAACAAGAATTATCATTCTTCACATTATTTATCAATTACATTAACATAGAATAAAAAATTTAATTAATCATTCACATTACATTAATTCTATTATCATCAAATTATAAGAAACACTATATTCATTACAACATGACTCTTATTTAATTCTTAAGACAATTAATTAATTAATTTGGATTTACATTATTTACCATTTTTAATCAAGAAAAACATGCTAATTACAAACATAACAAGACATGTTAACAAACATAACATAGAGAGTACACTATCTATAAAATCAAGAGGCAAACTGTTATCATGGTAGAAATCAACAACATGAGATCAATACATCCATTTATTTATTAATATAGTTCAATAATTATTAGGTTAATTCCATTTCCATACAAAGGGATAAACCATGATAAGTTTATGATTTCAGATAAATAAATAATAGAAGAAACAAATCCCATAACTCAAAGGCATCAATGTTCTTTACACAAGAATAGTCCAACATCATAGATCCCAATCACCCCTCCCACAAGTGCTACATCACTCCAAGGATAGTGTGCCACAACCTCAATAACAAACAACAAAGAAAAAACTATTAGAATAAAGGAGAGAAAAAACCATCACATGATAATAATAAGTGGTAGGACCCATATTTAAGAACCAAACAATAAAAATGTAGTACGCACCTCAGATAACCTTGGATCGAACAAAGGAAATAGAGAACTGATCCCTGTTAAAGGGATACTAAAATGCCTAAAGAGAGAGCTGTTGGCCACCTAGGATTTAGGATAAAGGCCATAGGGTTTGAGAAAACTTAAGGCGCGACAACTTATATTGGCATGTTGTAAAACAAATTTTCACAGTGTGAAACCTTTTCACATCATGAAAGCATCAGGTTTTAAGTACCAACAAAAACATTCCACCTATTTTCATTTGGACTTAAATTAATTCACATAATGAGGAACCCAATAATCCAGCCTCACACAATCCATGAACCTCATATTCATGATGTAAAACCCTTAAACATCATGAATTCTCCATGATTCCAACTTTTATATGCCAAACACCTCAAAACCTGCCTAGGATTCTTTTGAGCATCTCAGACTTTATAAATATACAAAGGGTCAGACTAGATGGGTCCAAGACCTTATATTAGATACCTATTAAAAAATTATCATCCTTGAGAATCCAAAACCAAACCCAAAGAGAAAATAAAAAGGGGTCATCTGAATATCCTCCCCAAGAGATAAATCTCAAGGATATCATCATCACAGGAGCTCAACCACCTCATTATAGGAACAACAAGAAACCATGAAACAACAAAAAACAACTCTTAAACACTCTCCTAGGGGAGATAAATCTCAAATGAGAGTAAGGTTACCAAAAAGAAACAAATGGGAACTATATCATATGATATAAAAGTCAAGATCCATAAAATTAACAATGTTACAAGAGAAGAGATAAACATCAAACAACTCAAGGTATTGAGTGTGCATTTATGACTCATATTCACAGACACTCTCCTCCATGACATCATGCTGCCACAAGACATGAACCAAGGAAATAACATGCCCATGAAACACCTTCTCATAGAAATAATGGATCTCTACATGCCACTCATTGAAGGTCACATCATCATAAACATTGATCTCACCCCAATCGATGACATGAGGGTCATCATAAATATAATGATAGAGATGAAACATGTGAAAACATCATGTATTATGCTCATTTGTGGGGTAAGTTCTATCCAATATTCCATTACTCCAACATTAAGGGAGAAAGATTAATCACATAACCAAACCTTTACTTCTATGATGAGGATTCACCTTTAAGAACACATGATATCCAACACTGAAATCCAGAGGTATCCTCCTATGATCAACATAAGATTTATAAAGATCCTTCACTATCTTCATCCTCTTGTGAATTACCTGTACCATATCTATATTATTCTTTACTAGTTCCATCCCAATAATTTCTACCTCTATGACCTCAGACTAGCATAATATATAACATAAATTCCTTCCATAGAAAGATTCAAATGGCACCATACCACTAGTGGAGTGGAAACTATTGTTTTAAGAAAACTTAATGAAGGGAATGTGATGAATCTATGAACCTATAAAATCTAGGATAAAAGAGTGAAACATTCCTTCAATAGTTTGTATGGTCTACTCTCTCTAACCACCCATATATGGAAGGAAAATATTGCTAAGGAATAACTAATAGATAAAATCATGATGGATACCTATCCACACCTTGGAGGTAAAATTAGGATCCTAATTAGAGATGTTCATCCTTGGGACTCCATGGAGTCACACCACCTCCAACATATAATTTTTCGATAAAACTTCTACTAATATTGGCTCCCTGATCAATTTAAAGTGGTTTGATTTCATCAAATGATCCACTAACACCCATATAGAATCATAGCCTCACCGAGCTCGTGGTAAACTAGTAATGAAGTCCATCTAGATGTTCTACCACTTCCATTAGGGAATATTTAAT
This sequence comes from Viscum album, assembly GCA_963277665.1. Taxonomy (NCBI): domain Eukaryota; kingdom Viridiplantae; phylum Streptophyta; class Magnoliopsida; order Santalales; family Viscaceae; genus Viscum; species Viscum album. The sequence continues at coordinate 272,668,198 of OY728142.1, read as the reverse complement.
GGATGGAGTAAAGCATCAGGAACATGAGGCTCAATCTTCACCTTCTGGTTAACTAAACATTGAGAAACAAACTTTGTAACTATATGCTTCAACCCAAACCACAAAAACTGACCTCTCAGAGATCAGTATATATTCTTCATGTTGGGATGTACCACCCAAGGTGATATATGGAACTCATAAAGAACCATATCACACATCACTAAAGGAATGAAAATACTTCCTTGGAATTATATCCAATGTTGTCCATCCTTAGATCAACCATCAAGGGAATTTCTAAATACAACTAGGTCTTTTCAGACTTCCACCTCAAAATCCACAAACTGGGACTCCTCCACCTACTGCACAAAAGATGAATAAAATTTCATATAGAAAAGAAAAATTATACCACCAAACTCTCCTATATCTATATAAATTACCAATAGTTATTCCATCACTCTCTAGGAATCCCCAGATTAATGCAAAACATCACTATGCAACTTACTACTCAGCGCATCATCCACAACATTTCCCTTACCTTGCATATATGAAATCTAAAATTCATAATCCTATAAGAATTATATCTACCATAATTGAAGAAAGTTCAAGTTACACTAGTAGAATACATACCTTATGATATTATGATCGGTAAAAAACACCAAATGCTCGCTGATGAGGTAATGTATCTACAACTTAAATGTAAACATAACTGCTGTTAACTCAATAGAATGAGTTTCATAGTTATGATAATGGGGACATAAATTATGAGACCCATAAGAAACAAATAATCTCTAATACATCATAGCACATCCCAATCCAATATGTGAATAATCATAGAAAACCTCAAAATAAACTCATTCTGGTGGGAAAAAAGGATTTGAGTGCTGAAAAACTTCTCCCAATTACTCAAAATATTTATAACACTAGTCAATCCATAAGAAATCATAATCCTTACAAGTAAATACTATCATAGGATTCAAAACCTGATATAAATTGGCTATGAAAATCCTATAATATATTTAAATAATAATGAAACTCTACACCCATGACACTATCTTTAGGGCTTCCCAAGAAATAACCGCCTCTATCTTCAAATATTCCAAAACTAATTCCTAATGGGACATAGCATTCCCCAAGAAACGGTCTTCATGATACCAAAACTAAAACTTAGTAAACTTACCTAATAGATTCTCATGAATAATAACTCTCAAAATGGAATGCATATTCTCTACATGATCCTCCTTAGATGCAAAGTACACAAGGATATATTTGTTGAAAACCACCATGACCTTATCTAGGAACTCTATAAACACTGCGTTCATCATCCCCATGAACACAGATAAATAATTCATCACACTTAATGACATCACAATGAAATCATAATTCCCATGATGATAATAGAAAGTAGTCTTCGGGATATCCTCATCCTTCATACGCATATGATGATACCCTTATAACAAATCAATTTTTGAGAATCAAATTTCTCCCTTAAGATGGATGAATAAATAATCAATCCACAGAAGAGGGTAATGTTTATTTAATTTCACTTAGTTCAATCAATAATAATTAATACAAATATTTAAAACATCATTGAACTTATTCATAAACAAAACTGGCACAGTTCCATGTAGTTATTGTCTTGATATTTCCTCTAAGGCCTATGGGTTATGTAATCTCTAAGACTATGGCCCTTGTAAGGGTTCCCCCTCATCCCTTAAAATGGGAGTGATCAAAAATCAATAAAAAGAAGGCCCTTAGGTCTATTCGGAAAAAACTGGCGCACCCTAAGGTGAAAAACTCATCTGAACAAAACCTCACTGAAATAGATCATAGATCTATACTCGTAGAAATCAAAACTTAGAAGGAGCCATCCTATATAGAGAAATTAAGATAGGAGACATGATTGGATGTAGCTGAATCCTAAACTTGATCTCTTGTTGAGGGGGTAATGCTGCAACCTACTTAGGAAATAAATTAGTGTACTTTTCTACAACCTTGGGAAACAATGACGGATAAAATTTTGATAACTCAACATTATCTTAGACATCAAGGAAGACAAGGATGGAAAATTCCTCTGACCCATATGAGATCATATCTCATCAACAAACACCATTAGCTCTATATTAGAATCATAAAACAAAACCTTCATCCTAAATCAATACAATATATCCTTCATCGAATACAACCAATCCATGTCGAGGATTATTTCATATGAATTTATCCGTAAACATAGAAAGTATCCCCAATAGAGGTGCTTCTCCATAACTAGCTCAAGTCTCTACATACTACATACAAGCCATCTCGAACTCCAACTAGTATAATCAACCCCAATGGAACTATAAGCCACTCCATATCATGTCCCAAAGCATGGATGAGGGCAGGTGATATGAAGAAGTTCATGGATACTGAATGAAAAAAGCATGAAACCATGTAGAAAAAAAGAAAAGGGTATATAAAATGATGTCAAGATCACCCTGGTGATGGAAAAACTAGAGCATGAAGTTGACCACGACCCTCACCATGACCTCTCTGACCCTACTAACGACCATATCCATAAATTTTCTCTGCTATATGAGGATGAGGATCATATCAGGAATATACTCTTCCCACCCCATATTCTCTATGCTAATCCCAAACAAGAATACCAAGATACTGATGCCTCAGATGAATCTTCCTTAATAGAGGAACCTGAAGCATAACACTTGGTGTACATTGGCTACTCAGAAAGTTCAAGCACTCTATCCACTGATGAAACCAACCTACAAAATAAAAAAAAATGCCTCTGATACCTTTGTATAGGTCTAATATCCACCACCCATATAGAAATAAGATGATGAGGGCTGAGACCGACCCTCAGCTGATCAAAAAATCTTCTATCCAAGAAACCAAGAACCCATGACCATAACTCTACTTTGTGAGTAATCCTGACTACTACTCTCTCATTATGATATAGTTTTGAAGAGAATCCTATAAATGAATTATTCGCTTACCAGTACCTCTAGATACATCTTTAGCATAAATGAGGTGACCTGGTGCTGGATCTCTTGATAAAATTCCTCCTCGAAATGCCTCTCCCTAGACTCCTTATCATAAAAATAGGTTAGAAGAATATCAAATAAGGATCCTGAAATGGATCCTAAAATATTTCATGCTATAACTCCCTTATAAAAGGGTAATAATTACCCGAAAATTGGCCTCCTTCATGGCCTAAGAAATGGAATACTCTTAGAAATGGTTTTAGAACTTCTCTTATGAGAATACTTACCCCTCACAATCCCCAAGAAATAAGAACCACCACCACCTCACTACTCCAAACAACATCATCAAAACTAACGAAACCTAATGCTCTCTATGTCCATTGATCGAAATTAAAGCTATATTAACATCCTAAAACTATTCTTCTATAACTTAATCTAAAATGGATCCCTCATAATTTTTTAGACTCTATAACTAAAACTCTTAGATTTTCCTCCTCTAAGTTTTTTCTTCATCAACCTCCACTCTATGGTGATCTGTTGGCATATCCTGCTAAACATATTTGGTGCGAACCTAATGAGGATGTTGACTTGGATCCATGCCTACAAAAATAAAAAACTATTAGATATCTTAAACTTAGAATATATAATACTTAACATTAATTAATTATTTGTGATCTTGTTAAGGTTTTAACTTATCCCAAGGTTTAACCATTCAAAACATAGGTGAAAGGAATAATGATGAATGATCATTTCCTTGGTCTCTACCTTGAAACCAATATCACTTCATTTAGTGGAATCAGTAAACTTAAAGGTCAGTGAATCAGATCACAAGGGCCCTAAATACCCATGTCTCGCCTGGTATCCTGTATTTATATCACTCACTAAACTTAACTGACACCATTTCCATACCATCCCATGAAATATCACATATTACCAACTCCAAACTCCATCCCATACCTCAAATTGAGCCTCATATATCAATTTGACATGACCCCCTCAACACAAATGGTACCTCTTCTAGGCCAAAAATTAGATAAGGGAGATGATGACTACCTGAGTCCCACCTCCAGTAGGCCCTGGGTTGGAGACTAGCACCAAGGGTATAATAAACATACATATGGGTAAAATTACCCTCTAATAGAACATGTGGAAGAGAGAGAGAGAGAGAGATAATAAAGATACACCAAAACACCTTATCATATATATAAAATAAATCCAAAGTGAAAACATGAGATTTTATAAAGTACTAAACAAATTAAAGGAAAACTACAGGTACCAAAAGGTAAATATGAATAAAACCATGAATCCCAAACTTATCTTGAAAAATCATGAGATATTAATATCCTACCCGATATCCAACCTAATCCTATAAAATGAATTTTTTTATATACATAGGGTGAGCATAATAATATACTTAATAGGTTACTCCCTGAATCCTATCATGTAAAAGATAAATAAATCATGCTAAATCCTAGTGAATAATAGTAAAACAAACTCATTAACTAAATAAGTATAATAATTTTCCATCCCCACCATGGATAACTCTCACAATGTATCGCATACAAGAGAGCATATAGTATAATAATGAAACATCAAGGGAACCCCTCTCCCTCTTCCCCACTGTTTTTCTCCTTTGACCCAATGTTTCACATCCTAATCCATCTCTATCCAAAATAAGACAACTCACAAACAATTGGGCAAGGAATCACAACATTCACCTCATACATCACATCATCACATCATCCTATCCACATATCCATATATAGTAAAAAGTAGTTTCTATGATCCACCACAATGCATATGAAATGTATCATACATCGAATATTATACCTCAATCTAACATGAAACATACACCGAGTAAGTACCTCAAGCCATAAAAACCTATACATTTCATACCTATAATAATACTTTGGATACTATATCTAGAGATACATGTGTGTGAAATAACCAAACTCCATCAAATCGCTCTACAAAAATATATGGGGAAACTAACCACCATGAATACCATCAAAAGTAACTACTAAGGTAATAGAGAAAGGCTATAGGGGCTGCCATCCATCCATCCTCCCACTAGGATGTTGGAGAAAACACCTCTCAGAGTCTACTAGGTTTCAGTTTCCCTAACCAACACGGGTGGGGTAGCATATGAAACTATAGGATATAAAAGATATAATATATCTCACAACCTTAATATGGGTATAACCTATTTCTAAGATCAAATACATATATCATCACTAAGACATCCGACTACCACTGCTTGGGACTAGATATCCTATAAGAACACATGAATTAAAGTGATACATTTTTTTATTTTCTTTTTATCATTTACTTTCATTAATTTATTTATTATATATTAAATTAAACATTAAAATTATTTCAATATACATTCATTAAACACTAGTGTGAATTCCATGACCTCCAATCATAAACCAAATCAAGTCCATGGTTTCTCAAGATTAACATCTTTTTAGCATTTGTATTTCACCAGCACCAACCTCACAGGTTAATAATTATTTATTAATTATTATCATCATTCCATAATCCAAGTACTCTAGGAAAACCATCTTAATATACTACCAAGAGGAAACATGCAACCAAGAACACCCAACTACCTCAAGTAGTGGGGAAAGGAATGAAAATAAAACAAGAAACCCAACCATAGACCATTAAATAAATTCATGTTAAGAAACCATTCGTATTTATAACATAAATGGGTAATAACTACTGAAAAAATGACCTATAACCATAGTTCAAAACTATGGGTATAGATCCTAAAATCACGGGTATAGGATATACCCACGGTTTTGGGAATTGTGGGAAACTGAGGTGTCGGGATATGTCCCCATATTATACCCATGATTTTACAAACCGTGGGCATAGCTATTTTCCACCGTGTCAGACTTATACCCACAGTTCTAACTGTGGGTATAAATATCACTAAAATTTGTATACCCACGATTCTAAAACTGTGGGAATTAAATATTTAGAAAAATTAATAAAAAATTAGTAAACCACACCAGATGAATATTGAACCCAAGACCTGCATCTTGAACTCCTACACCCCAACCAACTGAGCCACTTTACTATTATATATATATACATCTCCCAATATATATTAATATACAACATCCATATAGGAAAAAATTTATTGAATGAGTGTTGATCCCGTGACCTTTCACTCAAAAACGCGCCATCTCACCAACTCAGCTGTGTCAATTAGGTTTATACACACACACACACACACACACACACACACACACACACACACACACACACACACACACGCACACACACACACACACAGACACACACACACACACAAACAAACACACACACACACACACATATATATGTTTGCCTAATTATATTAATTTCAACTGCCTATAGAAAAAAATCAACCACCAGTTTCAAACCCGCATTGCTGCAATCCTGCTGAAGTCCGGTACCACTATGCCAATTACAGTTCATTGAATATATAGATATTTGTTGTTTTATATATATATATTAAAAAAACTGGATTAAATAAATACCCACAAGAGTTTCAAACCCACATTTCTGTTACAAGGCTGAACCCCCTTACCACTACACAAATTGGAATTATAGTTTCACATACATTTATTATATTATATATATTTTTTCACACTCAAAAAATAAGGGACCCTATACCCACGGTTCAGTAAAACTGTGGGTATAGGATTTAATACCAAATGCTATACCTATGATTCATAGATTCCGTGGATATAGGTGGAATATATACCCACAGTTTATGAAAACTGTGGGTATATGCTTATATATTGAAGTCTATACCCACGGTTCATGAAAAAAGTAGGTATAGATGCCACTTATACCCATAGTTTACATTGAACCATGGGTATAGGTTTTCCCGCAATATTTTTGTGTAATATTTTGGCTTCCCATGCTTATGCGATTACCCTATACCCACAATTTAGAAAGAACCATGAATATAGGTCAAAAAATGTCACCTATACCCATGGTTCATGGAAACTGTGGGTATAGGTGAGTCTATACCCACATTTTTTGGGAAAACTATGGGTATAGACCCATTTTCCAATAGTGAATCCTAGATTCATTTCGTTCCATTATCTTTGATTCCATCCTTTAAATCCTCATTCATATACTAATGCATATCTCCATTACAAATTCCAACTATTTCTACATCATCTAGGCCTCCCCACCCCATACCACCTTAGTCATTCCAGGACCAGCCATCCTAAGATCATATCACATCGCATAGAAAATCTCACAACTAGATCACATAATAAGGCAACAAGAAACAAACATAGTCAATGGGGGAAATCTAGTCCCTAAAACAAGGCATCCAACCTTAAAAAAACAATCTATCACAAGTCTAATTATAGGGCACTCGACCTTATCAAGAAAATGGAAAACTCAGGCCCTAGAAATTATCTTTATCACACAGCTAATTCTTATTATATCATTAATTAACTGATTCATTATTAATTATTTCAAACTATGGGAAACACAAAGCATCAAGCTATAACAAGCTATCAAAATTTAAACATGATCACAAAATTAAAACCAATTTCAACAAACTTAGAGAAGTACCATTATCATTTACGTGAATTTTTATCTCAACATTCTAAAAAAACATTATCATGATTCACATTATTTATAAATTTCATTAACATGGAAGAATAAATTTAATTAAGCATGTTCATTTCATAAATTTGATTATCATAAAACTATAAGAAACACCAGATTCATTACAACATTACCCTTATTTAATTATTAATCCAATCAATCAATTAGTTCTAGATTTATGTTCTTTACCATTTTTTATCAATAATAATATACTAATCCATATCATAGTAAGACATTATAACAATCATAACATATATAACAAACTATCTAGAAAATCAAGAGAAAAACCATTATCATAGTAGAAATCAACAAAATTTGATTGCTACAAACATTTATTTTTTAATATGATTCAATAATTATTAGGTTAATTAAATTTTCATATAAAAGGATAAACCATGATAACTTTATGATTTAACATAAATAAATAGGATAATAAACAAATCCCCTACCTCAATGTCATCAATGTTCTTTACATGAGAATGGAATAATGTTGTAGATCCCGATCACCCCTCCCACAAGAGCTGCATCCCTATAAGAATGCCACACCATGACTTTACCAACTAACAACCAAGAAAAATTTGTTAGAATTATGGATAGAAACCAACATCACATGGAAAGAATAAGCGGGAGGATCCAAATTTAAGAACCACGTGATAAAAAGTTAGGACGTACCTTGGATCACCACAGATCAAACACAAGAAGCTGAGAATCGATCCCTATATAAGGGATCCCAAAATTCCTAAAGAGAGAGTTGTTAGCCACATGGAGTTTGGGAGAAATTATATAGGGTTTTATAAAATATGAGGTGTTACAACTTATATAGGCATACTATACAATGAATTTTTACGGTGCGAAACCCTTTCATGTCATGAAAGTATCAGGTTTTAAAACATACTGAAAAATTCATTACCTCCAACCATTTAACCTCAAATTAATTCACATTGTGAGGCATCCCATGAACCAACCTCACATATGACATGAACCTCATATTCATGACGTGAAACCTTCACACATCATGAATTCTTCCTACTTCTATATTTTAGTAGCAAAACACCTCTAGACCTAATCTAGGCCACCTCTGAGCACCTTTGAATTTAAAAACACACAAAGGGTATGACTAAATAGATCCAAACCCTTAAAATTTTTCTCCATTTTGTTGTTACTATGATATTGGTTATTGATTCATTGTTTATTACTTGAGTTTTCACTTTTATTACTATTGGGTTTTGGTGCATGAATCATTTACATATATGTATTTGATTTTATTTATTCTTGTTTCATTATGTGTGTGTTGAGTGTGTGTATATTAAAGGGTAAAGTGTTACCCTATTTTTTATGTGTTTAAACCCTTTGAATTTATTTCCAGACTTTGGTGTCTAGGGAATTTCACCTAAGGTTAGTAGCACCTCCACCTCTTTCTAAGATAATGGGTGAGGGGAAAGATATTACATGATTCATGTCATGTTCTATAATAAGACACATATTTGGTTGAGTATAACACTATATAAAAAATTAATAAGTAGTTTTATTGAATGTAATCCCACTAAAATGATGACCCGCATATCATACCTATTAGTAGGTAAAGATATATGTTTTACTATAATTAAGTTTAAATTCATTATTTCTCCCATCACGTAGTTTTTTAAGTAGGCCATCATTCAATTAATATCACATAATATTTTTAAATAGTTGACATTTTATCTATTTCTTTCTATCTATTGGTGTTTTAATGACCATAAGAAATATATTGTGTATCTAATCTTTTCATTTGATTGTTTTTTAGATTCCTAAATTTGACTTTAAGTCATGTTCTTAATGATCAAATTAGAGGTATTAAATTAAATTCAAAGGATATTGATGATCTTATTGAAATATTGGTTAGATATCTTTTCATACTTCAAGTTCATGGAATAAATTTCAAAGATCCTTAAAATAGATTTAATGGAAGTGGAGGAGGATACAAATGAAGTTGGTGCTATGCAGTCTACACCAGTTAGCCAATGGCATGGAAAATAGCAAGATATTACTTTATAAGGCCCACCGTCTAGCTGATAGAGTCTCAATAGCAAAGTAGTAGGAGAATATAGTGAATAGAAGCCTCCAGTTAGGCCACAGACTACCCTATGGAGGCTACTGAGTATCCAGTGGTGTTGAAATAGACTCTTTGAGGAAGCATTTATGTTGGTATATAAAGCTCCTATTCGACTCTTTAATGACTTGAATCAAACCAAATACTTACATAATGATACCATTAGTCTTGAAGGATATAAATATAGGATCAAGTAGGAATTTATTTTAATCCCTTTTGTAATTTTATTTTTGTAACTCCCCGACCCCAATTAACCAGAGTCAGTGCTTTATTTTAATACATTGGCATGATTACAAGGAATCAAGTCCCGAAAGACCGATTAGTTTAGTAGTCTTGGAAAATAGATTACATAAATGGACATTACATTACACTTTAGAAAATAAAACACAACATAAATGATCATTTTATAACGCCATTAATCCCATAGATTAACCCTGTTTATCAATCATAATACACTTCTTGGAATCCTGAGAAAATTAAAACATAGAAAGGGGTGAGCTCAAATGCTCAGTAAGGATAACAATATAGTGGAAAACTTTTATAAATAAGCATAAACATTTAAGGAAATGTATAAGACTAAAAAAAAATTCCTTTTAAACTTAAACTTCATCATATAATGGCAAAGATACAATAAAATAATGTCATTTACTTATTCACATGGATATTCTACTAGTCGAATAATCACATGCAATATCAATATCCACTTTCATAATGATGCAATGCAAAATTCCAAACTATCATAACCACATAGTCAAGGCCTTGTGCCAAGACTACAAATAATATTTTTTCAAGGCCTTGTGCCAAGACACTAGTTTTTCTCATGAGAACTACCGATGCATCAAGGAGCTAAATCAGGATCCCCCTGTCACTTACTAAGTCCAATGCATTCCTCATATGAAAATGTTTAAACATAACATAAACATTTGTATTAAAACTGGCATACGAAATGTCAATACTTTACCCATAAACCATTGATGGTATAAAAATAAAACATCCAAAGTAAAACATATCACAAAACCTTCAATACAATACAGAAGATTTGTATCATAATAAATCAACTTCAAACAAGTTTAAAATCCATTAAAGGATTTTGACATAGATGAAAATGATTTGTAAAACTCTTTGAGAGAAATATAACTTTTTCATGAAAACATTTAAAAGTCACACAATTTAGAAAGGAAGAAATTTAAATAAAATTTGAATCAAAGTGTCCCATACCATTTTAAAACTTTTTAAAGTAATTAACATTTTAAAACATTCATGTCTATTTAAATAAATCCTTAAAACCATTTGGAAAACATGAACATTAATGAGAAAGGTTTAGAAGAATAAATCATTAAAACATTAAAAATTAAGTTTTAGTAAAAAGTACCTTAAAATAATCCCTTTGAAAAATATTTTATGAAACATGGACATGGATAATAAATATGTCCCAGTATATACTTACGTAAAAACAACCTCTAATAATAAAGATATTGTGAAATTAACCCATACCTTGCACTTTTCTTTAGTCGAGGGTACGTTTAACCTTCTATATGAAGATCGTATTGTGTTATTAAATTATAACAGAACCATATTAATATTTATGATATCATAAATGACTCATTTATGACTTTATACTACCCATTTAATAATAATTTCCATGTTAAATTAATATTTTGGGTAATAATCGCTTTCTTTATCGTACGTGTTTTAACTTGTTACTCTTGATTGTATCAATTAGACAAAGATTTGAATAATTCCAGAATATAAAACATGATTTATATATCATATATATTTAGAATATAAATATGTATAATAGACATATATATGAAATGAAAAACACCATTTATGGAGACGGTAGTCCGTACGCACGCATAAACACTGTTTCCGTTTTCATATCGTATTGAACGAAACTAAGTGAATAAGATACATGTAAGGACACACACACACACACACACACACACATATATCTCCATTAGAATTATTATTTAATATATTACATACTTATTAGTAATATATATTTTTATAATCGTCAATGAATGGTGATCGTGGAAATGAATCTCATCGCATCGTGGAGACGGTAATCTATACGTATGCACGAGCGACAATATAATTTCCTTAAAGGTGTGGAATTGGATGACATATTAATTTTACAGATACATTATCATGTTATTTTTATTATTTATATACATATTACTCATCATTATAACCATCCAAATAACATAGTATTGAATAACAAATTACACCACGACGTGGAGACGGTAAGCCGTACGTACGCACACATGGTGACATTATCATTCATAAGATGGATAGAATAATGAATATAGTTGTGACATATTTATAATAAAACTACAGTATAAATAATATATTGGAGTTATTATTTTAGAATGGAAACAACAAAGAAAGAGTAAGTGGAAGAATAAGAGAACTTGAAAGAGGGTGGTGAAATCATTACCTCTTCTACGGGTTCTTCCTTTTGATTTGATCAAAAGGGCTCCTTAGGTTGGTTTTATGACCAAAGGAAGGCATCTAGGATGAATTTAGGATAGTTTGGAGGATATTTGGGCAGGTTTTGGCCGATCCAAATAGCTTTGGAGATGTGATTTTGGGAGAAGGGGAAGTGCCCTTTTATAAGAGGGGTGAGGGTCACTTTAGGAAAAGATTAAAGTATTAATTTATTATACAATAATATTCAGTTTATAATGGTTCAAAATGAATTTATTTAGAGACTTATGTGGTTATGGGTTGAAACCCTCTCAACCAATAGGTTTTAGACAAGTTTAGGTTACCATTTTACCCTTATCTTTTAGATTTAACTCTTAGTTAAATAGTTTAACTTTTACTGTGTCTTCTTGTATTCTTACTCTATATGGTTAATAAAATTACTCTAAAATTCCAAGAGAAACTCAAGTGGATCATTAATGACATATATAATATTATTTAAGCCCCTTGGACAAACCTTACATTTTTAGGAATATTATATCAACCAATAATATAGTATTTGTTTTAAATATTAATTTATGTCAATTTTGACACTATTTGGTATTTTATTTTTTTGAAAGTCATCACAACTTTATTACTTCGAAAAAGATACATTTAATCTTACCTAACATGTCATAGTCACCTAGAAAATTAGTGGATGTCATAAAAACTTTGAAATTATATTTATTTTAATATTTATAATACCATTTATTTGAGTCTTTCATTAATAAGGTAATTACTGCATCATCATTGTGTCATAAAAAAATTTAATTATTTAATGTATAAAAATTATAAATAAAATACCATTATGTAGGAAATATTTTTATCTTTCTAATTAATATTTATAATCGAATTTATCTTATGTATAACCCTATATTAAAAATGTTTTATTTATTAAATTTTGATTTTAACTCTTTTAACTTTTCTTTGAATTAAATAATAATAAATGTCCTAATCTAATCCAAGTGGACCAAAGAGGTTCATATTTTATTCCTAAGGTTGTTTTTGGTCGAATTATACTTATCCAATTTAATTAGGACATGTGTTAGGGTAATAATAATATCATTTTTACCCTTAATTACCCTATTTACTTTTAACCGTGGTAAATAAAAGTAAAAAGTTACTATTCACAAAAAAATATTTTTATCATATTGAACCACATTTTACTACTTGATATTAACCGCGTCTCTCAGATTTTCTAAATTCCACTCACCGAAGCAGTAAAATTAAGTTTTATGTGAATTTGCAAATTCTCCTAAGAGATGGGTAATAGACAGTGAAAAGTTCAATAAAATTTTTATATATCTAAAATTATTATAAACTGACTCCAATGAATTAAATTGAACTTATATAGGTATTATGTATCTATTTTGACCTAAAATAAATTTAAATAAAATAAATAATTATTTAAATAAAAATTTGGTTTTAAACTATAACTCAATGTTTTTCACTATTAATCAAAAATTGAAAGTTTTCAGAAAAATACCAAAAATTCACCCTAGGCTAATTTTGATTTTCCGAAACAAAAAATGATGTATAATTTACCAAATTCAAAACATAGAAGTTGAATTTATCAATTTAAAATTAATTCCCATTTTCAAAACCAAAAGGCTTATTTTTACGAAATAATAACTATAAAAAGATTGACACCTGTTTAAATCCAATTTCAAAGTAAAATTACTTACAATGACCAGAATTGGATTAAATGGTAAAAATATAATCTATTTATACTTCCAAACCATTAAAATGTATAATTTAATACTATAAATTCTTTTGATTAAAAATGTTGTTTTCAGTTAAAATTTAGTATTTTTCACTATTCACCCAAATATGAAAGTTATCAGAAAAACACCAAAAATTTATCAAAACTAACTTTTTATGTCCTGATTCTAAAGAAGAATTTTATTTTGTGAAATTGAATATATAAAAGTTTCAAATATTGGATTTAAAAAGGGTTCACCATTAAAAGGCAGTAAAAGTGCATTTTTTTGGAAAAATACATCTTTTATATGAAAAAAATAATTTGTTCTTACATTATGTATAAAAAAACTCATAATATGGATTATAAAATTATAAGGATTATATAAAGTTCAAAATTAAGTTAATACTATTCATAACCACTTTTGAACAGCTAGTTTGGTAAGTCGTGGTGCGCTTGAAATCAGTGTTGCATGAAGTGAAAGTTATTGAATTACTTTGAAGAAATAACATACTATGAAATCTTGGGGTGTTACATTCTTCCTTCAATAAATTACATCCTCTCAATTTGAATTTTTTGTTCTAAAATAAAAGGTTGAAAATAGAAAATACCATTGTGGGAAAACCCACATTGGAAATTGGGTTAATAAAATTTAGTCTTAATAGGAGGAAAAAGGGAATGAAAAAGTCACCACCAAATTATGATCTCAATTAAGAGAACATTGGTGGAAATTAGAGACTCATAATTGGATGAAAAAATTAAATATTTATAGGGAGTGATTGAGGTCATCAGTCACAAACAATTGTAGAATTGAGGGCCTCAAAGCCATCAATCTATGATGATTTAAAATATCATCTATTCAACAAAACATAAGGTATTAGGATAACACATTTTTAGTTTTAAGATCGCTTACCTAAAGTATAAGAATTAATTTCTTCATATAATAATAGAAGAATATATATATATATATATACATGACAAGTAGAGTTCCATCCTTTAAATAATTTCTACCACAAACTCATCTTTCACTCTAAAAGATAATAGAACATAAAAAAATATTCTATTTATCCCATTCTTATATGTAAAAACCCGAGATTTTATGAGAATTATTCTTTTTTTTCATTTATGTATTGTGTTATACACTACACCAAAATTATCTTGTTCTATACGCAACACCGTATTAGCTTGCAGTATACACAACACTATTCTTGGCTCGTGTTACACACAATTTCAAGTTCATTTTGTAGAATTTATTCTACGCAACATTAAGTATAGATTGTGTTTAATGTATAAATAAAGATTATGTTATATGCAACAATAAAGGGAGTTTTCACTACACACAGCCTTGACTTGGCTTGCATTACATGCAATCAAGACCTTCCTCGATAGTGTGTGTAGTACGCAATACCGAGTTTCCCTAAACGAGATATTATTATGAACTAGCCGTTATGAATAGTAATACCCATTTTTTGAAATTTTATAAATTTTATCTTTCAAAATGGACTTCATTTTTGGATTCGGAATATAGAAATTAGCCTAGGGTGAATTTTTGGTATTTTTCTAAAAACTTTCAATTTTTGGATGAATAGTGAAATCACTGGGTTACTATTTAAAAAACCGACTTTTTATTTAAATTTATTTTAGGTAAAAATAGATACATAATACTTATATAAGTTCGATGTAATTCATTGAAGTCATCTTATAATAATTTTAGATATATAAAAATTTTATTGAACTTTTCACCGTCTTTTACCTACATCCAAGGAGCTTTTTGCAAACTTACATAAAACTTAATTTTACCACTTATCTGAGTGGAATTTCGAAAATCCGAGAGACACGGTTAATATCAAGGAGTAAAATCTGGTTCAATAAGATAAAAATAATTTTGATGAATAGTAACTTTTTACTTTTATTTACCACAATTAAATGTAAATAGGGTAATTAAGGGTAAAAATGATATTATTATTACCCTAGCAATGTCCTAATTCTATTGGATAAGTGTAATTAGACCAAAAAAAACCTTAGGAATAAAATATTTCACTTTAGGTCCACTTGGATTAGATTAGGACATTTATTATTATTTTATTTAAAAAATAGTTAAAATAGTTAAAATCAAAGTTTAATAACTAATTTTTTTTAATATAGGGTTATACAAAAGATAAATTCGACTATAAATATTCATTATAAATATAAAAATATTTCCTACCTAATGGTATTTTATTTATAATTTTTATACATTAAATAATTTAATTTATTTATGACACAATGGTGATGCAGTAATTACCTAAATAATGAAATATTAAAATAATTGATATTATAAATACCCAAATAAATGTAATTTGAGACTTTTTATGAATTAAACTAATTTTATAGGTTAATATGAAATGTTAGTATTGATTTAATTAACTTTTTTCGAACTAATCATGCTATTATGATTTAAAAAAATCAATTACCAAATAGTGTCAAAATTGACATAAAATAGTTTTTAAAACAAATATTATATTATTAATTGTTATTTTATTCCTAAAAATATAAGGTTTGGACAAATAACTTAGATAAAAATATATATATATTAATAATGAACCACTTGGGGTTCGTTTGGCTTGTTATAGTATGTTTATTAACCATATAGAGTAAGAAAACAAAAAGACACGGTAAAAGTTAAATTATTTAACTTAGAGTTAAATCTAAATGATAAGGATAAAATAGTAAAATAAACTTGTCTAAAACCTATTGGTTGAGAGTATTTAGACCCATCCCCACTTTATCTTTGAAATAAATCAATTTGGAGCTATTATAAACCGAATATGACTTTATTATAAAATAATATTTTAAGTTTTTCCAAAGGTGCCCCTCTCCTCCATTATAAAAAGGGCACCCCTTCCATCTTCTCTTCACACCATTTTGAGCCTTGAAGCTCAGACAAACCCTGAAAATTATTCTTCTCAACATATCTAGTTACATAATAGAGGTTCTGGTCTTCTCAAAAGACCAACTCTAGGGCCCTAAGAAGAAGTTTAAAGGAGGCGCGTCGAGGAAGAGGTAATCTCTTCTACCGACTCTTTCAAGTTTCTTTCTTCTTCTACTTACTCTTCGTTAGTTGTTTCATTATAAAGTAATAACATCAGTATAACTTATATACTGATATGTTTTTATAAATATGAAAAAACCCTATTTCACCTTCTATCCATCCTACGGAAAACGAAATCATCGCGCGTACGTACGTACAAAATACCATCTCCACGCCGTGGTGTAATCTGTTTTCGACCATCACCTTACTTGGATGGATATAATGGTGTAAATAAATAACTATATATGATTATTTTAAAGAGATATTGATTCTGAAATATTATACATACACTTCAATACAATTCCACGATCATGGGAATGATATCATCGATCGTGCGTACGCACGGACTACCGTCTCCACGACGCGATGAGATTCATTCTCCATGTTAACCATTCATGAATGATTATAAAGTATATATAATGAATAATAATTAAATATATGACATAATAATTATACTGGATTTATATATATATATATATATGTCATCTACTTAATTCCATTCAATTCAATAAGGAAACGAAAACAGCGTTCATGCGTACGTACGACCTACCGTCTCCAGGAATGATGTATTTCATTCCATTTATCGATATATCATATATATATATATGTATATGCTGAATATATATTATATATAAATCATGTTTTACATTCTGAAATTAATTAAATCAGGATAGAACTAATAATATAAAGAACAACAAGTCGAAACACGTAAGATAAATGAAACGATTTTACCCAAAACACTGCTTTAACATGAAATTTACAAAAGAATGGGTAATATAAAGTCATAAGTGAACCATATATGATATCATAACAATTAATATGATTATTTAATAAGTCAATGACATTATTTAAATCATTATACAGGAGGTTCAGATACATACGAATCATATCAGACATAAGGTAAGGGATAATTATTCCAATATCATTCATATCCGAGATTGCTTATACGTAAGTATTTACTGGGGTTATATTTTTCATCCATTCCCATAAAATTTTTTTCATAAAGTGTTTAATATTATTACATGCATGTTTAATGTCATGTTTACCCCTCTCTGACTTTTACTTTGTGTTATGGAAGGAATCTTCCTTTTGTTTACCATATGAGGAACTTTTTGACTTTTTCGACAAAAGTACGAGAAGAATGATATTTTTAACTTATACGGCGTGAATGGATTTTTACGATTTCATAATGAATTCTTTCAATGAATTTTCCTCTAAAAAATTTTATGACTATTTTCAAAAAAATACTTTTCTTTTAATATTGCATGGTATTTTTTGAAAATAAAATGATTTTGAAGAAGAAAGGATATTTTCCTCAAGAATTCATTTCAAGTGTTTTATCATAACCATTTTCCATCTAAGATGAAATTATTTCATATGTGTATGTTTCAAGTATAATTTCTATATTATTTACATGGTTTTACTTCTCTTATGATGAAATTATATCCATTTGTTTTATATGTATTATGTTATGATGAGATGATGTTTATGAAACCCATTTTATTCTTTGGGTTATGATGAATGTTTTAAGTTTATTTTGTGGCACAAGTAAGAATGATTTCATTATGAGATGGGTGGGACCTATATCTCCCTCCAATGCATTGGGAAAAGATTTATATCTCATGAGATAAACATGGCTGGAATAGTAAGTTAATCCGGTTCAGTGTTACAGGACTGGAATGAGGAGTGAACTCGATTCAGAAAGGGACTTTGTACACTAAGATGGTCTTGGAAGCAATACCTTGGATAATATGGAAATCATATCATGTGTTTAATGGTTTTCCACAATTATATGTTTTATTCCCATGCTATTTTATCATGATTGTTGTTCCTTTATGATATATTCCTTACGTACTTCCAAGATTTATGTCTTTGCTCAAGATTTTGATGTTTAGAGTTTATGTTCAAGTTTTTACATTCAAATGTTTATCGATTTTTTATGTTCTATATGATTTCCCTTACTGAGCATTTGAGCTCACCATTTTTATGTTTTCTTTTCAGCAATATATAAAGAAATGTTTTAGGTAAGAAAACCAAAGGGTAAGATCTTTATGGGAGATGTTGAAGATCTTTCACCATGATTATAAGATTACGTTCCGAGTTTCCAAAGACACTAAACTAATATGGTCTTTGGGCATCTGTTTTTGTCATGTATTAAGTATTCTGCACAAGTAATGTAATGTCCATGTACGTCAAGCTTTGGGTCTCTACAGTTGGTATCAGAGCGAAGGTTTAGTTAACCTTTGGAAACTAGGATGCAAAAACTTTAGTGAAATCCCTAGATATATTTCTAACGTATGTCTAGGGATGTCCCTAAGGATAAGTATACGTATAGGTTATAGTCCTAGAATTACTGTAACGATCTTATAATTTAACCTAACATGTTAGATATTGATGGTACTCCCCCTTTATTATGTTTTTTTCCCTAGCATGATTTTTTCCTCTCACACTATTCTTTTTGGGTTTTAGAAAATGGATGGAAATAGGAAGATTCACGATAATGGAGGATATAATGGACAATGGAATGATATTCTTCATGAGAAACCAAATGAAATGGGATTTGGAAGTCCAAACATCGTTATTATGCCTAATCATAAATCTCATAATATGACCAATAATCTCAACTTTGGTAAGTATCCCGACTCAGCTAATAAGAGAAAGATGGAGTTTCATGATGATCATAGAGGAAAGAAAGTTCAATTCCCCTCATGTAAATCTTGTGGGAAGAGGAATCAGGGAAAATGTTTCAAAGGAACTAGAAGATGCTTTGGGTGTGGAAAAGAAGGACACAAATCCATTAAGTGCAAAGGAAAAGGTTCAGTTAACACCATGGATAAGGATAATGTTATTGCTACGACATCAACAATGATTAGATGTTTTAAATGTGGAATGTATGGGAATTATGCAAACTAATGCCCTAAGGGAAAATCTCATGAAGAGAATCAACATGGTCATATGGGTAGTATTTATATGGATGATGATGAGGAGACTACAAATGATATATGAGTTGAAAGAAGTGTTGAAGCTTGGTCAATGGTTTAAGAAGGTAGTGGAATGATTTATGTTTATCAAGAGTTATGTTGTATAGGTAATGGTACTATGGAATAAAGACACATCTAAGGATTGTTACACTATTGTTTTTCCTAAAGTATTTGAAAGTATATGTTGAATGGTACCAATAACCATGAAAGGTTAATATATATATTTTTAGAAAGTAGATGATATGCGCATAATTAAGGGATAAGGAGATAATGAGATGTTTTATAGTATTGATGAGCTCATGGCAGATATAAGGACAATGTGATATCATGGTTTGAGTATATAGAAATTTTGGGATTCTGGTATGTGGAAAGAGTTAACTTTTGGCAGCATTCATGTTTTCACTAAGGTTCAAAGGGTATTTATTTTTCAAGAGAATACATGATTAAGGTATTCAAATGTTTGGAATGTGACCAACAAGATATATCTTATATGGGGGATAAATGATGGTATTCACATGCTTGGTTGATGACATTTCTAGTAATCATTTTCTTTATACTATAAGATTGGACAAAAGTATTTTCGATAAGCTTAAAGGTTGGAATGGATTAAGTTGGACATCAGATAGAATTGTTTAAGGCTAGAACATTTTTTGATACTATTTCTGGAATTTAATAATAGTGTAGTTTAAGAAAAGAGACAACATGCAGAACGGGCGACAACCCGTCACGTCGGACAAGGATGTGGGAATTGAACCCACGATCGAAGTGCGACAGGCCTTTATCGCCTACCACTGGACTACAGGAAGTCCCTGGTTAGTAGAAGCTAGTTTTATTATATTAAGCAGTATGATATATGAAGTATAAGTTCATTTTAGGAACCATATATGATTAATCTCACTATAGATGGACTTATGTATATTTAATAACTTTTAATATACTTTTATTTGAGACAGATGGAATTACCTATCATTCTATCGCATGATCTACTAACACTTCACGGAAGACAAATTCAACTTCATTTCTCTAAGAGATGATATGGAAATTGTTTAAGGCACAAACAACAGTAAGATTGTACCAAAATCAAGTAAGTATTTCTTTTAATTCAACAATTCTTCAACTTTAGGGAAATGACCTTGAATACAAAAAAATGTTGTCCTAGTGTCCTTATATCTGATGAATCAGATGGTACCTTAAATCATCACAAATTTATGGCTTTTTGATTGTTGGATTTTTCATATCCATGTCCTCTACCACTCTTCATCAGAACATGATGGTTAGATTTTTCTTCCATATCCATATTTTTACCTATGTTCTCTTATGTGGAAACCCAATGATTAGTTAATTTGGGCAACCGTTACGTTCCATAATTTAGTTTTTAAAGTTCAGTTTTGGTATTCCTTTTTACGATGTGGGTTTCTATTAAATAAACTTTCAAATAGTAAACCATTTATAACCCCGACAAATTTCGAGGGCGAAATTCATTTTAAGGGGGGTAGAATGTAACAACCCAAGATTTTATGAGAATTATTCTTTTTTTTCATTTATTTCTTATGTTATACATTACACCAAAATTATATTGTTCTATATGCAACACCGTATTAGCTTGCAGTATACACAACACTATTCTTGGCTCGTGTTACACACAATTTCAAGTTCATTTTGTAGAATTTATTCTACGCAACATTAAGTATATATTGTGTTTAATGTATAAATAAATATAATGTTATACGCAACAAAAAATGGAGCTTTCACTACATGTAGCCTTGACTTGGCTTACATTACACGCAATCAAGACCTTCCTCGATAGCGTGTGTAGTACGCAATACTGAGTTTCACTAAACGAGATATTATTATAATATTATTATGAACTAGCCGTTATGAATAGTAATACCAATTTTTTGAAATTTTATAAATTTTATCTTTCAAAATGGACTTCATTTTTGGATTCGAAATATCGAAATTATCCTAGGGTGAATTTTTGGTATTTTTCTAAAAACTTTCAATTTTTGGATGAATAGTGAAAACACTGGGTTACTATTTAAAAAACCGAATTTTTTATTTAAATTTATTTTAGGTAAAAATTGATACATAATACCTATATATGTTTAATTTAATTCATTTAATTAATTTTATAATAATTTTAGATATATAAAAATTTTATTAAACTTTTCATCGTCTTTTACCTACCTCCAAGGAGCTTTTTGCAAACTTACATAAAACTTAATTTTACCGCTTCTGTGAGTGGAATTTCAAAAATCTGAGAGAAAAGGTTAATATCAAAGAGTAAAATGTGGTTCAATAAGATAAAAATAATTTTTGGTGAATAGTAACTTTTTACTTTTATTTACCACAGTTAAATTTAAATAGGGTAATTAAGGGTAAAAATGATATTATTATTACCCTAAAACATGTCCTAATTCTATTGGATAAGTTTAATTCGACCAAAAACAACCTTATGAATCAAATATTTTCCTTTAGGTCCACTTGGATTAGATTACGACATTTATTATTATTTTATTTAAAAAATAGTTAAAATAGATAAAATCAAAGTTTAATAACTAAAACATTTTTAATATAGGGTTATAAATAAGATAAATTCAACTATAAATATTAATTATAAATATAAAAATATTTACAACCTAATGATATTTTATCTATAATTTTTAGACATTAAATAATTTACGTTATTTATGACACAATGGTTATGCAGTAATTACCTAAATAATGAAATATTAAAATAATTGATATTATAAATACCAAAATAAATGTAATTTGATACTTTTTATGAATTAAACTAATTTTAAAGGTTAATATGACATATTATTATTGATTTAATTAACTTTATTAGAACTAATAAGGCTGTTATGAGTTTAACAAAAATCAATTCCCAAATAGTGTCAAAATTGACATAAAATAGTTTTTAAAACAAATATTATATTATTAATTGTTATTTTATTCCTGAAAATATAAGGTTCGGCCAAATGACTTAGATAATGATATATATATTAATAATGAACCACTTTGGGTTCGTTTGGCTTTCTATAGTAAGTTTACTAACCATATAGAGTAAGAAAACAAAAAGACACGGTAAAAGTTAAATTATTTAACTTAGAGTTAAATCTAAATGACAAGGATAAAATAGTAACATAAACTTGTCTAAAACCTATTGGTTGAGATTATTTCGACCCATCCCCACTTTATCTTCGAAATAAATCAATTTTGAGCTATTATAAACTGAATATGACTTTATTATAAAATAATATTTTAAGTTTTTCCAAAGGTTCCCCTCTCCTCCCTTATAAAAAGGGCACCCCTTCCCTCTTATCTTAACACTCTTTTGAGCCTTGAATCTTGTCCAAACCTAGAAAATTATTCTTCTAAACACCTTTAGTTACATCATAGAGGTTTTAGGATTCTCAAAAGACCAACTCTAGTTCCCTAAGAAGAAGTTTAAAGGAGGTGCGTCGAGGAAGAGGTAATCTCTTCTACCGACTCTTTCAAGTTTCTTTCTTTATTCTACTTCCTCTTGTTTAGTTGTTCCATTATAAATTAATAACATCAGTATAACTTATATACTTATATGTTATTATAAATATGAAACAACCCTATTTCACCTTCTATCCATCCTATGGAAAACAAAATCACCGTGCGTGCGTACGTACGGAATACCGTCTCCACGCTGTGGTGTAATCTGTTTTCGACCACCACCTTACTTGGATGGGTATAATGGTGTAAATAAATAACTATATATAATTATTGTAAAGTGATATTGATTCTGAAATATTATAAATACACTTAAATATAATTTCATGATCATGGAAATGATATCATCGCTCATGCGTACGTACGGACTACCGTCTCCATGACGCGATGAGATTCATTCTCCATGTTAACCATTAATGAATGATTATAAAGTATATATAATGAATAATAATTAAATATATGAGATAATAATGATACTAGATTTATGTATATATATATATATATGTCATATACTTAATTCCATTCAATTAAATAAGGAAACGAAAACATCGTTCATGCGTACGTACGACCTACCGTCTCCATGAACGGTGTATTTCATTCCATTTATAGATCTATCATATATATATGTATATGATGAATATATATTATATATAAATCATGTTTTACATTCTGAAATTAAGTAAATCAGGATATAATTAATAATATCAAGAACAACAAGTCAAAACACGTATGATAAATGAAACGATTTTACCCAAAACGCCGTTTTAACATGGAATTTACAAAAGAACGGGTAATATAAAGTCATAAGTGAACCATATATGATATAATAACAATGAATATGATTCTATAATAATTTAATGACATTATTTAAATCATTTTACATGAGTTTTGGATACATACGAAGCATATCAAACATAAGGTAAGGGATAATTATTCCAATCTCATTCTTATCCGAGATTGCTTATACATAAGTATTCACTGGGGTTATATTTTTCATCCATGCCCATAAAATGTTTTTCATAAAGTGTTTAATATTCTTCCATTAATGTTTAATGTCATGTTTACCCCTCTTTGACTTTTACTTTGTGTTATGGAATAAATCTTTCTTTTGTTTACCATACGAGGAACTTTTTGACTTTTCTGGACAAAAGTACGAGAAGAATGTTATTTTTAACTTATACGGCGTGAATGGATTTTTACGGTTTCATAAAAACTTATTTCAATGAAGTTTCATCTAAAAAATTTTATGACTATTTTCAACAAAATAATTTTCTTTTAAGATTTCATGGAATTTTGTGAAAAGAAAATGATTTTGAAGAAGAAATGATATTTTCCTCAAGAATTCATTTCAAGTGTTTTATCAAAACCATTTTCCATCTAAGATAACATTATTTAATATGTTTATGTTTCAAGTATAATGTCTCTATGATTTAAGTGGTTTCACTTCTCTTATGATGAAATTATATCCATTTTTTTATATGGATTATGTTATGATGGTATGAGGTTTATGAAACCCATTTTATTCTTTGGGTTATGATGAATGTTTTAAGTTTATTTTTTGACACAAGTAAGAATGATTTCATTATGAGATGGGTGGGACCTATATCTCCCTCCAATGAATTGGGTAAAGATTTATATCTCATGAGATAGACATGGCTGGAATGGTAAGTTAATCCGGTTCAGTGTTATAGGACTGGAACGAGGAGTGAACTCGATTCAGAAAGGGACTTTTTCCACTAAGATGGTCTTGGCAGAAATGCCATGGATAATATGGAAATCATATCATGTGATTAATGATTTTCCACAATTACATGTTTTATTACCATTCTATTTTATCATGATTGATGTTCCTTTATGATATATGCCTCACGTACTTCCAAGATTTATGTCTTTGCTCAATATTTTGATGTTTAGACTTTATGTTCAAGTTTTTGAATTCAAATGTTTATGGATTGTTTTATGTTCTCTATGCTTTCCCTTACTGAGCATTTGAGATCACCCTTTTTATGTTTTCTTTTCCCCAGGATATAAATAAAGTTTTTATGTAAGAAAACCAAAGGGGAATATCTTTATGGGAGATGTTGAAGATCTTTCACCATGATTAGAAGATTATGTTCTGAGTTTCCAAAGACACTAAACTAATACGGTCTTTGGGCGTCTGTTTTTGTCATGTATTAAGTATTACTCAAAAGTAATGTAATGTCCATGTATGTCAATCTTTGGGTCTCTACAGTATAGGGTTCTAAAAAAATGAATTTATAATTCATCTACCAAACCTTTTAAAAAAACTACATTATTAAATCCAGGACATCACGTGGGCAAGTGGTAGGTGATACACCCTTGTCGCCCTTAGGTTACGGGTTCAAGTCTCGCGGCCTTGCCGGACACGACGGGTTGCCACCCAACATCTGGGTTGTCCTTTTATGGCAATCAAAAAATAATCTCAAACTATAATTATCCAAAATACTTCTGTCCAAACTCAATGTCCAAAATTTATAAAGAAGTTAAACATAATGAGGATCCTTTTTTCCAGGTAATAACATGTGAACGCCTTCATCATGTATTCTTTTACAACACCGCAACATCATGAATTTCCAAAATCAACCATCTCTTATTCCAAAATCACTACCTCATTATCAGGATCATATTAAGGATTACATTTCTTTCAACCATGTATTTTCAAAAAAGTGTAGCTTACTATTAAGTAACTTTTCTTAGAACCATATAATCTCAAATCCTCAATAAAATAGTACTACAGTACAATACTTATATATCTCCATAATTCATGTAACCAGTATACTGTTGATAAAATAGTCAAATTAAATAAGAAAATAAGAACACTAGTCATTCCTATTCATCTAAGGTAGTATCATAACTTGATTATTATCCAATAACATCATTTTTGGTATACTCTTATGAATGAGACATTGATTCACGTAGTGTCTCAACACCTTGCAGATGAAGCATTTTACATTTGAAAACTTTTTATTACCCTTGAAATCACGTACTTGTTGTACTTTTTCTCCAAACATATAACAAAATCCCATTCCCTTAAAGAATTTACCAAGGTGATTCATTACATATTTATCATATATTGGATAATCCTTCATTTCCCTCTTCCCTTTATCCATATTTCTCTCTTCCATCCTTTTCTTATCTTACTTCCCTTCAAAGCCATGGGACTCAGAGAAATATTTACCTATCTTATTAACACATGATACTATTTCTTCATATGTTGAGAATACATGGTAGAATATTTCCCTTCTAAATGTTGGCTTAATACTATGAAAGATATGACCCTTCTTACTCTTTGGATCATACGTATTACTGGAGTTCACATTCCTTCTACTGGGTGCTATTTCTATACAATGGAATACAATAGGCCAGTTTATGAATCACAATGAATAATTCCAAAATTGTAAAATACATAACATAAATTGAATAGTTTGTGGATATAATCCATAAAAATATTTTCTTTGAGGAGATATATACTCGTAAGTCCTTCATAATGATTTGTAAAGAAAATGAGAATTATCCAAAACATATCCCCTAGGAGTGTCATAACCAAGAGTATAGCAAGACCCGTTGTTGTGCACCAGTTCCCGTTTGAGTTTTGCTTAAAGCAGTGTTTTCAGGTTTTACCCCTAGGTACATCTATGCCAGATCCGCCTCTACCTACTTGTATCCAGACATGGATGTATTTTCTTGGAAAGCTCATAAAATCTATACAATACAAAATTCTAGGAAGTTATTCTATACTAATCCTCAAATTCTATCTTAGGTCTATGTGATCTAATCAGAGTTTATCTTAATCTAGTTTCCAAGGTTATTGCTAAACTTCCTCTGATACCAACTGTAACGCCCCGACCCCATTTACCCAGAGTCGGTGCTTTATTTTAATACATTGGTATGATTACAAGGAACCAAGTCCCGAAAGACCGATCAGTTTAGTAGTCTTGGAAAATAGACTACATACATGGACGTTACATTACACTTTAGAAAATAAAACACAACATAAATGATCCTTTGACAATACCATTAATCCCCTAGCTTAACCCTACTTATCAATCATAATACACTTCTTGGAATCTTAAGAAAATTAAAACATAGAAAGGGGTGAGCTCAAATGCTTAGTAAAGATAACAATATAATAGAAAACTTTCATAAATAAGCATAAACATTTAAGGAAATGTATAAGACTAAAACAAAATCCTTTTTAAACTTAAAATTCATCATAATATGTCAAAGATACAATAAAATAATTCCATTTACTTATTCACATGGATATTCTACTAGTCAAATAATCACATGCAATATCAATAGCCACTTTCATAATGATGGAATGCATAATGCCAGACTATCATAACCACATAGTCAAGGCCTTGTGCCAAGACTACAAATAAGATTTTGTCAAGGCCTTGTACCAAGACACTAGTTTGTCTCATGATACCTACCGATGCATCGAGGAGCTATAGCGGGCTCCACCCGCCACTTACTAAGTCCAATACATTCCTCATATGAAAAGGTTTAAACATAACATAAACATTTGTATTAAAACTGGCATAAGAAATGTCAATACTTTACACATAAACCATGAATGGTATAAAAATAAAACATCCACAGTCAAACATATCACAAAACCTTAAATACAATACAGAAGATTTGTATCATAATAAATCAACTTCAGACAAGTTTAAAATCCATTAAAGGATTTTTACATAGATGAAAATGATTTGTAAAACTCTTTGAGAGAAATATAACTTTTTCATGAAAACATTTAAAAGTCACACAATTTAGAAAGGAAGACATTTAAATATATTTTTGAATAAAAGTGTACCATAGCACTTTGAAACTTTTGAAAGTAATTAAAATTTTAAAACATTCGTGTCCATTTAAATAAATCCTTAAAACTATTTGGAAAACATGAATATTAATGAGAAAGGTTTAGAAGAATAAATCATTAAAACATTAAAAATGAAGTTTTAGTAAAAAGTGCCTTAAAATAATCCCTTTGAAAATTATTTTATGAAACATGGACATGGATAATAAATATGTCCCAGTATATACTTACGTAAAAACAACCACGAATAATAAAGAGATTGTGAAATTAACCCTTACCTTGCACTTTCCTTTAGTCAAGGGTACGTTTAACCTCCTGTATGAAGATCGTAGTGTGTTATTAAATTATAAAAGAACCATATTAATATTTATGATACCATACATGATTCATTTATGACTTTATACTACCCATTTAATAATAATTTCCATGTTAAATTAATATTTCGGGTAATAATCGCTTTCTTTATCGTACGTGTTTTAACTTGTTACTCTTGATTGTATCAATTAGACCAAGATTTAAATAATTCCAGAATATAAAAGATGATTTATATATCATATATATTTAGAATATAAATATGTATAATATACATATATATGAAATGAAAAACACCGTTTATAGAGATGGTAGTCCGTACGTACGCATAAACGCTATTTCCGTTTTCATATCGTATTGAACAAAACTAAGTGAATAAGATATATGTAAGTACGCACACACACACACACATATATATCCAGTAGAATTATTATGTCATATATTACATACTTATTAGTAATATATATTTTTATAATCGTCGATGAATGGTGATCGTGGAAATGAATCTCATCACGTCGTGGAGACGGTAATCCGTATGTACGCACGAGTGACAATATCATTTCCTTAAAGGTGTGGAATTGGATGGTATATTAATTTTACAGATACAATATAATGTTATTTTCATTATTTATATACATATTACTCATCATTATATCCATCCAAATAACATAGTGTTGAATAACAACTTACATCACGACGTGGAGACGGTAAGCCGTACGTACGCACACATGGTGACATTATCATTCATAAGATGGATAGAATAATGATTATAGTTGTGCCATATTTATAATAAAATCAAAGTATATAGAAGATACTATAGTTATTATTTTATAATGGAAACAACAAAGAAAGAGTATGTGTAAGAATAATAGAACTTGAAAGAGGGTGGTGAAATCATTACCTCTTCTACGGGTTCTTCCTTTTGATTTGATAAAAAGGGATCCTTAGGTTGGCTTTATGACCAAAGTAAGGCCTCTAGGATTAAGGTAGGATAGTTGGGAGGATATTTGGGCAGGGGTTGGCTGAGACAAATGGCTTTGGGTATGTGATTTTGAGAGAAGGGGAAGTGCCCTTTTATAAGAGGGGTGAGAGTCACTTTAGGAAAAGATTAAAGTATTAATTTATTATATAATCATATTCAGTTTATAATGGTTAAAAATGAATTTATTTAGAGAATTATGTGGTTATGGGTCAAAACCCTCTCAACTAATAGGTTTTATACAAGTTTAGGTTACCCTTTTAACCTTATCTTTTAGATTTAACTCTTAGTTAAATAGTTTAACTTTTACCATGTCTTCTTGTATTCCTGCTCTATATGGTTAATAAACTTACTCTAAACTTCCAAGAGAACCTCAAGTGGCTCGTCAATGACATATATAATATTATTTTACCCCTTTGTCTGAACCTTACATTTTTAGGAATATTATATCAACCAATAATATAGTATTTGTTATAAATATTAATTTATGTCAATTTTGACACTATTTGGTATTTTGTTTTTGTGAAAGTCGTCACAACTTGATTACTTCAAACAAGATATATTGAATCCTCCCTAAAATGTCATAGTCACCTATAAAATTCTTGTATGTCATAAAAACTTTGAAATTATATTTATTTTAATATTTATAATACAATTTATTTGATTCTTTCATTAATAAGGTAATTACTGCATCATCATTGTGTCATAAATAAATTTTATTATTTAATGTCTAAAAATTATAAATAAAATACCATTATGTAGGAAATATTTTTATATTTCTAATGAATATTTATAATATAATTTATCTTATGTATAACCCTATATTAAAAATGTTTTAGTTATTAAATTTTGATTTTAACTCTTTTTACTCTTCTTTGAATTAAATAATAATAAATGTCCTAATCTAATCCAAGTGGATCAAAGAGGTTCATATTTTATTCCTAAGGTTGTTTTTGGTCGAATTATACTTATACAATAGAATTAGGACATGTGTTAGGGTAATAATTATATTATTTTTACCTTTAATTACCCTATTTACTTTTAACAGTGCTAAATAAAAGTAAAAAGTTACTATTCACCAAAAATTATTTTTATCTTATTGGACCACATTTTACTCCTTGATATTAACCATGTCTCTAAGAGTTTCGAAATTCCACTCACAGAAGCAGTAAAATTAACTTTTATGTGAATTTGCAAATTCTCCTCGGAGATGGGTAAAGGACGGTGAAAAGTTCAATAAAATTTTTATATATCTAAAATTATTATAAACTGACTCCAATGAATTAAATTGAACTTATATAGATATTATATATCTATTTTGACCTAAAATAAATTTAAATAAAATAAATAATTTTTTAAATAAAAATTTGGTTTTAAACTATAACTCAATGTTTTTCACTATTCATCAAAAATTGAAAGTTTTCAGAAAAACACCAAAAATTCACCCTAGGATAATTTAGATATTCCGAAACCAAAAATGATGTCTAATTTACCAAATTAAATACATATAAGTTTCATTTATCAATTTAAAATTAATTCCTGTTGTCAAAACCAAAAGGCATATTTTTACAAAATAATAACTATCAAAAGATTGACACTTGTTTAAGTCTAATTTAAAAGTAAAATTACCTAAAATAACCAGAATTAGATTAAATGGTAAGAATATAATCTATTTATACTTCCAAACCATTAAAATTTATAATTTAACACTATAAATTATTTTGATTAAAAATGTTGTTTTCGGTTAAAATTTAGTATTTTTCACTATTCACCCAAATATGAAAGTTATCAGAAAAACACCAGAAATTTATTGAAACTAAATTTTTATGTCCTGATTCTAAAGAAGAAGTTTATTTTGTCAAATTGAATATATAAAAGTTTCAAATATTGGATTTAAAAATGGTTCACCATTTAAAGGCGGTAAAAGTGCATTTTTTTTTGAAAAATACATCTTTTATCTGAAAAAAATAATTTCTTCTTACATTATGTATAAAAAAACTCATAACATGGATTCTAAAATTATAAGGATTATATAAAGTTAAAAATTCAGTTAATACTATTCATAACTGCTTTTGAACAGCTATTTTGGTAAGTCATGGTGCGCTTGAACTCAGTGTTGCATGAAGTGCAAGTTATTGAATTACTTTGAAGAAATAATGTACAATGAAATCTTGGGGTGTTACACTTTTTCAACAAAACTATGCTTGAATAATGACACTAGTGCTTTAATATTTCTAAAAATCCATTCTCTCAGGAGGCAAAATTATATTTTCATATTTTAAAGGATCTCACCCTTGTCTCTATATATCACTCTCTATTTGTATTCATACTTAAATAGAGATACAAGACTAGTTTTGTATCGGATTTATGCTAATAAAATCTATCTATTCTAAAACCACCTTCTACCTTTTATTCTTAGGTTTTTTTAAAACCAATGGAAGGTTTTTTATTAGGTCTCTATTAAGACTAAGGTATATAGTTCTCAGGTTTCTGTTAAAACAAAGGGAAGGTATTTATAAGACATATATCTCTAATTGAGGGGTGGATATGTAGGGGAACCTTGCATGCTATTTTTTAAATACTTATCAAATTGTGTTATATCATTTATTAATTTCTCACATCACACCATTTAAATATCATTATTCATAATTTCATAAAGTTTATATGATCATTTCCCTGTTTTTTATTCTTTAACATTATATTTTTATTACGTATTGAATTTATAAATTATCTCTTAATATATTTCATTTCTCCATTCAATTTTTCATTTTTAAATAATTTATTTTTTAAAATCTCCATTTATATTTATCAATTTATTTTTTAATAGGAAAATTCACCCCCTATTTCAATATATCTCCTACCAAAAATTGTTATCAAAGGGGTGATTTGTGTTTTTATCATAAAATTTCTTGGTTTCAAAATTAATATTATTTCCAAAAATCTCTTTTTCAAAAATACTTTTTATTCTCCAATATCAACAATTGGTATCCAATAATATTGTTTGTTTTTCTCAATTTTTTTTTCAAAAAATGATTTTAGTTTTCAAAATCCTAACTGATTCCAAAGCTCGATATATTTATTATGGTATCATTTTTGTAAGCTCTTATTTTTAAGGACACTGATTATTCCTATTAGAAGAATAATATGTTTACCTATCTTAGAAACATTATTTATCTTGATTTGTAAAATAATAATGCATGATTATGTTCCAACTAAAGAATATGAAGAAAATTGGACTCCTAAAGATATTAAAAATTGTGAAATTAGTGGAAAGTCTATTAATTCCTTAAATTATAGCCCTAAAAAAATTGGTTTAATTGTGTCTCTTCTTGTAGTTTTTTTATGAAATATGGAAATTATTAGAAGTCATACAATAATAAACAATTAAAGTAAAGGATAGTAGATTAGATATGTATTTTCAAGATTTCATAAGTTTCTTTATGCATTCGAATGAATATATTACTAGAATGTTTACAAGATTTACTAACATTTTAAATGGTATAAAATCTCTTAATGATGACTTTCCCCAAAAAATTTACATAAAGAAAATCCTATAGGTCTTACCCAGTTCATGGGATCCTAAAGTGATAATGATCTAAGAATATAAGGATGTGAAGAAAATGAAAGTTGAATAACTAATTGGATCACTAATTACACATGATATCACCATGAAAATCCAATCTATAAAAGAAGAAATGAAAGTCAAGGAAACCAATAAGAACCTAGATTTTAAAGTGATCAAAATTGAAAATTCTTTTATAAGTGACACCAATGAAGAAGATACAATTTAATTTTTTTTAAAAATGTTGTATAAACTTCTAAAGAATAATTAATCATCTCGGAGTTCCAAAAAGAAAGATCAAATTGAAGTACCAAAGGTGACATACTATAAATGCAATAAAAAGGGGTATATTAGACAAGAATGTCCAGTCAACAAAAAATAGTTTGAAAGGAAAGAAAGATAAGAAAGCTCTTAAAGTTTCAACTTGGATTGATTCATCCTCATTAAGAAATGAAATTACTAAATGTATTATGGTGGAATTTTAGGTAATTATAAATTTGAATTATAAACCTTTTACCCTTCCTTCTTCTTTCTCTTCTTCTTGTTCAAGACCCATAATTTACAAAGACCTCTAATATTCTCATGATTAACTCAAAAATGGGATTCATAAACTTTATTATTTATAAAAATATCTTGAAAATAAATAAAAAAAACATTAAATGAAAAATACATTCTTTTAAAAGAAAAAGATGATTTGATTTTAATATTAAAAAATCAGCATGATATTGAAGTTTTAAATTCTGAAATAAAGGATATCAAAATCTATCTTTTAAAATTCACCAAAGGTGAAAAAATATTTATATTATCACTAGTTCCCAATGTGTTAACGTGAATAATCATGGTTTTGGTTGTTTTAATAAAGAAATATATTTAATTAATACTACTTCTGTAAAAAGTGTTTCTCAAAATAAGTTTTGAAAATATTGTTAAAAAAATAGACATCGAATTTATGAATGTGATTAGAAAAACGTGAGATATGGAAGATCTGAATTCATTCATATTTATTCTAAAATTTATAAAATGAATTATCATTATAAATAAATTTGGGCTCCCAAATTATTATTAGCTAATCTCAGTGGACCCAAAATTGTTTCTCCATCTTAATTTTTGTTATCTCATCCTGTTAGACTCTAAAGGTTACTAAAAGGAACATATTTTTAAATTTTTGTAGGGATATGACACTGAGATTAATTGATCTATAATATGGTGTATTTACAATAAAAATTATATTTACCCCTTGAATTTATTGATCATATCTCCTATACTGACCTAATTATTTAATTCTCCAATCAATGGGGAGCCTATCACTTTCCTTTTCATAGAATTTTGGGCATCATTCTTGATCTACATGGGAAAAAGGTTTTCTGATGTGTTTTTGTTTTCTATTGAATCTAGTTTATAAATCTATCCTCTCTCTTATGTTTATATTTTATTAAAGGTTAGAAATTACTTTCTCAAAATTTTTCTATTATATTTTTTTTAAAATTTCTTTTCTTATCCTTTTCAAATTTATTTTATTATCTTTTTAAAATTTTCATTTTTTTTTTAAAAAATTCATATTTCAAATTTTTTTAATTTTTTTTGGAATCTTGAGATTCAAACTTCTTATTTTCTTTATAATTAAGATTAAATGATCTTTAAATATTTCTGCTCTATTTCATCTCAAATGTTTTTAATCTTTTAATATTTGTATATACTCTATTTAATTTATATAAAGGAATTTTTTAAGGATCTATTCTTCTTTGATCCCTTATCCAAGAATGATCTTATTGTTTTATCTTTTATGCATGTGCTATATTGAGAATATTTTATTAAATTCATGTTTTAAATGTCTATCTCTTGGAATTATCTTCTATTTTACCTCCTTGTTTTCCATTTTGATAATCATAAATGGGGAGAAGTTTTATGTGAGATAATTTTTAAGTTAGTTTTCAAAGAAGTTTTAGGTGTTTGAATTTTCATTGTATGAGAAGTTTTTTAATTTTTTTATTTGGTCAAAATGGAAGAAATGTTTTTTTAATAGGGTATGTGTTTTTTGTTTCTTGAAAATGTTTTTTTATCTTATTAACTCTTGGGAATATTGATTTTTTTTCTATATCTTAATCATTTATCTTGAATTACACTCCTATATATTTTTACTATTTATTTAAACTTAATTTATCTTATTATATTAAGTGTTTGTGATCATCAAAAAGGAAAATATTATTGTAACTATTTTTATATCATGGTTTTTTCATGATAAAAAATACTCTCTTGTGTATCTAATGTTTTCATTTGATTGTGTTTCAGAATCCTCAATTTGACTCTAAGTCATGTTCTTAATGATCAAATTGGAGATATTAAAGTCAATTCAAATTATTTTAATAAAAATTTTAAAATCTTAGTCATGTATCTTTTTATACTTCAAGTTCATGTAATTAATTTCAAAGATCCTTAGAATATATTTAACGGAAATGAAGGAGACTCAAAATGATGTTGGTGTTGTGCAGGATGCAAGGGCTAGGTGGTGGCATGGAAAGTTATGATATCTTCTTCTAGAAGGCCCACCATCTAGTTGATAGAGTCTTACTAGCTAATTTGTGTGTGAATTATCCTCTATGTAGGCCATTGTATACCCGGTGTAGGCTCCAAGTATTCGGTGGCGTCAAAATAGACTCTCTGAGGAAGGATTTTTAGTGGTTAATAAAGCTCTCGTTCAACTCTTTATGCCCTATATTGACCTGAATACTTACAGAATTTTCCTAATAGTATTAAAGGCTATAAATAAAGGATCAATGAGGCTTGGATTATAATCCATTTGGAAATTTTCTTGTGTAACATATCTCCATTTGAATCAAGACATAAAAGCTCTAAGATTTCTCCAAATCCATCCTCTCAAGATCCAACTTTACATTTCCATATCTTAAAAGATATCAACGTTGTCTCTATATCTCACTCTATATTTTTATCCATATTTAACTAGATATGAAATTTTTGTATTTTTAAAGTATTTGCACAAACTAAATCTATCTCTTCTCAAAACCTCCTTCTACCATTGGTTATTGGGTTTGTATTAAAGCCAAGGGAAATTTTGGTTCTTGGGTTTACATTAAAACTAAGGGATCTGGTTCTTAGTTTTCCATTAAAATCAAGGGAAGTTGGTTCTTGGGTTTCCATTAAAACCAAGGGAAGTTATTTATAAGAAATATCTCTTAAATTGAGGGCTAGAGACATAGGGGATAATTGTGTGTTATTATCAAAATCCTTATCAAATTATGTTCTCTATTTTATCAACTTTATCCCATTTCATCATTTAATGCTAAAAATAATTACATAAATTTTATATGTTTGTTTATATGATTAATATTATTTCATATTATATTTTTTATTATGTATAAAATTTTAACTATCTCTTAATCAATTTCTTCACTTTTTTCTCTTTATCATTTCAAAATAATTTCTTTTTTAAAATTTCAATTTACATTTATTGATTTAATTTTTAAAAGGGAAATTCACTACCCCTCATTATATATATCTCCAATCAATAGTTTAGTGGAAAATAATTTTTCTAAATCCATAATATGGATAAACTCAACTATATTCCTTGGGATCCTATCTATTTAGGTTTCCTAACTAAGTGTAACCCAAAAATCACAATGGGACATGGTTACCTAAATTTTAGGTTTATCTATATCCTCTATGTAATAAAATAAATAGTCCATGGGTTCCTAACTTTTAGGATTACTAAAAGTAAATGATCTAGGCCTTAATGTGTTTTTTCTATGGATAGAATCTCATGTTTATCATTTATAGTGTTTTCTTTAATCTCTCCATTTATATATAAATCTTACGCTAAACATATATAACTATTATATCTCATGAAATATTTATATATCATGAAATTGATATATTAATTCACGTATCTAACAATGTAGTTTTGAATCCTATTATTTTAATAAAATTAATAAATTCAAACCATATTAAATTATAACACCTTATACAAATGAAAATTTATGTTACCCAATAATAAAATATAATTATATATGCACATATCCAAATGTATACCATGTATAAGGTACAAAAAAACTTTATGTGTAATGTTTTAAAATCCTTTAAAACTAAAATCCCCATAAGATCAAGTAAGGTGTGATAGACAACAAAAACCATCATTTCTATATAGAGAATAATCTTTGAGGATAGTGGGAAGTCTGACCCAAAGTTACACTTCCCATATATCATCACTCAAAAGAGTCCTCAATTCCAATATAACTCAAAAAACTACATTTATAAATTATAAATAATCATTTTTATTGAATTCATATCTTAAATAAAAAATCATAGTCTTGGAAGAACAAAACTAAAACTCTATGTTATTTCTAGAATGAAACTCTTATATGCATAAAATGAAAATTATGAAAAGTAATTGAAATTATTTAGACTAAATAACACCAATATTCATAATACAAACAATTTTTATATGTGAATACAAAATAGGTATTTGATAGGATTATAAGAGAGTATACCACCACTGGGGGGGGGGGGGGTTAATAAGTGGTTAAATTAACACCAACTCTTAAATTTTTTCCCATACTAGTTAGGTTAATTGTATCTCAATGGATACAATGTGATGATGATAGATAGGAAAATAAATAACACACACATGTAAGGGTTTTTACAAGGTTCACTCATATATATTATTAGCTTAATAATCCTTGGAAAATAGTTGTTTTGATCCCACTATTCATGTTATTATATTATTATCAACAAGAATAATAAGTGGGGTAAGAATATGGACTGAAATATAATTATAAAAGAGAATTAAAAGAACCGAAAATCTAATTAATCTTTACTTACCTACCTCAAGTTCCCCTAGAATTTGGATCATATGTGCACCCTTTTTCTTCTCCTTAGTCCCAACCAAAATCTCCATAGAATGGGTGATTGGTTATCTACAATTTTTTTCTTTTTTCCAACACATATTGGTATAAGTGAGATTAATCATAATTATATATTTCTAATAATTATGGGGTAATGGATCTGAATGTGATGTGAGTTTTATTTCCAAAAGATATAGAAAATATCTCTTTTCAAATATTTGAATAGGGCCAAAAAATATGCACCCCCATTATGAAATGACCATAAAAATTAGAGTGTGGTCCCTTTTTCTTGAAAAATATTGTAAAGAACTAGATTTTAATGGGATGGTGTGAAGATACCATGTTTAGATTTCATTTGTTGTCAATAAGGAAGGATGAAATGAGGATGAGACAACTATCAATAAGTTTTGGTGGAATGTGAATATGAGTGAGCTATTGGAATTGTACATGGAAAATAAATAATTAAGGAATTGGATAATTCATAAATAAATTATGTAAAAAGATTAAATAATCCCATAAATATGATTATTTATGAACTAATCTTCATTCCTAAGACAAGTGTTGATGATATAGAAGTGTCATATACAATATTTAATGGAATTAGGAGGAAACTGACTCGAGGGGAGATTGAAGAACCAAAGTTAAAATATACATAGACAACTAGGTATGCAAGATAACATATTGGATGATGATGACTCTTTGGATGATAGTTTGAGATGAGTTTAAACTTATGAGAATTCATCAAGATTAGTTGAATAGAAACTGAAGATATTTGAGCAAGGTTTGGATTTTTTAAGTTTGACACATGTCTATATAAATTTGATACATTTCCTTCAAAAGCATGGGACAATACTTAATAATTTTTAGACAAGGAAATTTGAGGTTGGTTCAAGAATTTATAAAGTTGATGTTAGTTATTTCAAGTTTAGTGTGATATATTCATAAGGTTGAGACAAACCATGAATAGGGTTTGAGAACATCTTTATAATGATGAGGGAAAAAATTTATAATGTTAAATAAGATCATCATAGGGTACTTGAAACCTATTTTTAATACTTTTTAGTATACACCTAAATAACTGTATGATGAAGAAATATCAGTATGATATTATGAGAAAAAGCAGACTAAGTTCAGAATGAATATTTTGATATTTTGTAAAGAAATAAGATGATGATTTTATTGCATTTTTTAAATAAATAGTTATAAAAATTAATTATATTAATTATGATTCAATAAAAAATTAAAGTAAAAGACATCCAATAAATATTCTAGTACTAAGATTAGTTCCACACTATAAGGAGAGGATCCATCTGGTAACACTGCATGGTTTCAGGCTTATGTGGTTTAAATTCAAATTGTATTACTGTGGATTTTGTAGAGTTTCAAGGAATGAAAAATACTAATTCTAAAGAGATATTTAAATGATTATATTGACCAAGAATTAAAATAAGTTTGAATAAGGAGATAAACCAGAAATCCATTAACCAATTTAAAAGATGAAAATTCCTAATGTCGAGATTTATGGAGTTTCCAAAATTCCATTTTGGAAACTAACATTCATGATATTATTATGTAAATATATATGTATAGGAAATTAGAAAGAAGATAAGTTTGAGAATAATGTGAAGTTATTGAATTTATAAGAACATAATACATAGTAGTATCATATATATAAAAGAGATTGAAGTTGGGATCTATTCATAAAGATGGAGACTTTATATGTTTGAGTATTAAAGGATTCCAAGGAGACTCAAATCATTGCATATCTGAAGTGAGTGTTAGAGACCGACATATCTGATCATTAATATCAACTACCAAATTTCTTGAAGATATTTTACATGAGTATACTGGTTAATCCAATGTGTTCATGGAGGGATATCTACATCAAGAGGTACAAAATAAACCTAGAGTAGAAGTAATTATTTCTTATTTTGGATCATACAATTGTTATGGGTAGTGTGAAGCTATGATCTCCAATGGAACTCTAGATAAGGAGAAAAATGAGACTCTATATTGATAAGACTGATAATGTCCTTGGTGTAACCATGTATGTTTATAGTAGTTAATTATTGTTTGGAGGGATTAACCAATCATGACAAGGAGTAGGTTTTTTCTACCGAACCTTGTAAATCCATCTGTGGTGTATTTTCTATATATTCTATTGTATATAAGGTGAGTTCATGATAATTAATGATTGAAAGGATTAAGAATTTAAATATTCTAAAAGGTTGAATTAAAATAATTTATAAAAATAGTATCATTGATTTACCCCCCTCTCAGTGGTACCTTACTAGATCTAGGCTCTACAAGTGGAATCAAAGCCAATCCATGTTACCTCTAAAGATCTAATAATTTGTTAAGAATGAAGAACCTAAATTATATGAATATTAGGGGTGTACCCACTTTATATATAAATAATTATCATAGTTGTATGAGTAATATGTTTCCCTACCAATTATTACATGGAATGGAGGTAGGAGATGGTGAAATAATTGGTTTTCCACTCATACCCAAAGTAAAGGAAACCTGAGATTTGCAGAAGAATGAAATATGGTATATAAAATATTTAGGGTTATATTGGTGTTGAAACATCAAATTAGGTATACCCCATACCTAATTCATCCATGAATCCTGTGAAATTTAATTAATCATGAATAATTGAGAATGAAAAATTAAATAGAAATCAAACCTTATACAATTTTGATCAGAAACATGTTTTGATCATCACTAATGATCATTACTTGAAAGAAACAAACCTAGAACCCACTAGATCATCCAAAAAAATTCTAGAGTCCTGATCAATAATTGAACTATGAAATATAGGTGCT
The DNA here is from genome assembly GCA_963277665.1 of Viscum album. Classification (NCBI taxonomy): domain Eukaryota; kingdom Viridiplantae; phylum Streptophyta; class Magnoliopsida; order Santalales; family Viscaceae; genus Viscum; species Viscum album. The sequence goes on along the minus strand of OY728142.1, from coordinate 272,627,459 downwards.
ATAATATATAATTATAGTCTCTTAAATGTTGTCTTAATTGAGGGAGGGCAAGCTAATGGTCTTTTAACTTAGATCGAGAAATCTTTGATCTTCCCTTCTCTTTCTTTCTCCAGGACTTGAGAGAGAGGGGTATAAGAGAGATAATTAATGTAATATATTATATCACATATTTTTAGTGTAAAAAATTATTTTTATATTTAGGTTGTGAATTTTATAAATTGAATCTATGTCCTTATGGAAGTTAACCATTTAAACACACCCAAAAATTACATAAACGACACTTAAAACTTTTTGAAAATGTAACCGATATTTTATCACATTATTGTAAAATATAAACCATGTTATATGATAAATTATGAGTCATTAAAATGACTTAGATCTCCCATAAATATTAAATTAATTTCTGAATATTAAATATTAAATATTCACTCAAAAAATATTTTTCATTATATTCACTAAATAAATTATGAATATAATAAGTAAATAAATTCAATGGTTATTATTCTAAAATTCAATAATATTTTATTTATTTATTTTATTTGAGATATTATAAACTTGAACATTACCCAAGGACTATCTTAGACCCCACAATGTCCTAAACTTTAATTTTCTAGAATTGGAAAAGAGTATGAATACTCTTTGTGTGTGACCCTTTAGGCTCTTATCTCAATAGTAATGAATACCATTAACAAACTAAGAGAAGATTCTAGCTACCCATCATAGACAATAAGTAGTTAAAGAATATTCATAGTAATAACAACCTACTACAAAGACAAACCATTTAATATTATCTCTTTGTATCATGATATTTCATAAAAAAGGATGCACACTTCATCTCATCATCCTTGATTTATTATTCATTAACCTTACTAGATGGAATTGCCTTTAACAACCATTGATTTGGATTTAATAAATGTTCTTAAATCCCCATCAACTAGGCTTGAGACATCTCATCCTTTTAGAAGTTCTAAAAACTATCTTGATCATTCAATCAATATAATACCAGTAATGAAACACCCAACATAAGCTACCTCACCAAAACACAAATGCCATGTTTTTTTCCTTACATAAAAGTTTATAATAAAATGATACACACTAATAATAATCTCAATTTGAGATGATAATATGAATTTTTATAGACAGTAACTACCAATGAAACCCAAAACATGTGGTGTTCTTATTAGAGGGTTATTCCTCACAATCTCCTCTACTTGAGATCACCAAGTGAGAACTTCATGAGAATAAGTCTCAATTCTTACGATCCCCCAAAACATTATAGTCAGATATAATATGTTTCCTATCATTATAATGTATATAGACATTTGGATATGTGTTCAAGATCAATATCATAGTATCTTGAGGTTATCATTATAGTTGGGAACTACTCTAACCTTTTAATATGATAAACAATCTAAGGACATTACTATGTAAATAGTGAATGTAGAAGTATCAACACTACTGTAGTAAGAATAAATCAAACATAACTCACTTTATACATGATTTGGTAATCGAAAAGTACTATTCAATAGGTTATAAGGAACCCACTTTTACAACACTCTCAATTATACTAGAGCCAAATTCCTAATGATAAACCTACTAGCTCTAACTTGATAAGATCATGCCTCTACTCAACTATAGTCATCAGGCCTTCCGTTTTTTCCTACATGGACAATTTTTTATCTACAACTTCACCTCATTGAGTAAATCTTTCAAAGAGATGATATAATTGAGTATAATCCTTTTTTACACTCTCTAAAATTGATATATTTTCTAGTACCAATATAGTAAGTATATCATAGTTATGATAATAATTTACTTATTAGAAATGATTCAAAGAACTATAAAAAATTATTGTGAATTTTATCAACATATTCTACTTGGAATCTGTGACCCTCCTACTAATCTCTTGTAGTGAACTGACATAATTTTTTTCTAAATGAATATTATATGATCACAATTATTACATTAATACATAAATAGAACTATTAAACTTGTATTTATTATTATAATTATATGGTGTCATCAACTATTTATGGTTGCACTGTATAGACACCTTCTAAGAAACGTGGTCTTGACACCCAATTTCCAATATAATGATTATAAAAAGTTTTTATGAAAAGTGGAATTCAAATGGATTTAAGAAACAATATTTTTTATAACCAATTGAGACTTATTGGTACCATACTTATACCACCCATGAATAGTTTCTATTGAATACCCACTAATGTATTTATATCAATTATAGAAACCATCAAAATTCAAACTTGATTTTGGTACATGTAATCCATTTTTTCTGAATTCATACAAACTTTTAAATAATTGATTATTTTTATTTAATGATTCATTTCAAGATCCATTATTCTTATAGAATAATAGATTACCCTCCATGGTGAATATAAAACCACAACTACAGTTTTAATCTTCCTACACAATATGTGTCTTTGGAACATTCCTTTTCCATTACATCTTGACTAACTTTTTCTTATGCCAATTACTTGTGCATCTTAAGCGTTTAATTTACTCAAGTAAATTTGGCTCACACTATCTCAGATAGATGCGTACACCCTTTTATAGAAATTCATTCAATCACTTGACTATATATTTTTTTATCTTAGGGGTTTCTATAATATCCTTAGATTCCTTTATGATAATTACCATATATGGACATCATGTTATTCTTTATGAAAGTTTGTTTATTGACTTAGACATAACAAAATACCAGTATATAAACACATTCAATATGAAATAATAGATTTCCTTCATATTATTTAACTCATATGATATCCATTTTTTTGGGACCAAGTTGGATGGAGAAGGAAGTTTGAAGAGTTATCCATTGTAGAGTGTTGTATTTTGTTGTCAAATAAGATAAATCAATTCACTTTGTAAAAGGAACATAAATCAGATGATGCTTTGATGATTTGTATTTTACAATCATCACAAGTTTGGAGAACTTGTGGTGCAAGCCGTATGAAGGATAGAGATAGTAAAGAAGTGTTTTTGGAAAAACACATTTCAATATCATACTATCCAAAAGTGACAAAGGCAAGAAGAAGGCGCGCAAGTGGTGGCGTGCAAGTATTGATGCGCAAGCTTAAGTGGCGCACAAGTCCAATTTCAAAGATAATCCAATCAAAATATGACAAAGGAAATAAAGTGGCACACAAGTTTGAAAGTGTCGCGCAAGTCAAGAGTGTCGTGCAAGTATTGGCACGTAAGTCTTGGCACGCAAGTCTTGGCGCACAAGTTTATGGGCGCACAAGTCACCAAAATACCTATAAATATATGACTCGCCTCCTAATTTTTTAATGCTCAACACTTAAGAGAAAAATTTGAGCTCTGAACGCGCAAGTTTAGAAAGTGGCACACAATCTGAAGTGGCATGCAAGATGAGGGTTATTTATAAGGTGCGCAAGTATGGTGGCGCGCAAGTCTACCACGTAAGTCTGCCGCACAAGTGTTTCCGTGCAAGTCTTCCATGCAAGTGTTGCCATGAAAGTCTGCCATGAAAGTCTGTTGTGGAAGTTGTAGGCGTGCAAGTATAGGGCACGTAAGTGGAAGTGGGAACACAAGTTGTTTTGCTCCAGGGGTTCCTGCCAGCTTCTGGGTAGGAAAGTGAAGAATTACTTTGAAAGATTTGATTTATGTAAGATCATTAAGAATAATTGATCCATTGTCTTACCCTATTTGTGCTAAGAGGGAGCACACACACTATTGGATTGTTTTCAAAGTGCTACACGAGTGTAAGGGTATATCCTACTCATTGTATTCCACATCAAAGGATTGTTTTCTAGTGGATTGTGTGGTACTGGATAGTTTTTGTACCATACCAAGGACGTAGATACTCTTGTTGAGTAGTGAACCTTGTAAATCTTGTGTTCTTGTGGTTATGTGTGTTCAGCAGGGAAGAAACTCTTTAACAGGAGGCGAAGGTTGTTTCCAAAAGGGGAAACTTAAAAAGAAAAAAAGATATCACTGATTCACCCCTCCTCCTCTCAGTGATACTTGGATCCTGATTGGGAACTTCAATTGGTATCAAAAGAAGGTTCCCTTCGTTTATTCTTTGCTGAAGTGGTTGAAGAGAAGTTGTGATGGAGAGTCTAAATTGCGTGAATAGTAAGGGGATCCTGATTTTTGATAGAAAGACCTATCACATATGGAAGGACAAAATTATGCCTTATCTTATGTCTCTTGGATATGAAGTTCTTGAAACTACAATGGATGGATTTCCTGTCATTGATGACAAGGTTCCTCTTACTCCTGTCGATAAGAAGAACCTTGAGAATAATGTAAGAGCTAAAAATGCATTAATCTTATCTCTTTTTGAGAGTGAATTTCTAAGAGTGAAAGGTGTTGCTAAAACTAAAGGCATCTAGGATAATTTGAAGAACATCTATGAAGGAAATACAAAAGTGAAGAAGAAAAAACTACAAATCTGGAGGCTGAAGTATGGAGACTTGAAAATGGGAGAATCTGAATCTGTTGGAGATTTCTTTACCAGGATTGATGACATTATCAGTACAATCAGATGTCTTGGTGAAACGTTGGAGGATTCTACAGTTGTCGAAAAGATCTTGAGAATTCTCCCAGACAAATTTGATGCTAAAGTGTCTTCATTGGAAGATAGGGACCCTGAGACATTATCTCTGGATGACTTTCATATCACTCTCATTAATTATGAAATGAGAAGGGAGAAGACTATGAAGACCAAAACAAAAGTATATAGAGAAATGTCATTCAAGGATTTAAGGATAGAGAAGTCAAAGAAGACTCTTATTGAAGATGATGCTGGTGAATCCGATTATGAAGATGAGGTATGTACAAATTTTGATGAAATTTTGTCCTTGTTTTCTAAAAATGTGAAAAGAGGTATAGGGAAATACAAAGGGAAACTTCCCTTGAAATGTTTTGAATGTGGAGCTATTGGTCACTTTGCGGCTAACTGTCCTCAAAAGAATAAAGAAGAAGATAGTGATGATGATGAGAGATGGCCAAGAAGGTCATGGAAGAAAAAAAACTGACAAAGGTAAATATTTTTCAAAGGGTAAGGATAAAAAATTCTTCAAATAAAAAATAAGAAACTTTTTATCTAGAGATAAAGAAGAAGATAGCGAAGCTAAATATGAGAAATCGTCTACTGAGAAAGCTAGAGAGAATACCTTTATTGCAGCAGTGAATAATGAAGAATATGGGAGCAACAGTTCTGAAGAAGAAGAAACTCAACTTGAATATCATCAGAAAGAAGAGTTGAAAGAATGTTTGAGGAAGATCGGAAGTCTTGAGAAGGAAAAAAAAGTTGATAAATGAAATTTACACATTAAACAATCAACAAGGTTTTCCTGAGGTGAAAATCAAGATGAAAAAAGAGATTGATGATCTAAAGAATTATCTTGAGAATGCAAAGAATCATAATGATCATCTTGAAGTAAAGCTGAAAGCAAAAGAAGAAGAGTTTGAACTATTCCAACAGAAACTGTCCAAAGCTAAAGAAATGAATGTCAGTTTCAAACATTATATCTTAGAAGTTAGTGAATGTTCTAGTAAGAATGAACTAATGAAGGGTCCACAAAATTTACCTTCAAAAGTTGAGAGGAAATATAGAACTGGTTCTAATAGGAACAAAGTTGGAAAGGCTATGTATGTGGCCAAAGTCAGTAATGCTGAAAAATCAGAAGAACATAAAAATCCTGTGTCCAGATTTTTTTTACTACTTTCGGTATTGATAAGTTTGAACAGAAATCTGAGCTGAAAAAGAAAGTTACGATTGAAAACAGAAAGGTTGATGGTCAGCAGAGTTCTATTAAGAAGGCTGTTGAGAATCATGTTCACAACTCCAGTCAGTATAAAATTTTCAAAGGAAAATATTCATTTTATGGTTACTGCTGGTATTGTGGTGGATTCATACACACTACAAACATGTGTTGGTTTAACCAAAAACATTACAACTATTCCACAAGTTTTGAAAGACAAGGATTGAGGGGGAGTAAATCCATTTAAAATAGAAAGTCTCCAAATAAATTTCAGAAGATATCTGAGAAGACTGATGTGAAAGTTGAGAATAGGTTCCAATAACTGGAAACTGTTTGTGAAAGATGCGATCGACCTGGACATGTTTCCAAGGGTTGCCTTAGTGTGTTACCAGAGCAACAAAAGATTCTTAATAATTCTCAAAATCTAGAGTTTTTAAAATCTAAAAGGGACAGGTCTGATAATTCTGAAAAGAAAGAGTGCATGGTTGTCTGGCCAAAACACATTGACATGGCTAGGAAATTGGGGGAAGCATAATAGAAAGTGAAGGAAAAGGAAGAACAAAAAACTCTTGTTGTCGAAACTGATTTGAAAGATACAAAAGGAGAACGTCCATGGATTCTTGATATTAGATGTTCCTCTCATATGAAAGGAGACTTAAATCTACTAAAGAATTTGAAAGACTTCAAAGAAGGAATAGTGACATTTGGAAATGATGAATCTCTAAGGATTAATGGTGTTGGATTGACCATTATTGGAAAAGAAAAGATGAAATCTAGGAAAACACTATATGTTGATGGGCTGAAACATAACCTGTTAAGTGTGTCACAAATATGTGATGAGGGAAACAAAGTAATATTCAGAAAATATGGATTTGTTGTGAAAAGTGAAAATGATGGAAATATAGTTACAAGAGGCCAATGTACAAGAGGGAATCTATTCCAAGTTGGTGATGTGCAGAACTCTTGTTACATGAGTGTGGCGGATGAAAATAAATTATGGCATAAAAGGCTGGGGAACATGTGTCAGAGAAATATGTGCAAGTTATCAAAGTGAGACAGTGTTTTGGAATATTCCTGATTTGTCAAGAGAAAGAGATTGGTGTTGCACTATTTGTGAGAAAGGGAAGATTACTAATTCTATCCACAAGAGAGTTGAAATTAAATAAAAAAGACCCTTGAAACTCATACACTCAGATATATGTGGAATAATGAGAAATAAATCTTCAAATGGAGATAAGTACTTCATTACTTTCATTGATGACTTTACTCACATCACTTGTGTTATGTACCTGAGACATAAGTCAGATACTCTAACAATGTTTAAGAGTTTCAGAAGGAAAGAAAAGAAGGAATGTGAGTATTCTGTGAAGAAGTTGAGAACTGATAATGGTGGTGAGTATAATAATGAAGAGTTTAAAAGTTATCTTGAGAAACATGGAATTCAGCATGAGTTCAGTTCACCATACACACCTCAAAAAAATGGGGTGGCTGAAAGAAAGAATCTAAGTCTGGTGAAAATGGGGAGAACTATGTTACTTGAAAATAGTATTTCTCATTATTATTGGAGGCAATCCATGAGAACTTCTGTGTATATTCAAAACTGGTGTTTCTATAGGACAAACTCAGATATGACTCCATATAAAATGTTTTATAGAAAAACTCCATGTCTGAAACACTTGAGAGTCTTTGGGAGTCCATGTATTATAAAGAAGAAAGGTGGAAATCTGGGAAAGTTTGAGCAAAGAGGAGATGATGGAATTTTTCTTGGCTATGCTCCAGAAGGAAGAGGATATAGATTCCTCAATAAAGAAACAGGAAGAATTATTGATTCTTCAGATGTAAAAGTTGTTGAAAATGCTGAGAAATAAAAGCAGTCATATGTTGATGTCGAAGTTGAGAAGGATAGAGAAGATTTTGTTAACAATTCTAATAATGATTCGGACTGTGTTAATCCTACTCAAGAAGAATAATCTGACTCAGAGATCTCAAGTGATGAGGATGGAGTTCAAACAACTCATCCTAGGTTGAGGAAGCAAGTGGAGGATCAAAACATTATTGGAGATAAAAACCAGAGGGTCCAAACAAGAAGAACAACAAATGCTATATCACATACTTCTCTTTATTAAAAAGTTGAACCGAATGATGTGAATGAAGCATTTGAGTATCCGGAATGGGTTCATGCTATGAATGAAGAGCTTGATCAGATAGAGAAGAATGACACTTGGGAACTTGTAACCAAGCCAGACAATAAGAACATTATTGGTACAAAGTGGGTTTTTCGGAACAAGATGAATGAAGAAGGTAAAGTAATAAGAAACAAAGAAAGATTGGTTTGCAAAGGGTATTCACAGATTGAGGGCATTGATTTTGATAAAACCTTTGCTCTGGTGGAAAGATTAGAAACAATCAGAATCTTTCTTGCTATTGCTGCACAACGAGGTTACAAAATCTTTCAAATGGATGTAAAATCCGCATTCTTGAATGGTGACCTTGACGAGGAAGTTTACATTGATCAACCTTGTAGATTTGTTATTGGAAAGGATGAAAGTTATGTGTGCAGGTTAAATAAGGCTTTATATGGGCTAAAACAGGATTCGAGAGCATGGTATTCTAAATTAGATACTTTCTTAAAGAAGATGAACTTTAAGAAAGGGAGAGTTGATAGTAATCTCTATATCAAGGAATGTCAGGAGTTTTCATTGATCGTTATTGTTTATGTCGATGATATTATATTTTCTGGAAATGATGAAAGATCTTGTGAAAAATTTGCTAAGGAGATGAAGAAGTTATTTGAGATGTCCATGATGGGAGAAATGAAGTACTTTCTTGGGCTACAAATTTCACAGAAGAAGAATCACGTTTTTCTATCTCAAGAAAAGTATGCTAAGGAACTTATGAACAAGTTTGGCATGGAAAATTTGAAACCAGTTTCCACAACGATTTCAGTGGGAACCAAGTTGTCTAAAGATGGAGAAGGAAAGGAAGTTGATCAGAAATAGTTTTGAAAGCTGATTGGAAGTCTGTTGTATTTGACTGCCTTAAGACCCGACATCGTCTATGCTGTCACTTTATGTGCAAGATTTCAGAGTGCTCCTAAAGAATCAAATTTGATTGCTGGAAAAAGAATTCTCAGATATATCAAAGGCACAAAATTTTTTGGAATCAGGTATGATGGCTCTAGAAATATTGATCTATTCGGGTATTCAGATGCTGATTGGGCAGGAAATGTTGATGATAGAAGATCCACATCTGGTAGAGTTTTCTTTCTGGGGAAAAGTTGTGTTAGTTGGCATACCAAAAAACAGAATTCAGTAACTCTTAGGACAGTTGAATCTGAGTATGTTGCTGCTACTCAAGCTGTAACTCAACTAATGTGGATGAAGACTCAGTTAGAAGATCTACTTGTTGAAGTAAAGCTACCATTTCTCTTGGGTTGTGATAATCAAAGTGAAATAAATCTTACAAGAAATCCAGTACAACATTATCATTCAAAACACATTGATATAAAGTACCACTTCATTAAATAGAAGGTGGAGAAAAATGAATTGAGGCTGGAGTATGTTTCTACATCTGAACAAGTTGATGATATATTCACAAAACCGTTATCAAAGGAACCATTTGAAAAATTGAGGTTGAACATGGGTGTACAACCTCCTTATCATCAAGGTTAAGGTACGTGTTTCTGTACCCACTCTCATCTTTCCTTTGGATAGTGTTTTCAAGGGGGATAATTGTTTCACAAATCTATCCTTATAGATGCATGCACAAAGGGGGAGTTGTGGGTAAGCTGTGAATCCAGCATGTATGTGTGTGAACTATTCTAACTGTTTGTTGGAGTGGTTGTAAGGAACAATGTTGTTTGTTTTCCAGGAAAGTTGAAGAAGTGAAGACTACTGAAGTAGAAGCTTGAATGATGTTAAACAATGCTGAAGTAGAAGCTTGAAAGATGTTCTGAAGAATGCTGAGGAGGTACGCTAATGAGATTTCATAGTCACTACCTTTGGACAGCATGGTTTTGGCGGTCAATAATTATTGTTTCCTACAAAGAGTTATCTCACATAGGCTTAGAATTGTTGATAAGTAATCCATTGCATAAGTTTACAAAGTTCAATGATTTATGAATCTTGGTTGACAACAAAATCCAAAGGGGGAGATTGTTGGGACCAAGTTGGATGGAGAAGGAAGTTTGAAGAGTTAGCCATTGCAGAGTGTTGTATTTTGTTGTCAAATAAGATAAATCAATTCACTTTGTAAAAGGACCATAAATAAGATAATGATTTTCTGATTTGTATTTTACAATCATCACAGGTTTGGAGAACTTGTGGTGCAAGCCGTATGAAGGATAGAGAGAGTAAAGAAGTTTTTTTTGGAAAAACACATTTCAATATCATACTATCCAAAAATGATAAAGGCAAGAAGAAGGCACGCAAGTGGTGGCACACAAGTGGTGGCTCTCAAGTATTGATGCGCAAGTGTAAGTGGCGCGCAAGTCCTATTTCAAAGATCATCTAATCAAAATATGACAAAGGAAATAAAGTGGCATGCAAGTTTGAAAGTGTCACGCAAGTCAAGAGTGTCGTGCAAGTATTGGCGCGCAAGTCTTGGTGCGCAAGTCTTGGTGCACAAGTGTATGGGCGCACAAGTCACCAAAATAACTATAAATAGAAGACTCGCCTCATCATTTTTTAATGATCAACACTTAAGAGAAAAATTTGAGCTCTGAACGCGCAAGTGTAGAAAGTGACGTGCAAGTTGAAGTGGCACACAAGCTGAAGGTTATTTATAAGGCGCACAAGTAGGGTGGCACGCAAGTCTGCCGTGCAAGTCTGCCGTGCAAGTGTTTCCACACAAGTCTGCCGCACAAGTGTTACCGTGCAAGTCTGCCATGCAAGTCTGCCATGCAAGTTGTAGGCGCGCAAGTATAGGGCACACAAGTGGAAGTGGGCGTGCAAGCTGTTTTTCTCCAGGGGTTCCTGCCAGCTTCTGGGTAGGAAAGTGAAGAATTGCTTTGAAAGATTTGATTTGTGTAAGCTCATTAAGAATCATCGATCCATTGTCTTACCCTATTTGTGCTAAGAGTGAGCACACACACTATTGGACTGTTTTCAAAGTGCTACACAAGTGTAAGGGTATATCCTACTCATTGTATTCCACATAAAAGGATTGTTTTCTAGTGGATTGTGTGGTACTGGATAGTTTCCGTACCATACCAAGGACGTAGCTACTGTTGTTGAGTATTGAACCTTGTAAATATTGTGTTCCTGTGGTTTTATGTGTTCATCAGGGAAGAAAATCTTTAACAGGAGGTGAAGGTTGTTTCAAAAAGGGGAAACTTAAAAAAAAAGATATCACTGATTCACCCCCTCCCCCTCTCAATGATACTTGGATCCTGACTGGGAACTTCACATTTATCATTATAGTTTTCATATGGTTACAGTTTAATACCGATATTTGTGAAGCATGTCTCGAGAGATAATATAAGATTTTTCAATTATTATTAAATCTCATCATTGATGTTTATTTTAATAAAATCATAACTTTGATGGGTATAAGGAAATGTGCATTTAGTAATTTCTCCATGCTACATTTTAATGATCAATGTATGCATGTAAGACTCATTATTGATCCTCATTTTACTAACATCATAACATTGATGTGTATAACAAAATGTGAGTTTAAGAATAAATTCACTCTATATTTATAATTATTGATGAATTTATAGTTGAGATATTATTTATCTCACTAGCTCAAAGAAACTCACATATTCTAACCATGTATATTCATTACTTCACTTTTAAATTCCTTAAAACTCTTAAAATAATTTCATGAAGTGTATAAATTTACCTCTGTCTTCTCCTTGGGAGAGTTCATGCTCTCTTAGATGTTTTTCTTTTGAAATATTTTTAGGTTACCTTCATTTTAAAAGTTTTATTTGTCCAAAACTAGATAAGTAATTACGTAAATATTAACAAAGGTTTTTAGATACAAGGGGTCTAAATATCATAATAGGTATATCTTTAATATCTAATTTAAATTTTAATATAAATAGAAATCATCTTGCCACAATTGGGTATTTAAGTCTTAAATTCTATATTCATTAGTTATTACCAATGATTAAAGCATTATTGAACTATTAGTAGAGTATGAGGTACCACAAAAAACATTAATTACAAAATTTAATAATGTATTCTTGTTTCCAATAGATATGTGAGATAATTTTTTTGGAAATAATCAATAAAAGTTCAACCAGAATAATTAAACTTAGCAATTATAAGTTGTGTACTTCACATTATTGACTTAGGAATAAAGCTTTATCAAACTCTTAGAGAATTCACCTTAGTTATTGTAACGTTTCTATACTCACTTGGTTACAATATTTGGATACAAATGTGTGACACATATTTAGTATCTAATACCCAAGAAGTAAAACTAAAAAATCACATGCAATAATGATTATACACTAAGTCGAAGCTTCTACTTACTTCAACTTCAATTTATTGTATTTTATCTTCTATAGACTTATGTTTTGACTTGAGAAGAAAATAACCATATGTATGATTATTTTCCTATTTTCTTTGAAGGAAGTCGTGAAGGTGGCTTTGGAATCACAATTTCCATTAGAATTTCCACCTTGTATTTCAAATTTTTCACTATAATATCAAAAGATTAATTTTTTTAAGTTCTTATCAACTTGGAACAACTTACCCAATAGGCAATGAAGCGTTTCTCTCCACACTGTTCGTTTAATGGTATAAAAATGGAGTTATTGGGTGATAAGGATATTATAAAGGGATGTATTGAATAATAATGATACATATTTTAAATTTACACATATTAAATGCGATCCTAATTTAATTCATTTCTCACTTAACTTTATCCTAAAATAATTCTCAGAGTTGAGAATACATATGAAACCATCCATGTCTTAATATTGTTTTCACAACACATTGAACATTGTTGATAGCATTATGATGTAAACATCAAATGCACCATCGAAGTGTGTCCTATAATCTTCCTTTCTTACCCTTGATTTCTAAGGTGTCTCAATAGGTAATGGGGATTCCAGTACATAGATTTTCCATTCAAATCGAAGTTATTTGTGCAATCACCGGTAATACACTAGGAAATTTATGCTAGTGAGGACATGTACATTGTCCAATATATATAATAGTGAAATTTTGGTATTACCAAAAATTAATATACAAAATAATATTTAATTAGATTAGTATTTTTATCTTGATTACCAGTTATTTAGACATTATATATTTTATTATCTTAAATGACTCCCACTATTTTGTTGAATCATAATATCCATTGACTATTAGAATTAAAATACTCAGTCACTTGAGTATTCTAGTGGAAAAGATCCTTGAAACCTCTCTTCATAGTCCAAGCTATGTATACACTACTACTCAAGGAGTCTCATGGTTGGATTTTAGCTGAACAAACATATTAACTCACAGCTACTTGATCTGTTGAGTAGAGTCCCATCTCTTATAAAGGCATTACTGGAAAACTAACCTTTACCAACGGTTTGGAGAACCGTAGCCAAGTAAGCCATTGGGATAGGTCTATACCAACGGTTTTCCAAAAACCGTTGGTATAGGTAATATGAAATCTATACCAATGGTAATGGAACCGTTGGTATATAAATTCCAAAATTAAAACATCCGCTGGGATTTGATCCCAGGACCCCTCGTTTATAATCGAACGACTTAACCACTAAGATAACATCACTTTTGTAAACATAATTTCATAAATATATATATGTATTATCATAATTATTTAAAATTTTGATTTATATAATGTTCTCGGTTAGTAGATTTGGAAAAAAATTAAAGAACCTATCCCAACAGTTTTCAAAACCGTTGGGATAGGTTAGGGGTGGGTTTGGTTTTTTGGGTGTTTTTTCCCAACAGTTTTGGTGAACCGTTGGGAAAGGTCACTCTTTCCCAATGGTTTTGGTGAACTGTTGGGATAGAGGCTCAAAACACACCCTTTCCCAACAGTTTTGGTGAACCATTGGGAAAGGTCACTCTTTCCCAACGGTTTTGGTGAACCGTTGGGAAAGAGGCTCAAAACACACCCTTTCCCAACGGTTTGCCAAACCGCTGGGAAAGGTGGGGAAATCTATGGCTTTCCCAACGGTTTTGGTGAACCGTTGGGAAATGGTAGCTATACCAACGGTTTTTACAAACCGTTGGTATAGAAGTGTTGGGAAAGATCATCTTTCCAGTAGTGAGGATAAACTTTCATTACTCAACACTTACCTCTAAATATGTAAAAATCTAGCTATGACTATTTTTTCTGTCAATATTAGTTATGTTGACCCATTACTTATATAATAACTCCTCGATACTAGGAGACACACTCAACTATGAATGATAAGAACCTTGTAAAATCAATTTTGTTCAAAATTTAAGTTATTGAATGTGTTATGACTTAATATTTCTTCAAGGGTTTTTATTATTCTTGATTAATGTAGTCCTTGCATATTCTATGTTACCAAACTCACAAATTAACAATACTATAAATAGAAAAACATTCACTGAACATACTCATTTTATCTACACACGTATACTTATTATTTTATGTGATCATGTATAAAATATATATGTACATATAATAAATAAACCATGCACAAATAAAATTAAACGATGTGATCATGAGCTGATACTAATGATTGATCCATTGAGTGAATAATGGATTAACATAGACCCTAGGGGTATCTCCTTGAGTCACCAGCATGAAACACCACCATGATCCCCTTCCTCTAGACCTTCCTCGCACATGGCTTCACCACTATGATTTTTCTCTCCATTAGTATCCCTCCGCGTTCTACTGATCAACACCACCGACAGATCCCTAAATGAAGCCTTACCCTTCAAAGAGTCATCGCTCGACCCCTATAGTTAGGTACTCCTAGAAAGTCTTAGGCGAACCCCTACCTGAGTGTCCCAACCCAGAATGGGTTAGTGTGGAGATTTCCTGACCCAAAATTGGCCAAGATAGGTTCTTCCTAACCCATCTAGCCCAATCCGGGATACAAAGTGTTTGGAAAGAAAAAAAGGTTTTTATATATGTATTTATATAATTATATATATATATATATATTTTAAAATAAGTTTCATTTTGAAAAATATATACATAATTTAAAAATAATTAAATTTTTAAATATTACTCAAATTAATTATCGGGACCTAATGGCATAATTTTTGAATTAAAATAAGAGTGAATTATTTTCATTCATTAAATTTACCCTCAAAAATAATTTATTGCAAGTTTAATTTTATTTATGAATTTAATTTATATACATGAGTTTAATGCATATCAACTGATCATGAGTGGTAGATCAACCAATGCATCTCTAGTGTTTGTTTATTTATTTATTTAATTATGGTAATGCATGTTTGTAATAGTTATTTTAATAAACAATGATCTACACATCATCTTTGTGTCATTATATGTATAAGAGCCTATGTTCTCAGATAAAAGTTTTTATTGGTATTCCACATTTCTGAGATCCCCTTTCCTATGTGTGAGTATTGTTGTATAATGATGAGAATGAGTAATGACATACTTTTTGCTGAGATTTGGTGATGCACCAGACAAGAGTTTGACACATTGGATGGGTGAGCGCTATAACTCTATTCGCAAGCGTAGCGACTTAAGGAGTTATCCCTAGGGTGTAGGTTGATCCATTTTCACTCAATGGATCAACTATCAGTATCAACTCATGATCATATCATCTAATTTTATTTATTCATGGATTATTATTTTATATATATGTATTTTTTATGTGTTATCACATAAAATAATAAGAAATCATGCACAAATAAAATGAACATGTGACACAATGAATGTTTTTTATTTATTGCATGATTAGTTGTTAGTGTGATAACATAGTACATTATTATGAGATAAAAAATGATTTCATTTCATCATATAATAATAAAACCCTCAAAGAAATATTAAGTCATAAATGCTTTCTATCATTTGAATTTGAACAAAATTGGGTTTATGGGGTGCTCATTAGCCAAAGTTGAGGGTGCCTCTTAATACTAGCGAGTTATTATTTGAGTGATGGGTTGACTTAGCTGATGTTTTTAGAAAAGAAGTATACAAATCTAGATTTCTGCAACTTTTGAGGCATGTTTTGAGTAAATCAGGTTTTTGTTTTTAGAAGATGGGACTTCACTCAACAGATTAGGAGCCATGAGTTAACACGGTTATCTAGTTTATTGCCACTAGGAACTCTTTGAGTAGTGGAATAGCCAAAGTATATATACTATGAGTAGAGGTTTCAAGTATCTTTTCCAGTATAATACTTAAGTGATAGAGTATTCAGATTCTAGTATAGAGGGTTTCTAGAGTTTGATAAAACCATGAGGGACATTTAATGATTTAAGTAATTATTAATGTCTAATCGATAATCAATATAAAAGTAATAATATTCTATATTTTGTATAAAATGTCAAGTAATATAATAAGTACATTGTAATAACTACAGGACAAAGTTAATGTCATTAACAGCATATGTTTCCAAAGAGTAGTACAAGAACTTGAGTAAAGTACTACAACATTGGAAATTAAAGGTGTTGGTGTCCCCAATACCTATTAAGCCTCCTCAGGAGTGAGGGTGAGAAAAATTCTATAGGATACTCATGTATTATGAATGTGATGGTTGTTTCATAATGCTATTATCAACATACAATGTAAATTGTGTATACTATATCAGTACATGGGTGATATTATATATAGTCTCATCTCTGAGAATCTTATGAGTAGAAAGAGAAGTGCATATATGAATAAGTGATGATTACACTAGATATGTGTAAATTGAATGATGGATCACAATCTTTCAACTCATCCCTTTATCATATAATTTTCATCAATTTACTTTTGTTTTTTTAATATTATAAAATAAAAAGTACAAAGAAAATATTTTGTTACCTTTTGGGTATGGTTCAACAATTTAATAAGAACTTAAAGAATGTTTTAGTTATTATGGTGAATAAGTTAAAAGATAAGGAAAAAAGGACAATGTAAATTATGGAATCAAAGGAACCTTTGAAATATCCTTCAAATAAAGAGGTATTAAACATGAGGTAAATAAATCTATGGAATTTTAAATACAATGAACTAAATTGAATAAGGAAGTAGTCATTTCTTCTTCACGTATATTCATTAATTTTAAGAAATGTTTTAATTATAATTTTTGGGTATTAAATAGAATATGCCTATTACTTATGTTTATTTAAATATAGTAACCAAGTAAGTAAATAAATGATATTATAAGTAAGGTGTGTTCTCTAAGCGATTGAGAAAGGGTGGTTCCTAAGTTAGCAGTAAGAAGCACACAAATTCTAATTTACAAGTAAATGGTTCTAGTTGAACTTTTTTTAAGTGTTACCAAAACATTTATCTCACTTTTCCTTTGGACACAAGTATATATTATTAAAATTTTGGAATGAATGTTTTTTATGATGTTTAATACTAAAACAATAGTTTTTTAATACTATAATAATTGTAGATACATGATGAATATAAAATGTAAGACTCATATACCTAGTTGTGGAAAGATAATACTTTGTCAAGAAAAAATAAATTGTTTTTAAGGATAGACCCAATATATTTTAATAATATTTTGAGTTAAATAACTTAGGTACTATCAACACACTTATATACTTAGTTTTGGACAAAGAAACCTCTATAAATCAAGGTAAGCCACAAATATTTTAGAATTAGTTCAGATAGAGAGTGTGAACTATTACAAGGGAAAGCTAGTGGTATGTATACTTCATAAGATAACTTTGATTATTTAAGGAATGTGAAAGTGAATTATGGTATATGGATGATAGATGATATGTGATGTTTTAGGTTGGTGTGCTGATGAATATCTTGATCAAGCATTCATTAATAAATATAGTGTAGTGTGGAGTAATTCTTAAACACACAATATGTTATCCACATAAAAGCTATGATGATAATTATGAGGATTGATAATGATTCTTACATGTTAATATTGATCAATAAAATTTATAATGGAGAAATTACCAAATACACATTTACTTATACACATTAAAGTCATAATGTAAGTAAAAGGAGCATCAATGTTAATACTCACGCATTGCAGATATATCCATTTCTCAAGACATACTTTGTAAATAGAGACATCATACCATAAACATATGACAAATATAATGAAAAATGTATATCATATGAGTTTTAGTATGATATTAATCAATTATCATAAGAAAATGTGTTTAGATGCAATGAGTTTGTTAAGGAGATAAACAAAATTTCATCAATAAAAGGCACAATGTGCATTTATAGTAATCATCCTAAAGTTTTCTAATGATATTATAGAAATACCTGTGATAGAAAAGATATTTTCAAGTTATAGACTATATTTTTATAAAATGGTGAACATATATATTGGAGAAAGTAGGAGAAAGACTGACTTTGGTTTAGTCAATGCCAAATATGAACAAATAGTTAACATAGGAACAAGTTCCACAAGATCTTATAGAAAAGTAATGTTCCAGAGACACATACTGCATAAGAAGGATAAAAATATGGTGATGGTTTTATATCCACCATGACTAGTGATACATTATTAATTAAGAATAATAATTCCTAAAAGTAGGTAGTATATGGAAATTATCTAACATTGAAAAGATCAATTAAAATTCAATAATGGATTCCATTTATCAAAGTACAAGAGTCTTATTTTGAATATTTTGATGGGTATTCAAGTGAGATTATACATGGATGGTACAAGTTTGGTACCAATAAGGATCAATTATTTATAAAAAGTTATTATTCATAAATCCATTAGAATTTTACTTATCATATCTACTTTATATGATCATTAAATTGGACATTGGATGTTAAGATAAACTTTCATGGAAGATGTCTATATGATGAAACCATAAAGGGTTGGTGACACCATGGAATTCCAATAAAGAGTGGGAGTTACTGAAATATAGTTTCGAATCGAAGTAAGTAATAAGATCATATAATATTCATTTGGAATAAATTTTTTCCATGTGTATACATTTGGTTAGTGGGGGTTCCAAGGTTTTTCCAAGTATAATATGTTTGGTAACATATGGGAAAAAATATTGGTCTTATATATATATATTAGGTTCTTGAGGGTACAATTACATTCAATCACACACACACACACCACACACAAAGTCCAGAAATGCAAGCCATATCCCCCCTAAGGGGAAATCCCACCCACTAAGACTTATTTATTTAGTACATGGACCGTAGGTCCAGTGGGCATGAATCCCATAACATGGTCTCAAAGCTAAGAACAGCTTCATGCCTACATCATCCTACCCATGTCATCAAGCCTGTATCATGCCTGCATCATCGCTTTCCTATGTCATCATCTGCATCACCACCTGTATAGTACCATAATAGTATGTGCGCCCACTCGGATTTGAACCCGAGTCTGATGCACAATTAAGGGGATCCATTACCACTTGGGTAATCCCCCAGCTGTACTATAGGTATTATAGTTAGTTAAGACCAAAATTATAGCAGCTCTCTAGATATTTACTTAAAGTAGTAACCTAATTTCTAGGGAACAAGATCTGTTGAGGTAGATCTAATGGTTTCTTAGACCTAGTCAATAGTACATATACTGACAAGGTATTGAAAAATGAATGTTAGAATAATTCGAGAGAGAATTTTTACTAATGTCATATAGAATTAATCTCTCTAAGGAGACATGCATGAGGAATATGAGGAGATTAATGTGATAAGTTGAATTATATACGCTTCTACGATTGATAAATCACATATTCTATGATATGTACAAGAAGTGATATTTCAAGCATATTTTATATATATTATGTATTTAGGGGTAAGATTATATTAACACACACACACCACACACACAAGCTGGAAAGTCAGGCCATAGCCCCCCTAAGGGATAACCGACCCATCAAACCTTATTTATTCAGTACATGGACGAAATTCCCGGTGGGTATGAAGATCATTACATAGCCCAAAAACCCACAAATTGGTCTGAAGGCCCAGTTCAGCGTCATGCCTACATCATACTGCCTGCATCATCACTTGCTTGCATCATACGTCATGCATCATGCCTGTGTCACTGCCTGCCTGTGGAAATTTGCTCCCACCCAGATTTGAACTTGGGTCTGATGCAAGATTACATGGAGCCTTTACCACTTGATTAATCCCTCTACTGATCCAACATATTTTATATGGTAGGAAAATATCATTTATATCCAGGATAACTATACGGGAAGCAATTAGAACAATCAAATTTTACTAGAACAAATACAATGGATATATACCTAGTATGAGGATAGGAAGTGATACTAGTTATAATGGGACACAAAATCGTATTCCTATATATCAATATCATATAATATCATAGTTAGGATAATGTAATGAGTAAGACAATATCATTAAATCTAGTGGTAACCATGTCTATAAATACTGAGTGCATTGCGGCTTCTGAGGTAGCTAAAGAATTAGTGTAAAATACATAATGATTTTTTCTAGTTCTTAGAATCACAACTAGTAAGTATATTATTATTATAATGTAAATTATGATAATTCTACTACTCTTAATAGCCAATATTTCAAGTTTAAATAGTGTACAAAAGAATATATACTCAGGGTTTACATCTCTATAGGAGTTTTTCTCAAGGAGGTGAATTCACAGATAGCAGAATTTCCACGCAACAAAAAACATGGAAGAAACATGATTAAAGACATAACATAGTAAAAAAATGATCTTTTCACGTGATAGATAATATGGTTTTTTAACAAGTTAGATCTAGTTAAAGTGGGAGTGTTGTAATAGTGGGTTCCCTAGACCCAAATAAGTAGCACTTTTGATTACCATACCATATATAAATTATGTTATACATGATGTACACTTACCATTATAGTGTTGATATTTCAGATTCCACTATTTAAATGGTAATTTCTATAGATTGTTTTTTATATAAAAAGGTTATAGTAGTTCCCAGACTATAATGAAAACCTCTAGATACTATGATATTAATCTTAAACATATCTTCTATGGTCTAGATACATCATATTGACTGGTCACAGTTGATGTTTGACTATCAGATGATGAGAGATCATAAGCATTGATAATTATTCTCATGAAGTTCATACTTAGTGATCTCTAGTAGGTGAGATCATGAGGAAAAACCCAACAAAAGGGACACCACATGTTTCAGGTGTCATTGGTAGTTCATATCTTTGAACATGTGTATTCATATCATGACTTGATATCATTATCAATGTGTTATATTTGATCACTTACTTTTATGAAAGACAAAAACAATGAAATTAAAGTCTTGGTGAGGTATCTTGTTTTGGGTGTGTCATTGGGGGTATGAGATTGGTTGAATGATCAATATAGAATTTTTCACTTCTAAGTTGAGGAAGTATTATGTCGAGCCTAGTTGATAAGGATGGTAATACCATTTATAAATCCATGGACATGGTAGTCAAAGGTAAATCAATCAAGTGAGATCAATAGATAATAAAACAAGAAAGGAAGATGACATAAGTGTGCATCCCTCTTTATGAGATATCCAATGAAAAAGAGATTATATTACACAATGCATGTTTTTAGGATGATTATCGTTGCTATGAATATTCCTTATATCTTTAGGGGACTTGATGGGTTTCTAGACTTTTCTCTTGGTCTGTGAATATTATCCAATACTATTGAGATAATACTCTAGAGGGTTATACACAATAATGTATTTATGAATTTTCCATATTATGGTGAATATGTATATAGAACACGGTGAGACCCACCATGGGGTATGATATTTGTCTAATAATTACTGATCACTGATAAATAAATTAATTCATTATTATCAGAGTATATAATAATTAGGTTGAATTTATTTATTAAAAGTATTTACAAGTGTTTAAGTAAATACAATGAATAATATTATATAAATGAATATTATTTTAATATTCAAGGTTCATTTAAAATTAGAGGGAATTAAGAGTAGAGTTAATGACTCAGGTTATATCACATAATATATTTAATATATTTTACAAGTATGTGATAAAATATAAATAATACTTATGATGTAGTTAGTTAATAATAATAATTATTTATTACTCATTTATTGGAAATTAAATATATAGGTGATAGAGAACCCTAACCAGGTATTTCAAACAGACACTATATAAGTCTAGTAGAATCTCATCCCTTTAACCATCCATCAGTCAGAATTGAGATCTTCTCTCTCCTCCCTAATCTAAGAGAGATAATTTCTCTAACCGAGAAAATGATCTAAGAACGTCTTTGTAGATCGAAGAAACAAGATCATGGTGATCCTATCAATGTCTAAGAGATCATATAAGTTCCATAATAGTATCTAAAATTCAACTAACAATATACGTGCAAATTCTTAAAGTGTGTGTGGATGATCTAGAGGGGTTCAATCTTGGATTCTTCAAGAAATGATCATCAGTGATGTGCGAAAACTGAACATTCTTCGATTAGAATATGGTACTCATTATATTTTAATTTTTTTTTCTTAGATTAATTAATGTTAGATCCTAGAATAGTATTGGGGATAATATTTATATATAAGACAAATTTCATCACTCTAGTGATGTTTTTTTTAAATACCCAGCCCATCGACTTCTATTGTGCACCCCAATACCATCATTGGAAAACATGAGAATTTTTCACTGAGATTCATGGGACCATATTAGGTTGTTGATTAGATTGTAAATTTGGATTACCATTTAGATTTTTATACCAAATATGACTTTGATCCATAAAATTTTTCATGTTTCTCTATTCAAGAAGTATCTTTTAGACCCATCTCATGCCTTGAGCTAGGAATACCTTGATGTGGAACCTGATATGGTTGTGATTGAGTAGCTGATTTGATTTGTTAATTCTTAGATAAAATTATATATAGAATGTCCTTAATACTGGTTCATTTTCTCTAGAAACATTTTTTTTATTTTCACATGGCGTGGGAGCATGATTTGATAATTAGAGAGTGGTATCCTCACCTCTCTGTGGATCATTCTTCTTGATATGATTTTTGTGGGTAGAAAACATTTATGGTGGGGAGAATTATAAAATCTTGATTCACACTTGTAGTTACTTACATTATTTTTTTTGATAATATTTTGTTCAATTATTCTAAAAGGTTCATTTGGGTGACTTTTGAAAAATTTTAGAGGTTTCTGGGCCCATTCATAGTTGGCACAATGTTAGAGAAAACCATGTGGGACATCCCATGAAAATTCTCTCCTTATGTATGAGTCTCAGAGGAGGGAACATGGTTAGAAGCTTGGTTAGTAAAAACCATATGGCTAACCCATAAAATATCATGGATTGAGGTAGTGAGGTCATGTATAGATTGGAGAACAGTTTTTCAAACCATGCATCCAAATTGTGTAACTCTTCCAGTATCCAAGAATGGGGCACATGATTGGTGCATGATTTGAAAAACCGTGAAACCAAAATATGTGGTGCATATTAATTAATCATTTTTTTCTTTTTATATCTGAAACACATAAATTTTTCTATATTTTATCTTCCAATGGTTTATGTTCCCAATCAAGGAGAATACTCTTGGATATTTTAGGGATTCTTTTCATTTTGACGTTTTATTTTGATAGATATTTGGGTATTAAATCTATATTCTCAAAGTTATGTTCCTTTTTCTTATTTTTATTTTTTTTTTCTTCAAGATCCACCATTATTCTATTAAAGGGAATCATAGATTTCGTATTTTTATGATAGATATATGGTTTGTGATGATATTTAGTTAGGATTCTTATAGATCCATCATGGTTTAGGGATTTGTTATTCGGATCTTCATTGGTCATTGTGTGATCTTCAAGAATCATTGAGTTTAGTTTCTTTCTATCTCTATCCCATTATTCTATAGATGATGAATTATAGATTATTATGTGAGAATTTTGTTTTATAGGATACCTTATTGTTTTATTCTATCTATAGAACCTCCTTTGGTGGATTCCTTGTTAGGTTATTGACATTATCATGAATTGAGGTTAGTAGTTTTGTAAGGAAATTAATATCAAATGAAACCTTTGATCCTTGTTTATTTTGTATTTTATTTATATTTTTTTTTCCAAATATTGATTTTAATTCCTTGAATATTTCCTCCAAAAGTCATGGTTTTTGTGTTCTAAACCACTTGGGTATGTCTTTTCAACTAAAGTGATGATTTATAGAAATTGAAATTTAAATGAAATGGAATGAGTTTTGATGAAAACCATTTTATGTTGGATTTTAAATTAAATGGTATGAGTTTTGATGAAAAACATTTGATTTTGGTTTTTAAATTAAATGGAATGAGTTTTTATGAAAACAATTTAATGTTGGTTTCTAAATGAAATGAAATGTTTTTTTAATAAGAACTATTTTATGGTGGTTTTTAAATGAAATGGAATGAATTTTGATAAAAAATCATTTGATTTTGTTTTTTAAAATGAAATGAAATGTTTTGAAATATGAACTTGGGGATGAACTAAAATGATTGATATAAATTATTTGATAAACTATTTGAAATAAATGATATCCCCTTATATTATTGATTCCATTAAACCACATAGGAGCTTGAGTATTTATACAGAAGGATATACATTCTAGAAATGTATTATATTTGATGAAAATAAAAATTGAAACCACTATGAGGGTAGGGGGTTCATTATTTGGTATTTATTCCTATTCCACATAGTCTTGGGATCTAGGTATGTTTTCACACTTGGATCCATATTTCACTGAAAATTTGTGGAACCTTTTGACCCAAGTTGACTAAAATCGAGGCTTATAATGTTGGTTCTATGATTGAAAATGATTTATATATGCCAATGTTTATGAAATACTGTATTCATTCATGTTTTGATAGAAATGTTTATTCATCCCTATTTTGACCAAGATGTTTGTAAATGTTATTTTTGAAGAAAATGAACTTTTATACCAGTTTTATGCGCACTATTTAATTAATTTAAAAATAATTTTTTATATGAATTATGAAAATAATATCAAGTCATGTTTTATTTAAAATTAATAATTTTTTGGTTATTTGATATGTAATTTTTATGGAATCATTGGTGGAGTCCTATTGGGATAGATTTAAAAAACCCATACTTTTTTCCTTTGGGAATTTACAAACTTTCTTATGCTAGGTTCAGGAAAAAGGGAAAGCACTACTCAGACATAGTGGGTGTTCTTTTTTAGAAATACCTTGGGAGTTGGTAGTGACCAATGGAGTATGTGATCTGATTATTACATAGAGATATTGAGGTGATGTTAATAATGGTTATGAGATGACTCATATTAATATACCATTCATTAGGATCTGTAGTTTTCCTTATGGTATATTTCTCTTAATAAGTGTTTGACATGCTGACTGTTTATGTATTCTTTCCACTATTTTGTCTTGATATGTTTTTATTATGGTTAAAGCATCCCTATATTTCTTGTTTCTAGATGATTAGGTTATAGTCAACATACTATGGGGATAGAGAATGCGTGAAAAAAAGTTTTTTTTATTAGGGTACCATTTAAGTGGGTTATCTAGGTTAGTTCATGATAAATATTATATGATTCATCATAAGGTTGGTGTGAGCAACGTGTAAGGTTGAGAAAAACTACATGTAGGGTTGGGGATTATATTTATAAGGTTATGATAATGAATTAATATGGTTGAAGTAAATCATCTTAGAGTATATGAAACCTATGATCAAGACTTTATAGGGTACACCTGATCAGATCTATAAGGAATAAATATCATTATGAGATAATGAGAAAAACTAATCTAAGTTCAAGATGAATATTATGATATTTTTTGAAGAAATTAGATGATTCTTTTACTATGTTATTAAAATAATTAAATATCACAATTAATTATATTAATTATTATCCACTTAAAGATAAAAGGATAATCTATATGAGGAAGATTCTAGTGATAATATGAGTTATACACCATAAGGATAGAAGCCATGTGTGTAATGACCCGAACTATTATGAATAAAATTCCCCTTTTTGATTTAATTAAATGTATTATGGTTATAGAAAACACATGAACTTATTTTGATTTATTATATCCAATTGGATTTAAATGAACTTTAATTATATTTATGGTTGATAATATATCCATTGAACAATGATCACATGACTAGTATGAATATAGGGTTTTAACAAATCCTTTTGGAACAGGCAAAGGAAGTGATGACCTCAATTAGTAGGATCATACCCTATGAAGCCCATTTATTAGAGCTTATAAGGGAGATAAAATTTCTATGATTTTACCTATACCAATCCCAATATGAGATCCAATAACTTAAGAATGAGAAAAATCGTTTATAGAAGATTTTCAAGCTCATCGAGATCACGACCCAAACCATGTTCACTGAACGACCCCATGAAAGACCCACCAGAGTGCACCTTAATCTTAGGGTGTATGATGGTGTATTAAAAGGATATGTATCAAGACCCTAGAAATATGATTATGTAAATTATTTTTTATATAATAATTAATATATTTTTATCCTATTATTGTTCCTTTATAAATGTTTTTTGTTTTTGATTCAATAAATCACAAATTATATTCTTGGTTAATATTAAAATTTAATTAATTAATTAATTAATTTTTTAAATAGATAAAATTTTAATAAAAAATTATCATTAAATAAATTTTATTGAATATACATTATCATATAATTTTTATTAATTCAAATGTAATTTTTATAAGGGTTCAAAAAAATGTTATTGTAAAAAACCCATCATTTTCAATAAATATAAGTTCTTATTTTACAAAGTATAAATTCACATATTTAGAAAATTATTTAGATAAAATGAATATTATTTTTAGAATCATGATGTCAAATTTATCTAATAGTTAATTTTTCATAATTTTATGAGACAATCGAATTTTTGGGTAAAAATTTAATACTGTATAAATATAATGTGTGTTTTGTGACATCATAATGGACCAATAGTGATGTAATAAATACTATAAAAGTTATAATTAAAAAAATATATGCTTTCTATTTAAAATAATTTAATTTTATGTTTATTTTATAAAGCCTTAATGAATCCTCCAAGACTTATAATATATTTTAAGATTTTAAAATCATTTCTTTGAGAGTGTGACCCACCTCCACATAATAAAGGGTATTATTTTATTATATTAGGCCCTTGAAATTATAAAACAATGTAAAAAAATCTCCTTTGGAATAAAACATGGGGAAAAAACATGGGATGGTTTTTGGTTTTGTATATTTTATTATGTAGTGTCCAAAACCAAAATAATAAAGAATTCCCCCTTTTTCCTATATAAACCCACTCAAGATCTCATTTATCATCACTAAAACTCCTTGTATAATGACCAAAATCTGTTCTATACTCCCTATAGTCATACCAAGGCGATCCTAAGATTTCTATAAGCCCCTCCCAATCCTTTGGATTCACACACTCAAGTAAGGGAACCTTATCTTCCACTCTCCTCTTTTATCAAACACTCCTTTTAATGTTATGTCTTTTATTTTTCATTTTATTATGTTGGGATATGTTATTACATATCAAAATTACTTTAAATTTTATGTATAAATGATTACATCCCCTTTCTTCCTCATTTATCCCTCCTATGAACCTTTATGCACACCCATTACCATGTGAAAATTTTGTAAGGGTTCTTTCCTTTCTACTCTTTCTTCAAGTTTATTTGTTATGTAAAACCTTCTATTTCTAAATTTTTATGATGGGTATTATATTTACATGTCTCTATTACTTTACATTTCATATATATATTATTATAAACCCCTTTATCTCTCATCAACCCATTTTATGAATTTCTATATGACGTCGTTATGCTGCCCAAATTGCACAACAATTTTCCATGACAAAATAATTGTGTAGTGAATACCATACCCATTTTCTATTAAGGTAATTCATATTTATGAACATGTAATTATTTATTGGATACTTAAATTTATGTATTCCACATTAATTTATCATGTAATAAATTATGATGTTGAATGAATCAATGTTATATGATCTGTGTGGCACACATAAGCATAAAAATGAAATGATTATGATGGGTGTGCCCTGATAGCACTCTAATGAATTGGGTAATGGTTAGTATCATGATACGTCATGTTGGGATAGGGGGTTTACCTAATTTTTTATGGTACTTTTTCCACCATGATGTCTTTTTAGTTTTAGCCTTTAACTATGTTTATGATGCAATGTTTTATGTTGTTGCCACATTTCCCATGTTATGATTATCATGATATATAATGACTTATTATTCATGTTCCTTTTATGCTCCATTAATATAACTATTTTCTAACATGTATTATATTCCTCATGTTATGTCTTGTTTAATCCCCTACTGGGATTTATATCTCACCCATTTCTTATGTATGTTCTCAGGTTATCCCATACAGTGTTAAGTACAAAGGAACGTTTTGTTCACGTCAAAGAAGTTTTCAATAAAGATGTTTCTTTTCATGTTTTAAGTTGTTATATAATGTACCTAATTTCCCAAATACACTATACCTATCAATATTATGGGTTCTATTAATTGTAATAAATCATTTATTGATGTGTAATAAAGAGTAGGGTTTTTATAATGTGGTAGCACTGCATGGTTTCATACACACATAAATTAAATTCAATCGAATTACTATGAATTTAGTCGAGGAAAAATATTGATTCCAAAGGTAATTTTAAATGAGGATACTGACCAAGAATTAAAATAATTTTGAACAAGAATATAAATTAAAAATCCATTAACTAATTTAAAAGATGATCATTACTACTTTTTAGATTTATAGAGTTTCCAAAATTCAATTTTAGAAACTAATATTCATGATATTATTCTGTGAATATATATATACTGAAAATTATAAGAGAGATAATTATGAGAATACTGTGTGAGTATTGATTTGATGAGAACTCAATATATAGTAGTATCAAAGATAGAGAAGAGATCAATTCTAGGACCCATTAAAAAAAGAGAGACCTACTGCACCTGAGTATTCTGTGATTCTGAGGAGGCTTAGATCATTGAAGATCTAAAGTGAGTGTTTGAGACTAGTATATATGATCATGACTATTAGCTATCAAAGTTATTGAATATATTTTACATGATAATACCAGTTGATCTGGCATATTATCATAGGTACATCTACATCAATTGGTGCATAAAAAACCTAGAGTATAATGAGATATTTCTTATTTTGGATCATACATTTATAGTGGTCAGTGGGATGATGTGATATCCAATGGGAATACAGAGTAGGAACATAGTTTGACTATATGTTTATGAGAATAGGGCAGTCCTTGGTGCAACCACTTTCTTATATAGATGAAAATCCATGATTGGGGGGGACTAAACAATCATGATAAGAAATAGGATTTTATGAACACCCTTATAAATCATTTAATGCTATGATTTATCTGTATTTATTTGTATATGAGGTGAGGTTGAGATAATTCAAGATTTAATAATCCAATAGGATTAATTTAAATAATTTTTAAAAAGAGTGTACCACTAATTTACCTCCCCTATTAGTGGTACCTAACAAGACCCAGGCTCTACATGGTGTATTATGACATGGTCCTTTCCTTTGTGGCATGATTCACCAGATTATGGTTTGAATCCATCCAACTTCTAAAACTTTGAAACACCAAAATTTCATGGGCTATATATCATGGTATAATCAGTTCCCCACAATTTCTTATGAATATATTTATGACACAACTCTTTATTCTATGATGTGGCTCTTTTATGTAAGAATAAACCACTAGTCTACCTCAAATCCTTCACAATGTAAAATATATGACTACAGTGTGATTCATCTATAAAAAGATACAATTATTCATTATACTTCAACCTATTATAGAATTATCATCATCCTCTATTACTTGGTTTGATATTTCTCAAAAAACCTTAATTCCTTTACATTCCATATCATCTCCAACTGGATTCTAACTCATCCATGTGCATGTTGTAAATAAATAAAACATAAAAATACTTCCTTAACTCAGGAATGAATTATTTCAAGAAATAAGTCAAATAATTCCCCCAATGTAAATTTTATCTAAACACCAAACCATAGGATATAATGGTATTTTTGAGAGTAATTAAACTCTCTATGTAAGATTAATTATATATCAAACATGCCTCAATTGAGAATAACTAACATCTCCCACTTTTTCAATTATATTCATGAGATTTATTCAACCTCTAAGACTCATTAACTCCCCAATTATCAAGGGATCATAAGAATTCATAAATAAATGAACAATTCAAATATTTAATATGACATATAAAAAAATTATACAATTATAGTTATCAAAATCTCACACCATTGAAGGTTTTTGAGAATATATATATATATTTAAAAAAACCATGAACACAAATACTTTATGGTTTCTCTATGTAAGCCATTTTATAAAGATACTTTCTTGAAGACCACACCCTGAACCATGATCTAGTTTTTAAGAATAAATCATTTTTATTTAAAATTTATACCTAGAATAATGAATTGTAAATATTTTTCATGCCATTCTTATTACACATGGAAATATTATTTCTATGAACCACAACCATTTTGGTTAAAACCATGACATGAAAATATTTATTTTATGAAGTTTTAATTTTTAATAAGAAAACAATGTTTAGAACCATGCCATTTTACTCGAAAGTTTTAATAAACCATGACATGGATATAAAACCATGGCCATGGTTTTGAAAAAACATCAAACTATTTTTTATTTTTTGATCTTCATCTTATTGATTCTTCAACGACACTCATTCTGATACCACTAAAGGGTTTTTTGGACATATTTATTTCAAAATATAGTAGAATAAAATAATATATATATATATATATAATATTTATTAGGATAGGAAATGATGAAATGAAATAAAACACTATGAAACAAAGACTACCTCACTGTACACATTAAATCCTTCACGATTGTGAGTTTGACTGATATACCTTTGTAGTAATCATTAGATTCATTCCTTTTAAGGTATATACTAGATGAAATTGAATTCATTGGTTGAAATAGAATCATTTAATTCTTCAATTGGACCAATTCTACTTAAAAGGTGTTTTAACACCACATATATAAATAAAAATGAAGAGAAGAGCATTATAGTGAAATTTTAATTTATAGATTAGTCTCCATTATCTAAAAATAAGGTCCATGAACTCTATTATATAAAAATAATTTATTGAATAAATTATCCTATTTGAGATTAAATGTTTTATACAATATGAAATGAACAATTTTTTTTTTGTTTTTCACCTTTATAAAAGTTACAATGGTTCACATTTATATAAATTTATTATTAAAATTATTTAACAATCAAAATAATCTACACATCATCATATTATGTATCACTATATAAAAAAGATGATAATAATTATAGGATAATTGGATGAATGATATTCCATATCATTCATCATAAAAACCATTCCATATTATCTATAACCATTATATAACACAAACTATGATACATAAACTCTCACAAAATCATGGATTATGATTTAGTGATTTTTTTAATTTAATGATTTTAGACATAATAATTTCAATTTAATCAATTAACTACTACACAATATATGATTAACCAAATAAAAATCATACATGTGTCTTGATTAATTAAAAAAATCATGAAATAAAAATAGTACACATGCCTTGGTTAATTTTGGAATTTATGAAATTAATAAATTTATAAATGAAAATGAAAATATTCATTTTATAATATATATATATATATATATATCATCACTTATACACACATAAACGGTCACAAACACACATTTTATGTTTTAAATAATAAATATTTAAATATATACATTAACTATAACACCCCAAGTAAATAAATAATATGACATTTTAATATTTATCTATATTTGTGAATAAAATATTAATATTATTTTAAAGGGGACGCTATGCTAGATGACGTTCCCAATACGCAACAACGAGTTTCTTGGGAATCTTACGTTGCACTCTAATAATAAAATAATATTATTTTAAATGGTAGTTAACGCCTAGCCGTTGTAATGGAGGGAATGAACAGAACTAACTGCAAAATGATTATATATTTTTGTCAAATATTTTTACTTTTTAAAATAAATGTTAGATGATTAAAAACGTGAATGAATTCAATTTTTAAGCGTAAACATTCTAATGTTCTTTAGAAGGTCGATTAACCACCTTTTGATGGCGAACCTATTTTAAATCCACTTTTTGACAATTTTATGTGTTATATTTGACAAATTAAAATTCTTCTTTAGAATAGAGACATCAAAATTTACTTTGTGTAATTTTTTGGTATCTTTCCGATAAAGTTCATTTTTTAATGAATAGTGAAAAATGTTGTATTTTAATTCAAAACCTCTTTTTAATCTAATTTATTTATATGATTAGATTATATTTTGAATTGTTTTTAAAGTAAAATTAGAATATATTTTTACCATTTAATCCAATAGTGGTCATTGTAATTAATTTCACTATGAAATTGGACTTAAACTAGTGTCAATCTTTTAATAGATATTGTTTCACAAAAACACGCTATTTGTTTTGACAGCGGGAATTAATTATTAAATTAATTAATGCAACTTATATGTTTTGAATTTTGTAAAATAGACATCATTTTTGAGTTCGGAATATTAAATATAGCTTAGGGAGAATTTTTGGTATTTTTCTGAAAAACTTCAATTTTTGATGAATAGTGAAACCACTAAGTGGTAGTTAAAGAAACTGATTTTTCGTTTAAATGAAACTTTGCCACATTTGTGTTTTTAATTTCAAAAATCCAACATACATGGTTGTAATTAGGAAGTAAAATTTGGTTCAATGGGATTAAAATAATTTTTTTGGTGAATAGTAACTTTTATGTTCTTAATCGCGATTAGAGGTAATTAGTGTAATTTAAGGTAAAAATAATGTTTTAATAATGTGAAATGACCTAGAAACATGTCCTAACCTCATTGGATGTGTCATGGACGACCAATAAAATCCATGGGTCAACTTGGGGACCCCATGGATCCACTTTGGTTGGAAAATGACATAAATAACTTTTTATTTAAAGTTAAAATAAAAATGTCACAAGCATGAGATGTTTCACTAAAAAAATTTTTAAATGGGGTTATACAAGTCATATTTTTGACTATAAATATTAATTATAAAGAGAAAACGATTTCATATATCATGATATTTTTTTATAATTTTTAGACATTAGATAAATTAAATTATTTATGACATCATGATGATGCAGCGATTACCTCATTATTTAACGATTTAAAAAAAATAAAAATATAATGTAAAAACTAAAACCTACACTTGTCAAAAACCTATTGGATGAGTATATTTTGAACTCTTAACACATTATCCTCAAAATACATCAATTTGGGATCTTTAAAATCCGAAACTCATTTTAAAATAAAGTAACATTTTGTAACTTTACAAGAGTGCCCCTCATCTCCTCTTATAAAAGGCCCCCACCTCTACCTCCTTACCCACACTTCCAAAGCCTTTGGCTCGGCCAAAACCTGCCTATTTTGTCTCTACACTTCCCTCTCTTACTCCTTGAATCCTCACTTTGGGTATAAGTGTTCCCAAGGAATCCTTTGAGCTCAAACCAAAGGGAGTTACCCGATTTTAAGGTAATGTCTTCACTTGTGTTCTTTTGTTTTATTTTGCTTCTCCAACCCCCTAAACTCTTTTTATTCATTTATTTTATAACAAATACAGTATATTAAATATACTAGTATGTTGTTATAATAATCATTCAAGCTACACTTACAAACACCTACATCAAATGGTTAAAGAACATACTGTTTCTGTGGATGGCGAGTTTCTGCCTCACGAAACGATGATTGTTCAACACTCATATAACACCTCAAAAGGTGGCCATTAAGATGTAACTATACTTATATATGATATATAATATGCTTATGTTTTAATTAAGCTTATTTATTTTTCTATTTTGGAATACCTTTATGATTTCCATTGTGGGTAAACACGATAATTTCATTTTAGGAAGTGCGGACTACCGCCCCCTCAAAGTGATTTGATTCGTTAATGCCATATGTGGGATGTATAAAGGATGTATTTAAAGTTATTATATATGATTTATGTTACATATAAATGATGAATATAATTCTGTAATTAAAATATAAATACCTCTCATTTAGTTTTAATTCCATTAATATGACATAGAAATGAAAGTAGCGTTCATGCGTACGTACGGCTTACCGTCTCCATGAACGGTGCATTTAATTTCTTATCTATAAATTATTATGTAATATTATAAATACATGTATATTATGGATATATATGATATATATGATATCCAAATCATTAATATCATTCTGGATATAATGAACCTTTGACCACACGAACAACATGTAATTGTAAGAAGTCCACTTTCGACTTAAGAACCAAATATCGACAAAACAAACATTATTAACTTAAATGATTACATAATGTTTATAACATGGAAATAATTGATATAAAAGGAATAATGAACTTGAAAAAGGTTCTTAATCAAGTATAAATTAACTCAATTTTATTATTCAGGACGTTAAAGAACGATCGAGTCAAGTCGGACCCGAGGTAAGGGATCCTACTCCTCTCTTTCTTTTTAAGTACACTCTTTTATGTCATTCCTTTTAAGCTCATCTTTCTTGTGATTGAGATGTTCTTTTATATTAATCTTACTGTAATTTTTATGTTCATATGATGAGAGACCCTATTCTCTCTCATCAATCCATTTTGGAAGTTTTGAGTGGCACCGTTAGGCTGCCGAATTTTCGCAAGAGATCTAACCTCTCTCTTTCTTTTTAAGTACTATCCTTTATGTCACTTCTTTTAAGATCCTATTTTTTATGATGGGGGATGTTATTTTATATTCCTCTTGTTGTAAATTTTATTGTAATATGATGAGATACCCTATTTGATCTCATCAATCCATTTTTGGAAGTTTTAAGTGGCACCGTTAGGCTGCCGAGTTTTCATAAGGGATTTTTCATCTCACTTTTATTCCCGTGAGATTTATGCTAAATTTGCCACAATTTCCTTTGAGTGGTGTATTTACTGCACATTATTTTACTCATTGTGTAATATACTTTAATTTATGAGTATTTACATCAATGTTTTATTGTCCTTTCACGGGGTGTATGTTTCAAAAGATACCCATGTCGGTAAGGGAACCTTTCACCCTCCTCTTTTTAAAAGACTTGTTTTGTTATGTCTTTTAATTCACATAAAATTATGTTGGGATATGTTCTTATATATTCTTAGTGATTTAAATTTTATGTCCAAGTGATGAGATACCCTTTTTATCTCTAATAAACTCATTTTATGAATTTTTTAGTGATGCCGTTAGGCTGTCAAATTTTTGCAAGGGAACTTCTTAACCTAATTTTGATTCTTTGGGATAAGCTTGTACTCCTTGAATATGTCGTTCTATGAATATGTGTGAAGAACCTCTGATTTTTTTACACTTAATATCCACTTATATTTGGTGTATTATTTTGTCACACATAATTATGTAATTGATTTATCCTTAATCCAAGGATACCGTCTTTGTATGGGACTTTGTCTCAATATCCTTTCATTAAGGCATATTTTATTTTATACACAACCTTCTTTTATACGGTGTATAAACCCTTTGAATTTTACGTTTATCCAAAATGAATCTTTTTTATACGAAGCGTTTTACTAAATGAAAAAAGGGAATGTTTTTGTCATACGTATGGGGCGAAAACGACTTCTCCGCCGCCGTGACCATTATTTGAGTTTCAGCTTCCTCTACAAGCCATACCTTTTTTTTAAAAGAAAAATAAATACCATGTTTTACTTTTCTTTTATTTTGGTATTGAAAATGGTTTTCATAATGTTTTTATATCAATGTGTTGTATTGATATCTTGTGATTGAAATGTGGAAATGTTATGTTTCCTTTATGAATGTTTTATGTGATACGATTATGTTATGGTTCTTGGGCATTATTATGATGACAGGTGGTTCCGTGATAAACTAAGGGTGGGTGAGCCCGATATAGCTCTCCAATGCATTGGGTAACGCGAAGGAGTTAAACTTTAAGGTTTCTCCGAATAGATTTAGGGAATATACTGTGATGGGTATTCCAAACGTAACCAAGAGGGTTACTACCTACGTAAGAATGTTATGAATGCCTCAAGTTACCTTTATGTCTTATGATTTCTATGATTTATTCATGGTTTTATGAGGTATGTTAAAGTGCTTATGTTTTATGGGTAAAGTATGATTTCATTCTTATGTATACATGTACTCATGTTTCCTTTCCATATTTTTATATCCCTTACTGAGCTTTTTATGCTCATCCCAAGTTTTTGAAATGTTTTTCACAGGTCAAGGGAAGGGTACATGATATGATGATAGTGTCAAGGAAGTGTCAAGAAAGAATCCATGTTTTATTTTAAATATGTTTCCACTGATGGAAAAAATGAATACTATCGTTTATGTAACCACTTTGTTTAAATGTGCAATGTAATGCAAGTTTTATGATCTAATTCTCTAAAACTCTAAACCTGAAAAGATCCTCAACGTGTAATCTTGTAATAACTCAATATTAAGTAAGGTTTAAGGCTGGGGCCTTATAGTTGGTATTAGAGGTCGGTTTAGATAACTTTAGAGTTTAGGGTATTCTCTAAGCACAAGTGACATTACCATAATGGTTAGGATTTTAGAAAGAGTCCTAGTTTTAGATAAAGTGAATGAGTAAGTATATCTTAGTGTTTACCTTCCTCATTAGTACATGATGGTTTTGTTGATATAATCACACTGACATTTCTGTTTTTAGTGAATGGATGGATCTAGCAGTCACCAAAGAGACAACAGGTTTGAAGGAAACTGTGGTGGTTCTCTGATTAAGATACTAGATAAAATGGGGGATTCAATGAGGAAACTCGTGGTTGTTCTAAACCAACTATCAAGGAGTCATGATCAACCACTTTAACCTTGGTATGATCTATAATGCATCATTTTCAAGATGACCAATCGATGTGGAAGTTCAGGTAATAATTATAAAGGTAACCATTAGAGTTTATATGATCCTTACTTTTGAGGTAATTATGGGTTATTATATGTTATGATGGAAAATGAAAGGCATGAGATAAACTTGAGGTTAAAATATGTTATGATCAATTTTGAAGATTTTATCTTGTTTTGGGGAATGTTTTAAGAATTATATAGTTTTGGAAAAAGGACAACACGCAGACCATGTGACAACCCGTCGTGTCGGACAAAGCTGCGGGAATCGAACCCATAACCAATGTGCGACTGGTATTTATCGCATACCACTGGACTATGTGAAGTCCCTGGTTAGTTTGACTAATTATTTTTAGTTAGATGATTTTAGGAATCAAGAGTAAGTTTATTTTGGGTTATCTATGGAAATTATTAACCTATCATCGAGGATATGTGATTAGGTTAATTACTTTTCAATATGAGAATTTAAGAGCAACTGATGTTATTTGGAGATAAAAGTTAATTTGTACCTTAGAAGACTATGTGACTAAATCCTTCAAATATTTGGGTTTCAATCTTAGTTTGGTTTACTTTGAATAATTTTATGGACAAATTGTTTATCAAATGGTCCTCTTTGAACTTTGGGTTTTGTTGGACAAATTTTGGAGATTAAGAATAGATTTTCTTTTTATAAAGGGTTATCCTTTTCTGGATTATCTGATCTTGTACTAACCTTTTTGGTTTTGGTTTTGGTTAAAGTCTAAAGACATGGGAAGTATATAGTTCTATTTTTTGGGTTAGGTGATTCTCTAGAAGTTGATTATAGCTCTCTTAATGTAAACAAGTCATCCTAAATACTCATCTTTTGGAGAAAATATGAGTTCATGTAAGAAATATAGTAAAATTTGAAAGTCAACATGACAAGTAAGTATGTTTCCTTATGTTTTAGTTAAGCTTAAAAATAAATTCCTCAATGAAAAGTAACTGAAAAAAATGTTTTCCATTAAATTTTCCTACTGGGGAATCCAATACCGTTTAACCCATCACAAGTTTGTGATTTTCTTATGGTTAACTTTCTCCTAGACATGTTTACTATCACTCTCCATCAGAACATGACCCTTTTTTTTCTCCTCCATATCCATATTTTCATACTTGGAATCCTAGTATGGGTTAATTCGGGTGACATTTGTACTTCTCTCCCATTCTTTTAAAGTGATTGTTTTACCGACTCTTGTTCCGATGTGGGAATTTCAAGGATGTTTCCGAGCCCAATTTTAAAATTGCGAGGATGCAATTACCAAAAGGGGGGAAGGATGTAACACCCTAGGTAAATAAAGAATATGAAATTTTTATATTTATCCATATTTGTGAATAAAATATTAATATTACTTTAAAGGGGACGCTATGCTCGATGGTGTACCCAATACACAACAATGAGTTTCTTGGGAATCTTACATTGCACTCTAATAATAAAATAATATTATTTTAAATGGTAGTTAACGCCTAGCCGTTGTAATGGCAGGAATGAACATAACTAACTAAAAAATGATTATATATGTTTGTCAAATATTTTTACTTTTTACAATAAATGTTAGAGGATTAAAAATGTGAATGAATTCAATTTTTTAGCGTAAACATTCTAATGTTCTTTAGAAGGTCGATTAACCGCCTTTTGATGGCGAACCTCTTTTAAATCCACTTTTTTAAAATTTTATGTGTTATATTTGACAAAATAAAATGCTTCTTTAGAATAGAGACATCAAAATTTACTTTGTGTAAATTTTTGGTATCTTTCCGATAAAGTTCATTTTTTAATGAATAGTGAAAAATGTTGTATTTTAATTCAAAACCTATTTTTAATATAATTTATTTATATGATTAGATTATCTTTTGAATTGTTTTTAAAGTAAAATTATAATATATTTTTACCATTTAATCCAATATTGGTCATTGTAATTAATTTCACTTTGAAATTGGACTTAAACTAGTGTCAATCTTTTAATAAATATTGTTTCATAAAAACACACTATTTGTTTTGACAGCGGGAATTAATTATTAAATTAATTAATGCAACTTATATGTTTTGAATTTTTTAAGATATACATCATTTTTGAGTTCAGAATATCAAATATATCTTAGGGTGAATTTTTGGTATTTTTCTGAAAAACTTCAATTTTTGATGAATAGTGAAACCACTAAGTGGTAGTTAAAGAAACTGATTTTTCGTTTAAATGAAACTTTGCCACCTCTGTGTTTTGAATTTCAAAAATCTGACATACCTGGTTGTCATTAGGAAGTAAAACGTGGTTCAATGGGATTAAAATAATTTTTTTTGGTGAATAGTAACTTTTATGTTCTTAATCGCGATTAGAGGTAATTAGTGTAATTTAAGGTAAAAATAATGTTTTAATAATGTGAAATGACCTAGACACATGTCCTAACATCATTGTATGTGTCATGGCCGACCAAGACAATCCATGGGTCAACTTGGGGACCCCATGGAGCCACTTTGGTTGGAAGATGACATAAATAACTTTTTATTTAAAGTTAAAATAAAAATGTCACAAGCATGAGATGTTTCACTAAAACAATTTTTAAATGGGGTTATACAAGTCATATTTTTGACTATAAATATTAATTAGAAATATAAAAATATTTCCTACATCATGATATTTTTTTTATAATTTTTAGACATTAAATAAATTAAATTATTTATGACATCATGATGATGCAGCGATTACCTCATTATTTAACGATTTAAATAAAATGAAAAGATAATGTAAAACCTAAAACCTAAACTTGTCAAAAAACTATTGGATGAGTATATTTATAACCATTACCACATTATCCTAGAAATAAATCAATGTGGGACCTTTAAAATCCGAAACTCATTTGAAAATAAAGTAACATTTTGTAACTTTACAAGAGTGCCCCTCCTCTCCTCTTATAAAAGTCCTCCACCTCTACCTCCTTACCCACACATCCAAAGACTTTGGCTCGGCCAACCACTGCCCATTTTGTCTCTCCACTTCCCTCTCTTACTCCTTGAATCCTAACTTGGGGCAGAAGTCTTTCCAAGGAATCCTTTGAGCTCAAACCAAAGGGAGTTACCCGATTTTAAGGTAATGTCTTCACTTGTGTTCTTTTGTTTTATTTTGCTTCTCCAACCCCCTAAACTCTTTTTATTAATTTATTTTGTAACAACTCTAGTATCTTAAATATACTAGGATGTTGTTATAAGAAGAATTCGAGCTACACTTACACACACCTACATCAAATGGTTAAAGAACATACTGTTTCTGTGGATGGCGAGTTTCTGCCTCACGAAACGATGATTGTTCAACACTCATATAACACCTTAAAAGGTGGCCATTAAGATGTCACTATACTTATATATGATATATAATATGTTTATGTTTTACTTAAGCTTCTGTATTTTTCTTTTGTGGCATAACTTTATGGTTTCCATTGTGGGTAAACATGATAATTTCATTTTAGGAAGTGCGGACTACCGCCCCCTCAAAGTGATTTGATTCGTTAATGCCATATGTGGGATGTATAAAGAATGTATTTAAAGTTATTATATATGATTTATGTTACATATAAATGATGAATATAATTCTTTAATTAAAATATACATACCTATCATTTAGTTTTAATTCCATTAATATGACATAGAAATGAAAGTAGCGTTCATGCGTACGTACGACTTACCGTCTCCATGAATGGTGCATTTCATTTCTTACCTCTAAATGATTATGTAATATTATAAATACATGTATATTATGGATATATATGATATATATGATATCCAAATCATAAATATCATTCTTGATATAATGAACCTTTGACCACATGAACAACATGTAATTGTAAGAAGTCCACTTTCGACTTAAGAACCAAATATCAACAAAACAAAAATTATTAACTTAAATGATTACATAATGTTTATAACATGGAAATAAGTGATATAAAAGAAATAATGAACTTGAAAAATGTTCTTAATCAATTATAAATTAACTCAAGTTTATTATTCAGGATGTTAAAGAACGATCGAGTCAAGTCAGACCCGAGGTAAGGGATCTTACTCCTCTCTTTATTTTTAAGTACACTCTTTTATGTCATTCCTTTTAAGATCATCTTTCTTGTGATTGGGATGTTCTTTTATATTAATCTTAATTTAATTTTTATGTTCATATGATGAGAGACCCTATTCTCTCTCATCAATCCATTTTGGAAGTTTTGAGTGGCGCCGTTAGGCTGCCGAATTTTCATAAGAGATCTAACCTCTTTGTTTCTTTTTAAGTACTCTCCTTTATGTCACTTATTTTAAG
Organism: Viscum album; assembly: GCA_963277665.1. Taxonomy (NCBI): domain Eukaryota; kingdom Viridiplantae; phylum Streptophyta; class Magnoliopsida; order Santalales; family Viscaceae; genus Viscum; species Viscum album. Next base: position 272,586,323 of record OY728142.1, on the reverse strand, counting down.
CTCCTCTTTGTTATGATGGGGTATTTTCTTTTATATTACTCTTTCTGTACATTTTATTTTAATATTATGAGAGACCCTATTTGATCTCATCAATCCATTTTTGTAAGTTTTAAGTGGCGCCGTTAGGCTGCCGAGTTTTCATAAGGGATTTTTCATCTCACTTTTATTACCGTGAGATTTATTCTAAATTTTCCACAATTTCCTTTAAGTGGTGTATGTACTGCCCATTATTTTACTCATTGTGTAATATAATTTCATTTATGAGTATTTACATCAATGTTTTATTTTCCTTCTTTCACGGGGTGTATGTTTCGAAAGATACCCATGTCGGTAAGGGAACCTTTCACCCTCCTCTTTTTAAAAGACTTCTTTTGTTATGTCTTTTAATTCACATAAAATTATGTTGGGATATGTTCTTATATATCCTTAGTGATTTAAATTTTATGTCCAAGTGATGAGATACCCTTTTTATCTCTCATCAACTCATTTTCTGAATTTTGTAGTGATGCCGTTAGGCTGTCAAATTTTTGCAAGGGAAATTCTTAACCCAATTTTGATTCTTTGGGATAAGCTTGTACTCCTTGAATATGTAGTTCTATGAATATGTGTGAATAACCTCTGATTGTTTTACACTTAATATCCACTTATATTTTGTGTATTAGTTTGTCACACATAATTATGTAATTGATTTATCCTTAATCCAAGGATACCATCTTTGTATTGGACTTCATCTCAATCTCCTTTCATTGAGGAATATTTTGTTTTATACACAACCTTATTTTATACGGTGTATAAACCCTTTTAATTTTATGTTTATCCAAAAGGAATCTTTTTTATATGAAGCATTTTACTAAACGACAAAAGGGAATGTTTTTGTCGTAAGTATGCGGCGACAACGACTTCTCCGCCGCCGTGACCATTATTTGAGTTTCGGCTTCCTCTACAAGCCATACCTTTTTTTTAAAAGAAAAATAAATACCTTGTTTTAATTTTCTTTTATTTTGGTATTTAAAATGGTTTTTATAATGTTTTTATATCAATGCGTTTTATTGATATCTTGTGATTGAAAAGTGGAAATGTTATGTTTCCTTTATGTATGTTTTATGTGATACGATTATGTTATGGTTCTTGGGAATTATTATGAAGACGGGTGGTTCCGTGATAAACTAAGGGTGGGTGAGCCTGATATAGCTCTCCAATGCATTGGGTGACACGAAGGGGTTAAACGTTAAGGTTTCTCCGAAGAGATTTAGGGAATATACTGTGATGGGTATTCCAAACGTAACCAAGAGGGTTACTCCCTACGTAAGAATGTTATGAATGCCTCAAGTTACCTTTATGTCTTATGATTTCTATGATTTATTCATGGTTTTATGAGGTATGTTAAAGTGATTATGTTTTATGTGTAAAGTACGATTTCATTCTTATGTATACATGTACTCATGTTTCCTTTCCATATTTTTATATCCCTTACTGAGCTTTTTATGCTCATCCCAAGTTTTTGAAATGTTTTTCACAGGTCAAGGAAAGGGTACATGATATGGTGATAGTGTCAAGGAAGTGTCAAGAAAGAATCCATGTTTTATTTTAAATACGTTTCCATTAATGGAAAAAATGAATACTATCTTTTATATAACCACTTTGTTTAAATGTGGAATGTAATGCAAGTTTTATGATCTAATTCTATAAAACTCTAAACCTGAAAAGATCCTCAATGTGTAATCTTGTAATAACTCAAGATTAAGTAAGTTTTAAGGCTGGGGCCTTATATTAACCCCTCTTAAATGTATGAAAGATATATTGAAAACATTTTCTATTATTTTATTAAAATTTTTAATAAAAATTAATATCACATTGAATAAAATATTTGATTCAAATATATAAAAACTCTTAGGATGAATAATTTCAAATTTGAATAGATCAATTGTGTAGACCTTTTAAATCTTTATATTATCAATGTTTCTTATGGATCCATTTAATATTTATCATATAACAAATAAAGGGTTCAATATGACCCAGTCACCCTTGTGTATGTATAAGTATTGTCCCTTTATCCTTGACATTGTGTATGATCATGATACATGGACCATGTCAAGCACATATACTAATATAATTTGTTTCTTGATTCATAGAGTATACTAAAGGTATACAACCAATGTATAAAAAATGACTATGAACCTTCTTAGTCTTACTCAATTAGAGTCTATGATGCCTATCCTACCCCATAGGAAAAAAATACTATCTATGAATCAAGATACATCTTACCTATAATCAATAAATACCCTAAAACTATTTATTTATTATGAACTCAGGAATGATATTTTTTGTAGCCCGTGCCTACCTGACCTATTAATTTGTCAGTTTTGGGTGTTGAAGATGTTTTGGAGGAGTCTCGAGGAGGTTATTTGGTGTTTGTTGGTATAGGGGAGCTGTAGTGAGAAATTCATGTCGTAAAAGGTTTACATGCCATGAATTAGTGGTTCATGGATTGTGCAACTGACTTGTTTCATGGCTTGTATACAATTGAGGAGAACCCATGAAATAGATTCACACTATGAAAGTAATGCATGATATTTAATTAAGTAAATTAAAATGTGAAGCTAATTTTATATAAAGTTGTATTTTTTTGAAAACCCATGGATTTCATGTTGTGAATGGGTTACATGATGTGAAACTGGTTGGATTTGGGTTATTTTATAACTCTTACAACTGATTTATTTTCATTTGGACACCCACCCCCTATCTCATTTTGGAGTAACCCTAGGTGCCTTTAAAGGATCTTCTATCCCTTTTCCTCCTACTTTGATTATATGGGTTTCAGTTGTTGTTTGTTGGCGATCCATGGTGAGTTCTCCCCTTTATCCCCTTCTTTCCCTTTTAATATTCTTTAGGATTCACTATGGTGGTGAAGTTTTGGTTTGAGGTGTGTGTGGGATGCATGCTAATGGATCTTTGATGTATTGTATGATGATCCATGATCTCATGGTGCAGTTTTGGTTTTTGGGTAGTTCTTCTTTTCCCTACAGTGTGCATAAAGTTGGAAAAATATTATTTGAGGTAGAGAATCTCTCATTTATCACTTTTTGTGTATCATAAAGGAGAGGTTTACTATTTTGTATCTATGGGGGATGGTTTTTACTGGTATAAATATATATTAATCGATTAATTGAAATTTATGGGGAAGGGTAATGATTCACATTCCTTTTATAGGTTTGATATTATTGTGAATTTTGTGTTTGTACAAGATGAATGCCCCACTAAAAATCACGGCAGTTGAAAGCCTTTTTTTGTGTTGTAGTTGTTGTGATAAGGAAACCTTGTTTCTTATTGTTGTGATATCACCCCAAAATAGAAATTGGATAACCACTTATATTTGGTTAATAAAATTGTTACCCCTAGATATATGGATTGTGTTATAATTACACTAAAATAAAGTTAAATGTGATAAAGGCCCCTTTATAAATTATATAAAATGATCTTTTATGTGTTGCAATGTTTTTCTGTGCTATGGGGGTGGTTGCGACGTGATGTGGGGTGATGTGATGGTTATTTGAAAATGATTTTGGGTAAGTGAGGTGTTGGTTTGTTTGGTCATTCTTTTGGGGAGGCATGGTGATGGTTTGTTTGGACATGCTTTTGGGGTGATGAGGTGATGGTTTGTTTGTACATGCTTTTGGGGTGGTGAGGTAATGGTTTGTTTGGTCACGATTTTGAGGTGGCGAGGCGATAGTTTGATGGGAATGATGAGCTTATTGTGAGAATGGTTATGTTGTGGTAGAATCCCAGGTAGTGATAGAATAATTATTTAATAATGATTGAAATGGATAGGGTTTGGTTTGGTTAATGGGATAGAATTTAATAATGAAAAAATAAATGATGGGATGTGTGGTTAAATGCAGTTGTTGGTAAATAATGAAATGATTGGACTGGATAATGAGATTGGTTGGTGGTGTGAGATTTTGTTTGTGGTCTATGTGGTGTTATGCAATTAGAGTTGAAATAAAAATTTGATGTGTTGTCAGTTTGTTAGTGTTTTGTTGCGAACACATAGTCTGAGCTTATTTGTGGCTTATATATATACACACAATTTTATATTCCTTGTTATTTGTATATTCACCCCACCCATTTCGAACACTATGCATCGTAAATTATATTTTCACACAAAGGGTTGTTTTTATCAACATCAAAGTGATGAGGATGGATGGATATCTACCTTATATCTTTTCTAGGTGAGTAGATATGCATAGGATTTGATGGCCGTAGGTCTGTTAGCACACTAGGTGATGGACAAGGTGTCTTCGAGTGGGATATGATATGACTATGCTGTGGGGTGGTGGCCTAGTTTTTTTTGGTGAGATTTGATATGACCGTGTTTTGTAGAGGCTTATGGTTGGGGTCATCTATGGTAGGAATAGGGAATGAGGTTGTTTTACTTCATGTTCATGAAACCCTACTACTCTGGTTATAGTTTTGATGTGTTGGCCTGAGTGTTTTCAGGTGAGATGAGATGTGACATGACATGGGGTAGTGGCCCAGGTGTTTGTGAGAATTATGTGATATGAACATGTTTTGCAGTGGTGGTATATGTTATTCAGAAGAGATGGAGCACCGAGATGTATGATGTTGGGGTGTGAGAGTGAAAAAATAGTGGGAAAGTAGTGTTAGGTACACTTTATTGATATTTTTTTATTATGTTATTATAATTGGCATGCGTTACTTGGTGAGCATGCCTTGGTGAGATTGGGATGGATACTTTACCTATTTAGGTGTTTTTAGTCCTACTATTTACTCACAACTTCATTAGTATGCTTCTTTAACATGTGAACAAGAGACTTTGGTTTTTCTATTGAGTATACCCGGATGCTCACCTTATGTATATAAACTATTTTTTTTGGTTTCGAGGAGGATTATGTGGATTGTGCTGGAAAGTACAAGATAAAATCTTTTTGTATAGTTGTTGTGTCACTATTTTAGCTTTCTTTTACGTATTTACTTTTGGATACTTTTATCTATATCAATTTTATTTATACATGCATCATGGAATGGTTTTGGTTTATTTTTTATAATATGTCATGGAGTTTCTTGTGGATGATTCATCTTATCTTTCAATCCTATATTATTATAGATTCAAATAACTCCCATTTCATGAGATTTTTATACCCTCAGTGATAGTCTCCAACCCAGGTCCTACTTTAGGTAGGATTTGAAGGTCATTATTTCTATATCCTCATTGAAGTATCTTTGGTTGGAGGGGGTAATGATAGTGTGGTATCATGGGTGATGGTTGAGAGATAAGATGGATTTAGATTTAGGAATACGGAGGATTTCACTGTTTGGTATGGATAAAGTGCCATTTGAGCTTAGTGCATGACATAGGCTAGGGAGATCTTCTTGGACATGGGATTTTATCCCCCCCCATGATCGAGTGCACAAAATCCGAGCTTATTTAACGACCAAGTGAGGTGGACCTATTTACTATGTAATGACCTAGGAGAGGTACATGCATTATAATGACCAGTGTTCCTATTTGAGTTGGGTTGTTTTGAGATGGTTGAAAAGAATAAAGTGAATTAAAATAAATCTAAATAAAATTCATTACTACTTAGTCTTAGGAAATCTTTGTTTCATCTTTTATTTGTGGCTCCAAGATGTCATCTAGATGTGGTTCTGGTAGTAGAGGTTCAATAGGCTGATCTGGTTGATCATCATATGATTGATCTGGTAGGGAAGGATGAGGCTTGGAAGATGTAATTCCATGCTTTTTAGCTATAAGATTTAGGGAAATATGAGGGCAGTGTTTTAGATGTGGAGAAAGAGAGCTAGCTGGAAGAGATCAAAATCACTTTCATTTTTTTTCTAGGCCTTAGTGGGATAATGGGTCCAGTTAGTAGTTGTTCAGATGCAGGGAGCTTCACATCAGTGGTGGACACTATTTTTGGGTGAGAATAAGAAGGATTATGCTTCAGGGGTTGACTTTTAAAAAGAGTTCTAGGTAGATTTCCTTTCACTGACTATGAAGGTAGTGAAAAGTTATGAGATTATTTATCTTCATCAGAGGATTATGTTTGTGAGGGAGTTGGGAATCAAGTTCAAGGACCTTATATTCTTTTCTTTAGATCATTTTAGAGATGATGAATCTCATGAATGATGTATTGAGGAGGTGCTTTGTTCTTCTATCCAGTATGTAGTTACTCCTTTTAGATTGCCAAAGTATCTGGAGGTTTAGAAGAAGGAGGAGGTAATAGAGTGAATGAATTTACAAGGAGGTTTACCATGATAGGGGAAATTGAAGGGTGACTCAATTATTTGGGTTGTTAGTGGAAGGTCTTAGGCACCAGGACCATTGAGGTTTTAACTAGTAGAGATTCAACCTCAACAGCTTCCCTTCCAACCTTCTCGGGCCAGTGGTTTCTATTATTTTACTTGAGAAATCAGGCTAGTGTTTTTTGTCTATGGGGTTTGTGGCCATCACCAGATGTAGTTCCCAAGGGTTTTCAAGATCAGTTTGGTAGAGAAAAATCTTTTTAGCATGATCATTGGTGGTAGTTTCTAGTGAGACCATTTTAGTAGTAGGGGAAGTAGACTTATGCTCTGTTGAGGAGAAATGGAACTGGTAGAGGTAGACCTCATGATATTCCTCATGTTTAGGGACCTATAATTGAGCATGTTCATATAGGTGGAAATCAATATAGAGGTATAAGAGTTAGGTATAGTTATTTGTATGTAGTGGATTCTATAGTTCTAGAGGGGATATAGATCATTTGAGGTATGATTAGTTTGTCATTTACCCTTCTTTATGTCTTTTTTGGTTCAGGAGATTCATACTACTTTGTTTCAACCTCTCTCTTCCATGATCTAGTACTAGATTTAAAGAATATTCCTATTCCTATAGTTTTGAATATGCTAGTTAGAGACCATATGAACTTGATTGATGTGTTTTGGGGGTGTTGACTGAGGATGGGGACACATCAGTCCTATGGGTATATTTTATTACTACATATGTAGCCATACAATGTAATTCTAGGTATCGATTGGTTGTATTCCATAAATGTAGTTATCAAATACTTTAATGGGTGATTCATGTTCTCAGATGTGGATGGACAACATATAGTTTTAATTATAGAATGGGGTTATTAGGTGTGAATTCAGTGTGTGGAGCCCCTTATTTATTTGAAAGATGATTAATCAGTGGAATCAGTAGATACTGGGACAATGGGATCCCCTAGATTCATTAAGGAGTTTCTGAATGTTTTCTCTAAGGATGTTGTGATGATACCCCCTTGATATGATGTTGAGTTTGTGATTGACTTGAATCCTAGTGCTTATTTTATTTTGATGGATCCTTATGGGATGAAACCTTTTTATTTATGGGTGTTGAGGATTCAGATAGATGATTTAATGAAAAAGGGTTTTATCCAGCCTAGTGTGTCACTGTGGGGTGCTCCAGTGTTATTCTCCAAGAAGGTGGATGATTGTATGAGGTTGTGTATAGACCGCCAGAGGTTGAATTTGGTGAAAGTCAAGAACTGATACCCTCTTCCAAGGATAGAAGATATTTTTAATTAATTGAAATGGGAGATTTAGTTTTCTGAGATTGATCTACGGTCTTGATATCACCAGTTGAGGGTGAAGGAGGGAGATATCCTAAATAATACATTCACATGTAGGTATGGGAACTTATAGTTTGTAGTCATGCCGTTCGGTGTTATAAATGCACCAACTATGTTAATGGGGATTATAAACTCCATGTTCCTTGAGTTCCTAGAACAGTTCATCATCATATTCATCAATGTTATCTTGATCTACTCAAAGTCATAGGAGGATCATTTTGGTCATCTTAGAGCTATCTTGTAGGTTCTTAGACACCACTAGATCAATAGAAATTAATCCAAGTATAACTTTTATACATGATATGTTCATTTCCTTGGGAATTTGGTGTCTTAAAATGGTGTGGTAGTGGTCCCATCAAAGGCTAAAATAATTTTTTCTTGGGAAGCACCCAATAATTTTGCATAGGTTCATAGTTTTCTTGGTCTTATAGGATATTATCATAGGTTTGTGCCCAAATTCTCTCGATTTGTATTCTCATTGATATAATTGACCTAAAAGGACTAGTATTTTTTGTGGAATGATTAGTTCTAGGTATCATTCAGTTATCTAAAGAGAAATTTGTTCAGTGCTCCAATGCTTCAGTCACCCAAGGAAGGTGTAATGCTTGATGTGTTTTATGAAGCTTCCCATAGGGGATTGGGATGTGTGTTGATGTAATAGATGGCAGTGATTTATTATGGGACTAATAAGTTATGTTCCCATTAGAAAACTATGCCATAAATGATCTGTAGAAATAAATGGTTGCTTTTCTATGAATTTTTAGAGGCATTAACGAATTGGAAACCACTTTTTGGTCTTTATAGATCACAAGAGATTGAGTTATATCTTTTATTAGTGTGATTTGAATATTTTATAGTGTATTTGGATATATTTTCTTTAGTATTATGGTTCTGAGATCCCCTATACCTCAATAAAGGGAAATTTTGTGGCTGATTCTTTGAGAAGAAAGTCATGGAAGGATATTGTTCAGGTGTCCAAGGATGTTTGGAAAGGAATAGAGGATTTGGTAGACTTGAACTTAGATTAAAGGGTGGTTAATGGTAGGGGCTATTTTTTGGATAATGGTTTAGTTTTATTTAATGTGGCAGTTGTAGAAGTCTCAATGGGGAGACTTAGGGGCATATATGATGAATGATAGCATTGACTATGGTGATGATCTAGAGGGATGTTCAAAGGATGGTCTGAACTAGATGTAATTTTGTGGGAGGTTTTTTGTTACAGAAGTAATGTGATATGGATTATTTAGTTATTTTCATATATCACCTTTATCAGTACAGTCAGAAGTTTCCAAGATGTACTATGTCTTGAAGATGTAGTTTTGGTGGTCGGGGATGAAACAAGCAGTAGAGAAGTTCATGGAGAGGTGTTTGTTTTTCTAGTAGGTAAAGCCCTAAAATTGTGTTCCTGGAAGTTTTTTATAGCCTTTTTATGTTACCAAGTGTAAATGAGATAAGATAATTATGGATTTTATCATAGGGTTACCCCAAGCTTAGGGATTTTGTGATGATATATAGGTGATTGTGGATCAGTTGATGAAATCAGCCCACTTCTTAGTGATAAATGACTTAGGTGTAGTGGATGATTTGGATAAGATTTATATTGGTGAGGTGGTGTGGTTTAATAGAGTTATTAGGTCCATTATATTGGACTGGGATTTACATTTTCCTCGTGAGTTTGGAAGTGATTACAACATGCTTTTGGAACTCAGTTACACCTCACCACTAATTTCCACCATCATAAGGATGAAAAGATAGAGAATATCATCCAAAAACTGTATAAAAATATTACATGATTACATTTTGGAATTTGGTAGATCTTGGGTATGACACATGCCTTTGGTTAGGTTTTTGTAAAAAAATATCTATCACCCATCCATTGGTATGGATCTATTTGAGGCACTGTATGGGAAACTGTGTCATTATCCTTTGTGCTGGATGGAGGGTTGGGAGGTAGTAGTTTTTGGTCCCAATGTGATACACAACATGAAAAATGGTTCAGTTGGTTTGAGAGATGATGAAATCAGCATAAGACCTAAAGAAGTATTATTAAGATCATAATAGGATGCCCTTTGAGTTTGAGTTTTGGGACCATGTGTTCTTGAAGGTTTCTCATAGACATGGGAAGAAGAGGTTTTACAGGGGGAGTAAGATTTATTCCAGGTTTTTTGGGCCCTTTGAGGTGCTGGGGTGAGTTGGTGAGGTGACGTATCAGCTGGAATTTTCACCTCAGCTAGAGAGTATCCAAGATGTATTCTATGTCTCTTATCTTTATTGGTATTTTCATGATGACACACATATCATTGAATGGGGAGAGTTGGATATTGAGGATGATGTGATGTTTGTGAAGTGGCCATTAGATATCCAGGATCACCAAGATAAGGACCATTACCTTGGTTTTCATATTATTTAGGCATGATGGTCTCAAGAGAGTACTTGGGAATTAAAGGTGCTGATGAATGCACAATACCCAAATCTATTTTGAGTTTTTACTTTGTTTTTTTTGTGATGTGATATTTGGATCTTTCTATGTTATGGTTTTATTTATTTTCTTGACGTATGATGTGTGATAAAGTTACAACATATAGAGAGAATAGTACTAAATTCCTAATAGAGTCACATTATATTTTGATGATATTAAACCCATATAGGTGTGTCAATTCTACCTAGAGTGAAGAGTATCTTAACATGAAGGATAGAATTACCAGATTTTTTGTTTGTGGTGGTTTAGTTTGTTGGTTGTAGAGATTGTTGGTTTGGGATGCGTGGAGGTTGATATGGTTGTTCAATGGTTGTGTGATGTCATGGTTGTGTGAAGGGAGGTGGTTTGTGGTTGTGAAATGTGTTTCATCAGTGTTTTGGTTGGAATGTTTGGTTGGTGGTAGCATTGAAGAATAATGAGATCCTTGAGAGGTATCTAGTGGGGTGGTTGTTTGGACCCCTTTCCTTATGTTTTGGTTTTAGATTATTGAGGGTGAGAATTGTTTGAGAGGTATCTAATGTAATGGACTATGCCTTTGTGTCTTGTTAATTTTTCATTTTTGGGTGTTAGAGGTGTTTTAGAGGAGGCCTGAGGAGGTTTTGTAGTGGTTGTAGGTGCAACAGAACTGCAGTGGGAAATTCATGTCATGAAAGGTATACATGATGGGAATTGGTGGTTCACTTGGTGTGTAATCATCTGGTTTCACAAATTTTATGAAACTGAGGAGGAACCCATAAAACATATTCACATCATGAAATTAATTCATGACATATAATTAAATAAAGGTCAAGGTGATGTGAATTTCAATGAAATTTTTAATTTTTATAAAACTAATGGATTTAAAATCATGAATGGGTTATATGATATGAAACCAAAGGGATTGAGGTTATTTTATAACCCCTATGGTTTATTTCTTTTCATTTTTCCACACCCATCTATCTATATCCTTTTAAAGAAACCCTAGGATATTTTAGAGGATCTTCCATCCCTTTTACTCCTACTTCAATTCTATGGGTTCTGATGGTTGTTTGTTAGTGATCCGTGGTGGGTTCTCCTCTTTAACCCCTATTTTCCTTATGATATTATTTTATAATTCACTATGGTGGTGAAGTTTTGGTTTTGGTTGTGTGTGGAATACATTATGATGAATCTTTTATTCAATTTAGTTTGATCCATGATATTTTTGTGTGGTTTTTGGATTCTGATAAGTTCTTCTTCGTCTTGCGGTGTGCAATGAGTTGGAAAATATTCTTTGAGGTAGGGAATCCCTCATTTATCACCTTTGTGTATCATGTGATAGGGTTTCAGTCTTTTTTATATATGGGGGATTTTTTTCACTATCCTAATCAAGATAAATTAATTAGTTAATTTAAATTTGATAGGGAAAGTGAATGATTCACATACTTTTACATCATTGATATTACTGTGATATTGTGTTTGTAAAGGATGAACGCTCCACTAAAAATCATGACTGTTGGGAGCCTTTTCTTGTGTTGTAGTTTTTGTGATATGGAAATATTATTTCATGTTATTGTTATATCACCCCAAAATAGAAATTGGATAACCACTTATATTTGGTTAATAAAATGGTTTCCCTTGTATTTATGGCTTGTGTGATAATGCCCCAAAAATAAAGTGAAATATGATAAAATACACTTTATAAAACCTATAATATGATATTTTATGTGTTGTGATGTGTGTATTTTCCAAATGGTGGTTATGTGTGGTTGATATGTGGTGTGGGGTTATGTGATGGTTGTTTGTCCATGATTTTAGGTCGAAAAGGTGATGGTTTGTTCAGTCATTATTTTAGGGTGGAGAGGTGATAGTTTGTTTAGTTGTGCTTTGGGGGTGACATGGTGATGTTTTGTTTGGATGTACTTTTGGGGTGGAGAGTCGATGGTTCGGTGGGAATGAAGAGATACTTGTTAGAATGGATGCATTGTGCTAGATGCCTAGGTAGTGATGGAATAATTATTTAATAATGATTGAAATGGATTGGGTATGGTTTGGTTAATGGGATGGAACCGACTTATGAAAAAAATAAATGATGGGTTGTGTGGTTAAATGTGGTTCTTGGTAAATAATGAAATGAATGGGTTGGATAATGGGATTAGATTGTGGTGTGATATATAGATTTTTGTTTGTGTGGTGTTATTCATTTATAGGTGGAAGAGAAATTGGAAGTTTTTTGAGTTGGTTAGTATTTGATTGTGAACCCATAGGTTTGGATTGTGTGTGGACTATACAAACACACACACACACACACACACACAATTTTTATTCCTTTTGATTTCTATATGCACCCCAATTGTTTCAAGAACTATGTGCTAAAACCCATATTTTCATATGGAGGGTGTTTTTCCCAACATCCCAGTGATGAGTAAGGATGGATGGATACCCAATATTCCCCGATCTCTCTTCAAGGTGAGTATATATTCAAAAGTTGTGATGGTTGGAGTTCTTCTAGTGCACCAGGTGATAAACCAAGTGTCTATGGGTGAGATGTGATATGACCGCGTTGTGGGGCATTGGCCTAGGTGTATTTGGGTGAGATTTGATATGGCTATGCTGTAGGGTGGATTATGGTTGGTGTCGTGCATGGTAGGAGGAGAGCATGAGTTGGATTTCATTTATTTTTATGATACCCTACTACTCCAATTTTGGTTGTGATGTAATGACCCACATGTTTTTAGGTGAAATGAGATGTGACCATGCAGTGGGGTGGTGGAATAAGTGCTTGTGGATGTGTTGTGATATTACTATGCTATGAGGTGGTGGTATATGTTATTTAGAAGAGATGAGATCTCTAGGATGTATGAAATTGGGGTTTGAGAGTGAATAATCAGTGGTAAAGTGGTGCATGACACCCTTTATCAATATTATTTTTATTATGTTATTATACTTGGATTTTTTTACTTGGTGAGCATTCCTTGGTGAGGTTAGGATGGATAATTGACCTGTTTAGGTGTTGTTGGTTCTTATATTTTCTCATGAGTGCATTAGTATACTTCTTTCACATGTGCATGAGAGACTTTGGTTTTCCTACTAAGTATACTTGTATTCTCACACTACATACATAAAGTATTTATCAGGTTTCCAGGGGGATTACATGGATCATGCTGAACAATACTATCTTAGAAATTTTTGTAAGGTTTCTATTTCACTACTTTAGCTTGCTTTTAGGTATTTACTTTTGGAGACTTTTATATGTATCAGTTTTATTTATACTTGCATTATGATTTGGTTTTTTTTTGATATTATTTCATGGAGTTTCTTATGGATGATTCATCTTTTTTCACAATCATATATAATTATTAAGGGTAATGCCTCCCATTTAAAGATATTTTTATACCCCTAGTTCTTGTATCTAACCTAGGGTCTATTGGTGGTAGGACTCAGGGGCCATTATCTCTCTCCTCTAATTATGGTATCTTTGGTGGGAGGGGGTCATGAAAAAATTAGATAAAATAAAAGGAATGAATGTTTTAATGGAAATTACACTTCAAATATTTTAGTCAAAGGTTATATGAACAAAAAATCATTAAATAAACACCAAGAAATTAATGTGACTATTCATATAATATTTTTCAAGATAATACACATCTGGTTTGACTGGTCCTACCCACAACCTATGTTTACACTCTGTATAAGAAACTATATACAATCCCTTGATATTTTAAACTCACATCATAAACCTTAATTTCATGATAGTTCTCATCCAAGGAAAAAAATTAGCATCTCAGGATACCAATAGGATAATTATCATGGTATAATTTGTAAAATTAGTAGTCTAAAAAGTAATGATAATATAATAATGTTTATTTTTAAAGTAATATATGATACAAATATTATTCTAAACCATTATCACATGATTTTTCATTATGTAATGAAATTAAATATCTCAATTTTTTTAGATAAAATATACCAGGTATATTATACCTAGAGATATTATGCGGTCCTTATGATTTATTTTATAAGTGGTTTAGTAAGAGGATAAACTATATTTTCATTAGTAGAAATCTTACATATCTATACATAACCATGATTTATAATATAAATAATGGTATATAATTTTATAAGTATATATTTGGTTTCTAGTGAAATTGAGGTTCTTCATCTTGTATGATGTCATGACCCCCTCCACTAGTACCCTACTAGTCCAGAAGTGAAGATAAGGATGACCTCTGAAACCTGCCTCCAATAGTCCTTGGGTCAGAAATGAGCATAGAGGGTATCTATCACAAGTATGGGAGGCATTACCCTCAAAGTATAACTCAAGAAGAAAGATAATATCCACTAATAAACTCCACTTATAATAAATATAAAGATTAACAATTCCAATTATAATTATGAAAACATGAAACATACTGAAATATAACCATGGAAAAAGAAATACCAAGATCCTAATCTCCACTCCAACTTCTATGCCTCACCTCAGCTTCCTAAACAGTATCATTCCCATTATCTCTTGAAAAAACCACCAGATAAATACTAAATTTCAAAAAATTACTTTTGAAACATTAAAATTACTTTTAATAAATTTTGAAAGAGATTTAAAAAAATAACCAAAAAAACACCCAATAACCTAGAGATCATTAGGAAACACCCTCATAAACTCTAACACCCAAGAATGACTAGGAAATATGGATTGAGAAAAAATCCAATCCATTAAATTATATACTTATCAAACAATTATAGTCCTTGATAATTATAAAAATAAAACCTAGATAAAGGAAATAGGATGGTGTGTTACCAAACAATCACCTAGTGAGATACCTATAAAATAGGGATATCTCTGTATGAAGGACCTTACTAACTCAATATAAAGGAATAAAACTATAATTATCCTATAATCGTGGAATTGACTCCTTGAATCATTTAATTTTATTGTTTTTTTCTTATTTTAAACCCTTTTGAATGCTAATTTTATTTTTTAAAAAGGAAAAGATTTCATCTGTAGACCAACACACTCTTTTTATTTGAAAATAGAGTTTTAAAATCATCCTTTCCATTACCAATTTTTTTTTTCAAAAAAAGGTGAAGAGTGAAAAACTTATCGTTGGTTTTTTAAAGTAAAATGAATTTAATAAATCAACCTATTTTAAATTCCAAATATATCTTAAGAGGGAGTCGAATTAGGATAGAAAAAAATCAATTTCATATAAAGGTTTTCAAAATTCATTAGGAGTAAAGGAATTTTCTATAGAAGGAAACAAAGTTATTATCCTAGAACATACTTGCTTCTATATACTTAGAAAAAACTTGATTGAAACCAGTGAAATATCCAAAAAATCTAGATAAAGGAAATGGTTCCTTGAATAATAAATGTGGAACCCAATAATCAAATAGTATTCAGTATAAATTATCCACACACCAAGAACCCTAACTAAATAAAGATATGAAAGACCCAAAACATAATAGTCAAGGGAATATATATCTCAAAACTTATGTACACTATACCAATGTTCTCTAGAAATCCATGATGTATCCTTCCATAAGCTTCCTTCAAACAATATTCTGATGTTGATTCATGGGCATACCTTCAACTCAACATAAAAAAACCAGGTTAAAAAACATCACATGAATCATAAAATAACCCAAGTAACATAATTTCAATAAATAAAACATATTCAATGACCCCAAAACCAATGGGAAATCATAAGTTTCATTCCAATACTTCCAATCATCACAAGAAAGGAGAAAAATAAATTCCAATTCTAAACCAACTAACCATTCTAATGTTATTCCTAACACTCTTCCATATACCCCATCTCATACATCCATCAAAAATTTCACCACATGTTGAAAATATCATAACAATATATTCTAGGAAAAGACTAACAAAACATAATCAATCGATTTATAATCATAAAATCATGAATCATAAGGAAAATCAAACCATTAGCACATAACCAATCAAGACAGTGATTAAAAATACAATATAAAATGTTTAACTATTTTTAATATAATATCTTATAAGTAATATTCATTTCAAAGGTAAAGCATAATAAAAACACCATATGATCACTATTATCATATTTAGATACTTTATTTGCATAAAATTATAACATGATTTTATTTTATGTCCCACTTCAAATTTAAATATAGTAGGTTTATCAAATTGTATAAAAAAGTTTAAATAATAACTTGAACACTTCAACATATCAAAAATCAAAGCATGATTAAATAATAATCTTATTTATGAGGTTTTACCAATATTATATATGCTATCCATATTAACTAATTAATTTTAAACTCACTACTTCTCAATTTAACCATGAATTATTTATTCCTAATAAGAATATAATGTGGTAGGCATAAGTTCAATATTTTATTAAATCATGAAATAATAATTTCATATTCATAGTATATTTATAATTAAATAAAATCATGTGTAAAACTTTAATTTAATTATAATAACACCACAAATCATTATCCCATATTATCTCATGAAATGAAATTTCTCTTAAAAAATATCAAATCTAAAACATGCTATAAAAATATTTTGTTTGAACTTTTTATTCAAAACTCTTTTAATTAATTGAAAATAAACAAGGGCATGATTAATTTATGGAGAAATGATCCTTCAAGAAATTTAAATAAAATAATGATATTAATTTCTAGGACTACTCTTTAATTTAAATGAACTATATATATAGTCTGTATTTAATTCCTAACATACTTTTACAGGTTCACTAACACACGTCATATTTTAAGCTATAACTAAACATGAAATGCTTAAAGGGAATGTCCCATAAAAGAATAATCATGGGAAAAAAATAATTAGTGGAAACATATTATCAAGATAATTTCATTGTAAAAAAATATATTTAATTTATATAATTATCTTATAGGTTCATAATTTATCAAATCTTAAGTAAAAAATTAGTATGTAATAGTAAATGAAGGAAATATAAGTTTACAAGAAAGCATGATTTTTAAAACTAGAATGAATAAACTTATAAAAGTAAACTTAACATGGTTATAGTGAAGAAATTATTTGAGCATGAGATAGAATAAATAAAATCACTAAAAATAATCATAGATTAAATACTAACTTATGAGAGTTATTCATACTCTCTTCTGAAACTTCTACTTCGTAATCAGTGAACTTATACCTAAACATGTTTAGTATACCAATGGTACTTGTATTGCATCACATGGAGTCCAAAATAGCTATTACCTAGATATTATCCTTAGCCTATATCACATGATATGTTTAGATAATTTTTTTCTCTACTAGACCAATAAAAAACTTGTGCATATCTTAAAATTCCATCCTATCTCTCAACCATAAACTTCAATACCATTATATCATGAACCCCTCCACTAGTACCCCTCTTGATTCAGTAGTGAAGAAAATAATTACCCTTGAACCCCACATCCAAAAGGCCTTGGATTCATGAACATAATCAAGGTTATCTGTAACAAGTATGGGAGGAATTACCATAAAAATAAAGATCAAAAGAGAGATAAGATCGACCAATCAAGTCCACTTATAATAAACATATATTTTAACAATTCCAATTGAAAATTTAAATATATGAAACATAATGAAATAAAACCAAGGAAAAATAAGTAACAATATCCTAAGATGTAATCCAAATCCTATTCTCCACCTAATCTACCCAAATAACAGTGCTCCCATTATTTCTTATAAAAGACACTAGAAAAATTCTGATTTTTATATAATTATTTTTATAACATTAAAATTAATTTTAATAAATTTTAATTTTTTTTTTAAAAAACGTTTTACTAAAAAACCACATATAAACTAGATATCACTAGGAAACACCCTTGTATGATCTAACACCTAATAACGACTAGGAAATAAGACTCGAAAAAATATCTAGGATTTCCTATGAGATCATATCATTTTTATCACAAAATAATTTAATAGGATACAAAATTCTTGGGACAAGCTCATATTCAATGAAAATATTTATTAATTAAAATAAATTTCTTTTCTTCTATATTTAATGATATAATATATTTAATTTTTTTTTAGAATCAACCACTATAAGTTTCTCAAAACTTTTCTAACTAAAAATGACTCTATTTAGGTAGGACACAAACCATAATTGTGATTTGAAATCACCACCATATGTTTGGAATATCAGATTACTATATTCCATTAGAATGAGTTATTTATCTCCCCTATATAATAATAATTTACAATTATTACTTCATAAATACATAAAATAGATTATTAAAGGTGTTCCAATAACTTTAAGTAGTATTTATTAGTATATTATCTTTATATTAAAAGTATAAAATATCTATGAGTGTGTATAAAACATGACACACATAATAGTTCCTATAGTATAAACATATAATATAACATTAATTTATTTCATTTTATTCATTTTAAATAGAAAATTGATCCGTAAAAAGACTCTTTCCACGAACCATTATCAAATATACTCTCTTGGACTATTCTATTTTGAAATGATTCAATATCATACTTATGTATATTCCATGATTTAGTCTGAAAGGTATCCTTGATTTATCTCTATATATATTTATAAACAAGTGGTATGATGTTTCACATAATTATTTCATAAAGAGTATTTTCCCAATCCAATACTTCATTGATTATAGATTAGGAATGTTATTTTGAATGAGTACTATACCATAGAAATATAATAAATTTAAACTTTCACAAATCCAATTATATACACAATGAACATATTAATTTTAATGAATCCAATACCATTGATTTCCTCATTAAACTAAATGTTTCATTTTTGAGAAACTTTATTAATTCTATAAATGGGTCTTTGACTATTATACACATTTTAAACATTTTTAGTTCAAAAAAACCCTTATGATGTGTCATATACACATTCTTGAGTAAATTATCATTAAGAAACACTATTTTCATATCTATTTTAAAGTTTTTGTAATCATATAATTATTTAATTTCAAAGAGGAGCATGATATATTTAAGCATCAAAAGAAGTAAAAAAAGCCTATTTATAGTTAATCTCATGAATTTTCTTGAAACTATCCACTACCAAACTTGATTGATAGGAAGAAAATCTATGTTATATTCTAATATTTATCTTAAAGATTCATTTACACACTATATGAATTGACACATTAGTAAAATCAATGAAATTATCAACTTAGTTAGTGCACATGGATTTCATCACATCATTATAGATCTTTTTCATTTACCACAATTTAAGAAAATAATGAATCCTTTATAAATGATTGGATAATAATTATTGGATATAACATCATATTCACTTTACATTAAGACAATACACAATTTAGGATTATAAATATTCCTACTTGACCTTACTGGTTCATGTGTATACTAATTTAGTTTTTCACCTATAACCTCTTGTAGAACCAAGTCATCTATCTCATGAATTATTTTTTATAAGAAAAATGTGAATATTTATTCAAATAAAAATAAAGATATTGGAAAAAATTAAAAAAGAATAGATTTAAAATTTATATCACACACCAACAGGCCTTAAACAAATAAATACCGGGAGAAACATCAAAAGTTTAAAAGGTTTCAAATAACAACCCCTATATCAACGTTTAAATAAAAAAACTATAAAAAAAATGAAATTATTAAATTGAAAAACTCAGAAAAAATCAATAAAACTCTAGTATACAATGAGTATTCACTTTAGGTAGCCCAATTATAACTAAAAATAACATGAAGAATCATGTATGCTGCTAAAATATAAGGAAACCCACATGATTTCTTGAACTCATATATCTTGACCAATATCAACTTCAATATTCAAACCAATCCATTATTATTTATTATCATAAAATACCTTAAAATTACTATAATATATATAAGAAACCAAATTCAAAACTTAACTATCTCTTTATAGAATCCATACCGAGACAACATCTCTTAAAAATTCTACCTCCATTACCTTCCCTTAATAACTATCAATATTCTAAATAAAGATAAATATAATGACAAAAATAAAACTTTAAATTATGGAAATAAGTAGAAACATCTGATAAGGATTAAAAGATAAACTTTATGAGTACAATATCAAATATGAGGCATTAATTTCAACATGTCATGAAAAAAGGAAGAGTATATTTATATGATCAATTCCCAGACCCATGAAACATTGAAAATAAAAAAGTCCTCACTATTATAAATTACTATAAATATAGTTAAGGATTTAGATTATCTAATGGGTAATATTTTCAAGTATATATTCATTTGATAGGGACATATATTTTAAAATATTATTCAAATTAGAGTTGGAATCTCCTTTAATACTAGGAATATTCTTAAATGAACTTTTAACTAGTTTAGACTCATTAGGATCACCCCCATCATATAAATAAACATCATCCTATTATTATTTGTTTTAAAAGTTAATTTTAATATAGATTCTTTTCAAGAACATCTTCCTCAAAATAAATTAATCCTAATGCTATATCACCTTATTTTCTTTTAAAAAACTATTTTAATCAACAAATGGATTTTACTCTTTTCAGAACTAAAATGATAAAAAATTTCTTCAAGTAATTTATATTTTAAGTAATTGTAGGGAGACATATCTAATGGTTATAAAGGGAATTTAAATTTGATATTAGTACATATCACCATAAGAGAGTTATTTTATTTAATAGAAAAATATTTTGTATCCAATATAACATTTTTCTCTTGAACAACTCTAGTTCCTATAGACTTTATAACTTTATCTTGACCAAAATTATCCTTCTACCAAGTACAGAAACCAATAATATCATTCTTCCAAGCACACAAATAAGTGATATCCTTCTTCTAATCATATGGAAAAAAACATCCTTCTCTAAACACATAGACAAAAAATATAAAAACACATTTATCTAAAGAACAAAAATGATTACAACCTTTGAGATAAGTATTTACTTCCTAGATTTTATCACTTATATTGGGATAAAAATCACCCAAAACCTTATCTCTATCATATTTATTTAGAATATAAACTTTAAAAGAAGAAGTATTCAAAACTTAAGAGATCCCTATACTTCGACATTGAAAATAGAAACCAGGAAAATATTTATATATATATTTTTTTAGAAATATATATTTACCATTTTAAACATAGATTGAATAAAATTGAACCTTTAAATAATATATATACATATAAATTCTAGTAATCGATATCTAAGACAAATAATCAGTCAAAAAATTTATATTAAAATTAGTTCTTGATGCTTGGTAAATATTCTCTGATAATTATAGTTAGAAAAGATAAAAAATAGACTTAAAAATGAAATCCAAATTAGAGTAATTAGGGATTTATAATCACTAATAGGGAATGAATATAACTTCATCACTCATATATTAATCCCTCAAAATTTCTAGATTCTTATACAATAATACCTATAATATTCATTCTGATTTTTAAAATTAATCATAACCCTAAAATCATCAAGAAGACCCATAAAAAACTTTGAAAAATAGATTAAATCCATAGATCATGTAAAAAAAACCATTCTCAGATAATCCCTAATAGAATAAAAAGGATATAAAATCTAAACCTAGCTGTAAAATTTTTAATTTTTAAATCATAAAACGAGACTTACAATAATCATTTATACCAAAATAAAGGGGAAAACTCAATCTCAAGAACCGATTAATTGCCCATATCTATAATTAATCCATAACGTTTTACTAGAAAATCATTAAGATATAGTTTGTTCACATTAATTTTCTTAGAAAGGAACTCTTTTTCTAGAAACAAAGAACATTGAGCCATTATTTTTTTAATTGTAAAAATTAGATAAATAATCACCCTTTATTTACTTGTAATAACAAAAAATAGACATTTATTAGATATAGATTTAATTCTGGTGGAATATGAATATTTCACATACACCTCCCAACCCTAAATATTCATAAAGGAAAAATGGGTCAATTCTTAATTCATATCTCATTTTATTCATTTTAAAATTTCTTAAACAATATAAAATTTAGTGTAAATAGAATTATTTCCCTAACATATCACTAAATTGATAGAGTTATGTTAACATGAATCTTCACTAACCAGAATATATCTAATAAATCCCAATTTACACTCACATATACACCATTCCACTATAGAATTCCAATAGAAGTGAGTTATGATACAATTAAACACTCTTTGAGATAGTTTAAAAACTCTTGTATTAACTATTATCTACCTTGATCTATTTAAATAATTTTAATAATTTTTATAAGTTGATTATGTAATTAATTTTTAAACTCATTAAACTTTTCAAATTATTCATATTCAGGTATCATAAGAAATATATAACCATATATATCCAATAAAGTTTGTAAAGTATCCATTTCCACCTAAATATTTTATTTTAATTGATACAAATACATAAATATATATGATATCTTGTATTCCATTATATATTTTCCCCTTTCCAATAAAATACGACTTGATCATCTCACCATTCAAACTAGACAAACATATATCTTATTATCTCCAATCAAATGACACTAAGAGAATATTTTCATTGGGTATTAGAATGAAATTATCATTAACCTGATCTAGGAAATAATTTATATAATATGAAGATCTATTATCATTATGCTTAATTTATTTTTTATTTATATTATCAAATAAATTTTTAAAAAGTAAAAAATATAGACCATTCAGATATTTTTACTACCATAATATATTTCATTCATAAAGATAGAACAAAATTGTTTCTTAAATAAAAATTAAATTACCTTCTTATATAAATAAGAAATATAAATTTTCTATTGTAAATTTTCATAAATATAATTTGCACAGCCAGTATCCAATACCCAAAATAATAGTGTTAGAGAATTTTAATTCCAATAAAAATATATAAAGTGAAATCCATACCTTCTTTATGATTTACAACATTGATTTTGGTTTTCAATGTATGAGATGACCATTTTTAATTTTTTAAAATTATTCTTATTATACCTTACATTTCATTTTTTTCTATTAAATATCAAAAAAATTCTTAGATTTGTCTTTTTCAAGTTTTGTTTAATAATCTTTAATAAATAATGTAACACCCCGAGATTTTAAAAGAAGAACATCATATTCAATAATTCATATGAAACGAAACACCAATATTAGAAGAGAATGTAATACCCTGAGACTTTATGATATACATATTTTAAATAAATTCATTCTCTTTTATAGCTTTCAATGCTCGCAATACCAGGTTTAAATGAAATTCTTTACTCTATTAAAATTATTATTATTTATACATGACTATTATAACATAGCCGTGAAGTTGATGGTTATGGATATTAATAACTAAATTATGTTACTTATATGGTTTAGACATGTATAAAATAAATTCAATTTTTATCTATTTATTATAAAAGAAGAACCATTTAGAAGAAATAGAAGTGTTTTCTAAAAAACTATATTTTTCTAGAAGGCGGTCTAGTCTCAATTTGCGCACATAATTTAAAATTAATTGTAACACTTTTATAAAAATTATTTGAAAAAATAAACTTAATTTTTTAAATCAACATGTCAAAATTATATTGGGGTCAATTTTTTTATAATTTTTTGAAAATATTTTTTTTTGATAAATAGTGAAAAATACCGATTTTTATTGAAAACGTTTTTTTTCATTTAAATTATTTAAAAAGTTAAATTGAATTTTAAATTGGTTTTAAAGTAAAATTAATTAAATTATATTAAATTTTTAATAATTTAGGTAATTTCAATTAATTTAATATTGAATTTTCATATTAAAATATTCTATACTTTTGAGAATTTTCACTTCAGAAAACCACTCTTTCATTGTATTTGCGAATTAAATTTAAATTGAGTTCTTCCACTTACATGAATTGAATTAGGAAAATTGGATTCCATATTTTTAATAAAAATAATTTATATTATATAATAAGCTAAAATTAAATTTTTACCATAATAAATAGTGAAAATAGTAAAAATTGATTACCATGGTTAAGGTAAAAATGGGCTTACATGGGGTTAAACAATAACGCCCCGACCCCAGTTACATAGAGTTGGTGAATTATTACATAACATTGAAATGATACAATGAATCATGTACCAAAAGACAGATAAGTTTAGTATCCATGGATGTACTAGATACATATATAAGTTTTACATTACATCCTGAAATTAAAAAACAACAACATTATGTCTCCTTTAAACACAATCATCTCCCTTAGATTATCCCTGAAGGTTAGTCATAATTTACTTTTTTCATCCTAGGAAAAATAAAACATAGAAAGGGGTGAGCTTAGGCGCTCAGTAAGGATAACAATATAGTGGAAACTTTCATAAATAAGCATAAACATTTAAGGCAATGTATAAGAATAAAACACAAGTCTTTTAAACTTAAACATGACAATAATATGGAAAAGATAAATCAAATAATTCCATTTACTTATTCACATAGATATTATACTAGTCAAATAATCACATGTAATATCAATATCCAATTTCATAATGATGGAATTTATAATGCCGAACATCATAACCACGTAGTCAAGGCCTCGTGCCAAGACTACAAATAAGATTTTTTCAAGGCCTCATGCCAAGACACTAGTTTGTCTCATGAGACCTACTGATGCATCGAGGATCTATATCGGGCTCCACCCATCACTTACTAAGTCTAATGCATTCCTCATATGAAAAGGTTGAATCATAACATAAACATTTGTATTAAAACTAGCATATGAAATGTCAATATTTTAACCATAAACCATGAATGGTATAAAAATATCACATCTATAGTCAAACATATCACAAAAAATTCAATACAATATGGAAGATTTTATCATAATAAATCAACTTCAAACAAGTGTAAAATACAACGAAGGATGTTGACATAGATGAAATCTAAACTATTTGAGAGAAATATCTCTTTCTATTTTGAAATAATTTAAAAGTCCTATAATTTTAAAAGAAAAAATTTATTTTGAAAATATTCTTATAATCTTGTGAGGGAAGCTTCGAAGGTGTTACAATGGTAGAATATAGCTGCACCCACCGTATAAGTTAAAAAACATTCTTTCCTTAATTTTGTCGAAAAGGTCATAAAGGACCTTTTTTAGAAAATTACGGAAAGATTCCTTTATAAATATCTCATAAAAAGTAAAACAAGGGTATAAATGACTTTAACCCATAGTATAGGAAATAGTAAAAATGTTTTGTAATTCATTTTAAGAAACATATATGTGGATGATAAAGAGGTTCTAGTTGATACTCACGTATAAACAACCTCAGATAGTGAAGAGATTGTAGAATTAACCCTTACCTTGTAATTTTTCTTGTTTGAGGGTAATTTAAACTCATTTATAATAGTTAAATAGTTATTTTTAAATTATAAAAGAACCAAATACATAAATATGATATCATATATGATCTTTTAATATTTCTTTGTTAATAATATTTCAGTAGTATCATCGTTTCAGGTGTTAATAGATTTGTTTTCCTTTATATGCTTGGTTCTGTAAGATATTTTTGTTAGGAATAGGATGTATTTGATTTATATACAGAATGATATTAAGCTCTTAAACATTATTTTTATTCATAAAATTAAAATTATTCTTGAATGGTTATGATGGGGAATGGATTTCATCGTGTTCGTGGAGACGGTAATCCGTATGTACGCATGAGCAAAAATATAATTCTATTGATGAAGAAATAATATGTAATTGGATGGTATATCATATATAAAGAATAATTAACATTTTATATTTATCATTTACATCAGTTATACTCATTATTATACCCATCCAAATAATGAAGTGTTGGAATAACAAACTGCACCACAACGTGGAGACGGTAAACCGTACCTACGCACTTATGGTGAATTGTCATTCATAGGATTGATTAAATAATTAATATGGTTGTACCATATTTATAATAACATAAAATTATGTATAAGGTACTGGAGTTATTATTTTGGTGTGGAAACAACAATGAAAGTGGAAGTGGAAGAAGAAAAGAACTTTGAAAACAGTGATGAAATTATTACATCTTCTTCGAGTGTTTCCTTTTGAGTTGATCAAAAGGGATCCTTATTTTGTCTTTATGATAAAATTAAGGCTTCTAGGTCCAATTGAGGGTAGTTTTTAAGATATTTGATCAGGGTTTGGCCGATCCAAATGGCTTTGGAGGTGTGATTTTGAGAGAATGGGAAGTACCCTTTTATAAGAGAGGTGGGGGTCACTTTCGGAAAATCTTGAAATATTATTTTATTATACAACCATATTAGGTTTATAATGGCTCAAAAATGATTTATTTATAGGATAAGGTGGTTATGGGTCTAAAAACTCTCAACCAATAGGTTTTAGACAGGTTTATGTCACCATATTAACCTGATCTTTTAGATTTAACTCTTAGTTAAATAGTTTAACTTTTACCATGTATTCTTGTATTATTATAATAAATGGTTAATAAACTTACTATAAAAATCTTAGAGAACCCCAAGTGGTTCATTATTGATATATATAACCTTATCTAAGTCCTTTTTCTGAACCTTATATTTTTAGGAATATTATATCAATTAATAATATTGTATTTTTTTAAAAACCCATTTATGTCAATTTTGACACTATTTGGTATTTTGTTTTTGTGAAAGTCATAAAAAAATTATAACTTCAATTTTTTTAATCAACCCTAACATTTCATATTAACCTATAAAATTATTGTAATTCCGAAAAAGAGTCAATTTATATTTATTTAGATATTTATAATATCAATTATTTTAATCTTTCATTAATAAGGTAATTACTGCATCATCATTGTGTCATAAATAAATTTAATCATTTAATGTCTAAAAATTATAAATAAAATACCATTATGTAGGAAATATTTTTAACTTTATAATTAATATTTATAGTATAATTTATCTTATTTATAACTCTATATTAAAAATATTTTAGTTATTAAACTTTGAATTTAACACTTTTAACTCTTCTTTAAATAAAATAATAATAAATGTCCTAATCTAATTCAAGTGGACCAAAAGGGTCATATTTTATTCCTAAGGTTTATTTTGGTTGAAATAAACTTATCCAATATAATTAGGACATGTGTTAGGGTAATTATAATATCATTTTTACCTTTAGTTACCCTATTTACTTTTAACCGTGGTAAATAAAAGTCAAAAGTTACTATTCACAAAAAATTATTTTCATCTTATTGAACCAAAATTTACATAATGATATCAACTGTGTCTCTCATATTTTTTAAATTCAATTCATAGAAGTGGTAAAATTACGTTTATTGCAAATTTGCATATGTGCCTAGAAGGTGGGTAAAAAACGGTAAAAAGTTCAATAAAATTTTATATATCTAATATTATTATAAAACGACTCCAATGAATTACATTGAACATTTATATGTATTATTTATCTATTTTTACCTAATATAAATTTAAATAAAATAACTAATTATTTAAATAAAAAGTCAGTTTTAACCAATAACGTAGTGTTTTTTACTGTTCATCAAAAATTGAAAGTTTTCAGAAAAATACCAAAAATTCACTCTAAGATATTTTTGATATTCCAAATCCAAAAATGAAGTCCATTTTCGAAAATAAAATTATAAAATTTTAAAAAGTGGGTATTACTATTCATAACGGCTAGTTTGATTGGTCGTGGTGTGTTAAAATTCCAAGTTGCGTACAATGTAAGCTATTACATTATTAAAAGGGAAACGTACTGTGGAAGCTTGGAGTGTTACATTATCCCCTATTTAAAATAATTTTATCCTCAAAATTTTTAGAATATTACTACATAAAAATATTCAGGTGGTTCTTCATCACAAGTTCCTCGGGTTCCCACGTTGCCGCTTCCATCTTATGATTTCTCCATAAAACTTTCACCAGATTAGTCATCCGGTTTCTCAACACTTATTCTTTGGTATCAAGAATTATGATATGATCTTCACAATAAGATAGGTTGTGTTATGGTTCTATTTCTTCATAGGTGAGTACACGCGTTGGGTCAGACATGTATTTTCTCAACAGTGATATGTTGAACACATCATGAACTTTGGAGAGACCTGGCAGCATTTCCAAACGATAAGCTACAACTCCAATTAGTTCAAGAATTTCGAAAGGTACGATGTACTTGGGACTTAATTTTCCCATCTTACCAAATCGTATAACACCCTTATATTGAGATACCTTTAAGAAAACATGATCTCCAACTTGAAATTCCAAATCTTTCCTTAAGTTATCGACATAGATCTTTTTCCTACTTTGAGATTCTTTGATGTGGGTTTGGATAACCTTCACCTTTTCCATTGTTTCATCAATAAGTTCTGGGCCTCTAATTTTTCGTTCACCAACATCATCCCAACAAGTAGGTGTGTGACATCTCTTTCCATATAACACTTCATATGGTGCCATCTGAATACTTGAATTGAAGCTATTATTATAGGAAAATTATACCAGAGGTAAATATTGATCCCACATACCTTTAAAGTCAAGTTATCAAGATATCAACATGTATTCTAAAGTTTTAATAGTTCGTTCTGATTGTCCATCAGTTTGAGGGTGGTAGGTAGTTCTCAAATGAAGTTCAGTATCCAAGGCCTTATGAAGAATTTTCCAAAACTTGATGTAAAATGGGTATCAAGATCAGAAACAATCGATAGGGGTACTCCATGAAGTCTTACAAATTCATCAATATATAGTCTTTCTAAATGTTCAAGTGCTAAATCTTCTCTTATAGTAAGAAAATGTGCTGACTTGGTAAGACGATCAACAATGACCCATATTTCATCATTTCTTTTAGGATTATTTGGTAGTCCCATGACAAAGTCCATCATAATATCATCCCATTTCCACTCAGGTATAGAAAGATTTTTCATGAATCCTCTAGGATGATGTCTTCCAGCTTTCACTTGTTGAAAAACCATACATCTTGACACACAATCAATAATATCTCTCTCCATTTTGTCCCACCAAAAATGTTCCTTTAAATCTCTATACATCTTAGTGATACCAGGGTGTATAGATAAATTGGATCTATGAGCATCATCCAATAATTCCCTTTTTAGATCAGGTATATCAGGAACACAAAGTCTTTTCCCAAATTTCAAAATTCCATCTTCACATATGAAGTCAATCAATCTCCCATCATTCACAGCTTTAATTTTCTTTTGAAACTCCTCATCATCAGTCTGAGAACTTTTTATCCTTTAAAGTAAAGATGGTTTGGCAACCGTTTGAAAAAGTATTGATGTTTCACCTTCCATGATTATCCCCATATCCATATTTACTAGATCGATGAACATAGGATCCCTTTCAACTCACATCTTGTTAAAAACTCCATGATCCTTTCTGATCAAAGCATCTTCCACCTTATTTTCCTTCCCCAGGTGGTAGTGTATAGTGAAATCATAATCTTTGAGTAGTTTGAGCCATCTCCTTTTCCTCATGTTGTGTTATTTTTGTGAGAAAATATATTTCAAACTCTTCTGATTGGTATATATCTCACATTTTCACCATATAGATAGTGTCTCCATATATTGAAAGCAAATATTACAACTGCTAACTCAAGATTATGAGTAGGATCCCTTTCAACTCTCATATTGTTAAAAACTCCATGATCCTTTCTGATCAAAGCATCTTCCACCTTATTTGCCTTCCCCAGGTGGTAGTGTATAGTGCAATCATAATCTTTGAGTATTTTGAGACATCTCATTTGCCTCATGTTGTGTTATTTTTCTAGGAAAATATAATTCAAAATCTTGTGATTGGTATATATATCACATTTTTTACCATAGATATAGTGTCTCCATATCTTGAAAGCAAATATTACAACTTCTAACTCAAGATTATTATGAAAACCCTGTTTTTATTACAAAATTAAACATGATTTATTACATAAAACTTCACTTGATACAACAACGAAGATCGAGAGGTTTAGTGTCTTTGGTGCTTAGGATCATTACATAAAAACTTGAAACATGAAATACAACATCTTTATTGAAAACTTACTTTACATGAGCACTACATTCCCTTGTACTTAGCATTGCATGGGATAACCTAAGGACATGCATAAGAAAAGGGTGAACTATAAATCCCAATAAGGGAGTAAACATGGAATAACATGAGGAGTACAATACGTGTTAGAAAATAGGCATATCAATAGATCATAAAAGAAACATGAACATAAAGGCATGATAAAGCATGATAATCATAACAAGGAAATGTGGCAACAACACTTAACATGGAAATAGCATGAGCCAAGGCTCATTGCACATGGAGCATGAGTAAATCCTCATTGTGCATAAATCACAAGTAAACCCTCGTTGAACTTTAATTAGCATGATTCAACACTCATTTCACATAACGTATCATGATACTATACTTTAGCCAATGCATTGGAGCGCTATAAGGGAACACCCTTCTTAAACATTTCATTTCATGCATAAGTGTGCCACATGGATCATAAAAACATGGATTCATAAAACATAATCATTTATTCCACGATAAAGGAATGTGTAATTCATACATGAAACTTTGTAATCAATAAGTAAATGTGCATAAAGGTGAATACCCTTGATGGAGAAATGGGCATGGTATCCACTACACAATGGAATTGGCTTAGAAAATCGGTGCGATTTCGGTAGCGTAACGGTGTGAAATAAGAATTCATAAAAATGGTTGATGAGAGAGAAAGGGGTTCCTCATCATATTTACATGTAATGAACAGTAAGGAGGTCATATAAATACATGTCCCAACAATTGTAATGGAATTTAGATTCATGATACAAAATTATTTATTGAATGTAAAAGAAGAGAGAGAAGTTCCTTTCGGAATTTCGGCATAGTAACAGGTGTACATGAGAGGCATTTAATGGGGGAGAAATGGGTCTCCCATAATTCAAAAAACAAGATATAAGTATGGGTGAGGTGAGAAACCATACCCCAACATTAATAATTGAAATTAAAATGGCAATACAACTTAAAGAAAATTGACAAAAATGAGAAAGGAAGAAAAAACCCTTACATGGAAGTGTGCTTCCAAAGGCTAGAGAGAGGCTTGTGAGAGGATTCTTGGGAGATTGGGGCACCTTGGGAGGATTCTAGAGAGAGTAGGGAAGAGGTTGGACGAACTCCAAAGGTTTTGAGTGAGGAGGAAGTGGGAGCTTGGGTGGGTTTATATAGGAAAGGTGAGAGAATTCTTTATTATTTAGGTTTCAGACCCCTTATATTAAATTAATCCAAACCACAAACCATCCCATGGTTTTTGCCCATGGTTTTTGGAAAAGGGAATAGGAAAAAAATATTTTATAATGCCAAAGTCCGAACTTCTTAAAATATTAGGGTTGCTTATGTGGAGGTGAGTCACACTCCCATGGAAATTAATTTAAAAAGGCAAGGTGTTGAATAAGTCTTGAGGGGTCCATTAATGCTTTGAAAAGTAAGTCAGCCAAACCCAAAAACACATTATTTTAATGGTAAAACATATATTGGCCGAACATAAAGATCATAGTATTTTATTACATCACTATTGGGTCATTATGATGTCATAAAACACATTATATATTTAAACGGTATTTAATTTTTACCCAAAAATTTGACTGTCTCAGAAAATTATGAAATATTCACCGTTGGATAATTTCGACATCCTGATTCCAGAAATAACATTTATTTTATCTAAATAATTTTCTAAATATTTTAATTTTCACTTTTAAAATAAAAACCAACATTTATCGAAAATTCACGGGTTTTGACAGAAATGGCTTTCAAACCTTAATAAAAATTTTAATTGCATTCATGAAATTATAAGATCATTTATATTTAATAAAAATTAATTTAATAATAATAATATTTTTTTATTAAAATATTTTTTAATTCAAAAATTCCTTAATTTAATAAAATTGATTTCTTAATTAAATAATAACTAAAAACACCATTTGTACTTTAAAAACTATTTACAATGTATAAAAAATGATTAGAAATTATATTCATTATTATATATAAAAAATAATGTACATGAACATAGTACTACTTATTTGTTACATAAACCCTTAAAACAGCTGCATAAGACCTAAGGGTAATGTGTGTGATGGTGACAGACTCTTGGGGTGGCTCGGATAACATCACTCGAGTGGTAATTTCAATCAACTTCCACTTTTCCCATAGACGATCACGTTCGAGCTTGACATGATGAAGCTCGGCATGAGCTTGGTCAAGGGCGAATCCCCAGATGCCACCTCTTTTTTGAGCTCTGACAAATGGTCTTCGTATGGTGCAATTCTATTGGATGAGGCCATCACTTACTTCTAAGTAAATTGGATTTGTTAAAGTCCTATATTTATACTAATCATGTGATCACTGTTCAACGGCTATATTAACAACGGTCAAAATTCTTAACATAAATCCAAAGAAGTTGACATTTTATAAAAACATTTTATATAAAGAGACATTTAATAAGATCAAGAGGGATTTTCCATTAATGAAACTTTGGGTCGTTACAATTATGAGTAGGATAGTTTTATTTTAACAACTGGCCCTATCCCACTAGTTGCCCCGCAGACACGTGGGCCCCACCCTAGGTCCCTCCCAGGTGCCCGACTGGGTTATTTGACTAATGATAGTCCCCACAGGCCAACACATTTCATTTTCAGTGTGTTTTGTCCTCATTCACACACACCCTGAGAAACTTCCCAGGAGGTCACCCATCCTGATCACTACTCCAGGCCAAGCATGCTTAACTGTGTAGTTCTAATCGTACAGACGCCCAAAAAAAAGGTGCACCTTGTTGACATGAGTCATATAATTTAGTCATTTAACCCTTTATCATTCGGGGGTGTTACAATCACCCCCCTTTTAGATCACAACGTCCTCATTGTGGGCCCTATATCTCAACTCAGGAAGTGCACCACACTTAATGCTGGGTACCAGCTTTGATACCAAATGTAACAACTGGGCCCCGCCCACCAATTCCCCGCAGACACGTGGGCCCCACCCTAGGTCCCTCCCACGTGCCCGAACGGGTTATCTGACTAATGATAGTTCCCACAAGACAACACATGTCC
This sequence comes from Viscum album, assembly GCA_963277665.1. NCBI lineage: Eukaryota > Viridiplantae > Streptophyta > Magnoliopsida > Santalales > Viscaceae > Viscum > Viscum album. Next base: position 272,553,228 of record OY728142.1, on the reverse strand, counting down.
TTTCCATTTTGTTTTTTCCTCATTCACACACACCCTGAGAAACTTCCCGGAGGTCACCCATCCTGATCACTACTCCAGGCCAAGCACACTTAACTGTGGACTTCTAGTCAGGCCGACTCCCAAAAAAGAGGTTCACCTTGTTGACATGAGTCATATCATTTATTCATTTAACCCTTTATCATTCGGGGGTGTTACAATCACCCCCCCTTTAGAGCACAACGTCCTCGTTGTGGGCCCTACATCTCAATCGAGAAAGTGCACCACACTTAAGGCTGGGTACCAGCTCTGATACCAAATGTAACAACTGGGCCCCGCCCACCAGTTGCCCCGCAAACACGTGGGCCCAACCCTAGGCCCCTCCCACATGCCCTAATGGGTTATCTGACTAATGATAGTCCCCACAAGACAACACATGTCCTTTCCAGTTTGTTTTGTCCTCACTCACACACACCCTGAAAAACTTCCCTGAAGGTCACCCATCCTGATCACTACTCCAAGCCAAGCACGCTTAGCTGTGGAGTTTTAATCAGACATTCTCTCGAAAAGGAAGGTGCACCTTGTTGAAATGAGTCATATCATTTAGTCATTTAACCATTTATCGTTTAAGGGTGTTACATTGTTCATTAATTTTTAGCTGTCGTGATGCATAGTAAATAACTCTATCATTCTGCATAAGGACACAACCAAGTCCTTTCTTTGAAGTATCACTATAAATAAAAAACCCATAATTCCCCGATGGTAGAGTCAAGATAGGAGCATCGACTAATATTCTATTCAGTTCTTCAAAACATTCTTCATACTCTTTTATCCAAAAAAACTTAACCCCTTTACATGTGATCTTGGTTAATGGGTTTTCCAATCGGGAAAAATTCTGGACGAAACACCGATAATAACTTGCTAAACCAATAAAACTGCATACCTCAGTTATACTCATTGGTGCTAGACATTCTTGTATTTCTCTTGTCTTAGAAGGATCAACATAGATTCCATCCTTAGAGACAATATAGACAAGAAAAGAAATTTCTTGAATCCAGAATTCACACTTGCTAAACTTCCCATATAATTCATTTCTTCTGAGGGTTTTCAGAATAGTGCGTAATTGATTATAATGATTTTCATATCTTTTTGAGTATACCAATATATTATCAATAAATACCACTAAAAATTCATCAAGATATTCCTTGAAAACTTTATTCATTATATCCATGAAAATAGAGGGTGCATTAGTCAGTCCAAAAGGCATTACTGTAAACTCATAATGCTCGTACCTGGTTCAAAATGCTGTTTTCGGAATGTATTCTTTCTTCATAGACAACTGATGTTATCCAGATCGAAGGCCAATCTTTGAAAAATATTTATCTCCCTAAAGTTTATCAAATAAATCATCAATGCGAGGTATTGGATACTTATTATTTATTGTTATAGCATTGATCTCCCTATAGTCAATGCACAACCTCATGGATCCATATTTTTTTTAACAAAAGAATAGGGGATCCCCAAGGAGAAACACTAGGGAGAATAAATCCCTTTTTATGCAATTCCTCTAGTTGTTTCTTTAGTTCCACTAATTCCATAGTGGCTATTCTATAAGGGGTCTTCGATGTGGGTCTTGACCCAGGAATTAAATCAATGGAAAACTCAATTTCTTGTTCTGGAGGATGTCCAGGTAAATACTCTAGAAACACATCAAAATGTTCTTGCACAACAGGTAAATCCTCTATTTGAACATTATTTTCCTCACCCATAGTTATTTCACTCTCTTCCTCCCCAATAATTGAATTTAGTATAGCTACTAGGGATGGATCTATATAAGAATCAGGTGGTGACATTTCTACTCTAAAGATAAGGTACTCCTTATCATCATCAAAAATTGTAACCTCCTTCTTCTTAAAATAAATTTTCACATAACTATCTGAAAGCCAATCCATACTAAGAATTATATCAAATTAAATCATGGGTATGATGATGAGATCAGAAAATAAAGAACATTTATATTCCATAATGGGGACTGATTCACAAAACTTTGTTGCAACGATAATTCCCTTAGGATTTTTGACTAACAACTCCCTTGTTAAATCAAATAGGAAATATCTAATTTTCTTATAAAACTAGGAAGATATGAAACAATGCAATGATTCAGAATCAAATAAAGCATTGGCTAAATTTAAGAAAACCATTAAATTACCTGCCACCACATCTTTCAGAACTTCAACCTCAGCATTAGTGATCGCATAAGCTTGGCCTTGCACCCATGAAATTTTTTGAGGTAAGTTTCTTTGGTGATTAAGACATTCATTTTCATAATGCACCATTTATCTACAATTATAACATTCAACATTAACAACCAATTTCTTTCCATTACAATCACGATCTTGATGGCCCTTTTCACCACACTTGTAACAGACTCCCATTCCCTTTAGGAAAGTACTAGGGTGTTTCTTCCCACATTTAATACAGGATGGAAGTTAAACTTTTCCCTTCTTCACATTATTTCTATTTCTAGAGTGTTCAGCAGATCTCTTCTTCTCTTTCTTTGATTTAAATTCGTAAGACTTAGAGAATTCCTTTTCTGTCTTGATAACACATGAGATAATATCTTTGTACGATGAGAAAGATTGGGAGACTAATTATCGATGGAGAAATTGTTTTAACCAATTAAAGAATAAATAAATATTACTCCTTGGGTTACATATATAATCTTCTACATGCCTTTCTAACCTTGTAAAGATAGTCTCATACTTTGCGACATTATCATCCTCATTTTTTCTCGGACTCAGAAATTGTCTTTCCATATCTGCTCGATGGTCACGAGGAAATTATTTTTATAAAAAATCTATTTAAACTCCCTCCATTCCATATTTGATACTTCTTTATCCTCCTTTGTGTATTGAATTAATGACCACCATTGATCTTCATCTCTCGTGAGGCGATAAACTACCATGAAAACTTTTTCCCTTCCGCTACTCCCCAAAGCATGAAATATTTTCTCTAAGGAAATTATCCATTTCTTAGCTACAAATGGATTTGTAGTCTCATTTAATGTTGGTGGTTGTTTCCTCATGAAGTGTTCTAACATTGATCCTCCACGTTGTGGATTAGGGTGCTCCATACAGGTAAGGTTATTATTCATAACCTGAGTGAGTTGTCTCAATATGGTGATAAACTGATTATCACCAATTGCATCACCAGCTCCACTATAATTATCTTGAGCAGGAGGGAAATTACTACATGTATTACATGCATTGATACAGTTTCCATTCCTTCCACTAGGAACCATTACTAAACAATGGAATACAGTACATTAGTTTATGAATCAAAATACATAATTCCAAACTTGTAAAACACTTAACATAAACTGAACATTTTATGGATATAATCCATAATCATAAAAATGTTTTCATTGAAGAGGTATATACTCCTAAATCCTTTATAATGGTTTGTAAAGAAAATGTGAATTATCCTAAGCATATCCCCCAGGAGTGTCCTAACCAAGAGTGCAACAAGGCCCGTTTTCATGTACCAGGATACCCCAGGTCAAGCCCAAAACTCCTTGTCAAAATTTTCACTCCTAGGTATATCTATTCCAGAGCTGCCTCTACCTGATTGTATCCATACATGGATGTATTTCTTAGAAAATTCACAAAATATCTACATTACCAAAATTCTATGATGTTCTTCTATACAAATCTTCAAATCTATCTTAGGGTAATGTTCTCTAATCAGAGTTTTTTTAAATCTAGTTTCCAAGGTTTTAACTAAACTTCCTATGATACCAACTGTAACTCCCCAACCCTAGTTACTCAAAGTCGATGCATTATTACATAACATTAGCATGATACAAGGAATCATGTCCCAAAATACCGATCAGTTTAGTATCCTTATAAGTACTAGATATATACATAAGTTTTACATTACATTATAAAATAAAAAAACAACATTTTGCATCATTTTAACACAATATTCTTCCTTATACTATCCCTGTAGGTCAATCATAATTTACTTCTTCGCATCCTGGGAAAAATAAAATATAGAAATGGGTGACCTCAGATGCTCTGTAAGGATAACAATATAAAGGAAACTTTCATAAATAATCATAAACATTTAAGGAAATGTATAAAACTAAAACACAAGCCTTTTAAACTTAATCATGCTCATAATATGGAAAAGATATATAAAATAATTCCATTTACTTATTCACATGGATATTCCACTAGTCGAATAATCACATGTAATATCAATAGCCAATTTCATAATGATGGAATGCATAATGCAGGACATCATAACCACATAGTCAAGGCCTCGTGTTCAGACTACAAAAAAGATTTCTTCAAGGAGTTATACCAAGACACTAGTTTGTCTCAAGAGACCTACTGATGCATCAAGGATCTATAGCAGGCTCTATTTGTCATTTACTAAGTCCAATGCATTCCTTATATGAAAAGGTTGAAACATGACATAAACATTCGCATTAAAACTAACATAAGAAATGTCAATAATTTAACAATAGACCATGAATGGTATAAAAATATCACATCCACAGTCAAACATATCACAAAACCTTCAATACAATATGGAATATTATATCATAATAAATCAACTTCAAATAAGAGTAAAATCCAACAAAGGATGTTGACATTGATGAAATCAAAACTATTTGAGAGAAATATCTCTTTCTATTTTGAAATCATTTAAAAGTCCTATAATTTTAAAAGAAAAAAATTATTTTAAAAATATTTTTATAATATTGTAAGGGAAGCTTCAAAGGTGTTACAATGGTGGAAAATATCCGCACCCACTGTATAAGTTTAAAAAAACATTTTTTCTTTAATTTTGTCGAAAAGGTTGTAAAGGAACTTGTTTGGAAAATGACAGAAAGATTCCTTTATAAAAATCTCATAAAAAATAAAAAAAATGTATAAATGGATTTAACCCATAGTTTATAAAATAGTAAAAATGTTTTGAAATACATTTTAAGAAACACGGATGCAGATGATAAATAGGTCCTAGTAGATACTCACGTATAAACAACCTCGGATAATGAAGAGATTGTAGAATTAACCCTTACCTTGTAATTTTCCTTGTTTGAGGGTATGTTAAACTCCTATATAATAGTTAAATCATTGTTATAAAATTATACAAGAACCACATATATAAATATGATATCATATATGATCTTCTAATATTGCTTTGTTAATAATATTTCAGTAGTATCATCGTTTCAGGTGTTAACTGATTCACTTTCCTTTATATGCTTGGTTACGTAAGACAAGTTTGTTATGGATATAATTTATTTGATTCATATCCCAAATGATATTATGTTCTTAAAAATTATTTTTAATCATAAAATAAAAATTATTCTTGAATGTTTATGATGGGGAATGAATTTCATCGCGTTCGTGGAGACGGTAATCCGTACGTACGCACGAGCGACAATATCATTATATTGATGGTGAAATCATATATAATTGAATGATATATCATATATACATAATCCTTTACATGTTATATTTATTATTTACATCATTTATACTCATTACTATACCCATCCAAATAATTAAGTGTTTGAATAATAAACTACACCACGACGTGGAGACGGTATGCCGTACGTACGCACATATGGTGACTTGTCATTCACAGAATGGATAGAATAATGAATATGTTTGTACCATATTTATAATAACATCACAGTATGTATATGGTATTGGAGTTATTATTTTTTTGTGGAAACAACAAATAAAGAGGAAGTTGAAGAAGAAAAGAACTTTGAAAAAGGTGGTGAAATTATTACCTCTTCTTCGGGTTTTTCCTTTTGAGTTGATCAAAAGGGATCCTTAGGTTGGATTTATGGTAAAATTAAGGACTCTAGGTTAAATTGAGGGTAGTTTGGAGGATATTTGAGTAGGTTTTGGCCGATCCAGATGGCTTTGGTGGTGTGATTTTGAGATAAGGGGAAGTACCCTTTTATAAGAGAGGTGAGGGTCACTTTAGGAAAAGCTTGGAATATTATTTTATTATACAATCATATTCGGTTTATAATGGATCCAAAAAGATTTATTTCGTGGATAAGGTGGGGATGGGTTGAAAAACTCTCAACCAATAGGTTTTAGAGAGGTTTAGGTCACCATATTAACCTTATCTTTTAGATTTAACTCTTAGTTAAATACTTTAACTTTTACCATGTATTCTTGTATTGTTATAATAAATGGTTAATAAACTTACTATAAAAGATAATAGAACCCCAAGTGGTTCATTTTTGATATATATAACCTTATATAAGTCATTTGTATGAAAATTAGATTTTTAGGAATATTATATCAATTAATAATATAGTATTTGTTTTAAAAACTCATTTATTTCTATTTTGACACTATTTGGTATTTTGTGTTTATGAAAGTCATAAAAACTTTATAAATTAGAAAAAAATTTATTTAATAAACCCTATAATGTCATATTAACCAAAAAAATTAGTGTAATTTATCAAAAGTCTCAATTTATATTTATTCGGATATTTATAATATCAATTATTTTAATCTTTCATTAATAAGATAATTAATGCATCATCATTGTGTCATAAATAAATTTAATTATTTAATGCCTAAAAATTATAAATGAAATACCATTATGTAGGAAATATTTTTAGATTTCTAATTATTTTTTATTGTCTAATTTATCTTATGTATAACCCTATATTAAATTTTTTTTAGTTATTAAACTTTGAATTTAACACTTTTAACTCTTCTTTAAATAAAATAATAATAAATGTTCTAATTTAATCCAAGTGGACCAAAAGGGTCATATTATATTCCTAAGGTTGGTTTTGGTCGAAATATACTTATAAAATAGAATTAGGACATGTGTTAGGGTAATTATAATGTCATTTTTACCTTTAATTACCCTATTTACTTTTAACCGTGGTAAATAAAAGTCAAAAGTTACTATTCACCAAAAATTATTTTCATCTTATTGAACCAAATTTTACTTATTGATATCCACCGTGTCTCTCATATTTTTGAAATTAAATTCCAAGAAGCGGTAAAATCACATTTCATGCAAATTTTCAAATGCGCCTAAAAGGTGGGTAAAAGACGACAAAAAATTCAACAAAATTTTATATTTCTAATATTATTAGAATTTTACTCCAATGAATTACATTGAAAATTTATAGGTATTATGTTTCTATTTTTACCTAATATAAATTTAAATAAAATAACTAATTATTTAAATAAAAATTCGGTTTTAACCAATAACATAGTGTTTTTTACTATTCATAAAAAATTGAAAGTTTTCAGAAAAATACCAAAAATTAACCCTAAGCTATTTTTGATATTTAAAATCCAAAAATGATGTCCATTTTGAAAAATAAAATTTATAAAATTTCAAAAAGTGGGTATTACTATTCATAACGGCTAGTTTGATTGGTCGTGGTGTGTTAAAACTCCAAGTTGCATACAATGCAAGATATTGCATTATTCAAAGGGAAATGTACCGTGGAAGTTTGGGGTGTTACATAAAATAAGAAGATAAAGGTAAAAAATGAAAAATGACTTGTCCAAAATCCATTATATGAACATATTTAGACCTTATAATCTCTAATATTATATAATTACACATTTTTGAGGCTTTTAGTACGACAAAAACATGGGTATCACTTTATTATTTCAAGAATTCAATGTGTGTTCTCTCCCCCACTTATAAAATACACCCCTCTCGTCCCCTCTTCACACTTCCAAAACACTTTCGTTTAGAAAATAGATACCCAAACCCATTAATTAATTCCATAAACACATATTATAGGCTTTATTTTTATTGTTAATCTATTCTAATAATCCTTTAGGTATAAATCTAAAAAGGCTCTCTGAAGAAGAGGTAAAATTATTAAATGTACATTTTTTTTATTTTTTCTTACACTGAGTTAAAATATAATTTAACTACGATAATATAATAAAAATAATATATAATATATACTGATAATTAATTATGTTAATTTTATAACCCATATTCATATCTACTTCTATCAAATGGGAAACAAAACCATCGATCGTGTGTAGGAAAAACAACCACCTAACGAACCAATGCAATTCATTTTCAATCACCAACTTTCAAGGATGGATATAATTATAGACTTTAACACACACACACACACACACATATATATATGATATTTATAAAAGTTTTATACTTGTAGAATTATTATATCATAAATACCTTCTTACTTTATATTCCATGGGGGATACAATAATGTTGCTCGTGTGTACGACATACTACCACCTCTCAAAGCGATGTGATTCATTTTCACTTACGCTTTACAAGAAAGGTAGTAAGGTGAAAGTTAATTAATTTATGTGATATTTATTATCTAAAAATACTTCTAGAAGTATAATATCACATATAACTTCTTACCTTACAATCCTTTAGAAAATATTAACATCGCTCATGCATACGTGTAGACTACCGCCTCCACATAACGATGTTAAATGTTTTTTTGTTTTTTTATATGGATGGTAGTAAGGATGTATTTGATTAATATAAATGATATATATAAAAAAACTAATTATTATATAAATATTAATTAATATTTATTTTCCTTTCTTGTTGTCCATTGATAAAAATGGAAACAACGTTCATGCATACGTATGACCTACCATCTCCATCAATGGGGTAATCCATTTTCTATCTATAACTTTAATATAACATCCCACCTTTTTATTACATAACTTTTCATTACATTTTACAAACAGAGGATCTTTAAAGTCTAGTGTCTTGGAAATCAAGAACATAATACATGAAAACAACATAAACCATTATTCTAAACCACTCATAAGGCTTAATAATAGGTTCATCCTATGTACAATTACTGCATCTCATCTCATATCCTGGAGACATACATCAAAGAAAAGGGTGAGCATAAGGCTCAGTAAGGAAAACTAGTGAAACAGTAGACATGTGATCTTGAGAAATATTAATAAGAACATGATAAAAGTTATAAATGCATGACAAAAGGAAGAATAGGAATATCATAATAAAAATAACTTTAATCATAACTTGAATATGTGGCTACAACATCTCATTTAGACATTCATGAACATATCACCAAGGTTTATCCCCGAGGTGTCATAAAAATTACCTAGGTTATTCACCAAGGTATCATGAAACTTGTCATCTCTAGAGATTAATTATTTACCCAATGAATTAGAGAACTATCAGGGTGCACCATTAATATTTATTTAACTTCATGTGATCCACATAGATCATAATCAAACATTTCATAAATAACCCAAATAGAATCAAAGAAATGGGTTTCATGTCAAAATTGTGACGTTTTAAGAGTGCTTAAAAATAAGATCATTATGTCATTTATAACCCATGGAAAGGGAGTGAGGGTTATATGTATGACAAATATATAATCAAATAGATAAATTTTTATGTCTTTATGAATAACTCTGGAAATAAAAGTAGATTTGGGTATTCACAAAAAATAAAACAAGAGAATTCTTGAGAAAAAGAGAGAGAATTTTGAGATGAAGTTTCTGCAGCATAACAACTATATAACATGGTTTTAGAAAAAATTTAAAAGAGAGGGGACAAGAGTAACCAACTCATAAATAACTCATAATATAGTATGGGTATAGAATAAGATCATTGTATGGATATTTGAAGGAAAACCCATATGAAAAGGAAATATGAAAGAAAAGAGAATATGTGATTTCTTTCACGAGAAATTCAGCAGCCTAACGACATCACTTAAAAATTCAGAAAAAAATTTGATGAGAGCGAGAAGGGTCTATAAACAATTAGACATGAAATGGACAGTAATTAGGACATATAAGAACATACCCTCTACATAAAGATTTGAAAACTAGAAGACACAACATAAAGGAAGTCATGACTTAAAAGAGGAGGGTGAAAGAATCCCTTACCTTGAAGAGTAAATTCGAAAGCTTGAAGGTTGAGACCTTGGGAGGCTTGAGGGAACCTTGGGATGACTCCTTGGTAGGTAAGGAGACCAGAACTTCATTGAGGATGATTTTTTTAATGAAATGAATGAGGGAAATGACTTTTTATTTATAGGAAAAGTTAGTGAATAAATTATTAATTTCCAAGGGATACCTCATCGGTGGTATTTACACAAACAAGGGCTTGCCCATGGTATTTTCCCATTGTATTGGACACTTGGGACACCTCATAGCATATATCAATATTCATAAGTTGACCAGAAATCTTACATCATTATTGCATCATTAATGATGTAATTAAACACCCGAAACTCAAAACTACATTTTTACTATTCACTGATAATTCAACTCTTTCAGATTAAATCCCAAAAAATTCATCCTAACCTAATATAGATTCTATAAATTCAAAAATGAATTCCATTTTGTGAAAATAATTTTCTAAATATTTGTAATTTAATTTTTAAATAAAATCATTATTTATTCCAAAAATACAACTTTAAAACTATAACTCATTTTGTAACACCTTAAAAAAGTAATCAAGGTCCCATAAAAATATTTTATACCCATAAGCCAATAAAGTAACAATTTATGATTAAATTTTATGAAAATAAATTTCCATTTTAAATTATTAAATTAATTATAAAATTGTAAATAAAATATTTATGGCGTACAAAAATACGAAAATGTAAACTATGATCATTTTTTCAATTTTAAGATGTCTAAAATGTATTTATACATTCATGGGTGAAGTTTATATTTTTTTGGTCAAATTACTATTCATTACTATTCTGTACTATTCATATGGGTATGTTAATATTCCTACTTTACTATTCACTAAAAACCAAGTTGATCTTATTAGACTCTAAATTTCTCACTGATCACAACTGTAGAAGACCATTTTTTGAAAATAATTTCACATTATTAATTATTTAATTAATACAAAAATATTTTAAAATACCGATTTTTCTTAAATTCATCAATAATACACATCCTATATTTATCCAGATATTTGAAATTCACAAACTTTTCCATAATAAGAAATATCAATTTTATTTTTATAAAAGGATTACACAAAGCAGCTAAGGTCTCGTTACGTATCCCCTTATAACACCGGCATATGACCTAAGTGTAAGGTGTGCTACGGTGATATAATCTTGGGGTGGCTCAGACAACATTACCAGAGTGGTGATTTATATCAGCTTGAACTTCTCCCTTAGGAGATGCCATTCAAGATTCATACGTTGAAGTTAGGATTGGGCTTGGTCCAGAGCAAAGCCCAGTGATGCTACCTCCTTCCCAAGCTCCGACAGATGGGCTTCATATGGCTCGAGTCTACTAGATGAGGCCATTCAATCTTCTTTCTGTATTAATTAACAAAGATAACCGTATTTATAAAAACACAAAGTTAAGATTATAGTTTCCAACGGTCATATGGACCAATGGTCATATAACAGTCAAAACCCAATGGTCTCATTTTAATTATACCCACTTCATTAATTAAAGGATATAGTTTTGTTGAGTATAAAATAAAATAACACACAAAATCAGGAAAAAAATATAATTAAAAATTTTGGGTCATTACATTTAATAGATTACTATAAATATATATATATATATAATGAATATATATGATATTTATATAATGGTTTAGTTTTTTTATATTATGCATCCATGATCAAATTAAATGTACCAAAATCATCAAACTAAAATATATATAAAAAACGAATCAATTATCAACTGAAATAGTGATTTTAACAAATAATTAATAATAAATTGGTGGTAAAATAAAATAAGTAAATAATATATGGTATCATATATATTAGTATAGTTCTTTAATAGATTTATAATAAACCTATATTTATTATATAGGAGGTTCAGACACATATAAAGGAAGTCAAACCTAATGTAAGGGTTTTTCATCTCACTTTTACTTATATGAGACATATTCTATAGTCACCACTTATTCCTTTGTGTGGTGTATATAATTCCAATTTTTTTATATTATATCATTATTATATTTATTTTAATGGAATTTAATGTTTCATATAAAGTTATTTCTTTCATGGGGAATATGATATAAAATTTACCAAAGTGGTAAGGGTTTATTTCACAATCTCATCATTATTTGAGATCGTTTATGTTTAAGTCTCCCTTGGAAGAATTATTTGATATTTATATCTTAAACATAATATATTTTAGTCTCCTATATTTATTCATGAATTTTTCAAGTAATATTACCATTCTTACACTCTTTGGTACTTAAAATGATTGAAAAAATGTTTTTAATAAAATCTGAATTTATTTCCCTCTTTTGTCAAAAATCAATTTTCATCAAAATCCATGTTTTCTAAAAATGTTTTCAAAAATGTTTTTCAACTTTTAAAAATGATTTTTTTTTAAATTTTTACCCATTTTGATTTTTTAATTTTTTAATGGAATCATCATGTCATTTTCAAAATAAGGATCATTTGACTTTTACTAAAAATGTGAAAGGAATCTTTGTTTTAACATGTACGACATCAATAGAATTTTTTACCATCATGACAACTCAGTGTTTTAAATATTATTTTATATTTTTTCAAAGGTTTTTTATTAAATAAAAGTATTTTCAAAATATTTTTTTGAACTTTTTTTTAAAAAATATTTCCCAAGTGAAAAGGTTATTTTCCTCAATTTTTTAATAACATCTTTATGGTATTTGAATTCATCAATAACATAAAACCTTTATTATACTTATGATAAAAGGATGGATATATTGTATTGATACAATCCTAATTATTTATTTGGATAGTTTATGATTATTTTGAATTAGGATGTAAAATTTTATTACCATTCACCATATTACTCTGAATGGTTGATGATTATATTTATTTGACTGAGGTAATTGTTAACATTTCATATTCAATACAATTATTTATATTTATTATGTTTCAAACATTTCATATGATAAATGCATTGGACTTAATAAGTAATGGGGGGGGGGGGGGCTAGTTATAGATATCCCCTCGATTCATCTATAGGTATCATGAGATAAATTAGTTAGAAACATTAGATGGGTTTCTATCTATAGATTTAAATTGTGTTGTGAAAGGTCTAGACTATATGTCTCAAATTTCCAAAATTATGTATTCCCTAATTATGATATAATTTATTGATTTCCATGTAATTATTAAATTATTTTTAATATCGATGGATAAGTTTCAAGATTTTGTGATTATTTACATGGTTTTTATTTGATAATCATTTATTTATACCATATTATGATAATTTTTATTGATTAAATGGAATGTGTTTTAGTTATTTACCTTTACATATTGATTATGATTATTTATTCATGATATATACCACTATAAAATTACCCTTACCAATCATTGTACCTCACTCATTTCTTATGTTTCCTTTTCCCTAGGATACTAGAAAGTGTTTTTTGATTGATATAAAGGGATAAACTATGAGGAATAATTGTGTTCTCAAAGAAAAAATGTTGTGTATTTGATCTTTTAAAATGTAATATGAATTTAAAGTATGTATTTATTTTACCAAGAATACTATAATATTTGGTCCTTCAGGATGCAATTACTTGTCTCTAGTGACAATGTAATAAAGTAACTACTAGCTCCAGGCTATTGGAATCTGGGTATTTACAGTTGCTATCAAAGGAAGTTTAGTAGAAACCTTGAAAACTAGATTTAGGAAAACATATAATATGGTATATAAACCTATGATAAATATTTATGATAAGTATAGAATAACATACTAAAGTTTTTTTAAGGTAGATATTATGTGGTTTTCTTAGAAATAAATCCCTGTATAGATACAACAAGTAGATTTGGTTTTGGAATAGATGTACCTAGGGGTACTAACTCCAAAATAGGTGCATAATAATTGACTCTAGAATTAACTAGTAAATGAAAATGGGCCTTATTACACACATTTCTTGACACTCCTATGGGATATTCTTTGGGAAATTCACATTTTATTTACAAACCATTATGATAGATTTTAAAATATTTTTATGATTTGGAAACTTTCCTAAAGAAACCATGTTTATCTTTATGAGATTATCCATTCATAAATTTTTCAATTTATGTTAATTGTTTCACTAGTTTTTGGATTATACATTGTGATACATAATTTTAATATAGTGCATGAATTTTTTTAGAAATGGAACCTAACAAAAGGAATGAGAATCCCATCAATGCACATGATCCAAAGAGTAAGAATTATTTGATGGTCATAATCCAATATTTCGAAGGGAACTAGTCTCCCAAACATTCTAATAAAATGAGGACATAGTATCATGTTATATGAAAATAGAGAAATAATTCTCTAAGTGTTATGGATTCAAAGGGAAGTAAGATAAGAACAGGATGGAAGAGAAAAAAAACTAATAATGGGAAGAAGGGAAATAAGGGGTTTTTCATATGTGAAATTAATGAAAGAAATACAGTGGTACTTTCTTGAATAGAATGTGAGTTTATTAAAGTATGGCGATAAATTTCATAAGGAGTGTGAATGAAAGTTTAAGAAAGGAACCATTTGTTTTTTGTGTTTCAACTATAAGGATATGGGGAACTATGCAAATGAATTCCCCAACCATCAAAGGAATATACCTTAAAAGAAGTTAAGGGATCAAGATCATGATTATGTTATTACTAAAAATGAAGTTTAATTATTAATTTTTTTATTTATATTCAAGAATTATGTTATTAGAGTATTTTATCAATGAAATTATGGTTATAATAATTTTTAAATGTATAAGGATTTTACTACAATACCTTTCTTTAAGGATTTAGGGGAATATATTGAATTGTATTGATGAATAAGAAAAGTGATTCAATCACAAGTTGTTATTTTTTGGAAAAACATGATTGAGGGAAGATAAACCTTAATATGTACTTGATTTTGAGATAATAATGATAAAGATATGTTTATGGGTTAGTATTGGCGACTATGAAATTGGTTAGTGGTTTTATGGTTTATGTTATCTTTGTTGGATTTTACTGCATGTTTGGATTTATAGAATATATTCAATAACATCCGATTTTATTTTTGGAAGCATTAATGTTTTTATTAAGTTTTTATGGTTATCATGGTATTCACATATTTTTAATCTTACATTAAGATCCAATTTATATTTTTTGGGGAATAAAATATTGATTTAGTGACATTACTTATAAATTTGGTAAGACCTATTTTGGATGATCATTAAGATTTAATATTTATGAAATGGATTAAGTTGAACTTTATGTGTTATTGGATAAATGTTTATTACCATTTTGGTTTTAGTAAATACAATAGGAATAAATTTTTACTATTTTATGGATCTTATGATCCATTAAAAGTTAATTTTAGTGCTTCAGGCATAAAAAATTCATTTTTTGATATTGATTTCTTGGAGTAATAGATAAAGTCTAAATTGATATAATCACAAAAAAGGATAAAATTATTTTTATGAAATTAAAATATATAAATTAAGCATACTTTCTTATATTCTTAAATAGTAAAATAATTCGTCAACTCTAGGAAAAGGATCTTGAAACCAAAATATTATCCCAATACCTTAATTTATAATGAACCAATGGTCTTTTCACCCTTTAAATATTTATGTTTTTTTGGTTTTTAACTTATCTAGAGCACCAAATTTATTATGATCAATGATATTTGTCAAACTCTATAATTATTTACATTTTTATTCCATGACCATATCTTCACTTCCCACCTATGTTCTCCTACTTGGAAACTTAGTAATGTAATTATTCAAGATGACATTTGTACTTATCTTTATCTCTTATCAAGTAGATATTTTATTAACCATTATAATGATGTGTTATTTTAATAAATGTATTTTTAAATTTTAGACCCCTGATTAATTAGATCAAGATTAAATTGCGAGGATACAATTTATTTAAGGGGGAAGAATGCAACACCCCGAGATTTTAAATGAAGAACATCATATTTTATAGCGTATATGACATGAAACACCAATATTATAAGATAATGTAATATAATTATACTTTATAATATATATATTTAAATAAATTAAATCTCTTCAATATATTACAACACACACAACATCATATTTAAACGACACACAATACTCTATTAAAATATTATTATTTAAACACGACCATTATAACCTAGCCATTAAGTTAGAAGGTATAAATAGTATTAAATAAATTATTAAAACTATATTTTTTAAACATTTATAAAATAAAATAAATTTTTATTTATTTATTATAAATAAAATATTAACCATTTAAGAGAAAAAGAAATGTTTTTTAAAAAACGACATTTTTCTAAAAGGCACTCTAGTTGTGGTTTGCGCACATAATTTAAAATTAAATTTTACCACTTTTAGAAAATTTATTTGAAAAATAAACTTTATTTTTGAAATATACATGTAAAAATTATCTTGGATCAATTTTTGATAATTTCTTAAGAAGATTACATTTTTGATGAATAATGAAAATACTCATATTTATTGAAAACCACCTTTTCATTTAAATTATTTACAAAGTTTAATTATATTTTAAATTGGATTTAAATTAAAATTAGTTCAATTATTTTAAATTTTAACTAAATTAGTTCATTGGAATAAAATTTATATTTAATTTTAATATCAAGTCATTCTATACTTATGAGAATTTTCTCTTTGGAAAATCGCTCTTTCATCGCTTCTACAATTTAATTTTAAATTGAATTCTACCACTTATGTGAATTGAATTTATAAAAATGTATTAAATATTTGGAATAAGAATAATTTATATTATATAATAATTTCAAATTAATTTTTTACCATAACGAATAATGAAATTATGAAAAATTAATTACTAAGGTTAAGGTAAAAATGGGTTTACTAGGGGGTTAAATTCAGAATTTAAGGGTAAAAAATGGCCTAAAACTTTTAAAACACCAATTTTATGGAAATATTTATACCTTATTATTTATAAGGTTTTATAATGATTCATTTTGGTGGCTTGTGTCTTGAAAAATACATGTGTATCGCTTTATCTATTAAAAAAATTCCATGTGTGTCTTCTCCCCCACCTATAAAAGGCCACCTATCTATTCCCCTATTCACAGTTAAAAAACAATTTGGTTTGGAAAATAATTTCCTAAATACCTTAATTAAATACCTAAACACATACCATAGGCCTTATTTTTGTTATTAATCCATCCTAATAATGATTTAGGTATAAACCTAAAGATCCTCTCTAAAGAAGATATAAAATTCTTAAACATGCGTATTTGTTTTATTTATTATTCCACATGATTAAAAACTTATTAAACTATGATAATATAATAAAACTAGTATATAATATAAACTTATATTTTATTATTTTAATATCATAACCCAATTTATCTCCACTTCCATCAAATGGGAAATGAAATCATTGATCGTGTGTACATCGGACTACCGTATCACGAACCAATATAATTCATTTTCCATCACCTCCTTTCATGGATGGATATAGTGACAGATTTAACATATTTATATGATATATATGAAATTTTTATAATTATTTAATTATTATGTCACATTTAATTCTTACTTAAAATTCTGCCGGGGATATGATAACACCACTCTTGTGTATGATGAACTACCGCCTTTTGAAACGATGTGATTCATTTTAAGCTTACACTTTACATGAAAGGTAGTAAAGATAAAGTTAATGAATATATATTATATTTTTTATATAATAAAACTTATATAAATATAAATCACATCTAACTTATTACCTTCAAATCCTTTAGAAAATAATAACATCGCTCTTGTGTACGCGTGGACTACTGCCTCCGCGTAGTGATGTGAATTTTTTCATTTAATTTTTACATGGAAAATAATAAGGATGAAATTGATTAATATAAATGATATATATTAATTAATAATTATTATGGAAATGTGAATTAATATTTATTTTCCTTTTGTTCCATTTGTCGAGATAAAATGGAAACAACGTTCATGCGTACGTACGACCAACCGTCTCCATGAACAGTGTGATCCATTTTATATCTATAAATTTAATTGATTACTATAAATAAATATATAATAAATATATATGATATTTATATAATTTTTGAAATTACTAAAATTATTTAAACTTGTATAAATTAAACGCACCAAAATTACCAAATTAAAACATACATGAAAAATGAAGTAATTATCGACCAAAACAGTGATTTTAACAAATAATTGACAATAAATGGGTGATAAAAGACTATAAATAAATATTATATGGTATTTGATATATGATTATGGTTATATAATATATTTATAATAAATATATATTTATTATACAGTAGGTTCATACACATATTATGGAAATCGAACCTGAGGTAAGGGTTTCTCATCTCACTTTTACTTCCGTGAGACATATACCATATTAACCACTTATTCCTTTGTGTGGTGTATATAATGAATTTTTTTTATATTTTATATCATTAATATATTTATATTCATGTTATTTATAGTTTCCTGTGAAGTTTTTTCTTCTAAGGATTTTATAATTTAAAACTTACCAAAGTGGTAATGATTTATTTCACAATCTCATCTTTATTCGATATTTTTTTTATTTTAAAGTCTCCCTTGGGTGAGATATTTAATATTTATATCTTAAAAATAATATATTTTCTTATCATATTCTTAATCATGATAATTTTAAGTAATATTACCGTTTTTACATTCTTTGGTACTTGAAATGATTGATAAAATATTTTTAATAAAATCCTACTTTATTTCTCTCTTCGGTTGAAAATATTTTTTCATAAAAATCCATGTTTTCTAAAAAATGTTTTCAAAAAATGTTTTAATTTTTTTAAATTATTTATTAAATAAATTTTATCCATTTTTATTTTTTATTTTTTTAAAGGAATCTTCATGTTGTTTTTAAAACAAGGCTTGTTTGGATTTTACCGAAAATGTGAAATTTATCTTTTTTCCAATGTGTATGATATGAATGAAATTTTCTACCATCATGGATAAACTATATTTCAAATATTAATTTAAATATTTTAAAATTTTATTCTTAACAAAAATTATTTTCCAAATATTTTTTGATATTTTTTTAAATGGATTTTCTATGTGAAAATGTTATTTTTCTAAATAATGTTATTAATAAATTTTTTATGGTATTTTAATTCATCAATGAATTTAACCATTTATTTTACTTATGATTCATTGAGAATATGTTAAAATGATACCATCCTTATTAAATATTTGAATATTTTATAATCATTTTGACTGAGGATGTACAATTTTATTACCTATCACCATATTACTCTGGATGGTTTATGATTATGTTTATTTGATTTGGGTAAGTATTAACATTTCCCATATTAGTTTTTAAATAAAAATATTTATATTTATTATGTTTCAACCCTTTTATATAATGGAATTAATTTAAATTAGCAAGTGATAGGTGGGACCCAGTTATAGATAGCCCCTCGATGCATTGACATGTCTCATGAAATAAATTAGTTTGCCAAATTAGATGGGTTTCTACCCACATATTTAAATTGTCTTGTAAATGGTCTTGATAGTATGTTTCAGATGTTTGAAATCATGCATTCCATTATTATGAGATCGTTTATTGATGTCTATGTGATTATTCTTTTTATTAGAATATCCATGCATAAGTTTATAGCTTATGTGATTATTTATATGGATTTATTTGATAATCATTTATTTCTCCCATATTATGCTAAATTTATTGATTAAATGACATGTGTTTTAGTCATTTATCTTGATATATTTATTGTTCATATTTATTTATGATATATTCTTGTGTATGATTACTCTTACTAATTATCCGAGATCACCCCTTCCTTATGTTTTATTTCCCCCAAGATACTCGAAAGTGTTTTGTGATTGATATAAAGGGATAAAATTTGAGGAAAAATGGAATTCTCAAAGAAAACACTTTGTGTGTTTGAGGTTTTAAAATGTAATATGAATTTCAATTATTTATCTAGTTTAACAAGAATACTAAATTATCTGGTAATTTGGGATGAAATTCCTTGTATCTAGTTCCAATGTAATAAAGTAACTACTGACTTTGGACTACTAGATTTGGGGTCTTTACAATTTTAATTACTTCAATTATTTTATTTCAGCATTTAATTATATCAAATACTTCCATATATTCAAGTTTATTTTTAATTTCTAAATTCACAGTGTCCAATATATGATGTGAAACATCTATATATTTTTCTTTATGATTCTCATAATCACATTTATATTACATTGTGTCATGAATATTAAGTATGCTGGGAATGATATTTAGTAACATATCAATATAAGATATCCTAGTTCATAGATGAAGACACCAAAAAACCTCAAGTATGATTTCTCATATGTTCGATTCTAAAAAAATTATCAAATGCATTAACATACACCTAGAGAGACTTCAACCTCATTTTATAAATAAGGCTAATTTATGTTAAGATTTATAAAAAATAATGTATGTTTTATTCATATGTTAAGTATTATTAGAATAATAAGAACCCTAAAATGGAATACATTGACCCAATTATTCTCAAATAATACATATAACATTTACCTTAAAATTTATTTGGGATACATATATAACTTTTATCTTGTTATTCTTATGGGAAAACATACACTACATCCAAAAATATTTGAAGAAGTATCTATATAAAATTCATGGAGAAAATTAACCCATATAATCATGAATACAAATACAATATACATAAATAAAAGACCACTTAGTCCAGTACACAACCAAAATAAAATGAAAATGGCCTTTTAAACAACTTAAAAAATCTATAGTTATTACCTTTTCCTCCATGAATATTATCACCATAAGTAGTAAACCAAAATGAGATCCATCACCTCAACCTTCACACACCAAAATAAATAAGAATTACCCATTAACACTGGGACCACACCTTGTGAATGGGTAGAGGGTGAGTCCATTGTCCAATTAGGATTTATTCTATATACACATTACCTCTAAGTGTGTGTAATAAATATGTATACATGTGAAATGTTTTGTGGGGGTTGGGGTGGGGGGGGGGGGTGGGGGTGACTATAAGCACATCCCCAAATAATGACATGATAAAATGAGCACATATGATAGAATATATGAAAAATCATTCCACTAATACAATAGTTAATCTATCCTACATGAAGGCCAACACAAACTCACACATTTAAAGTAAAAAAACTTAAATTTTATCTTCCATTTAATACATCGTAATTAACACATATAACCATGATCATAATGAATATGAATAACAATGACTATTAAAAAATTCCCTATTATTTTAATAAAACCATTAAACCAAGAAATATTAAAAAAATTAACAATCAAATAAGAATCAAACATAAAATAAAAAAATAAAAAATACTTAATAGACTCTAAACCCAACTCACCCCATCATCCAAATATATTACAATACTAAGCCAAAATCTACCTAATAATAACCCCTCCTCCTATCATGATATCAATATTTTGCATGGGAATGGATGTTAATGATTTTGTTGAGTGATCCCACTCCACTAGTATAATGATTAAATATTCTATAGTTGGGGACATAACTAGAACCCCATATAGAGAAAAAGAAACATTTTTATATAACCAATATAAGAAACAATATAACACTATCCTAACATCCCATCACATTTCTAACCAAGTGTACCTAACCCTGCCAAAAATTTTATGTTTGAACCATGTCTAGGTAGTGATACTTGGGAGAGTATAATTAAACAATTATAATTTTTGAGAATAAATAATGTGATTAAAATAAAACAAATCCTATATTTAATCCCAATATAATAAATTAAAGGTCTCACCATATCCAACCTCACCACCAGAGGAAATTAATGAAATAAAACTATATAAATAAAATTATTTGATCCAACTTATTGAGAGGAACAATTTGGGATATTCCTAACACTGAGAGGGGGGGGGGGATAAATCAATGTTGGGGACTTTTTAAACCAACTCTTCACTTTCTATCCCTATACCTCTAGAACTATTAGGATCTTGATTCTCTTGTTCTCTTTTTCCTGTCACATGTAATAATATGAAAGTAATAAAAATAACACACGATATTTTTATAAGGTTCACTACTCAATAAGAGAATCTATGTCCATACCATGTATAGTAATGACCAGTGCATGAATTATCTACTATAATGTAGTAATAGTTATAGTGGGTTGGCTAGGAAAACAATCCTATAACCAGTGTAGCTACCTACACTTAGAGGTGGGAAGGAAATGATCGCTTCCCAATGTTTCTCTCTACACTCGGGGTGGGGGGGGGGTGGGGGGGGGGGGGGCGAGGGAAAAAATCCTCTTACAACTTTCAACAAGTAGGATATACCCTTACACTCACTGGTTATTTATACTACCAGTGTAGACAGTCTCTTGTAGCCTCTAGCTGGTTCTTTATACTACCTCTGAAGACAATCTTCTCTCTATTAACAGAGTTTGAAACACTAAAAGAATCTTCCACATTTTGAGACTTATTGGATGATACAGTGATACTTTGTTCTTAAACAAACATATTTTTTTTGCCTTTTTACTTACTTAGTATCATGAAAGTAACCAACATGTTCTTTCTCTGTAGCAAACCGGTAAGATGCACACTCTTCTTCTTCTGCTTCTTCAATGAAAAACAACTGCACTGAAACCTTCTCTTCTTCACAGTTTCTCTTTCAGTGCAAAACCAACTGCACTGATCTTTTATTCTTCTTCTTACTAGAATCACAAGTTCTATTTGTGACTGTTAAATCAATGAAGTCCAGATCAACTTAGCATCATCACAGTTGACCAAAAGTTGGTAAGAACTTCTAGAACAACTCACAGCTTACGCGCCAATCCCTATATGTGCACCACCCTTCTTGCACACATCCCTGCTTGTGTGCCACAAACTACTTGCGCACCAAAATTGTGGACAACTCACAACTTGTGATTTACTTTAGGATTATACACAACACACTTGTTTCATACAACTTTCTACTTACGTGCCTCTTAAAACTTTCTCACCACTTCTTCTTGCGCGCTACGCTGCTTGCGTTCCACTCTGCTTGTGCACCACTCTGCTTTTGTGCCTCCCTACTAGCATGCCTAATGAATAACTCCTGACTTGCATGACACTTTAGCTTTCACACCAATTTATACTACTTGCATGATCAGAGCTAAAATTTTCTCTTAAGTGTTGAGATTCGAAAAATGAGGAGGATATTCATCTATTTATAGGCATTTTGGTGACTTATGTGCCACATACACTTGCACACTATTCCAACTTGTGTGCCGCTCCATCACTTGTGTACCACTCCATCACTTGTGTGCTGCTCCATCACTTGCACACCACTTTCTTTCCTTTTTCATATTTTGATATGATGATGTTGAAATATGACTTGCGTGAAACATACACTTTCACACCACTTATACTTGCGCACCACTTTTTTGACGTTTTCACATATTTTGACTTGTGTGACACTTTATTTCCATTTTCATATTTTTATGTGATTATCTTGAAATATGACTTGCACACAACATACACTTGCACGCCACTTATACTTGCACGCCACACTTGTGCTCCATTTATACTTACACGCCACTTTCTTTCCTTTTACAAAAACACTTCTTTACTCCCCCAATCCTTCATAAGGATTTCATCACAAGTTCTCCAAACTTATGATATTTTTGAAATACAAATCAGCAAAGCATCGTCATAGTTTTGGCCATTATCATATTTCCAAGCCCATTCACTACTTCATGTCCTCTATTCATCTTCAACAATCATCCTTATTTCTTCTTATACTCTTTATAATATGAATTCCAAATCACTTCTTCATCCTTAATTAAAATCCCAAATTCCCTTTAGAGTGTTAATTCTAAAAGAACTCTAATAATATCTCTTTATCCAAAAGTGGAGAATTGAGGATTATTGAAACACCTTCAATGTTTTAGACAATGTATCACCTTTGATACATGTATTTGGAACTTCAAGAATAGTGAAACAATCGTATGATTTTAAGGAAATGTGTAATTAATGACCATCTTAGAATTCCAAGACCTTTCACACTCTCTCTTCTTCTTTAACCATCATTCTATACTTCATGAAAATCATATGATTCTTTTCTTCAAGTAAGCTCTTGCATGGTTCTCATGAAATCGTGAAGCATTGCATGGTCTTCTTAAAATCCTCATTCTTCTTCAATCATACTTAGATGGATGATACCTCACCATTATTCATTGTTGTAAACAACATGTCATATTTGAAAAAAGTTATTTGAACTTAGGACTAGTTCAATAATCATCTGAATTTCATTCTCCATTAACTATGAAGACCTTCTTCATCTCATTCTTCATTTTGACCAGTATTGATAACTATTGACAACTATTGACAACTATTGACAACAAATAAAATCTTCATACACAAATTGGTCCCAATAATATCCCCCTTTGTATTTTTTTGTCAATACCTTAAAGTTCTCATCAAATTAATGTGTCAATGTCAAAATAAGAATCTTCTCTCTCACCATTACTTCTTTATCTCCCAAATCACTTTTCAAACATTCATTTCA
Source organism: Viscum album (assembly GCA_963277665.1). Lineage (NCBI taxonomy): Eukaryota > Viridiplantae > Streptophyta > Magnoliopsida > Santalales > Viscaceae > Viscum > Viscum album. The sequence goes on along the minus strand of OY728142.1, from coordinate 272,528,713 downwards.
CTTTCTCTCCCCTTATTGACAAGAAGTACATATTCCATAGGAAAAGTGTATCAGTCCTTTCTTAATAAAATTTCCATCAAACATTTCACTCTAAGTCTACTTTAGCAATGATCGATGTTGAAAATAATATGATTTGATTTAGACATCAAATTTGTCCATTATCCACTGATCATGATACCTCATGAGATGAGAACTCAGGTAATTTTTATTCAAGTCATTTCTACTTTCATTCCAAGATTAGGATAATAAATTTTCTATGAAATAATCAACCTAAAACTCCTACACTCACTTCAACAAGAAGATCAACATCGTTCATGTTTAATTGGAAGGATAAGTGGCCTTGGGGAAATTTCACTCTTATTATGTCACTGATTGACTTAGTTACCCCCCTTTGTAAAATAATTTTTACTTTGAGTAACCAAGGATGAGAGTTTGAGAGATGACACACCTTTTCCAATGACATGATCCTCAGACAACCTTTAGAGTAATTTATTTTAATACCAACTAAAATTGATAATAATTGAGATATTGACTCTAGAAACATCTTTATTTGTCTCCCACTCAAGAGAAACACTCATCAACATTTTATTCAATATAGATCCTTCATTATATTTTTATTTGAATGCCAATTGAAGAATCATCCAAGGATGTCAACTTATTCAAATATTCTATCATGTATTAACAACACTCATAGATTCTTATGTTCTCCACCTAAAAGCTTGTTTAACCTTCAATTACCTATATTAGGAACAAAAATACAATACAAAAAAAAATATTTAAGGGAATAAGGTGGATCCTCCTTGATTAATCAACGTGAAAAAATGGTTGAGATGGTTTTCTCAACCAAGATGCTCCATTTTCTCCACTCCTCACACTTCCACAGTTGATCTTCATTTCTGACTGTGGTTGTGTCTATTTTATCACTTCTTCCATTTATTTATGTGAGAGCCTTATTTCATCAATATATTTGAAACCAACAGTATCTCCTAGTGAAACATTCATCTTCTTGAGTAATTATTCTTGAGATGGAATCAATGAAATTCCATTTATAACCGTGTGACCAGCCTTGTAGCACCTCACACACATATATTTATTTAATTCATGTGGAATCTTCTTGTTACTTTTTGAACTATTCTTAGCTTGTGCATCTTACTTTTTACTCATTCTTTACAAATATTCTATCCTGATAACAAATAAGTCATTAGAAACTGAAGAATCAAGATTGGATCTTCCACATGGATTCTTCTGAGTTTCATCCATCTTGGTAGTTATTTTGGATGCACCACCCTTGAACTTCTTGGATTTGGAATCCAAGGTCTTCTCATCTTTCCTTGTTGAAAGATTTGTGGGATAGTTTGTTTTTACAGCATTATTATGATTACTTACCAAGGATTTCTCTTCATTCCTAGCCAGATTTTGTGGTCTTTTTTTCTTATAATCTTTGAATACATATTGAGATGGACATTCACTAAAATTGTGACCACTTCCATTGTATACATCACAGATGTTTTCAAGCATTCAAAATCTTTTTTCAGTATACAGATGCTTATGGATATGTGGATGTTTATTCTTTGTCTCTGGGTTTCTACCCCTTAATATAGGATTTATCTATGCTTTTCAATTTAAAGGATTTCACCAACAATCCAATACACAATTCCCAAATCTATTTCAGCACCAACATTGACCCACAAATCTTGACTCATTGATATCTTCTATATTAGATTATTGGTTATTATTATTGATGTGTTGAGATCTCTATGGGGAGTTATTTTATAACTTCTTCTTCCTATGCACCCTATTTATTATGGTATGTTTATTATCACTTTTATTCATCCATACTTGTTTAGAATTTTCCATCCAACCTGTACTTTTGGTATAAGTAGTTTTAGAAAGAGTTTTAAAAGAAAATATGGATTATACCTTAACTTTATCAGCTTATTGTGATAGATCATTGAATGAGGTCATGATTTTATTATCACATGTTGGTGTTCTTTTGATAGTGTAATCCTCCAATGAACATTGAGCACCAGCATCAACCGTTTCCTTCTTTTTTTGAAGTTTCAATATGAGTATTTTTAATATTGGTCAACTGAGCTTCCAATTCTAGACATTTCATGTTGACAATGAATTTATGATCTTCAATAATAATCATCTTCTCTTCACAAGCCTTATTTAATATTTTAACTTCCAATTCATGCATCAGAACTTTTTTTTGCAACAAAGATTCAAGTTCTTTGATCTTATTGGAATTTTCTTACAAATATAACTCCTTCATATTTGTACTCCATTTTATCTCATTTTCAAGTGCATGGATCTTCTCTTCAAGAGTCTTATTGACTCGTTATTTCAACTCAAATTCTTTGAGCCATTTTGATGAACTTATTTCAAATTACCTCTTTGTTGCTTCAAAGTCTCCAACATGTCTAGAGAGATTTATACATTCAAAAATTTTTTCTTGTAAGAACTTCAATAAAAAATCATTTTCTTCTTCCAGTTGGGTGATATATTATTGCATTCATTTAAATAATCCACAAATAAGTGAGACACTTTCTTTTGGAATACTATACAGAATCATTCTTAATCTATCAACTGATAGTTATTGAGAATTTTTAGATTGGTCATCATGAATTGTGCTAGAATATTCATCATGAGAATAATATCAAAATGTACTAACACATACCTCCTAATCACCAGAGGAAATAAGGTTGTCCATCTTCTTGGTGGAAACTTGATCCACATTCTCACAATATTACATGATTAATGTGTCTTCTGTGTCAGAAAGGTATGGATACCCAGATACATCATGTTATTTAGATAAGAGGAATTTCTTCTTCAACTTTGTCTTCTCTTTATTTTTTTTGTTCATCATGGTCTTGGTAGACATAGCTTTCTGCTCAGAGGTAACTGGATATTCAAAAACACTGCTCTTCATTTTTGACAAAGGGAAGAAACTCAAGTCTTTAAAAGAGAATATCTTCATTGAAGAGAATCCAATAGAGGTTAACCTATCCCTCTAATACCAATTGAGAGGACAAGTTTAGGATATTCCTAACACTAAGAGGGGGGTGAATTGATGTTGGGGACTTTTGAAACCAATTATTAACTTTCTATCCCTATACCACTTGACATATTAGGACTTTGATTATCTTGTTCTATTTTACCTATCGCATGAAATAATATGAAAGCTGTAAAAATAGTACACAATATTTTTACAAGGTCCACTACTCAATAAGAGAAGCCACTCCCTTGCTGTGTATGGTAATGGCCAGTGAATGGATTATCCACTATAATGTAGTAACTGTTACATTGGTTTGGCTAGGAAAATAGTCCTCTAGCAATTGTTGCTTCCTACTCTTAGAGGAGGGAAGGAAATGATCGCTTCCCAGTGTTTCTCCCTACACTCTGAGAGGGGAAGGGAAACAATCCTCTTCTAACTTGCAACAAGTAGGATATACCCTTACACATGCGAGTTCTTTATACTACCGATGTATATAGTCTCTTAAAGCCTCTAGATGGTTCTTTATACTGCCTCTGATGATAGTCTTCTCTCTATTAAAGGAGTTTGCAACACCAAAATAATCTTCCACCTTTTGAGACTTATTGGATGCAACAATGCTACTTTGTTCTTCCACAACCTTCTTTTTCTCCTTTTTACTTACTTAGTATCATGCAAGTAACCAACATGTTCTTTCTTTATAGAAAACCTATAAGATGCACACTCTTCTTCTTCTACTTCTTCAATGAAAAATAGCTGCACTGAAACCTGCTCTTCTTCACACTTTATCTTTCAGTGAAAAACCAACTACACCGAACTTTTCTCTTTATTATTTCTAGAATCAAAAGTTCTCTTAGTGATTGTTAAATCAATGAAGTCCATCTCAAATTAGAATCATCAAAGTTGACCAGAATCTAGTATGAACTTCTAGAACAACTCACATATTGTGCGCCAATCCTTACATGTGCACCACCCTACTTGTGCACCTCCCTGCTTATGTGCCACCAACTACTTGCATGCCACAATTGTGCACAAATCACAACTTGCATGCCACTTCAGGCTTAGAAACAACACACTTTTTTCACACAACTCCATACTTGCATGCCTCTTACAACTTGCATGCCACTTCTGATTGTACGCCACGCTGCTTGCGCACCACTCTGCTTGCACGCCACTCAGCTTGCATTCCTCCATACTTGCACGCCTTATGAATAACTCCTGACTTGCGCGACACTTTAACTTGCACGCCACTTTATATTACTTGCGTGATCAGAGATAAAATTTTCTCTTAAGTTTTAAGCTTTAAAAAAATGAGGAGGATAGTTGTCTATTTATAGGCATTTTGGTGACTTTCAAACCACATACACTTGCATGACATTCCTACTTGCACGTTTCTCCATCACTTGCGTGCTGCTCCATCACTTGCGCACTACTCCATCACTTGGACACCGCTCCATCACTTTCAAAACACTTTATTTCCTTTGTCATATTTTAATATGATGATGTTGAAATATGAATTTCATGTAACTTACACTTGCGCACCACTTATACTTTCATGCCACTTTTTAATTTTCGCACCTATTTTGACTTACTCACCACTTTATTTTCTTTTTCATATTTTTATGTGATGATCTTGAAATATGACTTGCACGCAACAAACACTTGAGTTCCACTTATACTTGTGCACCACACTTACATGCCACACTTGCATTCAATTTATACCTGTGCACCACTTTTTTTACTTTTCCAAAAACACTTCTTTACTCTATCTATCCTTCATAAGGATTTTATCACATGTTCTCTAAACTTATGATATTTTTGAAATACAAATCAGAAAAGAATCATAATAGTTTTGTCCATTCTCATAGTTCCAAGCCCATGCACTACTTCATGTCTTCTCTTTATCTTCAACAATAATCCTTCTTTCTTCTTATAATCTTTGGAATATTAATTCCAAAGTACTTATTCATACTCACTTCAAATACTCAATTAATTTTTGGAGTGTTAATTCCAAAATAAATCCAATCATATCTCTTTATCCAAAAGTAGAGGCTCGAGGCTTCTTCAAAAACCATAAATGTTGTAGACAATGTATCACATTTGATACATGTATTTGGAAATTTAAGAATAGTGCAACAATCGTATGATTTCAAGGCAATGTGTAATGCATGACCATCTTAGAATTCCAAACCCTTCCACACAATCTATTCTTCTTCAACCATCATTATCTAATTCATGAAAATAATATGATTACTTTATTCAAGTAAGCTCTTACATGGTTCTCATGTAATAATTAAGCATTTAATGGTCTTATTCAAATCCTCATTCTTCTTCAATCATCCTTAAATGGATGATACTTCACCATTATTCATTTTTGTAAACAATGTGTCATTTTTGACACAAGTTCTTTGAACTTAGGATCAGTTCAACAATCATTTGAATTGCATTCTCCATTAACTATGGATACATTCTTCATCCCCTTATTCATTTTTATCAGTATTGAAAACTATTGACAACTATTGACAAAAAATACAATATTCATACACAAAGTGGTCCTAACCCTTATCATAAAAAGTAAATAGTTTCTCTATTTACCAACACAAGGAATAACCCACCATAAGATTAAAATTAATAACTATTTCATTCTATAGAATTCATTAGATGAATGGTTATTCTATCAGTAATGAAACATTTTAAATCAGTACCTATAATCCATAAGGAAACCTCTAAATAATTCCCAATAGATTGGGAACAAAAAGAAACCAAATACATGAAACAAGGGGGTTACATGGTTTTACTACTTGATTTAAAAATCATGAAATAAAACTATATAAAACATATGGACATTTTTAAAAATCATAAATGGTTTATAAAACCGTGAAGGTTAATAGTGGAATAGTATTGTGAATCATTCTATTATGGAAAAATTCATCTTTAATGCCCAATTTCAATAACTATACCCCAAAAATATTCTAGAAACATTTTAAAACTTAAAAATACTTATACAAAATAAGATAAATCTTTAAAACAAATATAAAACTCATAAAAGTTTTTGTAACACCTTAATATCAACACCATTTATAATTTATATAACAACAACCCATAACTCTATAAAACACACAAAAACCATCAAAACTGAACAAAAAAAACATCCATAAAAATAACATAATTCACCAATAATAAACATAAAACTAAACCAGATTCAAGAAAAATCAAAATAAAACCCATTTCCAATTTCTTTTTAAACCAACCAAATAAAAAACATTCATAGATAAAATTCATATTTCTTTAGAAAAAAGTAAACCACACTAAATAACCCATTCAAAACTAAAAAATATTACTTGTATAAAAAAATTCAATAAAAAACTCATTCAAATCATCATATATCTATATATATATTTAAATATTTATCATAATAATTTAATAATAGAATTTCCTATCCAATAAATCATTTATATCAAAACTCACTCTAAAAAACTTATTTTACTTTAAATAAATTCTAATAATTTAAAACTATTTTAAAACTATAAATTCATGTAAAAAAACCTTTTAATAATATAAACCACTTAACCATTTTTTAAACATAAAAAACAATATTTAATTTCTCTAATAAATCACACCTAAAAAATAAACATGACCATAACCCATAAGGTAAACTGACAATTCCCAAACAATTAGTCCAATAATTAAACAAACCCTCTAACCATAGTAATACGATTCTTTAGTGAATTTTAAATTTCAAAAATATTTAATTCATTTTATATGACACTTATACTAGTTAAAAATTAAATATACTGGTCACCAAGACTCTCTATAATAACTTTCATAATAAAAAATAATATTTAAACTTCTAACAAAATCCATTCATCACACATTCATCATTCTAAATCAAATTAATTGATGGAATCCAATAGTAAACCCATTCATTAACTAATTAACACATATCTTGATCAATAAGATCATTTTGTGACCTCAAACAAATAATAAAACCTAATTTCCATAATCATATTTTTTAGAAAAATCATTCAAAATAGCTCACATAAAATAAGTATTCACTATATGACATAAAAATTTTATAGTCATAGAAATGAAATGATTTCATCTCATTATACCACACTATATCTAACCTAAGAAATATCCTTATCATTTTAGTGAGTTTTTCCATGACTTGTTAAAACTCACACTCCAAATCCTTATTACACACTCCAAAAATCAATAATAAAGAAGAATAATTTAAAATAAATAATAAGAGGATACTTTTAAATATATTTATGGAAGAAAAGAGTGATATAAAGACTCCTATAGATATGGTCCAAATTAAGAACCAATGAGGTTTTTTTAATGAACCAAGGAAGAAAAAGGGAAAAGAAAATAAGATTATAGAGAGAATATAACATCTATAACCACTATGGAATTTTACTTTCTTAGTTTTCGGTATTAGGAGAATTTATATAGGTTTGAGGAAGGGAGTTGAGGAGATGGAGTTAAATATGAAACTGTAGGTGGTTATTTATTCCATAAATCACTGGTTCATGGTGTGAAATGTTTCAAAGGGTGGATTCAAGACTTTTTTCTAGAATTTATGCTTGGGTATAATACATGACAAGAAATATTGTTCAAGTGATGAATGTTAATGGTGGTGTTTGTGGGGGTTTAGGATTCAAATAATTCCTGGAGTGAAATGTTTATTCATGATGTGAAACCCCACCTGGGCTTGTTGGATTGAGAACGTTGTTTTTTAGTGGATGTAAACTGCATGAGGTTCATGATGTAGACCATACATCCACGCTATTAATGGGTTTTTATAGATTTTATATAAATTATACCCTCTCTATGATATCCCTCATTCTCCCATCATTCCTCTCAGACATCAGGTACTTATTGGGAAAATTTGAGATCCCTATAATCCTATGATATTTTATATTCACCCTTGTATTCTAGGGATTTTATATCAGTGTTTTTGGGTGATTTCTTCTTCTATTTCTCTACGAGTTCTTCCTTATTTCTCTAGAGATTTAAAAGAAGTTCTGTTGTTGGAGTTGGGTTTTTTTGGGATATTATTTTGATGAGAATTCTATTCATTTTAGATTGATTCTACGATTCCTTGTGTGGGTGTAGGCCCATGGTAAATCCTATCTTTCTTTAACTTTACGTCATGAATGAAAAAATTTATTTTGAGGTAGTGGAAACAAGTTATCTCTCATTTATTTGAATTTTTGGGATAATCATGCTTTTTATTTATATTAGGTGAATGGTATGAATTGGAATAATAAAGATAATAAACCAAAATAATGAAATTTAAATGGAATGGTATGATTCACACGAGGTTACTAATTTTTTTGATGTTTCTAATGTTATTTCATGATATATGATTGATATGGAATTATGTATTGTAGTGACAGATTTTTTTGAGAATACCCTTTAAATGGTTAGAAATGTAAATATATTAAATGAAAGAACTAAATTGATATGCCTGTTTTATACTCGAATTTTTATGTGTGGCTTGGTGGACTGGGTTATTTACTACTTGGGGGAATTGGTTATTTATAACTTGGTGTCCTTGGCTGTTTTCATCTTGGTGGATTTGGTTAGTTATGGTAATTTGATATGGTGGTTTCTTAATAGTGGTTCAATATCCTTAGAATAATTATATTTACATATAATAAACTTTGTTTTGTATAAATAATTTATTGGTATAAATTTAGACTAATAATTAAATGAATAAAGCATAGTGGTTGATCTTTGAATTAAAAAAATGGGAAATAGAACCTGGTTTATAGTCCTTTGTGTGATGCCTGTAGTTGATTGTTCTATATTAGAGAAAGATCTTGGTGGCATGTTATTAGTAGTGTTCTAACGATGGTTGTGGTGGTGTTGATTGTGTGAGCCCACAGGCATGGGCTTGTGTGAGTATTATATATATATATTCCTGTGTTTTCCTAGGAACCCCACCTAATTTGATTAACCTGGACAACACCAAGATACCTAAGGGGTTTTTAACTTAACATTAATGATGTAGAGGATACATATAGACAATTACCCCCTCTCCCCCACTCCAACCTTCAAAAAAATATTTTATCGATACCAGTGGAGGATAATGATATATGTTATGGGAGTCATTCTTGGTAGTGTTAAGGAATAAGGTTAATGTTCTATACGTTCATGATAAACTACTACCCTAGTTTTTTGATATTATGTGTGTAGTTGGTGCTACAAGATGTGATATATGGTTTGTATCACAAGATATTATACAGTTGGTGTTGTCACGGGTGGATATGAAAGGGATGGGAGAAAAGTATTATTCTCATCAGACGAGAGGGAAAAATTGGTGGGAAAGTGGTTACAATGAGACTTATCTACATTATTATGATATTAAATTACTAATATTGTATGTGTTATTTGGTTAGAGATCCTTATTGAGGATGGGGGACTAGTTGACATGTGTTAGTGCTGGTTTGTTCTACTCTTTTTTCACGATTACATTAGTATTATATTTTAAAATTTTCATGAGAGACCTTGGATATGATCCTATAGAGTGTGCATGCTATGTTCACCATATATATATAAAAAACTTTTCAACTTTTCAGAAGTTCTTTGGTGATTGATCTAGACTATACTAGCTTAGAGATTGGGTTATTATGGTTGCTACCATAATATTTCTTTTGGTAAAGTTTGTCTTGGATAAATTTGTAATGGTTTTATATTAATGATTTTGTGAGGATTTATTGTATGAGATTTTGGTTTATTTCTTTCATATCATAGTGGATTGTTTGATGGTTTTATGTTATGATCCATGGATATTATAGGGTAATGCCTCCCATTATGTGTGTTTATACCCTTGGTGATAGACACCTATGCAGGGCTTACTAGAGGTGGGACTCAGGGGACACTCCCTCTATTTCCTTTCATTTCGGGATGGGTACTGGTTGGGGGGGGGTGATTCTTGATAAATAAATAATAAATTAATAAAGTTTTGTAATGATGTCATATTTTCTCAGCATGATTTTCATACCGCACTTCCAAATTATGAAAATATATTCCTAAATTTGAGAGATCAACATGGTTAGGTTACATGATTTATAAGCCATGAAACTAAGCTATACACTATCCAAAAATCCCTTTTTGCAATTCCATTTTCCTCCCAAATTCACCAAACACTTTCCCACTTCTTATTAATTACCCATATAGGTTATTCTAAGATTTTATAAAATTTAAAACCCACCTAAATGAAAATTAAATTATGTTAATTAATATATGGTAATAATAAATATAAATTAATATAAACAAATAATAATTATAATAATTAATACTAATATATACTTTTTTAAAATTATAAAATTTTCTAAAAAATACTAGAAAATAATGAAAATAAACTAAAAAACTTTAAAATTGTTAAACTAATTAATTAAAATTATTTTCAAATTTTATAAAAATATTAGTAATTTTCATGTGCATTGTATTCCTTAAAACAATTACAAAAAATATATCCTAAAATTCACACTCCTTAATTTCATTTAATTTTATTATAAAAACATGGGGTGTTATAGATGCTGTATAATGTAAATATTCTTTTCTTATTCAGTTAAAATCGGTTAATTTAGATTTCAATATATAAAATTACTTTTAAAAGACATGTAATTATCAAGGATGGACCTCATAGAGTGGGCTGAGCTTGTATTTTGAATTTTCATTTATTTATTATTGAAACATAAAATTTTAATTATTAATATATATATATATATATAATATTCAGGCTAACAATCATGTAAATAAGTGGTAAAGGCACCTTCTTGGAATCCACAAGGTCAAGGGTTTAACCCTCGATAAGAGTAGTCACTATAGAAGCACTACAATAATAGTACTATAATAGTCATGTTCTCTATTAATAAGTGGGATTTCAAGACATTTCTTAGGGACTTTGGGCCACTCGGGACTCCAATCCATTCATACAGGGCTTCTATACCATAATTTACAGGAAAGCAGGAACATAGAGGGACCATGATACAATCCATTGCATCAGGTAGACTACACAAGCACGGAGAAACACAGGCGCTGCAAGGTGGGTGACCTCAAAAAAGGATATGTGTGTTGACACCTATCGTCCATCCATATGTCATCTAAAATTATATGGATGCCCGAATGGCCCGAAGGCCTTATTTTTTTTAATTTTATTATTATGGATAATCCTACTTTTAAGGGTTGAATGGGAACCCGTACATGACTCATAGGCCCAAGGCACAAGGCCTGACAAACCCACAATACATGACCCAAAGGCCCAGAGGCATACCATGCCCAATACATTGTATATAAATACATTTATGGTGTATCGGGGTACTACAAAAGTATTTTTAGGTTGGTGGATCGAAAGAGAGATGGGTGTGATAGAACATATCATCCAACCTTTATACCGCATCCCATTTTGGTATGTAAGGGTTCCCTTTCATTGTTCATAAAACCAACATGATGAAACAACATTGGAATGGGGTAACACAACATTCATGACTGGTACCATAGGTGAAATGACTCTAGTAGGGGGGGTTAATTATTGGTGGGATTTCATTTTTTTTTGGATTCCATTGAAAGGGGAATACATGAATTTGACCTTTGGGTTGATGTTAATTTAGTACACCCAATTTTTAATGCCTCTATGCCTCTAGGCCTCCATACCTTATATTCTAATAAAATATGTCCAATGGGTTCTTTAAATTCCTTATAGGGAGGGAAAAGTCTTGAACCACTGGGGTTCTTGGGTGTGTGTGTGTGTGTTTAGTTTCTTGTAGTCCTTTATAACTATAATAAATATATAACATTCAATAAAGAAATTTATTAAATATTTTCACCAACTTAGACTACTAGGAATTAAAGTTCATTAATTGAGGTTATAATGTTGAGGATTGTATATGGATAGTAATATAGACTACTGAAATGGGTTATAGGTAGGAATTCTTGAACTATATATGATCTTACTTGAGAAACATTACATAGACAGTCTCATTAATGTCTTGGTATTTCTAAAGTGGGATATTTTTCTTATTTTATTTTACTATAATATTTTCATTATATTTTCCATGATAACTTTCATATTTTGGATTTAATACTATTCCATCATTATGTTCAAATAATAAAAATTCTCTTTGGATATGTTAATTATCATGATAAGTACATCATTTGAGAGTTGAAGAGAATTTTTATTCCTTCAATATATATCAGATATCATGGAATTAAAAATAGTTGAATCACTTAATGAATAAATTAAAAGTAGAGTGAATAATTATAAGAAATAAATATCATCATGTGAAATTCATTTACATGAAGAAGAGATCAAGTAAAAAACAAAAATAAAGATGATGAATAAATCTAAATAGTTAATAAAATTCTTCTAAGTCTTATATTTAGTGTTCTACAACTACAAACAATTGATGGTTTTATATTAAATTAATTTTTTTATACCTCAACATCACCCAAAGTGATCATATTTTCACATCATTAGAAGTAAAATAATCTAAATGTATGCCTCAATGAATAAAATGGTTAAAATATAAAGGATCATAAAAAAGTTCATCCCAGCTATAAAAGTCAAATGTGATAAGATAAGAAGAGAATAAATTATATATATAAATTTTGAGGAGATATCATTTGAAAGAAATATTATAGAGAGATATAATAAAGAGAAAAGAAATCTATTCTGAGGATAAGAAGATTTCATGTATCTTGAAACATATATTTTCTCATGTTCTTAATTTATTTTAAAAAGAAAGGTATTTTATTCCAAGACTTCATATATTTTTATTCAATACCATTCATCTTTTTTTATTTATTTCAAAATGGTACAAGGATCACATCATTGTAACATTTTATTACCACTTCATCTATTATTTATAAATCAATATATCCTAAGGATAAGGGTTGTCTTCTAATGATATTATAATTAAAAAAATTATGATTATAGGGGCTTGAAATTTTCTAATCTTTCAATTGAATAATTACTTGGATAAGGATTCGTCTGATTATTAAAAATTTTCTCCTACCTATACTCAATGTTTTTTAGATTTTTGTATAAGATCTATATTTCATAATGGGTAAAAAATAATGAAGTTTCTATGGAAAAAACTTCTTTTTTACAAAACATGGGATATAGAGACTTCTTATCCAACCCCTATTTAATATTTCCATTATCTTATCCATCCATTTTCTAATCAATTTATCTATTTTAAATTTTCATATATTTTTATTTAATTTCTGTTTTAATTATTCTAGATCCTGAAAAATCATAGAGAGTGAGCCTAAATTATCCACTCATCATTATCTAGAGTTTATTTCAATATTCTTGTACTTAATTACTTTATCATATTTTATATATTTTTTTAATAAAAAATTATATAATTATAAAGAATGAATATAGATAGTCTTCTACTCTATAGACTCATTATCTTTCCTATTATTGACTAAATTATTCACCATCCATTTTATTATCATGTTATAATTCCTGGACCTAGATTAACTGAATGGTATTCATGTGGGACACTATGTGAACTCAAGTGATCCCCCCCGTATTCTAGAGGATAATGACTAGTGGTGATGGCCTAAAATATTAATGGGGATACTATTACCTTTAAAAAAAATCCCAAGTTTCATGGTCGAATCTACCAAAATTTCATTATGAGCCGTCCATATAATGGATGTACCAAAAATCTATAGACATTATTAGGGAGCCAACAAGCCCCCTATTTTAAAGTATAAAAAAATAAACTCACTACATGATGTATCAATACAAAATAGAGTAAAAATAGAAAAACATGGAATAATACACATCATATATTATAAATATCACATTGGACAGTAAATATACTAAAAAATTGAAAAGTAAATTTGCCTCTGAACCAACTCACTATAATAAACCCACTGAATCCTCAACCTCCATAAACTTATAGAAATTAGTATAAATAGTGGATTTGAAATCAAGGTTATAATGTTGGTTTATTAGAAGCCAAAATCAAATTTAATATGGTGAAATTTTAACATTGGTATTTTTTAAAACCAACATTAAAAGTTAATAAAAAGTTTTAAGGTTTTATTTTTTCAAAATTGATGTTAAAAATTAATAAAAAACCATTTTAATGTCATTTTTTTTAAAAAATATGTTAAAACTATTTTAAAAATATAAAAACACCCCAAAACCCTCATTTCATTTCTTTATAATCCTTTTACTCTCGACCTACAATGGCACTAATGACCAACCAATGATATTTTAAAATGATTTTACTCTATATTATTCAATTACAATAATATTTTCATGATAATTTATCCCTAATCCTCCATACTTTTTTCCATTATTTCATGATCCATGAAAATATTTCGTTCTTGAAAACCCTATTCTGGTTAATTTTAACCACGGTTCAAGGGTTTTCTTGGTTTATTTTATCTTGTTCATGTTTTCCAACATTTTTCTTCACTATTGCAGTGTTCACCTTATTTCCACTAACTTCAAGGAAGTTTATCAATATTTAGGATCAATTTTTCATTATCAACCTCCTAATTTTGTATGTTATTTTTTAATTTGGAATATAAATTATTTATCCGTTGGTTTTAATTTTGATTCATATTTTCATTTTTTGTATGCATTTTATTATCAATTATTTTTTAAAATTTATTTAATTTTATAAATTTTTTTATGATTATAAATTATTTTTCACTATAATTTGTTTTTTCTAAAACTGTTTATATTTATATATTTTTTCATTTATAAATTTTGTATCATTATAATTTGTTTTTGGTTTAAATCAATTTTTTTCTTTAATTTTTTTTCATTTATAAATTGTTTTTATCAATATATTAAGTTTTGATTAATTTTTTTGTAACTTAGTTTTCATTTTTAAACTAATTTTAAGAAAAAACATTTGTTAAAAATTTATACATGTTTAAATTATCTGTATTTATATATACTTAATCACATGTATTTAAATTTTTCAATGATATGTTATAATAATTATGTATAATTATTTGTTATGATCAAATAGTTATCAAAAATTGATTATTTTGAGTATATATTCTTATGTTTAATATTTATATTATATATATATTTTTAAAAGTTTATATGTTTTCATATATTCACATTTTGTATTGTTATATTTGGTAATTAATAGATTTAAATTGGATAAATTAATGAAGAACCACTGATGAATATGAAAAAAGGGTTGTTGATTTTTTAGAATTTTATAAATGAAATGTTCAAAACAAATATTTGATTTTCTATCTATGCATAAAGTGTTTGAATATGATAAATTTAAATTCCAAATAAATCAAGGATCATCTCATTTTCTATGGTCTTATCCATAATTAGACACATTAGATATGGCATAATATTGATGAAAATATTCAGCATGAGATATAGGATAATATTGAAGAATTTATTCATGATGTATGTGTTGAAACCATTAAAAAAACAATAATTTTTTAATGAGTATATAGAGATTTTGAGAAACCACTATCTTAATGTTGTAATAAATTTATAGTGTTATCAATAATTCTGATATTAGTTAACTTGAAAGTAAAAAATAGGTTGAGTGATAAAGGTTTGTTTGAATTTATTAAACTTTTAAAGTGATGCTTCCAAAATTAAATGAGATTTTAGATTCCAATTATGGAATAAAGAAAATATTTTTCCCATTGATATTGGGGTATAAAAATATACATGATTTCCCCAATGAATATGTGTTTTATAGGAAGAAATATGAATGTTCCTCAAATGTATTAAATGTGGGATATCATGATATATTATGGATGAAAATTTAAACTTTGATTCATTCTCAAGTACCAACATCAAACCTCCTTCTATGTAAATTTAGTACCTTCAAATAATTCCATGTTTTAAGCGTTTATTTGAAAATTAAAATGATTAAAAAGGTTAAATGACATAAAAATGAGCACATATCTGACGGTAATTTACATCACTCTGTAGATTCACCACAATGAAATATATTTTATAAAAAAATTACTAATTTTTAAAGTGAAGTTAAAAATCTCAGAATGGGACTGTTCATAGATATCAAATCCTCAGTATCTAACATAGTTTATGGCCTATTTTTTGGTTGTTTAAAAATTCCCCCTGATATGTATAAAAAGATATTTTATAATGATCTTGATAATTTATAGACCAAAAGACCTATGAAATAATATTTATGTGCATATTTCACCATTGATTAATGATTTTAAACTTCTATACGAGACATTGGTTACAGTTTTGATGCATATAAGAAAGAGTATTTTCGTTTTCATACTATGATAATGTAAACTATAAATGAATTTACTGCATATGGAAACTTATCTAGACATAGAGTTAAGGGACATAAATCATGTCCAATTTTTGAAGGAAAGTCTTTATATTATCCCTAGAAGAATGGAAGAAAGAAAATATACATGGGATATCAAAGATTTTTTTGAATTGATTATCCTTATCATATATTAAAAAAATAATTTAATGGTTTATAGGAATATAATACCCCCTAACCATTGTTAGTTTAAGAATATTACAAATGGTTGAAAAAAATTTATTTAACATTTGGAAAGAAAAAAATTTCTGGTCATTAATAAAATATTTTGAAGAAACAGTCGATATTATTTAAATTATCTTATTTTAGATTTTAAAAGTAAAACATAACATTGACATTATGCATGTTGAGAAAAAATGTGACACTTTTATTGGAAAATTTTTATACATAAAAGGAATTAAAAAAATATGTATTACATGCTATATTGGACTTGATATCCATGGTAATATGTTTGGAGTTATCTCCCACCATGAAAGGAAATGGAACATATTTACATCTGTCTTGTCACACATTAAGAAATTGAGAAGATGAATTTTTTTTATTTTCTAAATGGTATTAAAGTACCCAGTGGATATTCTTTAAATGAAATTAATTTGGTTTCATTAAATGGTTGTAAATTAATAGGTATGAAATCTCATGACTATCATGTATTTATGTAACAACTACTACCGGTCGTACTGTGTGTTATATTCCCAACACCTATCAGTAAGTGTGTCATTAGGCCATGTTATTTTTTCAATTCCATTTTTAGAAATTTCTTTGATCCAAATTTGTTATATATGTAGGAGAATGAAGTTTCTCTTTACTTTATCAACTAGAAATATATTTTGCACATTTGTTTTTTGATATAATGGTTCATCTAGTAATTCATTTTATGTGTGAGATAAAAATATGTGAGGCTAATTATTTATTTTGGATGTATCCTTTTAAAATATATATGAAAATTTTCAAGTGATATGTTAAAAATACTAATTGACTACATGCCATTATTGTTAAAAAATATGCATTAGAAGAGGTGATTGAGTCTTGTACTAATTATTTTCATGAAGTGAAACATATTTGTCTCCCTATATCTTGACATTTGATAGTTGATAGTAAAGGTAGAGTGATTTGAGGCTTAAAGGTAAAGTTCATTCCCTAAAATGAAGTGATGCACGAAAATTTATACCTTTTTAACAAATTAGATGATGTTTAACCATATACATCATCACATATTACCGAATTAAAGGTACGATATCTAAAAATAAACGAAAATTGGTTGTTGATTGACTATAAAAATAAATTTGTTTTATGGTTTAAAAAGAAATTCAACATAGATATATCTTCATCAGAAACATTAAAATAGTTTACATGGGGACAATTTCTTAATGTGATAACATGGTCTAGTTTTGATATTAATGGGTACACTTTTTACACAAAAAATCAGGATGACAAGAGTACTTTTCAAAATAGTTGGGTAATGGCCATCGCCAAAGAACTATATTTTTCGCGTGAAAAAAATAAAAACTCAATTTATGAATTAAAGATATATTTTGGAGTTTTTAAGGATATATGGGAAGATATTATACTAAATTTTGAGTAAATAATGTTTAAGTGTAACTTGGTTGATTGCAACTGTGGTATGAAACATTATTTACTCAAAACAGTGGGGTAATGGCCATCACCAAAGAACTACATTTTTTAATTATTAGATGTTTGATTATATATATTGATTATTTGTATGATTGTTTTGTTAAATTTTATATTCAGTAATTATGGTTAAACATTTTTTTATTAAAAAACCCAATATACATCATTATGTTTTGGTTAAATTTATTCATATAAAATCATTTTTTTTATAATAGTGATATTTAAATTTATAAATGTTGATCATTTATATCATTTTATAATTAATGTTTATATTTAATATTTTAACATACATATTTATTTTGGTTTAGAATCATGAAATCATTTTTTTGAAACTTACACACCTGTGACACTATTTTTTTAGTTAAATATTTTGGTAATCATTATTTTTAAATACTCACTTTTCTAATAATATGAAGGTATATAGAATTTACTTACATTTTTCGATTTCAATGAAAAAAACATAGATAAAGGAATATTTACCAATATATATGTATTTTTTTGTATTATTAAATATTTAATAATATAATTATTTAATGAAAGAAAACATTTAATTTACAAAAAATCATTTCAATATTATTGATGCGCCTTCAATGGAGGATGCTTATCCTTATTTTATATATAAAATGATTCTTAGAGTTGGAATACATGGGATAAAATGTTTACCAAAATTTTCACTTTATCATAGATACTATAAAATACATATTAATTTTTATGATAATAATAACCCAACTAGCCCAAATTTAATGCAGTTTACAATTATATCTCCCTAAAATCCATTATAGGATTAATATTTTATATCATGAATTTGGATCCATCAATAAGATGGAGAAAGAGAAGATTTGGTATTATATAATGGTAAAATATCTTAATTTATTTATTTTTATCCCATTGTTTAAATATTATATATTTTATATGACTGATATTTAATGTATTGAGTTACAAATGACATTCAATTTTCAAAAATTAAAAGAAATTAAGAAATTTTTTTTATCTTTAGCAGTGGCTAAATAGAGAGATTTTAAAACAAAATTGATAACAAATTATATTTTTTTTATTTACAGAATAAAAACCCATGCCTCAAGTATGGGTTTTTAGATTCATATACATGGAATAAATTTCTCTCCATCCAAAATGATGAAAAATTTATGGAATGATAATTATTTTAAATTGTAAAATTTCTTGTATATTAGCTAATTACATATTAGTTTATTTTAATATAACAGACATCTAAGAGATCTCATCAAGATATCTAGTTTCATAATGTATACCCTCATACTTTATCATGTGGAGGGTATCATTTATTAGAGGATAAAATAATTGTATAAAATTTTTACGCATTAAGAACATAATATAGTAGTGGTTAAAAAGAGTTCTAGTTCAATCCTTCATTTCCACCACTCACTATGAAAAATGGAAAAGACCAAGAATGGAAAAGAATGAAAAGTATCTTAAGAGAAATATAAGAAATTAGCTGATAAAATTTTAAGCTTTTTTATTTTCCATGAATGTTTTTATTTTGTTAAATTAACAACACTAATATACCATTTTAATTTTTCATTTAATGATGATCCTTAAGAGTAAGAAATATAAGCGACTTGTATCTCTAAGGGTAGGATAGACATCCTAGCTAATACTTTATGAAATCTAGAACACCCCAGCCATGTAAGAGGATATGATGAAAGTTTTAGTATTAAGAATGTTTTTTCTCATCAAAGTAAGAAATTAGGAGACCTAGAAATATATCCCTTAAAAGCTAAGATGAAAGACCTAAAACAGTCCATGGGTGATCAAATTCAATCAGATGTGTATGATATGTTTGAAAAACTGATGAGAAAATCACACCCTTTGTATTTTTGTAGCATGTATAGCCTACCCAACCTACCTACTCTAATCCTACACCTCCTCACTTAGACTAAACATTATACTATGAGTTGAATGCTGAAGATCCCCATATAGGTATTGTAACTTAGAGTCATATATAGTTTAGGGAATTTTTTACATCACCAGACCATGCATATTTTACAGGTAAGAGTATCAATACATGATATTATTGATCCAAATACTCTAATACTATTTCCAACCAGGGAGGTTACTAATGTTGGAAATTGTATGTGTCATTTTTTACTTTGAATCACTATCATTCTTCATCATCTGACATATGAGATATGCATTTCTTTAAATATTATTTTCATTTTATTGAAAGTTTATTATAATGTTTTATTATATTTAATTTATATAGGAGTATCTAAAATCAAAATAATTATTACAAAATAAATAAAAGGTCCACAAAACAACATCTTTAGATAATTATGAGATTTTTGATGGGGTAAAAATATTATCCTAGGTTTTTTCTTCCTGGGATAATATTTATGATTTTTAGATGATGTTTGATATACGTGTAAGAGACCATATATTTAGAATATTCAAAAATGATACCATGGATCTGGTTATTTATGATGAGCTCAGTATGCCTAAGTTAATTTTTTTTTCTATGTAAGTAAATTTATATTTTAGTTTTTATTTATTTACATAAAGATGAATTTACATGACTTATTATATTACTTATTTAATTAGGTAACTACACACTATTCTCATAAACTATATCATTGGTGTTTATGTTATTATATATATAGGATAAATTTCAACATCTATGAATGTCTGGTTATCGATGATAGAGTTACATATATATGTGAGAGATTATAAAATACAGAGATTGGATGTTGGTTTTTTCCATTCCTTGATAGGAAATAAGACTAATATAATTATAAACTAATATTAATTGTAATTTCATTAACTTTGAAATTATTATATTATAGATTTTATTGAATG
Source organism: Viscum album (assembly GCA_963277665.1). Lineage (NCBI taxonomy): Eukaryota > Viridiplantae > Streptophyta > Magnoliopsida > Santalales > Viscaceae > Viscum > Viscum album. The sequence goes on along the minus strand of OY728142.1, from coordinate 272,507,932 downwards.
TTAGGTATATTTTCCCACATAAATTGACATTATGTTGACTTTTCTCTTTATTAAGAAGGGTTTGTAAAAAATTTAGAAAATTTTCAAACAAGTAAGTTTTATTCATTTTTATAAGTTACCTTATATTTTTTTATTTATACTTGATTTTTAGTTGATATATATGAAAATTAAGGTCATGTAATTTTTTTTACAAAGATTACTTCTCAATACAGGGGCCAAATAAAATATAATACATGAAATTAATGGTAAATATATTTTATTTTAGATAATATTTGTTCTTTGTTATATATATATATATTGGTTTCTATTTTCAAGTTAATTTTTTATAACCATAGTTTCATCATAAAAAAATAAAGGTGGAATGTGGTTATTATGTTTTAAGAATCATGTATGACATAATTACAACTGGTTTAATGACTAAATTTTATAGGGTTAGTTATATTAATTATTTTATGTCTAATATCAAAATATTCCAATTTTTAAACTTATAACATTCATTTTTCTTGTATATTTTCAATAATATAAAATAATATATGAATTAAGACCTTACCAATATTTTTAGTTTGTTTTCAAACTATTTATTAAGTATTATTAAATATAAATTTATCGGGTATGTGTCTTTTAATTAAAAAAATGAGTATTTAGACAATCGTTTTCTTTTTTAAGTTGGTATATCCAGCATGTTTTTATAGGGTTCTTCTATGTTTTATAGAGGGTACCGAATTTATAAAATAATCTCCACACTACACAAGCCTTTAATTTATAAATATACATCATTAATACCAAAGGACATGAGTAACCAAACCATGAACTCATATGAGTGAGAAAAAAATCAATAACTAAAGGAAACATGGAAATCCTATAAGTCATGTAACTCTAGAACAAAATTAATTTAACATATGTAATTATATTTATATAAAAATCTATACATTAAAACCAACATAAACAAATTAAACTTATAAAAAACATATCACTACCAACTTTATATTATATATTAAACATATAAAAATGTATAAATATTTCAATATAAAAAAACTAAAAATAATTCCAATATTACCATAATTTATACTAATTATCAATTTCAATAGAAAATATTTTATTAAATTAAATTTTCACAGAACTACAAACAATACATTTTTGAAGAAGGGAAACATAAATCAAAACTTTGAGATACTTTATATAAATAATCATTAAAAGTCAGTTTACTAGATATATCAAAATATATTTTAAAACAATCCATTAATACTTTTAAAACTAAAGTGTTATTTGTATCCTTAATTTTGGTAAAAAACCAATAGACATATTCCAGGCCTAGCCTATAAATTCACTTGATGATTTAAGTCCCCCTACCTTATTCATTGGAAAGCTCTATCAACTGAATGATCTCTAAGGAATGCTTCAAGGATAACCAAACGACCCCTATGAACCATTAGACAAGTTTTCTTAACCAAAGAATACATGATAAGACACACCATAATTAATAAATCACTAAACTCTAAAAAAACATGTATGTAATATTGAGTTATTTTTATTAGATGAATTCTTTAAATCCATTGTTTTAATAAATTACACCATACTTAGTATATTACTTTCACTTTAATTTTTTTGTTATATTTTTCTACCAATGTAACTTTATATTTATCTTTTATATCATGATACTTCATTTTTAAATATTATAATATTCATTGTTATTTCATATTTCCAATGATATAGAGTCATATTAGAATGAAGAACTTACCCATAATTGAAGTTTGTTTGAAAAAATTTGTTAAGTATGATAAAATTTCAACTTTTCAGGTATTTAAATTTTAATTAAAGTTAAAAAATGAGTGTTTAGATAATAATTTTCTACTTTAATTTGGTATATTCTATTCATTTTTATAGGGTTTCATATGTTTTAGGTATGCCTCTTCTAAATAAAGTTAAAAAAATGAGTATTTAGACAATTTATTTCTCATTTATATTGGTATATTGGTTTTTATTTTCTTTAAGTTGGTATATTTTTTTACATGGTTTTATATTTTTGTGTAAAATGTTATTTAAACTATTTTTATTTTTTTATCTATATTTTATGTCAGTTTTTTCATAAACCGATATTGAATCCGAATTGGAAGAGTTTCAAAATTATTTTTTTTGTTAAAAAATAAAAAATGAAAATATTTTATAGAATCCAAATAAAAAGACTTTAAATGATGGTTTTTGGTAAAAAATATCAAAAGTAATTTTCAGAATCAAAATAAAATGTCTTTTGGTATCGAATTTTACTAAAAACGGACATCGAAAGTACATTTCTTTTTGGTTTTTTAGGAAAACTGACATGAAAATTTCTAAAATACACTTTAATAACCGTTTTTTCTAAAAATATGACATTGAAATATTTGTTCATTTTCTTTAATTTGAAGTGTTGAAGTTAGTTTTGAAAAATGATTTTGAAACTATCATTTTTGACATCACCTGTGTCAATGTCGGTTAAAAAATGACATTAAAATTAAAAAAACTCATGTTAAAATATGATTTTCCACTAGTGGGTCCTATAAAATGTGTCTATCTATAAGAAGAACCAGTTTTACAAGAGAATGTAGGAAGGTATACTTATATACATCGAAACCCATACAGTGTACATGGGTGGGGTGTGAGTTTAATGACCCGGTATGAATCCTCAATGGCTCAACCATAATGAGTTTTTCTACGATCAAGTGGATGTGTATAAAATAAATATACAAGGAATATAGTCATACTTGTGCAACAAACCCACCTAGAAACATAACACACAATGTACATAAAATCATACAGTCTAGGTAATCATGTGAAAAATAGGCCACCATGATACATAACCCTAGCTACTTTGGATCCATGCTAGATGGAGTAAGGTCACCTCATACCAAAACCCAAACCACTTCTGAAGACTATGGGTAGAGTATCATACCATACACTAAACCATAACCAAAGATTTAGTGTAGGGTTTCATTCCAATCCTTGACCACTACCATAATGTACAGGGTAAGGTGTCCTAATTTCCCAACCTATCCTTTGTCAGTCAAGGGAACTAAGTATCCCACTCATCCTTGCACATACTAAAAGAATCAAGGTTGGCATCATCCAAACCATAACACACTACACAAGGAATATAGTAAAACCCAATGTATAAACCCAAAACCACTCCCTTATCACTCAAGGTAGTGCCCATCAACCACTCTTTCCTCACATCACAACCCAACTCTCTCACCCGAGGTAGTCCATGACCTAAGCCTGATCACTTAAGGTAAGATCCACTGTCTCGACAGAAGCCTTGTCACTCAAGGTAATGACAAGCCTCAATATTCCTATCCCCTATAAACTATATCACCCATTATAAAAACACATTTGACACATGCTATAAACAATAAATAAGGAGTGCATCCTGTCTCATAACTCACCAACTTACAGCTAGGTTACTAGTCACTTAAACCTATCCCCTCACCCAAAACTCATCCTAATACCCATATCAACCCTATAAGGGTTGTGTTATATATATCCATTCCAACGAAACAATTTAATATAAAAATAAAAATCATGATAAACACACACAACCATGCATCAACATGCAATAAGAAAAACATAGGTAAATCACAACAAGGGGAACATACAAAGCACACAAGCTTTGGAAAATGGGGAAATTCCCTTACAAGGTTAAAAAAACTAAAAAAGACACTCAAAGTTCACTTTATAAATGAAGTTAAAATACCCATTTAAATATATTTAGAAATGTAATAACATTTCATCTTACTCACACTGAGAACATGGTCAAAATTCCATAAAAAATATTTATAAAACCCTATTTTTTGAAATTCTATTTCAAAACCCATTCTCAAAATCACCCAATTTATATAAAAATTTCAATTCAACTGATCCAACTATTTGTAATAACATTTTAAAAAGGTAATACCTTTGAATTTAAAATTTAACAAATGTCACCAAACAATCCATAAAGAAGGACACTGAAAATAATTTGGCCAAGGTGCCACCATCAAACTGTTTAACAAGATATGTGGTTCATTTTGTCTGTTAGGCTGACATTAGCTCATCCCAATATATGGAGTGATCAAACAAGTCACAAAACATATATAAAAATAATAATTATGATGAAATATACATATAAAATCACTAAAATAACAGGTGACTTTGTAAAGTCAAGGCCAACTGACTCAAACAACGATCCATAATTCCATACCAATACTGTACCAACCTCCTCTGAGTTTACAAAAAATTATATCATTAATAAACACCATAAAATTAAAATAATAAAAATTTAAAATAAAAATCCCAAACAAACATAGTTGACACCAAAATCACCGGGTGACCTCATGATCTTAGAACTATGAGTAATAGAGTGTGGTCTACACCCAACACACACTATAGACCAAGTTATAAAAAACGCCCAAATTAAACTCCTGCATTAATGAACAATTTCCCCAGAAATTACTTGAAACCCAAAATTAATCCATGGGTAAACATACCTTATGGTAAAGGATGAAATATAACTTGAATAACTCATTTAGGGAAATCCTTTACAATCCACACATGAAATCCACATCAAGGGGGGTGATTTCACCATGATTTATTGAAATCATCTCCCCAAAATCCTAATCAGGAAGACCAAAATAAGAAAAGAACAAGGAAGGAGGAACAAAGAATAATGGAGGAGAAACCAACCTTGAATATGTGAAATAAATCACTCCTAAATGAGCCTTATCAAAGGGAGGAAATAAAGGAAGAATGTGGGAGATAGAGTTTGTCTCCCCTATGCTTATGTGACCCTTAATAAGAAATATTAAGGAGTTTAAAAATTAGAAACACATAAAAAGAAACACCCAACCCCTAAGAAAATACACCTACATCTGGGTCTTGGCATGACCACTATGGTCAAAGAGTGACCAATCCTAGGTAGAGAAGTTAAAATATGCCTCCACTTTGTCATAGAATGACCCACCTAGTCATGAAATAAATGCCTTCTTCTATAGTTTTTGAGAATCTGGGTCACTCTAACCCTTTTTAGATTCACACCTAAGTACCTGAGACACCGCCCAATCCCCAAACCACATCAAAAAACATATTTTAGAGAAGTTCCAATTTTCATAACCCCAACATGAGTCCCAATTCTCAGAACATCCCTTGCTTCAGAATGAAAATTCAAATTACCTGATGAATTCACAACCCATAATGATGTGGGTCATTAAAAAAACTCCACCATAATTCTTCTCATCCATGAGAATATATGGTAGTTCTTTCACTATGTATTCTAGCACACCACTATTGTTAAATTACCATCAACTAGCCACGTTCCATCTATAAATTACGAAACACTTCCACAGTGTAACTCTAAACACCAAGCACAAACACACTTAATTTTATCAAAAAAGCCTAGTTAGATCCTCAAACCACCCAAACCACATATTGAATAAAAATATAAATGTGATATCGAGTCCCCACATCTAACTTTATACAACAACACTAGTCAGTCCTTATTCAGTAAAATTTTGCAAAAATGTCCTTGAACTCAAATTCCAATGAAACAACACATCATCTAAACAATATGAATTGACACCCAAAGGAATCAATGAACCATTAAAACACCAAAATTAAATTATAAACTTAAATACTAGTGTAATTTCCATAGTTGGACCCTTAACTGAACCATGAAACCATTACACACAACCCACAAGCACCGATGCTCCACCGATCTCACTCACTCTTGGATCTTACCACCACCACCCAGATTCTATTATTGACACACAACAATTCTTATGATAATACACCTATATTCTTAAATAAGGTCCATCCATTAACCATTATCCCATTTTTGTCACAACTATACACTGACCAGTTCCACCGTGCCCACAACCCTTCTTACATGAGGTTCATACACCTATAACTGATTTGATACTCCCCATCATAAAAGTATCGTTATAATTTCTATACTAAACCAAAACACTCAATATCTAACAACCACATACTATCCATCATGACATATAGTTATTAGTTTTTACTGAATCACTCACACTTGAGTTATCAACATGAAACATCAATAATGAAACATCAATAAGGAAACACCAATACAGTTCTCAATCACACTCGTCAATCCTAACACACCAATATTTCAAAAACCAATTATTCCTAAGATTATGGAGATCCAAACCATAAGAATCCACTAAATAAGGTTGATTATAACTAATGGTTCTCATCACCGTAGGAATCGTTTACATAAAGCACACACCAAGCAATATAAACCATGAAATCGTCAAACACATGATAGGGGGCATAATACCTAAACCCACCAATTCATATATGTCCACTAAAACCTGAAAAACTCATCCTAACATAAGCCTACCACAAGAGTATATCTTGAAACATTAATGAAATAACTATCAAATACACAAAACAACACTTGAGGTTATCCCCGATCTCCCACTAAAACCAAGAAAACCCATCTTACACCAACACCAGTTGCTTATTATACAACAAAAAACTATTCCAAACACACTATATAACCTCAAATGTTTTTAAATGTAAAAATTACATACAATATGAGTACATAATTAAAGAATACATGACACTCCATGATAACACACGAAAATACAAGTAGTTCAGCTTCCATAGGAACTGACTTCTTAATTTCAAAACCCCATTCAAATCATTTAACACATTCCATGACTTAGAAAAGTTTTCAAAACACCCCATGGAATCCATTGGATTTAACCAAAACTAAAATATTATAACTATAATCCTAGACATTAATTTTCAAAAAAACCATTCCCATTTCAAAAATCCATTTTGAAATTCAACTTTAAAAACCATTTTCATTACATTTTCACAAAACCCAAAAAATTGAATCCATATCAAAATAGTTGGATCCATAAGACATTTCATCAATAAAAAAATTATAAAACCATTTCACACACATCTCATTCCACTCCATGAGTTTTCTTTTAAAATTAGGTTTTATTCTTAAAAAAATGTTTTTATCAAAAAACTACTGTCAAAAAAATCATTTCCCTATGGAATCTTAACAACCACAATTACAATCAATCAAAAAATTACCTCAAATCCATATTAATATAATCACCAGTAATAATATATCCAAGAAAAAATTGATTATATTTTAATTTTATTCAATTCATAATGGATTCCAATAAGGGAATATATTAAAGAACACTGACCATAGGTGTGCGTATCATGCCATAAGCTTTCCACTATGATGATACATGGACAAATAATTGGATCCCGACTGGGACCTATGAATCATCTTGAGTCTCATTCACCCCATACTGGGATTCCCAACCTATCATAAAACCTCACTCATATAAGAGTGTATAGCCCCAACAATGTATTTCCCCTGATAAATTGGGTTTCTATCAATGTCATGCTAGCAAGGAATGTGATTGATTAACCTCCAAAATCTCGAAAACCTAACACCACCTCTAACTACACCACCCCATCTGAATAGATGCTCTGATACCATTTTTAGTACTTTGACCCAAATTTACAGAATGACACATGCATGGTGATTTTATATGACCTATAGCATGACTCCGCATATACCACTGGCTATTGACTATTAAAGAGGTCCTAAAATAGTCATGGGTAGAGTATTCCCTAAAAAAAAGCTTTAGGGTTATCAAAAAATCTACCTAAACTTTAGCATGAACCGTATATATAGAAAACATAAAAAAAGATATAAAATAGGGAGAAAATGAGGCCCTTGTAGTCTATAATAGAAAGTAGTAAAATATCTACATGATGCATCAACACAAAGTAGAGAAGAAATAGAAAAAATGTAATAATAGGAATCATATATAATAAATGCCTTATTTTTCAATACACATACTAAATAAAACTGAAAAGTAAACTTACCTTTGGGTCAACTAATAATAATCAACTTGTCAAATCCTTAACCTATGTAAACCACCAAACCCATACCATGTGTCCAAATTAAATAAGAACCTATTCCCTTAGAGAAAATAGGATGGTCTACCCACATACATTGAAACCCATGCTGTGTATGTGGGTAGAGGATGAGTCGAACAAACCTGTTGGAATACTCAGTGCCTCAACTATAACAAGTGCTGATATGATAAATTGTATGTGCATAAAATATATATGAGATGCATAGTCTTGCCTTTCAACACACCCACCTAGAAACATAACACATAATGAAAATAAAACCATACAATTTAGGTCATTTTGTACTAACTAGTCCACCATGACACCTGACCCTAATTACATCAACTCTATATTAGAAGGAATAAGGTCACCTCATACAATAACTTGACCCACCCCTAAAGAATCTTGGTAGGAAATCATACCATATCTCAACCTATACCCAAATATTTAGGGTGTGGTGTCATGAAAAGTATAAAAAACTACCCCAAGGTATAGGGTCAGGTGTCCTTTAGTCCTGAACCATCCCTAGTCCATCAATGGAGGTCACACACCAAGTATCCCAATCATCCTTTCTCATACTCTAAGACTCAGGGTAGGTGTTATCCAATACCTCGAACCACTAACTGAAGGAACATAGTACAATAAAATGTATAAATCCTAACCAAATACATTTTCACTTATTCTGGGGTCCATAAAATACATATTTCCTCACATCATGACACAACCCTCTAACCTAGGGTTGTCCATGACCCAAGCCTAATCACCCTAGGAAAGGTCCACTATCTCAAACCAATACTTATCCCTCAAGGAAAGGTTAGGAATAAATATCCTTCTCACCACCATGTTTTTTCCCTATCATAAAAACAAAATTTAAACACACAAAGAACAAAAAATAGGCAATGAGACCCATCTCACAACTCACTGACTCACAGTGAGGGAACTAGTCACTTGGACCCATCCTATCAAATAAACTGAAGATAATACCCATTTTATCCCTCTAATGTTTATGTTCTATACACCTAGTCTAGAATAACACTTTGATACCAAAATAAACATTATTTCTATCCTACAAAACCATTCATCAATATACAACATGCAGAAAATAGAGAAATTACAACAAGGGGAACATAAAAAGCACAAAAGCTTTGTAAAATAGGGAAACCCGCTCATAAGGCCAAACAAAGTAGAAATAATAAATAAATAATATCAAGATTACCTTTATAAACCAAGTTAAATTATCATTTAAAAAACATTTATAAATGGAACCACATTTTCTTAGTCACACTAGTCCCATGGTCAAAATCCCATCAAAAAATTATTTTAAAAAACCCCATTTCATTTTGAAATTCCATTTCAAACTCATTCTAAAAATCACCCAATTTACATTAAAATTTAAATCAAACTAAAACCACTTTTAAAATAATATTTTATAAGGGAAACCCTTTTATTTTTAAAATATAACACATGCCACCAAAAAATCTATAATGATTTCCGTTGACGATCATTCGACCAAGGCACACCCATTGAACCATTTAGAAATTTATGTGGTTCATGTTGAATATTATTATGATGTGAGACCATCCCAAATTATGGTGAGATCATTAAAGTCATGAAATATTCATGAATATAATACTAATTATGGAATGAAAGTAAAAAATCACCAAAAAACACGAGACTTTGTAAATTCAGAACCACCCACCTCAACTGGAAATCCATAAACCCATACCAAGATTGTATCAGAATAATTTGAGTCTATTAGAACCTATATCACCAATAAAAACCATCAAATTAATAAAACAAACATTTAAAACCAAAATATTAAAATAGTATAACTAATGTTAAACTCACTATGAAACCTCACAATGATAAAACTACGAGTAATAGGGAACAATCCACTCCTGACAGACACCCAGTCCTAGGCTAGAAAAAATACCTAAATTGAGAACAAAAATTAATGACTAATTTAACCTAAAATAACTAATGACCCTAAATTAATCCACAAGTTAATATACCATAATGTAAAATATTAATGGTGGCTTGATTACCTTTTTCCAGGATGTCCTCTATAAGATGCACATGAAATCTCTATCAAGCGGGGTGATTTTAACATGATTTAGTTAAATTAACTCTATGAAACCCTAACTGGGTAAACCAAAATTATAGAAGAACAAGGAAGTAGAAAAAATAATAAGGTAGGAGAAACCTACCTTGAATCTATTTTATGAATCACTTCTAAATAAGAAAGATTAAATGGAGGAATGGGAGAAAGAAGTGGTGAAGGGGGTTCAATATCCTCCATGATCATTCCACCCACACCAATAAATATTTTGGGGTTTCTAAATTATAAAAACCTAAAAATAAAACCCAAACCAAAAAAAACACATACATATGGGTTATGTCATGAACAATATGTTCAAATTATTACTATCCCTAGGTATATAAGTTTAAATATACTTTAAAGTTTTATGACATGTCGCACCTAGTCATGGAACGATTGCCTATTACTATAATTTTCAGCACCTGGGTCACTCCTACCCTACCCAAACACACTCGCAAACACCCAGGATATCACACAAGAATCAAACGACATAAAAAAAAACATATTTTAGAGATTTTACAATTCTTGGAATACTAATACAAGTCACAATTCTCAGAACATCCCCTGATTTGGAATGAAAATTAAATTTCTTTAGGAATTCACAACCCAAAATGACACTAGTCATTACACATGATTTAATTTTTTACACTAAAAACTTAGTTTTTTTCCTTTACTTTATTATTTAAACATGAATGTTTGATTAAAGGAGGTTATATGTAATCTTTTCAATTCACCCCCTCTTGAAGTTTCATATGGGATTTAATCTTATATTATGTACATGTCAACAAATGATATTAGTGGCTACTCATAAAAAGAGTTATATTTTTTTAGCTCTTACAAGATATATGATGAAGATTAAATAGGTAACATCTATTATCTATATTTTAATTTTTTTGGTTATTTATATTGATTTTACTTTATTATATAACTAATTTCACCAAATAAAGAGACTGGTTTAAATATTTTCTTATATTTATTATTCAGCTTAATTGGATTATCCATAAAAATCCTTGTTTCTTCTCTTATAAATGAGTTTAAATCCTTCACACTTAAGTGAATTTTTAATTATTAATTTAATATTTTTTTGAAATATTCTAATAAACATCATGAGTAGGGATATACTAAAAAATTTTCATTACTTTGTAGTTCTCAAGAAATTTAAAAATTTATAGAGATTACTTATAATAGGTATCCACCAAGGATAAATAATAATTATAATGATAAAAATCCTATAAATAAATCTATTGAAGATTTAAATGATCTTATCTGATGAAACTTCGAAATATTAAAAAATGGAAGAGATTGAGTATTGGATAAACTTAAAAAATACTATCCAAGTATAAAATCTAACAAATAAATGTTTAAACTAGAAGTTTTTTATTAAATATTTCTCATCTATATATCCTTATGAATATTCAGATAAGAAAAATGATAAATAAGACAATACACTAATTTATTCACTATGATTATTGGAAAAGTTTTCCACTGAACCCATATTTAATAGCGATAAAGAATATTTTCAAAAATATATTTATTATAAAGATTATAAATCTTAAAATAAGATTAAAAACTACACTAAATATATCAATTCAAAATATTTAAATAATAAAGAAGAAATTATTATACTAGATTCAAAAACAAAAGAATCATATAACAAAAAATAAGATGATTAATGATCATGAATCAAGATATCTAAAATCCATAGATATAATCACAATCTATAGTCAAATCTTAAGAAATGGAAGGAAATTAATCTTCACCTAGAGAATAAATTGGAATAAAAAAAAAGAAAATAAAGGTTTTATTTATGAAACTTATAATAATCTCTTACAACTAATCCTCAAATTATGGATAAAAAAATAATCATATAAATATCCTCTAGAATAATATCATATGAATATCAAAACTAATTAAATATATTTAAGTTAGAAATTAAAAACTTTTAAGAAGTATCTAAAACATTTATTGATGGTAGATAAAACTCATAGAATTTTTTTTACTCTAGATTAATTAAAATTTCAGATACAAATTCAGATAGTTAAATAATATTATAATGAAGTTCCACAAAAAATAATTTGTTTTTATTAATATATAAACAATGGTATGTGAAAATTTCCACATTTTAGGGCATTCCACTCACAAATTGTTGATAACAAAAACTCAATTTATCAATATAACTTAATAATTCCCCTATAAATAATAAAAAATGGAAGATAATAATTCTAATAAGAGAATGTAAAATAAAATATTAATTTTAAAATATTTATGTTATATTACACTAGAACCTAAGAAAATATGGGTTCCAAAATCCTTCACGAACATCACTCATCATTAAGAACTATCATAAGAATGAATAATAATCGTATGGGAACATAATTAGTTGATAAAATAAATAATACCATAAAATAATATCTTTTTAATTATATTAAAACTTTAATTTATGAGGTAAAATAAATAATAAAAAATTTATTATCTTAGGGTTTCAAAATAGTTTTATTTTATCTCTTCAGAAAATTGTATATTATATCAAATGTTTATATTCATAATTAAATAATTAATGATTGAATTAAATGGATATATTATATAAGAAATTAAGTTTTTTCATCCACTTATTTATTATAATACTTTTTCAAAGTTATATTTTTAACAGTATAAAAAATTATAAATCTTACTTTATTTAAACTCATAACTTTATAACTTTTCATTTTCACCAATTGAAACCATTTTTTATAAGTATCATTTAGAAATAAGATTTATATTGATTCATTTCTAATTATATTCCCTATACTTATTCCTATTTTCATATTTTTTCTCTAAAAATATTATAGAATAGGTGGAATCAATAGTTTTCCTACCTCAATTGATCCATTGATGAAATATGGTTTCCAAATTAGTAGGAAAATCTTCCTCCATTTTGGATCCTCCCTTAATTTCCTAGTCTCAAAATGAACCATGAAAACCTCAATGAGAAAGTGTCTTTTATCATAAATATTTCTTCTCAAAGGACCTTGAATACTAGGATGAAATAGGAAAAGAGACACACAACTATAAGAGGAGATATGCATGTGTAAATACAAGTCAAAAATAAGATGGGCAAACAATTATAAAAAGTGATAAATGATGATTTTCAATTTTTACCCTTTTTTAAGAATGTATTTTTATATATAAATTCCTATTATTTTTAATCATATTATTAATATTAAATGAGAATATTTATTCATTTATTATATATTTTTAATCACACTAGACCCTTACGAATGTGGGAAATAAACTTTATTATTTTTAATATTAAATGATCAACACATATTTAACTTAAATGAGTTACCAAACATTTCAAATGTTATGATAAATTATCAGTTTTAATTTTATGTTGAATAAAATAAGAAATTCCTAAAATTAAAATTTACAACCCCAAATGTTTACCCTTTGAAAATAGATCAAATTGGCCAGAATCTAAAAAAAATAAAATCAGGCCATTTTTATCACCATGCATAATTTTCAACACTTAGAAGTATGATAAAATCGATCCAAATTCATAATTTCTCAATTTTTATTTTTATTTTTTAAAAATTAATTTTCAAAATTCATAAGATAGAGTTCTTTTTTTTTAATATTGTTTATAAAAACCTCTCCCATTATTTCCTTAGTCGATCAATATTCAACTTGCGACTATTTGTGTTATCAAATTTTTGGTATATTTTTACCTTATATAAAAGTTAGTCTATCCAAACATGGATCAATGATTTTCTTTTACTCTCTAGTGATTAATATATTTTATAAAGTGGGTGTTTAACTCTTACCATTTTATTTGAACCATTTATTTTTTTACATATTGATAAATCCTTATTTATTTTTTTATAGGGGGAGAGTTATATTTCTTATCTTTTTTTCCAACTCCTCTCAACTCCAATGGGAGGGAATGAAATATATGACCTCTATCCTTTACCAAGTGGGAGAGTATATTCATAGGAAGATTTATGATTCTTTCCCCTATATTAATGATAATAAAAATTAATGAATAAGTTTTAGTTGAAACCATCACTGGTCATAATGGAAGAGAGTGAGAGTTGAAACCAACCTTGAGACATAAAAGGGAGAAAACAAACTTATTTTTTAATTTGGTTTCAATTTATAAATCAATTATACAATAAAAATATATGATCTTTTTATGATTTTCTAATGTAACGTGTCTTATAATCATAAAAATGAGTAGGATTTTTAGATTATCCTTTGGATAACACAATTCTTATACTTCAAAATAACGTGTTCTAATGATAAAAATACAATTATATTTTTATCTAAAAAGTATACCTTAATGTTTTTAGTGAAGATTATAGAGAATGAAAAATATATTTCAGAATAAATAAAGGTTTTATAATTAATATATTGAATTAAAAGTAGTATATCAAGGAAAAGAAATGAAGAACATAATAGATTAAGTGAAAGTGGTGTAAATAATTATATAGAATAAAATTTATTATTCAAAATTCTTTTACTATAACATGATATTAAGTTTAAATAAAAAAAGGAAGAATTTCAAAACATATAAATATTTCATTATGATTATTTGAAACTTCTGTCTAGTGTTACACTTCTACCAGACTATGATGAATGAATAAGAAATTATAACTATATTTTTTCCTATGGTACATAACCTATAATAGTCATATTTTTATATGATAAGAAGTCAAATAATATTCATTTCAACCTTAATGAATCAAATGGATGAAAATGCAGTGGTGAAGAAAAATTTTATTTCATCAATAATAGTTAAATGGGAAATTATTACAAGATAATCCACATTAGCTCCAATGAAAATATTTCTCATCATTCAGATTCCTAAATCTATATAAATGCCTAAGAGTGATCATTTAAAGGACATATGATAGAGATATATAATAGAGATCAAAGGGATCATTCTAATGTTTAAGGGAAATCTTGTATCTTGACACATATTTTTCTCATATTCTTGATCTCACTTAATATAAATCTATTTTATTATGATCTTTCTTCTCTTTTCCTCAATTCCTTACACCTTATCTTTTTTTTCTTGTTTCCTATTTATTTTAAAATGGCATAAGGATCCAATAAGTGTAACCTTAAATTACTCCAAACTCTATTTATTATGAATGAAGAAGTCTTAGGTTTCATGAACTGAACCACCATAGCCTAGTTGGCTGATGAAGAGTTGAGTATGACACCCCAATCCTACCTCCAATAGTCCATGGGATAGAAACTAGTACCAAGTAGAAATATCACACACATGGTAGGCCTTATCATAAGGTACTTGTACACACACAAATATCCAAATACTTATACAATGTTGGAAGTTAAAATATAAATAATACCAATTCATGCATACATCAAAATACTATAATCAGAGTATAACAAAGTACTGGAAAGAATAATGGGTAAAATACATTCCCACCAAAACTATAAAAGAAGTCCAACCTATTAGAAGAATAAGGATGCATTAAAATATAATATCTTTAATGAAACATGGTCTATCTAGATCAACTAATATCCATATACTCCTAGTCCATAAATGACCCCATCGAATGGTCTATCATCTTCATAAGACACGATATATATGGGTAGATATTATGCAGGGTTGAGTATAACAATACCCAACAGGACACCCCAAAATCACTAAGCATAAATAACCAAGTGAGTAGTTAGATAATCACAAGTTCATGCTAATAAGAATATGAGATGTACAATAATAACATCTAGATATAATTTTGGTAGACCCTAATTCTTGGGGTAAGGTCACAAACAGAATTCCATCCAAGGATTCCTACTCGAGGTTTCAAGGTAATGATCATAAATGAGAACTCACTCCATGAGCCTGATAACATTGATGGTGATCACCAGAGAGGTTGTCATCATTTTACTCATATTGAATAAGTATATACTGAAACATAGAATATATCAATACAAAGACTTGGGATCTCACACAGGGTAATGAAGGACACCAAAAACCCTAAATAGATTAACAATCTAAATAGGGGATCAATTCCCATGTATGTTTGTCATGTCAATTTCTAAAACCCCACATAGAGAATAATATATGACAGAGTATCCCACCCTAGGAATCATGTGGGATTCCTAAAACTCTTTCAAAAACTAATCTCATATAGGAGATCACATCCTATGCTCAGGACATAATTCCCCACTCTAGGGAACATAACTTAAGGAAAATGGTCTATACTTAATAGAAAAAGGGATTAAAATGCCTTGGGAAAAGTAAATGACATTCAATAGGAGTACATGGAATATCTTTCCTTCCCTAGGTCTACCCATGTGCTTCAGCCTATGCCTATGTACTTCGATCCATGCCTATGTACTTTGGCCATGCCCGTATTCTTTGGTCGTACCCATGTATATAGCCATGCCTATTCTCCTCTACCCTTAGGGTATACCCCTATCCACCAGTCATGTGTTAAAAATAATGTGAATTTTTACACATGATGTATGATATTTTATTTCACACATAAACCCTAGTGATATAGGATGAGACCATACAACATGTGTTCTTTGAACTACACACCATGTAGTCGAGATTTTTTTTGAAATTTTCAGAAAGCTTCATACCTCTTCCTGTACTACTACCACCTTGTATTTCACTAAAAATATCCCCCTGATTTTTGGATCTAAGTTTACTGAGCTTAACCATAGCTAATGGCTAGATTTTCTCCATCTAATATACTTGGAAAATGATCTCATTACATCGCACTATTGCAAATTTCCAAACCATGAACCATAGGTCTCTAATCTGAACCTTGATCACCAGTTGTCATTACTGCACCTCGATCATGCAATAAATATGAATATCAAACCCATTGTGATGATTTGTTGACAAAATAATGACTAATAAATTACAATCCATTAGGTATTTGTCGAACTATTGGCAAAAAATAATGCCTATAATGAACACATAATGATTGGTGGGGGGAAAATCACAAAACACAACTTGAGGTATAAACCTCATCCATTATTTTCAGATGAACTTGATTCATTTCTTTTATAATAAGGAATGAAGAATGGAAAATGAAACACAATAATAAAATTCTTATTTCTTGGAATATAAATCAATACCTGTGATCAATGACTGATTTATAAATTATTTTTAGGAGATTAATTCACATTGAATGTGATTTTTTAAAAAAAAAGGAAAAATACACATAAAAAATTATCTACCTTAGGTTTGATTTTTTTTTAAAAAACAAACATTTCTGGGCTATTTTTTCATTTATGAGATCCATGAGCTCTATTGACACACTAATCACCAAAGTGTGATTCACTATTGATTGTCCATGAAAGATCCTACAGTGAATCCTCTCTTAATCCCTAGGGTTATGTGGCTAACCCTTTGACTTTGGCATGAAAATTCTTATATAGAGAAGTTTTTTCATGGAAATAAAATAAATAAATAAATAAATAAATAATTAAACTACTAATCCATCCACGACTATAATTTTACAAAACACTCAATGCTAATAAATTTTATATTACACCTAGAGTAAAACCCGTGTTCTAGATTTAATGAAGGCATCATATTTCTTATCCAAGACTCAACTTAGGAGTTATTTTATTATTTTAGAAAAAATACATGCATGTGATATTATATATTTAATATTTTTATTAAATCAATACCGAGCCTCCTAAGGTCTTTAAATCTCATATTGAATCAACATATAGCCTCAAAAATATTTCTTAAAATATTCAAAATAATAACAAGGGAAAAGTAGTGTCATTATAGTGGGGATACAAAAATTTATTATTTCGATATTTTGGTCAGATTATTCCTTAGGATAAGGTCTTAAACTCTATTAATATTTTTATCAAATAATTTGAAGGATATATAATTTTCTATTAATAAAAAATTGATCACTTCTTGTACTAAGTGTTCAATGAATTTATATATAAGATAATTCTATATATTTAGGTTAAAAAAATAAGTTTATAGGGGTTAGAACTTATTTTATATAAAATAAGGTATTTTTTTTTATCCTAAGCCTATTTAACATTTCCCAAGTTGTATCAAAATAAAATTTGTTTTAATTTATCTATCTATTTTACTTTTTCATGTTTTTTAATTTAATTTAAGTCCTAATTATTCTAGAAAATGAATAATTTTTGAGAGTGAGGGTAAAGACCTAGATATTCCATGTAATTTTTTTAATATATGGGAATTTTACGAGTCTGTGAAAATCGACGGCACGTGATTCCGAGGCCCAAAGTACCCAGAATAAATTTCTGAACTTTTTTTTTCAGGTACGTTCAGTAAACGTGCGAGCAGGTTTTTGTAAATTTTAAACTGGTGCTTGGAATTAAAATCTGAGGGCACTGTTGAACTCTCCTCACCAGTATTCTCTTAAGGAGACCTTCACCCCAACTATAGTAGGTCAAGGGTGAAAGATAGAATTTGTGTTTTTCGTGGAAATAGAAATAAGATAAAATAAACTTTTATTTTATTTCTACTAAAACCTCCCACTTGTTAAAGAGGTGGGGACCACCTGAACTAAAACCTCTCAACATAGATTATGGTGGTGGGGACCACCCGAACCCATCATAATGGGGGGAAAACCTCTCAACATAGGTTATGGTGGTGGGGACCACCCAAACCCCTCATAATGGGGGAAACCCCCCTCAACTCCCCATTAATTTATTCTCCCTTTTTAATTATGCCAACCCACCAATTAATTTCTTGGGACATTTAATTTTGTTCCAATGTAAATTAAATGTTTAAACCTACGTTAATTTATGTTGTCTCTTCATTTTTATCATTGGGGGAAAAATTGCTGTCAAAGGGGGGAGTGGGGAAAAATTTGGAGAAGCATTCTCCAACGAAGAACTCTTATACTTCGATGAATATTTCTCCAAACTCCATCGAAGGAGAACCATCGACGAAAAAAATGAAGATAAAGGAAGCGCCATCACCACCGACTTCACCTTTTTCATCACATCACCGACGTTGTTGGAGGAGATTTGTTTCGGGATCGACAAACACTGATCCATCTCAACCGCAGGCAATCGTCAGGAAACCTTTGAGGTAGGATGGTTGTTTGAGTTTCTTTCCCTTACTAGTTCTTGATAATTCATCATAAAATCAGGTAGAGATTATAGCCTCTTTCTACCACACTAACACGGAGAGCGCGGGCCAAAAAAGCATGGCCCGACCTCTTCGAAATTCTTGTGATAAATTGTTGTGTTCTTTGCGATGTAGGAGGACAACAACCAACCATAGTGGGGCATGAGAACGGAGGCCAACCGCGCCGAAGGAGACAAATGGAGGGAGGCCATTCAAGCTGTCCGCTGGTGAAGGCACAACACATGACCACACTGCACAACCAGCTACAATGGACCGCCGCCCTATGGCCTCCGCCGCCCCGCGTCCTGCTACGCCACCCTACGACCTTGCCGACCTGTGGCCTGCCGCGCTGCCCCAGGGCCTCGCCAACCCGTGGCCTGCTGTGCCCCCCTGTGGCCTCCCCAACCCACGACTTACTGCACCTCCCCACGGCCTACCACGCCGCCCCACGGCCTGACACGCCACACCGCGACCCCTCCGCCCCTGACCATCCGCACTGTCCTACGACCATACCTCCCCAAGGCCTTCCACAGCCTCTGCAGCCTTGCTGCCTCACGATTGTCTGCCACCCTGCGGCCTCGCACCGCCCCGCGACCACACCGTTCCGCCTAGGACAGGCCGCCCAGTGTGGGCCAGACCGCCTAGTGTGGTCCCGGCCGCCCAACGCAGGCCAGATCATACCCAGCGGGTTGGGCCAGGTCAACCCAAACTGGGTCGGCCCAGGCTGGGTCGGGCCGGGTCAGACCGGACCCAGACCCATTTCATCACATTTACACTCTTTTGGCCATAACTTTGGCACCAAACGTCCGTTTGATGAACCTTCAGTGACACTATAAACCTTGGATCAAGATGATCCCTTTGAGTATACCCCACTGAAGATTTGTATATATTTGGAGTACAGTTGGGTTGGATCAAGCATGAATCCAACCGGGACCTCGGGACTTAAAGGCTAACAACTCACAGAACCGGCGTCCAATTGATGCACCGTCTATTACATTGAGACCCCTGTGACGTGGCCGTACTTTGAGATACTTATTCATGTGAATTCGTGGAATTTGGAGTATCGACCAGTGGCTTGAGTAGCGGACCCTCCCGAAGATGAGCAACCCTAGTGTGGAAACCCAGTAGCTGACTGTGTCGTGAAGAATGAAGAGAGATCTTATGTAGGTCATCACCTAGCGATCCTGTGTGGGTCAGCACTAAGTGATCCTATGTGGGTCAGCACCTAGAGATCCTGTGTGGGTCAGCATCGAGCAATCCTATGTGGGTCAGCACCGAGCGATCCTGTGTGGCTCAGTATTAGAACCTCTTAACAGAGTAAGATGATTCAGTAGTTACATCTAATCATCTCTACTTCTGTACACAAGTTATACCTGGTGTGAGCTGAGTCTGTACCTGAGAGGTACTTTCCTTTGTGGTAATACCTTGGTGGTATTCTTCTGTGTAGAATACCTGTGTGGTACTTATCTTCATGGTATTCCTTCCTTTGTGGAACAGTTGAGCTTTAGGCTTTGAGTTGGACTCCGTGCTTTCCTCATGATTGAGATGGGTATACTTGATAACTTAGGTATATGTATCAGCATATACCTAAGAAGGGTTGTCAGTTGATTTCATGCCTTGTGATTTATCCTTTGTGGATTTTGTGAGACCTTGAGGGTTACGGGGTCCCTACTGAGTATCGTTATACTCACCCCTGCACGGGATATGCCCGAACCTTGTTTTGTTTGTTGTAGATGATGGACAACGCTGATCGAGGCTGAGGGTACCAGGTCTAGACGGGGCCCAGAGGTGGACCATATGGAGTAACGGTACGCAGAGGAGATGGGAGGATGTGGAGTGCTGAGGAGGTGATCTGTACCTACCCTTCATGTAGGAACCTCAGAGGATGATCCAATAACTTCCTTTATTTTTCTTTATTTGTATTATATTTCAGTTGTACTTTTACTAGTACTATTGGGCTTGTATTCCGACCCCTTTTTTACTTTCATCACTATTTTTTCTATACAGTTGACTTGTGTTTGTATCTTGCTATGTGCTTGGTTGCGTGTGTTTATTGGTTATAAAGGAATTTCCTTCCTGATTATAGGGAATATGCCTTTCAGTGCTAGTCGCCAGCCCCTGGCCGATGAAAGGCGGGCTTGGGGTAGTCACAGCACGGGCCCTGGGGGATGGTTCGTGAAAAATTGGTATCAAAGGAGTCAGTTCTACCATAGAACATAGGACTCTGATCTTTATTTTTAATGGAAATAGTGTTAAGTGCAGTGAGCGTGGTTATCAGTTTAGGGAATCCAGTGTTGGTGCAACGACCGACGTATCCATACACTAGGACCCTGACTTCTGATTTCCGACTCAGTGCACGAAAACACTAATTGCGCGTGTGTTTTCAAAAGTTTTCTTTGTGATATTTTGAGTTAGCTCACTAAGTATAACTTATTGACCATGGAGCACCTATTTATTTTCCAGATGCCTCCACGTAGACAGCCAACTAGGGTTCTAAGAGTAGTACACACTGATAGCCCACCGAGCAATGAGGCCTCGGTACATGGACCGGTTCTAGTAGAGGCACCAGAGGAGGCACCAATGGTACCATTACACGTTGGGCCACCGATTCCACCAACCCCAATAGCATAGGGTGCACACCGCTTGAGCGCGTTGCATGAGTTCCAGCTCTAGAGGCCACATAGGTTCAGGGGAGAGATGGACCCACATGCAGCTGAGGATTGGCTAGAGGCCATGGTGAGAGTTTTCTGATTGGTAGGGACACCATCTTATCTCATGGTGATCCTTGCTGCCTTCCCTTTTCAAGCAGCAGAAGGCAGATGGTGGAGCTTGATGCTCCAGGTTCATGATGAGGTGACACTTCTCTAGGCAGACTTTGAGAGCCTGTTTCAGGCAGAGTTTGTCCCAGCGACTCTTCACGCAGTGCATATACAAGAGCATATTCATCTTTAGTAGGGCATGATGACTGTGGATCAGTATTCATTGAGGTTCACCAAACTCCCACGCTACTACACTGATATGGTGTGAGACCCATTATTCAGGACCCGGACCTTTGAGAAGGGGCTCAGGTGGGAGATCAGGGCTTCAATGATTTATCTTAGCATACCAACACAGGCGGGGGTGTTAGAGTGAGCCCTCCTAGTGAAGAGTTTTCTTGTTGAGTAGTCACCAGTAGCGAGACCCACAACCAAAAATCACACAGTGGAGTCTTCTACAGCTGGAAGCTGACAAATGTCATAGAGGTCTAAAAGGACCATACCTATAAGTGGAAGACCGTAGGATTTAGGTTCAGTTGTGTGGGGAAGTCGAGGAAGATCCAGTCATTCCAGTAGCGGGCAGTGTTACACATGTGGCGGGTAGGGTCACATGGCTCGTGACTGTCCGATCCACCATGCAGATGATCAGCAGATGGTTGAAATACTGCCCAGGCAGAGACAAAGGTTTGATTGAGGAGGTCTATAGGGATCATGCAGACATGGAAGAGGAGATGGACATGCAGATGGTGGTGGGAGATGATTCGAGATGTTACCACCACCACCACCAGGTGGTCCACCTAGACCACAGGGAGCAGGTGGACAGGGACGAGCTATGCTCCAGGCAGCTGAGGCCTATGATCACAATGCTCCGGAGATGATACGAGGTACAATATATGTCTATTCCACCTTAGATGCAGTACTAATAGACACAGGTTACAGTCATTATTTTATTTTCACTGCCCTCTTTCGAAGCTCAGAGATTCTGAGGGAGCCGTTTGATCGATCCTTACAGCTAGAGACTCATACAGGGGCAGATTCGATGATTACGCACTAGTGCCAACAGTGCGAGCTTACTCTAGGAGGCGAGAGCCTCGGTTGGGATCGCCTAGTATCAATGTTGAGGCATTACAACATCTTCTTGGGTATGGAATTGTAATATATAGTCCATGCTTATATTGACTGTATTAGGCACAAAGTGTGGTTTTCCCACACATATGGGACCAGGTTTACCTTCACCGGCGAGAAGGGAGCCTATAAAAAACATGATGGACATACCCAGAAGAGAGTGCAGCCGATCACTCATCAGTTGGCTAGCCTTACCCTCAGAGCAGTTGATGTAGAGAGTCTGAGTTATCCTATAGTCGTGGAACAATACGTGGATGTTTTCCCTGATGATGTTCCAGGTCTACATCCTCATAGATAGGTGGGATTTTACATTGACTTGTACCCCAGGATGAAACCAATATCTACACCAGTGTATCGGATGGCTCCTGTGGAGCTTCGTGAGCTGCGGGTACAACTGGAGGGCTTATAGGGGAAAGGGTTCATTCAGCCCAGTGTTTCTCCTTGGGAAGCCCTGATTTTGTTCGCCAAGAAGGCGGATGAGAGCTTGAGACTTTGTGTTTACTATTGGTGCCTGAACTAGGTGACCGTGAAGAACAAGTACCCACTTCCTCGGATTTATGACCTCTTTGATCAACTGAAGGGAGCATGATAGTTTTCAAAGATAGACCTCAGATCAGGCTATCACCGGCTCAGAGTACGAGACAAGTATGTGCAGAAGACGGCTTTCAGATGTCGGTATGGACACTATGAGTTCTTGGTTATGCCATTCGTCGTAACCAACGCTCTAGCAGTGTTCATGGGACTCATGAACATGATCTTTCATCCATACCTTGATCACTTTGTGGTGGTCTTCATTGATGAAATTCTTGTCTACTCGGCTACCGAGGAGGAGCATGCCTATCATTTGCAGGTAGTACTGGACACACTCCGAGAGTACCATCTTTATGGTAAGCTCTCGAAGTGCCAATTCTGAATCCGAGAGGTTCACTTTCTAGGACAAAATAGCCCCCTTTTCATCGATGAATCGTCTTCTTCCAACTATCACCACCTGAAAACATTATAAAAATATGATCCTACGAATGCATATCCAATCTCATGTATACGAGATTGAATATGCCTATATAGCAGCACATTTTTCATATTGTTTTGAGTCGGTGAGAGTTGAAAGGAAAAAAGTCATCGAGCAAAAGGAGTGCCGTCAATCCACTAGAAATTGTTACAGGTTCTTGGAATTTATTAAAATTTATTAAAATTTCTTTCTAACTATTCCTAACTAATTATTACAATTTATTTATAATTATTACTAATTTACAAATACTTATCAATACTTAGAAAAATGAAAACTTCTTGAATAATGAAAGGAAATTTGGTAATCATCATTTTGGAGATGATTACAAATTTTCCCTTCATTATCCAAGCAGTTTTCGTTTACTAATTATAATTATATCTAATTATTAGTAAAAAAATATATTATATTATCAATATTTATGAAAAAACAATATTAATATTATTAAAATAATAAAAAATTTATAAAATATTAAAATTATCAATATTCGCAATAGGCTTTGCTCTATTCTTAACATGTTCAAATCTCAAAGGGTCGCCAATTGTCAGGTCATGCACAATAAAAAGTTTGTGTCAGCCACGTCCAATGCAACTCTATAATTTTCCTTGCATGGTTGATCACCTCGCATGTAGTGTTGCAATAGGATGACCAAAGTAATATCGTCCTCATCTCTAAGAATCATCTCGTTCCCTTTACATAGATCATTCTTCCTTAAAAATTTGAGGGGACATGAGTATCTTTCCATTAAATTTTCAAGGAAGAATAGTCTATGTAACGGGTCATGTGAGATAATTCTTATAGATGATAAGGGCATGACTTGGGTTGTCCTATTACAATGCTACTTGCAAGGTGATCAACCAAGAAAGGAAAATTATATCTAATTATATCTAATTATTACTAATTATGACTAATTATTACTAATTATTACTAATTATGACTAATTATTACTAATTATGACTAATTATTACTAATTATTACTAATTAGGACTAATTATGACTAATTATTACTAATTCTTACTAATTATTATAAATTATTACTAATTATTACTAATTGTTACTAATTATATCTAATTATATCTAATTATATCTAATTATATCTAATTATATCTAATTATATCTAATTATATCTAATTATATCTAATTATTACTAATTATATCTAATTATTACTAATTATTAATAATTATATCTAATTATTATTAATTATTACTAATTATTACTAATTATTATAAATTATATCTAATTATTACAAATTATATCTAATTATATCTAATTATTACTAATTATTACTAGTTATTACTAATTATATCTAATTATATCTAATTATATCTCATTATTACTAATTATTACTAATTATTACTAATTATAACTAATTATATCTAATTATATCTAATTATTACTATTTATTTCTAATTATTGCTAATTATTAGTATTTATTAAAAATTATTAGTATTTATTAGTAATTATTACAAATTATTGCTAATTATTGCTAATTATTTCTAATTATTCCTAATTATTGCTAATTGTTCCTAATTATTTCTAATTATTTCTAATTATTGATGAATATTACTAATTATTTCTAAACATTACTAATTATTAGTATTTATTCCTAATTATTAGTATTTATTCCTAATTATTCCTAATTATTCTTATTTATAACTAATTATTACTATTTATTACTAACTATTACTATTTATTACTAACTATTACTATTTATTACAAAGTATTACTATTTATTACTATTTATTACTATTTATTACTAATTATTACTAATTATTATAATTTATTACTAATTATTACAATTTATTCTTATTTATTACTAATTATTCCTAATTATTGCTATTTATTCCTATTTATTGCTAATTATTTCTATTTGTTTCTAATTATTTCTAATTAGTTCTAATTATTTCTAGTTATTCCTAATTATTGCTAATTATTACAATTTGTTCCTATTTATTGCTAATTATTGCTAATTATTGCTAATTATTCCTAATTATTGCTAATTATTACTAATTAATCCTAATTATTAGTATTTATAAGTAATTATTACTAATTATTAGTATTTATTAGTAATTATTACTAATTATAGCTAATTATTACTAATTATTGCTAATTACTCCCAATTATTATTAATTATTTCTAATTATTGCTAATTTTTACTAATTATTGCTAAATATTACTAATTATTAGTATTTATTCCTAATTATTATTAAATATTACTAATTATTAGAATTTATTCCTAATTATTACTAATTATTCATATTTATTACTAATTATTCCTAATTATTACTAATTATTCCTAATTATTACTAATTATTCTTATTTATTAATATTTATTACAATTTTTTACTAATTATTACAATTTATTACTAACTATTACAATTTATTACTAATTATTATTAATTATTCCTAATTATTATTAATTATTCCTAATTATTACTAATTATTCCTATTTATTACTAATTATTCCTATTTTTTACTATTTATTGCTATTTATTACAAATTATTGCTATTTATTACTAATTATTGCTAATTATTCCTAATTATTGCTAATTATTGATAATTATTGCTAATTATTGCCTTTTTATTTCAAATTATTGCTAATTATTTCTAAATATTGCTAATTATTCCTAATTATTAGTATTTATTGCTAATTATTAGTATTTATTAGTAATTATTAGTATTTATTACTAATTATTACAACTTATTACTAATTATTACAATTTATTACTAATTATTACTAATTATTGCTATTTATTGCTATTTATAACTAATTATTTCTAATTATTTCTAATTATTGCTAACTATTCCTAATTATTGCAAATTATTCTTAATTATTACTAATTATTACTAATTATTAATATTTATTCTAAATTATTCCAAATTATTACTAATTATTCATAATTATTACTAATTATTCCTATTTATTACTATTTATTGATATTTATTACCAATTATTATTAATTAATACAAATTAATTATATACATTACTAATTATCGTTAATAATTAATAATTACTACTAATTATTAAAAATTAATACTATAAATTTTAATTTATTAGTACAAATAAATACTAATGACAGAACAATTTAAATTTAATATAATTACAACTAATCAACAATAAAAAAAATTAACATAAAAAAATGAAATAAATAATAAATTAAAAAATCATAAATACCTTTAAGACTGATTTTCTATTGATGCAGACGGCTTCACAACTTCTTCGTGAACAAAAAAATTAACTTAGAAAAATTCTCTCTCTAAAATCCGAGTTTAGAGAGAAACATGATCTAAAATTTGAGAGGAATGAGAAGAAAAATGGATGGGGGTATATATAGGTTAGATTATTTGCGACGGGATACCCGTCGCAAATAGTATCTTTTGCGATGGGTCCCGTCGCAAATACCTACGCCCACATTAATTACTGTCAGCGGTTAAGAAGTTATTTGCGACGGGACCCGTCACAAATAGTCCCTACCGACACACCTTTTGCAACGAGACAACATCCCGTCGCAAAAGGCTATAAACCACCGTCGGTTATTTGCGACGGGCCCCGTCGCAAAAGGTGTCTCGTCGCAAAAAGATATAAACCGCCACCGGTTATTTGCGACTGGCCCCATCGCAAATACTTAACTATTTGCGACTCTAGGATCCCACCGTCGCAAATAACCTTCGCACAATTTGGCGCGCTATCCGTGCCAAACTATTTGTGACGGGAGACGAAATCCGGTCGCAAATAGTTGGTTATTTGAGACGGGTCGTTACCCCCGTCACAAATAACCTCTTGGACGGACCTTTTGCGACAGAATATTTTCCCATCGCAAAATGCCCATCGCAAAATGCCCATCGCAAAAAGCCTTTTTTCCCGTAGTGGTCAATTGAAAATTCAATTTGATCCACCACACCATGTCGATAGAAAAACCTCATCCAACACACCAACTCAACATGGATGATAGTAATATATATTAAATTTAATCTAACACCAAAAAATTCGAATGAAATTTCTCATTATTGTATCGAAAATGTGAATATTTTTAGAATTTCCTCCAAATATAAAATGAAAATGAACAAACTATCATTTCACATAGAAAATATTATATAGAAAGATAAAATAATTTTCTATTCCTAAATGGTATCAATGTTTACTAGGTTAATAATTTAAATATAAAAAAAATTATTCATAAAAATACATTATTTTAATATAAATGAAATTTGATGAATATCATGTTATGATGTAAATACTCATCTTGATTTCATGTGACAGATCTGAATTCATTAAAAATTTATAAATTATATATTCATTTTTTACTGTAAATGTACATTATCCTATATTTTTTAATGACATGGTATATTTATTTTTTCATTATGTAAAATAAATGAATCACTGTGTTCCAAAATAATTATATGGGATATATCTTGATGAATGTTATATAGATATATTGAAGGCGTGTATTTACAATCCATATCGAATAGAATTATATATTATTGAGAATTGTACTTATAAGGAGGTGGTGGGGATTTTTAGAGACAACATGTCGATAATGGAGCACATTATATTGATACAACTTGGCAGAAATTGTATTATTATTGGTGATAAGGGATTTGTGGCTTGAAAATAGTCATTTACAGGTGATAGAAAAATAGATACACTTTTATAAATCATGATCAACATAGGTTATAATCAGTCATATATAGAACCATATTATAATTCATTGGAAATATTATCAAGATATGAATGATATGTGCTTAGTAAATGAGGATGTGATATTTTTTACATTGAATAATGAGTATGTTTGTGATAGATTTTATGTACCAAAAACATTGAAATGGTTATATATTGTATAAGTTTGAATATGATAAAATGGAAAATGAATGAAATTAGTAGATATATATTTTGTAACAAATACCTTGAAAATATATCTATAGTTACGAATAGATGCATGTTAGTTTTTTTCTAATGAAGTTTATTTTTTGTGTGAATGAGAAAAAACAGATCATGAAATAATGTTCATATTAAATATTTTTTGATGATATATGGTAGATTGTATAAATTAAAATTAAATTTCCTACAGTCAATGATAAATGGGTTTTTTCGGAACAATAATTATATCCTTGATGAATTATGAATGATTCTAGTATATATGAAGAGATTAGAATACAATAATGAAACTTTTATTATCGAAACACATGTGAAACCTAATTTATATGTTCTTAATCCATTAATTATGTATTTTTATATTATATTACAATGAAAAAATATATTTTTATGAGTAAAACTATAATGATGATGATGATGATGAATTATTATTTATACCTGCTAACAAGGAATGATTATTAGACAACCCATATTTTGTAAATGACATTTCTTTAATGAATAAATATTTTTTATATTGTGTTATAGTATACACTTACAATAGATACAAAAATACACTCATTTAATTAATGGATATTGTTAAAATTATCCATAATGAAACCCATGAAAATATAAAATTTTACAATAAAAAAAATTTAAAATTGAAAAACTAGATTTCGAAAATTTAGATATTCTTAATCAACAATAATTATTCTTCCCATGAATAATAGTATTGAAAATAAGATGAAAAATTTAGTTAACCAATTGAAATTTTCAAAAGGTTAAGTATAATTCATTGAGAATAATTTTAGTGAATAATTTATAAAATAATGAAGATGTATTTATTTAAAATAATGTGGTAATTGAAATAGTAATCTTACCATTGGAATCAAAACCGAGCAATTTAAAATACTAAAAATAAATTTGGGAATTTGAATTTAAAAAATTAAATATTATATTTAAATTTAAATAATTTTTACCTCTGATAAATTATTTGAATAAAATAATTAGTTTTTATGAAAATAAATATAAAAATTTAAAGTATGTTTCACAGTAATTTTCTAAAGTTTTTTTTGAAACATCAACAATATTGACTAAGATAACCTATGATAGAACTTTATTTTGATAAGATAAAATTAATTTATGAAGTCATAATATTGAAATTTTCTAAGGGTTTTTTTTTTAAAAAATTATGTAATATAACAATTTTTATACAATTAGTAAAAATACATTGTATAGATAAATATTGAATTTTAATTACATCATCCATGAGGTAATAATTACATAAAAAATTATATAACATCTGGATTAAACCAAAACTCATTTAATAGTATATATTATTTATTTGTAAATAATAAATAAATTTTAAATGAAAATATTTTTTTAAAGATTCTAAAATGATAGAGTATTCCATTAATATAATAATTTTACAATTTCAACTATATAATTTATTGAACTAAATCACTCTATTTTGGAAATATATAAGAGTTAAAAAAATATTTTTATTATATTAAAATATGACATAATATTTCCAAAATATCACAATAAATTTGTTAATATGTATATAATAGTATAGTCAATATTTCAACTCCAAATTACCCTCTCCTCATGTATAATTACCCCAACTCCAAAACATAGAAAACCAATTATCAATATCATACAAAACACAAAAAAACACAAATATATCATATATTATGTTCATTATCATCCCTTAGGGAGTTTATTTAGTAATATTAATCCAATATTCAATGGAAATTAATTTTTTAGAAAATCATCAAAATAAAAAATAGGGTATGGTTTCATCATCTTTTAATAAAATTTCCCTCTTCTGTTCATCATTTTTAATATTCTTTTCAAACAAATACCATATAAAATTAATTAATTATTATTTTTAAAATATAATAATTATGATAAAATACTATAACTATAAAATTTATGCCATATTTACATGAAAATATTCCCATTCCTCCTGTTTTGGGAATGTCTATATAATAGTCAATTTACCACATATGATAGTGTTCTTGACCCTATACTTATCACCAATGTATTTGAAGGTTATTATTAATTATAAAATATATAAAAATATTTATTTACATATATTTTATTCCTAAATAAAATATAATACTAATTTAAAACTGATCTTGAACAACAATTTCAAAATTCAAAGAATATGAGATTATTTAAAAAACAAGACATCAAAACAATTCATGATTAATAAATAGCATTATAAAATAGAATACAATAATTTTAATTGTTTAATAATGACATAGATTAATATAAATCACTATGGGTTTATTTTTTTAACAAAAAAAGTTCATTATAAAAGATTCGTATTTGATACATAACATAATGAGATTTAAGGTAAGGGGAATCATTAACCATTATACTTCTTTGTGGTCTAATCACCTATTTATATTTATTTTCAATATAAAATATTCCCAATTATATAAAAAATATATTTCAATATTAATTATGTTTTTTTGGCTTGGAATGATTATAAAACAACACATACTATATAAATGATATTTCTTTTATGAATAAAATTTTGTTTTATTGTATTATAGTATATACATACAATAGATTCAAAATAAGAAAAAAACTAATTTAATTAATTGATATCATTAAATTTATCCATAATGAAACCCATGAAAATATAACATTTTACAATGGAAAAAATATAAAATAGAAAAACTAGAAAGGGAAGATTTAGATAAACCCAATAGGGAATAATTATCCTTCACATGAATTAGAGTAATGAGAAGAATAAAAAATTAGTTAACCAATTGAAACATTCAAAAGGTTAAATATAAGACATTGAGAATAAGCTTAGTGAATAATTAAGAAAATAATGAATATGCATTTATTTAAAATAATATGGTAATTAAAATAGAAACATTACCATTGGGATCACAACCCAAATATTTAAAATACTAAAAATAAATTTTGGAATTTTAATTTAACAAATTAAATATTATAGCAAAATTTATATATTTTTTCCTCTGATATATTTAGTGAATAAAATAATTACAATGCATGAAAATAAATCTGAAAAATTAAAGTATGTGTAAGGCTAATTTTTTATAGTTTATTTTGTTGAAACCTCAACATTATTGATTAACATTACCTATGATAGAACTTTATTTTGATATTATAAAATTATATTATTAAATCATAATATTAAAATTTTATATGGGGTTTTTATATAATTTTCTATAATATATCTTTTTTACACAGTTAGTAAAAATATTTTGTATACATAAATTTTGTGTTTTAATTACATCATCCAAGAGATAATAATTACATAATAAATTTTATAACATGTGGATTGAAAAAAAACATTTAATTGTTTATATTATCCATTTGAAAATAAAAAACTAAAATCAAAACTGAAAAAAGGGTTTAATAGATTCTAAAATGTTAATGTATTCCATTAATATAATAATTTGACAATTTTAAATATGTAATTTTTTGAACTAAATCATTCAGTTTTAGAAAATTCATAATAGTGATAAATTTTTTTTATTATATTAAAATATTAACTAAAATTTCAATAATGTCAATATAAAATTTTTAATAAAGAAATAATATTTTATTAAATATTTTAACTCAAAAATTACCCCTCTCCTCATGTATAAATACCCAAACACCAACAAATGCAAACCCACTTCTCAGTCACTTACTAAACACAAAGAAATAGAAATATATCATATATTAAGGGAATTGTTATCCATAAGGATTTTATTTATTAATTTAAATCCAATATTCCATATAAATTCATGTCGTTGAAAAGAATAAAAATAAAGATTAAGGTATAGTTTCATCATATTTTCATATTATTTTTCTATTCTCTTCATCATCTTCTATATCATTTTCAAATGAAGACTATATAAAATTAATTTATTATTGTATTTTAAATTATAATAATTATGTTAAAATACTATAAGTATTATATTTATGAAATTTTTTATGCCATACTTCACATTCCTCTCTTTTAGAAATGTCCAGTTAATAGTCATTTTACAATATAAGAGGGTGTTTTTGACCCTCTACTTATCAACAATATAATTGAATGTTATTATGAATTATAAATTATATATATATATATATATTTATATTTAAAAATATTTTATTCATCAATAAATAATTTTACTAATGTAAAAATGTTCTTGAACAATGATTAAGAAATTTAAAGAATATTGGATTATTTAAAAAAACATGACACCAAAACATTTCATGTTTAATAAAGAGTAATATAAAATATAATAAAATAATTATAATGGTTCTATACTGACATAAATTAATATAAATCACTTTGGGTTTATTGTTTTTACAAATAATGTGAATTATAAAAGATCTGTAGTTGATCTAAAACATAATGATATTTAAGGTAAGGGGATTCTTGAACCCTACAAGTTCTTTGTGGTCTAATGACTTATTTCTATTTATTTTCAATATAAAATATTCCTAATTATATAAAAAACATATTTTAATCTTAATTATTTTTTTCTGGTGATTAACATTATTCTACATTGTCAAAAATTATTTACAATCCAAATTAAATTATTTTTCCAATAAACATTAGGTTTCCCAAAAACATCTTCATCTCCTCTAGAGTGATTTATTATTCATAAAAATGATTTATTTTGAAAATAATATAACATCCCATATACAATTTTCAACACCCAATTTTATTCAATAAAATTTATACTATTTAATACACATGAAAATTATTCCATGGTATTGTATTTGGAAAAAATGATTTTTAAATATTCTCCTTCAATGTGACATGCATGATTTAGGAATTTTATGATGTGAATGATGGTACATAAATTTAATATCCCTTAAATGATGTAGGTAATGTGATATATCTCATGATATTATGTATATTATTCATTAACATAATGCTATATTTATTTATAGTAATGATTTTATTATTTACTCACATATGTTATAAATGAACATGATGCTAGAATTAGTCATAATCATGTGTGGCATTTAAATGATACTTTATTATTATTCCTTAGTATGTATATTAAACATTTAATTCCCTTTTTTAAAATTAATCCCTCATAATCTTGGTGCTAATAATTTTCTTAAAATATAAACATGATGATGATGCTCACCCATTTTTAAAGAATTTCATGTTAGATTATCATTATCCTTTATTCCTCCCCTTAATGTGACATTAGCTCTCCCTTTAGTTGATTAATATCCTTTACTGATTACATGTAAAAAGTTATTTTTATGTAAATATGATGTAAATTTTAAACAAATTATATAATGTTAAATTTTTATTTTATAGTTATGTTTAAGGGTCATAATTTCCCTATTATACTAAATTATTTGACCACATATTTTACTATGATCATGTTATTTATCTAAAAAATAAATTAAAACTACTTTTTGAAAAACAATGGTATCTATAGTGGGGTTCAGAGAATTATTTTAGATAATTTGGAAATTAGTACTAGAAAAAATTATACACAACCCCAGGGATAAGAATATGTAAATGAGAACATTAATAATTTTGTTATAGTAAGTTGTTTGTGGTTTCAATGAAATAAAACCTTTAAATTTATAATATAATTATATGTAGTATTAGAATATATAAGCCTAGGAAAAATAACATAGAAATGTTTTGGGTTGGAATTAAATTGATTTCTAAACAGGGAATGAGTAATGGGTCTTTCTACACACATTTTTTGAAATTACCATTGAATATTATTTTATATATTCATAGTTTATTTATAATCCATTATGAATATATATAACTAATTTAAGTTTTTAACATAATTTAATACATATATTATTTTACGTGATCATGGAAGAATCATTCCGAACATATGCTAAACATTGGAATCCCATAAGGAAGGACTTTGTATTGATTTTCACATTAGAATAAATTATTTATTCATGATTTATTTATTTATGAGTTCTCTAAAAAATTAATTTTCAATAAAATATTAGATAAAGGAGAATGAAAACCAACAAACCAAGTGTGTGATAATGAAATAATTATTCTCAGGAAATTTACAGTGAAATTTGGGGTGGAGTTTATGACTTTTGTGATGAACGTACCAACAAGTCTTACGTTATGAACCCTAACCAAAATAATGTGGAAGGTTCACCTTATCTGTAGAAAGTGGAACTTGATATAGAGTTTTTTAGGAAGTAATGATAAACACTGTTTAGTATATCTTCCAACAAAAAATTTTGTGGAATACTTGTTAACTCATGGGAGATATATTTTTCTAGTCATTAATTTTATGAGAAATCGATTATTACATTGGCCATTTGTCATTTTGATAGGGTAGTTGATCAATGGTGGATATGATAGAGAATAAAAATATAAATGATGAATTAGATGAAATGGGGTGGTATTTATTTATAAATATATTTCATATTATGTATTTACCTCATAACTTTAAAAGTAAAATAATGGAATAATTTTTTATATCTTATACAAAAGGAGAGTGAATATTTTCTTGATTATCACTAGGGAAGAAAATGTTATTTATGTCACCATTTTTTTATGTCAGTTATATATAACTGACGTGATAATCTATGAAACGTGGTTTTTTACGTCAGTTATTTTATAACCAATGTAAATAATGCGGTGAGTAAATTTTTAACGTCAGTTATTTTAATTACTGACGTTACAAATCTTGCGCGTTCATTTTTTTACATCGGTTATAAATTAACCGACGTAAAAAACCAAAGTGTTGTGTTTTTTTACATTGTTTATTTGATAACTGACGTAAAAAATGAGATATCTACGATTTTTTACATCGGTTATAAAGTAACCAACATAAAAAAGTGGCTTTTGAGGCCTTTTTGACGTCGGTTATTTGATAACCGACGTAACAAAACAACCCGTAGAATTTATTACGTCGGTTATAAAATAACCAACATAAAAAATGTGATTTATGATGTATTTTTTACGTCGGTTATTCTATAACCAATGTAAAAAGCCAACACACGGATTTTTTTTACGTCGGTTATAAAATAACCGAAGTAAAAAAATCCGTATCTGATACATTTATAATGTCAGTTATTATAATAACCGACATTATAAATGTAAAAAAAAAGTTTATAACGTCGGTTATTAAATAACCGATGTTGTAAAACATTTAAAAAATTAACTAGCCCCATTGATTGCCATTTACGATTTTTCGATCTACAGTCCGGCGGCTCGTCTCCCTCACACGGTAAACCCTAATCGACTCGTCGATCTCGTTGCGTTAAACTCGTTTTCCCATCATCGTTTATCATCTTTACTGTCCTCAGATCTATCATCGCAACTCGAAACACTCAAGTAAGCCTCCCATGAATTTATTTTGTTCATTTTTTTCCCGGATAGTCTATATTTATTTTTTGCGATTATTTTGTTTAAACTACGTAAGATTCTTCGATTTCAAACCCTCTTACCTCTTTTTTACATCATCATATTATTTATCATCCTCAGATCTATTATATCGACTTGCAATATTCACATAAGCCTCAACTACTTCTATTTAGTTTATTTTTGTTTCGTGAATGCCTGACATTGATGGTAATTTTTGTTATCATTGACAACTAATGATCTCATTCACCTATATTACTTCATAGAATGGTTATTGATTAAATGTATGAAATCAGAAATGATATTTCATGTGTTGTTGTTGCTTATGTTTATCCTCTTTTATATGAGAATATATTAGACATATAATGTAATGGCTGTTGACCTCTATGGCCCTTCGATGCATCGCCATGTCTCATGATTCCAAATAAAATTGGGTTCTACTGAGGGCTTACCCTAGTATTTTTTGAGGCCTTGGCCGAGGCCTTGACAATATGTTTAAGATTTCTAGAATTATCCATTACCTCATTATGATATTAGTTATGGAGAAAACTTGTGATCATTGGCTAGTTGAATATCAATGGTTATTTTTAATTATCATACGATCATTTAAGTAGCCATATTTAATAATATTTAATTCCATCTATTTCATGCTGAAGTATATATTAAATGAATGTGTTTTTAGTTGTTCACCATGCCTAGTTTTTATATGTAAACCATTGTTTGGGGGGTTGTCCAGGGGTGGGGGGCTGTCCAGAGGGTTGGGGGGTGTCCAAGGGGGTGGGTGGGTGTGGGGGGCTGTCCAAGGGGGTGGAGGCCTGTCTAGAGGGTTTTGGGGGTTTTCCGGGGGGTGGGGGCTATCCAGAAGGTTGGGGGGGGGTGTCCAAGGGGGTCGGGGGTGGTGGTGGTGTCCAGGAGGGGTGGGGGGTGCTGTCTGGAGGGGTGGGGTGCTGTCCAGGGGGTGGGGAGCTGTCCAAAGCGTTGGGGGGGGGGGGGTGTCCAGGGGGGTGTCCAAAGGGGTAGAGGGTGGGGGGTGGTGTCCATGAGGGGTGGGGGGTGCTGTCTAGAGGGGTGGGGGGCTGTCCAGGGGGTGGGGGGGCTATCCAGAGGGTTGGGGGGTGTCTAGGGGGTGTCCAAGGGGGTGGGTGGGTGTGGGGGGCTGTCTAAAGGGGTGGGGGCCTGTCCAGAGGGTTTTGGGGGTTGTCTGAGGGGTGGGGGGCCGTCCAGAGGGTTGGGGGGGGGGGGGGGGGGGTCCAGGGGGGGTGTCTAAGGGGGTATCGGGTGGGGGGGGGGGGGGGGGTGGTGTCTAGGAGGGGTGGGGGTGCTGTCTAGAGGGGTGGGGGGCTGTCCAGTGGGTGGTGGGGGGGGGGGGGTGTCTAGAGGGTTGGGGGGTGTCTAGGGGGTGTCCAAGGGGGTGGGGGGCTTGGGGGGTGTCCAGGGGGATTGACTACGACATCGTGGTTTCTGATATTATGACATGATGATTGTTCCGTGATGATTGGCTTTACATTGTGATTTTCTCCATCTGAATTTTTATTTTAAATATGATTTGGTTCTCAGATTTACTCCATTTTATCCAATTTTCTATCAACCACTATAGGCCCCATGGTTTTCTTTGATTCAATGGAATTTAAAACTGTTATATCTAACTATATTTTGTTTTAAAAATAATATTCAAGCATATTTTTTTAAATACACATAGATTTGTTTTATATTTCAAAATTTTTTTACATTCAAATTATGATTTTTTTCATATAAACATATATTTGTCTTATCTTAAAAATATATATATTTTTGATATTTTTTATAGGTAATAATGAGTCTATGTTGGATTATAGAACATCTAATGAGAAATGAATATGAGGAAGGTATTGATGCGTTTTTGGAATTTTCTAAACGAAATGTTCCAAGTAGTGACATTTTTTTTGTCCATGCCTGAAATGTTTGAATATTAAGAAGTTGAAAAGTAGAGAGATAAAAGATCATCTAATTTGTCATGTTTTTAATCCGGGTTACAACCCTTGGATTTGGCATGGTGAAACTGGACGGAATGTCACCGATGATGATGATTCGCAAGATGGTAACTCCGATGGAATTGAAGAAATGATTTGCGATATTGTAGAAGAACAAATTGAGATAGAACTGATAGTTGCGCGTCTATATGGTGATGCTGACAAACCATTATATCCTGGTCATACAGATTTACGGTTTTTTCGGTGGTGTTAAGATTGATTAACCTGAAAGAGAAACATGGATGGAGTGACAGAAGTTTTACAGATCTGCTACAATTGATGAAAGACATTCTTCCAAAAGATAATGATCTTCTAGATTCACATTACAAGGCCAAGAAAATATTATGCCTGATGGGATTGGGATACAAGAAAATACATGCATGTCCGAATGACGACATTATATATAGGAAGGAATATGAATTTTTTTCAGAGTGTCCTAAATGTGGGACATCAGGTATAAGGTGAAAAACAAAATCACAGGCTGATGTAGAGATTACAAAGCTCCCTTCAAAGGTATTTTGGTATCTTCCTATAATTCATTGTTTCAAACATTTATTTGCTAATTCACATGATGCAAAAAGGTTAAGATGGCATGTTGATTAGCGGGTATGTGATGAAAAAATACGTCATCCAGCCGATTGTCCACAATGGAAGAAAATTGATGCGCAATATTCTACATTTGGAAATGAAATTAGAAATCTCAGACTAGGGTTGTGTACAGATGGAATGAATCCATACCGAACCCTTAGTAGCACACATAGTTCATGGCCTGTTTTATTGGTAATTTACAACCTCTCTCCTAATGTTTGTATGAAGCACAAATATGTCATGTTGAGTATAATGATCTCAGGTCCAAAGCAACCCGACAATGATATTGATGTTTACTTGTCACCGTTTATTGATGATTTGAAACTGTTATGGGATGATGGTATTAGGGTGTATGATTCTTATAAAATGGAATATTTTTAACTGCATGCAGTGCTTCTGTTCACTATAAACGACTTCCTAGAATATGGAAATTTGTATGGATACAATGTTAAAGGGAATAAAGCATGTCCAATTTGCGAACAACAGACGTCATATTTTCAATTCCATCATGGGAGGAAAACATTGTACATGGGTCATCGAAAGTTTTTGCCTATGGATCAACCTTATAGAAGACTAAAAAAGGCATTTAATGGCTCATAATAATTTTATACTGCTCCAAAACCTTTATCCCCTGATCTGTATTTTGAGAGGGTGAAAAACATTGATGTGACATTGGGAAAGACAAAGAAATTTGGTAATGATAGACATATTTGGAAGAAAAGGTCAATATTTTTTGAGCTACCATATTGGAGGTATCATGAAGTTAAACATAATATTGATGTCATGCACGTGGAGAAGAATATCTATGATTGTTTGATTGGAACATTTTTAGATATTAAAGGAAAGACAAAAGATTGGTTGAATGCAAGATTAGACATACTATCAATGGGAATACGTTTGGAGTTAGCTCCCACTCCTAAAGGAAGATGAAAATTTCTTCCCCCGGATTGTCATACATTATAGAAGAGGGAGAAAATTAGCTTTTGTTACTGTCTTCATGATATCAGAGTGCCTCAAGGTTATTCTTTAAATGTAAATTTTTTTGTCTCATTTAAGGACTTGAAGTTTATAGGTATGAAATCACATGATTTTCACATCATGATGCAACAAATTCTACCAGTTTCATTGCGTGGAATATTGCCCATTCGTGTCAAAAAGACTATAATGAAGTTGTGTTATTTTTTCAATTAAATTTGTAACAAGGTGATTGATGTGAATGCTTTGAACATTTTGGAAAAGGATGAAATTTTTATACTTTGTCAATTGGAAATGTATTTTCCTCCAACTATTTTTGATATAATGGTGCATTTAATGATTCATCTGGTTCGATAAATAAAGATTTGTGGACCTGTATATCTTCGTTGGATGTATCCTTTTGAAAGGTATATGAAAATATTAAAGGGGTATGTTAAAAATCCATATCGACCTGAAGCCTACATTATTGAAAAGTATATTTCTAATGAGGTAGAAGAGTTTTTTACGAGATACTTGGCTGCGTCACAACACATAGGTTTGCCTCCATCTCGCCATGAACGAGTTAATAATGAGGGAAAGGGGATTCATGGCTTGAAAGTCAAATCATTGTCAGCTGAACAGATGAAGAAGTTAGACTCATAAATCTTGAATAAAATAGCTGATGCTCAACCATATATCACATTTCATATTAATGAGGTGAAACAATGTCATCCAAAGAAGAAATAAATGTGGATTTTTAATGAGCAAAACAAAACTTTTTTGTCATGGATTAAAAAGACCTTGATTAGTAGATCAGATGTATCAGAGACATTAAAATGGACAGTGGGTGGTCCATGTTTAAATTTGATAACATGGTCCGGTTATGACATTAATGGCTATACATTTCATATGAAAGATCAGGACAATAGAAGTGCAGTTCAGAATAGTGGTGTATTGGTGTTTGCAGAAGCAATGCATTTTTCGAGTGCTAAGGAAAAAAACCCAATTTCTGCATCAAGTGCATATTATGGAGTAATTGAAGACATATGGGAGGTTGATTACTTTAAAATTAAAGTTCCTGTTTTTAACTATAAATGGTTTATCGGTAACAACAGTGTTAGACATGATAAATTTGTAATGACACTTGTTAATATGAATAGATTGGAAGAGACATCTGATTCTTTTATAATGGACACACATGCAAAATAAATTTTCTATGTAGTAGATCAATCAGATATGCAGTGGTCTGTTGTTTTAAAAGGGAAAAAAATATGTTGGTGAGGATGAACTTGATGAAGATGATGATTTATGTGAGATCCCTACTTCCATGGAAATATTAACAGAACATAATGATGAGCATGTTGAAGACATGGTTTGTGCCAAAAGGAATGATCACGATGAAGGAATTTGGGAAAACAATCCATTTGTACATTCCTAAAATTATAATTAACATATGTTTATTTCTTGTTTAAATTTATTTTTTTCATAAAATGTTAGATATTGTAAGTTTTTTATTTATTAAAACATGTATTAAAACAAAATAAGTATAAGTTTTTGTTTGTTTAGTTTACTTTATCATGTTTACCATTACATGAATTATATATCTATTATTTTTATTCAGTGACAATTACTTTACCATGTTTACCATGTTTACCATATTTACCATCTTGACCATCTTGACCATCTTGACCATTGTTTAACATGCTTACCATATTACTAATGTTTACTATTACGTAACTTAGTACACATTTATATTTTCTGATTACAGTAGTATTAAAATATTTGAATTTGTATATTTGTGAACTGACATTTGTTTTTTTGATTTAAAGGATAATGACAGGTCATTCAGTTGATCAACCACATGATTTTGGAGATGAGCATATTGGTCATACCTCTGGGGAGGAACATTCACATGCTCCTATTACGACAAAGAGTTTAAAGGTTGGTAAACGTGGGTGCACACGTTTACCAAAATTAGCACTTCCTTGTACATAGGATCAGAGGATACTCGTTGAGTTTGATGATGATGATATTCCTAGTGGTCCAAATGAAAAATATTTTAAGAGTTTTGTAGCAACTCAGGCTAAGAGAAAAGTAAGCATTCTATATGATGACTGGAGAAATGTGGATAAAACGATAATCTCTCAGTTGTGGGAGAAGATTTTGGTAAGATCATTTGCTATTGTTTGACTACTCTTTAAATGTTTTTAGTATATGTAATATGTTTAACATCTTCTTTATCAGATGACATTTGATATTCCTGACATTGGAGGAGTCAGGAAGAAATGCTTATCATTGGATTCCAGAAGATGGAGGGATTTAAAATAAACCCTTTCATCTGATTTCATTTATGGCCATAGGAGTCATGACAATCCATGTCGTATATATCCTTTTATAGATGAAGACACATTGAGATAGTTTTTTGAAAGTAGAATAAAAGAGTCATTTTTGGTAAGGGAAATGTAAAATTTTATAAGATTTCTTATATAAATGATCTTATTAATGTTTTTTAATGATTTATTATTCTTAATTTATAGAAAATAAGGAAATCTCATCAGAAGATCCAATCTAAAAATGTATACCCTCATAGTTTATCTCTGGGAGGGTATGCATTTTTGGAAGAACAAATGATGGAGGAAAAATTTCAACAACTAAGAGATGAGTCTTTAAGCTCTGGATAGGTGGCCCCTCCATACCCTCCATCTAAACATGCAAAATGGAAGAGAGCTCGAAAGGGAAAAAAGGGCAATATCTTTCGGAGGAATTGAGAATCATAGCTGAGAGTATTGTAAGATATATATTTTATTTATTTAATTTAACTATTTTCTTCATATAATTTCAATCATTACAGAAATTTTCAATTAATTAATACATGACTCTCTTGAGGAGCAGAGTTCAGAGGAGACATTTACAGCTACTAGGAGGGGAGATATTTTATCTGTATCATTGGGAAAGCCCGAACACCCTGGTCGTGTAAGAGGATATCCGACAGGTGTATCGGTAAGAAAAGTGTTTCCATGTTCTTCAGATTCTAACGTTGAGGGTGTTTATAAAAAAAATAGAATCCTTGGAGGCTGAAGTTCATAATATTAATGCGACGATGGAGGAAAAGATTAGAGCGTCGGTGCAGTCTATGTTTGCAGACATGCAAAGACAATTTCAGACTGCAGCTCCCACTCCTCCACCTCCCCCTACAGACCCCATTATTTATCCTCCACCTCCGCCAGTAGCTCCCACTCCCACACCTCAGCCTGCGGACCCTAGTTTTTATCCTACTCCTCCGCCGCATCTTCCTACTTATTGCGAGTTGTATGTTGATGATTCTCACCATAATATAGTAGCATATGGGTTGGTATAATGTATAGGAGATATAGTTCATGATCAAAAATTAGAGGTAGAGAATCAGAGGGTCACTGTACAAGATATTATAGATAGATCAGCTCCGGTACCATTACCTACAGATGAGGTGGAAAAAATTGGACATAGTATCGACCATTTTTTAATTTTTCCATCCAGACTTCTTCGACTCTTTACCATAGAGGTATGAATGTTATATCTTTTTTTTATTAAAGTTGTTTTATCATTTGAAAACTAATATATTTTTCAATTTATTTTTACAGGAATACTTCAAAGGTAAATAAATACTGTATAGACAACAACAAATACAAATGGCTATGCCATCAGATACAAATTCTAGTAGTCTTGACAAATTGTCAAGATATTCAAATTTGTTGGCGGGTCATTATGAGTTTCCAATGGAATCTCATGTTTGTGGACGTGAAATAAGTGTGGGGATTATAAAAACTGATATCATGGAGCTTGTTACTAGAGATAATTTGGGCATCAATGTGGTGCAAATTTTTTCCATGTAAGTCTTAACACCTTTTCCCTACGTTATATTTATTAAAAATGTATACTTATGTCTGTTTTGTATTAGGTATCTTTATAAAATTTGTGAGAGGAATGAGCTGACAGATGTATATGGATTCATGGACCCGCAATTGATTTCCCCTGAAGCATGTGCATTGGATGAGGAACAAAGAATGATTTATATTGTTGAAAGACTTGAAAAGAATATAGTCACACAATGTTGGATGATGCATTTTTGTGAGAGGTATGAAACACATATCTCTCAAATAGTTAATTATCTTTTAACATAAAAAACCACTAACGTTAAATTTCCTTTTATCAGTGATCATTGGATGTTAGGGTTTTTTTTCCCAAGGGAGACAACACTTTATTGGATATGCTCTGTCCATGATGATGTGCCGAAAAGTTTTAAGAATATATTGGAAAAGTAAGTTTCAAATTTTCAATAGTTTTATATATTATAACGAATTTTAAATTTACTCCATTCGTATTATTTTCTAACAGGGCATGTGCCTACTTTCGAAAAAACACAAAGAAAAGGAGTGCAAAGATAAAATATGTAAATGCAAAGGAAAATATCCATTTATAATTTGTACTTTTTGATTTATTACATAAAAATAATATATTTAATTTACATTCATTCAAACATAATTTTCACGAACAAAAAGGCATCATCGAATGCAGATATTATATGTTAAGATTTATGTATGAAATAATAACAACTGGGACAATTGTGAATTTTGACCTGGTAAGATTTCCTCTTAAACTTTTCCATAATATTTCAATTTGATTTATTCATTATACACGTTAAATAATATCCTTTTCATTTGTATCTTTTTGATGACTCTCAACCCTATACTGCTGAAGAAATCAAACACATACAAGTGGAGTGGTCAAATTATTTTACAGGTTTGATTGAATTTTAGTTGTTTGTAATGTAAAATGCAATTTTGAATATTGTCATTGTAATTGTTTATTTGGTAGTAGTTTAGGTTGGATTTAGTTTTTTTTGAAGTTGACAGTGTAAGTTTTGAATTTTATATATGTGAAGGTTTAATTTTGCTATACTTCTTGTTTTGGTCTACTTATGATGGTTTTTTTGGTATGGATTCTAGTCTGGGGGGGTGGGGTTCCAAGGGTGTGTGGGGGGGGGGGTGTCCAGTGG
The DNA here is from genome assembly GCA_963277665.1 of Viscum album. Classification (NCBI taxonomy): domain Eukaryota; kingdom Viridiplantae; phylum Streptophyta; class Magnoliopsida; order Santalales; family Viscaceae; genus Viscum; species Viscum album. The sequence continues at coordinate 272,463,155 of OY728142.1, read as the reverse complement.
GGTTGGGGGGTGTCCAGGGGTCTGGGAGGGATGTCCGGTGGGGTGGGGTGGGGGGGGGGGAGTCCAGGGGGTGGGAGGGTTGTCCAGGAGTGTGGGAGGGCTATCTAGGGGTGTGGGAGGGCTTTCAAGGGGTGTGAAAGTGCTGTACAAGATGTGGGGGGTATACATGAGGGTGGGGGGGGGGGGGTTGTCCAGGGGTGTTTGGTGCTATCCAGGGGGTTGGGGGGCAGTCCAGGGGTGTGGTGGGGGCTCCAATGGGGTGGGGGAGGGCTGTCCAGGGTGTGTGTGTGTGGGGGGGGGGGTATACATGAGGGTGGGGGTTGTCCTGGGGTGTTTGGAGCTGTCCAGGGGGTTGGGGGGAAGTCCAGAGGTGTGGTGGGGGCTGTCAAGTGGGGTGAGGGGTTGTTGTTCATGAGGGTGGGGGGGTTGTCCATGGGTGTTTGGAGCTGTCCAGGGGGTCAGGGGACAGTCCAGGGGTGTGGTGGGGGATCCAATGGGGTGGGGGAGGGCCGTCCAGGGTGTGGGGGGTATACATGATGGTGGGGGGTTGTCCCGGGGTGTTTGGAGCTGTCCAGGGGGTCGGGGGCAGTCCATGGGTGTGGTGGGGGCTGTCAAGTGGGTTGAGGGGGTGCTGTTCAGGAGGGTGGGGTGGGGGGGGGGGTGTCCTGGGGTGTTTGGGGATGTCTAGGGGGTCGGGGGGCAGTCCAGGGGTGTGGTGGGGGCTCCAATGGGGTGGGGCTGTCAAGTGGGGTGAGGGGGTGAGGGAGTGCTGTTTAGGAGGGTGGGAGGGTGGGGGGGGGGGGGGGGGGTTGCCCAGGGGTGTTTGGGGCTGTCCAGGGGGTCATGGGGCAGTCCAAGGGTGTGGTGGGGGCTCCAATGGCTTGGGGGAGGGCTGTCCAGGGGGTATACATGAGGGCAGGGGATGTCAAGTGGGGTATGTTTTATATGTTATCAATGTAAATGCTTAAATTTTCTTTAGTTATTGTTTTGATCTCCTTTTTTTTGTGGTACGAATTCTTGATTTGGTTTCTGGTTGTTTCTGGGGGAGAGCAGAGGACTAAATTCAGTTTTTTAAAGAAAATTTGTCTTCCACATTGGTTATTTTATAACCGAAGTGATAAAGAAATCGTGAAGGGTTTATCACGTCAGTTTTTTTAATAAACGACGTGATAAAAACCTGTGGAAAGGTTTATCACGTCAGTTATTTAATAACCGACATGATAAAAGACCTGTGAAATGGTTTATCACATCAGTTATTAAATAACCGACATGATAAACCCCCCTGGGCTGGTTTAGCACATCAGTTATTATATAAACGACGTGATAAACTCCCCCGCATGTGTTTATAACGCCGGTTATTATATAACTGACGTGATAAACCCACTAGTTTATCACGGCAGTTATTTAATAACCGACGTTATAAACCCCGCCCCCCTGGTTTTTTCACGTTGGTTATTAATTAACTGACGTGATAAACACCACAATGTTATGTTTTTACGTCGGTTTTTAAATAACCTACGTAAAAAACGTTATTTATAACGTCTTCCGTATTAATGTTGGCTAAAAACCGACGTAAAAAATGATAAATAATCGACGTAAATAACATTTTCTGCACTAGTGTATATAAAAAAATTGACAAATATACATGGAATTGATTTGATTTTCATATTTAAATTGATTGAAAAATAAACATATTACTGTGTGGTACAAATGAACTTCTTTAAATGGATCTAGATATATGAGACAATTGGAATTAATAATAAGTAGTTATAATAGATGTCAATGTAGATATGGATATTAGAGATTAATATGATGGATATATTGATAAGAAGAGAATAATATAGATTTAAACTATTAGAACGAATGAAAAAAAGGAGGAAACAATATCCCAACAACCATTTGTAAAAATGATGGAAATAAGAATCATTGAAATTTCCTTAAATGGATGAGGATATACCTTATCTGTTGGGGAAAAAGACATATATCTCATGAATTTGAAAAACAAAAATAATGTATATGGATAACATGATCATGGAAAGTAAGGAACATCATAATAAACCACTCATTGATCAATTGTTCAATTGTAAGGGAAAAGGGGAAAACTCAATATAGTGAACTAAACCAATGGTCTTTGATGGTAATCAATTCTAGAAAACACCAAATCCAAGAGGTATAAACATTATGATTTTGTAGTTTTTTATTTTTGTCATTACCCGGCCCCCATAGCCCGTTCCGTGATGACCCCAAGCCCACCTTCTATAGGATATGGTATGGAGACTACCCCCATGGAGGTATATCCAAAAAAGGGAAGGAATTTTCATTTAAACATGTACACATGCACAAAAGTCAGAGTGTAGAATGTAAACACAAGGTATACCAAAACATTCACTTAGAAAACTACTGTGAGTACAATACAAGCTGAATGTACAAAGGGGACATAATACAAGCCCAAAACCAAAAAGGAACGTTCAACTTCCATGGTACTTTCTATAGAGACCCTACCTGAAGGGTAGGTGAAGGGTAGCTTCCTATAGCTGTATAATTATGCCAATCTGTCCCATCTCACTGAGCACCACATGATCCTGAACCACCAAGGTATATTTAGAAGCATTGATGACCATCACAAGACACAACATGTTTAGTCAAATCCCATACATGAAGGATATTTGAAGCTAGGCCAACATCTTTAGGGCATCGTTCAGTAGCTGCGAACACGATATGCTGTTGAGAGCATCTGCCACCATGTTCCCCTTCCTAGGAGTATAGAATATCTCGATTTCATTGTCATAGAAGAACTCTAGAAAACATAATTGTATCAGATTTAGATCTTTCTCATAAAATATATACTTCAGACTTTTGTGGTCAATGTAGACGATGAATCATTCTCAAATGGAGGTTGTGTCACCACATCATCTATGTAATGACTACCGCTGATAACCCAAGAACAGGGAACTCATCAAACTCTGTCATAATTGTGGAAAATCCTATGGGCACCGTTCCATCCATGTAAAAGGTCTAACCTTTAAAATAATCTATGGGTACATCATACCTTTGGTACTGGGTACTCATTATATAAGGTCACTTGGTAAAAAGGGTCTATAATCAACATATATCGTTTGATAGAGGGTCTTACTAATCCCTTCATACACCCTCAGCTCACAAAGCACTGCCAAAGACATCCAATATATTGATGATGATATCGGTACCATCTTAAGGTGTAGAATGTTGCAGATATCCGTCTCCCAGGGGGGAGGTAATCCTGGATAAATATTCTAGAATGACCTCCTCATAGTCTTCCACTACTATTGGGAACTAAAATCTCAAAACATCCACTACCACACTGGTAAGGTTAACTAACTCAAGGGTGATTGGTTGCACCCTTCTATGCATGGGTTTCTCCGTTTATGTCTAGGTTTACTTTTTCTCTGACCAAGGAAAACCCAATTCCAATGTTATGAAAAAACCACATTCCTTTTCTTAATACAATCAATCTAAGAATGAACTATGGATGACCAGTCCAAACCCAAACAAATGTCGTATGGCCTCAACGATTACACTATAAGTTCAAACCGAAACTCTCATCTCAAGAGTATGATCACACCATCATCATAAATTTGATTATCAAGTCTCCCCTTATAGGTATCTCTAGACATAAGGGTCTGATCAATAGTTTTCCCTTAAACTATAGGACTAGAACATGATTTGTGACAAGAAATAATGACTAGAACTTGTGTATATTAATATGGGTGCTACGAGTAGAAATAGACCGTACCTAAAATCATTCATAGAGACCATGGGTTATAATCCATGGCCGCATACAAAAACCTCCTTCCCATATATTCTAGTTCCCTGATCCTAGTGTGAACAACATTGGGGTGGTGGTTGTACCATGTTGAAATGTATACCACCTCCTTTTACTCCCTCATCTCCTCTGACACATCCACCACCCTAAAGATTAATCTATTCCTATAACTATCACTTTCCTAGTGGACCATCCACTATTTCATAGTTAGCACAACATTATTAAAAATTTCTGGTGGGATGTCCCCTGCCACCTTTTGAAAAGCATTACCTCTTTATAGGCCAACTGGACTCACCCTATGAAAATTGGGGTATAGATTTCCTCTCTTAGGACCCCTTCTCAGAACGTCTCACCTGTCCAAATCTCTAAGACTGATGTAGGATTCCTTATTTCACATTATTTACATCCACTGTCTATAACTGCTCATCCAAAGAACCATTAAACACAAATGTTCTCTCTAGAACCCTACCATAAGTAGGATTCCACAAAGAAATAGAACTGGCTAAAATGTCTCTAAACATATCTCACTCTGAGGTCTAATCCCTAATGAACTGGTATTATCATATTCATCAAGTACTTGGAGTGGTCGATACACCTCAATGAATAGTCAGATACTAACATGTTGTACTTCCAAAGCTGTATAAGATATTGGTAATGCATATCCCTTAACATTTATGGTAAGAGAACATCTTATGTGAACGGTTATCAAGCTCTATCCACTGAAAAGTCACATCATCGCAAGATCATGTAATCTAAACCTCCATCATCTACCTCCTAAGGGACATAGAAGGGTCACTGATAAGACTACTATCTGATCTAATGGTGCCCTGACCAGACGGAAAACTCACCCACCACCTCAAGACAATCATTATCCTCCAGTGTGTGGGGCTCTCCTCGGAACATGAGGTTTCACTTTTGTTGAATCTCATGAAGTGTGCTATGACCAAACATCTCATTTTCTTGAACTACCAGTACTGTGTGTTACTCCACTAGTGGTGGAATAGTAGGTACACCACCTAGTGGCACTGTCTTTGGTACGGACCACTTTACCCATCTTATCACCCCGCATATCATCCTAATGATCACATGGTGGAATCCATGTTGATTGTCTTCATGGAAGCATCCTGAAACAAAAACAATATGTACCATGATCGATAGAGTATACCCGCTGAGTAGAGTAATGAAGTACATGAAAAAACTCAACCCCTTCCAATATGATGCACGTACCATTTTTTCCCTACAACTAATGTTTTCATGTTCCGAGTCAAAAGGAAGAATTCAAGGTCTTGGTGTATGGATATGTTTTCCACCACACTAACATTGGATTCCCTAGCCTGAATGAAAAATTCAAAACACTTAATACTATTGAAAAAAACCAAACTCCTAGAATCTTGGTTCGTAAGGTATAACCGACCCCATCTGAAACTACTATGTCATGAACCGTCCACAAGGGCCCATGCTGTGACTACCTCAAATCCACCTTCCATAGGCCATGGGCTGGTGACTAGCACCAAGTAGCCATATCCCAAAAAGGGAAGTCATTTTCCTTTAAACCTGTACACATGAAAAAAATATCAAACTGCGGAATGTAAACACAAGGTAACAACAACTGTCACTAAGAAAACTTCCGATAGTACAATACAAACTGAAAGTACAAAGGGGATACAATACAAGCCCAAAACGACAATAGAATGTACAACAGGCAAAATCTGTCTTCTCGAGACCCTACCTGAATTATAGGTGAAGAGAAGTTACATGTAGCCGTAGAAGTATGCGCATTAGTCCCATCTCATGAAGAAACACCCTGTCCAGACCACCAAGGCTTCCATTGAAGTTTCGATCACCTACATGAGACATGACATGTGTGGGAATATCCCATACAGAGGTGAGTAAAAATATACTAATTTGGGACCCAAAACCACAAAGGGGATATAAAAAATCAAGAGCACAAAGCAAAACCACGATGTAAGACAAAAAATAAATACAACTCACACTAGGTGTAACATAGATTATAGAATGTAATATTATCAGTCGTAAAGTAAAATCATAATATACTATTGAGGGACTCTCCACTAATTAGTCACTGATGTTTTCTTGGATACAGGTCCATTAAGGCCTGCTCTTCTATAGGAACACTAAGGTATGCTCGACTACTATACCACTGAGGTATGCTCTAATACTGGACCATGGAGGTCCACTCTGATACTCGGAAAATGAGGTCCCACTCGTCAAATCCTTCATATCACAGCCAGTTGTAGGATTTTCTCTATGCAGTGCACTAGATTTCGTGTGAATATAATCCTCAATCCATAAGTCACATATTTAATATCATGAAAACTTAGTTAGAGTATACCCAAAGGAACATCTCAACTCAAGGGTCTCAATTCCATAGACTTCACATCAATTAGACTCCCGATATGATAAATATTGGCTTTTTTTGTAAACAAGGGTCAATTGTTTCTGGGCCCAATCTGACTTGGTCAGACTGACTCGACCAACCCGACCCTGGGGTCCAGCATTACCCTACCTGTTTTGGGTGACCCAAACTGATTTGGTTCACCCACCCCAACCCAATTGGTTCTGGGATGATCCGGTATGGAATATCTCATTGGCTAGACCCATTTGGGATTATTAGAAATGGCTTGGATCAGTCATATGTCCTGCCCACCGGGTCGCCCAATGAACCAGTTCGCATTCATCGGCCCTGTCTGACCTGGTCGGACCGGTACTTCCCCACTGGGCCGCTCAATGGCCCACAATGGCTGGCCGATTCTCCTCCATCTCGGGTAGCCTAGTGGCCCAATTTTCTCCACAGAACAAAATGCCCGCTAGCATCTAGTTCGTGCCACCCACAATGAGCTAAGGCTGGATGCTTTGCTCTGTCACACACGGTCTGCGAACATCGTGTCCATATCAGTGTTGCGGTCAGCCCGTGGGTTGACCTTTCAGATGTTGTACTGCTTGGCACTGTCACCCTGTTCCGTCACAACCAAGTTAATCATGGCCATTACAACCTCGGCGCACTGCCTCTCACATGTGGCTGTCGCCTTCAGCATTCTCCTCCATATGCCACCGAACTCACTACAATGGTTCATTTCTCAATCTGTCAGTGCCTCTAAGCTAATTGGGGTATCACCGTCATTGTAGCACACAATTTTCCATGTTTCCATTACTCTAGGGGTCATACCACTCTTGGATCCCCCCACTAATGATCTGATGAAACCTCTTGGGTCCATCAGTAAAGAACAATAATAGAGAGAGGGAGGATCACAAAAAACACAAAATGAAAGATATGGACCATTGTTTGTTTTAGCTCAAATCTGTTCTATTAAGAAGGTTCACGACTCATAATTCATTCACTATGATTTTTATCCACAACATCAACCCAAAATAATTATTCCCTATCATATAAGAAGAAATCTCACTTTGATCAACTAGTTAGTGAGTTAATCCACATTCTTTGTTTTTAAGGGATGAATGGGTGGAAAAAAATAACATAGATTTAAACCCCTACCAAGATAACAAGTTTGACAAGAAGAAGGTTTTATTATTGAAGGCGATCTGTCTGTGGATGTCCTCGATCCATCATCGATGGAATCATCTCTCAAAGGTGAGGGGGAGTGCACGAAGATGTTAGTGATCAACGTTCTTAGATTTTCATTCATCAAAAGTGATCCTACAGTGGTTTAGAGTGATTGTTAAGATCCATATATGATCTCCACTTCCAGTCATCCCATTAAATGGGGATAACATGTCGTATTGTTTCTGTTATAATGAGTTATCTTCATTATTTTGTTTCATTTACGAAACAATGTTTATATTACTTTGTGATGCGGCATTGTTACAATGTTTCATTTATTGAAAGAAACAGTCGTCTCATCACTACATTCAATGAAATTTTTTTAATTAAAATAAACTTCTTATGTTTATTTTATAATTACTTAAAACTTCTAAAAAGTCATCTTTCATAGCTTACCCATGCCGACTGATGTTAGGCTCCACTGAATGGAAGCTCACCTTCATGATCTCAATGGTACTATCAAATTTCCAATCCTAGTTACGATTTATAAGTTATATGGATTTGAAAATAAAATAATATTAATACAATTATTTTACTCATGGCAAAAAACTGCATTTCACTATTGGACCGTGCCAGCCAATGTTATGCTCTGTTTAAGGAAAGCACACCCTAACGAGCACAATGGTGGTCTCATATTTTGAATCTGAGTCACCATTCATGATTTATATAGACATGTAAAAAAATAATCTTTATTCCATTATTTTATTAATCTCTAAAAAATACTTTCCACTGTTGGCCTTTCCGACCAATGTTAGGTTATTCGTAAGGAATGCACACCCTCACAAGCTCAACGGTGGTATCCAATATTAAATCTGAGTCACCATTCATGTGTTATAAGTATTTAAAATATAATATAATTTTATTTCATTAATTTATTTTCAGTTATTCCATTTTTGGTTTTTATTACTAGAGACCGTCACCAACTAATCATAAGTCGCGCCTCTAGTAAACTCATTGCTCTAAACTCAACAATTCCTTAGATATCTGATCCAGGAACTTGTTTAAGAGTTATTCAACATTTTTAGGAAAACCACTCATCCTTTCTATTTAAAAATTATCATTTCTCAACAGACCATTCTGGGCACTCTTTACCACGGAATCACACACCATCTCAGTGCATGGTCTCGAAATAATCCCATATAATATTTAAAAAAAATTCCTTGGACTTATGGGGTATTAAAAATTTGGATTTATTAATACCCCTAAAATATTTATAGATTTGATAAATATAGTCCATAGGTAATATCTTGAATTTTTTTTGTTGGTTTATTATTTATATTTATAGAAAAGAAAACTATATTTGATAGATTATAAAATATAAAACATTGAGATTAAAAATACAAAAAATGGGAATATTTAGATGTAATAGTTATAACGTAAACATTAAATTGGAAGTTATAATCATTATTTACAACATTTTGAAATATATATATATTTGACTCAAAACATATATATTTATTATAACACCCCATGATTTTAAAAAAGGGCACATAGAATGATAAGATATATGACAAGAGACAGCATTCATAATAGTTAATTTATCGCAAAAATACTTTAAAAATATATTTCATTTTAAAAAACTCATTCTCATTGATATCTAGGTATGCGTGCAACAATATGTTTAAAGGTAACCGGATAAACATTTAAAATATTATTATTTTGACATAACCATTATAACATTTCAACTAAGATGGAATAGATGAATAAGAAAAACTAAATTTTGAAATATATATTTTTCACACAAGTGAAAAACAAATTCAATGAATATCGATTGATTATAATTAAAGTATGATTAATTTGAATGAAAATTAAGACTTTTCAAATAAACTATTTTTATAATTTTCAGTTTAGTCATGAGGTGTAGACAAAATTTAACATTGATTTTTACCACTTTTAGAAAATTTACATGAAAAAATGAAAATCATTTTTGAAATATACTTTTCAATATTAACATAGAGTTATTTTTTATAGTTTTTGGAAATGAATAATTTTTTGATTTACAGTGAAAAATATGGTTTCATTTTTAAAATTCCCACTTCCTATAGATTTTAAAAATAATATTTTTTTAATTGGTAATAATGTAAAATTAAATCAAATATATTAAAAATTAACTATATTAGATCATTGGGATCAATTTTAATTTATATATCAATATAAAAACATTCCAAACTTCAGGGAACCTTTTTTTGAAAAAGTGCTTCTTCATCGCATTTCAAGATTTTATTTTAATATAAACAATTTCTAAAATTTGAATTTAATTTTTAAAAATAATTTTTATCTTAGTGAAAATCATAATTAATATTAACTAATTAATTAAATGTTATTTTTAACCATAATGAATGGTGGAAATAATAAAAATTAATTATCTCATTGAAGGGAAAAATGATTTAACAGTGGTTTAAACTAGAAACATAAGGCCTAAATATTTAATAAAAATTGTTGAAAACTAAATTTATGGATATATTTAGACCATTAAAGGTATAATATTCGAAAATAATCATTTTTTGGATTTTTTTCATCTAAAATAAATGTTGATATCACTTTATATTTTAAATAATTCAATGTTTGTCCCCGCATCCACTTAACCAAGGCTACCCCATATCATATCTTATTCACACATACAATCCATTTTTGTATAGAAGTATATATCCACTTATAATCAATAATTCACTCCCATCATCTCGGAGGTCTTTTTTAGATCACAAATAAAATCTACAAAAGATTCAGGTAAAACATAATGAGGTTTCTTAAAGAAGAGGATACATTTAACAATATATATTCATTTTACTTCATAATCAAATACCATATAAAATTCTTAATTAATGATAATAAAATATCAGTAGTGTGTCTCATAAACATATATATTATTTTTGTTAATTATCTATATCAATCACATCTTCCATCACATGGGAAATGATTCCATCAATCATGTGTATGACGTACTATCGCCTCGCTAATCGATGTAATTATTTTTCCATCACCAACATTGAATGATGGATATAATGATGTATTTAAAATATTTATATGATATTTGAAAAATTATTATAATTAAATAAATATTATATAACATATAATTTTTCACCTTCCATTTAATGTGGGATACGATAACATTGCTCATGTTAACAACGAACTGTCACCCTGCAAAGCAATGTAAATTGATTTTCAATTGATTTTTTATTGTATTGAAATTTTGATTAATTAAATTAATATAAATAATAAATATATCATTATAGTAACTATATAATATTTATATATTAATAATTTTAATTTCATTCTATCTACTAAAAAAATGGAAATATTGTTCTTGAGTACATATGACCAACTGTCTCCATGAACAGTGCAATTCATTAAATATCTATAGAGACTATAAAACAATATATAAAAATATAAAATGAATATATGTTCTTTTTAAATGGTAATTTAAAATATTTATATTATGTAATTAGGATAAATTTAGCATGACCAAAATTACAAAACTAATACAAATATGAAAAAGAAAGCAATTATCAACAAAACATAGACTTTTACAATGCATTTTTATAAAACATGTGATAAAAGTCTATAAATAAGTCATATATGGTATTAGATATACTAGTATGGTATTTCAATATATCTATATTAATCAAAAATTTACAATATAGAGTTTTTGAACATTTAATATGGCTATCAGACCTATGGTACGTGGTTTTTTAATTAATTTACCTTCATTGAGACATATTTATTCTTACGCACCTATCTAAATTTATGAGGTGTATATACAAAGAATTTTTATTTTTTTATTATAATTTATTTGGTCTTAGTATATAATATCAGTCATTTAATTTTATTCTTTCACGGGGCATATGATTCAATTTTATCAAAGTTGTAACGGTTTTATGAACCAGTCTTTGTATTTATCAAGATTGTTTATTTGTATGATAATAATGATGAAATATAATGATAAATTATTCTATAAAAAATTATATTTAATATCCTATACTTATTTAATGAGTAAAGCTTTTTACCCTTCATTTTCGTATTTTTATTTACAAATGATTTTAAAAATATCTTTAAGAAATAATTACCGTTACTTCCATCTTTGGTAGAAAACCCACATTCTTCTATATCCATGTATTCCAAAATGTTTTCAACATTCATTATAAAAATGACTTATTAAGAGAATATATACCCATTATTTACTTTTCACACATGGTTGAAAAGAAATCTAGTTGTAATTTTCTAAATGTGTCAATTCTTGACTTTTTACCAAAGTGTGAAAGGATTTTTTTTTCATTTAACATGTGTGACCTAAATTGAATTATATTATTTCATGAAAATTATATTATCCGAATATTTCATCATACGTTTATAATATTAATTTCAATGAATTTTATTTTGAAAATATTTTATGATTATTATATATTAAAAATATGTTACTTTCAATGAAATGTAATTTTACTGTAGAAATGTTCTATTTGATATTTCCAAATCATTTTCCATATATGAAGGAATACATTTAAGTTAAATTACATTTAATTGGTATATAATCCAATGATACCATATATAATATTATTCTAAGTGGGTTATGACTAGTTTTACAAGGGATGTGAAATTTTGATACCATTCCCATGTTACTCAGAATTTTTCAGGATTATTTGTATTGATTGTTCAAAGTATTAATATTTTATATGATAGTTTTTTTAATACAAATGGTTTTTTTTGATTATTTAAACCCATTTAGATAAATAATTCATTGGACATTATGTGTGTAGATCATAGCTCACTACATCCCCTTATTTCATTGGGCAGTCTCATGTGACAAAATTTCTTATGTATTTGGTTGAGGACATACCCATTAATGTGTGATATCTTTGAACGAGGCCTTGAGAGTATGGTTATGATTTATAAAAGTTTTAATTCACTCATTTTGATATCATTCACTGAATTCAATGTCATTATTCTATTATTCATAACATCAATGAAAATGTTTCAACTTCATGTGATTATATATATGTAATTATTTTTTATTATTTATTTCCACCATATTATTTTCAATTTATTGATTAAATAAAATATTTTTTTCCATTTACTCTTCCATATTGATTAAACATTATTTATTCATAGCTTCTACGATAATTAGAACCTTACTGATTATTTTATCACACAACATTCTTATGTTTAATTCCAAAATATGAAAACTATTTGTATTATGAAGGATATATAGGGTTATTCTAGGGAAAATAGGGATGCACATGAAGAAAAAACATGTTTTGTAAATTATATTTTAATTTGAAAAATGAGATTAAAGAATATATCTAGTTACGAAGACTACTAATGTATTTGGAATTTGGGGATTGGATTATTTGAATATTTTTAAAATTTAAAAAAGCCGACCACAACTTCTGGGCTACTAGAAAAGCGGTAATTACTGTTTTTTTTCAATGTTAGCTTAATAGAAGCCCTGTGAACTCAATTTGAGAAAACACATATAAGATAAAATAAGTATAAGATTAAATACATGGATAATCTTAGAAGAAAATAATTTTTTTTATGGTGAAGAAATTAAGATTTTTCAAGACATAAATCCTCATATGGTTCATACAAGTGTAGATGGTTCATGAATAAGAGTAATTAATAGTAGTAAACCCAAAAAATGATTTTCTGTCTTGACTCATGAAGTACCTGGTACATTACAATTGGGCTTACTATACACCCGATTTGAAAATCCTAGGGGATACATGTAATTTAATTAACTTTTTCATTATAGAAAATATTGACAATTTTGAATATATTATTAGGATTTGAAAACAATCTCAGTTGAAACATGTTTCTAACAACAGGATTTGTAAAACCCCGACCCCAGTTACCTAGAGTCGATGCATTATTTTAATACATTGGTATGATTACAAGGAATCAAGTCCCAAAAGACCGATCAGTTTAACAGTATTGGAAAATAGATTATATACATGAACGTTACATTACACATTAGAAAATAAAAGACAACATAAATTATCCTTTGAGAATGCCATTAACCCCCAAGCATAACCCTGCTTATCAATAATAATACACTTCTTTTAATCTTGAGAAAATTCAAACATAGAAAGGGGTGAGATTAGATGCTCAGTAAGGATAACAATATAGTGGAAACTTTCATAAATAAGCATAAACATTTAAGGCAATGTATAATACTAAAAAAAACTCCTTTTAAACTTAAAAATTAGCATAATATGGAAAAGATACAATAAAATAATTTCATTTACTTATTCACATGGATATTCTACTAGTCGAATAATCACATGAAATATCAATAACAACTTTCTTAATAATGGAATGCATAATACCAAACTTTATAACCACATAGTCAAAGCCTTATGCCAAGACTACAAATAAGATTTTGTCAAGGCCTTGTGCCAAGACACTAGTTTGTCTCATGATACCTACCGATGCATCAAGGAGATATAGTTGGCTCCACCCGTCACATACTAAGTCCAATGAATTCCTCATATGAAAAGGTTTAAACATAACATAAACATTTGTATTAAAAATAGAATATGAAATGTTAATACTTTATCCATAAACCATGAATGGTATAAAAATAACACATCCATAGTCAAACATATCACAAAACCTTCAATACAATACGTAATATTTTTATCATAATAAATCAACTTCAAACAAGTTTAAAATCCATTAAAGTATTTTGAAATAGATGAAAATGATTTGTAAAACTCTTTGAGAAAAATATACATTTTTCATGAAAACATTTAAAAGTCACAAAATTTAGAAAGGAATACATTTAAATACATTTTTGAATCAAAGTGTCCCATATCACTTTGAAACTTTTAAAAGGAATTAACATTTTAAAACATTCATTTCTATTTAAATAAATCCTTAAAACCATTTTTAAAACATGGACATTAATGAGAATGGTTTAGAAGAATAAATCTTTAAAACATTTAAAATAATGTTTTAGTAAAAAGTCCCTTAAAAAGAAACCATTTGAAAACTATTTTATGAAACATGGACATGGATAGTAAATATGTCCCAGTAGATACTTACGTAAAAACAACCTCAGATAATCATGAGATTGTGAAATTAACACTTACCCTATACTTTTCCTTGGTAGGGGGTAGTTTAAACTTATGTATAATGGGAAAATAATTGTTATTAAATTATACAAGAATCATATACATTAATATGATATGATATATGATCTTTTAACATTGCTTTGTTAATAATATCTTAGTATTATCATCGTTTCAGGTGTTAACTAATTCATTTTCCTTTATATTCTTTGTTACATAAGTAATGTTTGTAATGGATAATATGTATCTTATTCACATTAAGAATTATATTAAGTCTTTAAACATTATTTTTAATCATCTAATTAAAATTAGCCTTGAATGGATATGATGGGGAATGAATCCCATCGCGTTTGTGGAGACGGTAATCCGTACGTACGCATGAGCGACAATATCATTCTTTTGATATTAAAATAATATATAATTGGATGTTATATCATATATAAAGAATCATTATCATGTTATATTTATTATTTAAATCCATTACACATCATTATTATAACCATCTAAATAATAATGTATTGAATAACAATTGCACCACGACATGGAGACGGTAAGCCGTACGTATGCACGTATGGTGACATGTCATTCAAAGGATGGATAGAATAATTAATATGGTTGTAGCATATTTATAATAACATCAAAGTATATATAATATATTGGATTTATTATTTTATAATGTAAACAACAAAGAAAGAGGAAGTGGAAGAAGAAAGGAACTTGAAAGAGGTGATGAAATATTTACCCCTTCTTCGGGTTCTTCATTTTGATTTGATCAAAAGGGATCCTTAGGTTGTATTTCTGACTAAATTAAGGACTCTAGGATTAAGGGAGGAGGGTTGAGAGGGTATTTGGGTAGGGTTTGGCCGAGCCAAATGGCTTTTAAGGTGTGAATTAGAGAGAAGGGGGAGTGCCCTTATATAAGAGGGGTGAGGGGTACCTTAGGAAAAGCTAGAAATATTATTTTATAATAAAATAATATTCGGTTTATAATGGATAAAAAAGGAATTATTTAAAGGATAAGGTGGGTATGGGTCAAAAAACACTAAACCAATAGGTTTTAGATAGGTTTGGGTCACTATATTAACCTTATCTTTTAGATTTATCACTTAGTTAAATAGTTTGACATTTACCATGTTGCTTTGTATTTTTATATTATATGGTTAATAAACATACTATATACTTCCAAGGGAAACCCAAGTGGTTAATTAATGATATATATATCATTATATAATTATTTTTTCCGAACCTTAGGTTTTTAGGAATAGAGTATCAATTAATAATATAATATTTGTTTTAAAAACTCTTTTATGTCAATTCTGACACTATTTGGTATTTTGTTTTTTCGAAATTCATAACAGCATTATTACTTCAAAAAAAATTAAAATAAAAAACCCTAACATGTCATATTAACCTATAAAATTATTTTAATTTATAAAATTCTCAAATTACATTTATTTTGATATTTATAATGTCAATTATTTTGATGTTTCATTAATATGGTAATTACTGCATCTTCATTGTGTCATAAATTAATTTAGTTATTTAATGTCTAAAAATTATAAATAAAATACCATTATGTAGGAAATCTATTTATATTTATAATGAATATTTTTATTCGAATTTATCTTATTTGTAACCCTATATTAAAAATGGTTTAGTTATTAAACTTTGAATTTTGTACTTTTAACTCTTATTTGAATTAAATAATAATAAATGTCCTAATCTAATACAAGTGGATATAAAGGATCATATTTTTTTCTTTAGGTTGTTTTTGGTATAATTACACTTATCCAATATAATTAAGACATGTGTTAGGGTAATAGTAATATCATTTTACCCTTAATTACCATATTTACTTTTAACCGTGGTAAATAAAAGTAAAAAGTTACTATTCATAAAAAATTATTTTCATCTTTTTGAGCCAAATTTTACTTAATGATATCAACCTTTTCTCTCAAATTTTATGAATTCAACTCACAAAAGTGGTAAAATCATGTTTTATGCAAATTTTTAAATTTTCCTAGGAGGCGGGTAAAAGACGGTAAAAAGTTAAATAAAATTTATATATATATAAACTTATTATAAAATGACTCCAATGAATTATATTGAAATTATATAGGTTTTATGTATCTATTTTGACCAAAAATAAATTTAAATAAAATAAATAATTATTTAAATAAAAAGTCAGTTTTAACCAATAACTCAGCGTTTTTCATGACTCATCAAAAATTGAAAGTTTTCAGAAAAATACCAAAATTTCACCTTAAGATAATTATGATATTCTTATTTCAAAAGTTAAATCTATTTTACCAAATTAAAAACATATAAGTTTCATTTATTAATTTAAAATTAATTCTCATTGTCGAAAACAAAAAGCGTGTTTTTAAGAAATAACAACTAACAAAAGATTGATACTTGTTTGTGTTAAATTTCAAAGTGAAATTATTCCCAATGAATAAAATTGGATTAAATGGTAAAAATATAATCTAATTTTACTTCCAAACCATTAAAATGTATAAATTAACACTAAAAATCATTTTGATTAAAAAAGTTGTTTTTAGTTAAAATATAGTATTTTTCACTATTCACCCAAATTTGAAAGTTATGAGAAAAACACCAAAAATTTATTTAAACTAAATTATTATGTCATGATTCTAAATAAGAATTTTATTTTGTAAAACTGAATTTAGAAAATTTTCAAATATTGGATTTAAAAAGGAATCACCATTAAAAGGCTGTAAAATTGATTTTTTTTTTAAAAAATACATCTTTTATCTAAAAAAAATGAATTTATTTTTTTTTCATTATGTCTAGGAAACTCATAATATAGATTATAAAATTATAAGGATTATATAAAGTTCAATATTTAGTTAATACTATTCATAACCTTTTTTTAACGTCTAGTTTAGTAAGTCATGGTGCGCTTGAACTCGGTGTTGTGTGTAGTCAAAGTTATTGAATTACTTTGAAAAAATAATGTACTGTGAAATATTGGGGTGTTACATTCTTCCATCCTTCAATAAATTTTATCCTCACAATTTGAAATTATTGTCCAAAAATATACGGTTTAAAATAGAAAATACCTTTGTGGGAAAACCCACATCAGAAATTGGGTTAATAAAATTAAGTCTTAATAAGAGGAAAAGGGAAATGAAAGGGTCACCACAAAATTATGATATAGATTAGGTGAACATTGGTGGAAATTAGAGACACATAATTGGATAAAAAACGTAAATATTTATTGGGAGTGATTGAGGACATCAATCACAAACAAGTGTAAAATTCAGCGCCTCAAATCCATCAATATATGATGATTTAAAATATCATCGATTCAAAAAAATATAAGGTATTAGGATAACAAATTTATAGTTTTAAGAACCCTTACCTAAATTTTAAGAATTAATTTCTTCATAGAATAAGAGAAGAAAAAAATATACTTTACAAGTAGCATTACATCCTTTAACTAATTTCTACCAAAAACTCATTTTTCACTCTAAAAGATAATAGAACTTACAAAATATATTCTATTTATCCTATTCGTATAGGGTTCCCAAAAAATGAATTTATAACACCCCTATCAAAACCATTAAAAAAAGAAACTACATTATACAATCCAGGGACTTCATGTAGTCCATTGGTAGGTGATAAATCCCAATCATATTATGGTTTGGGTTCGATTCCTACAGCTTTGTCCGACGCGGCGGGTTGTCACACAGTCTGTGTGTTGTCCTTTTTATAAAAATCCAAAAATAACCGTATCAATAGTATCCAACTTAAAAATTAATCCATTCCAACCTTTAGACTCATCCAAAATACTTCTATCCAAACTCACAGTCCAAAATATATAAGTAAGTTAAACACAATGAATATCCTTTTTTCCACATAATAACATGTGAACACTTTTATCACGTATTATTTTAAAACATGGTAACACCCTGAATTACCATAAAACCATATTGATTACATTCATGCTCTCTTATCATTTATATAATACTAGATATATTCCTTATATCCAAAATTTTTGAATATTCCAACAATGATGAAATAAACAAACTATTAATCAGTTCCAAGGAAGTTAAGAATATCCAATATAATTTATCAAAATCAACCATCTCTTATTCCAAAATCACAACCACATTATCAAGACCATACTATGGATTACCTTTCCTTCAACCATGTATTTTCCAAAAAAGTGTAGCTTACTATTAAGTCACTTTTCTTAGAACTATATTATCTCAAATCCTCAATAAAATAGTACTACAGTACAATCTTTATTTATCTCCATAATTCATATAACCAGTATATTGTTAATAAAACACTCAAATGAAATAATTCTATAATAAAAACATAAGAACACTAGTCATTCCTCTTCATCTGAGGTAGTATGATAGCTTGATTATTATCCAATGTAATCATTTGTGGTATACTCTGATGACTGAGACATTGATTCACGCAGTGTCCCAACGCCTTGCAGATGAATCATTTTACATTTGAAACCTTTTTCTTACCCTTAAAATCACGTATTTGTTGTCATTTTTCTCCTCACTTATAAAAAACTCCCATTACCTTGAAGAATTTACCAAGGTGATTCTTTCCATAGTTATCACATATAAGAAAATCCTTCTTTCCCTTATTCCCTTTACCCATCTTTCTTTCTACCTTCATTTTCTTCTCTAGCTTCCCTTCAATTCCATAAGGCATAGAGAATTCTTTACTTATCTTATTAACACATGATACTATTTCTTCATATGATGATAATATGTGGGAGACTATTTCCTTTCTAAATGTTGGCTGAATACAATGAAAGATTTGATCCTTCTTACTCTTTGGATCATGTGTATTGCTGGAGGTCTCATTCCTTCTACTAGGCGCCATTTCTAAATAATAGCATACACTAGGTTAGCTTATTAATCGCAATGCATAATTTCAAACTTGTAAAATACCTAACGTAAATTGAAAAGATTATGAATATAATATATAATCATAAAATGTATTCTTTGAGAAAGTATTTACTCATAAATCCTTCATAATGGATTTTAATGAAAATGTGAATTATACTAAGCATATCCCCCAGGAGTGTCATAACCAAAAGTGCAGCAAAGCCCGTTTTCATGCACCAATTCTTGTTCGAGTCTAGATCAATGAGGGGTTTTCATGTTTTATCCCTAGGTACATCAGTGCCAAAGCCTCCTCTACCTGCTCGTATCCAGACAAGGATGTATTTATTAGAAAACTCAAAAAATCTCTATAGTACCAAAATTCTTGAAGGCTCTTATATACTAATCCTCAAAGTCTATATTAGGGTAATGTTATCTAATTAGAGTTTAACTAAATTTATTTCCAAGGTTTTTGTTAAACTTCCTTTGATACCAACTGTAACGCCCTAACCCCATTTACCAAGAGTTGGTGCATTCTTTTAATACATTGGCATGATTACAAGGAATAAAGTCCAGAAAGAACGATCAGTTTAGCAGTCCTAGAAAGTAGATTACATACAAAAATGTCACATTACACATTAGAAAATAAAACAAAACATAAATGATCCTTTGAGAATGACATTAATCCCCTATCTTAACCTTTCTTATCAATCATAATACACTTCTTGTAATTCTGAGAAAATTAAAACATAGAAAGGGGTGAGATTAGATGCTCAGTAAGGATAAAAATATAGATTAAACTTTCATAAATAAGCATAAAAATTTAAGGAAATGTATAATATTGAAACAAAAGCCTTTTAAACTTAAAATTCAGCATAATATGGAAAATATACAATAAAACAATTTCATTTACTTATTCACATGGATATTATACTAGTCGAATAATCACATGCAAAATCAATAGCTACTTTCATAATGATGGAATGCATAATTACAGACTTCATAACCATATAGTCAAGGCATTGTGCCAAGACTACAAATAAGATTTTTTCAAGGCCTTGTGACAAGACACTAGTTTGTCTCATGAGACCTACCGATGCATCGAGGAGCTATAGTGGGCTCCATGTAATACCCCGAGATTTTATGAAAAATATTCTTTTTAATTTCATTAATGTATTGTGTTATACGCTACACCAAAAGGAGCTTTCAAAACACACATCTCTGACCTGGATTGAATTACACGCAATCGCGACCTTCCACGATAGCGTGTGTTGTACGCAACACCAAGTTTCGCTAAACAACGATATGCTATTAAAATATTATTAAAACTAGCCGTTATGAATAGTAATAACCACTTTTTTGAAATCTTGTAAATTTTATTTTTCAAAATGGACATCATTTTTGGATTCGGAATATCGAAATTAGCTTAGGGTAAAATTTTGGTGATTTTCGGATAACTTTCATATTTTGATGAATAGTGAAAATTACTAAATTTTAATTAAAAGATTTTTTTTCAATCGAAATAATTAATAGTGATAAATTATTAATTTTAGTGGTTTTAAAGTATATTTAGAATATATTTTTACAATTTAATACAATGTTGGTCATTGGATGTAATTTCACATTTAAACCAGTTATAAACAAGTGTCAATCTTTTGATAGTTATTATCTCTTAAAAACACGCCTTTTGTTTTGACGACGGGAATTAATTTTTAAATTAATTAATGCAACTGAAATATTCAATAATGCGTTTTTTTAAATTCTTGTACAGTTACTGTGAGATTCTAAGGCATATAAATCCTTAAAACAGATGGAATAAAAATAATAAATATATTTTATGATGAGCATGTTTTTTTCCAAAATAATTGGATATCCCCCAAAATGATTATATTATGAGAAACATGAGAACATAGTTAGGTTAATTATGAGTTGATTAACCAATAAGTAACATAACATTTTTCTATAATAATCATTTGATACTATCACACACGAGGATAAAATATATAATATTTTTTATTATATTATTTTCTAAATATAATTCTATATCTCCAAAATGGTGAATCATTTGGGAAATCTAAAAAAATATTCAGGTAATAGATAAGTATATTACCCAATATGCTACTTATTATTTTTGTGTATTTGGAATTTGGTAATATTTCATGTGAGGATAACATATTTAATGTTTTTATAGTATTTTTTAATGAAAATAATTTAATATCTCCCAAATGGTTCATCATACGAGAAATCCAATAAAATTATTGGTTTGGGATGATAGGTTTATCGTAGGTTTGCCATAACATTTTGGTGAATTAGATTATAGGATAAATCACACATGAAGACATTTTATTTAATATTTTTGTAATATATTTTCTGAAAATAATTTAATATTTCTTATGTAGTGTACTGTATGAGAAATTTGAGAAAACCATTAGGTTCAGAATATGAGTTTTATCTTTGGAACAACATAAGTTCTGTGTGCGTTGGAGGATTGGATAGAACACACATAAGAGTAAAAATAATTAAATTATTTTTGTAATAAGGTTTGAATAAATTAAAATTTAAATTACATGTGTAAATATATAATTTTTAATCCAATAATGTGAAAAGTGGCATTTCCCCATGTGTGTATATTTTTTTGGTGATCAATGTAATAGTGGTGAAACACATAATTTGGATAAATAGATTCAACTATGTGGTATATAAAAAAATTAATAAACTATTCAGTTTTTAAAAGATATTATATGGAATATATTAATGGTAGAAATTAATTTAGATATTTTAATAATAATTATCAATTTTTTTGTTATTATTATTATTTTTATTAAATTTGGAAAATAATATTTTGGTGTGTTTCAAATTAAATTGTATATATATACGATAAATATGTGTATATATATACATGAATTAGTGGATATATTTATATATGGATACAAATATATATATATATATAACATGTATATATATGGGTTAAAGAAATAAATAAATAAATAAATAAATAAATATATATATATATATGGGGTGTGTGTATATATATGGGTTAAATAAATATATGTGTGTATATGCATATACAAATTATTAGTATATGTATATATGGAAGACATTTACTATGTATTTAAGTGCATGATTTAATGGGTTTAAAAGAAAAATTTAGAAGTAACAAAGAAACGCATGGAAGGATTTAAGTGGGAAGAGAGGGAAAATATATTGATTAATAAATTGTTTAAATAGTTAATGAAATTAAATAACATATAAAAAGCATTAAGAGTTGGGATTCTATATGAGGATGTTGTCATGTATATTTATAAATCAACCCTTGATGCCTCCCTAACATATTTCTCTCTCTATTATCTCCCACTGCCATATTTTTGTTTCAGTTTATTTTTTTAATTTTATTATAAACTTCTCCCCTCAATATCATCTTCAATATTGATTTTATTAATGCACCATCAAATCCATTGGATTATTCTCAATTAGAATAATTTTATTCATAATTTTTTTTGACAGAATCAAGTTATTATATTAGTATTTAAATAAAATAATTTTCCATTTTTTTAATTATCAAAGATAAAACTAATTTTAATAAAATAAAGGATCAGTAGGAAAATTTTTTGAAAGGAAAAATTGAAATTGGATTTTAATTTTTATCATCAAACCATTTTTCCACATATTTTTTGAACAATTTTGGTATATTATTTAAATATGTTTCCATCATATAATTTAGCCGTGGATATAAATGATAACTGGGATTCATTTTTGTCACATGAGTGCATGTGTGTGATATAACATTATGTTACCTTTATTGGGTATGTTTTTCACTCCCTCTAAGTTCCCTTTTGGTTCAATGAACTTATAGGTGGTTTCAAGGATTTTGATAGGCTACAAGATAGGTTCACGCAATGTAATTATGATACATGTTGTGTACTGAGTAATGTACGTACATAAAGAAAAGGTAGATCATACCGAGAAGGGTTACACATCGTGACCAGGTCTTATATGATGTGACCTTTTGAAAGGTTGGTTTTTAATATGAGGTGATCCATTTTTTGGCATACATATCCATCGCAGGTTTCACAATGTGACGTAGAGTTATAGGGCGTGACTCGGCCTATGTCCAGTTATGAAACATGTGGTAAAATATTTTGGTTTAGTTATGTTATAGTCTTTTCATTACTCTTGACATGAGGCTCTTCCTAAGCGATTTTAAGAGGTGCCTTCTCTTTTTAATCAGCCCGTTTGTCATCTGATCTTAGCTACAAGTGTGGTGTGTCTCTCTAGGTGAGTAATCATTTTTTTATTTCCTGGATTTTGGTCATGGTAGCTCCCATAGGGATACTTTATTATATAGATTTGATCTATATAAGATGATCCTTGTGGTCTTCTTCAAGATCTGTTGTGAGATATTTTTGCGAAGGTTGTTCCTTGGTTAGTTTTGGTGAGGTTTTCAACCATTATTTTGGAATTTTTTATTTATTCTATCTTCAAACTCTTTATATTCTAAATTTATTCAATCATAAAATTTTTAGTTTTGATTCTACGTTCTCCGATGTTGTGGCTAGTTTTCGTTGGGGGAATGTGAGATCAGATTTTTGATGTTGGTGGTTTTGTCTCTATCCAACATTGATGAACCTGATTAATTAACTTTATAAAATTATTTTGTATTTTGAAATTGACATGGATTTTTTATGTGTTAAAATGGGGGTTTAGTGAAAAATGGATCTTCTATAGATGTTGATAAATATAGAAAAAATTCTGTATTTATAATAATTGAAATGGAAATTGATAATTGGTTTTGAAATAGATTTAAAAGATTTGAAATGATTTATGAGAAATAGAACATGGGTTACCATGGGTACTTAGGTGGAAGGATTATAATGGGGCCATCTTCCATTGTTCTTTTATTATCAGAGAGGTTTTTCGTTGGTCATTACTCTATTTCCATGGACAATTTTTCTAGGAGACTGATATTGACATTTTGGAGGGGTTTACTCATGGGGTATTCCCCTTCTTTATAGACCCATTTTTATATGATCAGATTTGTGGAATTGATTATTATCGTATGAGTATTCTTGGTCATGGACTTGGTTTCCTTCCATCATGTTATGATACGTGTTATTCTATTTTTTACATCATGAATTTCAAATTTCACATTGATATGCATGTACATGCTTGTGGAAAATGATATAGAAAACTATTTTTGAAATTTATAAACATTTGTTTGTTTTGAACTATGGAAAATGGAAAATGTTTACCATGTTTTCTATAAAATTTCATTAATTCATACCATGACATTTTTTTTATCAAAATGGGTATACCATATTTTTTATACAAAGACATGATATGGAACAGCTGGGTGGGATCTTATTAGGACTATTATCTCACACCACGAACACCTCTTTAGTGGTGCCATGATCATTTTCATTATTCCAGTGTAGAAAATGGTTAGGAACCATAGTGAGGTGGCGAGGTTCTTGTCTACTGGTTGGGTAGTTGGTGGTGGGATGGTGGGAGTACAACCATACCATTATTTGGAGTGGATTTTTGGGATTTTATTCATTTTTAGTTGGACATGTTTTATGGTTTTGAGCTACTATTATCGCTGTTTAATTCCACTTTTTCTATTCATTTATTTCATATGCATAATGTATAGTCTTCTTGTGTTCATTTAATGATTTATATATGTATGATATTTGGTTATTCAGGTGTGGAGAAATTGTTCCCTTAGTTTTTTCATTTGATGCCCTATTTCTCATCCCCAACCAGTGTTGATCAAGAACGCCCTTCGGGTATGTAACAAATTGGGTTGGGTGCCAGTTGAATTTAATCTGAGTCAGTTCATCATAGTTTAGTATCAGATGTTGTTTCTCATCATGATTCTTTTTTTGAGACAACTATTAGATATGAGATATGATTTTTCGGACATGAGAGGTATGTTGCATTGACTGCATGGACAACTCTTGTCGTAGAGAGACGCAAGATTCCATGGGATTTTGGGATGCGTGTCTCTAGTATTTTTTTTAGTTCCCATTTTTGTCTTATGGTTTTTCTAGTTTGTACTATGATTTTTTCTATTGTCTGATCGTTCATATGTTTTAGTGTATCGTTTTATACCTCCAAGACGTTCTAGCTGCATCCCCCATGGGGGTGAAACTGATTCTGCTCATGGGAACCCACTTATAGACCAGAACCTCATTGAGATGATCATATGGGAATTCCATGATGTAGAAAAAGTTGTACCATGAGTTTAGAATGTTGTTTTTGAGGTACATCCTAGATCTAGAGGATAGAGATACCAATCGAGGGAGTTCATTACGTGAGAAGACAACATCCACTAAAGGAACAAATAAATTTCAAGAGGTGGAGGATTGGCTGGATATGATCGATCAAATCCTCATCTTCCTAGAGACCACTGAGAATATCAGGGTGAAGTGTGGAGAGTTTGGAATTGAGGGTTCTAGAAAGCGTTGGTGGGATTCTATGGTTCATGTAGAAAAAAATGTGGGCTTGGATTGGAAGGGTTTCAAAACCATGTTATTTTAGCAGTTTTTTCCAGAGTATCTAAAGACAAAAAAGACTATAGAGTTTCTTTCATTGCAACAAGGAGAGCATTTAATGTCGGCATACACCAATCGGTTTACAGATCATGTCCATTTTTAACAAGACATGGTAAATAATTACCAGTGGAAGGCATAGAAGTCCCTTTATGTATTGCAACTATATATCAAATCATAAATCCTTATACTAAGACATTATACCTATGAGGAGACAATGGACATAGCTGTGATGGTAGAGACAAATATGGAAGGCAAGGTCATGTTTTCCACCTTTTCTCTTCCATCTGGTGATAGAATCAGTGGAATTCATGGGAATAAGAGGAAGTGAAAGGAATGTCCCAGAAGTAGTGGAGGTGGCCCTAAACAACAAGCCTCTTCTGAACCATCTATTACAGCGGGTAATGTTCATCTCACTTGATATCAGTGTGTAAATGGTTCACACACTAGATGTTCATGTCCTATGACCGCAAAAACATGCAATTGTTGTGGACATGTTGGACATATAAAATGCTTCTCTCAGGCTATGACTAGGTCTCATTATGGTCAGGGTTTATCGGATCCAAAGGATACTATGGTGTATTGAGAATCATTAAAGACAATAGGACTTATACCCTATGCATCAGGAGTGAAGCATTATTAGTTAGTAGATGAGTGTCCAATGGATGCAGATGCATGTCTAGTGACAGTGAGAGGTATTATCCTTATTTCATTGTCAATAGAAATATTATTATTTTATATTCATTCATCCCACTCATATATATCTTCAAATTTTATTGATTTTCATAACATTCAAAAGGAGCATATTTCCATTAAAATGGAGATAGCGACGCCTCTAGGTATGAGGAAAGAGAATAGGTTTCAATGTCCATCATGTTCTCTAATGATATCATTAAAGAGTTTTTCTATGATTTTCTTATTCTTTATTTAGATCTTTTCATCATCATCATTGGTAGGTATTGGATTTTCACTCATTGAGATGAGGTTGAATGTTATCATTAACGTTTTTCTATTCATGATACTATTGGGTGTTCTTGGGGTTTTCATAGAAAGTGGGGCCTATGGTCTAGTGTTGTAGGGACTTCTTTCCAAGAGCTCAAGAGATTTTTATCTATTGCTGTGTCTGAGCATGAGGATTTCTATCCTATCATTAATTTCACTATTGTTTTTTGAGATATTCCAAACATTTTCCCAAATGATTTCTCTAGTAATCCTCTAGATATAGAGGTAGAGTTTATGATTGATTTATTTCTAAGTATGTAGCCGATATCGATACCTTCTTATTATATAGAACTAGTGGATCTGAATGTTCTCATGATTCATTTGGACAACCTATTTGAAAATGGATTTTCCCCCTAGCATTTCTCCTTGGGAATCCCCAGTTCTATTTTCCAAGAAAGATGATGGTTCACTATGATTATGTGTGTACTATCAGAATTTGAACAAGGTAATGGTTAAGAAACAAATATCATTTTCCTTGTGTGGACAATCTAGTTGATCAACTGATGGTGGAAAAGTGGTTCTTGATGATTGATTTTCAGTTGTGTTATCATCAGCTCAGAGTTTTTGAGTCCAATATACTGAATACATACATTAGGATAAGGTATGGAAATTAGGATTGTATTGTGATGTATATTTCTCTAACTAACACTCCTACAGTTTATATGGCTCTGATGAATCCGATATTTGATCAATGTCTTGAAACACTTATGGATGTGTTCGTAGATAATAATTTGTTTTATTCAATGTATGAATGTGATCATGAGAACCATCTGATATTGGTTATTGAAATTATGATAAATCATTTTTATATGGAATTATTTCATAATGTAGTTTCAAGATTCAAGAACAAATATTCTTGGGACACAAAATTTCTAGGCTTGTATTATCAGCTGATCCAGAGATGGTGAAGGCTGTTTTTTCATGGAAGGAACCACAGAATGACTATTAAATAAAGATCCTCATGTGTCATTCCGAATACTACTGAGGGTTAATTAAGGATTTATGTAAGTTGAAATCACCATTAAATACTCTTACCCTGAAATTGGTAAAATTAACCTATGATGAAAAGTTTCAATCTTCATTTGATGAACTAAAATATCTTCTAACATCAAATCCAGTTCTATTCATACCTTAGCCTGCTAAGCGATGCATGGTGTATTTTTATGCTTCAAGTGATGGTTTTGGATGCATGTTTATTCTAGATAACCATGTGGTAGAATAAATATATCTTTAGCTCTGAACTCATTATAAGAACTACCAACTCATGATTTAGAACATGAAAAAGTAATGAATGTGCTTATGTGTTTTCGACACGATCCCATTGTGAAGAAGTTCATGGTCTTCTCTGATCATAAGAGTCTCAGTTATATATTTTCTCAGAAGGACTTAATTATCAAGAAGAGATGATGGGTCAAATACCTTCAATGTTTGAATTTAAAATCACCTATACCCAGGGTAAAATGAATTTTATTTCATATGCTCTATGAAGGAGGGGTCCATCACAGACAATTTTGTAATCGAAGGTGGAGTAAAATCTTATGGGAATTTTCACTCAGTTACACTTGGTCTCTCAAGAGGATGTTTCATGTATGGTTCTATCTAGTGTTTTGTTTTTATCCCCTCTCTGGGAGTCAATTATATAGATTCAACATAATGATGATGTGTTTAGTGATGTTTGATAAAGAAATTATGGTTGGGAGACCGTTACATGTTGGTCTCTTTATTCAGAAGGAATATATTACTTAAGGAAGAGAGTTTTCATCCCACCAGCATTAAAGAGTTTGATTTTGTTTGATTTCCCTAGATATTAGTGGGATGAACATCCAGGAAATATAAAAATGTAAAATGACATGAGAAGAATATTCTGGTTACTGGTTATGAAGCATGACATTGAAGAGTTTGTGTCACACTATTACACATGCCAACAAATAATGGAAGATCAAACCAAACCCTATAGTTTTCTTCATCCACTTTCGATGCCCATTTGGAAATGGAATGATGTATCTATATATTTTATTGTTAAATATCCATAGACAATCTATGGAAAAAATATAGTTTTGGTGGTTATTTATTTGTTGACGAATTCTTCTCATTTTATTCTGATCAAATACACCACTAATGATGATGATCTTGGTAAGTTGTACATACAGGAGATTGTGATGTTAAATGGGAATACTTCTCCAATTGTCTCAGTTAGGGTTCCTAGGTTTACCTTGAGGTTCTGGAGGAGTCTTCAAGAGGAAATGAAAAAATATATCATGTTGAGACCAAATTAACATCCACTGACAGAAATAGAGATACGACATGTAGTTCCAATCCTAGAGAATATGCTTCATGCTTGTGTCACGGATTTCAGTGGATCTTGGGATAGATATCTCAAACTGGTGGAGTTTTTTTTATTATAACAGCTATTAGTGATCAATAAAAATGGATCCTTTTTAGGAATTGTATGGTCACCCATGCATATCACATTTTTTTGGGAAGAGGTGGGTGGTGTATCTTTAGTTTGACAAATATTGATTCATGAAAGGTCCACAAAGATTCATTATGGATGAAGATGTTTGGTTACATCCCATAGTGGACATAAATCTTATACAGATCAAATAAATCATCCATTTTTGTTTTCTATAAGTGACTTGGTTTAATTGAATGTTTCTATTCTATTGGGTCTCCAAAAAATGGAAAATATGGAATGTTGGAACTGATAAATGTTGGACCGTTTGATGTCACTGAGTAGATTTGACATGTTGCGTTTAGGTAGGATTTTCCAATTCAGTTGAAAAACATTCATGTTGTTTTCAATATATATCATCTTAGAAATTATCACCTTCATACCAGTCACGTTCTGAGCTGGAATGAAATTGATTTAGAGATAGATTCTTCTTTTTAGGAGGAACCAATTGAGACTTTTGATGCTCAGAAGATTGTATTGTGTGGGATGTTGATTCCATTGGTCATAGTTCTATGGAAACAACTATTAGACTCTCATGAAACATGGGAATGTGAATATTTGATGAGGGATTAGTGTCCAAATATCTTTTTAGGGATTAAATATTCCACATGACTTCTTGGGGAAGGAATGTACTTATGGTGGGGGGTTTGTAACATCCCATTCCCTTGGTTGGGTATATTTTCCCCCTATTGAGGTTCCCATTTGGGTCATTGTCTTTAGATGTGATTTTTAAGATTCTCTTTAGGCTTCAAGATAGGATACTGTAGTTTAACTATGATACACGTCGTCTACTAAGTAATGTATGTATATCATCAACGGGGAGATCATGCCACAAATGGTTACACACCCTGAATAAGTAATACATTATGTGACTAGCCGAAATGTCAGTTTTTAATATAAGGTAATGGGGTTTTTAGCATACTTAACCATTTAAGACATCATGATGTAACTAAGAGTTAAAAATCATGAATTAGACCGCATCATGTTTAAAAACTTTCACTCAACTATTTTGGATCAGTTCTCTCATAGAATATTTCTTGATCTCGACCTGAGGCTCTTCCTAGGTGATTTTTCGAAGCACCCTTCATTCTAGATCAACCCAGTCAATATCTGATCTCCCTTTCATGAGGTGCTTCTATATAGTTGAGTAAAATTTCCATTCCTTCCTTTTTTTTGATCTAGGTACTACCCTAGGGATTCATTATCAGATCTGTTGATCTATGTTGGAAGATCTTTATTGTCTTCTTCTTGATCCACTGCGAGAACTTTTTACAGAGGTCATTCCTTGGTTACTTGTGGTGAGACGATCATTTGTTCACAAGGCATGTGGGTTTTCCTCTATCCACTGACCTTTTTTCTTATAAATTGAGTCAATTATATGATTTCATGGTATGATTATAGGGTTTACAATATTTTTGTTGGTTTTTATTTTTGGTGAATTCTGTTGCTGTCGTGTGCGACAGGTGTTTTTAGGTAGGTGGTTTCGTCTGTAGCCTACGGTGCTGAAACTGATTTTATTGCATTATAAACTATTTGGTATATTGAAATTAGAATAGTTTTTTTTGTTTGTTGAAAATTTTTCTTAGAAGAAAAAAATTATTCCATATATATTGATAAATGGACAGGAAATGGTTATTTTGAAGCATTGAAATGTAAATTGTGAAACGATTTTGAAATGGATTTCAATGAATTGAAATGATTTGTGAAAAAGATCAGATGGGTTACCTTTGGTACATATGTTGAAGGTTAATCATTTGTCCATAATCTATTTTATTTTGACTATCTAGTAGGTTTGTCTTGGGGAATTACTCAATTTCGTAGGGCTATTGTTCTAGGGAAATGATATTGGAATTTTGGGGTGGTTTACTCATGGGGTATTCATCTACATTATAGGCATGTTGTTCTAGGATCATATTTCTTCACTTGATTATTATTGTATGAGTAGTCAACGGCTGGGACCTATAGTATTCCTCAGGGTTGTGATACAAGTGCTTTAGTTTTGTACAACATGGACTTTTGAGTTACCTAGATATGTTTGTCTATGCTTGTGGAAAATAATATGAAAAATTTGCATTGAAATTTATAAAACTCATTTTTTTAAAATGTGGAAAAAGGGAAAAGTTTACTATGTATACTATAAATCATCATTACTAATTATACTTCCATGTTTTTATATAAAATGTGCATACCATAGATTTAATAAAGAGACTTGATATAGAACACATGGGTGGGATCATATTGAGAAAGTTATCTCACACCCTGCACTCCACTTCAGTGGTGTGTAGACCTTTTTTTATCTTCTAATGCAAGGAATAAAATTTTTCCCTAGTCAGATTTCAAGGTTCATATCAATTGTTTTGGTAGCTGGTGGTGATATGGTGGGAGTTATTCCATTCCATCTTTTGGAGTATCTATTTTGTTTTTATTCCATTGTAGTTGGTCTTGTTTTGGAGTCTTAACTACATTTTTTTTGTTTTCTATTTCTACAGTTTCTATATGGTTATAGAATATATATATTGGTTAGTCTTATAATATTTCTTTCTTTATTTATATATGTAATCCATGTGGTTGTTTAGTTTGGGTGAAATCTTTCCTCATTTTTGTCATTCGATGCCCATGTTCTTGTCAGAAGCCCGTGGGGAATGGGAACACCCTTTGGGTATGTGACAGATCAGGTCTAGTTCAATTTGAGGGTAATATGGGTCATTTTTTCTCATAGAAGGACTCTACCCTTTCATTTTTATGCATTTTTATTATCATGATATATGATGTTCATCACATTGGGAGAATGACCATTACTTCATTTTAGATCATGAATAATAATAATGCTTCATTAATTAATTATGCTTGGATATTAATTATGTGAATGATAATTTCCCAAAAAATTGAAATGGGTTAAAGGGCCAAATTAGAACTTGTGTGACAGATTATTTTCTAGCCACTGATGGACAAGTATTTATCACATATGAGTTTAAGAGACTACACGTAAACCTTGAGGTGTAATAGTGTGACACATTAGATATAGTGCCTTTAGACTATGTGTGATGGTTTGTCCGATGAGTATGCTGAGATGGTCTGATAGGCCATGATTGATTATGATCACATTGGTAGTAGTTGTAAGTCACGATTTTTTGACCCAGTATATATGTTCCATGTTCCCATGATGTGATTGTCGTATTATCAAAACATGATCAAAATTCATGATAGTTATCACGCGGTGGAGTCTATATAGACATGATTCATTTTATAATGTGTCTTCCTTGACTATAATTCCATATCATATTATGCTATGTTTTATTAAGATCACATGTGTTGGTTTATTGCTATTAATACTCATGATGTAATTTCATAATATTATTTCCTTATATTATCAACCTTGTCTTTCGTTACCCAAAATTTTATGGAATCATTATTAGTGCTATGAACAGATGGATGGACATGATTGATTTATCTCTTAGAGTGTATGTGTTCATGATATTCAATAATTAAAATTATAGTTCAGACCCTATAATGTTGACACAGTTATGTCGTGGACTTATAGTCTTGAGGATACACTCGATGTCTGGATGCCATGCACTATGTTACTCAATGCCCAATGAACTAATAAACACAACACAATATTTAAGGTATTATACCTAGTAGT
The DNA here is from genome assembly GCA_963277665.1 of Viscum album. Lineage (NCBI taxonomy): Eukaryota > Viridiplantae > Streptophyta > Magnoliopsida > Santalales > Viscaceae > Viscum > Viscum album. The sequence continues at coordinate 272,430,187 of OY728142.1, read as the reverse complement.
GAGTTTTTAAATTTCTAGAAAAATATAGAGTATAAAATCGTGACAATTATCGTTATGTTGAGAAACATGTTATTCGAAGCCCTGTGAATTGTCATGCAGAGTGATAATTGCCAAGTGTTAGGCCAGGTAGCATGTTGTACTTGAGGCCTACAGAATTTATACACATATGTATACACGATTACTTGAGAAACCCAAGTGAGTAATTCACAATATATATATATATATATTATTTTATGACCAACACCATCCGTTAGTCGTTCAGAACAATGTCAATACATGTATGAATGAGGGTTTCTTGTGGGTGGCATAGTGCATGACCACTCAGTTTGGGATTGTATATTTATTATATTATTGAAAAAAATTATTATTATGGTATAAATTTGTTATAATATTGTACCCCAGGTATTTTATCATTGTTGGTGTCTTACTAGTCCATGTACTCACACCATACATGTGAATTTTGATGCTCGTATAGATTTAATGAAATCTCAACCAAAGGGAAAGGGCCCTGTGGTGGATGGATTAGTAGGTAGAGCACATAGCTAGAGCTAACTTGGACATACACTAGAGGACCCTAAAGTTCTTTTTATTATATTATTTAATTAAACATATTTTCACATTGAATCATCTTATTACAAAATGAAGTATTCCAAATTTTATTTCTATATGTACTATAATATATTTTCCATCTTGTTTACGGTTTTATTTATCAATTTATTTTTCCTATGCCCTCTGAATGAGGGTATAGTATCCCCATGGTACCACATGAGAACTGAACTAATAGTGGAAAACCTCTTTCTATATGGGGTGTTGGGAATTGGGTCACATAGCAAATAATATTTTACATGGTACTTTGTACATGGATGCTATAAAATTGTATCAGAGCATCCAAATCCCGAATAAAATTTTCTCCTAGATTTTATGTTAGGAAAGGTTAAGGTTGAGATAAGATGGTTCAGACACGAGTAGGGGAACTATGAATGTCAATGGTGAGCACTATATAGTGGATCACAGAGTTACAATAATGAGTGAAAATTATATTTTGATGTTACTATTGATTAGTGTCACATTGGGAGACAAACATGATGTTGATGTATGATTTATGATATTTTGGTTGTTTTCAGGAATATTGATTAGTGAATTAGGTTCCCATTACATGTATATATTTTTTTACAGAATAATTGTTCTCTAATTAAATTATTTAATTGTGTTGTCTATTTGGGATAGTTTTTTCATTTATTGATATTCCATGATTTTGTGATATAACATTGTTTTAATTTATTAATTGAATATAGCACGTTTTTAGGTATAAATATGTTGACTATGACTATAAATATATGGATAAAGATTTGGTTTTCTGATAGGATGTGTATATCCTATGAAATGGGTAGAATCATAGGAGAACCCTATGTGATATCTTCGACTGGATAAGGTATCATTATGTTATTAATGTTCCTCATATAATGTTGATGTTTGAGAAGGAGACTAATATTCAAAACCAATGGAATTATTTGCTAGAATGGGATAAGTAGAGATTCCTTTCGAGGATGGGATTTCAATAGAGGGGGAGTTTTCTAACATCTTGTGTTTTAAACTACAACAAAACACCTCATTGATAATAGTTTATTATACGTTATGATAAATGTAATATTTATATATAAGTTAATTAATATATATTTTCAAGGGCATAAATATTTTTAAAATACAATTTATCACCATGAAATATTATACCAAATATATTTTTTGTAATTGGACTCTATGTTATGGAGATATTCTGAGGCTTATATAGACTTAGAATAGTAAAAATAAAAATATTATATTATATTATATTATTGGTCTAATTTTTTTCTAATATAATTGATTAAAAACAAAAAGATACATAATCTGAGAAATCTAAGTCCACTATTTGGTGTATATGAAGGGTTTAAAATATACACAATATCAAATTTATGGGCATCAGATGCTTTGTAAGATATTTCATGGGGTTAAATTATTTAATAATTTTATTACATTATTTTCTAAAAATAATTTAATATCATCCATATGGTTTACTGTATATCAAATATGAGACCACCATTAGTTTTTGGATTAAGGGATTACCTTAGACGAGGCATAATTTTTTTTTGCATCAAATGTTTCATATCTTAGAATGTGAAGATAAAATATATAATTTTTTTATTTTATATTATTAAATTAATAAAATGCCTCCCAAAATGTTTGTCATGTGGGAATTATAAGGTTACTATTATGTCCTAAATGAGAGGTTTACCCTTGGTGTGACATAATATTTTTCACATCAGATGTTTTGGAAAATAAAATTTGAGGATGATTTATTTTATATTTTTATTATATGTTTTTGGAAAAAATGGAATATTTCTTAAAGGGTTAATTATATGTGAAATCAGATACCATAATTTGGTCTAAAATTCATGCCTTAAACAATTCCCAACATATGATTTATGTGCTTCAGGTGTTCGGATATATCATTCACATTAGAAATAATAATTATATTATTATTATTATTGTAATTTCCATTGATGGAATTAAAACGGAGGTTATATATGTATTTAAATAACAGAGAATCTTCTTAAATGATGATATCCATTTCTCCATGTGTATATATTTATCAATGATTATTTTAAAACTAATTATATTATTACTTGTTATAAAAAAAATGAAATTGTATCATTAATATAATTTTTATAACTATTTTGTTTTTAACAGAAGTTGAATTTGAATGAATAATTTTATAAATGAAGTTAAATATTTCAATAATAATATTAATTATTATTATTATTATTAAATATGGAAAACAATATGTTTTTATAGAAAATTAAAATATATATATATATATGATAAAAATATATGTATATACATATTATTGTGAGAGAGTATATATGTACATTTGTATTCCGATATATATATATATATATATATATTTTATATATATGGGTTTTATATGTAGGAGTGTGTATACATACATAAGGGTAAAGTAGGTATATATATGTAGATATGAATACATATATATTATGAGTATATAAATAAAATATATGGATGAAATTTATTATTTATTTTAATTTATGATTTGGTGAATTAATATAATAATTTCAAAGAACAATAAAATTTATTGCAAGATCATATAGGGTATCAAAGAGAAAATATATTTTTTAGCCAATTAGATAAATTATTAATGAAATGAAATTACAACAAATTATAAGTTGAGAGGCCATATGGGGCAGATCTTTAGTATTTTTTTCCCTCAACCCCTCATGCCTCCCCAATGTCTCTCTCTCTATTATCTCACAATCTATTTTCATTTAATTTAATTTATTTTGTTATTTTATTCTAATATTTTTTCCTCAATATCATCTTTGATATTTATTTTGTTGATGTACCATCAATTCCATTGGATTCAACTCGATTAGGTGAACATCAATCCAAAAAACAATTGATGGGTTTTTTAATGTGATATTTACAAAAACCCAGGTTCTAATTATCAATGAAAACGATGATTCTAAAATAAGAATTGACCATTTTGAAACATATCTCAATTGTTTAATTGACGTTTAATATAATATTTTATAATGAATTTAGTTTTTCTCCTATGGTTGGAAGTTACTTACCTTTTAGGATTTTTATTTATACATGTTTCGATGTTATCATTTATGCGTATATATAATTTATAGCTTTACTTTGTTACAATTGAATGTGGTCTCATATTGTTGGTATTTACACTTTGGTTTTTATGCACTTTTATTGGCATGAAATATGAGGTTCACTACTTTGTTAGAACAACCATTAGGGATTATTGTGTCATGAAGAAGAATAATTAATAATTAATTAATGAGTTCCGAGTCTTATTTAGTTAAATTTCTGATTCTTAATAAACTAACATGGTTCCCAAGTCCACGTTTTAAATTCTATGATTTCTTGTTTACAAGCAATCTATGGCCTATGCCTAATCACATAAGTGTATGTCAGACTATTTGGGAACCATGAGGTGTGTTGTTGTGGTACAAGAGACCTAGATATACTAGACTATGTGTGTTTATTAATTCCATGACTTTTATGAGATATCATGATATACCATGATTGATATATATCATATGTGTACCTACTATAACTAATGATGTCTGTAATGATCTATTAATATGTGAAATCCTTCCTTGATGTGATACCCGTTTTATAATAAATCATTGACCATGGAGTATAGTGATCACATGATGGCGAACATGTAGCCATGATTCCTTTTATGATTTTACTTCCATCAATATACTTTTATATCTTGTTATGGTATGATATATGATGAAAAATTGTTTTTTTTCTAATAACACTCATGATATTTTGTCTTATTATTAATTCCATTTTATACTACACCTTGTTGAATGTTACAATTCCTTCAGAGTCATTATTCATTGTTCTCCGAATATATGGATTGTTATGATAGTTTCATCCCTTTTATGGAGGGTGTATATAATAAATTACGATTATGATGATGGACATGGAGAAATGGTAGATATACTAATTTTCATGGACATACCATGATGATGATGAACCTAATTCCTAGATGTGAATTACCTTATTACTCGATTTCCAATGAACTGCTGAGAAGCACAATGCATGCATGATATTATTCCTACTAGCATGTTATTCGATTCCCAGGGAACTACCATGTAGTATTCTCGATTCCTTGTGTAATTCTATGTATCATATCATTTGATGCGTTGTGAACTAATGAGTAGTGCACTTGATGCCTAGTTTGATGTTGATTAATGCATTATACATGATGTCTATGGAATTATTAATTATAGGTATTCATGAATAAATAATGATCCCAAGTGACTAATTAATTACCCCTAGAGAATACTGGGTTTCTACCATCATTTTATGTTAGTCTTCTTGTATTTAGCCAAATAAGGTATAACTGGTGTGCAATAGTGAATTGTATATCAGATGACAGTTTAGATTTGGTTATTTTTGTTTGTTTTATATTTATGAATTTATTTTTATTATTGAATAATTTTTTCTGTACTTAATCACACTATATAAGGACTCACTGGTGGTGTCCTACATGGACTTTTAAGGACACTATACTCTGAATTATTATTATGTGATTGCAAATTCCATGAGAGGCATGATGATGTGAACGAGTCTTATGGTGGATGGATGAGCGGGTAGGGCTCCAAGTTGGAGTAGAAATGGATAGACACTAGTTGATACTACCTTAAATTATTATTATATTATTATTTCATAACTGCATAAAAATTAAACAATTTGGGATATCTTATTTTTATATCATATATTCCATATTTATCTTTTGATCTACCTTGATTGATTAGGTTTTAATATTGTTTATTTTCATATTTGGTTATAATTTTTCATATCACTTGGATGGATGGTGTAATCTAATAATGAGTCGACATGAGACACTCCTCGATAGTTGAAAACAAATTTCATCTGGTGGGGCCTACATGTGATAAAGTAACATCTTTCTTGGACTTAGTTTTTCATATTATGATGTTACATCAGCATTATGCATTCGCCCTTTTTGAAATTATCCATTGGTGTCCATGTGATTATTTGATTGGATAGAGTATCTATATGAAATATTTCTATCTCATGTGATGATGTATAAGGAATTATTTAGACAATATTATTTTTTATGATATCGTTCACATGATATTGATTAAATAATAGATGTTTCAGGTTTTACCTTTCAATATTTTTTATACTTCATCTATTCATGGAATCTTCCATACTCATACCCATAATAATAATTTAATATAACCCATTTATTATCATTAATTCAATAGTACTTAGAGAAGATTATTATAACTCATATGAAGTGCTAAGATAGAGGAAATAGTGACTCACATGAAGAAAACACATTATTGAGCTTTATTTTTTCATTTGTAAAATGATATTAAGGTATATATCAACATACAGAGACTAGTACACTATTAAATCCATAATGATGGGAGTCCTTTTATTTTTTAATTATGTAATATAGTAAGTAGTGGCACTGGGATACTAGGGTTGAGTTTTTTTCATTTATTAAATTATAATCAATAAGTAATCATTTTTTAGAAAACTCATTTTATTCTTCCAAAATTTATTTTCGCAAAAAATGATATATCATAATTTTAGTAAGGAATATAATAATTAATTTATAGAACATTAATAAATTTTAATTTAATAAAATAACATAATTTTTGAATTCATCATGTTAGATCTTTATTATGGTGATTTTTTTAGAGTTTTCTAAAATGATGGATTTTTTAGTGAATAATGAAAAATAATGATTTTTAATGAAACCCATATTATTTGTAAATTACATACAAAGTAAAAGAATATTTTTAATTAGTTTATAAATTTAATTACTTAATTTTGTTTAAAAATAAGTTCTTTAATTTTTTTTTCATCAACATTAAACATGAATTTGGGATAAAAACACTTGTATACATAAAAATAAATATTTTTTAGGAAAATAAAACTCCATAACATTTTACAAGTTCAATTTTAAATTAAATTATATCAAATTTATAAATATAATTTGATAAACATAAAAACATGTCTTTATTTATCTTAATTTATATTTAGTAAACATTTCAATATAATTTAGGTCATTGTGAATAATAATCTTTTCAAATTTTTATTACCATTGGAAAATATAAAATGGGTTAGTTTGGTTTAAAACTAATGTGATTATATTTTTAACTAATTAAAAACATATCCTTAATTTAATTTTATGAGTTTATTTAATCAAAAAAAAATCCAAACATAGATAATTTGTCCTCTTTTATCTATCATTAGTGATTACCTTTATAATATTTCATTTGAAAGAAAATATCAAAAATATCACTATCATGAATTTATTATATTTAATATTTTTTAAATAGTGAAATGTAAAAGTTTAACTGTTATTAATTTTTATTTGAAATATTTGCATTTTATTTCATTGTAATATAATATAATTTTTATTTCTTCAATAATTATCTTAAATACATCTGCAATGCAGATATAATTCTTATGAAATATGTATTATAAATAATTTAAATGATATTAAGAACAAAAAAAATTAATATTTAATTGGTGAGTTATATTTAACCACAGAAATTATAGATTAATATATCATACCAGTGGAAGTGTGAGTGGTTTTTATCAAATATAAATTACTATATATTTGTCTTTAATGTTAAACAAAAATAATTTTGTCAAAAAAGGAATTAATGATTTCTTATATTGAATAAAACATCATAAAAATATTTTAAAATAATAAACATATTTAAATTATAAAAAATAGGATAATTAATTTACTATAAAATCATAAATAAACCTTTTTTGATATAATTTTCCCCATATAAGTAAAATTAAAGTCCCTCTATTATTGAAAAAATAATTATGATGGTAAAGGTTAAAAATTGTTAACCAATGGGTTAAACAGAAATATACAACATAAAATTTAATATAAACCTATAAAAATATGATTGTATGATTATATTAAGACAATATCTACCTTACCTTATAATTCATATCAATGTTAACCATTTCACATAATTTCTACACATTTTATATTAAAATATTTCAAGAATTTCTAAAAATGCCCCTCCCCTCCCTTAGAAAAGGCCGCCCACCATTCTCTTATTTAGGAAAAATTGATAAATAAAGATCAACCGAAATCACAAAAATTATCTTTTAAACATCCTTATATATGATTTATAGGTTTTAAAATTCATATACTAACAGTCCAAGAATCCTTATGAATGGATCAAAAAGAGTTACACCTTTATAGAGGTTTACCTCCAAACCTACCCCATATCAATTAATTTCTTATTGTACAACATTTAAATATTTTAAAAAATTTATGAACTTAAAAAAATCATTATGTAGTCTATAATATAATTTTTTATTAATATTTTACAACCATTTGTCATCTTTTTTTTTCATCATATTATGATTAAACACATTGTTTGTGCGTATGTGTGGACTACAACCTCTAGGAAGTGATGTGATCTATTTTCCATCATTGACTCTCTATGATATTTATAATATATATATATATTATTTTAATGTAATAATTATCACTATGGAATGATAATATATCACATATTTTAATAACATTCCAGTTATTGAAAATTAATAATGTCTTTAATGCCTAACTATGGATTACCACCTCCATGAAGTGATGTGATTTTTTTCATCACCTCGTCACATAGATGGAATTAATATAATATATAAATATATAATATGATATATATTATATAATAAAATTTCGATAAAGTTAAAATAATATTTACTTTTATTCTCTAATTTTCACTGAAAAATGGAAATGTTATTCACTCATACATATAACTTAACATCTCAATGATTATAACATAAATTATTTTTCATAACAATAAATTGTATTTTTTAAATGAATAATTTATATATATAAAAGAGAATTAATTCATGATTATTATTAAATACATGATTTAATTTTTTCCTCATTAATATCGGTTAACATATCAAATTTATTTTGCAACTATCTACAAAACATAGTAAAAATAAAACCACATAGAATTAACTAATTAAAAAAATAAATATATCATTGATAAAAATAATTTTTTTTATTAATGATAAATTAATACATCTCTTATATTTTATTACTTAAGGTTTTATCAGTTATATTTTTGTTATAATGGAGTGAAAGGAAAAAAATGGAATGATTGGACATAAGGTAAAGGATTTAATCTCAATTTAACATCATTGAGGAATGTTATAAAGTTGTACATCCAATATATTTTACATGGTGTATATACTGGTGTTTTAAATTTTATAAAATTAATCGTCCATATTCTGTGGTATTATATTTTTTCATTCTCATTATTTTATATAGGAGTATTTGACATGAACATTTAAAAGTTGTAAGGGTTTCATAAATAAATTTTCATTCATTAGGTTTTATTGCATCTTCATTGGCATGGTGATTTGACTATTATTTATGAATTTATATCTAAATTGTTTTTATATATTTAAACATGTTTTGTAGGGATTTAATTATGAGTTCATAATCACTTCATTTATTAATTATAACTTTAACCCTTAAGGAATTTGAAATGTTTTTCAAAGTTGCAATCTCATTTTCCTCAGAAATGTATCACTTTGTTAAACATGGTTTCCTAGGATGATTTATTTATTACCCAATGAATGAATTTGGAAATATTATTTCATGGAATTAATGATATTGAAATATACATATCATATTACTTCCTTCAATGAATATATATTTGTAAAGTTACTAACGCAATACAGGATTTATGTTACAATCTAATTTCTTTTCCACATTGCTTATGATCACGATTAATGTAAGGGAAATAAATAGATCTTATTTACTTGAACCATATAACTTTTATTCTCTAATAGTTAGTAATTTGGTTAAAATTTTTATTTTATATTTCATCATTCATTCATTAAACAATCATCATGATACTTGTTTCTATGAAATATTAATCATGTGCCATATTTTAGACCAGGAATACTTCTACTACAAAACAATTTTCCTAAAATGTTTTCAATAATATTATATACAAAAAATAAATGATTTAATAAATTTATTTTAAATTATTGTTCATTATATATAAATTTTTTTAAAAGGACATGGTTTTTGATTAATAAAATTTGGTCTTCAATTTAGACATGGTATTTTTCATTTGATTTTTTTGATGAAATTTATATTTTATTTCTATTCATGGGGATGAAAATGTTTTATGTTACATATACTAATCTTGTGGTATTTTGAAATAGTACCATGTTTATTATTTCAATAGATAGATTATGAGATTTTATGGAACATGTTTTCTTTCTATGCATAATCCAATCTACGTAAGAAAAGTATATTTTTTTAAACAATGATTTCATCCTAATGTTTTGGTTCTGTTGTTGTTCTTGGAAATGTTTTATGAAGAAAGGTGAGCCTAATCATGATGAAATTTGAGCCTGATATAGCTCAAGATTATGGGTGAGCTTAGCACAGCTGTACAATGAGATCAGTAATGATTTATTTCTATATAGAGTTGGAATGGTTTTCAAACCATATTGTTTATTTCTCTTGTAAAAGTTAATTTAGGTGTTTTATAAGGACTATGTTCTAGGATTATAGTACATATTATTTATGATTTCTCAGAGTGAAGAGTGAAATAACATGGATAATGATTATTGCCCCATATAAATCTTGGGGTTGTTAATGCTTTATGAAATGTCTCAAAATTTTTGATATATATTTTGATGGATAAAAATTTAATTAAACTATACTCATTCATGTTAATTATTTCATAATACATTTATGATCACTATATTCTAAATAATTACATTATGTTTTAATTCTTATTTTACCCTTATTAAAAGTTTGTTCTCACCCGTCTTATGTTTCCCTTTCCTATGGTTGTGAATAATTTTTTTATGTTTTTTTTGAAAAATTATCTATTTGAACATGTTTAACATATTGAGAGATAATGTATATTTTTTAGTTTATTAGTTGATTTTTTTATCACCAAATCCGAAAATGTGGGTTCAATGATATTATAGTTTTTATCACAGAAATTTATGATATTTTATTCTTGAAAAATCTCATATGTGAACATAGGGACAATCCTAGTTCTTTTTCAAAGGGTTTCATGGAGAATGGGATGCTAATATAGTTTATTGTAAGAGTCACTTCATCGAGGTGAATCCACCCATGGTGGGTAATAATTGATATCAATTATATCCCATTTACAATAAGTTTATTCTATTATATATTATGTCAGGTGAGTGATTAGTAATCAATGGATATTATTTTTTTTATGTGAGGTTAAATTAAGAGTTTTGGATTCCATCATTGGATAATTTTTTTAAGGTTTATCAAATGTTAAAATTCAAACAAATCCATTTTGAGGTTTGAATGGAATGGATTTTAAGCTGACTAATATTATTTTGGGATATGTTTTATTGAGATTAGGTATATGTAACCCTTAGGTTTAATGTGATGTAGTATTTTGGAAGAATACAAATACATTTTTTAGGATATATGAAGAAAAAAAATGAAATACCCTTTTATGTTAAAAAAACATTTAATGAGGAGGATATTGATCTTATTTTTGGTAAATTGTCATTAATTTATGGAATTATCTAAGTTGAATAATGTATGTTATTATTTATCTTTTTCGATTAATTTTTATTTATTAAAATGAAATTTTATAATCATCAGATACTATCTTAACTTGTTTTCACCATTTCGGTTTTTGGTTAATATATAAGAAGAATATTAATATAATATATTCAATTTATAGGTTATATGACATAATATAACATGAATTTATTTCATTCCAAAAGATAAAATTTTCATAAGTGCTTATATTTTAAATAAAAAGAAGAGGTTATTCTAGAAATTAATTAAAGAATGAAATTCTACAAGTCAATTATGTATATATCTTTATATTTCATATTCAAAATGGTAATGGAATTCCTAAATTATAAGAAATAAAAGATGAAATAATATTTCATTTTATTACCAAAATCTCAGATGAACTGAATTTCTTTATCATATCATTCGGTTTATGGTTTTATGGTCATCTATATTCTCATGATCATTCACATTATTTTAACTAATGATATCTATCACTCTATATAATTATATATACATTACAATAACTCAATGTCTAAATTTTCACTCCATTTTGATATTCTATAATTTGGAAACGTAGTTAGGTGTTATTTCAGATGATCTTCATATCTACCTTTCCCTCTTTTCCAGAGGAAGTTATATTAACCCTTTTTACAATGTCTAATTTCAAAACTGTTATTTTAAAATTTTAAAAACATTATTATCAAGAATAAGTTCAAACACACATGATTCAGTTTATTAAATGGAGGAGATTACAATAACCTATAATTTTTAAAGAACTCTATATCCAATATTGTATGCAACATATGATAGTAATATTTAATGAATAATTAAATATTAATATTTAAATGTCATAGTTACAACATAACTATTATATACGAGGGTATGAATATGATTACCCACATCATAATAAATAGATAAATTTCATTCTATATATAGTCGTATTTATTAATTCTTATGAAACATGAAATTAATTTTTCAATGAACTCATTTAATGTTTCAGAAATATATTATCATCCAAATTTATTTTTATAAGTGAATATTATAACTAAATTGTATAAGTTTTTTAATACTTATTTAATAAAATTAAAATAATTTTTTATTTGAACATTTAAAAATTATATAATGTTTATTTAATGATAAATTTTTTCAAATTTTTATTTTTCAATGAATAATGAAATATACAGATTTTTAATGAAAATTGTAATTATATTTCAATTACTTAAAAGTTACATTCTATTTTGAAATAGTTTTATTATGAAATTAAACAATTTTGATTATGAATAATCCAATAAATATTTTTTTAATCAACATATTACTTTAATTGTGTTTAAAATAATTTTAATACTTAAAAAAGAAATTTTCTAGAAAATATCATTTCATATCGTTTTTCAAATTTAATATAAAATAAATTTTTTCTAATTATATGAATTTATTTTTAGAAAATGGATTATATATTTAGAATAATAAAAATAAATATTTTTATAATAGGGAACATAATTTCATCTCAATATGAATAGTAAGCATAATAAATATGTGTTACCATTGAAATAGTAAAATTGGATATCTAGGGATAACACTAATCTAATAATTGTTGATATTCATTTAAAATTTAGTTTTTAACTACATATAATTGGTATAATTCATCCATAATCATAAATAAATATAATATATGACATTTTATATATATTTCTTTGATATTGACCTTTATATAAATTTTCATAAATGATAATGTCAATAAATGTAACTGTTTTTTTATTATTTAAATATTTTTCGAAATTAGATGAAAATAACTTATGTTTAGTTATAAAAATTTATTTTAAATATAAATAATTTTTTTAACATGGTGATTTATTTTTACTTTTTTGTAATGTAATAATTACCTCAATTGGTTACACAATACCAATATAGTTCTAATGTATGTAGTGAAAATAATTAATTAAAGATTATTAAAAATGTTAGTAGTAAAATTGATTGGGTGATGTATAGAGTACCAAGAATTTAATAGATAAAAATGACATATAAATATGGTATAGAAAGGTATTTTTTCTAAATAAATTTTGATCTTATTATATTAAATACCAAACTAAATGAATAGTGTCAAAAAGAAATCAATGGTATCTATGTTTAATAATACATTATTAATTATTTAAAAACACATAAAAATAATGTTCATGTAAAATTGGTATTATAAATATTCTAAAATTTCATACCAATTCCTTTTATGATCCAATTTTCAACTTATTATTAAAATTATTACCCTTTAATATTGAAATTTTCATTACAATGGTTATGTTTAATATTCGTTAGCCAATTTATGGAAAAATTGATGATGTTTAAATTGAAATACATTACTATATAAATTTTTATAGATTATTATATTAATAAAAAAACCTATTTATTTTTCACTTCATGTAATTTTGGATTCATTTTACACGAGTGAGACACCTATATTATTATAATATTTAATTAATTTTTAAATATTCCCATCTCATTCCTTATAAAAGGGAAACCATACATTCTCTTCATTAAACCAAAATGAGGGATATATATCAACCATATCATACCCAATAATTATATAAAAATAAATATACAATGATTAGGGGTTTTATTATTCTTAAAATTCCATTCCTAGGGTCTATAATAATGGATATAAACGATCTATATAAAGGAAGAGGTAATCATACAACCTATACTCTTTCAATTAATTACATCTCCTAAAACCATAAATAATTTTTAAATAATGATGTTATAATTCCATTAGAATTTCATCTATAATAAAATTTTATTATGGAATTGGTAAAACCATTTATCATCCTCGTTTTCATTCAATGGGGAATGAAAACATTGTTGCTGCTTACCTGTGAACTACCACCTCCATGAAGCAAAGAGTTTTGTATTAAATAAATGACTATGTTGGATATTTATAATTATATGTCTAATATATATATATATATATGTATTTATATTATATTCATGAAATAATTATGATTATTAAATGATATTATATTAATTATTTACCTACATTTCTTTATATTATAAAAGGATAATGACGTTCGTGTGTATGAGTGGATTACCACCTTTATTAAGTGATGTGTTCCTTTTTCCTCACTATATCACAATGTTAGAACATATTAAATATTTATAGAAATATAATGATATGTATGAAATAATTTTATTTCATTAATTATAATATAATACTCACCTTATTTCTATGATGTTCATTAAAAAATTGAATAGTTACCCATCTAAATGTATAGCCCAAAATATCCATGATTGTAAAGAAATTATATTTCTATAATAATCATTAATTTATTATTTAATATAACAATTAATGTATTAAATTTTTTATTTTTTATTTTTTATTTTTCTATATTTTAGTTAAAAATTACCTCATTTACATTAGTCATCATATCGAAGCCGTTTCGCAACCATGAACCAAACTCCCAAAAATCATCTGACATGGACATAACCAATTCTAAAATTAAATATTTCATTTAGATGAATAAAAAAATGATTTAATGGTAATGAAATAAACTGTTAAATGGTTATTAATAAAAATAAATAATTTATATAATTTTGTTATGTATTATTTAAATGATAAACTTTGCAATTCTAGACTCAAGGTAAGGGATTTCATCTCAACTTCACATCATGGAGGCATGTTTTTCTTTTATAAACCTAATTTATATTATGTTGTGTATACAATACCATTTTACAGGTAATATAATGAATATTTTGTTCTTAAAGCTATTTTGAGAGGTAGTTTATATTATTTCATCCAATGGGATTTAAAGTTAATGTTTCACTGTGGTAAGGGGTTTCATAACTCAACATCTTTATACAACTATATAGTTCCACATCATTGAAAATTTTCTTCCATTATTTATGTTTTTGTTGAGATGTATGTTTGTTTCTTATATATTTTAAGTTTATTATATGTAGTTATATGTGTTCACATAACCCCATTGTGTTTTAATTATAACTTCAAATGTAACGAACCATTATCATGTTATCTTTACTACAATCACATTTTATAAAGTGATATTTCCTATAATTCACAATGATATCCCTGAAAGGATCACATATAGCCCATGAAATAATAATAAATTATTACATCACATAATTACTCATATTAAAAAATTCATATCATATTACTTCATACTATTATTTTATGATTTTGAATTTAACCCATTCAATAATTTATTTATATTACATTTTTTCATATTTATCATTTCACTCCACAACCATTGGGATTCCAATATTATATTCATTTATTGACATTGGATTTTTTATTGGTGGTTCAGGTTGATTATTTGATGATTTTTTTGAGTTTGGATAATTTTGAGTTTTTTCCTATGAATGGTTAGTGTGAATAGTTTGTAGATAAACCAAGTGGCTGGCTAAGGATAGGGGTGTTATTAGATCAATTTTTTATTTAACAAATTGATTGGAATGACATTCAAATAGTTTAAAATGAACTGTATGAGCTATAGTAGTAACTATGTGGTGTATGGTTGGTATATACGACAAGGAACATGACTAGTACTAGGTTAGGAGAAATCAAGTGGATCATGGGTGAGGGTTATTCAATTTTCAACAAAACCATTTTGCATTGTGGCACATAGTTTTCCACACTCACCATTAGAAACCAAATATATATCAATGAGAATATCCCAATGGGTTCAAAAATCTATTGGGATAGATTTTGTATACATATGGTTATATATAGTTGTAGTATAGGGATTTTTAGTGATTATTTAACCAACAGATCTATGAAATCCATGGTATAGTTGTTTTAATAGTTGATTTACTAGTGGGTTTATGAAACCATTGGGATTGTTCAAGGGTATCCCAATGGGTGTTTAAAAAAATTGGTATATCTACTCTTTCCTAATGTTTCTTTAATAAATGTTGGGATAAAACACACCAAATTACCCAGTGTGAGCCTCCTGCTTCGAGAAGTGAGATTTGTCCACATTTTTCTATAGCCACAGGCGTCTATATACATTTTTCACTTTCCTTGAGTATTATTCTTCTATAAGACAACTTGTCCTTATTTTATCATAAACAAGTGTCCCATAAACTTTAAATTGGTCAGATTATTATATATTTTCACTCCATTTATTTTAGATTTTTTTCATTCTCTTCCACTATAATTATGATTCAAGTATCTCCTTTGGGTGAAATCCTTGAAGGTGAAAAGTTTTTAAATGTTTTATGTAATTTTTCACCTCTTTAAGGAATGTGTTTCAATGAAGTTATTTCATTTTTAATTAAATGATTTTTATATCATAGTAAATTTATTTTTATTGAATGTATGGATATATTTAATATCCATATAATAAATGAAAATCATTTAAATTTTTATCTATTGAATTTAATATTTGAAATTGAATATATTTGTTTATATGAATTTATAAAATATCAATGAGACCTTTTGAAATTTATTTCATTGTGTGTGATTAATTTTGACCTGATTTCATTTTTAATGTAGTGTAAACTACTTTTTAGACAGGAAATTTATTTAAAGTGAGGTGTTGAACTTAACATATATAAAAATATTTTTCATAATGAATTTGAATGTTTTATTGAAATGAGTGTGTGGTTTTCCCCTTGTGATAATGAATTCATTGATATTTGAAAATAAAATTGAAGGAAAATGAATTCATTGGGAAAGATTAATGATTTCGAAGATGAGGATTCACAACATTTATGATG
This sequence comes from Viscum album, assembly GCA_963277665.1. Lineage (NCBI taxonomy): Eukaryota > Viridiplantae > Streptophyta > Magnoliopsida > Santalales > Viscaceae > Viscum > Viscum album. The sequence continues at coordinate 272,413,326 of OY728142.1, read as the reverse complement.
TCATTGAAATGTTTTAAATTTAATTTTAGATTTATATTAGTTTGTAATGAATTTATTTTATGCTATATTTTATATAATGTAAAATCACATGGGATTCTGAACCACATTTTAGCTTTAAATACCTATATGGAACATTGTTTTTAAACGGATGGTTGTGAAATAATATGTTAATTATCTCATTGATTTGTTTACGAATTGTGTGGGTTTTTTGTGACTACATAATTATTATTTCTCACCTGGTGTGGTAATATGATTCTCTACACCATATTTGGTCAAGATATATGAGCTTACTCCTTTTGAAGGAGTTATAAGTGAAGGAGAGTCATTTCATATGTCTTGGTGTTAATACATTCATAATTATTCATCCTCATCACTTCTTTATTGTTAATCAGATCCATGGTACTAAACACGTGTTATTTATTTATATTTCTCTAGAGGCTTCAGTTGAAACTACTGGACAAAATGACTCACATATCCATTTTAGTGATGCATCTAGAACCACATAGCGGAATTCTACTACATATGAAAATATGTTCTACCATGTATCTGAATTATGTAACATAGAAAAATTCTTTTGTTTCATAAAGTATTTTTTGAAAATATAAGGTATTTTATCCTTATGACTACGGATAAAGAATCTAAATCATAATTTCCAATGTTGATGGTCCAATGGAAGAGTGGTAGGTGGCAGCGCACTTGGAATTACCCATAAACCACCATAGATCTCATGTAATCCTTTGTGAATGTGAATTTATCACAATATATTAATCATGTAATTAAAATGCCTTCTAATATATTAAGATATAAAAAAACTCAATGAAAAAGGTGTTCATGTATGAACTAATGATCTTTTTTATTAAGGAATGGAACAATGATAGTGATTTTTTTAGTACAAAAGGCACTAATTGATACTAATATGACCTATATCTTATCCTAAATGTTATAATTGATATTTTTTCCACTATGAACTAATGATGATGGTATCCATAAGAAGGATTCATATTTGATATCAATTAGGCAACACTTAATTGGTTAAAAATTTCTTCTATTCGTGGAAAAATGTATCCATCTTTCACTATGATTTGGTCCAACATTATTTAATTGACATAAAAATTTAGACTACCATCTACCTTATTAGATGGAAACACCCGAGCACCCCAAGGGATATTTATCGATCTATTTAATTTTTAAATGGTAGTAATTTCATGATATATATTAAGCTACATAAATTTTTCTTGTTCCTTGTTATAAAGTGGTATCGATATAGGTATCTCATAGGGCATGATATAGATTTTAACTAACCTCTGTTTTATGAAGGTAATCTATAGATATAATCTAGAATTGAATCTATGAACTAGACCCCCATAGTAAAAATATATGAGGGATCCATTTTCTGATCCATTTTAAGGACAATGATAGCCTCCTATTGTGAAAATAACCTTATAGGAAAATTATATGGTCTCACTCTATATGAATTGAAATTTCATTCACAATTCCATATGAACATCTCCACATTAGGTGACACAAATGTCATTTATCTTCAATAAAAATAAATGTGTGCATGGTAACTTATAAAATTTGCCTCACCAAAGAACACATAGAATCATGGAATCTCTAGAATTTTAAACCTCCAAACATGTTCAAATCAAACAATAACCATTAAACATAAAATAGATTTATGTATTTGATAAGATTTATTCCCAAGGCTTTATAAAAAATGAAAACAGCTAAGAGAACATAAATTGTATGTTTATCCCATAAACCACTTGAGTTGATATGAATGAATGTGACACACCTATATCAAACAATGAAATATATAGTGTATAAGAAACAAGAACCATACATGAAACTATTAAAGGTCCCTCTACAACATCATCAAGAGCTTGATCAACAACATATACATTCCCATAAATTGGTCCATAATGCCCCATAGGCCCATGAGACACTCGATTCGCCAACTGTTGAGGGGTCTTCACATCCTTCATAGTTCATCCACCTAAACCATAGCTTAATATTATTATTTTAATTTGAGAATCATTTTCTAATAAATTAATTAAATAATTTTTGTTTCCAAACTAGAGGCCATTCTAGGTAAACACTAGACAATACATGAAATATTATCTTTTATTCCTATAGTTATACCACCTAGTAGATCCATGTCCCATTGAGGGACTCAATGAACCATTTATTTTCTACTAATATCTCCCACAAACATAGAATCCATCATTGTAATTCATTTTATTTTTCCCAAAATAAGAAAGAAAGTAATATCTGGATAAAACACCAAATGATCTACTCGAAGTTAGAAGAATAAATGTAGTTCTTTCATCCTAATGTCCCATATCTGTCATCATACCCCTTTATAACATTAGGTAATTTGATGACCTCGATGTTTGGGGGATTTTAGAGTAGTTTTTCTTGAGTGTAATTGACCATTTTCATCTCACCCCTGCATGCTTTTCCACCATTAACATGTACATGAAAAAAGAGACCCAACGAGAATGATTCTAATACTTTAGTTATTAGAGAAACTAAAGGATAATTCTTATCAACGTCTTCCTATACAATAGTTGGTGAAATTGTGACTTCCACCAGTATGAAAGCATTCAATTATAATCCCCTAAACCATCTCATGGGACCACTATGAGGCTTCATTTTATGAAAATAATGACCAAAACATAGATAAATCCAACATCCAAATAAATAATTATAACAATAGATCACATGCACAAACAAGGGTTTACAAAAATGTTCCACCAAATAGGATACCAAAAAATGGAATAAACCCATAATCAATACCTATTAGTCAAACCAAAATTTCTATACAATAATTTTAGTCACAACCATATATATATATAAAGAAACATGGAATACATAGTATCAATTAAAATAAATCAATAAGTAATGAAAAAATATATCATAATTTACACAAGAATTTTAATTCTTTATGATATATCTAATGTAAAAAATAGGTACATGGAATGTAATATTATATGAGTGGACATGATTCTAAATGAATTCCAAATACCAAAAATTATTGGACCAACATAATTTTTATCAACCAAGGTGAATTTAAATAAGTGGTATCATTGAGAAATAAGCACAATAATTAAAAATTTTATGGTAACATGAAGGTCCACTATATAGTACTGAAAATAAAGTATTATAATTTCCCCGTCTGATTCCTAACCATCATGTATCTTTTATATTATATCTTAGATCAAAACAACAAAAGGAATCAAGTTAGTTAACTGATCCACTAACACCATTTTGTGACACTCGAACCTAAATCATTGGGTTTGGGCTAGAATTTCACATTTCTTAACGCATTCATCCGCATATGTATGATGCTACTTATGATCAATGATGTCAGAGAGGGATATTTTTGGGATTATATTCCCTTTATAAAAAAATGATAATGTAAAATATCAATGTGATAAAAATAGAATTTCAAAATTAAAAAATAAATAAACCATCAGAGTAGGACTATACACATAAAGTACCATATTTGTTTGACCCCAGAACCCATGAATCACCCTATCCCCTCTCATATATTTTGTTTAATTAGTTACAAATTAGTTATAATTTACTAATTAAATCCATATTTGTTTCCAAATATAGGAAATAAATACTATTGAATAGATGTGAAAAAAGGACGACAAACAACTATCGTCCCATGGCTGAGATGTGAATTACTCCACTAGAGCCTATTATGATTATTTTATTTAAAAAATCTATATTTAAATAACATATAATGTTATCTGACTAATTTTTTTTTAATTTTTTTTGCAAGATCCACCACATAGGTGATTTTTATTTGATGATAATCCTAGTAGTGGTCCTAGTAATCAGACCAATGGTATTATTGAGGGTGGTTCAAGAGCTAGGAAATCTAGTCGGTGTGCCCGATTAGACCCTAACCCTCCCACTAACATACCATCTATCCCAAATCCCAATATTGTTCTATCATTGGGGACATATAAAATATTTAGGCCTTCAATATTTACACCTATTTTACATGTAAGACACCTCACCCATCTTTACCATATCTAGTGATGACTCCCACTCCTCATCCATATCATGAATTTGGTTAGCCATCAATTCCATATTATTTTACTCATACCTCCTTCTCTATGATATTCTATATTATATCTTCTTTGACTTCTACTCTAACACATTCTATGACTACAGAGCATAAACTAGGACCCACTTCACTTGTATAGGGTGTTCCATATGGTTTTTCGGATCCAGAAGCGCCCATTAATTAGATTGTTGCAGGTATATTTATAGAACCTTAACAAATTTTAATACCATTATTTATTTTCATAATAAAATGTATTGTTATAATATTTTATTTCTTTCATAATAGATACATAAACTTATTTGATATGGGGGTAGTGTGTACACTCATGCGTGTTGTGTGGAACCACCACACATAGTTGATGGTGGATTACAATGAAAATAATAAAATGATTATAAAAAAAGTCATCAATGTCAATATTTTTTGGGGATGCATTCCAAATACTCTAAAATCATTCTGTCATCCCTCTCTTAAGATGAAAGTTTCCAAACTAAGTCAAAGATAATTCAAGGACATAGTTATGTTTAAAACAATCTATTGTATTTAATGATACATATTATTTTTTATTCATATGAATTAATATTTTGGTGTCATATTTTCTTTAATTTCCCTGATGGTGAGGGTGCACGACCAACACATCTAATAGAGTTTGGTGAGATTTGGAGAGCATATAAGTACCAGTTGTATATTGGGTGGTGTTCTCGAGTTGGAAAAGATCTATAGGCAGTACATATTGTGGATGATTTTCCGATAGAATAGTATGGGCAAATGATTACCCATTGGATGACTATTATGCTTACGTTATTAATCAAATTTGAGGTATCTAAATGAAAATTAACGTGTTTTTAAATAATAATATCTTTTGTATTATTTAATTTTATTTATTAATCATCTATAAAAAATAAAAAATTCATTAACACTAATAAATTGATCCACACATTGGGACGTACTACGTTGTCAGATCATGAGAGGAATCATGTATGTCATTTGTTTATAAATTTTAATTAAGAAATTCACTTTCTATTGATTCCTACATAATTTATTTGATTTCCAATTTTTTCATAAAATTTTATTGATGAAATAAATTATTGGTAGCATATTAATTATTATGGTTTACTACATTCAATTTAATTTTAGAGGAATATATTTAATATTTAAGTATGTGTGCCTCGAGCAAAACTATTTTTCTCGAGTATAAGGAAAAAATATGGAGGTGCGGTTAACGAACTGACACAATAACTGATTGTATGTTTTCAATTATTGATTTCAAATTTTATTATCTATTGTTTTATTTTAATAATCTATATATATTTGTAACATGATTTTTTTGAGGCCCTTGATGCTGAGGAACCTGACACTTTTAGTCCAAATGATCACTTACATCAGGTTTTGGGAGATGAGAATTGTGGAAGAGTAAGTTGCCGACCTTGGAAGATTATATTATTAAATAAGTATTAGCACTCATCAAGTACCATTTGTAGTTACAGAAAGTTTTAACAGGTTAATGGACATGCAGAACATGTAGAAAAAAGGGCCACACAAGTGGAAGATTGGTCTTCTAGGGAAAACACCGAATTTATAAAATTGAAGATTTTTCGTCCATCACATCCACCAGAGGAAAAAATATCTTATTATGAATAAATTTCATTGATGGGTGAAATATATAGTGCATATCATAGAAATTATAGTGGTTTTTGAGATGATGTCATTCCCAGTGATGATGATGTTGTGGAAGAAGATGAGGATGAGGATGATGTTGAGACCGAGGCTGAGACCAAGGGAGAGGGAGAAGGAGAGGATGTTAGAGAGGAAGATACTGAGGTGGAGGATGAGGGAGAGGATGAGTCTGAGGATGAGAATTAAGATGAGAATGGGGGTAGATATGAGGATTAGGTTGAAGTTGAGGATGACGGTGGTGATAGTGACTGTGATGGTGATGCAGGACAAATTGATCTGTTACATTTTCGATTTATATTACTGACATTGGATGTTTGGTGATATTTTGTAACTAAATGTATGAGTTATTAGGTAGGTCACATTATGCTTGACTTGGGTAGCATAAATACTGTATAGTTTTAATCACATCCACATTTACCAATGTATTTTCATATATTTTTCATTATGGATGATTTTCTTTTATACATCATTCCCTTTTTTTAATCATAGTTAGAAGAATGTCAATGGGTTACTGAACACTCCTTATTTTGGGATTTCTATAAGACTAACTAGGGCATGCTTTACTTTAGTAATATTTATGATTTTTTTATTTTTTGAGAACTTTATGTTGTATTGTAGATTTAGTAGATGTGTTTTTTTAGTTGTTCTATTGAAACCATTATTATTATAAGCATGGTTCCTGTCTTGTAGTGACATTTTATTGATGTCATATCATATTTATTCACCATGCCTGTGAGTTATAAAATGATAGGGAGACCTAATATTGGTCTCTGTCTCATAATTTATTTTTTTCGGGGAAGACTATTGTGAGTTGAGAATTATTGATATTTTTTAGTTTGTGTGTGTTTTTAATGATTTCATTTATAATTTGGGAGTGGTTGATCATTATTAAAGAGTTTTTGTTTTATAATGTTTCTAAATTTAGTTTGGAGAAAACCATAACAAGTCTTATTTTATTGGTAGTTCATTATTTCATATGGAGTGTGATATATCCTTTCCCTGGTACAACCCTTCCATAAATAGGATTTGAATTTGATTGGTCCTCCATCATTTTTGTGTCTTATTTTGGAGTCTCTATTATCATTTACTTTTGTGATGAGTTATTCTCTAGAATAAAAACTAAATATAATGTGCAGTGGGAGGGGGGTTGGCTATAGGGTGGATGTGTAGAGAGAGGGGGTGTAGGGGGGGCTGTGTAGTGGGGGGGGGGGGGGGTTGGCTGCTAGGGATTGTGTAGTGGGAGTTCGGGGGGGGGTGGGAGTCTATAAGGGGTGATGTCATAGTGGGGGGAAGTGTAGTGGGAAGAGGGATGTAGGGGGATATTTAGTGGGAGGGGTTGGATATAGGATGGGGGCAGTGTAGTGGGGGGTTCGGCTACAGGGGGGTTCGATATAGTGGGGATGTTCCATGGGGGGGGGGGGTAGTGATCTGATTTTTACACTAACTATTTTGTTGATAAAGTGAATAAAAACTATTTTACAATAATCTCACCTAACAGCTGGTGGAGCTTCTATGGATTTTTATGCTACAACGTCTTCCACAAGTTACTTTTTTTTCATCCTCCCAATCACCTCTATCATTCTTCAAACACATTATAACATATAAAAAATAAATACTCTTTCCAAAATGGGACGTACCTTCAATGAAGGGTGTCACACATTGTCTTACCATCCCACTATTAGTGTGATTGACTCTTCCAAATGGGTCAAATGAACATTATATTACTCATATGACTTTTAAGAATATTTTATTTTCCATTATAAGTGAATATTTTATTTTTCAAACTACAACTCCAATAAAAACATAAACAATGTTCTCATAGCGTGGTTTATGATTTTATCCTTTATAATGTAATGTATTCATCTTATTATAAATTTAATCTTCTTCAATGCAGTTTACATAACATTCATGGAAATTTCATTAACATATCTATATTTCAACACATATATTTTCATTTCCCAACTTTTTTTTCATGATATCCTTTTCTCCAAATCATTGATTAATATGCCAATATCACAAATACTTCAGTGGAATTATATATTACATCATATATTTGATATCATTCTAGTTTTCAGAATAATTATAACACTAAATTTAACATTAATTAAAACATTAAACCACATTATATTTTATTGTCATATTCTATATATCTTGTCATATAACTTACCTAAAACCTCTCACTCAAAGTGGATATAATCACTACTATTCATCATATTTTTATCATAAATAATGTGAAAAAATAGTAGAAATAACTCATATCATATCCCTCAGTTATCCACACAACCATCCCCACATAGATCCATGTTATAGGGTAGCTGATACATCTCAAAAACATGTACCCTAACCAAACATACAATAATATTTTAATCATAGGTCATACCATCCTATCATTGTATTTTAATATTTTCATTATTTTTAGGTGCATTTATACAGGATATTTATAAGGTGTTGTATTAGTTTTTTTAGGTGTGTATGTATCACTATTTAGTAATATTTTTAAGATATTGGTAGGGTAGTTTCAGGTGTCCTGCATTATGGGTGATTTTATATATTTTCTCAATGAGTGTTTTTTTGAATTATGTACATTTTATTATGGGAATGAGTTATTTTTTGAATTATGTATTTTTAGGTGTTATATAATCATTGTATATTGTCATTTTTATTGAGTTTCTGTATATTTAGGTGTTGAATTATGTATATTATCTTTTAACTATAATTTTACAGGGGTGGAAAGAGGGGAGGAATTCTGTTGTGCGGTTCTGGTGTACTATATACCAACGACATACAAAATGTTGGTATAGAGCTGAAAAAATTCAACTATACAAATGATTTAGCTAAACCTTTATTAAAAAACTATACCAATGGTTTGTGAACCATTGTAGTAGATTTACCTCTTTAAATATACCAAATTTTAAATGAAAACCATTGGTAATACAATATACCAATGGTTTAGAAATCATTGGTATAACTTCTAGATTTAATATTTTCCAATGGTAGAAAACCATTGGCAATTTTCATTCCAACAGTTTTTTTGAAACTATAGGGATATTGCATTTTTTATTGTACTATACCAACGAATACAGAATAAACATTATTATAGTACTATCCCCACTGAGGTCTAAATTAATAGAACACAATTTCAAAAATTGTGCAACCAAACCCAGTAATATACCACAATTCTTAATTCAATAAATTCCAATCATTCCCCAATTTCTATTTAACCAATTTCAACGCACTATCACTCTTGGATGACTTTGGTGCATTAAGAGGGTTCCCAAACCATTCCCACTTGGATCTCCTCACATTATTTAGGCTCTTGAATTCTTCCAAGGTGGGTTTCTATTAGTTTTTAGTCATTTTCTCCTCTTCTTTTCAGTTGAAATTGGTTCTTCCTAATTTCTTGTCTTGGTTCTTTCTTGTTCAAACCTTAGAGTGAGGATTTACAGATGTTCATCTATTTCATTGATGATAGGGAGCATGGTTTTCTCCATGTTATTAAATATTACCCCTCTAAGGGTTTCATTTCATTCACACACCATTTATGTAGGTGTTTCCTTCTATCTACATTTAGAAACATTCCATTAGATGAAAGAGTATTTTTATTAATATTAAAATGTGTTGCTAATTCTTGTGATGGGTTTGTTGGTGAATTCTGGTTTTTCCAGGTTGGGAATTTTTTGAAAATGGGTCTTCATTTATTTTTAAAATATTTATATATATTTATGTATGAAATGTGTTAAATTAAATAATTATTGGGATTTTCAAAATAAAAAATGGTATTCTTAGAATGTGTTTGGATTTTGATTGGTGTTTCTAGTTTAGATCACACAATTATTAAGACAGTGAGTGGATTTTTGTGTCTAATATTATTTGATTCTTATTTATGTATATTCATGATAGTTGTTAGAATTAATTTTTATCCATTAACATGAAACATTGTTATATTTATAACATTCAATAATGATTCAATTGGATATTGGTATATCCATATTTCTATGGGGTCCATATATGGACGTGAACACATATGATAATGTTGTTAAAAATAAATTTCCACCTGAAACACCATATTTAGGAACACCTCTCACTATTATATCTTATATTCCCAATCCAACCTTATTGATAATGGTTATTTAAAACAATGATTTTTCTTCAATGGATCATTGGGTCCCAAATGATCTCAAATGTTATTTTAAAATGTATTTCACAGTTTTTTTCACACTCTGAAACATGATGTGTTATTTGGTACTTAGATGACTCAAACATAATGTTTGTTACTTTTAATCATAAATGGTATTTTCCCCTTCAATTTATGAAATGATTTAGGAAATTGAATTGTATTTTCAAGTGTCAATGACTAATTGGTATTTTGTGATAATTTAGAAATCATTTTTTAAAACTCATGTGGCATATTTTCCAAGTTGGAACTCTTAGGGGTTTTATTGGTGATGGAAAACCCTATGGTTTTACTTCCAAGGATAGGGTATTAATAGAGTTGGTTTTAGGAACTATGAAAGGAATGAATAGTGGAATATATGGTTAGTGTTTCATCTCATGTATGGATGACCTCCTCATTATCCCTTAAAATTGTTTCACAACATTCTGGGACACCATCTTGAGGGTGGAGTTATTTTTTTGTTATATTCATTATTAGATGGAATATTTCAATAGGATAGAGGATTTCTTATATGGTATTTTCCACTGGTGTGTCCAGTTTGGAGATTCCAAGTTGGTTATTAACAATTGGGTTGTGCTATATTTTAGAAGGTGAGTCTGAACATAGAACATCAAGGAATGATTCAAGATATGATTAGGAAATTCACTTGATTACATAATTTTATTATCCTAGTTTATGTTAGATATATTTGGTTAATTGTTTAATAAGTTTTTGATAGAATTCACAACCACTATCACCTTTATTTATGGTTATTATTTGATATTTCTTTCTATTCATTATTTTTCGTATTTATCTCTCATCATTCATTTTTTTGTCATGTTTCTTATTTGTGGTTATGTTTTCAAACTAGGTTTTATAAAATAAGTGTCTTTTTTGAAATGTAATTTCATGATTTTTTTGAAGATGTTTTTTGGAATGCATTGTTGGTTGTTTTAAATGAACATTCCTTATTTTAACAAATGCTTTTCATACTAGTGTTTATAGACTATTTTGCGAAAGAAAATTTATGGTGTTTGTGTTTCTTACAAACTTAGTTGCTTCTTTCTCACGCCCTAGTTGTTCTACTTGGAATAAAAAGAATTGAGTGGTTTTCAAATATCATTTTTTGTTTTGATTATACTTTGGAGATGGATGGTTTATGGAATTTGGTAGTAAATAGTTCATGTTGATTTTTTTTTGTTTCTGTTTGGTTTTAGTTATTTTTTGGTTATATCCTTTGGTATCCAATAGTTCCATATAGATCGTTATTATGATTTTACTGCATTAAATTTTTATGTTTCATCATTTTTTTATTCATTATCTATTTTTTTTGTTTTATATCTGTTTACCATAGGTTAAATCATTCCTAATGTGATATCTTTGGTGGATATTTCTATTCACCATATCGGGAGAATCGAATACACTTATTGGGCCATGTCGCAAGCCGGGTTTGGTGTTTGGTTCAATATAAGCCCAAAATAGTTAGTGAAAAAGGGTATCATAGGATTCCTTCATTATTTTTGGGTGTCAGGTAGTTTAGTGATATGATTTTCGAGAATCGGGAGGTAGGTATGAGAATATATTTGTTACCACTTCCCCATCATGATCATTGAGTCACCATGAGTATTATAGGATTTGATTCTTTTTTTTGGTTTCTAGATTTATACCATAAGGTTCTATTTGTTTTTTCTATTTTGGGGAATGAAAATAGGGGTGAACTACTGTTACATGGGGAGTATTCATAGCATAGAGACCCAGGTATATCCCAAGTGCATCATTCAACATACTTCTAGTGGTTAGTGCATGCTCATGGAACGGTCTTCTAAACTGTATGGTTTGGTTATTGAAGCCAATAGTTCACTATTTATTGATGTTTTAAAATATTTTATTTATGGTTATTTTAGTTGGATTCAGTGTATTAGAAAATTATAATTGTTTGAAAAAATAATACAAAAGGGAAAATATTTTTGTGACATTGTTTAATTTTTATCATGGGATTGGATATCTAAATTGTATTTAAAAATGGGTTCTAGTATTTGTAACATGACAATGTAATAAATTAGTTATGGAATATGAAATTAAAATAATTATTTTTGATTGATTATTATGGTTTTTATATATAATAATTTATTAATGTTCTTGTTGTATCAGTTTGGAATAACCATTTATGTTGAAATTTTATAACTAGTTTGATGTTGATTTGGCTTGTATATTCATGTTGTGTATATTATGTCGTCCTAAAATTTACAAATTTTTTGTGAGTATCTTCCAATTTTTTAACCCACCTAAAATCATTTAATGGTGGAACAGTATGATAATTTTATGTTTTTTCTAGTATTCTATAGTGTTCAAGATCCATTAGAAGCTAAATAATGGACAAAGAATGTCAAGTGCGGTTTCATGTCTTTGGGAACTCCTGAATCCATGATAGTGCATTCTATTCAAGATTTGTTTGAGGTTGAGGGTTTGAAATAGTGAAATGTGATATTTAAATTATAAATCAATGTTGGAATGACTTTGTAAGTCATAAGACAAATTTTATTTGATGGTTAATACAGTAGGAGGTGAAAGTGGAGATGGTTGCAGAGCCACTAGGCATTCAAAATGGTCAATAGTTGGTGGAGGCCTATGTTTATAATTTCAAATAGATAGTTTATTTTTCATTGGAGATAAGTCAAATGATCATATGAGAGCTCCAATATTAATTGTGGTACTTTTTCATGAGGTTAGTGATCAAGTTCTCTAATCCCGGGAAGTTCTCTTTGGGAAGCTAGTGGACGAGGAATTTCTACTCGAGATGGTTCCCATAGAGATGTATGTGGATGTGGACTATCATGATGGTTCCCTATATACAGATATGTGTGACCCAAATTAAATCATTCAAAATAAGACACCATTGATGGTTTCTACTTCTAAATATTTGAACCATTTTTTCGTGTGCTCTAGTGCGGCTAGTTTGGAAATTTAAAGTCATATAGTTGTAATAATTCAGTTTTGTGATGGTGATGTGGCTATTTTGGCCCACCTAGTGTAGTTATATAATCAATATATTTAGAAGGAGATATATTTGTCAGAGTTCATCAGCTCTTGAGTGTATGTAATTAGAAGCTTCATGGAACCAAGGCTCTAGTCATGGGCCATGGATTGAAGAATTTCACATAGTGAAAAATTTCATAGTTTTGGGGTTGTTGGCCTAGATTTTTTCTCTAATGTTGGAGTGGGTATTGGTTTTTCTTTTACATAATTTTTTTTGTTTTACCAGGTTTTGAAAAATCATTCTCATTTTTTTTGGATTTCAACACTATTGTATTGCTGGAAACATTCAATACTGTAGTTTTATGAATGTAAATCATTATGTTATTCACCCTTTAATGGATTGGTTTTGGTTATGATTTTTTCTTTATTTGAGATATTAATGTATTTAGGAATAAATAATCATAGGGTGGAATTTTATATGTATTTAAACTCTCTCATTGTGTTCCTTCCCTTTTTTTTGTGTTCTAGTGTCAGTTCGTGTGGGTAGGAGATTAAATATTGGGGAGACCCACTTTGGATCTTAATGTGGGTTTCCGTTGTTATAGTCTAGTGTGTTTTTTGGGGAAGAAAAGGTCACACTGAGGTTCATATATCTATCAGGGACTAAAATGATTTAGGATTGAATTTTTTTCAGCATTTGTATTATTTACCATATGGGGAATTTTTTTATAGGGATAATTTTTACACCCCGACAATAATTTTTTTTAATTATTTTTATGATGTTAGATATTTTGGATGTGGTTCAGGTTGAGTTCCCATTGAGTATTTTGGATTATTTGGGAATTCATGTTGTCTTTTGACATAGTGAATGGTTAGTGTACACGGTTTGGTGAGAAAATATGTGGATGAAAAAATTTAGAATTGTTCATTATTAATTTTTTTCATGCATGGTCTATGAATAATGTCCTATGAATTTTTTTCCCTACACCATGAGAAAAAGAGGAGTAAAAATTTACTGTGTGGTTGGTTTTTATGAAAAGAAACATGATGTGCACACAATTAATAGAAACCATTTGAAATGTGTTTGAGGGATCCTATAATTATTTATAGAATCATTTTATATGGTCATCACATGGTTTTCAAAAACCTTATATCCAATTGATGTGGTTCAAAGAATTTTGGGTCTAGACCATTCCACAAACTTATATTCTTAAAAATTTTAAATTCCAATCATGTAACACTTTTAATTAATCCATTTTTACCTTCTATACACCTTGGTTGATCTTGGAACACGATGTGGTCCCCCAAACCCACCTTATCTCTCCATCCATTCATGATGCTCCATCAATCATCCATGGTGATATTTTCCTAATTATTGTTCATTTTATCCTATTATTTTATTCCTCATATGGAATATTTTTTTTAATTGTCTTGATTCCTTCTTAGTTTAAATATAGTGTGAGTGTTGGCTAATGATAGTCAATTTATTTGATGATTGGGTATGAAGTTTGATCATTGAGCTCCATTCATCATCCTATGGGTGTGTATTTTAGTTCTCACACCATTGAGGTTCATCTTCATTATGGAACATTATATTTTATTCTAGAGTGTTTCTAATTAATCTTGAAATGTTCTTCTCATTATTATGTTTTTTTTATATATTGTGATGTTTTCATGTTGGAAATTTGGTGAACATGGGGTTTCAATGGGTTTCCTTAATCATTACACTATATATGCTTGTAAGGTATTTTAATACATTCTAATGGTATTTTTCAAAATGAAAATTTTCAATTATTTATTGTGTTTGGATTTTTTGGGACTTGATAGAGTGGTTCACATAAGGATTGGTCTTGAGAGTGGATTTTGGTGTATTTTTTGGTTTTATACATATGTGAGGATCTTTGTTAAAGGTGTTAGTGTCTATTTTGTTCCATTAATTTGAACCTTGGTAAATTTTATGTCTTAAAAAAAGTTTTCAATTTGGAAATGGGATATCGATATGTTCACAGGGTTCACATATGGAATTTCATAGAAATGATAATGGGTTTTCAAAAAAATATCCACCTTAAACCAATGATATTAAAACACATTTCCCTTTTCCTTATTATCTTAATTCGACATTTTCATATCACGTGGTTATTCTATAAGACCAATATTTTTAAATGGAAAATTGGTTTCAAACTTATCTCAAAAGTTGTTTTCAATGTTTTTACTAATTATTAGTCTATTTGGAACCTTGATGTTGGATTTTTAGGTTAAGTGAATCAGATGTCCCATTGGGAAACATAGACCATAAATGGTGTTACAACATTGGGTTTAGGAAATGGGGCTTAAAATGGAATTTTATTTCAATATGTTATTTCTTAGTTGGTATTTTGTGATATTTTTAAAATCATTTCTAAATATCATGTGGCATGTTGGCATAATTGGAACATTGAGAGGTTCTATAGTTGATTTAAACCTCAATTTCCATCCTTATGATGAGAGGAACTTGAAAATGATGTGTTTGGGTTTGGGAATGGAATTAGAAATAATATTTATGGGTTATGGTAAATTCCATTAATGTGATGGAGACGACATTATCCCTTTTAAATTTTATCATAGATTTTATGGGCATCATATAGATGATCAAGTGACATTTTATTTTTCGTCAAGATTATTTGGACTGTAACCCATTGGATGGTGGATAGGACTAGTTGGAATTTCCACGAGTTTGTTTATAGTAGAGTATCAAGGTTTTTTTATTGAATATGGAGATACAACATATATCATCATGTGAGTCTGAACAAATTATGTCTAGGTATTTCTTCATCAAAATTTTAGGATATTTCAATTATTATGTAATAATATTATCATGCATTATTTTACAACATGTTCATTACATATTTAACATGTTTTTTCTACATACATTTACATTATAACTTTTATTTATTGTTTCTATTTTATATACCATGTTGTTCATTATTATTCATATTATCATCCTATTATGCATTTTTTGGTTATTTTTTATTATTTGACTTTTTTCAAACTAGTTTTTGAGAATTAAGAGACTGTTTCAAAATGAAATGTTGTTATATTCTTTGAAGTGGGTTACTTGGAAATAAGTGTTGGTTTTTTACATAAAAACCTTATTTTCCTAAATATATTTCAAAATAGAATCTATGTAATATTTCATGAAAGTATGTGTATTTAATTTGAGGTTCATACCAATAGAGTTGTTTCATTCTCACACCATACATGATCACAATGACATTAGTATACACATGAATTTTATAGGTTTTGGTTTTTTTCATGTTAGCCTATGGAGTGTGATAGTTTATGCATGGTGGTGGAAAAGTGTTCATATATATATACAGTGTTGGTCCTAATTGGAATCATTTTTCTATTAATTTTTTTAATCAAATTTACTTGTACTTGGAGAAATTTTATCTTTTTATTGTTATTAATTTTTGAAATCTTCTTGTTTTTGTTAAAAGATATTTGACATTTGTTTTAAATCTTTTTTCCTCAGATAAATTCTTTAAAATGGAATATCATTGTATCTTAGAGCTAGTTTCCATCCTCAAATGATCAGTAATGCCTCTTGGGCCTGATTTTATTCCACATCAGTTGTTGGGTTGGATGGCATCCCATCCAGGTTTTTGACAGTTCATTATTAAGGTTCCTTTAGCCAAAATCAAATAAAATAATTAACATTACCACAAATATCAAATAATTATTTAGTGATAAATGTAGTTTACATGTTTAATTTCAATTAAAAACAATATTTTTTAATAAAATATCAATAAGTTTTGTATAAGTAATACCTATATTTTATCTTCATTTAGAATGGGAGTCTTCAACATCTATATTGATGTTTTATAAAAAAACTTTACAATTTTTTTTAAAAAAAGATTTAATAAATATAATTTTCAAGAAGTTTTACCATTTTTAATAGTTATTAAAATTAAATATAAAAACATTTTCAATATGGGTATATTTAGAATATCATTATAAATGATTAAGATTAAAATTTATTTTTAATATTTATGGTTTAACTGTTTTTCTCTCAATCATAATAGTTGTTTTCTTGGAAAATAAATATTTATGTTTTCAAGGATATATTAAATGAAAATTAATTTCGATAACATATTTTTTCAACTTTTAATCCTTAAATATGGTTTTATATGGGGAAAGTGTATTTTTCACAAGAAAGTTATAAATAATAATTATATGATATTTCCATTCATTAATTAAGCAACCATTAATATTTCTTACAGTACATTGATGATATGTTGTAATGAATCCATATTAATACTTTCAATAGATGAATTATGACATTTTTATTGAGGGTATTAATTCAATGGGTATATGAGTCTATAAAATAAATTGAATTGTTTTTATGTTTACAAATATATTATATCATGAGTTGTAATTCTGTTATATATAATGTCCCAGGTCTGAATGAAACTGAATGGTGCCTTAAGCTCAGTGGGTCACATGGACTCAATCCCATATCCTCGAATTCCAGAGTCCACCGTCTAGCAGTGAGGGCGTAATTGTGTTTTTTGGAATACTATTACTTCATTACAATAGTGTATCATTAAATAATATCAATAAATGATACCATTAGAAGACGCATAAACCATATAAAAGAATTAAACATGTAAGAAAGTAGTGTAAAGAATCCAAAAGTCATATCATAAACAAGATGAAATACATGTAACATGATTTAATAAAACAACCAAAATATGTACATAATAAACATATAAAATACATGTATTAAAAGAATAAAAATAAAAAATACTCTCAGGATCATCACATTCCTCAGATTAGACCATGATCTCCTACTCAAAAGAATCATATCATGTAAATGTATTATGGATCATTACATTTTCAACTCTTTTAATCATATAATATTTTTAGGTCCATAAACCTGAAACAAATAGTGTGTAAGACTAAATCCCAATAGGTAACCACTCATGGTCTATACTAATCAGTCATTGAATATATATTGAATGTAGTGTGCAATAAGAAAAGTAGAAATAAAATAATAACTCAAAAGTAAATATCATGCATGCACCTTTTTTCAAATATTTTCATTTAACATTTCAATTATATTGAAATTTATTAGTCATGAGATCCTGCTCAAGATTGACATTCGTCATCCAGCTGTACACACAATAGAATCCTCAGAATAATATCTAAATAGTATATGTAATGACTGAACCAAGCTTGTTCTTTGGCTTGGAGACGATCCGTAATTCACTCCATTTCATTAATTTAATTAATATAAAACCTAGTTCCATCCTTTACATTACTAAGTTGGAATTCAAGTATTACTTTTGGTATAATAAACCAACAACCTATGAGCTCGTCCAAGGATAACATCTCATGAACCCATATATCACAATAGATGTGGTATAATGTCCATGTGATATGAGTCTGTCCTTGTCGGTTCTCTAATAAATCCCCAAATATCACTCATGAAATATAATCAATTCCCTTTGATTCCATCCTCATAAATCCATTTGGATTCCAAGTATCACTCGACATATAAGTGAAGACTCAATGAGTCCATAAATTATATATCATAAGCATATACATGTATCTATAATGAAAATATAACATTAAATATTGATCTTTTCAATGTAATTATAAATTGAATCCATATATCACTCATGTTATCAAGGTCAACAGTCACATGAGTTCGTCCGTGTGATTATAAATTCAATCCATGTATCACCTAAGCATATTTTTCATTTAACCAATTCTATTTCATTGAACATTTTGATTTACCATTACACAGTCAAAACCAAATCAATTCCACATTACTCACCTCAATAGGTTGAATCATGCAGGGATCAACCTCAATTCCTTGAAATTTCATTTACTCATGTGGCCATAATCCATATAATAATAATCACATAACTACGAAACTAAGAAATCTATTTAACATAATTTAACTCCTACATGAATACCCAGATAATAATATTTTCATGGATATATATTAATTACCTTTCATTGTCTCAACACAACACACAAGAGAAATCAATTTTTGGACCATTCAGATACATACAAAGCCATTTTTATTATAGAAAAACTCTGAATCCCATAAATTTATCTCATGGATTATTTATAACATCACTGAAATGGGAAAAATATAAACTAGAGAAATTCAAACCAATTCCAACAACACATGGAATAAACATTACTTTACTAAATTGGGAATGTAATTATAATGAAAACATTATAAAATTAGAAATGACATACATGGATAAAGGGTAACGTCATACATCACACACCCTTAATTCATTTATTATACAAACCAATTCATCAGTTGATTATAATTCAATTTAAAAAAATTTACCCATGGAAATACAAGGTACATCTCAATTGATATAAGGGTAATATCAAAAGCATAATAAATGTTGAATTTAGCTGCATAAAATATGAATGAGTGATTTTCCTACTTTAGGCTAATGAAGTCCATCATTTTTAGAATCCAAAACACGTGAGGATTAAATTGTTTGTTAAATAATTCCTCAAATCCTCCCAACTACGATCATGCTCCAGTTTATCTTGCATTTATAGATCCCACCACTAGCATGAAATATCCTAGAGAGTATAAGTCGCTAGCTTGAATATCATCTCTGATGGTTTGTTGATGAAATGGAAGATACGATTCATCCTTTTCGGCAACACCACTTCCCTTTCATGATCCGAATCACCCCTGAATATGGGTTGATTCTACTTTGGTAAATTGGACTGGTCTCCTAAAGGGGATAAATTATAAACTACACTTCCCTAATAGATTTTAAACCAGATATTATTTTGGGAATGAAATCAAGAAATTGGTTTACAACTACTAGAAAACTATCTTTCTTGATCTCTTCTATTGATTCCGAGATCCGTGCTTTGAATTGATAAGAGATCGTTCCCACTGCTGGTTCCAAAAAGGCCATTGCACCTTTCATTAAAAAATTTTCCCTTTGATGTGATATTCGACACCATCCTATGTCATGAAACTAATTTTCCCCTTATAATAGTTGATGTAAACCTTGAACATTGTTATCCAATCCATATACATGATTATATCATAGACACCCATCAAAAACACCGAGAAGTCCCACTTCAGATAAACTCTATCAACAATTATAGAATGTTCTCTACACAAAAAATATTGACATTCTAATTCACCGATAGGAGTATTCAGTTTGAACATAGAAGGCATGATTTTTGTTTTTAACATATAAGGTCAACAACATGAGATGAAATGAAGGAATGTGATTCACCTGAATCATGCAACACATGAACAATAGTATAATTCAAAATAATCATACCTCTCACTATAGATAGTCTATCCTGATCAACTAAAATCTTCTTCTCATATCCATACAATTGATTCATGGCTTCATTATGCTCTTTATCCCCAGTCAACGATTTCCCTTGCTGAGGGGTCCTGGTATTCCAAGAATCACCAAGGCTAGATATTCTCTATTAATGAGTTTGATTTTTATATCCTCACCCAGTCGAATCATATGATATTCGCGACCCCTGAGTAGTGTCTCGAGCACCTGACCTCCATGAAATGTGATAAATGTTCATAAGAGTAGTGTTTATTGAGTGTAATTAGCGATTTTCATCTCACCCCAGTATGATTTTTCACCCTGAACATGTACTTGAAAAAAATAGACAAAAAATGATTCTAATGATTTAGTATTTAAAGAAACTAAAGTATTATTCTTATCAACGTCCTCTTGTACAATAGGTGGTGCAACTATGACTTCCAAAAGTATGAAATCACTCAATTATAATCACCTAACCCACTACATGGGACCACTATGAGGCTTAATTTTATGAAATTAAAGACCAAAACATATATAAATAAAAAATCCAAATAATTAATTATGATAATATATTACATACAGAAACAATGGGTTATTAAAACATTCAACCGAATAGGTAAAACAAAAAAACAAGGCATAAACCCATAGTCAATACCTATTACTCAAACCAAGAGTTCTATACAATAATGTTTGTCAGAACCACATATATATAATCATAATCATAGAATACATAGTGTTATATAAGATAATGCATTAAATAATGCACACAAAGAAAATATCATAATTTACACAAGAATTTAAATTATTTAGGATATATCTAATGAAAGAAATAGGTATATGAATTATGATCCTATGTGAGTAGACATGATTCTAAATGAAAACCAAATACCAAAAATTAGTAGACCAACATCATTTTTAATAGCCAATTTAATTTTAAATCAGTGGTATCATTGAAAAATAAAAACAATAGTTCCCAATTTAATGATAACATGAATGTCCACTATATAGTAATGGTAATTAACTAATAATATTTCCCCATGTGATTACTAAACACCATATTTATTTTATACTATATCCAAGATCAAGCCAAATAACAAAAATAAGTTTGTGAGCTTATCCACTGACACCATTTTGTGACACACGAACCTAAATTACTACGTAAGGGTAATAATTGCACATGACCTCATGCAATCATCAGCATATGTAGGAGGTTACATATGATCAGTGATGCCATAATGGTAATTTTTTTGTCATTATATTCCCTCGATATAAATAAACACCAATGTAAAATATCAATGTGATAATAATATAAATTTTAATATAAATAATAAATAAACCATCAGAGTAGGACCATTAACATAAAGTGCCATATTTGTCAAACCCCAGAACCCATGAATCACACAATCTCCTCAGATATATTTTGTTTAATGGGTTAAACATTAGTTATCATTTTACAATAACTTCCATATTTGTTTTCAAATATAAGAAATGCATCCTGTTGAAGAGATGCAACAAAAAATGATGACATATAATAATTGTTGCATGGATGAGATGGGTGTTCCTCCACTATTTCCTATTGTGAGTATTTTATGTCAAATATATATATTTAAATAACATATAATTTCATGTGATTAATTTTGTTTTAAACATTTTTGTAGGATCCACCACATAGGAAATGGTTATTTGATGAGAAGCCTATTAGTGGTTCTAGTACTCAGGCCGATGGTACGAGGGAGGGTGGTACAAGAGCAAGGTGATCTAGTCGTTATGCCCGATTATACCATGCCCCTCCAAGTAATGTAAAATCTATCACAAATTAAAATATTAGTCTGTCATTAGGAACACATGATATATTTAGGCCTCTAATGTTTTCCCTACCGTTTACATCTTCACCTACTCACCCATCTTTAGCACATCCAACAATGATTCCCACTCATCCTACATATCATGCATTTGTATATCCATCCACCCCGTATCCTTTTAATAATACTTATTTCTATCTGATTTTCTATATTCCTTCATATTTGAAGCTAGATCATTCACATTTTGTGCTTGGAGAGCATACATTGGGACCAACCCACTTGTATATTCTGTTCCTTATGTTTTTGTGGATTCAGCAGTGCCCAGTAATCATATTCCTATAGGTATATTTATATAACCCTAAAAAATAGTTTATCGTTATTCATTTTAATAATAAAATGTATAGATATAATATTTATTTTCATAATTGTCACATCTACTGATATGAGGCGGGGCGAGGGAATACACTCATGCATGTGGTGTGGAACCACTCCACGTAGTTCATGGTGGATTACAAAAAATATAAAAAAAATGATTAATAAAACATGGAAACAATGTCAATGTTTTTTAGAGACAGTTACATTGAAATCATTCCCGTCAGCCCGCTCTCATGAAGACAGTTGCCAAACGAAGTCAAGGATAATTAATGGATACAGATATGTGTAAAAAAATATATTGTATTTAATATAAAAAATTATTTTTTATTCCTATGAATTATTATTTTGGTGTTAGCTTTGGTTTAATTTCACTAATGGTGAGGGTACATGACCAACACATCTAAAAGAGTTGGGTGAGCTTTGGAGAGCCTATAAGCACAAGTTGAATATTGGTTGGTGAGATAATGTTGAAAAAAATCTAGAGGCGGTACCTATCATAAATGATTTATCAATTGAGCATTATTAAGAATAGATTGCTCATTGGAAGACTGTTATGTTTAAGTTAT
This sequence comes from Viscum album, assembly GCA_963277665.1. Lineage (NCBI taxonomy): Eukaryota > Viridiplantae > Streptophyta > Magnoliopsida > Santalales > Viscaceae > Viscum > Viscum album. The sequence continues at coordinate 272,390,368 of OY728142.1, read as the reverse complement.
TAATCAAATTTGAGGTATCTAAATGAAAATTTTTATGTCTTTCATTACTACTACCTTTTGTATTATTGAATTTTTTTATGAATAATACAGAAAAAATATAAAAGACATTTATTCTAAAATATAACTCCACACATTGGGATGTACTATGATGTCAGATCATGATAAGAAGCATGCATGACAATTGTTTATAATTTTTATTTTGGACATTCAGTTTCTATTATTTCCTCCATAAATAATTCTTTTTCTAAAGTTTTCAAATAATATTATTGATTAAATTTATTAGTGGTGAAATATTTTTAATGATGTCTTCCTACATTCAATGTAATTATAGAGGCATGTATATAATATTTAAGGACATTTACCTTAAGAAAAACAGTTTTTCTCAATTTTAAGGATAAAATATGGATGTGCAGTTAACAAACCAACACAACAGCTAATTGTATGTTTTAAATTGTTGATTTCAAATTTTATTATCTATTTTTTATTTTAATAATATATTTATATTTTTAATAGGCTATTTTAGATTCCCTTGATTCCAGGGAACCTGATAATTTTGGGCCAAATGATCACATACCTATGGTGTTGAGAGATTAGCACTCTGGAAGAGTATGTTTCCTACCTGGGGAAAGTATTGTCATGAATAGGAATTGGCCCTCTTCATGTACTAGTTATTGTGACACTGAGTTTGAATAGGTTATGGCACGCGAATAAAAAGTTAAAAAAAGGGCCACACATGTGGAAGAATGTTCTTCTAGGGCAGATAATGAATTTAAAAAATTGATGAATGTTTTATGTCCATCACACCAACCAGAGTTCAGCATTGCTTGTAATGAATGTATTTTTTTGAAGCATTAAATATATAGTGAACCTGGTAGAAAATCTAGTGGTAGTTGAGATGGTGTATTTCCTTTTGATGATGATGGTGAGGAAGAGGATGAGGATGAGGATGATGTCGATACCGAGGCCGAGGTCGAGGCTGAGGCCGAGGGTGTAACACCCCAGGTAAATAAAGAGTATGAAATTTTCATATTTATCCATATTTTTGAATAAAATATTAATATTACTTTAAAGGGGACGCTATGAACGATGGTTTACCCAATACGCAACAACGAGTTTCTTGGGAATCTTGCATTGCACTCTAATAATAAAATAATATTATTTTAAATGGTAGTTAACGCCTAGCCGTTATAATGGCGGGAATGAACAGAACTAACTAAAAAATGATTATATATGTTTGTCAAATATTTTTACTCTTTCCAATAAATGTTATAGGATTAAAAATGCAAATGAATCCAATTTTAAGCGTAAACATTCTAATATTCTTTAAAAGGTCGATTAACCGCCTTTTAATGGAAAACCTCCTTTAAATCCACTTTTTGAAAATTTTATAAGCTCTATTTTTCAAAAAAAAAAACATATTATTTATGATTGGGACATTGAAATTTACCTTGGGTTAATTTTTGGTATTTTTCTGACAATGTTCATTTTTCAATGAATAGTAAAAAATACTGCATTTTACATCAAAACTGCTTTTTCATATAATTTAATTATATGGTTATATTATATTTTTAAATTGTTTTAAAGTGTAATTAGAATATATTTTTACCATGTAATTCAATTATGGTCATGGGGATTAATTTCACTTTGGAATTAGGCATAAACAAGTGCCAAACTTTTCATAAATATTGTTTCTAAAAAACCCGCTATTTGTTTTGACAACGTGAAGTTTTTTTAAATTAATTATTGCAATTTATGTATTTGGAATTTGTTAAAATGGATTAAATATTTGGAATTAGAAGGTCCAAATTATGTAATTAAGACTCTTTTTTTTGGACATTATGAATAGTAACGACGGTAATTATCTTTAATTATCTTGATTAATGAGTAATCGGGTAGTTAAAGATAATAAGATAATATCATAATAAAAAAAATGACCACAAAATGTGTCTTAAGGCTACTGGTTGTCTCATGGACGACCATGGGATTCCTTGTGCCAAACTTGGGGGCCCCATGGAATCACTTTTGTGAGAAAGTGACTTTTTATCTTTTTATTTTTTAAAGAATGTTAAATGTAACAAAGAATGTATCACCTAAGTAAAATATTTTTGATTTTGTCTACATAAATGATATTTTGGACTATAAATATTCTTTGTAAAGATAAAAATATTTCCTACATCATAGTATTTTTTTATAATTTTTAGACATTAAATAAATTAAATTATTTATGACATCATGATGATGCAGCGATGACCTCATTATTTAACGATTTAAATAAAATGGAATGATAATGTAAACTCTAAGACCTACACATGTACAAAACCTATTGTATGGGTGGATTTCTAACCTTTATCACCTTATTCTCGAAACACATCAATATGGGACCATTTAAATCTGAAACTCATTTGAAAATAAAGTTACATTTTATACCTTTCCAAGAGTGCCCCTCCTCTCCTCTTATAAAAGGCCCCCACCACTACCTCCTTACCCACACTTCCAAATCCTCTGGATCGGACAAAACCTGCCCATTTTGTCTCTACACATCCCTATATTACTCCTATAAGCCTCACTTTGAGCATAAGTCTTCCCAAGTAAGCTTTTTAGCTCAAACCAAAGGGAGTTACCCGATTTTAAGGTAATGTCTTCACTTGAGTCCTTTTGTTTTATTTTGCTTCTCCAACCCCCTAAACTCTTTTTATTCATTTAGTTAGTAACAAATACAGTATCTTAAATATACTAGTATGTTGTTATAATAATTATTCTAGCTACACTTACACACACCTTAGTCTAATGGTTAAAGAACATATTGTTTCTGTGGTTGGCAATTTTCTGCCTCACGAAACGATGATTGTTCAATATTCTTTTAACACCTTTAAAGGTGGCCATTATGATGTCACTGTATTTTATATATGATATATATGGTATTTATGTTTACTATATGCTTATTTATTTTGTATTTAAACCATAAATTTATTCTTTTCATGTTGTGTAATTGTGATAATTTTATATGAGGAAGTGCGGACTACCGCCCCCTCAAGTGATGTGACTCGTAAATGCAATACATGGAATGTATAAAGAATGAAATTAATGAAAATATGTGACATATATAACATATATATTATACTGTAATTATAATATATATATATATATCATTTATTTTTAATTCTATTAATATGAAAAAGAAAAAAAATGAATGTAGCGTTCATGCGTACGTACGGCCTACCGTCTCCATGAACGGTGCTTTTCGTTTTTTATCTCCAAATGATATGTAATAGTATAAAATGAATATTTACTGGATATATATGATATATATGATATATAAATCATGATTATAACTCTGGATATAATGGATACCTGAAAAAATTGTAATTATAAAGAGCATATTTTGACTCAAGTACCAATGATCGTTTAAACGACCGTTATTAACTAAAATAATTACATAGTGTTAATGACATGGTAATAAGTGATATAAAAGTAATAATAAACTTGAAAAAGGTTTTTAAGTAAGTAGAAATTAACTCAAGTTTATTATTCAGGAGATTAAAGAATGATCGAGTCAATTCGGACCCGAGGTAAGGGATTCTACTCCTCTCTTTCTTTTTAAGTACACTCTTTTATGTCATTCCTTTTAAGCTCATATTTCTTGTGATTGGGATGTTATTTTATATTAATATTACTTTAATTTTTATTTTCATATGATTAGAGACCCTATTATCTCTCATCAATCCATTTTGGAAGTTTTGAGTGGCGCCGTTAGGCTGCCGAATTTTCGTAAGAGACATAACCTCTCTCTTTCTTTTTAAGTACTCTCCTTTATCTCACTTCATTTAAGCTCCTCTTTATTATGATGGGGGATGTTATTTTATATCCCTCTTGATGTAAATTTTATTTTAATATTATGAGAGACCCTATTTTATCTCATCAAACCATTTTTGTAAGTTTTAAGTGGCGTCGTTAGGCTGCTGAGTTTTCGTAAGGGATTTTTCATCTCACTTTTATTCCCGGGAGATTTATGCTACATTTGCCATAATTTCCTTTGAGTGGTGTATGTACTGCCCATTATTTTACTCATTGTGTAATATACTTTCATTTATGAGTATTTACATCAATGTTGTATTGTCCTTCTTTCACGGGGTGCATGTCTTGAAAGATACCCATGTCGGTAAGGGAACCTTTCACCCTCCCATTTTTAAAAGACTTCTTTTGTTATGTCTTTTAATTCACATACTATTATTTTGGGATATGTTATTTTATATCCTTATTGATGTAAATTTTATGTCCAAGTGATGAGATGACCTTTTTATCTCTCATCAACTCATTTTCTAAATTTTGAAGTGATGCCATTAGGCTGTTGAATTTTACCAAGAGAACTTTTTAAACCAATTTCTATTTATTTTGGATCAACATGTAGTTATTGAATATGTAATCTTTTGAATATGTGTGAATGAACTTTTATTGTTTTACACTTAATATCCACTTATATTGGGTGTATTTATATTTTTCACACATAATTTTGAGATTGAATTATTCTTAATTTAAGGATACCTTCTTTATAAGGGAATTCATCACATTTGACATTTCTATTGAGACTTCATTGTTGTTATGCACCAATTCACTCTTACATGGTGAATATACTATCCCTTGGAATATTATATCTTGAATAAATTTATTCTCATGATATTATAAAGTTCTAACTAAATGTTATTCCTCAATTATTGTATTCAAGTGTCTCTAATTTTGGTAGAACCCCTTTAACCAAAATATCACTTTAAATGTTTTAATTATTTGTTCTTATTAATATCCATGTTTTCAAAATGGTTTTAAAGATTTATTTATATGGATATTAATGGTTTAAAATTTTAAAATCTTCAAGGTGGTATGGGACACTTTGATTCAAAAATATCTTTATTAAATGTTTTAAATGGTTTTGGAAATGGTTTCTTTTTGAATGGATTCATTATTTCAATATACTAAAATGTTATATTGTGATTGATATGTGGAACTGTTATGTTTCCTTTATGCATGTTTTATGTGATACGTTTATGTTATGGTTCTTGGGCATTGTTATGAAAACGGGTGGTTCTGTGATAAACTAAGGGTGGGTGAGCCCGATATAGCTCTCCAATGCATTGGGTAATGCGAAGGAGTGAAACATTAAGGTTTCTCCGAAGAGATTTAGGGAATATACTATGATGGGTATTCCAAACATAACCAAGAGGGTTACTCCCTATGTAAGAATGTTATGAATGCCTCAAGTTACCTTTATGTCTTATGATTTCTATGATTTATTAATGATTTGACGAGGTATGTTAAAGTGCTTCTGTTTTATGGGTAAAGTATGATTTAATTCTTATGTATATATGAACTTATGTTTCCTTTCTATATTTTTATAACCCATACTGATCTTTTTATGCTCATCCCATGTTTTTTTTCAAATGTTTTTCACAGGTCAAGGGAAAGGTACATGATATGATGATAGTGTCAAGGAAGTGTCAAGAATGAATCCATGTCTTATTTTAAATATGTTTCCATTGATAGGAAAAATGAATACTATCTTTATGTAACCACTTTGTTTATATGTGGAATGTAATGCAAGTTTTATGTTATAATTATCTAAAAATCTAAACCTAAAAATATCCTCAATGTGTAATCTTGTAATAACTCAAGATTAAGTAAGGTTTAAGGCTGGGGCCTTATAGTTGGTATCAAAGGTCGGTTTAGATTACTTTAGAGGTTAGGGTATTCTATAATCATAAGTGACATTACCATAATGGTTAGGATTTCAGAAAGAGTCCTAGTTTTAGATAAAGTGAATGAGTAAGTATATCTTAGTGTTTATCTTCCTCATTATTACATGATGATTTTGTTGATATACGCACGCTGACATTTCTATTTTTTGTAAATAGATGGATCTAGCAGGAACCAAAGTGACAATAGGTTTGAAGGAAACTGTGGTGGTTCTCTGATTAAGAGACTGGATGAAATGGGGGATTCAATGAGGAAACTCGTGGTTGTTCTAAACCAACTATAAAGGAGTCTTGATCAACCACTTGAAACTTGGTATGTTCTGTAATGCATCATGTACGATATGAGAAATCGATGTGGAAGTTCAGGTAATAATTATAAAGGTAACCATTAGGGTTTATATGATACTTACTTTTTAGGTAATTATGGGTTACTCTATGATATGATGGAAAATGAAAGGCATGAGATAAAATTGAGGTTAAAATATGTTATGATCATTTTTGAATATTTTATCTCATTTTGGGGAATGTTTTAAGAATTATGTAGTTTTCGAAAAAGGACAACACGTAGACCGTGTGACAACCCGTCGCGTCGGACAAAGCTGTGGGAATAAAACCCACAACCAAAGTGCAACTGGTATTTATCGCCTACCACTGGAATACGTGAAGTTCCTGGTTAGTTTGACTGATTCTTTTTAGTTAGATGATTTTATGAATTAATAGTAATTTCATTTTGGGTTATCTATGGAAATTTATTAACCTATCATGGAGGATATGTGATTAGGTTAATTACTTTTCAATACGAGACTTTAAGAGCAACTGATGTTGTTTGGAGATAAATTTTATGATTTAACTTGGAAGACTATGTGAATAAATCCTTCTAATATTTGAGTTTCAATCTTAGTTTGGTTTACTTTGAAGAATTTTACGGAAAAATTGTTTATCGAATGGTCTTCGTTGAACTTTGGGTTTTGTTGGACAAATTTTGGAGATTAAGTATAGATTTTCTTTTTATAACGGGTTATCCTTTTCTGGATTATCTGATCTTGTACTAACCTTTTTGGTTTTGGTTTTGGTTAATGTCTAAATACATGGGAAGTATATAGTTCTATTTTGTGGATTAGGTGATTCTCTATAATTTTATTATAGTACTCTTAATGTGAACAAGTCTTCCTAAATACTCATCTTTTGGAGAAAATATGAGTTTGTGTAAGAAATCTAATAAAAGTTGGAAGTCAACATGATAAGTGATTATGTTTCCTTATGAATAAATTCCTCAATAAAAAGAAACTTAAAACAAAAATGTTTTCTATTAACTTTTCCTACTGGGGAATCGAATACCGTTTAACCCATCACAATTTTGTGATTTTCTTGTGGTTAACTTTCTCCTAGAAATGTTTACTATCAATCTCCATCAGAACATGACCCTTTTTTTTCCTCCATGTCCATATTTTCATACTTGGAATCCTAGTATGGGTTAACTTGGGTGACCTTTGAACTTATCTTTCTTTATTTTAAAGTGATTGTTTTACCGGCTCTTGTTCCGATGTGGGACGTTCAAGGATGTTTCCAAGATCAATTTTAAAATTGCAAGGATGAAATTCCCAAAAGGGGGGAAGGATGTAACACCCCAGGTAAATAAAGAGTATGAAATTTTCATATTTATCCATATTTGTGAATAAAATATTAATATTACTTTAAAGGGGACGCTATGCACGATGGCGTACCAAATATGCAATAATGAATTTCTTGGGAATCTTGCATTGCACTCTAATAATAAAATAATATTATTTTAAATGGTAGTTAACCCCAAGCCGTTGTAATGGCAGGAATGAACAGAACTAACTAAAAAATTATTATATATTTTTGTCAAATATTTTTACTCTTTACAATAAATGTTATAGGATTAAAAATGCGAATGAATCCAATTTTAAGCGTAAACATTCCAATATTCTTTAAAAGGTCGATTAACCGCCTTTTAATGGAGAACCTCTTCTAAATCCAATTTTTGACAATTTTATAAGCTCTATTTTTCAAAATAAACATATTATTTATGATTGGGACATTGAAATTTTCCTTGGGTTAATTTTTGGTATTTTTCTGACAATGTTCATTTTTCAATGAATAGTGAAAAATACTGCATTTTACATCAAAACTTCTTTTTCATATAATTTAATTATATGGTTATATTATATTTTTAATTTGTTTTAAATTTTAATTAGAATATATTTTTACCATGTAATTAAATTATGGTCATTGGGATTAATTTCACTTTGGAATTAGGCATAAACAAGTGCCAAACTTTTCATAAATATTGTTTCTAAAAAACCCGCTATTTGTTTTGACAATGGGAAGTTTTTTTAAATTAATTATTTAAATTTATGTGTTTGGAATTTGGTAAAATGGATTACATATTTGGGATCAGAAGGTCCAAATTATGTAATTAATACTCTTTTGTTTTTGGACATTATGAATAGTAACGACGGTAATTATCTTTAATTATCTTGATTAATGAGTAATCGGGTAGTTAAAGATACTAAGATAATATAATAATAATAAAAAATGACCACAAAATGTGTCCAAAGGCTACTGGTTGTCTCATGGCCGACCATGGGATGCCTTGTGCCAAACTTGGGGGCCCCATGGAATCACTTTTGTAAGAAAGTGACTTTTTATCTTTTTATTTTTTAAAGAATGTTAAATGCAACAAAGAATGTATCACTTAAGTAAAATATTTTTAATTTTGTCTACATAAATGATCCTTTTGTCTATAAATATTATTTGTAAATATAAAAAGTTTTACTACATCATAGTATTTTTTTTTATAATTTTTAGACATTAAATAAAATAAATTATTTATGACATCATGATGATGCAGCGATGACCTCATTATTTAACGATTTAAATAAAATGGAAAGATAATGTAACATCTAAGACCTAAACATGTCAAAAACCTATTGGATGGGTGAATTTAGAACCCTTATCACCTTATCCTAGAAACACATCAATGTGGGACCATTAAATTCCAAAACTCATTTGAAAATAAAGTTACATTTTATACCTTTCCAAGAGTGCCCCTCCTCTCCTCTTATAAAAGGCCCCCACCCCTACCTCCTTACCCACACATCCAAAGCCTTTGGCTCGGCCAAACCTTTCCCATTTTGTCTCTACACATCCCTATCTTACTCCTAGAAGCATCACTTTGGGCAGAAGTCTTCCCAAGGAAGCCTTTTAGCTCAAACCAAAGGGAGTTACCTGATTTTAAGGTAATGTCTTCACTTGAGTCCTTTTGTTTTATTTTGTTTCTCCAACCCCTAAACTCTTTTTATTCATTTATTTTGTAAAAAATCAAGTATATTAAATATACTAGGATGTTTTTATAAGAAGAATTCGAGCTAAACTTACACACACCTTCGTCTAATGGTTAAAGAACATACTGTTTCTGTGGTTGGCGATTTTGTGCCTCATGAAACGATGATTGTTCAATATTCTTTTAACACCTTTAAAGGTGGCCATTATGATGTCACTGTATTTTATATATGATATATATGGTATTTATGTTTACTATATGCTTATGTATTTTATATTTAAACCATAAATTTATTCTTTTCATGTTGTGTAAATGCGATAATTTTATATGAGGAAGTGCGGACTACCGCCCCCTCAAGTGATGTGACTCATACATGCAATACATGGAATGTATAAAGAATGAAATTAATGAAAATATGTGACCTATATAACATATATATTGTACTGGAATTATAATATATATATATATATATCATTTATTTTTAATTCCATTAATATGAAAAAGAAAAAAATGAAAGTAGCGTTCATGCGTACGTACGGCCTACCGTCTCCATGAACAGTGCTTTTCGTTTTTTATCTCCAAATGATATGGAATAGTATAAAATGAATATTTACTGGATATATATGATATATACATAATGATTATAACTCTGGATATAATGTATACATGAACAAATTGTAATTATAAAGAGCATATTTTGACTCAAGTACCAATGATCGTTTAAACGACCGTTATTAACTAAAATAATTACATAGTGTTCATGACATGGTAATAAGTGATATAAAAGGAATAATGAACTTGAAAAAGGTTCTTAAGGAAGTATAAATTAACTCAAGTTTATTATTCAGGAGATTAAAGAACGATCGAGTCATGTCGGACCCGAGGTAAGGGATCCTACTCCTCTCTTTCTTTTTAAGTACACTCTTTTATGTTATTCTTTTTAAGCTAATATTTCTTGTGATTGGGATGTTATTTTATATTAATCTTACTATAATTTTTATGTTCATATGATTAGAGACCCTATTCTCTATCATCAATCCATTTTGGAAGTTTTGAGTGGCGCCGTTAGGCTGCCGAATTTTCGTAAGAGATATAACCTCTCTCTTTCTTTTTAAGTACTCTCCTTTATGTCACTTATTTTAAGATCCTCTTTGTTAAAATGTGGGATGTTATTTTATATCCCTATTGATTTAAATTTTAGTGTAATATGATGAGAGACCCTATTTTATCTCATCAATCCATTTTTGTAAGTTTTAAGTGGCGCCGTTAGGCTGCCGAGTTTTCGTAAGGGATTTTTCGTCTCACTTTTATTCCCGTGAGATTTATGCTACATTTGACACAATAACATTTGAGTGGTGTATGTAATTCCCATTATTTTATTCATTGTGTAATATAATTTCATTTATGAGTATTTACATCAATGTTGTATTGTCCTTCTTTCACGGGGTGCATGTCTTGAAAGATACCCATGTCGGTAAGGGAACCTTTCACCCTCCTCTTTTTAAAAGACTTATTTTTTTATATCTTTTAATTCACATAATATTATGTTGGGATATGTTATTTTATATCTTTATTGATTTAAATTTTACTTACAAGTGATGAGATGCCCTTTTTATCTCTCATCAACTCATTTTTTGAATTTTGAAGTGATGCCGTTTGGCTGTCGAATTTTACCAAGGGAACTTTTTAACCCAATTTCGATTTCTTTGGGTTCAACATGTAGTTATTGAACATTTCATCTTTTGAATATGTGTGAATTACCTTTTATTGTTTTAAACTTAATATCCACTTATATTGGGTGTATTTATATTTGTCACACATAATTTTGAGAATGAATTATCCTTAATTTAAGGATACCTTCTTTATAAGGGAATTCATCACATTTGACATTTCTATTGATACTTCATTGTTGTTATGCACCAATTCACTCTTACATGGTGTATATACTGTCCTTTGGAATATTATATCATAAATACATTTATTCTAATGATATTATAAAGTTCTGACTAAATGTTATTCCTCAATTATTGTATTCAAGTGTCTCTAATTTTGGTAGAACCCCTTTAACCAAAATATCGCTTTAAATGTTTTAATTATTTGTTCTTATTAATATCCATGTCTTCAAAATGGTTTTAAGGATTTATTTATATGGATATTAATGGTTTAAAATTTTAAAAGATTCAAGGTGGTATGGGACACTTTGATTCAAAAATCTCTTTATTAAATGTTTTAAATGGTTTTGGAAATGGTTTCTTTTTGAATGGATTCATTATTTCAATATACTAAAATGTTATATTGTGATTGAAATATGGAAATGTTATATTTACTTTATGCATGTTTTATGTGATACGTTTATGTTATGGTTCTTGGGCATTGTTTTGGAAATGGGTGGTTCCGTAATAAACTAAGGGCGGGTGAGCCCGATATAGCTCTCCAATGCATTGGGTAACATGAAGGAGTGAAACGTCAAGGTTTCTCCGAAGAGATTTAGGGAATATACTGTGATGGGTATTACAAACGTAACCAAGAGGGTTACTCCCTATGTAAGAATGTTATGAATGCCTCAAGTTACCTTTATATCTTATGATTTCTATGATTTATTCATGATTTGATGAGGTATGTTAAAGTTCTTATGTTTTATAGGCAAAGTATGATTTCATTCTTATATATATATGAACTTATGTTTCCTTTCCATATTTTTATAACCCATACTGAGCTTTTTATGCTCATCCCAAGTTTTTTTTGAAATGTTTTTCACAGGTCAAGGGAAAGGTACATGATATGATGATAGTGTCAAAGAAGTATCAAGAATGAATCCATGTATTATTTTAAAAATGTTTCCACTGATGGAAAAAATGAATACTATCTTTATGTAACCACTTTGTTTATATGTGGAATGTAATGCAAGTTTTATGTTCTAATTCTCTAAAACTCTAAACCTGAAAAGATCCTCAATGTGTAATCTTGTAATAACTCAAGATTAAGTAAGGTTTAAGGATGGGGCATTATAGAGGGAGAGGCAGAGGCTAAAACAGAGGTTGAGGGAGAAGATGATGATGAGGATTAGACCTATGATGATGAGGGTGACAGAGGTGAGGATCAGGTTGAGGCTGATGTTGACAATGGTGATAGTGACGGTGATAGTGATGAGGGACAAATTGATCCATTATATTTTTTAATTGATATTACTGACATTGGATGTTTGCTGATTTGTTGGGACTAAATATAAGTGTGATTAGGTATGTCACATTATGCTTGACCTGGGAAGAATAAATACTATATAGTTTTTATCACATCACATTTTACTAATTTATTTTCATCTGTTTTTATGGTGCATGATTTTAGTTTATACCTCATCCTCTTTTTTTATCATAGTTAGAAGAATGTCAATGGGTGAATCAACACTTCTTATTTCAGGATTTTTATAAGAATAGTTTTGGAATTTATTCCTTTAGTAATATTTATGAATTTCTTATTTTTTGAGAACTGTATGTTGTATTGTTAATTTAGTATATGTGTTATGTTTATGTGTTCTATTGAAACCCTTATGATTAGAATCATGGTTCCTATCTGGTAGTGATATTTTAGTATTGTCCTATCATATTGATCCACCATGATAGTGAGGTCTAAAATCATAGGGATACCTACCACGAGTCTCCATATCATATTTTATGTTTTTGAGGAAGACATGTGTGATTGGATTATTGGTGATATTTTCAGTTTTTTGGGGTTCTGAATAATTTTGTTAGTATTTTGGGAGTGGTTGATCATTATTAAAGATTTTTCGTTTTTTAATGATTCTCAATATAGTAGGGAGATGATCATACCTAGTCTTCTCTTATTGAGAGGTCCTTGTTTCATATGGAGAGTGATATCTCATTTCCCTGACACAACCCTTACTTAGGATTTCAGTCCCATTGGTCCTCCATCATTTTCAGTCTTATTTTGGAGTATCTATTAGCTTTTCCTTATGTGAGAGTTAGTAACATGTAGTGAACATGAAGATTATGTGCAGTTAGAGGGGGGTTGTGTGTAAGGAGATTTATAGTGGGGGGGGGGGGGTATAGATAGAGAGGGGTTGGATGTGGGGAGGGGATGTGTAGTGGGAGGTGGGGTGGCTATAGGGGGGTGTGCTTTGAGTGTGTGTGTGTGTGGGGAGGGAGTGTAGTGGGAAGGGGGTGTGTAGGGAGGATGTGTACTGGGAGGGGGGTTGGCTGTAGGAGGGGGGCTGTGTAGTGGTGGGGTTTCGCTATAGGGGCGTTGGATATAAGAGGGATGTGCTATGGGAGGGGGGGGGGTTGGTGATCAAATTTATTAAACTATCTAATTTTTTGATCATGAGCATAAAAATAATTTTCCAATAACCCCACCAACTGGATGTTGGTGATTTTATGGATTTTTATACTACAACATCTTCCACAAGTTACTCCTTTTTTGTTTCTAGCCTCCCAAACACCTCTATGTATCCTCAGACACTTTATAACATATAAAAAATATATTCTTTCAAAAATTATATATAAATTCAATGAAGGGTGTCACAAATTGTCTGACCATCCCACTTTATAAGTGATTTACTCTTTCAAAAAGGTCAAATGAATCTTAGATTCTACAGATGAGTCTACAAATATTTTCCATTACCTTATGAGTGGATTTTTCATTTTTCAAACTACAAATCCAATAAAAACATGAACAATTTTCTCACATTGTGGTTTATTATTTTAACCTTCATAATATAATGTATACATCTTATTCTAAATTTAATCTTCTTCAAATCATTTAACATAACATTCATGGATATTTCAATAACATCTCTATATTTCAAGACATCCATTTTCATTTATCAACTTTTTTTTCATGTTCACCTTTTCTTTAAACCATTGATAAATATTCTAATATTAAAAAGACTTCAATGGAATTACATATTACATAGTATATTTGTTATCATTCCATTAATCAATATAAATATAACACTAAATTTACCATTAATTACAACATTCATCCACATTAGATTTTATTTTCATACTCTATATATCATGCCATTCCACATTCCTAAAACCTCTCTCTTAGAGTGGATATCATCACTACTTTTAATCTTGTTTAGATAATAAATAATGAGAAAAAAATGTAATAATGGCTCATATCATACCCCTTAGTTATCCACACAACCATCCCCACATAGCTTCACATTATAGGGTAGCTTAAATATCTCAAAAAACACATACCCTAACCCAGCATAACATCATAATTTGAACCATAGGTCATACCATCCTATCATTGTATTTAATAGTGTCAATATTTTTAGGTGCATTTAAATTGGTTCTTTATAAACCGTTGTATTATTTTTTTGGTGTGTTTTTATCACTATTTAGTATTGTTTTTTAGATATTGGTAGTGTATTTTCATGTGTTTTTCTTCCAGGGTGATTTTCTATATTGTCTACATGAGTGTTTTTTTGAATTTTGTACATTGTATTATGGGCATGAGTGTTTTTTTGAATATTTTATTTTCAGGTGTTGTATAATCATTGTATATTGTAATTTTATATTTACTTTACTGTATTTTTGGGTGTTAAATTCTATATATTGTCTTTTTATTGTAATTGTATAGGGGATGAAAGAGGGGAGGCATGCTGATGTGCGGTTCTAGAGTACTATATACCAACTACATACAAACTATTGATATAGAGGGGAAAAAATTCATCTATACCAATGGTTTAGCTAAAACCATTGGTAAAACACTATACCAATGGATTTTGAACCGTTCCTATAGATTTAAATCTTTAAATATATAAATAGTTATATGAAAACCATCAGTAAAACTATTTACCAACTATTTACAAACCATTGTTATAACTTCTAGATTTAATATTTATGAACGTTTCAAAACCATTGGAAATTTTCATCCCAATAGGTTTTTTGAAACCGTAGGGATATATTATTCTCTATTATGCTATACCAACGGTTACAGAATAACCATTGGTATAGGGATACCTCCATACCTTATCACCCAATGGTTTGGGAAACTGTTAGTATAACCTATTCCAACATATTCCCAACATATCCCAATGGTTTTATAGTTTTGGGATATCCTTGGTTTCTAGTAGTGACTACGTGTCCATCCCAAGTTGGCACCAATTTTACCTAGTGGGGTCTACACGAATGGAACACAATTTTGAAAATTGTGCATCCAAACTGTGTAATATACCATAATTATTAATTCAATAAATTCCAATCATTCCCTAACATTAATTTAACCAATTTCAAGCGACGCTCTTTGTTGGTTGACTTTGTTATATTAAGGGGGTTCCCCACCCATTCCCTCTTGGCTCTCCTCCCAGTATTTAGGATCCCTCATGCTTCTAAGGTCAGTTTTTCATAGTTTTTGGTCATTTTCTTATATTCTCCTCAGTTGATATTGGATCTTTTTAATTTCAAGTCATGGTTTATTTTTTTCCGAACCCTAGAGTGAGGATTTACTAATCTTTATCTATTTCATTGATGATAGGTTGTGTGGTTTTCTCCAACGAATTAATTATTCCCCCTCTAAGGGGTTCATTTAATTCACACTCCATTGCTATAGATGTTTCCTTCCATCTACATTTCGAAACATTCCATTTGATGATAGTGTATTGTAATTAATATTTAAATGTGTTTTTCATTCCTGTTATGTGTTTGTTGGTGAATTATGGGTTTTCTAGGATGGAAATTTTGTGAAAATGGGTTTTCAATGTTTTTTAAAATATTCATATATATATGTATGAAATGTGTTAAAAAAAATTAAAATTCGGTTTTTCAAAATAAAAATGGATATTTTCAGAATGTGTTTGGAGTTTGATGGGTTTTTTTATTTAGATCACATGATGATTTGGATAGTGACTGGATTTTTGTGTCTAATATTATTTGATTCTTATTTATGTATATTCTTGATATTTGGTAGTATTAATTTTGTTCCATTAACTTGATATTTTGGTTCTTTTATAACATTCAACAAGGATTCCATCCAAGGTTGGAAAATCGATATTTGTACGGGGTCCACATATGGATGGGAATAAATATGATAATGTCATTCATAATAAATTTCCACCATAAACCCCATATTTGAAAACACCTATCCCATTTGCTTATTATATTCCTAATCTATCCTTCTTAAGAATGGTTATTCAAAAACCATGATTTTTCATAAATGGATTATTGCATCCCAAATGATCTAAAATGTGTTTTTAAAATGTATTTAATAGTTTTTGTCCCATTCTAAAACTTGATGTGTAATTTGGTAATTAAATGACTCAAAATTATTCTTTGGAACTTTATATCATAAATTTTATTTTCCCATTCAGTTTGGGAAATGGGTTTGGAAATAGAATTGTATTTTCATGTGTCAAGGTCTGATTGGTATTTTGTAACAATTTGAAAAACATTTTTAAAACTCATGTGGCATATTAGACCAGTTGTAACTCTTAAGGGTTATATTGGTGATGACAAAACCTATGGAATTCCTTCCATGGAGGGGGCCTTCATAGAGTTGGTTTAGGGATTTAAAAAAGAATGAATAGTGGAATATATGGGTAATGTTTAGTCCTATGCATGGATGACCTCCTCATTATCCCTTTAAATTTTTTCACAACATTCATGGACATAATCTTGAGGGTAGAGTTATGGTTTTGTTTTATTAATGATTTATTGGAGTATTTCAATAGGATAAAGAATTTTTATAGATGGGATTTACCCTTAGTGGGGCCAGTTTGGAGATTCCAAGTTGGTTTTTAACAATAGAGTTGTGCTATATTCTAGAAGTTGAGTCAAATCTTAGTACATAAAAGACTACATCAATAGATGAATAAGAAATTAAATTTATTACATAACTATATGATCCTATTTTATGTTAGAGATATTTGGTTTTTTGTTTAATTATTCATTGACTGAATTCACTTTCACTACAACCTTTATTTTTTATTTTTATTTGGAATTATTTTATGTTTATTATTTGTTGTATTTGTCTCTCATTTTTCATTTTTTGGTCATGTTTCTTATTTGGGGTTTAGTATTCAATCTTGGTTTTAACAAATAATAGTATTTTTGGAAATTGAATGCCATGATTTATTTTTATGTTGTATTTTTGAAACCATTTTTTGTTATTTTAAATGAAAAGTCTTTATTTTAATAAATGTTTTTTCAAACTAGAGTTTATAGACTATTTTGAGGAAGGAAATGTATGGGTTATGTGTTGCCTAAATACATAGATGATTTTTTATCACGCACAAGTCCTTCCACTCAGCATTAGTAGGTCCTAGTTGTTTTAAAATTACATTTTTTAATTTTTATTAGACTTTGGAGAGGATTGTGTTACTGAATTTGGTGAAAATAGGTCTTATGGAAATTATGTCGTTTACGATTGGTTGTAGATATTTTTTAGTTTTCCAGTTTGTTCTCCTGCAGTTCCATTTGGATATTTATTATGATATTACTATAGTAAATTTTGATGGTTCATCTTTTTTTTTATTATACCCTTATTTGGTTTGTTTTATATCTATTTAACATGTAATAAATCATTTCCAATGTGATATCATTGATGTCTATTTCTAGTCACCATATCGGGAAGATATAGTAAACTTATCAGGCCATGTCGTAAGCTAGGTTTTGTATCTAGTTCAATGGAATCCCAAAATAGTTAGCGACAATTAGTATCAGTTGATTCCTTCATTATTTTGGGGTTTCATGTAGTATAGAGATATGAATTTTGAGAATCATGAGGTAGTTATGGGAATATATTTGTGAACACTTCCCCATCACGATCCTTGAGTCCACATGAGTATTCAAGGATTTTAGTCTTTTGTTTTGTGTTTCTAGGTTAATGACAAAGGGTTATGTTTGGATTTTCTATTTTGGGGTAATGACAATGTTAGTGAACTAGTGTTACCTAGAGAGTATTCATCATATAGAGACCCATGTATATCCAGAATGAATCATTCAACAAACTTCCAGTGGTTGGTGCTCAGTCATGGAATAGTCTGCTAAATAGCGTGGTTAGATTATTGATGTACACTAGTTTTCTATTTATTGATGTATTGGAGTGAGTTATTTTTATGGATATTTTTGATGGATTGGGTAGATTTAAAAATTATAGTTGTTTGAAAAGAAATTACGAATGGGAAATGATTTTTGGGACAATGTTTTATTTTTATCATAGGATGGGATATATTAATTGTATTTGAAAACGGTTTATTGTATCTATTAGATGACATTGGAATAAATTAGTTATGGAATGCGGAATGAAAATCATTATTTTTGACAGTGTATTAGGGTTTTCATGTCTAATATTTTATTAATGTTCTTGTTGTATCAGTTTGCAATAATTTTTTTTGTTGAATTATGAGTACTAGTTTGATGATGATTAGGTTTTTATTTTCATGTTGTGTATATTATGTCATCCTAAAAGGAATTTTTTTAGTGAGTCTCTACCAATTTTTGAACCAACCTAGAATCCTTTAAATGTGACCTATTCAGGTGATTTTATGTTTTTTCTTGTATTCTGTGATGATCATGATCCATTAAAAGCTAAATAATTTACTAAGAAAGTCGAACGCGATTTATGTATTTGGGAACTCCAGAATCCATTACAGTGCATGCTATTCAGGATTTGTTTGAGGATACGGATTTGAAATAGTTGAAGGTGATATTCACATTATATATCAATGTTGGAATAACATTTTAATTCATTTAAAAAACTTTTATTTGTTGGTTTATACAGGAGGAGGTGAAAGTGGATAAGTTGAAATATTTAGTAGGAATTCCACATGGTCAATAGATGGTAAAGGCCTATGTTTGTCATTTCAAATAGATAGTCTATTTTTCATTACAGATAGAGTCAAAAGATCAAATGAGAGCTCTAATATTCTTATGGGTACATTTTCTAGAGGCTAGTGAGAAATTTCTCTCATCCAGGGAAGTTCTATTCATGAAGCTAGTGGACGAGGAATTTCTACTCAAGTTTGTTCCCAGAGAGATGTATGTAGATATAGAATCTCAAGATGGTTACCTATATGCAGATAAGTTTGGAACAAAGGAAATCATTCAAAATAAGACTCCATTTACAGTTTCTAATTATAATTTATTGGACCATTTTTCTTTGTGCTTGAAGTGCTGCCAGTTCAGAAATTGAAAGTTGTATTGTAGTAATCATTTAATGGGGTGCTGGTGATGTTTCCATTTTGGGTCACCTAGAGTAGTTTTTCAAAAAAAAATTAGAAGAAGATGTCTTAGTCAGAGATCACCATCTCTTTAGTGTGGGGAATTATAAGCTTCATGGAGCAATGGCTCTAGTCATAGGACTTGGATCGAGAAATTTCACATTGTGAAAAATTTCATAGTTTAGGGGTTGATGGCCTAGAATATTTCTCTAATGTTAGAGTGGGGATTGGATTATGTTCTACATAATTTTGTAGTATTACCAGGTTTTAATAAATCATTACCATTTTTTTTGGATTTAAGGAGCATTTGATTTATAGAAACATTATATAGTGAAGTTTTAAGGATTTGAATCATTATGTTGTTCACCCTTTAATGGGTAGGTTTTGGTTATGATTTTTTCTTTCTCTGATATGTTCATGTATTTAGGAATAATTAATCATAGGTTGGATTGGTGTATTTTTTGAGTCTCTCTTACTGTGTTTTTTTATTATTTTTGGGTTTTCTACTGTTAGTTCATGTGGGTAAAATATTAAATATAGGGGATGACCACCATGCATCTTCATTTGAGTTTCCCTTGTTTTAATCAGATGTCAATTGGGGAGAAGAAGAGGAAAACTATTTTTTTAAAAGGTTGGGGCCAAAGCCTCATTTTATTCTTTTCACGATGTTAGATCTTTTTTGATGTGGATTAGGTTGAGTTACAATTGAGTATTTTGGGTTATTTGTGACTTCATGTTGTTTTTTGACACTATGAATGGTTAGGGCAAAGGGTTTGGTGAGAAAATATTTGGATGGATAAAGACGGAAGTGTTAATTGTCCATTTTTTTTCATGTATGGTTTGTGTATAATATTCTAGGAATTTTTTTCATAAATCATGCTAGAAAGAGGAGTAAAAATTTGGTGTGTGGTTCGTGTTTTGGACAAGGAATATGATGTTCACACAATTAATAGAAACTTTTTGGAATGTGTGTGAGGGGTTATATACTTTTTGATAGAACAATTTTATATGGTTAGAAAATGGATTTCCAAACCCATGTTTCCAACTGATGTGGGTACCCCTTATCTTCATTGAGGTTCTCAAATTTGGTTCACGAAATGGAAAATTTTGGGTCCAAAATGTGGCACATACAAATATTCTTAAAATTTTGAAATTCCAATCATGTCCTACTTTTTTATAATAAATATTTACCCTCTATACACCTTGGTCAATTTTGGAACACGTAGTGGTCCCCAAAAAACTTCCCCCTTATCTCCTCATCCCTTTATGATGCTCCATCAATCATCTAAGGTGATATTATATTAGTTATTGGTCATTTTTATACTCTTCATTTATTCTTCCTGTGGTATATTCTTTTTAGTTGTCTTGATTCCTTCTTAGTTGAAATATAGTGTGAGTATTGGCTAATGTTAGTTAATTTATTTGATGATTGGGTATGTAGTTTGATCATTGAGCTTCATTCTTCCTCCTATATGGGTTTAGTTTGGTTATCACACCAGTGAGGTCCATCTACATTATGGAACATTTCATTTTATTCTAGAGTGTTTCTAATTACTTTTGAAAAGTGATTATCATGATTATGATGTGTTTTTAATGTATTGTGATGTTTTCATGTTGGAGATTTGGTGAACATGGGTTTTCAATGGTTTTATTTAATTATAAAAATATATGTGCTAGGAAAGTATATGAATACTTTCTAATTGACTTTCTTAAAATTTAATTGGTTATTTTCTGATTATTTTTTGATTTTTTGAGTTTTGATAGAATGGTTCACATGATGAATGGTTTTGTGAATGCATTTTGGTGTCTTTTATGGTTTTATGAATTTGTGAGGATCTTTGTATATAAGGCCCCAGCCTTAAACCTTACTTAATCTTGAGTTATTACAAGATTACACATTGAGGATCTTTTCAGGTTTAGAGTTTTAGAGAATTAGAACATAAAACATGCATTACATTCCACATATAAACAAAGTGGTTACATAAAGATAGTATTCATTTTTCCCATCAATGGAATCATATTTAAAATAAGACATGGATTCATTCTTGACACTTCCTTGACACTATCATCATATCATGTACCTTTCCCTTGACCTGTGAAAAAAATTTCAAAAAAAACTTGGGATGAGCATAAAAAGCTCAGTATGGGTTATAAAAATATGGAAAGGAAACTTAAGTTCATATATACATAAGAATGAAATCATACTTTACCCATAAAACATAAGCACTTTAACATACCTCATCAAATCATTAATAAATCATAGAAATCATAAGACATAAAGGTAACTTGAGGCATTCATAACATTATTATATAGGGAGTAACCCTCTTGGTTACGTTTGGAATACCCATCAAAGTATATTCCTTATATATCTTCGGAGAAACCTTAACGTTTCACTCCTTCGCGTTACCCAATGCATTGGAGAGCTATATCGGGCTCACCCGCCCTTAGTTTATCACGGAATCACCCGTTTTCATAACAATGCCCAAGAACCATAACATAAACGTATCACATAAAACATGCATAAAGGAAACATAACATTTCCACATTTCAATCACAATATAACATTTTAGTATATTGAAATAATGAATCCATTCAAAAAGAAACCATTTCCAAAACCATTTAAAACATTTAATAAAGAGATTTTTGAATCAAAGTATCCCATACCACCTTGAATATTTTAAAATTTTAAACCATTTATATCCATATAAATAAATACTTAAAACCATTTTGAAAACATGGATATTAATAAGAACAAATAATTAAATCATTTAAAGTGATATTTTGGTTAAAGGGGTTCTACCAAAATTAGAGACACTTGAATACAATAATTGAGGAATAACATTTAGTCAGAACTTTATAATGTCATGAGAATAAATGGATTCACGATATAATATTCCAAAGGATAGTATATACACCATGTAAGAGTTAATTGGTTCATAACAACAATTTAGTCTCAATAGAAACGTCAAATGTGATGAATTCCCTTATAAAGAAGGTATCCTTAAATTAAGGATAATTCAATCTCAAAATTATGTGTGAAAAATATAAATACAACCAATATAAGTGGATATTAAGTGTAAAAAAATAAAAGGTCATTCACAAATATTCAAAAGATGACATATTCAATAACTACATGTTGAACCCAAAGAAATAGAAATTGGGTTAAAAAGTTCCCTTGGTAAAATTCGACAACCTAACGACATCACTTCAAAATTCAAAAAATGAGGTGATGAGAGATAAAAAGGGAATCTCATCTCTTGGACATAAAATTTACATCAACAAGGATATAAAAGAACACATCCCAACATAATAGTATGTGAATTAAAAGACATAACAAAATAAGTCTTTTAAAAAGAGGAGGGTGAAAGGTTCCCTTACCGACATGGGTATCTTTCAAGACATGCACCCCGTGAAAGAAGGACAATACAAAATTGATGTAAATAATCATAAATGAAAGTATATTACACAATGAGTAAAATACTGGGCCGTAAATACACCACTTAAAGGAAATTGTGGAAAATGTAGCATAAATCTCACGGGAATAAAAGTGAGATGAAAAATCCCTTATGAAAACTCGGCAGCCTAACGGCGCCACTTAAAACTTAAAAAAATGGATTGATGAGATAAAATAGGGTCTCTCATCATATTACAATAAAATTTACATCAAGAGGGATATAAAAGAACATCCCCCATCATAACAAGGAGGATCTTAAAAGAAGTGACATAAAGGAGAGTACTTAAAAAGAAAGAGAGAGGTTATATCTCTTACGAAAATTCGGCAGCCTAACGGCGCCACTCAAAACTTCCAAAATGGATTGATGAGAGAGAATAGGGTATCTCATCATATGAACATAAAAATTACAGTAATAGTAATATAAAATAACATCCCAATCACAAGAAATATGAGCTTAAAAGGAATGACATAAAAGAGTGTACTTAAAAAGAAAGAGAGGAGTAGGATCCCTTACCTCAGGTCCGACTTGACTCGATCATTCTTTAATCTCCTGAATAATAAACTTGAGTTAATTTCTACTTCCTTAAGAACATTTTTTAAGTTCATTATTCCTTTTATATCACTTATTACCATGTCATGAACACTATGTAATTATTTTAGTTAATAACGGTCGTTTAAACGATCATTGGTACTTGAGTCAAAATATGCTCTTTATAATTACAATTTGTTCATGTATCCATTATATACAGAGTTATAATCATGATTTATATATCATATATATCATATATATCCAGTAAATATTCATTTTATACTATTCCATATCATTTGGAGATAAAAAACGAAAAGCACCGTTCATGGAGACGGTAGGCCGTACGTACGCATGAACGCTACTTTCATTTTTTTCTTTTTCATATTAATGGAATTAAAAATAAATGATATATATATATATATATATATTATAATTCCAGTATAATATATATGTTATATAGGTCACATATGTTCATTAATTTCATTCTTTATACATTTTAGGTATTGCATGTACGAGTCACATCACTTGAGGGGGCGGTAGTCCGCACTTCCTCATATGAAATTATCTCATTTACACAACATGAAAAGAATAAATTTATGGTTTAAATATAAAATAAATAAGTATATAGTAAACATAAATACCATATATATCATATATAAAATACAGTGACATCATAATGGCCACCTTTAAAGGTGTTAAAAGAATATTGAACAATCATCGTTTCGTGAGACAGAAAATCGCCAACCACAGAAACAGTATGTTCTTTAACCATTAGATGAAGGTGTGTGTAAGTGTAGCTCGAATAATTATTATAAAAACATCCAAGTATATTGAAGATACTGGATTTGTTACAAAAGAAATGAATAAATATAGTTTAGGGGGTTGGAGAAGCAAAATAAAACAAAAGGACTCAAGTGAAGACATTACCTTAAAATCAGGTAACTCCCTTTGGTTTGAGCTAAAAGGCTTCCTTGGGAAGACTTCTTCCCAAAGTGAGGCTTCTAGGAGTAATATAGGGATATGGAGAGACACAATGGGCAGGGGTTGGCCGAGCCAAAGGCTTTGGAAGTGTGGGTAAGGAGGTAGGGGTGGGGGCCTTTTATAAGAGGAGAGGAGGGGCACTCTTGGAAAGGTATAAAATGTAACTTTATTTTCAAATGAGTTTCAGATTTTAATGGTCCCAAATTGATGTGTTTCGAGGATAAGGTGATAAGGGTTCGAAATCCACCCATAAAATAGGTTTTGGATATTTTTAGGTCTTAGATTTTACATTATCTTTCCATTTTATTTAAATCGTTAAATAATGAGGTCATCGCTGCATCATCATGATGTCATAAATAATTTAATTTATTTAATGTCTAAAAATTATAAAAAAAATACTATGATGTAGGAAATATTTTTAGATTTCCAAATAATATTTATAGTCTAAAAGATCATTTATGTAGACAAAATTAAAAATATTTTACTTAGGTGATACATTCTTGGTTACATTTAACATTCTTTAAAAAATAAAAAGATAAAAAGTCACTTTCTCACAAAAGTGATTCCATGGGGCCCCCAAGTTTGGCACAAGGAATCCCATAGTCGGCCATGAGAAAACCAGTAGCCTTAGGACACATTTTGTGGTCATTTTTTATTATTATTATATTATCTTATTATCTTTAACTATCCAATTACTCATTAATCAAGATAATTAAAGATAATTACCGTCTTTACTATTCATAATGTCCAAAAACAAAAGAGTCTTAATTACATAATTTGGAACTTCTGATTCCAAATATGTAATCCATTTTACCAAACTCCAAACACATAAATTGCAATAATTAATTTAAAAAAAACTTCCCGTTGTCAAAACAAATAGCGGGTTTTTTAGAAACAATATTTATTAAAAGTTTGGCACTTGTTTATGCCTAATTCCAAAGTGAAATTAATCACAATGACCATCATTGAATTAAATGGTAAAAATATATTCTAATTACACTTTAAAACAAATTAAAAAGATAATATAACCATATAATTAAATTATATGAAAAAGCCGTTTTGATGTAAAATGCAGTATTTTTCACTATTCATTGAAAAATGAACATTGTCATAAAAATACCAAAAATTAACCCAAGGTAAATTTCAGTATCCCAATCATAAATAATATGTTTATTTTAAAAAATATAGCTTATAAAATTGTCAAAAAGTGTATTTAAAATAGGTTCTCCATTAAAAGGCGGTTAATCGACCTTTTAAAGAATATTGGAATGTTTACGCTTAAAATTGGATTCATTCGAATTTTTAATCCTATAACATTTATTGTAAAGAGTAAAAATATTTGACAAACATATATAATCATTTTTTAGTTAGTTCAGTTCATTCCCGCCATTACAACGGCTTGGCGTTAACTACCATTTAAAATAATATTATTTTATTATTAGAGTGCAATGCAAGATTCCCAAGAAACTCATTGTTGCGTATTGGGTACGCCATCGTGCATAGAGTGCCCTTTAAAGTAATATTAATATTTTATTCACAAATATGGATAAATATGAAAATTTCATACTCTTTATTTACCTGGGGTGTTACAACCTTCCCCCCTTTTGGTAATTGCGTCCTCGCAATTTTAAAATTGAGCTTGGAAACATCCTTGAACGTCCTACATCGGAACAAGAGCCGGTAAAACAATCACTTTAAAATAAAGAAAGATAAGTTCAAAGGTTACCCAAGTTAACCCATACTAGTATTCCAAGTATGAAAATATGGACATGGAGGAAAAAACTAAGGGTCATGTTCTGATGGAGAGTGATAGTAAACATGTCTAGGAGAAAGTTAACCACAAGAAAATCACAAACTTGTGATGGGTTAAACGGTATTCGATTCCCCAGTAGGAAAAGTTAATAGAAAAAATTTTTGTTTTAAGTTTATTTTTATTGAGGAATTTATTCATAAGGAAACATAATCACTTATCATGTTGACTTCCAACTTTTATTAGATTTCTTACACAAACTCATATTTTCTCCAAAAGATGAGTATTTAGGAAGACTTGTTCACATTAAGAGTACTATAATAAACTTCTAGAGAATCACCTAATCCAAAAAATAGAACTATATACTTCCAATGTCTTTAGACTTTAACCAAAACCAAAACTAAAAAGGTTAGTACAAGATCAGATAATCCAGAAAAGGATAACCATTTATAAAAAGAAAATCTATTCTTAATATCCAAAATTTGTCCAACAAAACCCAAAGTTCAACGAAGACCATTCGATAAACAATTTTTCCATAAAATTCTTCAAAGTAAACCAAAATAAGATTGAAACACAAATATTAGAAGGATTTAGTCACATAGTCTTCCAAGTTAAATCATAACATTTATCTCCAAACAACATCAGTTGCTCTTAAAGTCTCGTATTGAAAAGTAATTAACCTAATCACATATCCTCCATGATAGGATAATAAGTTTCCATAGATAACCCAAAATAAACTTAATCGTAATTCATAAAATCATCTAACTAAAAAGAATCAGTCAAAATAACCAGGGACTTCACGTAGTCCAGTGGTAGGTGATAAATACCAGTTGCACTTTGGTTGTGGGTTTGATTCCCACAACTTTGTCCGACGTGATGGGTTGTCACACAGTCTACGTGTTGTCCTTTTTCCAAAACTACATTATTCTTAAAACATTCCCCAAAATGAGTTAAAATCTTCAAAAATGATCATAACATATTTTAACCTCAAGTTTATATCATGCCTTTCATTTTCCATCATATCATAGAGTAACCCATAATTACCTAAAAAGTAAGTATCATTTAAACCCTAATGGTTAACTTTATAATTATTACCTGAACATCCACATCGATTGGTCTTCTCTTACATGATGCATTACAGATCATACCAATGTTCAAGTAATTTATCATGAATCCTTCATAGTTGGTTTAGAAAAACCACGAGTTTCCTCATTGAATCCCCCATTTCATCCAGTCTCTTAATCATAGAACCACCACAGTTTCCTTCAAACCTATTGTCACTTTGGTGCCTGCTAGATCCATCCATTTACAAAAAACAGAAATTTCAGTGTGCGTATATCAACAAAATCATCATTTACTAATGAGGAAGATAAACACTAAGATATATTTACTCATTCACTTTATCTAAAACTAGGACTCTTTCTGAAATCCTAACCATTATGGTAATGTCACTTATGCTTATAGAATACCCTAACCTCTAAAGTTATCTAAACCGAACTCTGATACCAACTATAATGCCCCAATACTTAAACCTTACTTAATCTTGAGTTATTACAAGTTTACACATTGAGGATCTTTTCAGGTTTAGAGTTTTAGAGAATTAGAACATAAAACTTGCATTACATTCCACATATAAACCAAGTGGTTACATAAAGATAGTATTCATTTTTCCCATCAATGGAAACATATATAAAATAAGACATGGATTCATTCTTGACACTTCCTTGACACTATCATCATATCCGGTATCTTTCCCTTGACCTGTGAAAAAAATTTCAAAAAAAAAAAAATTGGGATGAGCATAAAAAGCTCAGTATGGGTTATAAAAATATGTAAAGGAAACATAAGTTCATATATACATAAGAATGAAATCATACATTACCCATAAAACACAAGCACTTTAATATAACTCATCAAATCATGAATAAATCATAGAAATCATAAGACATAAAGGTAACTTGAGGCATTCATAACATTCTTACGTTGGGAGTAACCCTCTTGGTTACATTTGGAATACCCATCACAGTATATTTCCTAAATTTCTTCGGAGAAACCTTAACGTTTCACTCCTTCGCGTTACCCAATGCATTGGAGAGCTATATCGGGCTCACCCGCCCTTAGTTTATCACGGAACCACCCGTTTTCATAACAATTCCCAAGAACCATAACATAAACGTATCACATAAAACATGCATAAAGGAAAAATAACATTTCCACATTTCAATCACAATATAATATTTTAGTATATTGAAATAATGAACCCATTCAAAAAGAAACCATTTCCAAAACCATTTAAAACATTTAATAAAGAGATTTTTGAATCAAAGTGTCCCATACCACCTTGAAGCTTTTAAAATTTTAAACAATTAATATCCATATAAATAAATCCTTAAAACCATTTTGAAAAAATGGATATTAATAAGAACAAATAATTAAAACATTTAAAGCGATATTTTGGTTAAAGGGGTTATACCAAAATTAGAGACACTTGAATACAATAATTGAGGAATAAAATTTAGTCAGAACTTTATAATATCATGAGAATAAATGGATTCCTGATATAATATTACAAAGGACAGTATATACACCATGTAAGAGTGAATTGGTGCATAACAGCAATGAAGTCTCAATAGAAATGTCAAATGTGATGAATTCCCTTATAAAGAAGGTATCCTTAAATTAAGGATAATTCAATCTCAAAATTATGTGTGACAAATATAAATACACCCAATATAAGTGGATATTAAGTGTAAAACAATAAAAGGTCATTCACACATATTCAAAAGATGACATATTGAATAACTACATGTTGAACCCAAAGAAATCAAAATTGGGTTAAAAAGTTCCCTTGGTAAAATTCGACAGCCTAACGACATCACTTCAAAATTCATAAAATGATTTGATGAGAGATAAAAAGGGAATCTCATCACTTGGACATAAAATTTACATCAACAAGGATATAAAAGAACATATCCCAACATAATAGTATGTAAATTAAAAGACATAACAAAAGAGGTCTTTTAAAAAGAGGAGGGTGAAAGGTTCCCTTACCGACATGGGTATATTTCAAGACATGCACCCCGTGAAAGAAGGACAATACAATATTGATGTAAATAATCATAAATGAAATTATATTACACAATGAGTAAAATAATGGGCAATACATACACCAATCAAAGGAAATTGTGGCAAATTTAGCATAAATATCACGGGAATAAAAGTGAGATGAAAAATCCCTTACGAAAACTCGGCAGCCTAACGACGCCACTTAAAACTTACAAAAATGGATTGATGAGATAAAATAGGGTCTACCATCATATTACAATAAAATGTACATCAATAGGGATATAAAATAACATCCCCCATCATAATAAAGTGGAGATTAAAAGAAGTGACATAAAGGAGAGTACTTAAAAAGAAAGAGAGTTTATATCTCTTACGAAAATTCGGCAGCCTAACGGCGCCACTCAAAACTTCCAAAATGGATTGATGAGAGAGAATAGGGTCTCTCATCAAATGAACATAAAAATTAAAGTAAGATTAATATAAAAGAACATCCCAATCACAAGAAATATGAGCTTAAAAGGAATGACATAAAAGAGTGTACTTAAAAAGAAAGAGAGGAGTATGATCCCTTACCTCGGGTCCGACTTGACTCGATCATTCTTTAATCTCCTGAATAATAAACTTGAGTTAATTTATAATTCCTTAAGAACCTTTTTCAAGTTCATTATTCCTTTTATATCACTTATTACCATGTCATGAATACTATGTAATTATTTTAGTTAATAACGGTCGTTTAAACGATCATTGGTACTTGAGTCAAAATATGCTCTTTATAATTACATTTTGTTCATGTATCCATTATATCCAGAGTTATAATAATAATTTATATATCATATATATCATATATATCCAGTAAATATTCATTTTATACTATTCCATATCATTTGGAGATAAAAAATGAAAAGCACCGTTCATGGAGACGGTAGGCCGTACGTACGCATGAACACTACTTTCATTTTTTTCTTTTTCATATTAATGGAATTATAAATAAATGATATATATAAAAATATTATAATTCTATTATAATATATATTTTATATAGGTCACATATGTTCATTAATTTTATTCTTTATACATTCCATGTATTGCATGTACGAGTCACATCACTTGAGGGGGAGGTAGTCTGCATTTCCTCATACGAAATTATTGCATTTACACAACATGAAAAGAATAAAGTTATGGTTTAAATATAAAATACAGAAGAATATAGAAAACATATATACCATATATATCATATATAAAATACAGTTACATCATAATGGCCACCTTTAAAGGTGTTAAAAGAATATTGAACAATCATCGTTTCGTGAGGCAGAAAATCACCAACCATAGAAACATTATGTTTTTTTAACCATTAGATGAAGGTGTGTGTAAGTGTAGCTCGAATAATTCTTATAAAAACATCCTAGTATATTGAATATATTGGAGTTGTTACAAAAGAAATGAATAAAAAGAGTTTATGGGGTTGGAGAAGCAAAATAAAACAAAAGGACTCAAGTGAAGACATTACCTTAAAATCGGGTAAATCCCTTTGGTTTGAGCTAAAAGGCTTCCTTGGGAAGACTTCTACCCAAAGTGAGGCTTCTA
The DNA here is from genome assembly GCA_963277665.1 of Viscum album. Taxonomy (NCBI): domain Eukaryota; kingdom Viridiplantae; phylum Streptophyta; class Magnoliopsida; order Santalales; family Viscaceae; genus Viscum; species Viscum album. The sequence goes on along the minus strand of OY728142.1, from coordinate 272,359,763 downwards.
GAAGTAATATAGGGATGTGTAGAGACAGAATGGGAAGGTGTTGGTCGATCCAAAGGCTTTGGAAGTGTGGGTAAGGAGGTAGGGGTGGGGGCCTTTTATAAGAGGAGAGGAGGGGCACTCTTGGAAAGGTATAAAATGTAACTTTATTTTCAAATGCGTTTCGGATTTTAATTGTCCCACATTGATGTGTTTTGAGGATAAGGTGATAATGGTTCGAAATCCACCCATCAAATAGGTTTTGGACATGTTCAGGTCTTAGATTTTACATTATCTTTCCATTTTATTTAAATCGTTAAATAATGAGGTCATCGTTGCATCATCATGATGTCATAAATATTTTAATTTATTTAATGTCTAAAAATTATAAAAAAATACTATGATGTAGGAAATATTTTTATCTTTACAAATAATATTTATAGTCCAAAAGATCATTTATGTAGACAAAATTAAAAATATTTTACTTAGGTGATGCATTGTTTGTTACATTTAACATTCTTTAAAAAATAAAAAGATAAAAAGTCACTTTCTCACAAAAGTGATTCCATGAGGCCCCCAAGTTTGGCACAAGGCATCCCATGGTCGGCCATGAGACAACCAGAAGCCTTAGGACACATTTTGTGGTCATTTATTATTATTATGATATTATCTTATTATCTTTAACTACCCGATTACTCATTAATCAAGATAATTAAAGATAATTACCATCGTTACTATTCATAATGTCCAAAAAAAAAAGAGTCTTAATTACATAATTTGGACCTTATGATTCCAAATATGTAATCCATTTTACCAAATTCCAAACAAATAAATTTAAATAATTAATTTAAAAAAAACTTCCCGTTGTCAAAACAAATAGCGGGTTTTTTAGAAACAATATTTATGAAAAGTTTGGCACTTGTTTATGCCTAATTCCAAAGTAAAATTAATACCAAGGACAATAATTGAATTACATGGTAAAAATTTATTCTAATTACACTTGAAAACAAATTTAAAAGATAATATAACCAAATAATTAAATTATATGAAAAAGCAGTTTTGATGTAAAATGCAGTATTTTTCACTATTCATTGAAAAATGAACATTGTCAGAAAAATACCTAAAATTAACCCAAGGTAAATTTAAATGTCCCAATCATAAATAATATGTTTATTTTGAAAAATAGAGCTTATAAAATTGTCAAAAAGTGGATTTAAAAGAGGTTGTCCATTAAAAGGCGGTTAATTGACCTTTTAAAGAATATTGGAATGTTTACGCTTAAAATTTGATTCATTCGCATTTTTAATCCTATAACATTTATTGTAAAGAGTAAAAATATTTGACAAACATATATAATCATTTTTTAGTTAGTTCAGTTCATTCCCGCCATTACAACGGCTAGGCGTTAACTACCATTTAAAATAATATTATTTTATTATTAGAGTGCAATGCAAGATTCCCAAGAAACTCATTGTTGCGTATTGGGTACGCCATCGTGCATAGAATCTCCTTTAAAGTAATATTAATATTTTATTCACAAATATGGATAAATATAAAAATTTCATACTCTTTATTTACCTGGGGTGTTACATTGTTAAAGGTGGTAGTGTATCTTTAGTTTCACTAATTTGAACCATTGTATATTTTATGTCATACAAAATGTTTTCAATTAGTTATGGGGTATAGATATGTTCATAGGGTGAATATATATATTGTCATAGAAATGATGAGGGGGCTTCAGAAAAATATCCACCTTAAACTAAGGATTAAAAAAATAAAATTCCCTTTTCTTTATTAACTACATTAGACATTACCCTATCAAGTTTTTATTCAATAACACCAATGTTTTTAAATGGATTCTTGGTTTCCAAATTATACCAAAAGTTGTATTCAATTGTTTTACTTATTTTACATCTATCTGGAACCCTGAAGTGTGATTTTTATGTTAAATTAATCAGAAGTCCCATTGAGAAACATTAACTATAGATGATGTTACAACATTGGGTTTGGGAAATTGGTTTGAAAATTGCAATTTATTTCAATATTTTATGGATTGGATGGTATTTTTTGATATTTTAAAATTTATTTCTAAAACTAATGAGGCATGTTGGCACAATTGGAACATTGATAGGTGTTATGGTTGATGGAAACTCCTATTTTCATCCTTATGATGAGAGAGACTTCACACTATTGTGTTTGGTTTTGTAAATGAAATTAAAAATCATATTTAAGGGTTATGGTAACTTCCATGATTGTGATGGCCACACCATTATACCTTGTAATGTTATCATGGTTTTTATGGATATTATATAGATGATCATGTGATATTTTATTTTTTTGTCAAGATTACATGGACTAGTACCCATTAGATGGTGGATTATACCAGTGGGAATGTCCCATTGTCTGTTTATTTTAGGGTATCCAGGTTAGTTATTGACTATGGAGCTACAACATATACCATCATGTGAGTCCGAACCGATTATGTGTAGGTATTTCTTCTTAAAATGTTCAGGATATTCCCATTATTATGTGACAATATTATGATATTTTATTTTATAACATGTTTGTTAATTATTTAACATGTTTTTTTATATGCATTTACACTATCCACTTTATTTATAGTTTATATTTGATATATCATGATGTTCATAATTATTCATATTTTCATCCAATTATGAATTTTTTATATATTTCATTATCTGAAATTTTGTTTTCAATGTATGTTTTTAGAATTAAGAGACTACTTTGAAATTAAATGTCATGACATTCTTTGAAGTGGGTTTTTTGGTAATCAGTGTTGGGTTTTTAAAAGAAAACCTTATTTTTTTAAATATATTTCAAAATAGAATTTATGTTATATTTCATGAAGTTATATGTATTGAATTTGTGGCGCTTACAAACAGAGTATTTTTATTCTCACACTATACATGATCCACACAACAATTTTATACCCGTGATGTTTATAGGTTTTGGTTTTTTTCAAGTTAGCCTAAGAATTGGTATAGTTTATGCATGGTGGTGTAAAAGTGGTCATATAGATATTGTATTGGTCCCAATTGTTTTCAAATTTTTTAAATTTATTTTGATCAAATTTAGTTATATTTGGATATAATTTATGTTTTTATTGTATTTAATTTATAAAAATCGACCAGTATTTGTTGCATGCTATTTAAGGTTTGTTTTAAATATTTTTATGTTGGGATAAATTATTTTCAATGGAATATAATTGGTTCATAGATCTAGTTTCCGACCTTTAATGATCAGTATTTCCTACTGGGCTTTATTTCATTCCACATTAGTGGTCGGGTTGGATGGCATCCCATCCATGTTTTTTAAAGTTCGTTGTAAAGGATCCTTTGGGTGAAATCAGATTACATAACTCTCTTGACACACATATCACTTTAATTATATATTGATGAATGTAGTTTACATTTTTTATTTCCATTACATACCATATTTATTAACGGAATATAAAGAATTTTTTCAAATGTTATTGATATTTTATCTTGTTTTAGAATGGGAGTCTTCAACTTCAATATGCATGTTTTATGATTTTTTTACAAAATATTATTTTCAAAAAATAAATGATTTAATAAATATATTTTACTAGATGTTTTATGAATTTTATGACTAATTACAATTAAATTTAAAAAAAATTTCTAAATGGGTATCTTTATAATCATATTATAAAATATTAAGATTAACATTTATTTTATAACATTTTTTCCATGTATCAAGTAAGTAATTTTCATGGATGATAAAAAATTTATGTTTTCAAGGATATATTAAATGAAAATTATTTTGATAACATATTTTTTCAATATTTAATCATTTAATTTGGTTTTAATAGTGGGACATGTATTTCTCTAATGAATGTTATAAATAGTAATTAGAAGATATTTGTATTCATTAATCAAAACAACCCTTTATATTTATTACAGTACATTGAGGATATGTTGTAATGAAACCATATTTAACTTTATCTATATAGATTGTGACATTTTGATTGAGGTTATTACTTCCATGGGTATATGAATCTATAAAATAAAATGAGATGTTTTTATGTTAAAAATGTAATATATCATTAGTTATAATTCTGCTGTATGTAACTCCCCAGTTCTGAATATCACCAAAATGTGCCTTAAGCTCACTGGGTCACATGGCCTCAAGCCTATATCCCCAAATTCCAGAGGCCATAGATAAGCCTCAAGGGTGTAATTGTGTTTTTTTGGATACTATTACCTCATTACAAGAGTGTGTCATGGAATGATATCAATAACTAATACTGGTAGCAGAATCATAAACCATATAAATGAATTAAACATGGAATAATGTAGAGTAAACTATACACAATTAATATCATAAAAAAGATGAAAATACATGTCACATGATCTAATAAAACAACCAAAATAGGTACACAAAGAATATATAAAATACATGTATCAAAAAAAGAAAAATAAAAAAAATACTCTCAACAGCTTCACATTCATCAGATTGTCCAATAACCAACTGCTCCAAAGAAACAAATCAAATAAATTTGTTCTGGATCATTATCATTTCATCTCTTTTAAAAATATAATATGTTTAGGTCCATAAACATGACACAAATAGGGTGTGAGACTAAATCCCAGTAGGCAACCATTCATGGTCTATTCCAATCATTTATTGAATATATATTGATTGTAGTGTGCAATAAGGAAGTAGTAATAAAGGAAAAACTCAAAAATAAATATCATACATGCACCTTTTTTCATATATGTTCATTTAACATTTCAATTATATTGAAATAAATTAGTCTTGATATTGAGCTCAAGATTGAAATGTTTCTTGTAGTTGTATGCACAAAACAATCCTCAGAAGGATATTTATAATCTACAAGTAAAGACTGACTGGAGATTGTTTTATGGCTTGGAGACACGTCATTTGTCATTAATTTTCATTAATTTTATTCATATAGAACATATGTCCTTCCTTGAAATTACTATGTTGGAATTCATGTAACACTATAGGTATAATAAACCAACATCCTATGAGCTCGTCCATGGATAACCTCTCATGAACCCATATTTCATAATAGATGTGTCGTAAAGTCTATTCGATATGAGTATGTCATTTTTGGTTCTATAATAAATCCCCAAAAATCTCTGGGGACATATAATAAATTCTATTTTAGTCTATCCTTAGAAATCCAATTGGATTCCAAATATCACCGACATATAATTGAAGTCTCAATGTGTCCATAAATTGCATCCCTTACTTGTTTTCATGTATCACTCATGACAATATCACATTAAACATCGATTTTTTCAATGGAATTACAAGGTGAATCTATGTATCATTCATGGTATCGTGGTCAACATTCACATGAGTCCTACCATGTAATTCTAATTTCAATCCATGTATCACCCAAGCCTATTTTTAATTTAACCAATTCCATTTCATTGAAACGATTCATTTAACATTCCATGGTCAAAACCAAATCCATTCCACATTACTCACATCCATATGGTGACTCAGGATAGGATTAAATTCAATGTATTGGAATATCATATACTCATGTGGGCATAATCTATATAATAATAATATTATGCATAACAAACTAATATATCTATTTAACATCATTTAACTCCCTTTTAAATGTGCAAATAATATTATTTTCATTCATATAAATTAATTACATTGCATGGTCTTAACACAAAACTCAAGGGATAAAAATTCATGTTACATTCTAATACTTAAAAATACATTTTTAATATAAAATACTAACAATCCAATCAAGTTATCACATGGATAATTTATAATATAACTGACATGGGAAAAATGAAAATTATAGAAATTCAATCTTTTTACATCAACTCATGGAATAAACATTACTTTACAAAAATGGGAAAGACATTGCATTGAAAACATGATAGAATTAGAAATAAAATACATCAATAAAGGGGAACATCATCCATATCATACCCTTAATTCATTTCTTATACAAACCAATTCTTCAGTTGATTATAATTAAATTTTCAAAAATTTACCAATGGAAATACAATGTACATATCGAGTGGGTAAATGGTCAAATCCAAATCACAATAAATGAATGAATTTAGACATACAATCTATAACCATGATATTTTACAACTTTCAGATGATGAATTCCATTGTTTTCTGAATCCTAAACTTGTGAGGATATAATTGTTTGTTAATCTATTCCTCACAATCATCCCAAGATTACATCGTATTCACCCATCAAAAACACTGATAAGTCCAAATTCACCTAAACTCTATCAAAAATTATTGAATGTTCTCTACACAAAAAATCAAGACATTCTCATTCACAGAGAGGTGTTTTCAGTTTTAACACTAAATGCATTATTTCTAGTTTTTATCATATAATTTCAACAACATAAAAAGTAATAAAGGAATGTGATGAAGCTGTATCAAGCATCACTTGCACAATGTTATAATTCAAAATAATCATACCTCTCACTATATATAATCTAGCATAATCATTGAAAATCATCTTGTCATATCCATTCAAAGACTTCATCTCTTCACTATGATATTTATTCCCTTTCTACGATTTCCCTTGTTGATGAGTCATGGTATTCTAAGAATCACCATGCCCAGATCTTCTATATTGATGAGTCTGCTTCTGTTGTACTCACCCCATCAAAGAATTTGATGTTTGAGACACATGGGTAGTGTCTTGAGCACCTAAACTCATAGAAATGTGAAAAAAGATCTTAATATGTCACATATTTATGAAATTATTGAATGATATTGGTTCTGTTATACATTCTCTATTAATGTGGTCAATGTAACATCATTGGAAACATCCCACATGGATTTTTGGTCGCGGATGAAGGTTCACTATTCTAGATGTTTGATTTTGTGTTCCTCTTCCACCATGGAAATGGGTGCCCCTCTTCATCTATAAACCATCATTATAGGTCCCACCATTTACTATAGGTATTATCATACTTCATCCTCCCATAGATCCTGAGATTTCACGTTCATCCACTGCTGATCATTTTTACTATCTCTTTATAATTCTTATTATAGAGAACCACAATCTTTGAGAGAATCAATTACCTCAAAACTTATTTTATGATTCATTCCTTCAAGGACGCACTCACTACAACATCTGGTGAAAAGTGAAATAAATGTATGAATTTAGCTACAGAATCCGTGAATGAGAGTTTTTCCTACATCAAGCAGATGAAGTCCATTATTTTATGAATCCTGAAACTTTGAGGATAGAATTGTTTATTAAAAATTCCTCCAAATCCACCCAACTAATATTGTGATTTCATTTATGTTGTATCACTAGATCCCACCATCTACATGAAAAATCCTTGACCATAAACATATACATCTTGAATTTTAGCTTCGTTGGCATGCTAATGAAATCAAATATACGATTCATCCTATTCAGCCACACCTAATCCCATTAAGGTTCTAAATCACCCCTAAAGATCGTTCGATTATGATTTATTAACAATATGGAATAATAAACCTGAATTTTATCATCCATCTGGTTCTATGTATCCATAGATATAAATTCTTGGACTATCATCTGATCTAGCTCTTTGTTCACATGTTCTCTATGTTCAACTATGATCTCCGTAGATTCTTCCAGTCGGATTCTATGATGCCTACTGGGTCCCATTTGCTAAACAATAAAAAACCTCTAATCTCACTCACTAAAAAAATTGGATTAGAATTTCAAATTCAATCACATGAACTTTCACAACATTGCCATAGAAAGACAAACTTTTCCACATTCAACGATCCTATGAAAAATCCCATTTTAAAAAAAAACAATCAATTTTTAAAATACAGGTATCATGCATTTTTTTCAATGTCATTCATTTGAAAACAAAATCATCAATTTTCAAAAAGTTTACACATTTTCACAAAGTCATAAATAATTACTTTAAATGATATATACCATTATAGTGGTAAGTTATTCCTCTGAAATGCATTGCATGCTCTTCTCATTGGAGAAACCATTGATAATGAGAATCTGGTATCCTATAAGTGTCTCCAAAACAGTTATGTAACCAACACCCAAAAATAATTATGATTAGAATAAATGCGTTAGATATGTCCTTTTATACTATATATTCCAATTTCCAACAATCCTTAAAAATTATATGATCATAACCCAAGGAATATATAAATATAAATCACCTCCAAGACAAAAAAAACTGGAAACTACTTGTTCGGAAAGTACCAAAAAAGATGATACCATTTGTAATGACCCACTAATTCCCATTAGCTTCAGAGTACAATAAGTCATTACAAGGAATTAAGCAACATTACCAAGACACAAAAGGCTAGCAATAAATGCTTAAGGTTTTCAAAAAAATTTGGGGAATATTTACCCTTTATGAAATATACCACGAAATCAACAAACTATTACCCAACCATTCACTACATTTTTCACGAAAGAAGCAAGATAACACCACTACATTATTCATATCAAAACCACTTCAATGAGTGTAACAATGGACGAACAAAAAATTATCCAAGTAAATAGTTGAAGAAAAATTGAAGACTTCCAAAAGACCATAAGACTATATGATTCAAAAGCTCTAAGAACGATAGTCACCAAATAGCTCAAGTATCCAGAGATGGTTCTAAAACAGGTGATAATTTACCTTTTCCCATGTCTTAGAAGACAGCGTCTGAAAAAGAAAAAATGTGCAAAAGCAAGGGTTAGTATAAATCTCCATAGGTTTTCCCCAATGTATTCCCTACATGAACTAGGATAAAAGAGTTAACAATAATTATATAAAACAATTTTTATATTTTTTTTCTCAAAACTGTTTATAACTTAATATAAAAAATTTCAATATCCATTTGTAACCAAAAGTATACAATTGAAATTGAAACCAATTTTCATGAAATATTTTTCCTAGAAAATTACTAAACAAACCATTCAATATATTTCTAAAAATTCCTTCAGAAAACCCAAACCATTACACATATCCATTCTAGAAATCATGCATGCATTATTATGACAGTTTCATACTACTGAGCGGTTTCTCATTGATTTACTATGTTGTCACAAGGTAATTATATCCCATTTTCCCTTAATATTTTGTAACTAAGAAAAAGTTCATATTTAAACCATTACACATATATTAAATATGAACTCACACACTAATATTCCTATAGATCATGCCAAAACACCTTTTAAACAAAACCACCTTTTTATTTAAAACAATTTTACCATCAAAATCATTTCTAACCCAAAAAATTATATAAAATGAAATTTTAATTGAAAATCCCATTAAAAAAATTATATTAAGATATTTCAACAAATACATAATTTAAAATCACCATTTTATATTCATTAAACAAAAACAATTTGAACAATAATTCATTAATATTACACAATTTTACAAAAATGATAATTCATCACTTAAAAAGATTTATTCCATGAATTGAACATACATTTCGATAGAAATTTTATTCAATTTAACTGATTTTAGACTAATAGGGTAAATTATAGTAAGAGGAGATGATATTGAATGCACTTATATTAATGGTTTTGACAATAACAAACAACTATCGAGGAAAACTCATGAAACTGGGTTGAATCTCTCCAAAAACAGTCTTAGATCTCTACTCCTGCCATCAACAGACCCAAAAATCATTGTATATGGAAACTAAAAACATAGATCAACCCCTAATAGGTATAGATATTCAAAATAAAGATGTTAGGATATGTATATCTATTTAGATCTACAAAATGAAACAAGAACAGTTAAGAACGTCATATAATGCTAGAATTGGACTTGAAAACGCCACTAAAGGGCTCTAAATCGGTTCCAAAACAATAGGGAGATGTTCCACATCCTCATATGGAGAGAAATACCAAATAAGGAGTGTTTAAGAGAAGAAATGATAAATTATTAGAAAAAACAAGTAAGATCATAAAAAATACGATATTACTTTTTCCCCACACATGGTTATTCCACATGGTTAGAGAAATCGTGATATAACAGTGCGTTAGCTACTATCATAAAAAAATCCCTTCATAGCCTCCTCATATGGTCACCTTGACCATGCTCAAATTGGGCCTGTGCTACTACCTCAAAACTGCAACTGTGCATAGTTTCTCATAGGATATTAGCCCGATTTAGACATGTCATGCGCTGCCCATGCACATCTACTTTAGGCCCAATTATTTTTAATGTTTACCAAACACTCCCAACCATTAAAATTTCATGAAAATCATTTATTATGGGTTATATACTAGAAATAGGGGGTACTGCAAACTCTATATTAGACTAATATACTGGACAGTGCTTCTATGGATGCTCATTCTATGGCTAAGGGATGTTATTGATCAATGTTAATAGGGTAAGTAGAGTTTTGGTTTATATTAGGTTCAAAACATTCCATTAGATTTCATGTGATGTGAGGAATTATTGTTTTCCAATCCATTCATTAAATTCTACAATTTTTAGATATATATTTTCTTTTTTTGTGTCATGCTTTCATTTCACATATCCATTTTCTATTCCACTTACATACATTGATTTGGATGATTCATATAGCATATTTCTAGTGGAAAACTTTTATGTTTCCATTATATTACATCCCTCTTGAATGAGTTATTATAAAACTAATGGAAAATGGTTTAAATTCCAATTTCATGTATTATAGAAAAGGTTATTTATTTAATTGTATTTTTAAAATACAAAGAATTGTTTTCATTGTCTAATATATTATATATATTCATGGTGGTATCCAACTAATATTTCCCCACACATAATAACAATACACAATATGTATATAGAGAATTTATAACATTAGATACTGGTATATAAAAGTATCTATATATTTGTTGTAATATCATGATTCCTTCTTTGTCTCTCATGATGGGGTGACCAGTGGTTACCACATGTGCGTGGAGGTGGATTGGACCAAGCACAAGGGTTGTCCACCTTGGGCCTGGCTGGGGACGTGCGGCGCGCAGGTGGGCATGCCAGCCCAATAACTTGTTACCCTCCAACACGTTTTCCCGCGGGGGTTGGGTGAGTTGGTTCAAGGCGGTGGCATCCCATCGTCGAGGTTCCGGGTTCGAGTCCTCGCAAAGGCAACGTGCACCATACGCCAGCGATCCTCTCGTCCCCTCGACTCCACGGGAACTGGCCCAAGCCCAAGGGTTGGCCACCTTGGGCCTAGCTGGGGACGTGCTTCGCGCAGGTGGGAATGCCATCCCAATACCTCATGACCCTCCAACACGTTTGGCCCACGAGGGCTGGGTGAGTTGGTTCAAGGCGGTGGTGTCCCGTCGTCGAGGTTCCGGGTTCGAGTCCTCACAAAGGAAATGTGCAACATACGCCAGCGATCCTCTCGTCCCCTCGACTCTGCGGGAACTGGCCCAAGCCCAAGGGTTGGCCACCTTGGGCCTAGCTGGGGACGTGCGGCGTGCAGGTGGTAAGGCCATCCCAATACCTCGTTACCCTCCAAAACGTTTTGAGTCCAATACCTCGTTACCATCCAACACATTTGGAGGGCGCGACTCTGCTCGGACCTCATGATGGCGTAACCCTAGCGAATGCTGAGTGATGATTTCCCCCCTCCCTGGTGGCGGTGGGATGGGGAAGGATGATTTGGATCATCCACCTCTGAAGCCCCGAACTGCTTTTGTTCCTTTTACAAACCCTAATTTTCTTCCGGAGTTCCTGGCGATTGAGCTAAATCCAAAGGTACCTGATCTTCACCATGGAAATCCCCATATTCCGATCTCTGTGTCGGAGTTCTCTGAAGCGACGAGGCACCTAGGCCTGACCCTGGTGGCTCGATTCAACTCCCGAAGGCCATCAGTGGATGATTTTGATTGGTTTTTCTTTGGTAAATGGGATTTGAGAGATCGAGCAGTAGTTGTTCTTCTTGATAATCATCATTTCATGATCCGATTTTCTTTTAAAGAAGACCTAGTTAGTGCATGGTCCAGCGCTCCCCGACGATGCAATGGGTGCAAATTTCTCCTTTTTCGGTGGACGATTGACTTATGTATGAATCGTGACCCTACTTCCCTTCTGGTCTGGGTAAGTTTTCCTCATCTCCCCTTACCCTTTAAAAATACAGAAATTCTTTGTATGCTTGGAAACATGATTGGTCGCTACTTGTGTTCTGATGTGCACACGTCTACATTGAGTCACCCGATAAACCCTCGTTGCTGTGTTGAAGTGGATATTTCTCGACCTCCGGTTGAATGGTTTTGGATCTATGTTGGGGAGGAGTTCAAATGGAAGCAAGTGGTCAATTATGAATCTTGGTTGGACTACTGCTCCAACTGAAAACGATTGGGACACTCAGCCTTGCGATGTAAAAATAGAGCCAACCGTGGGCAGTCATCGAGACCGAATATGGGGACAGTGCATGAGAGGCGCACCATGGCTGTCATAGGTATGAATACTAGTGTGGGTCTTCAGGACCAAATGCCTGCTGATAAATCCACAGGGGCTCCTGAAAATCCCTTGGTGTCTGTTGTGTTAAATAGGCTTAGACAGGATCTGAAAATGGGGAGTTTTTCAAAAGACATTATTCCTGGGGGTGCCTCTGGTGGTGGTGTGGCAGTCCCTTCTGGTGAGCTGATGAATATAGTTTCTCAGCAGGAGACGGGGGACTCTGTTGTGCAGGAGAAGGCTGGTATTTCTCCTAATGACATTAGCTGAACTAGTGATGGTGTTGATTTTCAAAGTAGGGGGAGCGGCAGTTGTGGTATGAGTAAAGGAAGGTAGGGGGATTCTTTGGTTATAGGCAAGGATCACAGGCGGACTCTAGCAGGGAAGGAGCTTGGGTTTGCTGCAGCTAAGATAGAAGTGGGAGTATCAGAGGCCTTTGCTGGAAAAGGCAGTGGCCAAGGTAAGGCTGGCAGCGGTGTTTTGAAAAATGTTCCCACGGGTAACCGATTCCAAGGATTAGGAAGTATGGCTCTGGATGAGGCGTCTATAGGCTATGATGTTAACAAAATCAATTTGAAGCACAGGAGGATGTTGTAGCAGGTAAGAAGGAGAAAAATGTTGTGCAGGAAGTTGTGGAGTACACCCATTGTTTGGCTATGTTTGATCAGCGGGAACAGTTAGTGAAGTATCAATAGATGCAGATTCATGGATAATGGGGTGATCTTGCTGATAGTGATAAAGAAAATTACAATCCGTCATACAGCGACATTGTCCAAGGGGGGAAGAAGATGTTAGCGGTAAGCCAGGAAATTAAGAGTTCTTCTCCGTGAGGAAAGATGAGGAATGATTACTGTTAATTGCCAAAGCCAAAGGCTACCAGAGCTACCGTCATGAACATGAAATCTCCTTCTGAATTTCAATCGCTGGAGTGGTTGAACCTAAGAAGGAAGTACACTAATGTTCTGAAGCACTATGAAAGCTCAGTGTTGGAAACAACGACTGTGGGAGAATCTACTTTTCATGGAAGTGGTGATGGGTGTGATTTTGAGGATATGTAATAGTTGTTCTGGGTTTGTGATGCTTATTTCTGGATGTTTTCTTTTATTTTAATAAATGGTCAGAGGTTTTGCCTTTGGCTATGCTTTCTGGTTATATATAATTTTTTATTTATTAATAATGTGGCATGTTGAATTTATTTATTTTTATCAATGTATGATATAATTGGTATAGTTCTTAAGATTTAAATTATCTATTGATAGGAATTATTTTCCACGATATAGAAACATAATTTTGAATTCTTAAATGGCATCAATTTGGTGTTTTGTTGGATGAAAAGGGTGAAATTATTCCCAATTATTATGTTCATACACTATACAGTAGTCACCATCCTATGGTGATCGGGAATGTGCTTCATGTCATATAGTGAGTTATCCCAGGTTATGTGGTAGGTGGACCCAGGATGATTATTAAGATGTATATTACCTTTTGATATTTTCTCTATTCAAGTTTATATATTTAATTTCATTTATGTGTTTTAAATTCATAGGTCATTTCTTTTTGTTGAGTAGATTTCCCTAAATTTTTTCAATTGAGTTCATATGAATGATAATCCATTAATTGATGAATTATTAATGATCATGATTGACCTAGATCCTATGAGGTATGAGATAAACATTATAAATTTGATTAGTAAAAATAATAATATTCAAGTCATTCCAATATATATATTTATATTTTATAATCATCATTATACTTATTTGTTACCATATTTATTAATAATTATTATTCCATGATACATTTAATTGTAATAATGCCAAGATTAATAAGAGCATTAAATTTTAAATAAAATTTTTACCAAACCTTCATGTTTTAGGTTGATCATAGTAATCCAATTTTTATAATTTTATCAAAATACTTTCATTGATAATAGAAGAATTGGTGTATTTATGTTAATGAAACTATTAATATTTTGAATAAGAATATAAATAATTATGTCAATATATTTAAAAATGAATGAGAGTGACTAAATATATAATACCATACAATGAAATTTATTCCCTTCTTATTGATTTTGTTTACCAGCTTTCATAATTTTATAATTTAGTTTACTCAAAATTCAAAATAATTCATTGAGTTTAAATTAAGGGTTAAAAATTATTAATCATTCACATTCTTGGTTTATTTCCCCACCCTCACGGTAAAGGCCACATACTTACACAATTATATAAAATAGTGATTTTATTTGTGTTTTTGGAATAATATTTTTATTAATATACTTGTAGGGATTATAAATTTTTAAATTCCCTCAAATGTAATAGTTACTATAGTTGATGGAGATTTTTTATACATCTATTGTTTAATGTTGCATCGTTATTGGAATTTAATAGAATTCACATGAATGATTATGATTTTTGAATTATTTTGGATGTAAATATATAATTACATTTAGTAAAATAGTAATTTTAATCGCTTAATGATTCTTAATGAATAATGTTTTTAATATAAACTATGTTGATTGTTGTACTTATATAATGGGAAAAATTATTTTAGCACGAGATCACTATTAAGAAATTTTATTTCATTTACTAGAATTAGGTGTAATTTTTTGACTAGTATTCTCAACAAATACATTAGTAATAGTGAGGATTTCAGAATAGGTAATCCTAATCAGTAGTATTGAGTCTCGACAATTTTTATTAAAATTATATAATATAGGTAAATTTATCTTATAAAACATATAATTAAAGACTACATAGAAATGGTTAAATTATTTTTTTTGTTGACCTACTATGATCAATTTTGGTGTTCTAATTTATAATTTTTAAGATATATTCTATAGATTCGTCTTATAAAAATACATATTTTATGGAAACTTGATAAAATAAATCATTATTTTTTATGAAATTCAATTATGTGCTACCAAAAATGTGTTTTTATGTAATGATATTTTGGTTGTTAGTTGATCTCTTTGTTTGAAAAAAATATAATTTTATATTGAATGTTTATCGATAAAAATAGTTAATAGATGAAATATAAATAATTATGAAAATGATTTTATATTTATATTAGTATTTGTGGGATGGTGAGGAAACAGTCATTACTGTTTTATAGTTTAAATTTGTTTTCAAAATGAAAAAAATAAATGGTTTTATTTAATGATTGGTTTTTTTCATAGTGGTGTGAATGTATTTATATGATTTATAAAATTTTAAAAGTAGACATTGATTATTAATGTTTTTTATTGTTTCATTATAGTGAAGAAAAGACTATATTTTACTAGGGTAATTAATTTAAATCGGTTTCAGAAATAATATTAAAACAATGATTTAAAAAAAAATAAGCATTTAGATAAAATACCATTTTATAAAAAATGATAATTTTTTAAGTTAAATGTTTTTACAAGGATGTTTATATTAAGAAATTATATAATAATGTTTTGATATAGAGTTTTAAAGTATATACAATGAAACTCATGTAATTTTTGTCTCAATAGGGATGATAATTAGTGTAATGAATATACATTTGGATATAATTTATGTAATTTAAAATTGATGATTTTTCATTAATTTTTTTATAATCTGAATCATATTCAAAATCAAGTCAATAATAGTGTTTCAATTGTGTTAAAGTTAATTCCATTTTTCGAGAGTGATTAAGATATATTTGGATTTGTTATAAAGATGAAAAACAGTCCTTCCATAATGAATAGGATTTTAATGATAAGGATTCACTCATATGATAAAATTTATATGAGTTTGAGTTAGTCACCCTACAATGTATCATTTTACACGGTGATTAAATTCTAAAATATAGTGATGTTTATCGTATCATTTCTTGACACTGAGCTCATGACAAAATAGTAAATCAAGAATTTTCATATTTATACTATATGATTTGAGAATTTTTTTATTCGCTATTATTGTAGACTTCAAGAATTTTTCTTATAGTTGCATTGTAATGTGAGGTTTTATTATTAAATGTATCAAAGTTAGGAGAATCATTTGAAGGGAGAAATATAATGACCCACCATGATGATATTTATTATTCCAGGAATCCTGATGATTTCTCTATAATGTTGTGTACAAGAAAATTTGGGGATGCATTGTATTTTTTATGTTTTAGATCTAATGCTACAATGAAAAAGGACATTATATTAGCTATATAGAAGTTTTTATGTTGTATCATTGTAACTAAAATATCATACTACAATGTATTATTATTTAATATAAGAAAAATAAGACAACCACAATAAATATAATCACACTATGATAAAGGAAAATGTCAATAATTTGATTATTTTTCTATCACAAATCAACAGATGATTAAAGCAGTACTACAATATGAATGTTGAAATTTAAAAACACATCAAGGTGATAAGATGGTTTTGTTTTATCCTTTAAATTAAATTACGAAATATATGATAAATGTATTTCTTCAATGGAAAATTAATATGAAATTAGAATGTCATATTCATGGTTTTAGGAAAAATAAATTGTATATTGTGTTGAAAATAATTATATGATATTATGAAGATAGAGGATAATGAATAAGAACAATTTTCTAAAATGAAGTTGATGGAAACTCACTATATTTAATAATTTAATTTTGTGTGATGAAATTAATGAGATAAAAATGACAAAAATTGAATGCCACTTTCTATAGTAAATGAATATTTTGTTTTTTAATTTCACATCGTTTCTTCATTATTTTTATGGAATGAAATTACATAATATAGTTTGAAACACTTTTTACCACGAGTACAAGGATGAATGATACAGAATATATCAATATTGTTCTGTATAGTAGGCTATATTATCATGCATTTTTCTAATAATTAAAGAGATACAGATATAACTTTTGGCGTGTTGAACCGTGTGAATTAATTATGTTATATTTTTTTATATTTATTTGTATTTGGAATAGATTTTTACAAATACTTATAACAATTTATGAATGTTATTTAATCAGGGAAACTAAAAAGTGGAAAATGATTCACTAATTTACAACCTTATAGTGAATTATAATTTTTTAAGTGGTTTAATTTTGTGTTTATGAATTGGCCTTTTTTCATTGATTAAACAATTAGTATTCACTTTTTTTAGAAATGTTATCCCTCAATATTGGAATAATATATATGATTAGTTTTTTTTATTATGAATCAAATTAATTCTATGAATATTATGTGAATTCTGATATTTTTTGGGATAGATTTTAGATGATAAAGGGGAGAATAATTTCATGACAAATATCCATTTTATTAGATGATCATGAGTTGACATCCAATAAGAATTTCCCCTGTACCAAAAATACATCTATAATACTTATCATAGAAATAATATTAAGAATGATTATTAATATCATAATGAAATTATTTGATAATTTTAATAGAATGAATTAATTAATTTAAATGTGATTACAAAAGAAATATATATTTTGTAGATGATGTAGAATATTTATGAAGTAAAATTGATGGTAAAATAATAGTAACTTTAAAAGCTTTATTTGATGTATGAAATCATGAGAATAATTAATAAAGAATCTATTTATGATATCTTCACAATAGTAAAAAAATATTCAGAACTATTTGAAGTTATAGAAATAAATATAATATTATATAGTTTTTATATGATTCTATATATATTATAAAAAAAATTATGAAAATTTACAATGATGAATATAAATTTTTGAATAGATTTTCACTAGATTATGTACAGACCATATTAATTTCTTATCAAATATTAATGTGATATTCTTTTAAGAATAAGTATATGTTTGGTAGTGAAATATCCACTAAACTATTGAAAAAAGATAAGAACATGATATGATTTTTAATGAATTTTATTTTTAAAATAAATTATTTTTGAAATGGTGGTTGAAAAAATTATTCTATTTACATATAGATGTTTTAGAAGAGAATAATGACTGTGTAGAGGAAATCATCTACTATGGTTTTTCAAATGAGTTTCAATTGTATATTTTCTAGAAAATTAATAAAAATTATAATATAATGATGATTATGAAGTCAATTAATAGAGTCTTTGGAGTTCCTCAAGGAATAAAGATACAAAATTTATCATTATAATGCTTTTATCAATGTTATAGAATGTTATAATATATAAACCAAAAAAATAAACATCTCAACCAATACTGAAGATGTCGGTAGTAGTTAGGATAAAGTGGTTGTTAATAATTTTACTACAATTGATGAATTATTTAATTGAATAATTAAATGAGGATGAGATCTCTAGTAATTAGAGAATCAAATTATGGATGTGATAAATACATATATATAATGGTCATGATAACTAAATAAATATTTAAATTAATTTCAATGATAAAAAAATTAGAGATGGTGAACATGAATTTGAAGTACAATGATAAAAAATAGAAAAAAATTACACCTCATCAATTGGAAATGAATAAAAAGTGTTCAATGACATTAATAACCTAAATATGATACTCGTTAAATATGATAAACAAATTGTGGGAATAAAAGAGAATATTAGAGATCCATAGAAGTAATTTGATATAGTTAAACAAAAATTTATGGAATAATAGAATAAAGTATCAAATTTTGGGAATATAACCTAATTATTTTTTAAAACTAGGTGGTTGATTTGATGTCCAATATTGATTGAAAACAATTTAAAAAATACTGAACAAGAAGCAATTCTTAATTTGAAATATCCATTTTAAATATACATATTGTTTTATGGAGGCTTTGATTAATTGGGATAATATTATTGTAAATTAAAAGTATCACAAAAAATGAATAATGTATAAAAGTTAGCGTATTAGGGTTTGTGATCCAAATCAAATAAGTAAAGTTGGAAAATAATTAAAAAAATTAGATTAATGGTTAAAAAAGATTCAGACATTGGAGGAAGTCTATAAAAGGTGTGAAAAACATAGAAACTATACTAAATAATCCATCATTATTCTTCACATCCAACTGATTATGAATTTAAATATTCAAAAGAAATTTCATATTAATAAATAAATGTAAAATACATTATTTATTGAAGTTGTACTAAAAACACCTCAAAACAAATCGGTGGTTTTTATGTACAATTTATTTTCATCACAGATGATAGAATAATTAATTCCATTGAATTATTTTTAGAATGTCATGTAAGGATCATGAAATTTTTTAATTAATGTGCCAATTAGTATATGAGTATTTGGAGAAAAATAATAATAAATAACAAAAGAAATTTAATTAACTCATTAAATATATGTGGTTCAATAAAAATACAACATCTGTCTTACATTTTTGATAAACGAAAAATTGTTTTTAAGAACGATTTAAATATTTATGAAGAGGCTGAAATATTGATGTATTTTTACTAGAGGAAAAAACATGGATTTTTTTTCTATGTTTATGATTCTAAAAATTAATCCTTATATAGATAGAAATAATAAATTAAATTATGGAATTGATGACATGGATGCCTTGAACCAAAGAATATGGGAAATATTAAACATGGAATGAATAAAAAACAACCCTTTTTTAAGATAAAAAAATTGGATGTGTTTTGCATTCCATAATGGGAATATTATGAACTATTTTTATAAGAATATATAGATTTATGAATATCATCCATTATAGATAATTTAGTTATATGATTTTGTGCCAATAAAGAATAAATCCGAAAAAAATATTAGAAAATTATTTTATTATTATTTAATTCAGATGTATTACATGAATAATGATTATACAGTATAAATTAGAGGCCCCAAAAATGATTAATGTTTAATAATATTTGTAGAAAAATAATATTTTATCTTTAATTATGTGTTGGTTAGAAATAATATGGGAAAAATTAAAATTTGAACCATGTCATTAAAATAAAAGTATCCATCCTAATTTTAATACACATATATACCCCACAAAAAAATATTCATACTGAATGGAAGAATTAAAACTCAGTGAAAACAAATAATAAAACATTTATAGTGTAAAATACCCATATATTATACTTGTGGGAATATTTTTTTAACCATTCACATTGAACATTAGTGTTTTCTTAGAACCAAATAAAATAAATCACCACTCATGATATATTAAAAGAACATCCTAAGATAAAAATACATAATTAGTTTTCAAAGAAAGATTATAATCATTGTTAAAGTTAAATTTTATTGGAAAGTTGCATTTAGTTTTAATGTAAAAGTGATAAAACACTCATAGAATAATGTTAGACATATTTAAGTACTTTATATAAGTAATGAAAATTATGGATATTTTATTTTAAAGTATGTATATATTAATGTGAATATTATAATTTATTACGATTTTTTGGATGAAGATGACTATTCACCCATGTATAGTGATGGAGAAAAATATATTTCAACATATTGATGGTTTAGAATTCTTTTTAAGACATAAAATATCTTATTAGATCATAGAAAAATGATTCGAACTAGGAGAACATTGGTGAATGAATCACATAACTCATAGTTATGTAACATTAATGAAATATATTTGAATGAATAAATAAATATTTAATATTGGATTGATGATAAGAATGATTAGTGGGATCAGAAATGAAGAATAATACTTTTGAGATGGTATAAAACCCCACTAAAGTTTTCATTTAAATAAATATTGAATCAAATGAGAGATGTTATAAGAAATATTTAATGTATTCTTTTTATATTCTAATCATAGGTGGATGAAATTCAGATTGATGATAAATTAACATTCGTTTAAAGGCTTCAATTCATTATTAATTTACATCATATCATAATAAAATGGAAATACATGTCACACTAAATGGAGTTCAAGTCATCATTCCTCAATTTATAGTTGGAAGATGAAATATATTATGTGAAACCCAATGGCGTTTTCCAAATAAAATATAAAATATATAATTTATATTTAATAAATTTTTTATATTGGTTCAAAAGACCAAATACTGAGGTATTCAGTGTTAGATACCTCCCTGATTCCACTAAAAATCAAGAATATAATAGTAAATAACAACAATAATATCAATGAATATATCATTGTATTCCTAATTTATTTTTTTAAATTTCAATTATATAATCTTTATCATAAATGGTTAATTCATTTGAATGTATTTTAATGGAAAATGTATTACAAAATTTAGATGTAAATTCTTAGATTAGAAAGATAATTCAAGATCAAGGATATTTATTAAAATGAAAATCATATAATTCTTTCAAAAGAGAATTATTCATGATATCATCTATTAATGTTTTTAATTAATTATTGAGTGTAAATTTATATACTAATTTTATTTGGAACTAAAAAACCAAAATATAGAGATGTAAAATTAATTTCTACAAGATTCTTTATAATGATAACTGGTAGGTTACACTACTTGATCACTCCGTAGATTGACTTAGTGTATGATGTCGCATTTTGATCCAAAATTCATAGTGCACCAAAATAATCACATGTTATTATAGAAAAGTGGATCTATAAATATAGTATTGTAATGACAATATTTTGAATAAAATATACTTTTATTGTAAGTTTTTATCTCATTAGATAAACAATCATGGATTAGAAATCAAATGATATTGATATATGAAAATCATATGGTTTTGATTACTATAATTGAAAATGAAAAGTGAAATAACACCTAAATAAGTATATTTTATTTGCCTAGGGTTTTAATGATTCATATTATGTTTCTGGTACTCAATAAAAACCCAAATTAGGTATATAGAAACAAAATTTGAAGATCTCATTGTATATATGAATATTCCAATTCTCATTGGATATTATAATCAATTTATTTACAATATTTAAATAAATTGGGTTTATTATTTTAAGTAAAATTACATGATATCATGTAAAAAATCAATACCAAAAATTAAAATCATGTAGTGTTGAAGATATAGTTTCTTACGACAATAGTTCATATAGGCCATGTTTTCACAATAACAATTCCATGTCAAACATTTAAAAAATCAATTTAATAATTGGATGTGAACCTTAATATATTTAGTTTAATGTCAAATAGATTTCATTCCCTTACCACGTGTTCGTTGGATGATATTTTTATAGGGGGATAGATTAAATCATAATAATAAGGATATATTTTTTTTAAAAATATTGGATAAATCACAAAATATGTTGGTGTATATATTTATCGGGATTCATTCAACATTGAGATATGTGAACCAAGCATAAAATTGTTGGAGATGTGTGAATTTCAAGACTTAATTTATTGAATATGTGCATATAAAGATTATTAGAAACATAAAGAATCAATTAATAATAATTATAAAATATGTGATTTGATATTGATGATTTAAAAGAGATTCTTGGAAATATGTTCATGTTTTACTATGTGAAACATTTTTTTATTCTAGTTGTTTCTTCATAGACCTATTATATTATGACTAAAATTGATTTATTGAATAAATATTTATGGATAAGTTTATATAGTGATGTATTTTGATGGATACATTTTTTTTATAAAAAGAATATATTGTGGAATAATTTTTTATATCAAAAAATTAGGGGATGTTTTTTTGAATATATTGTTTTTAAATGATGATGTATACCATAATAATATGTGTTTGTTAATGGGGGTGTTTTTTAGAGTGATTCAAATCAAAGTTTATATTTTTTAAAATTTATTATTGGGTATTTTTTTATGATTTAATAATTATAAATAGATAAAAAACTTCAGTTACTCATGACGTTTCAATTAAGGAGAAGATCATTCAATGGAACATACATACCAAGATAGTTTTTGGATACATTATAGAGGAGAAAGAACAATCATGTAGAAATAGAAAGGTGATACAATACTTATTTCTCTATATAAGAAAAATTTCTAGTGAGTTGGAGTCGGTAATTCCACAATTCTTTAATTTTTTATAATATTGATATGTTGAATATGATGTTGTTTCATCTTGTGTGTCATATTATGGAGATCTATCCGTAATAGGTTCATTGTGATTTTCCTTCTTCACATAATTTAGTGTGTAAAATTATTTTCCATCATGAGCGTATTGATTGATGCATGGTGACTCATAATAAAATCATTATACGAGGTTACCACATTATATGTTTCATATATAAGAAAAATCTTGTTTACCATGAAAGGAAAAATTATTCTCTGATGATTTTATTGCACTATAGATCCTAATGATCATATAATAATAATGATTCCATTATAATTTTGTTCTTTTTTGGATTTTTGGGGTTTCAAATATTGAACAAAAATATAGAGAAACATGTTGTTTTCTTCTTAGAATATGTGATACATTTGATGTTTAACTGCAGTATCATACTACATTATTCTATGTTCGAGTTAATGAGAATGGCATTCCCACTATCAATATCATTACTTATTTATTAAGAATAACACCAAGAATTTTAGTATAATTAAAATTTGGATGTTTATCAAGGAATACCTCCTCCAAAATAGTGATGCTTTCAAACACATTGAGGGTGACAATAATAAATATTTTTATTCTTTATAAATAAATTTACATCTATAATTTGAAGGTCAACAACATTTTAAATTTTAATTTAAAATGTAAGTTAATTGATTATTTCAATTAAAAATCAATTATATATATTGTAAATTGGATATAGAGGAATATGAGAAGATGCAGTATTATAAAGAAAATGAGAATAAAGAAATAAATAAGGATATAACTCATTAAATCAATTAAGATTACTAGTGAGTGTGTGAATTTATATAGAATAATAATAAAAACTACTTGAATGAACTCTAAATTGGTTAAATACAATTTTATAAATTTCATTTTAGATTATTATATAATACATTCATTATATTATATAATTCAAATAAGAACAACACATTTTATTCAGATGAAAAATAAAAATACATTTTCATTCAATCTAACAATCTAAAATTAGTTGATCATGTTATCATGTGTTCTATAGGATCATTCGATTGATATATACATTAATTTTGAGTGGTGAAAATTGTTAATATTTTTTTATATTATTATTTGATTTGAACGATTTATTTAGATGATTTTCATGGAATATTTTATCTCACTATATCAATTGATGATGTTTTCCCCAAGTTGGCATACAAAAATAGGAATATTATTCATTGATTCTCTATCCATAAGATATTTTTTTTGTTAATGGGTTTATTCAATGGATTTTGAAATTTTATACACGAGTACAAATTTTGGACAAGTATTTTTCATGTCCAATGGTCTTTAGTGAACCTTATGAAATTAATTTGGCAAGGTTTACAAAAAATGAAAATTTGAATAACTAATAAGTGTTTAATTAATGAGTGTGTTTGTATTGATGTATTTTAATGATAACTATTTTTATTCGGTTAAAACACTTGATGGATTTTTGTTTAAATCTAGAATTTCATTCAATTATATTCTTTATATAATGAAAAATTATGATATATATTAATTAGGTATTTAAAAATTTTAAATTATTTTTTAATATTGTGAGTACACTTGTTAATGATGTGAAAAGAAAATTATTAAAAGATATTGTATTTGTAAAAAGGGATTTTGTTATAGTTGTCAGATATTATTATTTTCATAGTATACTGAACTTTAGAAATTAGGTTTCATATTGCTTCCTTTTATGAAATGTTTTTATTGCTAGGTAACAGGTGATTAGGAATGGGGTGGATAATTAACCCATGAGTTATAGTTTGACGACCCTATATTATAGAAGGATCATAGTTTCAATGGATATAAAGTTAAATAATACTCAATAACAATGTTATTTTATGTACTATTTAATGAAAATAAATTTATAGATGGAGGTATCATGCATGTAGTTTTATATTTTGGAAGAAGAAACCTCATCAATAGATAAGGGGATGTAATCCTAGATTTATTCATTAAGGGATTTAGACCTATAAAAAATGGAGCAGTTGTGTGTGATTTTCAATTAGCTGGGTTTCTTCATATCTAATGGTTCATACTCTAAGATCATGAACAATGAGGTTCTCTAGAATCTGGTTAATTATTTGTTTCAACTCTTGGGGAATGAAATTGGTTATGTGGGTAGGTAATAATGGATTATTCTACCATGGTTTTGTATTCAATTCATGTTTTATATATTGAATGGATAAATAAATAGAATATGGTAGTGTTAGTGCTCCATCGGATATTGGTTTTGTAGTTTTGTGAGTTTTCGGTAAGGCGACTCACCATTGTTATCAATGTGTTATTTTATTTTTTATTAATCCGATTTGGATTATAAAATATAAAAAAGGGCCAAATACAATTTTGATTATCCTAGTGGTTGATCTCTATGATGGAAGATTAGGTAATTTTCATATAATAGTAGATAAAAACGATATTATTTTAAGAAATAATAAATTTATAGAACATGGAAATAAATATTAAAGTCAAATAATATGAATAATGAAGTAATTGAGAACATTTTTTGGAAGGAACAACCTAATTTTATTTAAAAGGAACAATATAAAAAATTTCATAAGGTAATAAATATGAAACAATTGTAAACAAATATTAAAGTGGCATAAAAATCCATAGAAATTTTTTATTTGATAATATTCTATAAGAAAATATATGAAAAAATAGGTATAATGAATTAATTTTAAAAAATGAAAATGGTGTTCATGAAGAGTTCACATTAACTCTAATTTTGACACACTTAGTATTCTCCAATAATATTGTTTTCATGAATGAATGAAATAATTTATTTATGATATTTTTAACGAAAAATGATAAACCATAATAAATTCAAGAAATTTCATAATATAAGAAGAAATAAAGGAAAAAAAACCTCAACAAGTTATAATAAACCTATCCAGAACAATAAAACTAGTATAAAATTTATATAAAATTAAGGAAACCATGATTGATTGATGTCTACTAAATCCTGATTAATTTGAATATAATTTAGAAAAATTCAATCTTTCAAATATCATACAGAAAAATGGGTATCATGATTAATCATTCATTCATTAAAATAATGAATGTATATAAAATTTTAATAACCATTAAATTCCATATGGAATTAATACTATTTATTTTTCATTATGAAATCAAATAATGTTTCAATTTCCTTCTTATATATAAGGATAACAAAACATTTCTACGACCTTTTTAGAATATATAGATGTTTCTAAAGACAAAAAGCACTAGAAATCAATCTTATGATTACATAACTCTATTATTGATAATTAAATTCATCAATACGAGTTGATGGGATCATTTTAATTATCCATTTATTATAAGAATAAAAGATACCATGTTTTGGGTGTTTGGACCTGTATAATATGTTCAATAATATTTTTAGGTCGGTCAATAAGAGGTTTGATCTGTTTTTTATATAAAGGATTTTAAAAAAGGTATAATAAATATTAAATTGTATTTGGTCCTTATATATGAATTAAAATGAAAAAATTATTTCATATTAAACAGAGCATTGGATGGGATAACTAGAACTACGGTTGAATCAAGAGTATAGGTTTACCCGAGGGTTGGTATAATAATCATTATATCCTAGTCCATTTTGTTATAATTAATCATGGGGGGAATTAATATATTAAATTAAATGTCTAAATGAATTATTGAATTTATATTGACTATATAATAACCCATAAAACCTCTTTTTAAGAATCTATAATATATCATTCTTTGGTAAGCATTCATAAATAGAAGAATGTGAGCAGTAGAGAGATGATGATTTCCTTAGTTGAATCAAGACCCATAGATCCATCCAACATTATCTTCATGGAATCACTAATAATAATCTGATAATAATGTGATTATTTTTAACGAACAATCCATCAATGAGATATATATTTGTTTTCCATACTCTATTCCTCTAAATTTTGGGAGTAGAATTATTTTCATACTCTTTTTTCTAAAATCCCAGGCTTGAAAAAATATTTTTTTATACATAGAATTGTGCTTATGGATTTAATGTTTCTTCACTCATGTTCTTCCATTTTTGAGTATCTTACCTTGATGAAATATTTTAGACCCTTATACCGGACACCAGTATTATATTTTTTTGAATTATTAACGTTTCCCCAATCATATGTATATTTTTATCATGACTGTCACTATTGATTATGGTTCAATGAATTTGACATGGGTTATCAAGAAATTTAGATATGGGTTAAGTGTTTAATGGAAATGGAATTTAAATCCTTGTTCTATTTATTTTACTAAGTTAAAGATTTTATTTATTATGTTTATTTTTCATATGCATATTATATTATCAATGAAATAGATTTATTGAATAAATATTCATGGATAATTTTATATAGTTTTTAGAATTTATGGTTCCAAAAATAATTTGCTGAAAACAATATGTAGTGGATTTTTTTTTATATCAAAAAATTTGTGGTTGTTTTTTTGAATTTATGGTTTCGAAATGGGGATGTATACCATAATAATATGTTTTTGTTAATGAGGTATTTTTTTATAGTGACGAAAATCCAAGGTTATATTTTTTTTAAAATTTATTATTGGATATTTTATTCTTTTAAGATTTTATAATTTTAATTAGATAAACATTTGAGTTACTCATGATGTTTCAATTAAGGGGAAGATCATTCAATGGAATGGAAATACCAATATGATGTTTGGATACATTTAAGAGGAGATAGAACAAGCATGTAGAAATTTAAAGGTGATACAATACTTGGTTCTCTATATAATAAAAATTTCTAGTGAGTTAGAGGCAGTAATTCCAAAATTCATGAATTTATTGAAATATTGATATGTTCAATATGAGGATGTTTGATAGTGTACGTATTATGATGTATATCTCCCCATTATAGGTTTATTATAATTTTACATCTTCACAATATTCAGTGTATAAAATTATTTTCCATCACAAGCATATTGATTGAGGCATGATGACTCATAATAAAATTAATACATGAGGTTACCACATAAAGGTTTTCCTATATAAAGAATTTATAGTCTACCCTGAATGGAAAAATAATTCTATGATGACTTTATTGCACTATAAATTCAAATTATCATACATTAATGTTGATTCCAAGATAATTTGGGGATTTGTTGGATTTTTGGGGTTTTAGAGTATGGAAAACAATGTTGAAAAACATGTTGTTGACATCTTTGAAGATTTGATGGATTTGATGTTTAACTGTAGTATCATACTAAATTAGTCTATGTTTGAGTTAATGAAAATGGCCTCACCACTATCAATATCATTACTTATTGATGACGAATTACCCCAATAATTTAAGTGTATTAAAAATGTGGAGTTTTTACAGGAATACCTCTTCTTAAATATTAATGTTTTTAAACACATTGAGGGTGAAAAGAAGATAAGTTTTTATAATTTACAAATAAATGAATATGGATAATTTTATGTTCAACTAAATTTGAAATTATTAGTTCTAATATAAGTTAATTTATTGTTTCTATGATATAATATATATATATATATATATATATATATATATATATTTTAATGTGGATATAGTAAAAAATTAGAAAATATAGTATTATAAACAAAATGAAAATAAGGAAATGAAGTAGGATGTAACTCATTAAATCAATTAATATTACTAGTTAGTGTTTGAATTTATGTATAAGAATCATTCATAAAAATTGAAAGATCAATACATTGGTTAAATACAATTTTATGATTTTCATTTTTGATTATAATAAAATGTATTCATTTTATAATATTATACAATTCATAACAACACATTTTATTTAGATAAAAAATAATTACCCATTTTCATTCAATCAATCATACTAAACCCAGTTGATCATGTTATTATGAGTTCTAGATGATCAACAAAATGATATAGACATTAATTTTGAGTGGTGAAATTTTTTAATACTTTTTTTTCTTTATATTTGATACGATTAAGTTATTTAGAGGATTTTAATGAATATTTTATCTCACTATATCAAGTGATAATGTTTTTCCCTAGTTGGAATAAAATAATTGGAAATTTATTCAATTATTCTCAATCTATTAGTGATTTTTTATTATTAATAGAAAATTTCAAAGGATCTTGAATTTTCCTTACAGTGGAACTAATTTTGGACTTGTATTTTTCATTTTCAGTGCTCTTTAGTGAACCTTATGAAATGAATTTTGGTATAGATTAAAATAATTATATTTTTTATTAGAATGTGTTTAATGAAATTATTGTGTTTATATTGATGTGTTTTAATGATAAATTTTTTGGTTCTGGGTAAATCACGGGTTGAAGATTTGTTTATATTTATACATTCATTCAATTATATTATTTTTATAATGAAAAATTCTAATATATGTTAATTGGGTTTGTTAAAATTTTAAATAATTTTTTAATATTGTGAGAACCCTTGTTAATGATGTGAAAAATTTTTATTAAAAGACATTGTTTCTGGAAAAAGGTATTTTTTTATAGTTGTTATATATGATGATTTTTCTAGATTCTTGAGTTTTATAAATTAGGTTTTATAGACATTCCTTGTAAGATATGTTTTTATTGCAATGTAACATGTGAAGAAGGATGGGGTGGATAATTTACCCACCCATTATTGTTTAATGACCCTATCTAATAGTTTAGTCATTGTTTCAATGGATATATAGTTATTTATTACACAAGGTTCAAGTTATATTATCTATTATTTAAATAAAATCAATTTATATATGGAGGAATCATGCATGTGATTTTCTATCTTGGAAGAAGAAACCTCATGGATAGATAAGAGGGATGTAATCCTCGATTTATCCACTCTGTGATTTATACACATAACATAATAGAGGAGTTGAGTGAGATTTTCAATTAGTTGGGTTGCTTTGTTTCCAATTGTTAATACTCCAAGATAATGAGGTTTTAGGTTCTCTAGAATCAGGTTAATTATTTCATTCAACTATTTGGAAATGAAATTGGTTATGTGGGTAGGTAATAATGTCTTATCGTACCCTGGTTTGGTATTCAATTCTTGTTTTATGTATGAGATAGATATATAAATAAACTATGGTTGTGTAAGTTCTCTATGAGAAATTGGTTTTTTAGTTTTGTGATTTTTTGGTTAGTCAAATAGCCATTGTAATCAATGTGTTATTTTATTTTTTTATTAATCCTATGTTGATTAGATAATATAAAAAAAGGCCATATAAAATTTTGATTATACTTGAGGTTGTAATATATGATGTCATATTGGGTTATTTTCTTACAATTGTAGATGAAAATTGGAGTATTTAAATAAATAAACAATTTAATGAAACTTGAATGAAATATTAAAGTCAAATAATGGAAATAAAAATTAATTGAGACACTTTTTTGGAATCAAAAACATAAAAAATTTCATAAGGTATGAAATATGAAACAATTATAAAAAAATATTACAGTGGCATAAAAATCCAAATAAAATTTTTATTTGAAAATTGTCAGTATGAATATATATGAAAAAAATAAATATATGTATAATGAATTAATTTTAGAAAAATTTAATGGTGTTTATGAAGAGTTCACATTAACTCAAATTTTTACACACATAGGATACTACGATAACATTTTTTACATAAATGAATGAAATAATTTATTAAGGGCCTTTTTAGTAAAAAACAATACACCACAATAGATTTAAGAGATTATATAATGGAAAAAGAAATAATGGAATGGAAACCTCAACAATTTACAGTAAACCCTTTCATAACAATAGAACTAGTATAAATTTTATATAAAATTAAGGAACCCAAAATGATTTAAGTCAACCTAATCATGATTAATTTGAATATAATTTTAAAAAATATGATATAACCAATATCATACATCTAAATGGGTATCATGAATAATAATTCATTAATTAAAATAACGAATCGTTATACAATTTTGATAACTAATAAATTACCTATGGACTTAATCGTAGTCCTTTTTCATTATGAAATCATATATTGTTTCATTTTCCTTCTTATATATAAGGATAATAAAATACATTCCTACAACCTTTTGATACTATATTTAAGGTTCTAAAGACAACAAAACTAGAAATCAAACTTACGATTACATACCTCTCTTATTGATCATCAATTTCAACAATACTAGTTAATGACCACATTTTAATTATCCATTTAGTACATGAATAATAGAAACCATGTTTTTGGGAGTTTGAACCTGTATAATATGTTCAATAATTTTCTAGGTCGGTTAATAAGAGGTTAGATCTATTTTTTATTAGAAGGAATAAAAAAATGTTCAATAAATATTATAATTTTTTAGTTATTGTATATGAATTCATATGAAAAAATAAGTTCATACTAAACAAAGAATTTGATGGGATATCAAGACTACGGTTGAATTAGGATTAGAGGATTACCCTAGGTTTGGTATAATCACTATTATATCCTAGTCCATTTGGTTATAATTAATCAAGGGTGGAACTAATTGATTAAATTCAATGTAAAAATGAACTAGTTTATTTATATTGGCTATCTTATAACCCCTAAAACATATGGTAAAGAATCTATAATATATCATTCTCTAGTAAGCATCCATAAATAGAATAATGTGATTGCTAGATCAAGGAGGATTTGATTTGGAGAATCAAGACCCATAGATCCAACAAACATGCACTTCTTTGAATCAGTAACAACAACATGATAACAATGTGATCTTCTTCAAGGTACAATCCATCCATTATGTATAGGTTTTTTCCTACTCTGTTCTTCAGGATTTTGGGAGTAGAATTTTTTCATGCTATTAATTCTGAAAGCACTATCTTGAAAACATATTTTGTTTTTATACATAGTAATACGATTACGGATTAAATGTTTCTTCCCTCATGTTCTTCACTTTTGAGTATCTTCCGTTGAAAAATTATTTTAGACACATATACAGGCCACCGAGATTTTAATTTTTAAAATTATTAATTTTTCCCCAATCATATATATTTTTTTATCTTGACAATCACTATAGATTATGGTTCAATGAATTAGACCTGGGTTATTGGGAAATTTAGATATGGGTTATGTTCTTATTGTATT
Organism: Viscum album; assembly: GCA_963277665.1. Classification (NCBI taxonomy): domain Eukaryota; kingdom Viridiplantae; phylum Streptophyta; class Magnoliopsida; order Santalales; family Viscaceae; genus Viscum; species Viscum album. Next base: position 272,327,414 of record OY728142.1, on the reverse strand, counting down.
TGGAATTTAAATCATTGTTCAATGAATTTTATATTGATTATAGAGAATACTGGATCACATGGTGGAACATAGATGAAAATTCTCAACATTAGGGGGTGGGGTTGTTTTGTGGATATGTGATAATTAAATGTGACATATTTTTATAGATATTCAGTTCATAAAAGAAACAAATATAGATGAAATATTGATTAATATAGCTATAAGTAGTGATTTGGGTCAAATAAGTTGTTTGACTAGATATAATCGAAAATTTCAAGAAATATATAGAATCTAGTACTAAAAATGATGGTATATTTTGAATGATTATTCATCAAATGGATCATGGGTCACAATACGGTAACATGATGAAGGGATTTTAATTATGTAGACTTTATATCTTCATTTTTGGAATATGTTATAAGTGTGTGATTCCAAACATTATTATTGAAAAAATATGGTCATGACATGACCGAGGATGGGACAATAGGAAGTTTAGATTATGTTTGGATTTCAAAACATGGTATATGAAAAACATGGGGTTTTGGTCTTCAGAGGAGAATGTAATTAAGTAATATTTAATACATAATTTTCATGATTTATCTTACGTAGAGTATTATAATATTGGATTATGGAATGATATAACGGACTTGGTGTATACTGAGAGGCCTTGACCATGCATATAATCTCACATTATGATAGACTAGGAACATAGAGTCTTATATGTGATAGTGGCAAGTTCACACCCTCAATCACCCTTCATGTTGGGACATCACGGTGAGACTAACATTGTTACACTGCAATAGTGTCTTTCTATTTAAATTATATGATTGCATTTTTATCATATGGAATGTGATGGTGTACTTCTCTATGAAATCAAAGGTTGGATTTTAATTAAAAAGAGTATGTTATCCAACTTATGTATTTAGGGTTAGTGGTTGGAATCAGCTATGTAGATTATAGAATTCTATGGTTTAGATATCTGTTGTATTTTTCTGAAACACAATGAGTCATAAGTCCAATATAATTAAAATTATTTTAGGTCCTTCCAAGTTTGATGTGTGCTACTCAAGGAATGTTTAGTCTCTATATAACATTAGGTTCTTCCTTGCCTACTATGTTTTACTCAAGGTGATGTTCCCCTAGTTATGAGGATAGCTCCTCATTTGACTTTTTATCTACATATAATAAGGTTTATGTACTCTATTAGAGTTATGGAGATGTAACACCAGTTACTATATTGGTTGACTCAGGTCCATGGTAATTATTATTGATTCATAAATGGTATGGGTATAAAGATTTCGACTGTCTCTAATATCATGGGTTTACCCCTTAAAATCATATCTTGAATTTATTTCCATATAAAATATTATATGCCTCATACATATTTAGTTTCATAAAACTATTTTATTAATATATCACGACAGTTTTTGTGTTTCATATTGATTATGTATAAACTCATAGCTACACGGATGTATTCACACAGAAAATAATTATCTTATAATTATGACAGATAGTTCACTGGTTAACATGGTGCACCTGGTTTTGTTGGAACTTAGTGGTTCTTGAAGGTGGTAACACACATTCTTGTCCAAATCACACTGGTTTATAATACCTTTTTATCTATTTTTTCTGGAATGTTTTACCTTTTTTTATTTTTATGAATCATTTTCCTTTATCATTATTGATTATGTATTGTATTGAAAATTTTTTATACTCTTTTTTTACTTGAATTATATAATATAGTTTGTATTGTATGTCTTTCTATACTATTATGTCATTTGATGATATGTTTTTTCTTTATAAGGGAATAAGGCTCAAGGTATCCCATTATGCTTGATATACCTTATAAGAAACATACATTATCCCTTGGATTATTATAATAGGGAATTTGGGAAATTCTTGGATTAAATCTACCAAAGAGGGTTCCATGATTTCTGGGTAACATATAATGGAAGTAGATTCAGTTTTATTAAGGGTAAAACGTTTGATGTTATATTTTATGTAATCATTGGTTCGAGAATGTTTTGAAAAATTGATTTAGTATTATGAACTTTATATTCAGGTGAGGAAACATTTTGTCTATGTGGAAGCTATTACCAACCTTCACGAGGATTCTGATAACCCTTTTTTGACATGATTCACAGTGGCATTGGTTATAGGATAATAAATAAATTGTTTGTAAATATTATTAGAACACTTCACTAAATTCCAATCCATTATCAAGTCATCTCTTAATATATTAATTTCTAACCTTGAGCCATCAAAATGAATAATGATCATAAGTTGGTTCATAATATCATATATGACATATATTCCATTAAAATTGATTTTTACACTAAATAACTACAATCAAACCATGACTAATATAATATCAAATTCAATAATATGGGGAATAACGATATTTTAGGATGAAAATTCTCCCAAAAAATAGAGAAGAATATTATAATTGAGGTGAGGTCCTCAAACCATATGAATTCTCACTAATAATTAAATATTTAATTATTGTGGTGGTATTTTTATTACCTAATAATATTTTGCAGGTATAAAATAGTGGTCTGATCCCTTAATTGTTACGATAATAGTCGTTCTATAGTGGATGGTAGAAAAAACTTTCACCACTTCATTTTCACACCCCGCATCAGTAATGGTGAATTTTTGTGATTTCACATATTTATATGTTATTAAGAGGTTACTAATATCAATCGTCATAATAAAATTCACTTTTGAATAGTGGGGGAATAATTCCCATCCTCTTTGTATTTAAAACACTGTATTATGGGTGGTTAATTCTATAGTTCAATATCTCAGTCACTGGCTATATTCATCTTCCCATAACATCATTATTCGATTTCATGATTAGATTATGTTCTATAGGTTAATCATTTACTTATTAACTGATGAAAAATTTCACCAGGTTTTTATTAAACTGAAGATAAAAAATGATTTCTCATCATCTTTGATTTTTTTTAATATTTCAATTAATTATTATTTTTCATATAAAAAATATAATATTGATGAATAATTCTCATCTCCATATCCATATTGATAGAACAACTAATTATTTTTTTCATAAATAGTAATTAATTATATGAATAATTCCCTTCAAATATGTTGTTCTAAACCAGTATAGAATAGTTAAATCGAACATTCATGTTGCATGATAATTCCAAAAGCATGCCTCACATGTATTTTATATTTTTCCACATTGTTAATAATGGAATCATTATTCTTTAAATTTTTCTCATGTAATAGATTCTCCATATTTATATGATGAATATGAGGGATTTATATATGGGAAAATAAGATCTTATTCTCATTCTACTCTAATGATTTTATTTATTTCAATTGTCTAATATTATTCAAAATATTCCAATATTGATCTTATTTACCATCCAATTGATAAAAAATTAAAATATATATTTAATTTTATATACACAAGACAATGGAATGTACCTTTTTAGTGGTATTGATACAATCATTTTAAACAAGTAGAACAAAATACCCAATAAATTTATGCGGATGTTACATTATGAAGGTCTCAACATAAGTATTTTCACCGCTTGGCTCATTTTTAATCTCAAAATGGTTCATTGTGTAAGAAATTTTCATTGATATACAAATAAGATTATCCATTCCCACTCCCACAACATTTTCTTGTTAAGAAGGAACATATTTACATTTTCAATCACATTTATCATTAACATTATTCCATCGTGTTTCATCAATTTACAAAATGAAAAATGTATTCTGTGAGAAAAATTAGTCATAGTAGTAGTCCATATAATCAGTAAAAATAAATTATAGGATTTTGAAATCATGACACATTCTTAAAAATTAATTAAATGTTATGTTTATCATATGATATGGACTAAACTTACATTAACATTATAATGTGATCCTATATGTAGACTTATCACTTTGGTTTATTGCAATGTTATATAACCGAAAACTAAAAATATTAACTAAAAACTACTCTAACACTAATAATACAGATGCATAATATATATATATATATATATTACATATTAAAAGAATAATATTCCCAGATTAATATTACTATATAGTCTAGAAATGAAAAGTTTTATTATATTTGGGAAATAAATACACTATCTTCTTAGTTCATGGTGGATATTCGAAATCACCCAATATAATCATATTGTACATATCATTTATTAGAAATATCCAAATAATAACAATAATTCGAACCATCATAAAGGAACTATAAGAAAGGGCGATTTTGATTCATAGTACTGGTAAACATGGGAGATATCGGCGAACAAATAGAAATATAATGGGAATATGGGAATGTGGATATGTGTTTATTATTTTAAAACTATACATTAAATGTCATATTTCAAAATATTGAGTCATGGAATAAATATTCATAGTTTATATGACATGAATCATAATGGAATCAATTATTATGATCCATGAGATTATAACATTTGAAAATAAATATGTTTTTTGCATAGAAATAATAATAGAAAATGATTTATTTTTTCCAGGGTCATAGATAGGACTTCCATTTTTATTGGTTTCATTACACATTTCACCACATACTTAGTCAATGTTCACTCCCAATACTATCATAGTGGTTGAAATCATTGATTGAACAAGGTTCAGTCACTTTTCTAGTTCTTATTATCACCTGAGATATCCATCACAAAACAATTAATTGGAGTGTTATATAATATTGATCCAAAATAACACATAATTAAAATCATATATGTGTTCTATAAGATCATAAAATGTTTATAATGTCATTACCTATAGAAAAGAAACGTTTTTCTTAAACATTTCATCACTACGTGATAACATAACTCATTAAAATGAAACAGTTTTCAAAAAAGTTTCATCGTAAAGTATTTATGATGTGGGAAATAAATGAGTTTCCTAAAATCATCAACAAATAATTTTCCTCATAATACATATAGAGAAATATTTTGGATGGTATAATTAAATCATATCACCATTAAATGAGAATTAAAATTAATGGATTATATCATAAATGAAAATTTCCTTTAAAATATCTATTGAACCTTTCATGAGAAAAATGACCATTTGATATTGAAATCACTCATGTAAAATCAAAAATTTCTGAAGTTATATTTATATAATTTAATTGGTATTAAATCTTGTAAATATGTAATTTAAGATTAAGATTTTTGATTGGTCATAAGGGAATTAAATTATATTCTTTCCATGTGTGAAAAAACAATGATACCTTTTAAAAGATTTAAAAACACAAATGTAAATAATTTAGAAAATGAAAAGAAGAGTCATTTAAATAAATTATAAAAAATAAAAAATGAATTTTAAAAATAATATTAAAATAGTAAAAAAATTGAAACTTTTTTTAGAAACCATGGAAATTTAATAAAAATTATTTTCAATTGAAGACGTAAATAAAGTGAGGTTTCATTTAAAATAATTTTTTTTACTCTTAAAAAATAAAGGGAGAAAAATTAATGGAAAAACTTTAATCTATTTAAATAAATGTATGATATGAATAGTATTGACAAACATGAGATACAGATCATGAAATTTCATAATCACAAACATAATAATAAACAATCCTGGTATATTATGATATGTTATTGAAAAGCCATTACCTTGAGTTCAACTTGTGTCCAAAAAACATTCACAGAACATATAATAAATTTATAATTATTATTATTCTATAAAAATATCATTAAATAGTTATAATATCTTATATATTCTTGTAATAGAATTTTGAAACCCATTTACTAACAACTCAATATAAAAATTATAAAAATTGTGGTGTGTGGGTTTGAACTATTTAATTTTTTATAAATGTTTCTATTATTTAGTTGAATTCTTTATAAATTGATGATTCTTACACAACCTCATGAATGAAAAAATTTATTTGAATTTTCTATATATATATAGTCATATAAGGAGTATAAGAATAGAAACATCAATTATATAGTTTGTAGAGAAAGTATTCCATTCGGATGTGTTGACCACACAAACACGTTATAATTTTCATTATTTTTTTATGTATAAAATGTTCAGATTAATATTATATTGTTGAAAATCATTATTATTTCGTTAATATCATATGTAATATTTTAATCATTAATAAAATCCAGCAATGATAGATAGTGATTGAGACTTAATTTTAACCCTTTGTAGCGGTGGTAGTCTAAATTTCTGCTTGGGCGATACATTCACAACCCATTTGATGTAAAATAGGGTGAATACAAGTTGTAATAAAATCAGAATAACATTTTAGTATTTTGAGGAAACTGAAGGTTTTTATTTGGTGAATACCATATATTTAGTTGAGATTAAAGATGAAATAAATTGGAAGAGGTCAGGTAGGATGATTATGACTTTTTGATAGGCCTCCATTAGATACTTTATTAATGACATTTGTAATGTTCATTTTACAAGAAAAAAACTATATATCATGTCAAGGGAGGTTCACTGTAGAACCGAAAAGTTTTTATCTGAGATAAATGGATCAATTTTTTTAATGGAAATAGATGGGTGTCCTTTTGTAATGGAGGGATGGGACACACGTGGTATTATAAAATGATTTTCATATAATTGATTTATTTCTTCAGTTTATTGCTTCAAAATAATCATGAATTAAATTTAAAATAAGATATGGTTTAAATTATATATTCTAATTAATTTTAGGAAATTATAATTTTATCTTAAATCTTATCTATTATTTTAACACATTCTTTAACTGATTTTATCCTTCACTACTTTAATGACTTATTCAAATTTAGTGCGATATAATTAAGCATATAAGGTATAAAATATATAAAAAATGGACAAGTAATAAATTTGATGACAATTTCTAATTATACTTATCCAATTTCTTGAATTTAATCTTTTAAACTAATTTAGTTAAATATTATTTAACATAAATTATCATTAACTTCATTTTTGATCGTATTCTATTGATTTCATTATAACAACATAAAGATAAGAATGTAATTATAATAAAAATTATTTTGACAAAAATTATGTATTATTAATACATAGAAAATTCATTTTATGTCGTATCCAATATAATAAATAATATTTTTGATGTTCTCAAAATCATTTCATTAGATTTAGATAATTTTTTAAGCACTGTTGGGTCAGGGTTTGGTAAACATATAAGGTAATTATTCAATCATTTAAAATTAAAAATCATTTAACAAGATAAAATAAATTTCTTCAATTTTAAAATAAATATTTTAGAATAATCACATCCAATTTTAATCCTTATACAAATACATAATATATATTTTAGAAAAGAGAGCGAAAATTTGAAATATACTTTTGTTAAAATAGTATAAATTTAATTAGTAATGGAAAATGAGACCAAAATAAACTAGTTAAAATTTTTGGATGGATAAGTTTGAATGTATCCCTTAAAATTAAGTTAATGCACATGTTTGGTTAGTTTAAAGACCTTATTGCATTGTTTCGATATCATTTTACTCATTTTTTACACTTACCGATGTGAAAAATATTTACCACATATTGAAGCACATTTTACATACTAATATAAAATGCGCCTCTCTAATTTTTGAAATTCAATTCACATAAGCCATAAAATTATGTTTCATGCAAATTTTCAAAATCGCCTAGAAGGTGGGTAAAAGACGTTAAAAAGTTCAATAAAATTTTATATATCTGACATTATTATAAACTTTCTCTAGTGAATGTCCTTGAACATAAATAGATATTATTTATCTATTTTTACCTAATATAAATTTAAATAAAATAATTATTTTTTTACATAAAAAGTTATTTTTAAACAATAACGCTGTGTTTTTTACTATTCATCAAAAATTGAAAGTTTTTAGAAAAATACAAAAAAATCACCCTAAGCTAATTTTGATATTCCAAATACAAAAATTAAGTCCATTGTGAGAAATAAAATTTATTAAATTTCAAAAAATGGGTATTACTATCCATAACGTCTTGTTTTATTGGTCGTGGTGTGTAAGTACTCGAAGTTGCGTACAACACAAGCTTTTGTATTATTCAAAGAGAAGCATACCATAGAATATTTGGTTGTTAAAATCATCCCAATAAATATGAATATTACAACACTCATTAGTGTAATCCCACTACTCATGATATATGAATTTGAATCATACATATGTATATATAATAATAGCCATATCTAGTGGATCTCCCCCATTAAATTCACAACATTGGTCTTAGATAAACCCTATTAAATATTATAATTATAGAAAGATCTAACCACATAATATCAATAAATAATAATCTATAAAGATATAAAATAATTCCCAATGTGTTGGTGGGAAATATAAATCCTTTCTCACTAGTCATCATAACAATATTTCTATACATATGTATAACACATTAATAAGAAAATAATAATAAATATATAAATATCATATCATGGTATTCATATGGAAATAAAATATGGAACAAATAAATAATTTTTTACCTAGGTAAAAAACATTGGATCAATATAATGATGTATATAGTATGTAAACTTTATATAAAATCATCTAAAATATTATGTCAATAATTTTCCCTATCAATTGAATGTGTTTCTTAAATAGGTTAACATCATTCATTTATATTAATGGTGTATATTGTATTCAAATTCGAATGTCATCGATAATAAGGGTAAGTCGTTTTGTATAGTTGATGATATGGAATGGTCAAGAAGCAATTTATCATTACTTTGATTGAAAATTCCTTTCAATTAATCCACCATTAAATAGAAACATTAATATTGAGTCATATGAGTATTTTAATATAGTCAACCCTTAACACAAACAATTGAGGAAATAATATTGAACGATTAGATAAAAGGACAAATATAAAATATTATTAACATATGAAATGTTTATTTTAGAAGAATATATGAAACCATAGGGGGATTATGAATGAAATTAAATAGTTTTTATGAAATTTCAAATTAAACGGGTAAATTTTATATTCTTAGGATGAAACATTTAATATTGTTTGAAGGATAAAATTGTGTTAAATTTATATTGGTTGTTGATTCAATTTTTTCCCAACGACATCACATATTTAGTTAAGATGGCTCAAATCCCATTCCTCGATAATTTCCCAATTATAATTGGTTTTATATAGGTGTAGGATAGAATGTAAGGATGGATTCTAGTGAAGTATTAATTTGGGTCATCATGATGATGAATTCCATTTATAATATGATTATCTTGTGGTTGTTTCCTCAATTCTTACGACAGTGATTTCACACTTCCAACAAGTGGCATCATCACATCAATTTCTCATTTGGTGAATGGATGGTGGGATGTAATATCTCCATGGAAAAATTCATTATGAAAATAACATACATCTATGATCCTACATGGTATGAATATAGGTATTTTTTTAGAATCAATAGCCATTATCATTCAGGGATGGGGATAAGGTAGTGGTAGAGTGATGAAAAAATAGGAGGAGGTATAGGGATATTGGGATGGAAACTGAAGAATAAGGTTTGCTATTGATGATGAAATGTGATGTGTATAATATATAGGGCCTATGGGAAATTTATAGAAGATTTATTTACGGCCTCAAATGTGGGGGAATACACCAAATTTAAATATGGGTTCTTATAGAAAAAATTATATAAATAAATGTATGATCATTTGAAAAAAGATTTATTGAAAATTTATAATATTTATAATAAATAAAAAAAATATTTCAAAAGTGAATAATAATAAAAATAGAGTTGAAAATAAATGTGAAATAATAAATATATTTTCCATAACATTTAATGAAATTTTCAGTAATATAGAGCCATAATTTTCATACACAACCCATTTTAAAAAATGGGAAAAATCTATCTATAACAACATTTTCATAGGGAAAATTTTAAATTATTAATCCATAAAATATAATAGAGTTAAATTAAAAGATATATAGAGAGGAATATGGTAATTATAAATTCCTTCATTATATGATCATTAGGATTTGACTTTTTCATAACCTTCCCAATTGGAGAACCCCTCCTAGGTCAACATAGATGAAGAGTGTTACCCTTAACACCATCCTCAAATAGGATGCATGCTATAATTTATTGATAATGATATTGAACATAAATGTTCGATTAATTCCAACCATATATCCCATGATAATATACCAAAACAAATATAAAGTCTATTTTATGAAATTAAATACAAATAAAAACTAATGTATATTTTATACACAAACAATGTGTCCAAAAACAATATATAGGACACTATTATGACATTGACACTATCGACACAAAATTTTCTTGATCTAGTAATGTCCAGACCAGTCAAAAAATTCCTCTTGGAAGCTAGAAAAAATATTTATATATAGGGGTCAAAATAGATTTATAAAAATTTGGATCCTCTTGATCTATTATCATGAAATCTAGATGAGTCATTCAATTTCCTCAATGATTAAACAAAATACCCCACATTCACTTGTTCCATGTTAGCTATATACCAATCTCAATAAATCTAAGACACCAAATTATTATATATCTTTATAATACCATGGTATTGAAATAATATATCAAAAACGTACCCCACGACCACTAATCCATTGATTTCTCACTGCCACTTCATAACTAAAAAATTAATGTTCCTTAATCACATATATATCCACCTAACTATGTATGATATCACAAAAATTACCAAATTTCATATTCCCTATGTAGTAGGGTATCATTAACCCAACAGACATCAGCTGAGTTATGTCATTCAACAATCCATGACCCACACCATGTAAGAATATCATAACTACCATCATAGTTGTGTATCATGAACATAAAATACGCCAACATCATGAACTCATCCTACCATGTAAGTCCTCAACCATGTTTCATCATAAAAACTAAAAATCCAAGTTATAAAATATATTAAATCCATTATCCTTAAAACATCAAAACATATATCGTAGTACCCCATATTTGAGGAATGTAGCCTTCGTTTAAGCCTTTTTATGTGTTTTAATGTCATGGGATGAGTTGAGAAGAGGTTGGGAGAGTTTGGAATGGTTTTGAATAAGTTTGGAGGATTTTCTTAGAGAGCACGGTTTGAGCACGGTTAGGGGAAACCGTGCGGGTTCTCCAAGAAACCATGAAGGGGGAGGAAGTAGGCTTCGCATATCCTGCGCATGGTTTTCCAAACTATGCGAGGCAACCATGCAGACCCTTTCTCTCGAGACAGTGGCTTGCGCATGGTTAACACACGATTTTAAAAACCGGGTGGACTAACCGTGTGACCACTTAAAGTTGGAGTTTTTAAACTGAGTCTCACTTGGGCTTGGCCTAAAACACTCCAAATCCTCTCCCACTCAAGAATCACTTGGGATTTTGGGTTCTCAGGGGTTGAAGGTGCTATCCCACTCGTCTTTGGAAGTGATTCAAAGGGGTTTCTTGGTGTTTTAAAGGTGGTTTCTCCAAAATCAATTATATATATATATATATATCGACCCTATAATAAAATTTATCAAATTTTATCCATTAATTTATCCAAATTAAATATGAATATCATGGGAATAATTTATTTTTAAAAATATTTCATGAGTGTCTCTCCTCCTCCACTATAAATTTCCCCCACATCACCCCAATACTAGAAACTCTCAAATAACTCATGATTAAAAATAATATTCGTTATTAAATTTCCAACACCACTCCACTCTACTAAGAAGTCTTCCAGGATTTCACTTTGTATAAATCAATGGAGTTACCCATTTTTTAAGGTAACATTGTTCAATGATATTTTTCATTCACTTACTTTTCCACCATCTCAGATCTTCTAAAATCATGTTCAAATAACAATAATAGCATCCAAAATATAATGATACGTGTTTACGTTAAATTTTTTCCTACATTCACACAAAAATACATCCAATGTGTAACATAAAAACTGTTTATCTAAACGATAAACAAATGCCTCACAAAATGATGATTGTCTATTGTTCTTCTACCGACTCTCATGGTGGTCATTACGACAGATAACCTACATATATAAGACATATAATATATTCATAATAAAATTATTAATATTTAATTATATTATAAATAATACCTTTATACATATTATTTACATTTAATTAATTTAAAATATAAAAAGTAAATGAATTTAGGGTTCATGCGTACATACGACCTACCGTCTTTTTGTATGGCGCATTCTATTCCACAATTTCAGTTGTAATATACTAATATATATATTCATATACTAATTATATATGATAAATATTTCATGGTTTAATAGATATAGGTGATGAAAATAGGTTATCAATAATGAGAAGAATAACTAACAAGTAAAAACACAGCCGAGAAAACTGTGTAACTAACACCCGAAATAGTAAAATTATTGAAAATTTATTAAAAAGGTAATAAGATGTTATTAAAAGTTAATTAATGTTATTATAAACAAGAGTATGGTTATTATATTTTATATTAACATATTTTTTTACCACTATCCATTAGGATAATGACGACACAACAAAATGGAGGGATTAAGTAATGGATTTCATCTTAATTTACATTCCATTGAGACTTAACTAAAGTAATGAACGTATTTAATTTTATATGGTGAATATACTATCCATTGACACAGAATATCATGAATATCATTAATTAAATGATATTATATATTTCATTTTTTTTCATACTATCATGGGTATTATGATTTAAATGTTTCAATGTGGTATGAAAAACTTTGGATTGTTTTAATATTATTCTCCTCAAGAATGTTCTTAATGACTATTTTTTCAATCCAACTTCCATTGAGACTTACTTATAGTAATGCGCCTAGTTTATTTTTTATGTTTATGTTGTTTTAAAAGTTTGATAATTATTTCTCATGCTATTTTTTGGTCCGATTAAATGAATACAAACTAATGGAATAGTTTGAATGATTAATCTGATGGACATTGAATTGTTTTTCCTCATCACAAACCACATGTTGTGTGATATAGAATAAGAAATCAATGAATAATGCAATCATTTTTAATAAGAAAAGGATGGAATAATGTATCGTTGAATCATTCCCGAGGAAACATCACCCTAATTTTAGTATATCAACCGATCTACAAGAGGTTAAGAAATGGATTATCAATAATGGGCATATATTTTCTGTAAAATTTATTGACACTGAATATATATTTATTCATGTTGGTCTATGTAATTACCATATTATTTTCAAGAACTTAATGAATATAATGTATAATAAAAACCTTGACCAATTTTTAGTAGTCAATATATTCAATTTTCTTATATTTTTGAAGATTAAGAAACAATATGTATCTCCAATGTTAATATTTCTGAAGACCCAAAGTATGAAAAAAAGTACATAATATTTACTAAGTATGAATTATCTCTAAAAAATGATCATTTTCTTGGTAATAAAATCATAATAAAGGGTATATCTGAGGATCCATCTATTGTTCAAGACATTGAACATTGTTTTATACTAACAAAAATGAATGAGATCTGTAGTTTTCATAGTTTGGGTGTATATTTTCAATAGTTTTTGGATATTCTCCCATTACTAAGTAATACACAATAAGAGAAAACTTACAAGGAATCCAATATCATATAAATAGACGAATGTAAGATTAATTTAAATTAAACGTATAGAATATTAGTTAGTTCATCTCTTCTTACATTGCTTTATAGGGTATAGAGGTTGGCAATCAAAAGAGACGCATCGAAGAGAGGAATGGGACAAGTCCTCATGAAAAATTACATGGTGATAGTTTATGACTCATTAAAATTATTGGTTTAAGATAAAAATTAACCAAATACTATGATAGAGTTAACTGTGATAGTTTATTTAAATAATGGTATATAAATAATATATTTATTGTGAATGTTTATATATATATATACTGATTATAAGAGTTAAAATTATATGTTCACTATGACTAGTTTGTAGTTTTTTTGATAATAGGGTTGAATATGGTTGAATATAATTAATTTTCAACACATTACCACCCTAGGAAATAGAAAAATGTGTTATATGCTTTGAGTTGAAAGGGTAATACTAGAATATCCATTATGAGGATAAAAAAGATCCAATATTTAGAGAATTGAAATAGATTTTTCTTGAATTCAATATTAAAGGAGAGTAATCTTATCGTTCTATAATAAGTGTTAATACATTTATATATATGAGGGTAAAGGAAAATAATATATATGATATATATATATATATAAATGAAGGTGAACAATATCCTGAGTTAAATCAATTTTGTAATAGAATGCTAAGGTTCATAAATTGTGTATTTTTTCAATCCATAATGTATTTGAAAAAGGAAATGTTAGAATATCTTCATAGTTATTCATTATCTATCCATAATTTATTTTGAATGATGTAGATATTATTTGAAGAGTTTTTTGGTGGAATTTAATAATGATATATATCACATAGTTTGGATAATTTTCATTTTTATGTCATCAAGTTAATGATGAGAGTAAAAATAATATTGTGGTTTTAGAACCATTATCAAAACCAGAATCAAAATAGGAAAACATCACCATGTATTTATTTAAGGGACACTCCAAAATATTTAATGTGAATGTGATATATGGATTAATGTTAATCCCCATAAAAAAGAATCACAAATTATCATAATCGGAGATGATTTATCATTATATGATACTTATAAAATATTCATTAAGTGTGTTTTATGATTGAATAGAGTGCCACATTCTATTATATTAGATTTGGATAAGAGTTTTACAAACTGTTATGCAGATTTATTTAGAAATCCCTAGATAAGAAGCTACGTTTTATTAATTTGAATAGTCCTTATTCATAAAATTATTATTAGAGAATAAATTAAACACTAGGGTATATTTTTGGATACTTTTATATATTTTTCAAAATTTTTAAATATCAACACCTAAATCTTGTTTAGTTTTCATGAAAAAATAAGATTTACATGAGAAATATAATATATCTTTATGAATACATATATGTATAGAAGTGAGAAATAAAATGTGTTCATAAGAATTTTGATGAACAATGAAATTTGGATGCAAACTGGAAGGAGAAATTTTAGAGAAGAATAAAACCATAAAACATCACATAAGAGAAGAAAAATTTCAATAAAAATGGTATAATTTTATTATATTTACAATGAATGTAAATATTAATACTATTTATATTGGTCCTTCTGATATTTTTGATCGAGTAGTCATGGTTTAATATTTCATGGAAAATACACTGAACTTCTCACAATTCAATTAGGAATTCAATGTATATATCTTGGAAGAGTATGTACCAAATAATTCCCTTTTAATAAACCTAAAGTATATAAAATTTGATCATGATATGTAATATAAGAAATAACTTCTGATGAATTGGTATTAGAGTGTGAAATTTTATTCAAAATTTACATCTCTTTGGGTAGAGGTTTCATAGGGCAACCCCCAACATTAATAAGAAATGTGGGAACTATAGGATATGATAAGAAAAATGTATCATGCATTTTTCTAATTAGAGTGTTGTAATTTCAGAGGTGAATTTAATTTAATGTTTCTAATAATATAACACCTTGATATTTAATATTTTTTTAAAATAATTATAATTTCTTCAATATATTGTGTTATATAAAACACCATGGTTTAACATTGACTGAAATACAATTAAAAGTTGTATACATACATGGAAATTATAATTTATCCATTAAATATGGTTGTCAAAATATGAATAATTTTTTGAAAAATTCAATATAATTGTTTTTTAGGATTTAAACATATTTTTAATAAACATACATAATTTTACAAATCATTTATATTCTTAAAAATTATTTTCCCTCAAAAAATATATTTATTTACTATTCTCAAAAAATTATAAAATTAATTCATAATTTTTTTAGAATATTTATTTGAAAAATTTAACATAATTTTTTTCTTCAATATGTAATTTTTTTTAATAGTGATTTTATAAAAATTTCTATAATGAATAAGTTTATAATGTATAGTGAAATGTATATAATTTTATTAAAATAAATATTTTTGTTAAAAATATATTGAAATAATATACATTTTTTAATTTTTTTTAAATTTAAAATTAGTTTATTATGTTATTATTAAGAAAATTTAAATCAATGGGATCATAATCATTATACCTTTGATATTAAGCCTTTTCATACCTATGCAAAATTTATCTTTAGAAAAAATATATTTTTCACCGCATCTATATGATTAATATAAATTTAAATTTTATAGTAAAACAAATGTAATTAAGTAAAATGGATCCCCTATTTTGAATTATAATAATTAATACTGATAATATGGTCAAATAATGTGTTATTCAAAATGAATAGTAAATACATTAAACATTAATTACAATGGTTATTATTAAAACATGTTCACTAGAAAAAAATAAGAATATAGGGGTAAAATGATCTTTAAAACTATCAAAATCACATTGAATGTCCATATATAGATTGCATATATTCTATTATAATATAATTTAAATTGTTTGTCCTTTTTCAATGTTTAAAATGTGGTTAAAACATTTTTTATTCAAAAAAAATCCAAGTGTGTCCTTTCCCCTATTTATAAAATGGAACCCCATATCAACACCTATTTATAATTCCTAAAAAAATTGTTTTTAACATTAACATATATATATAATTCTTTAAATACCTCATAAATCCTATAATATTTTTTTATTATTAAACCCTCCCTGAAGGTTTTAGGTGTAAACCAAAAGAGGTTCTTCGAAGAAGAGATATATTCCTTACAAATGTGTTATCATTTCATTTCATCCAAAAAATAATTGAATTATTATTTTAGTATTATAATATAATAAAATCATAATATATCATATAATGATACTTCATTTTTTTAATTTGATAACCTATATTTATATCCTTATCAATCGAGTGGGAAACAAAATTGTTGATATTATTTATGGTGGACTACAATCTCGTGACGGATGTAATTTGTTTTCCATCAACTCAAATCAGGTTGGGAGATAATGATGGATTTAATGATCATATATGATATTAATTACATTTTTATTATTATATATTAATAACAACAAATATACCTTCTTACCTTTCAATCATATGGTAAATTATTACATCGCTCTTACTTTCATGTAGAATAAAACCAATATGATTTGATGTGATACATTTTACATTTTACATTTCAAAATATGGTAATATTTATATATTATATGAATTTATAAGATATATATGATATTAAAATGTTTAGGTAATAGTTAATTAATCATACATTCCATTCATTAAAAATTTCATATAAATGTAAAAAACATTCATGTGTTTGTACGTCCAACTGACTCCATGGATATATTAATTACTTTTGAATCTCATACATGAATGGATGACTATATAAAATATTTAATATATATGATATTAATATTATAGTAATAAATCATTATATAATGAAACTATGATAATATTGAAAATATTTTAAATACCAAAACAAAACAAACATGAAAAAAGTAGTAGTTATTTAATGAAACACGACTTTAAAAACGAATTATCAATTTTCATGTAATAAAAGTTCTAAATTAAGTCATATAATATATGATATACATAATTAAGGTTATTAAATAGATAAATAGTAATCCTATATTTATTATTTATGATTTCATAAAGTGTATTTTGGATGTATATGTATAAGGTAAGTTATTTGTGACCAACATTTATTTCTTTGAGATACATGTAAAATTAACCACTCATTTATTTTATGTGGATTATATTCTTCCCATTAATCTATTTTATATTGATAATTATATAATTTAGTGGGATATAAATTTTTATATAATGTAATTTCATCCATATAGCTTATGATTCTTAATAAACCTTTGTGGTATGGGTTTTATGTTATAATCTCATCGATAATCTATATTGTTTATGATTATGCATTTGATGATGAAATATTATTATATACCTATTATTAATAACATTTATTTATATAACATATGGCTATTTATAGATATTCAATATTTTTCTTTCTACTTCCCATATTTATTATCATTTAATAAAAATGTAATGTTTTATTAAAAATATGACATTATTTTTCTCTTCGGTCCAAAACACTTTTTTATTCATGCCAAAATTTTATAAAATATTTTTGTTTAATTTTTTTTAATATTATTCAATAAATTTAAAAATTATTTTTTACCTCTTTTAATTTATTACAAAAAAAATCAAGGGATTCTTTATGAAAGTGTCTATAAATATTTGTTTTTACATTTATCATAAAATTTTAATGGAAAATTGTTTTTCTATTAAAATAATTAATGGTATTTTCTTATTTAATGAGCTCAAAATTTTTAATTCACAGACTACATGATTATGTGGTTCTTATAAAAGAAAATTTTCTATTTAATTTTTTAGAAATTTTTATATTCTAATTAAATTATATCAAACATAAATGGATTTTTTTCTTTAAAAGTTTTCTATGTGATCATTGAAAATAATTTCCCATATATGATGACAAATAGTTATGTTACTTAATTATTAATGGGGATACGGTCCAATGATACTATAATTATTCATTCCCAGTATGATTAATTTTTATTTTTCCAGTTTTTTATAATGTTATTATCTTTTTCTATAGATTATTCTATGGTGAAATTTTGTATTGTTTATCAATATTGTTTTTACCATTGGTTATACATTATTGAAATATTTATGAAATTCATTTAATTATAATGAGTTATTTTGTGAAAAATGTTTTATAATATCTTGGAACAAATATTTATGATTTTCTATATTTTATTGGTTGGACCTATATCTTCCTCCTTTGAAATTTGTAATGATTAGTAAAACATGAGATAATTATAGGAAACAATCCAATTTAATTGATCTACTATGGTTAATATTATAATGCTTATTACCCACAATGTAGAATATGATATGATTCATTAATAGTTATTAAATTGGAAATATGCATTGATTTTAAACTTTTATGAATTGATGAAATTAGTTGTTACCTTTACATATGAAATGGTTTTATACATATGATGGCTCTATAGTTATATGACGTGGAAATATGGTTAATCATTTAATAATGATGATATCTTACTCAAATGATTTTTTTTAAAATATATTATTTTCTACCATAACTAATGTTTATGATCTATGATAGTGTTCATAAAAACTGTGTATGTTATATTCATAAAGCCTACCTCATATAATATCACCCTTTTTCATGTTCCCATTCAAATAGATATGTATAAAGGTTAATGTTTGGTATTCCTGCAAAGAGAACTAAATTATGTGTCCTTTATTTGAGATGATTAAGAGCAATAATTAAATTAGAATAATTTGTAACATTTAGACAAAGAAATTGAAAATTTATGACACATGGTGGTCTATTTGTGAAATGTATTGATTTTTGATCTAAAAAGATATAATATCAATGTTTTAAAATATTGGGATGTTATATAGTCAAACTCCCATTGATAGAGGAATGACGTCTATAATGAGGAATTTCTTATATGAAAGGGTTGAGAGGGTAACACACATTGAAAAGTGGGACATAATGTCAAAATTTTACTGCGTATTTCCATATGGAAACAATTATTTTTAGATTCACTTCAACTAATAACTCTATAATACTGCATTCATAGATTGTACTAGTGTGAGAATGGGTTTCATATTATGAAGGATTATAAGGTTTGATTGAGTGATATCAAGTGATAATGAATGAAAATTTCTATGTATATTGGTGAAATCATTAGTTCGGTTAGTGGTAGTGGTGTGTTATAATTTTTAGTGTGATGGGAGGGAAAAAGGTTTTCCATAAACACCATGTTGTAATATAACCATGTTTATAACATAGGGCTGTTGGGTTGTAACATTCATTATCTCATCATTCATCCAACTCATTTATTTATTGGATTCTTTGAAACCCTATGGCTATGATGGAATTGGGTTCATTTTACACACATTTATATATTGTGTAATTTGATGATATGGATTTATTTTAGATTCTATGTTATCTCATTGTATAATGATTTTTGATTCACCCAATTATAATGGGATTTCAATTGATTATGATAGGTGGTTTCATGAGTTAATTTTTTTGATGATCCTTAAGTAATTTATTAAATTCTTTAGGGTGTTTTCATGTATTTGGTTTAATATAAAATAATTTAAATATTATAAATCTAATATGAGTTTTAAATATTACTTTTTTTTATTTTAGGTACAAACATGACTTGAAAAACAAGCACAAATAAGTATTTTTACTACTTATTATATGTTCTATGAAAGGAATAATTAACATAAAATGATTGAATGGAATGGTTTTTACAATTATATGTGACTTAATTTAAAATATGATATCGCATGGGAACCTTAGTGGTTAATCTGGAATACTAGGACCAACACTGGTATTCATTGAATACTCAACCTTTCTTTGGATTATGCCACACAAAATAAGAATACTAATAAATGTATGATATCGTAGAGTTGATACCAGATGGATGTCATTACATGACTAGGAGAAGGTTATACTCTTAAATGTATCATATACATTGGGCATATATTATTGGGTTTTTTTCATGGGACAATTTGAGGATCATTTGATTTCATTACAATAGCTACCTTAGGCCCTCCCTATGGAACATTATTTAAATAGTTTTTCACAAAGATTTAAAAACATGGTTAATTATTTAATAAAAATTCTAATTTTATTTCCATACATTAAAATATTGAAAGAATATTTTTATATGTTATATTACAAAATATGTTTCATGGATTATATTACAGTTTTTTCATGATAAATAGAATAGAATTCAATAATAATAGTTATAAGTCCCCATCTGTAAACATTACATAATCATGTTTTCAGTATATAATTAGATTATTAATCAATTAAATGATATTTTTATGTATATATACTTAGAGAATAAGGTCATAACTCATACATAACGACTTAAATATTACAATTAGACAGTTCTAATCATTATCATTTTTTTATAATATAAAGACTCTTTAAAAAGAAACATGTTATCATTTCAGGTTTCTATAACATAACATTCACTTGATCCCATCCTTTAATATTGTCTTCATTATATCCAACAAAAAACATTCCAAGACATGGGATATTAATAAAAATCTCAGTGAAGGATATATAATGAATGACATTTTTTAGTCTTTCCAAAACCTGTAAACCATGAAAAAATTATCATTTAGTAATAATTTTCACCAATAAGAAGTAGAAAAAACAGTTCACTGAATATAAGATCATTTATTAACCAGTTTGTAACTAAATGATTACAATAAATCCAATAGAAAAACGTTTAAAACATATACGGGTAACTTGGGACATAAACGAAATTTAATGGAATAACCATAGGATCGACTTCCACACATATCACTAAATGGAACAACCATACAGTTAATTTCCATACCCAATGATTTAGTGGTTATAACGTAACCACCCTTACATGGTTTATCACCAAACCACCAATAATTTTGTAACACCCTGATATTTTATGAAAAATATTCTTTTAATTTCATTAATGTCTTGTGTTGTATGCTACACCAAGATTACCTTGCACTATACGCAATACCGTATTAGCTTGCAGTATACGGAACACTATTCTTGGATCGTGTTACACACAATTTTGATAATAGTTATTCTACGCAACATTGAGTATATATATATATATATATTCAATGTATAAATGAAATATGGTTGGATTCTGTTATACAAAACAACGAAGGATTCTTGCACAACACGTAACCCTGACTTGGCTTGCATTACACGCAATCACGACCTTCCTCAATAGCGTGTGTTGTACGCAATACCGGGTTTTACTAAACAACGATATATTATTATAATATTATTATGAACTAGCTGTTATGAATAGTATTAACTAAAATTTTAATTTTATAACATTATTATTCATCTTACAAATTTTCTAGAACATGGTATAAGAACAAAATAAATTTTTCGGGTAAAATACGTATTTTTCAGAAAATGCAGTTTTGTCGCCTTTTAATGGCGCACCCACTTTAAATATAGTTCTTTATATGTTTATAAGTTCAATTTGACAAAATAAAATTCTTCTTTGGAATCAAGAAATGAAAATTTACTTTGGATAAAATTTTCATATTATTCTGGAAACTTTCATATTTTAATGAATAGTAAAAACACACTATATTTTAATCGCAATAATTTATATAGTTAAATTATAATATTGAATTCTTTTAAAGTATAAATAGAATATATTTTTACCATTTAATATAATTTATGTCATTACCATTTATTTTACATTAAATTCGTAGGTTAAATCAATTCAATCTTTTGCAATGTTTTAAAGAAAAACCCGTTTTCTTTAGACAATGGGATTAATTTTAATTTAATTTATGCATATTTTTTGTATTGAATTTGGAAAAATGGATTCCATATTTGTAATCAGTGGGTCCAAATTATGTTAATAAGCTACTTTTTATTTTTGGGAATTATGAATAGTAACTACGGTAAACTTTATTTACCATAGTTAAAGGTAAATCGGGTAATTAAGGGTAAATATAATATTATAAAATTACCCTAAAACATGAAAAAATTCTATTGGATGGATAAAGGTCGACCCATATCACTTAAGGGTCGGATTATAATCATTTAATGGACTTTTTTCCATGAAAATAACTTAATTATTATTAAAACCAAAGAAAGTGATAACATGTCACTCTCTTAAATATTATAAGTATATTAATTTTAATTTAGTGATAAACTTCATGAAACTTCAAAAATGAATTGTCTCCAGAAATCTAATACAATTATCTACATCATATGAATTTATTTAGAATTTTTAGGGATTAAATAATTATCATTTATTATTACACAAAGATGATGCAATAATTATCTTATTAATGAAATATTGACATAATTGATGTTATAAATACCCAAATAAATGTAATGTAAGACTTTTTATGAATTCAACTAATTTTATAGGTTAATATGACATGTTAGTATTGTTTTAATTAACTTTTTTCGAACTAATAAGTCTGTTATGATTTTCACAAAAATCAATTACTAAATAGTGTCAAAATTGAAATAAAATAATTTTTTTTAAAAATATTATATTAATAATTGTTATTTTATTCCTAAAAATCTATGGTTCGGAAAAATCACTTAGATAAGGTTATATATATTAATAATAAAAAACTTGGGGTTATTTTGGCTTCTTATGGTATGTTTATTAACCTTATAGTATAAGAACACAAGAAGACACGGTAAAAGTAAAATTATTTAACTTAATGTTAAATCTAAATGAAAAGGTTAAAATAGGAACCTAAACTTGTCTAAATTCTATTGGATGAGAGGCGTTCGAACAATACCCACATTATATTAGAAATAAATCAATTTGGAGCTATTTAAAACTGAACTTGACTTTATAATAAAATAATATTTTTAGTTTTTCCAAAGGAGCCCCTCTCCTCCCTTATAAAAGGGCACCTCCTACCTCTCCTCCTCACACCAATTTGATCCTTCAAGATCGGCCAACCACTAACCATTTCACTTCCCCACTTCCTTAGAAACCTAATAGAGGTATTGGGCTTATCAAAAGACCAACTCTAGTGACTTAAGAGAAAGTTTAAAGGAGGCACTTCGAGAAAGAGGTAATACCTTCTACCGTTTTCTTCAAGTTCCGTTCTTCTTCTACTACCTCTTATTTAGTTGTTTCATTATGAGGTAATAATATTAGTATCATTTATATACTTATATGTTATTATATATATGAAACAACCCTATTTCACCTCTTATCCATCCTACGGAAAACGAAATCACCGCGCGTGCATACGTATGGAATACCGTCTCCACGCCGCGGTGTGATCTATTTTCCACCACCACCTTACTTGGATGGTTATAAGGGTGAAAGTAATGAATATATATGATTATTGTAAAGTGGTATTTATTCTGAAATATTATACATACACTCCAATACAATTCCACGATCATGGGAATGATATCATTGCTCGTGCGTACGTACGGAATACCGTCTCCACGATGTGATGCGATTCGTTCTACATGATCTTCATTGTATAATGATTATATAAATGAATTGAATGAATGAATATGATATATATTAAAATAATACCATTCTGTAAATGAGGTATCTATAACCTAAAGTTAATAATAATAATTTATTCGACAAACACACATAAGAACAAAAACTAATAAACACCCGAATAACAAGTAGTAATGAAATATTACTAATAAGAAGCTAAGAATATGACCATATATGATATCATAATAATAATTATGATTCTTTAATAAGTCAATAACATTATTTAAATCATTATACAGGAGGTTCGGACACTTACGAAGCAAATCGAACCTAAGGTAAGGGAAATATCACAATCTCATTTTTATCCGAGATTGTTTATACTTTAGTATTTACTGGTGTGTATTTTATCATCCACATCCATGTTTCCTCAATATTTAATATTATTTCCATCCACCTACAATTGTTTAAATCCAATTTTACCCTTCGGAGAGTTTTTAGTAAAAGATATGAAAGGAATCTTTTCTCATTTTTCATATGAGGTACTTTTTGACTTTTCTGACAAAAGTATGAGAAGAATTTTTTTAACTTATATGGACAGAATGGATTTTTAAAAAAATATTTCCAAGAATCTTCTTTTAAATGTTTTCAAGTTTATTTTTAATCAACTTCTTTTAGTTTAAAATTGTATGACATGTTAAGAAAGGAAATATATTTTTCAAGTAGAAAGGATATTTTCCTCAAGAATAGAGATTCATGAGTTTTATCAAAATTATTTTCCATCTAAGACAATATAGGGTTCTATTTCTATACCTATTATTACATGGATTTTATTATGTTGTGATGGAAATATTTTTATAAATTCCTTTATCTTATATGAATTGTTTTATGATGTCACGGTGTTTAAGATTCCCATTTTTATTACATGGGTTATGCTATGATGTATGGTTTATGATTTTGTGGCACACATAAGAATGGTATCATTATGAGATGGGTGGGACCTATATCTCCCTCCAATGCATTGGGTAAAGATTTTATATCTCATGAGATAGACATGGATGGAACGGCAGGTTATACCGATTTAGTAAAACAGGACTGAAACTAGGAGTGAACTCAGTTCAGAAATGGACTTTGTCCACTAAGATAGTCTTGGAAATGAGTCTTGACTAATAAGAAATGATTCTCTATGATTATGTGTGTATGACACAAAGTTTCATGTTTTAGGTTATGATTATTGGGATTTCATTTCACTACTATGATTTATCCCAGGTTATGAAATTATGCTCTCTTTTGCAGGATAAGATTTCCAAAATGTTATGTTCTTATGAATATGATGTGATTGATATTTCTTTTGTTTACTCTTACTGAGAATTTGAGCTCACCCTTTTGTATGTTTTCTTTCCCCAGGTCAGGAAGAAGCTTAGTAAGTAAGATATGCCAAAAGGGACTATAGATATGATGAAATAAATGGGAGACAGTGTAGACGCTTTATGAACCAGTTGTTTATGTCTCCCAGTTTATAAAGACACTATACCTATATGGTTCTTTCATGGTTTTGTTATATGTTGAAATAAGTGTGCTTCAATTTTGAAGTAATAACAATGTATGTAAAGTATGGGTCGTTACAAATTTTATATCACATAACCACCCGTATTGTTTTATCATGTAACCATCTATGAAATTTCCATGTAACATTATATAATCATTACATCGAAAATATTTCAACTATCAAAATTTCTGTCAGAAAATTTCATTTTCAATCACAAGAAATCATTTCATGATATTGAAAAAGTAAATCCACTTTCAAAACCCTTTTCTATACCAAAATACCCATAAAAGGGAATAAGGGGTTTATTTTCATTTTAAAAATATTAAGGCTTATATAGGAAGCCAAATATAAAATAACGATTAAGAAAACTAATTTTTTGTCCCTACATAAGTTAAAAACATTACTTAAATCATTTAGTAAAATGTTTCAAAGAAAAATTATTCCTATTGAATGAAATTAATATTCAACAGATCTTATTATATACCACATGTCACGACCCATCCTCGGGGCCCATGCTGTAACTGCCCCAAGCCCGCTTTCCATAGGCCAGGGGCTGATGACTAGAACCAAAGGTGTAAATCCATAAACTGTGAAGGCATTGCCTTTATAAAAAGTAAACACACACAATCAGAGTACACCACTGGAAGAAAAAAATTAAGCAATACTGAAAACAAAAGAAGTGCTGGAAAGTAAAAGGGACCAGAAATACAAGCCCAACTGTAAAGTACAAGTACAACTGAAAGTAAGTACAACTGAAAAAGGGACAAACGACTGAAAAGTAAAGAGAAGCTCCTGTAATGTCCTCCGAGGTTTCTACCTGATGGGTGGGTACAAATGGCCACCTCATCACTCTACGTCCGTCAGACTCCTCTGTGTACCGACTCGTCGAAAGGTCCACCTTTAGGTACCGTCCAGTCCTGGTGCTCTCGGCCTCCGTCAGCACTGTCCGTTGTTTGCATCCAACACAACGAGGTACAATCATAGCCCGTGCAGGGGTGAGTATAACAATAATTAGAAGAGACCCCGAGACCCTCAAGGTATCACAATAACCAACAAGGATAAACCACAAAGTAAAGGACTCAATGGATAACCCACACATAGGTATATTCCCCTACCTATAACTACATTATCTAGTAACCCATCTCAATCATGAGGAAACACAAAAGTCATTGACTTAGATCAAACTAGGATTTTCATTATCGAAACCACATATGCTGTAGAAATACTCCTCTATCGAGAACAGTGGGCCTACCATGACACTAAGGTGCTTATCACTAACCTTGGAATGCTGAGGTACTCCTCCTGTCGAGTATCGCGGGTGTGCTTCCAAATACTAGGCGCTCCTCCACTATGGGTCTGTCACTAAATACCAGGCGCTACCCCTAATAGACTATAGAGCTACTTCTCCTATAGAGTGACGCGGGTTTGCCGCCAAATAATAACCACTCCTCCTCCATGGGTCTGCCGTAAAGTACCAGGCACTCCCCACTGGGCTAGTCAAATTGGTCAAGTAGTCATCAGGTCTGTCAGCTACTCGGTCTTCGCACTCTATCTTCTCGTCACTAGAAGGATCCACTCCCCGAGCTACTGGGAAAAAGTCCAACTATAGTGAAGTGCCACGAAGAAGGGTCTAAAAGGGCTTCCACTTCATAGTGGTCTCAACGCAACAAGTGGCTCGTCAATCAGATGCCCAGTCTGTGAGTTATTAGCCTTTTAGTCCCGGGGGCCCAATTGGTTTCATTTACGAACCAACCTGACCGTATCTCAACTATACCCCAAACATTAGTGGGTTATTCCCAAAGGCACCGTCTCTCATCGAGATTACCAACGCCACTGACGGTTTGTCAAATACATGTACGGTGCCAAAGATATGTCCAAAGTAAGCAAAGGGTCGGTAGTGGGCCCGGGTCCGGTCTGACCCAGTAGGACCGACTCGGCCCCACCCAGTCTGAGCCAACCCGGTCTGGGTCAACCCGGATAGACCTGATGGGTTTGACCCAGCCCGTTCGGCGAGTCATTCTGCTAAGTTAGGCCCGGTCCACTGGGCCCAGCCCAGAGGACTACGAGGGTAGTTCAGCCCACTAAGTTAGGCCCAATCCTCTCGGCCCGGCCCAACGGACTACGAGGGCGATTCGACCAGTGCCGCGAGGGGCGCAACTTAAGAGGCTAGCCGCTAGGAGGCTAGTGGCAGGACATGTGGGGCGTGGCATGCTGGCTAGACACCGGGCAGGTCGCCGGTGCACCGAGCAGCGCGCCGAGGCAGCGCGCTGGGGCGTGGGCAGCGCACCGGGGTGCCAGAAGACCACGACAGGTGGCGGAGGGGGTGCCGAGTAGGCTGCCGGTTGGGCGCGGGGGAGTTGGGTAGGCTTCCGAGGGTGCGGGAAGCGCGCCGGGGAAGCGCACTAGGGCACGGGTAGTGCGCCGGGGCGCCACGTGGGTGGCGCGGTTTGCGGAGGCCATAGGTAGCATGACCTTTGTTCGCTCTCTTCATCACCATTGCCAAGTGTACTGCCTCCATCGTTATCAAAAAAGAAAAAGCAAAGGGAAGGTTCAGACCGTGTTCATTCGGTCCGTGCCCTCCTTTCCATGGCGATAGCATTTGGCAACAAAGTTCTCAACAAACAACGAAGAACAAAGGTTTATACTCATATATAAAAATAACTCAAATTACCCCTACCTCGATTGTCGCTCCTTGGTGGTGGAAGGAGGTAACGCCGTCATTTGCGACATTCTTCGCGGGCGGCGTCTTCTCTTTTGACGTGGATAAAGTTCGTTGGAGATGTCGTGTGCGTTCTTCAAGGACGACACTTCCCTTTTCTTGCCCCGGTTGAAGAAGGAAGAAGATGACATCATCATTCTTCAGTGGTGGAAGAGAAATTATTCATGTTCTTCGTGGGAAGAATGAAGTTCTCCCAAAGGTTCTCCAAAGCTCCACCAAGAGAAAGTGACCACCAATAATAATAGAGGAAGTTCTCTATTATTTCTTTGGCACAATAACACAAAGGGTTGTTTTTAATTAAATGAGACAACACAAATAATTAATTGGAAGGATGGTTTAAATTCAAAATAATAGGAGGAGAGGAGTTCTAATTAATTAATTGAGAGAGGTTTCAAATTAATTAATGGGGAGGTGGAGAGTTACAAATTAATGAAGAGAGGGTTTCATCCCACTTAAATGGGAGGTCCCAAGGAGTTACAACCCCCAGGTGGTCCCCACCTAGATATCCTCCCAAGGGAGGTTATGTGTGGGTGGGCCCCACCACCGTAACCTCCCATGAGAGGTTAGGGTGCGGTGGCCCCCACCACTAACCACCATTTGGTGATTTTAACCACCTTAATAAAAATAAAGTTAATACTTTATTTTTATTCATTTTAATTAAAAAACCTCCAAAATATAAATTCCATTCCTGTTATAATGTAACTACGGTGAAGGTCTCAATTAGAAATCACCGATGCTGCGAGTTCAACAGTGCCCTCAAAATTCAGTTCGGAGCACCAGTTCAAAAGTTATAAAAACCCGTACGTACTTTTACTGAACGTAACCGAACAAAACTTCAGAAATTGATTTCGGGCACACCAGGCCTCAGAATCAAGAACCGTCAGAAACCACAGACTCATAAAATTTCCATGTATTTAAGAAAAACTTTTCCATGTAATTTTTGGGTCTTTACACCACATAAATAAAATAGATGAATATTATCAAAATTTGGTTCAATGAAAGGTGATTGAGATGAAGTACCTTACCACGAGTTCGACTCGTCATGTATGATCCTTGTTATTATTAAATTATAAACATATGTTAAAATCTATTATCTATATAATAATTTTAAATATTATTATAAATTTAATATCCCTTATAACTTTGTTATAAAAATTATATAATTATTTAAATAAATATCGGTCATTAGGTCGATATTAAGTACTTGAGTTGAAAATGGACTATTTTATATAAATTGTACATGTAGTCTAATGAAACTCATCTAAAAAATGATATTAATGATTTAAATTTCATATAAATCCAGCATATATGAATTTATAATAGTCTATAGAATATGGAGATAAGAAATGAAATTCACTGTTTATGAAGACGGTAGGTCGTACGTATGCATGAATACTACTTTCATTTCTTTGTCATACTAAAGGAATAAAAAAATGATATAACTGTTTGTTTATAATGCCAGTATTATATTTATGTCATATATGTCTCATAGGTTTAATAAAACCACCTTTTATATGTTCCATGTATATCATGAAGGAGTCATATCACTTTGAGGGGGTTGTAGTCCACACTTTCTCAAATGAAATTATTGTATTTACACATCATAGAAATCAAAATGGTAAGTTGTAAATAAAAATTATATATTCATAGAGTCAATAAAAATATAATATATATCATATATAAATATGGTGACATCATAATTTCCACCATGATAGGTGGTATTGAAAAATCTAACAACCATTGTTTCGTGAGTTAATAGTTCACCGTACCCAGAAACAGTATGTTATTATCAATTATAAGGAGATGTGTGTAAGTTTAGTTTAAATACTTCTTATAAAAAGACTAGTATATTTCATATACGGGTGTTTTTATGTATTCAAATAATAAGCGGACCATATGATGAGAAGATGGAAAATAAAATAACGGAAATCAAGAGAAGACATTACCTCTAAATCAGGTATCTTTTTTTGATTCGAGACAAAAGGGTTTCATGAATATACGTCATCCCAAGTTAAGGCTTTTAGGAGGAAGGAAGTTATTTTATGATCTTTTTTCAGAAGATTTAGGATGAGGCCAAGGGTATGAGAGGTGTGAGTAGATGGGTAGAGGTGATAGATTTTTATAAGATGGAGGAGAGGCACTTTAAGAATGTCTTGAAATATTAATTTAATGTAAATTTTATTTAAATTATAAAAGAGTCCATATTTATTTAGTTCAAATATAACATGAATATATGTTGAAATAAAATTATCCAATAATAATTAAATAGGTTTTGAATATTTTGTTAATCCTTATATATTTGATTTAACTATTTTTACTCTTAACATTTTATCAAGCAATTTACACATTGAGAATAAAAGTATTTACCAAAACAAGAAAAAGTCACAATGAAAGATTAGTTAATATAATTTAGGACTTATATTAACTATTTATCTAAATCTTATATATATTTTTTTAATTTTATTATATTTAATAAAATAATTTATATTTGAAAATGTGAATTATGTCAATTTTGATACTATTAATATCATGAATTCTTAAAAATATATACCAACTTGATTCTTAAAAAAAAACATTAATAAAAATATAACAGAACATATTAATCTAAAAAATTCTCATATGGAATCAGTATAGTAAAATTTCATTTATTTTAATATTTATAAAATCATTTATTTTCATCCTTTATTAATGAAGAAATAACTACATAATCATTATTTTATAATTAAATTGATTTATTTATTGTATCAAATCATTAATAAAATATAATGATGTAGGTAATATTTTTATATGTCTAGTGACTATTAATATTTTAAAACATCCCTTATATATGCCCATATTAATTTTTGTTTACTAAAAGATACATGTTTTTATTATATATCCCTTTTCTTTAAATTAAAAATTATAAAACGTCATTTGAAAACCCAAGAGGATCCCAATTGCCAAAGGTTTGGCATAATGATTCTCACGGTCATAAATATACCATCCAATAAGATTAGGACTCGTTTTAGGGTAGTTTAATATTATGATAATTTTAATTTTTTTACCTTTGTTTACCAGATTTACCCATTAACCATGGAAAATAAAATAATTACTGATTTTAGTAATCATAATATACAAAAATAAAAGGTAACTACATAAAAAATATGGAACTTGGGATTACAAATATGGAACCCAAATTTTAAAATTTAAAGTATAGAATAGGCAGAAATTAATTTAAAAATAATACCCATTGCCAAAAACTGAAAGCAGTTTTTTAAGAAGTAATAACTATGAAAAGATTTAAATGTTTTTATATAGAATTTAAATATTAAATTAATTATAATGACAAAAATTGGATTAAATGATAAAAATATATTCCATTTATACCTTAAAACCATTAAAAAATATTATTTATCCTTATAAATTATTTTAACGAGAAATTTTGTTTTCAATTAAAATTCACCATGTTTTTACTATTCATCATAACAAGATAGATATCAAGAAAAATATAAAAAACTCAACCAAAGTAAATTTTTATGCCCCACATCTAAATAAGATGTTTATTTTTTCAAATAGATCATATAAAAGTGTCAAAAACTAAATTTAAAAATTGTTCTACATAAAAAGAAGAAAAAAATCCTTTTAAATAAAAAATACTTCTTTCATCCAAAAAATAGAATTTGTTCTTATATCATATATAAAAACATATAATATGAATTTAAAACATTAAATTGATTATGTAACATATATTTTTCAATATATAAAAATATATAAAGAGTGATATGATTTTATAAGAACAATTATTCTCTTTCAAATAGGTTTTCATAAAAACACATCCCTAATATTAAATGGCTTTTATTTACATTTCTAGTTATTTTTGTAACCAAGGAATAATTATTTTAACTTTTGTAAACCATATTTTCCAAAATAATTTTATAATATACATTCCCACCATTCTGACATCTAGACATTAACTACCATTTAAAATAAAATTATTATAAAATTATTATATTTCAGTATAACTCAATGTTGTGCATAGCGTAAAATTTCAGGGAAACCCATTGTTGTACTTCAAGTACTCTATTAGAAAAAGAGACTCCTTTAACAGAAAATTATTATCTGATTCATAAATATTAATAGATATTAAAATTTATTATTCTATAAACACCTTGGTCAATAAATCATTCCCCCATTTTAGTAAATTCTTCCTCACAATATTAAAATTGGGCTAGAAAAGATTATTAAAAATCCTACATCAGAAAAAGATTCAATAATACTATAACTTTAAAAGAAAGAACGAGAAGTAAAAAAGGTAACCCGAGATAATGCATTATCTGATTAAATTTAGGGAATAATGGATATCTTAGAGAAAAATAATCACCATGTTCTGCTAGAGAGTGATAGAAAACATGATTAGAAGAATGTTAACAAACAGAAAATACCAAACATTTTATTGGTTAAATGGTATTTAATTACCCAATAATAAATAAAAACTGGAAAAAGTTTTTTTATGGTCCTTTTCATAATTTGGAGGAATTCATTGATGATCGTGACTAATAACATTTGTAAACATACTTAATTTTCAAGTAGAGTTTCTTCCCTTAAAAATTATCTACTAAAAACTCATCTTTTCCCTTAATAATTATTATTCAAGATGACTTGGTCACACCTGAAACACAAGAGTGAACTTCTAAAGAATCAGATAATTCAAAAAAGATGAACTATATATTTACCCCATCTTCAGAAATTAACCAAAACCAAATTGGTTAGTAGAGGCTCAGATAATCCTAATAAAGGATAATCCTTCACAAAAATAAATATTACTCTTAATATCTAAAATACTACAAACAAAACCCCAAATTCCAACAAAGAACATTCACAAAACAATTTTACATAAAATTATTAAATGTAATACAAACTATGACTGATACCCAAAAATTCATATGGATTTGGTCACCTATTATTCCACAATAAATCTTAGCATTTTTCCCCAAATAACGTCAATTACTCCTAATGTCTGAAACATAAAAGTAAATATCCTAATGAAATTATATCCATGAAAGGTTAATAATTTACAAAAATAACCCTAATTTCCACATTTCTATAATAAAAATATAGATTCTTCCAACTTAAAATTCAACCATTAATACTAAAATGAAATCACATAGTGCACTATTTTCCTTAGGTATATAGTATTCCCAAAAGATCGAACATCTTCAAAAGTAACATTTATCACCTAATCATAATTTTTTTACAATCTTAAAGATATCCATTTTATAAATCATTAGTTCCCCAAATCACCTTATTCTTGATCCACAAAATCAGTTAACTAAAGTGAATAAGTCATAATAACGAAGGTCTTCACATAGGCCAAAGGTAGGTGATAAATCCCAATCGCACACTGGTTGTCGGTACGATTACCACATCATTTTCTGAGGTGATGAGTTGTCACATATTATGTGTGTTCCCCATTTTAAAAAATTGTATAATTCTTATAACATTATCAAAATGATATAAATCCTCAAAAATAATCATAACATGTTTTTACATCAATTTTTTCTAAAACCTATCATTTTTCATCCCAAAAAGTAAAAACCCTTAATTTCCTCAAATTCAAAGATCATATAAACCCTAATGGTTCGTTATAACCATATCCACAAAATAGAAGATAATTCTTCCTCAACTGAAAGTTTCATATAATAAAATTAAGTGTTATAAATATTAAAAGTCTTCTAATTTAATCACATCATTTATACTTTTACACATATCATCATCCATAGATCAAGCATAACACTTAAATTACAAAAATATTGTCATCTTAAACATCGAACATTCTTCACGATCCTTTATCCATGTTTTTTACATATTATTCATTAATATTCTTTCCTAAAAAAAAATCTTGCCTAATGTCTTAAGATAAAATAATTTCAAAACATGAATAAGGTAATAATCCAATCTATTCATATGTCATTATCTATTTCCTCATCTTCAATTGGAATGTAATTAGTTATTGGTATAAATATATTTGTGTGGTCCTACTAATCCTATTCTACATCCTTATTCTTAAGACATCTATTTTCATACTGAAAATGGACACCAAATTTTTATTACTCAGTTGATCCCTCAAAAATAACTTCTTTCCCTTTTCATGAGCCAAATGAATGCTTCCTTTTTCCATGCAATGTTATTACATTATGACCTTCTATAACACATTTACAATATCATCTTGTCCCATGGAAGCACTTTCCTAGGTGCTTCTATCCACATACATGACACATAGGTCTTTTAATATACTTATCATTAGGATTATTACCTGAAAATCACTAGGAATTCTTTTCTCATATATTTGATGCAAAAAATCACCAACGTTTGAGTGCTCAATCATGAATCTATATAGTTTCTTATGAATAACCACTACATTTCTTGTTGTAGGTCCCATTTCATTTGGATTATTATTTCAAAATATCCATATTTTCATATACATCTATTATTACTTCATTTTCTTCTAGTTCCATCCTACTAAATCTATAAAGGTTATGTTAATTGTATTAGTAAAATCATCATATACTATCTTATGAGGAGTGTAAACACTAAGATATATTTATTCATGTTATCTTATACTCATAAAATTTATCTAAAATAACTATGAATTATTATAATATGTTAACCACTATGGTTATATAAAATGTGTCACTTATTATTAAATAACACCATAACCTCCAAGTTATAAAAAAACATCTAAAACTAACTATATGGCCCCTGCCTTAAACCTCACATAATCTTGTGTTATGTTAATAATTTTAATTTTAATCACATCATGGATAATTTCAAGATTAAATATTTATATAATTACTTCTTAAATCATTCATAAAAACTTACATATTACACGTAGACACTTTACATACTATATAGTTTTTCCATTAAAAAAATTGATTAAAAAGAAAAATGGCATCGTTTCATGTTTTAAAAACATATCTTTTCCTTGATCGAATATTTGACTATATTCTTCTTTATGTCCTATGAAAAATAGCTCATAGCATGTGATGAGCATAAAAATCATATTAAGGTGTATATAATGAATAAAAATTGTTAGTCTTGAGAAAACATGTAAAACATGAAAACATTATCATAAAGTAATACTTTTCACCGTTAAGAAGTAGCAAAAACACATCAATGAATATATGTTCATTACATACCCTGTTAAACCAAAATATTACCATAAATCCCATATAAAGAAACATAAAACTAATAAAGGTAATTTTTGACATAAATATACTTCTATGGAATAACCATACTATAGAATTCCACAAATATCATTAATGGACTAGCCATATGACAGAATTTCATACCCAATGAAATTGGAGGTTATAAAAAAACCACCCATCCATTGTTTACCACAGAACAACCCATCATTTGGTTTACCACATAACCACCAATAATGAATTATCACATAACCACTCGTCAAATTTCCAAGTATCATTTTATATCAAATCTCGTAAAATATTTCAATTATCAAAATTTCACAGAAAAAATATCATTTAAAAGAAAAATAAATCGTATCAGGATATTAAAATGATAAATCCACATTTAGAACCATTTTCATCACCAAAACAACCAAAACATAAATATGGGGTTTCTATTTCTTTTAAAAAAATTACAGCTTACTGAGGAATAAAAATATAAAATAACGGTATTGGCGGTGGAGTCGTTGTCCACACATACATTAAAAACATTCCTTTGGTTGTTTAGTAAGGTGGATCATATAATAAATATACCCTTTGAATGAAATTCAAAATCACAGGGTTTTATTATTCACCGTGTAAAAGAAGGTGTTGAATATTATCAAAATATGCGAAAATGAAAGGAGATTGAGACGCTGTCCATTACCTTGAGTCAGACTTATCATGAATGATCCTTTTCCTTCATGAATAATAAAAATAAATTAATTTATACTATGATCAAAACATTTTTCAAGTTTAATATTCCTTATATATCAATTTTTTCCACATTATAAAATTTTCATAATTATTTAAATTAATAGCGGTCGTTTTGTTGATATTCAATACATAAGTCAAAAATGGACTTGTTTTGATATAAATTGTTAAGGTAGTCATAAGTAAATCATCTCTAGAATTATATTCATGAAATCAATATAATAGATATTCAGTATATTTGTATTTATAATAGTCCATAACATTTGGAGATAAGAAATGAAATGCACCGTTCGTGGTGATGGTAGGTTGTACGTGCGCATGAATGCTACTTTCATTTCATTATCACAAAAAATAATAATATTAAAATTATATAAATGTATATTTATAATACCTGTATTATATTTATGTACTGTATGTCTCATATGTTTAATAAAACCATCATTTATACGTTCCATGTATAGCATGAACATGTTATAACATTTTAAGTGGGTGGTAGTCCACACTTCTCAAATGAAATTATCGTATATACACATCATGGAGAGTGTATATATATGTTATAATTTAAAATTAAATAAAAATAGAGACAATATAAATATTATATATTTAATATATAAATACAATTCATTTATAATTTCCACCATGAGATGTGGTAGGGGAAAATCAAACAACCATGCTTTCGTGAGGCATTAGAACCCCATACACAGAAACAATATTTTCGTATCAATTAGATGAAGATGTGTGTAAGTGTGGTTCTAATTATTCTCATAAAAACATCCTATTATATTGAGGATATAGGTGTTGTTATATAATCATATAATATGTGTAGTATAGTTTGTGGAGAAGGAAAATGAAAGAAAAGAACTTGAGGGAAGACATTACCTCTAAATCAGGTAACTTTATTTTATTTTTTCCAAAAATGATTTCTTGAAATTCCTTAATCCTAAGGTAAGGATTCTCAGTGGATATTAGGGATTTTGGGATCTTGTTTGAGAAAATTATGGATGAGCCAACGAGATGGAGAGGTGTTAGTAAATGGGTACAGTTGGTGGCTTTTTATATAGGGATGAGGGGCACTTTACAATAGTATTAGGATACGTTTTTGTGTATTTTATGATTATTAAAACATCATTTTTTACCCTTATTTACTCTAATTACACTTTAACCATGGTAAATAAAATAATTACTAAGGTTACTATTCATAATCACCCAAAATAAGAGGTACCTATTTACAAAATTGGGACCTTATGATTCCAAATATAGAATCCATCTTTCAAAATTAAAAACTCATAATTGGAATGATTTTTATTTCAAATTAATTCCCATTTTCTAAACTGGAAAGAAGGTTTTAAAAAAACAATAACTATCAAATGATTAACATGATATTATGTCCAATTTTAATGTGAAATTTATTATAATGAAATAAAATGAATAAAATGATAAAAATATATTCTAGTTATATGTCTAATCTATTAGATAATATTATTTATTCACATAATTATTTAGATGGTAAAATTTGGTTTCAATTAGAATATAGCTTATTTTGACTATTCATCAGAAGATATAAGTTATCATAAAAATATTAAACAATCATACAAAGTAAAATATGATGCCCCTAATCTAAAGAAGAAGTTTATTTTTTCAAATAGATCATAAAATGGTGTCAAAAACATAATTTAAAAAGGGTTCTCCATCAGAATGTTGAAAAACTATATTTTTAGAAAAATACTTATTTTATTTGAAAAAATGAATTTGTTCTTATATCATATCTAGAAAACATATAAGATAAATTAAAAACAAGACATTGAATATATAATATATATTTTATATGAAATAAAAATCCATAAAGTGTGATATTATTTTATAAACACAATTATTCTCTATTAAATAGGTTTCCATAGAAACACATCCCTTATATTAAATTTTTTTTATTTTTATTTATAATAAATTTGTTAAAAAAAGAATTAATATTTTAACCTATATAAATCATATTTTCTTAATTAAGACGATACTTTTAATTCTCACTATTCCAACAACTAGGTGTTAACTACAATATAAAATAATAATATTATATTTGTATTTTTTTAGTATAACTCAATGTTGTGTTCATCGTAAAATTTCGGAGAAACCCGTTGTTGTGTGTCACATATGGTACCAAAAAAAACCTCTCTATTAACATAAATTTAATATCTTATTAATAAATATTAATAGATATGAAATTTTATTATTCTATAAATTCAAAGGTTATTACAATAGATCATAAGAAAATGTACATTTATTAAATTGGTGTATGTAGGCACTTTTTTGGAAGGTATATTTAAATGTAAAGGTGACTCGTGATGTTTGTAGCTATACATTTTAGTAAATATAGGGTTAGAGGAGTGGAATTTTTTATAGTGCCCATTATTTAATATAGATAATGTAATCAAGGGTTTTTTATATTTTGTTTTATATATTATTTTATACTCTTGTATGACCACATAGGATTTGTATCCAAGTATTTTTATTTTATGATTAAGCCCTATTTCTGTTATGTTACGGTTGATGTTTAAATTTTTCAAATGGGTTTATTATTTCATTCCTAATATTATATTTTTCTTATTAAATATTTTTTACTTCATTTAGTTCTATTTGTATGAGTGTATGAGTTTACATATTTTTATGATTTTATTTAATATTTTTTATAAAATACATAATGGATTTATAGTGGAAACCATTCTAACGTAAATTTTGTATAATGAACATCTTTACGGACCATGGGGATTTTTAATTCCATTTTTTCCTTTCCATATAATGGATCGATATGTTAGTTATTAGATTTATGATATTTGGGACATTATAATAGTTGTAGTATTGGATCATTGATGCTCTAATGGTATGTTTTGGATGATTTTGGAAAAGCCATTCATAATGATGATCTATGAATTAATATGTGATATTAGGAAAATATTGTTAATGTAATTAATTTAAATTTGTATTTGGATGTAGATAACATTGAAATAAAAACTTGTAGGGTCACATGAATTTTAATTGGGGCACAAATAAGGCACATGACCTTAGAATTGTGTAGAAAAATTATGAATAATGATTTCAAGAGTTCCATTATTACATTGTGGACAATCCATGCATGAAACTAACTAATCCAGGGATTCTTGAATGATTTGATCATAGTTTGATAAACCATAATAAATAACGATGCATAACATGAATTATTATATTTCAGGTTTTTTTACTCATTTAATTTAATTTACATGATTCATAATTTATTTTAGAAGAAATTTAGGATTAAAATTGTAATTTGTTTCTAGATTTAATTGTGATAATTTTTTTGTTTGATTTATAATTTTTTAACCCCCACCCCAAAATTACCACAATTAACTATACTTAGGATGATATGGATGGCATTTTTCAAGTAAAACTAGAGTATTTGTTTCTGAATGATTTTGTATTTAGAATGGACTTCCCTATTGAAAAGGGATTACGACATGACCTAGAATTGTAAAGGAAGTAGTTATGGTTCACAAGAGAGATAAGGAAAAGTTGTCCGAAGTTTCTACTCCAAAATCCAATATTAATTAAAGGAATTAATAATCCTCATGAGGTAGAGGATTGGATGGAAAATATTGGTATAATAAATCAATTATTCAAGAAAATTTATTTTATCAATGTGATATATATTCCAATTATTCTTGGTGGAATGAAATGGTAATTTTTGGTTACATTTGATCCAATTTATAAGAATGATAACATTGATTGCAAACAATTAAAGGAATAATACACCTCATATTTCCATATGGATACCATGTCACTGGATTTGTCTACAGAGTTTGTGTTAAAAATATAATGTATTTGAATGGTCTTGTAGTATTAGAAATACATATTCAAGCTCATATACATTTTACCTGATATAATATTAAATGAATAATTCAATGTTAGATATTTTTATGTGGCCATGAAATGAGAAAATTGGTCCCAAAAAATATAGACAATTATTTAATCACATGATAAATTTAGGGATAAAGACATGTTAGTTTTTATAGATAAATCAGAGATGGTGGTGGTGATTGATGTTCTAAGAATTCATAGTGGTGGTTAGTATGTAATTTCATGAAATATGATAATGTTGGATGACCTTTAAAGGGGGATTTTTAGTTTTTCAGGAACATGTATCAATTATAAATAGTATTATCTAGGGAATTTTTATTCCAAATCAATTATTAATGTGGAATGGGTGTTAATGTGATATCTTCATGGGAATAAAACCTTATTGGGTTTTATACTTGTGGGAATTTGTTCTATATATAGTGATTTCATATATCCAAACAAAATACTTAAAAAATACATGATCTTTAACTCATAAATGATCCATAGTGTATTATGATTCCTCCTAGGTAGTAGGACATTGATCATATAAACATGGTGTCATATTTTATTAATAATTACTGAATATCCATGAGTAGGGTGATCCAAATAGTATATGAAGGTAGCAACCCCACTCATAGAAAAAATAATTACAAGTAATAGAAAAAGTTATGGTATAATGTGGGGATGTAACAATGAAAATGAAATGTACCATTCATATCAAGTTTTTTTTGTTTCCAATTTTCATTTATATAATTGACTCCAAATAATAATTTTTATCTAATATAATTAATTTTTAAATCATTCATCTGATCATATACCTTACAAAAAAGAGATATAAAAAGATATTAAAAATAAGAAGTAATGATGCTTAATTTGTCAGTTATGTATCAACATATTATTAGATGTCCATAAATGATGGTTTTTTATTTTATCTTATATGGATATCATTTGTATTATTTTACTAATTAATTGTGATACTTCCATTAATTTAAAAAATTATTTTTTTTCATAATAGGGAAAAAATCATTATCCATGACGGCTGATCATGTTTTTTTCCAGAGAGATTGGAAAAAAAAATCTAGTCAGAATGGATCTACACTTAATGTGGTTTAAATATTAGTATAATCTATTATAGTATAGTCTGATGAATGAACCATCATGTTTTTTTGCAAATCATAATAAACATGTATTTTTTAGAGGATATTCTGTTTATCTTTTCAGGATTATCCCTAGATGAAGAATTATGTTTTTAATTAATCATGTTCATAGAAAAAAATTATGATTCCTTAATATCAAATATAACACATATAATTGATTGAATTAAGGATTCAAATCAATTCCTTATGAAATAACATATTCATTTATCCTATTTTTCACAATAGTATGCCCCACCGAACAATGTGAGTAAGGTTGTTGAAACTCTAAAATATTTCAATTTTTATTGGATTATGATCCCAGTGACTATTAGGAGTATGTATCATTTTCCTCTTATTGATAAAAACATTGATTAGTTGAATTGTGTGATCTGGTTCTTAAATAATGTCTTTCAGTCATGTAATCACAATATTTCGTTGAG
Source organism: Viscum album (assembly GCA_963277665.1). Taxonomy (NCBI): domain Eukaryota; kingdom Viridiplantae; phylum Streptophyta; class Magnoliopsida; order Santalales; family Viscaceae; genus Viscum; species Viscum album. The sequence goes on along the minus strand of OY728142.1, from coordinate 272,285,845 downwards.
AGGGTATAATATTCATATGAATACTTTTTGAAGTTTTTATTGTCACATTGAATTCCTACTGATGCAATTTTTTCAACCCAGTTCTCCAAAAATATTTTTTTCTCTTATGACCCAAGAACTTCATAGATACATCAACACCTTCATCATGGTTTTAGTTGGGGAACTTTTTTATATAAGGATAATTTTAATAGAATCATGGGAGACATTTTAAAATCCCTTACAACACACTGATGAATTATATCCTTTATGTTAAGTCATCAAAAATTGGGTTCTAGATCAATAAAGTAATTTTTTGGGGACATTTGGTATAAGAAAAAGTAATTGAAATCAATATTATAATTATACGAGTTTTTATGTTTTTGTAAGAGATGTAAAATTTATTTGTGAAATGATGTTTCATGGGCATTGAGAATTATTATCGATGACCTATAATATATTTCCCTAGGACTATGTCTCATATAACTATTCTAACATTGAAATTTTAAAAATTCACATGTGTTCTAGAGTTTCAAAATCATTAAATGAACTCATGTTTCATTTCAATATATATCCCTTTAGGATTCTTCTTGTTGCATGGATAACTATGTATTTAATTATAATTAATCAATATGGGTTTCAGGCAGGAGAACATAGAGGGGGATCATGTGATGGGGGATCAATTTTTCTAATGTTAATCACATTAGAGTAATAGACCATCAAATAATATTATTCCTTTTTTTGTTGTCCATTCCCTTATGTTTTGGGATAACTACCATTTAAGGGAGAGATTTATGATTTTTTATGTAAAAAATTTAGCTACATATTTTTTCATAAGGACAATACAATCTGATTGTAGAAATTGGTGGAATTCCTTTGGGAGTTTTATTATAACTTCTCAAATATCACATGAAATGTAATTTAATCATCAATACGAGGGATGTTGGCATGTATTTCATATCATCTAATAAAGAATAAGGCACACAATTTTCATGATGTAATCCAAAAATATGCATTTTGTCTGAAAAATGTTGATGGGACATATATAGAAACATAATATGTTATTTTCATTGATGATTATAGTAGAATGTCTTCTCTAATTATTTTATGAAAAAAACAATAATTGAATGATTAAATGAAAAATTATTGGCAATTAATATTGAATGATATTTTCCACACTATCAAAGATCTACATTATTCCAATGGATGGTAATACACATCCATTAAATTTAAAAATTTACTAGAGAAACATGGAGTACAAAAAGTGGTTTCTTTTGTGATAACTCCAAATTAAAATGGATTTTTTGATAAATGGAGTTTATAGGTGAAAAATATTTCTAGAATTATAATGATTGAGTGGAAAATCTCTCACAATTACTAGATATTGGATATTCAAGCTACAATTTATACCTTAAAGCTTACAATTCGTTATATTGTAGTAACCACGAAACCAAATGTGTTGGGACATGGAAAGAATCCATCATTGATGTATTTTCATGTTTTTGGAAGTAAATGTTTCATCCAAAACAAAGAATGAAATCATGTAAAATATAGTGATGCTATAGAAAGAGGAATATTACTTGGGAGATCGATGAATAATAAATCCAACAAATGTTTCAACAATCACCATGGATGTATTCTCTAAAGTAGTAATGTAAATATAATTGATGATAAAACCAAAACTTCCATGAGGTATTTGTATATTGTTATGAATGAATAAGAGGAAGAAGGTGGACAATGAATATATGAAAATGAAGAATTATAGGACTGTGTAAAAACTTTTATGGGTAAGAAAATAATTATTATTTAGAAGATGATTTAGTATTGGAAACCTTGGATAATGAAACATCATCTGAACCTCACAAGAGAAATTAAAGAGAAACAATTGTTCAATCCGTCAACATTGTGGATTAGATAGTTCCCACATAGACATAAAGAATTATTACTGAATGAAATTCATCATTTCTATAAATTGGAGAACCAACTACATTTTATGAAGAAACGAATTATAAATCACATGTTTATGACATGCTTACTAAATTGGACTCAGTTGACATAAAACAATATTGGGATCATGTTAAGTGAACCAAAAATCAAAATGTGTTCGGAATAAAGGGGATTTAAAAAACAAATTTGATGATAAGGAAAATGTGATCAGAAATAAAGAAAACATAGTGTCCAAATTCAAGGAACTTATTTATGGAGATTATTTTTAAGACACATTTTCTACAGCGGTGGAACTGGAGTTAATAATTCATTTTCTTTTTTATGGAAGTTAAAATAGGATATTCAATTTATCAGATGGATGTAAAAAATGTTAATGTATTTATTGATGAAGAAGTATTTATTGAATAACCACTGGGTTTTCTAATTATTAATGATGAAATAAAGATTTATAGATTGAAAAAGAAAATCTATCATATAAATTATGTTCCATGAGCATGGTACTGTAATCTAGATTCTTATCTGAAGAAAATGAAAATTTAAATAGGTTGACTAAAATCTCTTTCTGAAGAATTCAATGGAACATCAGTTTATGGGGGTTGTATATGTGGATGATATTATACATGGTTGAATAAGTAAAATATAATGTAATATATTTCCAATCACATGAAAAAAATATAAAATGTATAATATTGGTGAACTCACATACATATTGGGGATGTATGTAATTCCGAATAGAGATTACGAATTCATTTCTCATTCATTGCATGAAATATAGTTAATGTAGAAATTAAATATCCACAACCCAAACTAAATTTTGACATATATTTGGCCGGAAAGAAAACATGTAAATCATGAGGATTAGATTTATGTGGATTCCAACATGTAGAATAGAATCATTGGATGCTTATGGTACTTGATTGAAGCCAGACCAAATATATTCTTTGCAACTTTCTTGCTAGCCCTCATTAAATATAATCTGATGGAAGAAAATTTTATGATTTTAAAAAAACCTTGAGTTAAATTAAAGGAACACACAATTATGGGCTATACTTTTATGTTGGGAGATATAATTAACTATCATCATTTTTGGATGCTGATTTTCCTGGAGATGTGTTATATATAAATTCCACATGTTTTGGAGAATTAATTAATGGAAATAAATATGTGGGATAACTGAGAATAAAATAGGAATGTAATTCTATTAGTAATTCTTAGTAATAGTATACTTATATTACAAATTCATGCACTCAGATACTGTGATTAAGAAACTACTGAATGATATTGGAGTTGAGGTCAAATATCCAATGGTTATTCACTATGAAAATAGAAGCAAGATTGATAATACAAATAATATTGTTCAACATTCTCATAGAAAACATATTTAAATCAGATTTCACATAACTAATGATCAATTAGAACAAGTCATGACCAAAATGATCATTTTGGAACTGATTACCATGCAGTGGCCCATTCCTTACAAATATTACATTAAACAACTTTTGTGTAATACAAAAACATAATACAAAAACACTCGAGAAGACCGTACTATTATAGTGACTTTGGAATCCTGGAAATAAAAACACTAGTACATAAATTTGATAAATTATATCCCACTATATTCTCTTTGATTTGAAAACTTCTTATACACATCAAACATTAATCTTATCTTCATATCCAGCGAAAGGAAACATAAAAATCGAAGATCAAAAATTCTTAGTAATGGTAAACAAGGGAGTCATGAAAGTAAAAACATGAACATATGGGTATGATAACCTGACCATGAAAATAGAAGATCATACCCTGTATGTCAAATATCATATACACAAATCATGGAATATCTCGTGGTAGTTCATAAGACATGAATCAAAATAATGTACATGAAATAATCCATGAAACCATAATATATGAGTGAGACATGGAATTTTGGTGACACATAAGCATATACTGATTTCTATAGTAGCCCATGCATCAATTCCATGACCATGTTAGATGACTAAGTCCTTTATTGGACCGGTTAACTCTCGTTCCAAACATATATTAATGAACTAATAATCCTTCAATCTAGACCCATATTACTAAACAACATAACCCTAATTCCAACCTTGTATTACAGAACTGAGTAACCCTCATTCTAGCACTATATTTTCTCATGAGATATAAATATTTACCCAATGAATTTCATGGAGATACAACTCTCACCAGTCATATAATAAAATCATACATAAATGTGACACATGATCATAAATAAAAATAACATAACCCATGTAATGAAATGAAAATCAAAAAGATTTTTACATAACCTTACTAGTGGAAATAGATATGTTTCATAATTAGTTCATCATAAACATAACCCTTGAAGAGAAGCGGGTTTTGAAATCCTATAATCTGTGAACGAGAAACTGGTTTCATTAGGATTTTACCCATAATAGAGAAAGGGTTTTCAAAAAGATTTGAAAATAAGAAAAAATCATTCATAAAAAGTATAAAAATTGATTCTTTTGATCATTACGTAGAAATTCATGAGTAGTACTAATATATACCATCTTAGAAGGAAAATAATTTTGAAATATTATGTAAAAACATATCTTGAGGAAAATATTTTTTCTTGTTTCAAAAATGTTTATTAATATTTAACACCATTGAAAAAAAATTCTTATAAAATACAGGGAAAACCTAAATAGAGGACACGAAATCATTTTGAAAACCAATTTCTTTGAAAATATTTAAAATAACCGTCAAAACATTTTAAAAACATTTCTTAACACTTTAAAACTTTTAAATATAGTTTTATAATGTTTCCAAAACCATTTCATTTTAAATTATATGAAAACAAACAATAAAATCATGAAAAAATTTTGAAAATAATTTTCCATGAATCCTTAAAAAATATTCATGGAAAATGTTTCTAAAATCCATTTCCATGAAAACATAAAAATGAATGGAAAATAATTTAATTGAAAACACTTTTAGAACTTTTAAATATGTCTTGAAAACATTTTGAAAAAAAAATCCATGAAAGGATGTAAAAGAAGCTTGAAAAAACTTATAAAAACAAATTTCTAGAAAAATAAATTAAAGAAAATTTCTCTAAATATTAACCTTTAATAAAATGAAAACGAATATTCGGAGAAATGATGATAGGTAAATTCGTACATGTTTTATGAGGTCAGGTTAACGTTTTTCCTGGTAAAAAGGTATTAATGTGACTTGTTCGGGATGTGGAATGGCAATTACCATGAATATATATATATAATAGAAATAAAAGGTAAAAATTAAAATAGTTATTTTACATGAATGGTATAATATTTGTGGAATATGTTTTTTGAAATGATTTATTTCTGACTGAAGAGAGAGTAAAGTCGGTCTTTCCTAAAAACAAATTCTTAACTATATTATATACCAAAGACCAAAATGGTACCATTACGTTAGAATATCATGAAATACAATAAGATAAAGAAACTCCTGAATATTATTGAGATATGGATCATATGATTTTATCAATTTAATCATAAACATAAACAACTATGAAATTCAATGAGATTCTCTTAATAAACTCTTATATCCTTGAATCTTTGCATTATTCACCCCATTTATGAAAATATAGTTACATGAAGAATACAATATCTTGAAAATATTTATATTAATGTTATGGCTTGTGAAATGGATGAATATGATCGCCAAAAAAATTAGGTGCATAAAAAACATGTGTCTCAATAAAGGAAAATTGAGACAAAAACATTTTTTAAACCAATTTGGTTTTTTAATCATAAGCACCATGAATGAGGGATCATCAAATGGGAATGTTAATTACCATAAATTTGTTTTCATTATAAATAGAATAAAATAATGGGTATTATATACACAAAAAAAACGAATTTGTGGAAAACATAGCTTGTATATCTCAGAAATTAAAAGTGAGATGTATTCCACTTACCCTGTGTCTTGACTCTTTACGTACTAATACATGCTTCATATATAATAAATATAAGTTTCTTATTCATATATTAAATAATAATATTAAATTTTCTATTAACATATAATTTTTTTATAATCTTATAATACCCTCTTTTTAACGATCCTATGTTAATGTTTCACTTCATGTAATATTCAATCCGTTATTTGCATGTGTCCTAAATAATTGTATCATAGACCCTTATAATTATATCATGATTCCAGTATGTAGAACATGATATAAATAAAATTTATATATATTATAATTATATTATAGCTATCTATAGCATGAGGAAGTACGTAATCGAATAAACCCTACATGGAGATAGTAAGTCGTACGAACGCATTAACGATATTTTCCATTTTATTGACATATTTAAAGATAGTATGTAAATGAAATATGTATATATATATATATATTCATATATATATTTATATATATCATATTTAAAAAATCATTAATATATCATATACATCATATAAGTTCATTAAACCAATCCTTAATACATTCATTTTGGCGTGTGAACAAATTTCATCACATTGAGTGGGAGGTAGTCCATATATCCTCAAATGGGATTATAATTTAAACACCAAATGGGAAGTGAATATATGTGTCTTGTAAAAGGATTAATTAATAATAATTAAATAATATATATATAATACTAAATTCATAAATATAGTGTCTATCATAATGGCCACCATGATTGGTGATAAAGAAGAAATGAAAAATCATCATTTTGTTAGGAAGTAGTTCGTTGTACACACACACAGTAAGTTCAACATACATTAGATAGAGGGGTGTGTATTATTAGGTCAGAAACATTGAATAAAAAAATCTTAGTAATTTTAGGATTCTTATTATTCACCAAATAAGGTAATACATTGATTTTAGGGTATGGATAAGTAAAATAAATGAAAGGAGCTTGAGAGAAGGCGTTTCGTCGAAATGGGGTAACTCCTTTTGGTTTGTGCACAATGTATTCCTTTAGAGCGTTTCTACCAAATGAGAGGATTCATAGTCAAATTTATTATTGTTGGGAGGCTACATGGTTAGATATTGGTCGAACATAAAATGATTTATGGTTTTGGCTAATGGGTATAGGTGGTTGCCTATTATAGGGAAGGAAAATGACTCACATAGTTTTTTTGAAAACAAATTAGGGGTGAACATGTTCTTACATAAAAAAGTATTTAAAAAGACAGAAAAATAATAATATAATATTTATGGCCAATATAAGGACATCCAATGGGTTTTGGGAATGTTTCTAGGAAATTTGGGTCCTAAATTTAATGGTTTAGTCCATAAGTAAGCATTAAATTTCCTTAAACACAATGATTAATTATAATCACTTGTACTAATAATTTTGATTATAAATTAACATGGTATTGTTAGACACTAAATATTAGACTTACTATAATGGTGTTTGTCTAATATTTTTGTAATTTTAATCATAGAAGCATAACAATTAATAATAGTGATAATAATTCAGACAAGACAAAATAACAATGTATTAATGTAGGAAAAAGGTCAAAAGTTTGTGATGTTTTTTTGTTTCAATGTGAAGTCGATCCTAATGATTTAAATTTTATGTGTAGATTTAATATTCGTCAAATCTAATAGTAAAAAATATTTATAATATCATTTATCATTATTATTTAATTAATCAAAAGGTTGTTTATAACTTAAAAGAACAATTTTCCATTATTTATCACAAAATGATGTTTCTCGTAAATATACCAAAATTTCAATGAATAATAATTTCAACATTCGGAATTCAAAAATGATGTTTATTTTATCGAATTTAATTTCAAAATTTTATTAAAATTACTTTCATTATTAGAAGCATCTCATTTGAGAAAATGATATTTTTAACCATAAAAATTACCTTACCAAAAATTATATATTTTATTATCAATATGTATTATTTATATAAAACAATTTTTAAAAATATTCGAAAATTATGTATTATTATTAAAATTACTACATTAAACTCTAGGATATAATTTTCATATTTTGATAATTAAAACAATAAAAATAGATATTTTGTATACAATCGTTGTTGGATTAATTGTACACCAACTCAGTGTTGCTTGCATCATACACAAATGTAGTTAAATGCCAAAAGAATTATTGACATAGTTTGTTGTGATATATAAATGAAAATTTAAATTTATTAGAAAAAAACCTCCAATTCTTTTTGAGGCGTTCAATTATACCCCCATTAAAATTAATTTCACCCACAAAATTTAAATTTATTGTAGTCCAGTGGTGGGAATGAAACCCTTATTGTCCATCGGTCTTTGGATCAAGACCTGTAACCTTACTGTACTTGATTTCTTGTCACCCGAAATTCATGATTTCCTTTTTTAAAAATCACACAAATATAATATATAATATTGATTTCCCTGAAACAAGTTTAATATATGATTAGCCTTTTATCTAGGTTTTTAAATAAAAACTCAGTGCAGAGATACTTCCTTCAAAGACTAACTTAAACTTTTCCAAAACAGATAAACTTAAAACCCTTCTCAAATGTGAAAATCCTAATAATTATAAATATAGTCACAAAATTAGCTTAACATCGATTACCAAATATAGAACACAGTATATCATAGTTTTCACATTCCAAAAATGTGAATAACCTCATCATAAATTATCTGGAAACATAGTAAAAACCTAAATTATGATAAATAATTTTAGAAAATAATCATTCTTCCTCATTCTAAAGTATATTGGATTTATTCCATAAATCCAAAAATGTTGTAAACATCATTAGTTGTAGCATAAAACACTTATAAACAGGTTATTACATAGTTAAAAAGTAATATATACTATCCAATTTACTTATTCAAATCCCACATATCATTATCCATAGAACTTTATATTATCATAATTAACATGTTAATGGTTACCTTAATTTGGTTAAAATGTTAACTTTCCTGAGATAAACATTCTAGTCCATCCTAACCATTCAAGAAATTCTTGTAAATCTGAAACAACCCATAAATAATTCACCATTATTAATTCTAGAATCCAAATACAAAAATACATGGATTACTTCATCCTTAATCCATTAACAATTCTACCTTATCCTATTAAACAATAATTTTTCTCCTTCACATTTCATCTTTTGTCTCTTCATCATCTGCAATGTAACCATTACTCATCACACCTTGTCGATTCTCCTTAGGAACATTCCACTTAGTACATTGAGTTTTGTAACAACCATATTGTCCACAATTGAAACACATTACCATTGATGCGGAAATAGAGATGTCAAAATTCTCATCCAACTCGTTTACCGAACTCATCAATTTTAACTTGCAGTAGCTTGATTAATTTACTTAGTTTTCACTTTCAAAACACAATATTGTTCCTATAAGACATTTAGATAGGTGATTCTTTACACATTATTGAAAAAATAGAATGCAAATATTCTTTCCTCCTGTGTCTCCTTTACCCAAACTCTCAACAAAATCCTTCATTTTTGTCCACGGTGAGTCCAAGAGTTGGTTATAAGAAATACTTTTAATCATGTTACTTGAAATATGATTATTCTTGATCAAGAAATCTTTCAGTCCAGTTATGATCCCACTCGATTTCTCATCAGAGAATGGGCCATCACATTAAACATTAATGTAGTTCATTATTCATCCTTTTGTTTAATTAGACTAGAAGCATAGTTTGATCATTACATATCATTGAAAAAAACCACATTTTCTTGAATATAATTACATATAAGAGGCATACATAATGATAACTTAAATAATCTATGACCCATGGGGTTTATAATATGTTAATCATATCTAAATTATATCAAAATAATTCATGTTGGTTCATGAAGAGATCATGAATTCCAAAAGCATATCCCCCGGAAGTGTCAAACCATGTGTCCAATAAGGCATGTTATTGTGTACTAGACTACCCTGAGTCAAGCCTAGAACCACTTTTCTGAGATGTTATCCCAATGTACATCTGTTCCAAATCCAAATCCACTTCTTGTATCTATACATGCATCAATTTATAGGTAACCAAATAGTGTAACCTTCATCAAAATTCTAGGACATTTTCTTATACTTATCCTGACCCATAGGCATGTCCGTATACATATTCCTTTGGGTTAACACTAAGGTTTTATCATCATAGATTCCTAAGTTTATCTTATAATTTTAGTTTATATAAAATTTAGAACCCTTCTCTTTAAAAACATTACATTACATAACTTTTTCAGAATAAACAATAATTATAAAAAAAACAAGAGAAGACCATACTATTCTAGTGCCTTTGGATACTTGGTAACATAAACACTGGTACATAAATGAGAAAACATTATCTCCTACTACATTCTCCATGAATACAAACATTCTAAGACACATAAAAAATAATATATATATATATATATATATATTCATAACCTAGGGAAGGAAATATAAATTGGGGTGAGATCAAATTCTTTGTAAGGGTAGACAAGCGAGACATGTAACCATAAACAGGAACATATGGGTATGATAACATGATAGTAATAAGAGTAGACCATAACCTGCATATAAATGATTATATACACGTATCATGGTACAATGCTTGGAAGATCATAAGACATGATTAAAAAGGATGTAAATAAAAAAATCCATAAAAGGATAACATTGGAGTAAAACATGGAATTATGGAAACAAATAGGAATATATTGATGTCCATAGTAGTCCAGGTATCAATTCCAAGATCATGTTAGTGTAAAATGTCCTTTACTGGACTAGGTAACCCCCGTTCCCACCCTGTTTTACTTAACCGAGTGAGCCTCGTTCTAGCCTTGTATTACAGAATTGTGTAACCCTCGTTCGGGCCCTCTCTAATAGAACCGAGTCACCCTTATTCCAACCATGTATTATATCATGAGATATAAAACTTTTCCCAATGCATTGTAGGGAGATATAGGACCCACCCGTCGCATAATGAAATCGTACAAACATGTTCCACGTGATCATAAATAACCATATCATAACCCACGAAATGAAATTGGTATCATAAAAATGTGAGCATAAGATAACCAACTAAAAGATATACGTTTCATAATCATTTATCCATTAACATAACCCATAAAAATAAACATGTTTCAAAAGCATAGAACATGTGAATGATAATTGTGTTTCATAAACATATAACCCATGACAGAGACTTGGGTTTCATAAAGACCATGAAATTAATAATAACTCAATCTAAGAAAGGATATGAATAACCTTTAATGAATTTTCTATAAAGTCATGATTAAAACGATTAGATTTCTTTTTATATTGAATTTTTTTTATATATACTTTAAAAACATTTTTTGACAAAATTATTCTTTCATAATTGAAAAGGGATTTTTAATACATAAAACAATTTGAAAATTAATTTCTCAGAAAATTACATGGAAACATATAACGAATACATGAAATAATTTTAAAAACATAATTTTAAAAACATTTAAAATAGTCTTCAAAACATTTTAAAAATATTTTTCAATGAAAACACATGAAAACATTTAAAGAGTACATGAAAATGTTTCGAAAACCATTTTATTGAAAATTCATTGAAAAAATATAAAGAAATGGTGTAAATGGTTTGAAAATCATATTCTCGGAAAACATATAAAATAATCATGAAACCTTTTTCGAAATTATTTTTCTTCAAAACATAAAAATGGTTTTAAACCCATTTATTTGAATACATTTTCAAAGAATTTAAATAACTCTTAAAAATATTTTGATGACTATTTTCCAAGAAAACATATAAAAGGTGTTTTGAAAAAAATTGGAACATAATTTTTCATGAAAAAATAATTTTTATATAATAAATAAAGAATATACTTTTTAAAAAATACAAATGGAGTATCGATGAAATGTTAGCAGGTAATTACATACATTTTGTATGAGGTCAAACGAACATTCATTTTTCATGGTAAAATGAATAGAAAATTGCCTTAGGTAGAAAGTGAAAAGATTATTCTCTTGATGAGATCCATAAAAGAAAAAAGGGTAAAAATTCTTTTTATACATTATTTATTAATGGTGCAATATTATTTGAAAATATTTTTAGAAAACATTTACTCTGGACCTAAGAGAGGGTAATGTAGGTCTTTTGTAAATTTTTTTCCTAACTATATAATTTACCAAAGAGTATATAATGGTACCAATAAATGAGTATAACATGAAATTACATAAGAGAAGGAGCCTCTTGAATATTATTGAGAGATGAATCATAATATTTTTTCAATGTATGCATAAACATAAAAAATATTGAGAAGTTATAAGAGTGTCTCAATAAACACATATAAGCTGGTATGTTCTGATCATGCTCTCAATGTAAGGAATGTTAATTAACTGAAGAATATAATATCATGAAAAATATTGATATTAATGATATCATATGTTAAATGGAAGTATAACCCCCCCACCAAATGGTTAGGTTCATATCAAAAAAAGAGTCTCAAAGAAGGGAAATTGAGATTTTTTTTACCAATTTGTTAACTTTTGAAACATAAACCCACTGAACGAAAGATCATCAAATGGGAATGTGAATTACCGTAAATTTAAGTACATTATACTTAGAATATAATCATGTTTAGTACATAAAACACACAAAAAGGAGTTGAAAAAAAATCTTGTATCTCACAGAAATTAAATGTGAGATTAAATCCCTTTACCATGTGTCATGAATCCCTTCGAACTCATACAATATTAATTTATAATAAATATAAGCTTAATATAAATATTTTAATGAATAATATACATATATATATATTAAATTTTTTGGTTGATTATGACCTTACATTACATTCTTGTTAATGATCTCATGTTAAGGTTTCAATTCAGGTAATATTCACTTTGTTCTTCGGATGCGTCTTAACATGTTACATCATTAATACTTATACATATATCAGGCTTCCTAAATTTATAACATGATATAAAAATCAGTTATATATATTAGAAGTATTTTATAATAATCTATATCATAATTATTTATATAATGTAATACACCCTTCATAGAGGCGGTAATCCATACAAACGCATGAACGTCGTTTTTCGTTTTTATTGTCGTGTTGAAAGAAAGTATTTAAATGAAATATGTATATATATCTATAATTATTAAATTAGCATGAATATATAATATACATAATATAATTTCATTCAACCCATCCTCAATACATTCTATGAGGTGTGTGAATGAGTCACATCACTTTTATTGGGTGGTAGACCACACTTTCTCAAACGAGATAACCGTATTAAAACCAAAAGGAAGGTAAAAGAATATGTTTTATAAAATAAATAAATTTTCATAAAGTAATAGTAAATAAAATATATTAAAAATGTAAATTGAGTATCTATAATAATGTCCAATATTATTTTTGTTAATGAAGAAATTAACAATTATCGTTCTGTGAGGTAGTAGTTCGTCGTACAAAGAAACAATATATTCAACGTCCATTATATGAAGATGTGTGTAAGTGTAGGTCAGAAATATTAACTATAAAATATTAGTATATTTTTTATAATGTTTTTTTCACTCAATAATTTAATAAATATATTTTTGGGTGTGAAGATGCAAAATAAAGGAAAGGAGCCTTATAAAAGACGTTACTTCTAAATCAAGTAACTGAATTTGGTTTGTGACAAAATATTTCCTTGAGAGGGTTTCTGGCCAATGGGAGGATTCAAAGTATAAGGGAGGATTGTTTTGAGGCTACATGGAAAGATTCTGCATTAATATAAATGGTTTTAGAGGAATGAAAAATGGGTTTATGCGGTGACCTTTTATGGGAAAAGAAAATGACTCACATGGAATTTTTAGAAACAAAATAGGTGTAAACATGATCATATGTAAAAAAAGACATACCAAACCATACAAAATCATGAATGGAATGTTTATGGACTAATTATGTTAATAAAATGGGTGTTATAAAATTTTCTAGGTAATTTGGGCCCTTAATTTTAAGGTTTAGTCTCTAATTAAACTTAATTTGGCCTTAACCATTGTGATAAATTTTAAAAATAATTACTAATAATTTTGGTAAAAAATTAACATGGTCATATTAGATTCTAAATGTTAGACTGAATACAATGTTTTATGTTTTATTTTTTAAATTCTAATAAAATAAGTGGAAAATTTATGATTACTGTTAATCTAGTAGATGAGACAAAATAACGAGGTTTTAATGAAGGAAAAAAGATCAAATGTTTGTTAAGATTTTTTATTCAGTTTCAATTTGATGTTGATGTTAATGAATTAAATTGTGTTATTAGGTGTAAAATTCATATAATGATACATAAATACATACTCATAATATCATTTAGCATTAAAATTTAATTAGAAAAAAACCATTTTTAACTAAAAAGCAATATTATTCACAATTTATCAAAAAAATGTTTCTCAGGAAAATACCAATAATTCACCCTAGGATAATTTCGATGTTTTATGATAAAAACTGTAGTTTATTTTATCAATTTCAATTTCTATATTTTTATAAAATTAAATTAATTATTAGAATTAGTTTTTTTGAGAAAATGATGTTTTTAATCATAAAAGAGCATTTCCAAAAATATATATTTTTTATTATTAATATGATTCATTTATATAAAATAATTACAAAAATTAATTGAAATTTAGTTATTACTATTTATATTACATATTTTAATAGAAAGGATGTAATTATATTAATTAAATAATTGAAACAATAAAAGAGATATTTTGCGGAAACTCAAAGTAACGTGTATCGTACTCCTACATAGTTCTGCATGCATTGTATACAAAGTCAGTTCCATGTAAAATGGAAAATTGAATTAGTTCATTGATATATATAAATGAATATTAAAATTTATTCAAAAAATGGTCCAAAAACACTCGAGGTGTTACATTCTACCCCCCTTTAATTTAATTTCACCCTATAAATTTTTCTATGTTATAAAATGTTTAGTACTTGAATGATTCTTTCAGTGAAACCCACATTGTAAAAATGGAAACTAAAAAATACCTTAAAAAGGGAAATGTGGAACCATAATTGTTATAAAAAGTAACATATAAATTAGTTTCTACATAGCAAGACATAGGTTGTGAGTGATGATTGGACATGGAAGAAAAGTGTAAATATTTATTGGGAGTGATTGAGGTCATCAGTAAAAAATAATCGAATGATCAAAGAAATATTGGGGGAAACAAAGTCAGAGAAATGTGATGATTTAATATTCCATTAGTTCAACAAGAAATAATATATTGGGAAAACAATTTTTTTGATCACTTTCATAATGTTGGGTAATTCTCGATAAATGTATATAAAAAAATACCTTTTTGGGTTGTGCATTGAAAAGATTAAAATACATCCATTACCTCATGGAATGAATTTTCATAAATAACCTCTAATAATTAAAGCACTAAAATATGATTTTAATGTATCTTATAGACCATAAATGAATAAAAAGTCATACTATTTGTCTCTTAAAAAACAACATGAAGTAATCTATAAAAATTACCATTAATAGTTCATCATAAATACATATTCACTACTAATAAGTATTAATTAACCATGACATCATGTAAGCCAGTGGTAGGTGTTAAACCATTATCATCATTTGGTTATGGGTTAAAGACCCATGGCCTTTCTGGACATGATTGGTTGTTACCTAACATACATGATGTATTAAATAAATAGTAATAAAAAATATAATATGGACATCTTTTAAATATGGTTAATAAATTATTTGTAACGCCCCAGACCCGAACACCCACCCGAATAGTGCTAAACGGGTTGGGTTCTACTACCTAAGGCACACCTCTCTGAATTAAAAAGGCTTTCGAATAGTAGTAAGGGTCTTATAGGTATAGTGGGGAGGATATACCCTCTTAAAAGTTAATAATAATGGAAATGGTCCATGTAAAACTATAAGGATGCAGTAGAATAAATGACTCAGTAGACTCGAACTAGACCTGCAGAGCGGAAGCACAATCAATCTCAATAAATAGTTGAAGGACTAAATATAAACAATAGAAACATAAATAAATAAAACAGCATTCTAATATCTTGTAACTACTACTAAACTACAACACAAGAATCCAAAGCTGGTCATTCATATTTAAATATAAAGGAGCCAATGGATAACCAACAATGAATGCAAAACAAGAAAGAATGCTAATATAGAAATGAAAAAAACATAGTAAATCTAGCTAGGTAAGACCTGAAGGTCCATACCATCTCCATGCAATAGCTAATGCAACCCAGCTCTTGAAGCTGGCCTCTTTCCTGCACATAAATCCATAAAATTTGCACGAGTCCCGATGGGCTCATGCAGGGTGTGAGAAAAATCTCAGTAGGATACCACCCAATGGTGCGTACCTAATATAAGTGTTTAAGAAAGATGAATTTATAAGGAAAGCAGTAAACTGAACGATGCGCAATTAATCACTAACTCCACTAGTGCTCAGCAACCACCATGGAGTGTCACATGCTTCGACCAATGCTAGAATCTTTGTCATGTAACCCGACACCATGTACCCCCTAACACCACGTGTCTCAAGTACCGACGTCCCGAAGGAATGCCTGAGAAATGTAACCCAGAGGAACAACAATGTCTGTCCTCAATAAGTAACCAGAGGGACGTCGATGTATTCCCTCAATGTAAGTAGTCTGAGGAAAAATGATATCTTCCCTCAAAGTAAAGTATCCAGAGGGACAGTGATGTCTGCCCTCAAATAAGGACAATCCACTACCCCAACCCAATATCCTCAATGCTATCCCATGAAGGAACCTCACCTTCCACATGGCTTCCTATGAAAATAACCCCCAAAATAGAAGTACCTAAACAACAACTAACAGGGGCCTCTACCGACACAAGTTGTCTAAATCACCTCATCATGAAGTATATTTGTGTGAACACTACTCAATGTTTCTGGGTGAGTGGTAATCACCAAAATAGTACCCATGCCACAAAACCTCTGACACCTCGTATCCCTGTGACCATGACGCTCAAGTCTGATGGTCTTACCATCCCATTAACCTGGGACATGATCAACCTAACAGTCATCTTGCCAAAAACTGCTGCTCATGACGCCCAATCCCGTGGTCAGAACCACCCAACTTATCCCGGTCCAGGCCCAACCCGTGATCAGCATCACTCAAGAATATATGGGCCATGCCCAACACAACCCAAAGGTTTCAGCATATGCAACTTAGCAATTACATATGTAACATATTTAAACAGAACACATAAATAGGAAAAACAATATAAACAATTGAACTGAACTAAGAAAGCGATGTCCCACACCATCACAGAGGTATTTAAGGCCTCTAAATTTTTTTATCAAGGTTTAATAACTAAACTCAATAGTTTAAAGCAATAAAATTCAAGTATAACCATTTTGGGATACCCCGACCAAAATGCCCCGATGAGCAACGACCCCTTGCCCGACCCATCTCAATCAAAACTGGAAACATGGCATACCCAAAGGCATCCCATAAGTCAACAATCAATTCAATATGTAATAGTAGATAAAATGGGTCCCTCTCACAATACCCCAAAACACGACGAAGGATGCGCCACCCAAATGCCCACAAAAACACAAAAAGATGTATGCAACACCTACCTGATACTCGTACAATGCTACTCCTCTGATAACAGCCTCCAATTAGATCTAAAACATGGTAGATCTATAAAATAATCAAAACCTCTCAAACCCCTATAACACATTCTAGAATAGAAATAAATCAAAATAGCTCAAGAGGAATTAATGCCTTACTGAGGGGGCCCCAACAGATCAATAAGTGATCGAAACGGAGTATGGACGAAGATCCGGGAGCAAAAACAAGCTCTGGTGGCCTGGTTTGTGAAACTCGGCCACAAAATGAGGTTCTACCTCAAAAATGAGGCTACTTCCTATTTCAGATAAAAAAGAAATTACACGGTGTGTACTTCATGACTACATGCTATGTATATCATTTAACTTTTCATATGGTGGCTGGAATTCTACCGACTTACATTCTAGAATCTACCGACATGAGTACACGACATGTACCTAGGGGTACACGACATGTACATAGTTTTTCTTCTCTTCCTCTCCAACTTAACCACACGCCATGTATATCCCTAATACATGGCTAGACTACATGGAATTTTCAATGAGAACATGGCGTGTACTTGGTCAAATGATTATACCTATCCAATAGGCCTACATGCCATGGATGGCCTCCATACGGTCATGGGTGCATGGTGTGTCGAAACTACACACCGTGTAGTAATAAATTTGTACATGGTCATCAAACAACATATACTCGGTGGTACACGAACGGTGCTCACCCAAACCATACATGGTGTGCAATTAAAAGTACACGACGTGTAGTCTGGAAATTTCCAGAAAGTGCCCATTTTCTCTAGTATTCTGATGGAAAATTACAAATTTCATACATGGATGGGATTTTGAACTATTTTAAAAACCCGGTTTCTTACATTTTTAGCCTTTTAGCAAAGGTTTTAAACATAAACTCAATACACAAATATTTCCTCTGATGTTTAACAAAACCATTTCTTAAATGGTTAACCTCATAACTCTTATCAAAAGTGAAAATACAAAAGTTTAGAAAGAGAGTCACGAACTAAGATTATCTTTTAATCACCTAAATAAAACAAATTAGATCATGGTGGCCACAATCAAAACATATTAATTAACACATCATATATTCTCTTGAAACATGAAAATAACCTAAATTTCCCAAAATCCTTTTTGAAAACATGCATGCTTCCTCATTCCAAAGTATATTGGATTTAATCCATAAATCCCAAAACGTTGTAATCATCATATGTGGTAGCATAAACCACCTATAAAAAAGATCCTTACATAGTTTTAAGGTAATCAGTACTGTCAGATTTGATTATTCATATCCCACATATCATTATAAATACAACATTATCTTAACATAAATAAAATGTTAAGGGTTACCATCCTGTAGTAAAAATGATAACGTTCAGGATATTACATTTTTAGTCCATCATGATTATCCGACGTATTCTTGTATATCCTAAATAATTCATATATAGTTCATCATTCTTAATTCTAGAATCCAAATACACTAATACATTTATTAATTAATCCTAAATTTATTAACAATGAAACCTCATTATATTACAAAATACTTTTTTCCTTTCACATTTCATCTTTAGTCACCACATCATCACCAATGTAACAATTACATGCAACAAAATGTTGATTATCTTCATGAACATTTTTCTTGGGACATTGAGTTACATAAAAACCATTTTATCCATAGTTAAAACACATAACCTTTGATGCTGACACTGGGAGGCCATGTCACGACCCTTCCCTTGGGGCCCATGCTGTGACTACCCCATGCATGCCTTCTATAGGCTAGTGGTTAGAGACTAGCACCAGAAAGGCGTATCCCATAAATGGGAAGGCAATTCCTTCTTAACCTGTAGAGACACACAATCCATGAACACAATAAGAAGAAAACACACATACTAGAATGCAATAAGATGTAACCACAAAGTGAGCTGCTGTTGTAAAAGAGTTATGAATGTAAAAAGGGACTGGAATACAAGATCAACTATAAAAGTAAAAGTACGACTGGAAGAACAATAAAATAGAATGAAAAAGGCAAACAGCTAATGGGTCATCCTCCGAGGTTCCTACCTGTAGTGTAAGTACAGATCGCCTCCTCAGCACTCCACATCCGTCAGTCTCCTATGCGTCACATCACGCTGAATGGTCCACCTCCGAGCATAGTCCAGTCCTAGGTCCCTTATCCTCGTTCAATGTTGTACGTCGTCTGCACCAGACACAACAAGGTGGGGGAGAATCCTGTGAAGGGGTGAGTATAACCATAATCATTGGGGACCCCAAGACCACCGTAGGTCTCCTAGATTTCCACAAAGGAAAACCCACAAAACAAGTCATCAACTCTACTTAGGTATATTCCCATAAATATACCTAAGTTATCAAGATATAATCATCTCATAAAGGAGGGAATATCACCACATAGGTAACACCATGAAGGTAGAAGTACCCCACATGTAACACCACAAATATAAAACCACAATGGTTACTCCACGAAGGTAGAAGTACCACACATGTTACACCACAAAGATAGAAGTAACACATAGGTAACACCACGAAGACAATACCGCAGAGTCAGAAGTAGAACATAGGTAACACCATGAAGATAAATGTACCACACAGGTAACACCACGATGATAGAAGTACCATACATGTAACACCACGAAGATAGAAGTACCACACAGGTTACACTATGAATATAGAAGTACCATAGAGGTGACACCGTGAAGATAGAGGTACCACAAAGGTAACACCACGAAGATAGAAGTACCACACATGTAACCCCATGAAGATATAAGTATCATGCAGGTAACAAAATGAAGATGATACATCAAAGGTAGAAGTACCACACTAGTAACACCATGAAGAAAGAAGTACCACAAAGGTGCCACTGCGAAGATAGATGTACCACACAGGTAAAAGAAACAACTCACAATTAGGTACAACTTAAGTACAGATGTATAGATGATTAGTACTAAACTAGATCACATTTTTATTTTAAGAAGAACTGCTGCTGACCCACACATGATCGATAGGTAAGTAACCCCTATTGACCCACATAGAATCGATAGATAACTTACCCCCGCTGACCCACACAGGATCTGGCCCACACAGGATCGGTATGCATTAACCCAAAAAAGATCATTGAGAGCTAACCCACATAGGATATGACCCACATAGGATTGATAGATACTGACCAACATAGGATCAATGTTCTTTCTTAAGGTTGAAGCCATCCACAGATTTACTTACTCCTGGTGCACTCGAGTTCCATAAAATCAACCCCTAGAGATATCAGTCGTACCTCGACAACCTCTATGATCGAAAAAGGAGTAACCAAAAGGACCACCATGTCATAAGGGTTCCTACATGATAGATGTCACGTCAACCAGATGCTCGGTCTGTGAGTTATAAGTGTTTTAGCTCTGAGGGCCCGGTTGGATTCAAGATCGATCCAATCCGGCCATACTCCAACATTCTCAAAAAAAAAAGTGGAGTATACCAAAAAGACTATCTCAATCAAAGGATCCCAACTCTACATATGGTTCAACAAACAATCTTTCAGTTCTCATGATATTCCCCATAAGTGCTTCTACGCCCGGTCAAGCCCGGGTCCGGTCCGACCCAGTCTGACCGACCAGACCTGACTCAGTATGGGATGAGGCAGGGTTGAATCATCCCACTAGGCAAAGTATGGTCTGGCCATCAATTGGGATGGCCCACAAGGGCAACCCCACCTGAATAGGGTGGCCCAAAAGGGGGTACGACCAGAAAGGGCTGCATGGCAAGAATATGGCGGCACGCAAGGGAGTGGGCCAACCTGCTTGGGGCGGTGGCTCGCTAAGGAGGCTGCTCGATTCAGGGAGGTAGCCTCCTGGGGTGGCGGTCTGCTAGGGTGACAGCCCGCATGGGAAGTGACCCGGTCCAAGGGCCGCGGCCCGCTCCGATGGCGATGACCCAGTGTGAGGGCAGTGACTCAGTACGCGGCTAGAATCCCACTACGAGGGTGGTGGCCTGATCCAAGAGTGGCAGCCTAGTGTGAGGGAGGAGGCTCGGTCTTAGAGAGCTGGCCCGAATCGAGGGTAGAAGGCTGGTTTGGTCCGACGTGGGGGTTGTAACCCCCCGGTCACCCGGTAATCCTAATGAATTGGATGTCGTTTGGTGGGTGAGGCGTCAGTCCGCATGGGTGCCGCTCGGTCGTCGCGGAACCCAATGAAGGTGGGTTTGGCCTCCATTGCAGTATATGTTCTTCGATGGCTTAGTAGTCGTGAAACCTTCCTTCCCATGACCGTCTTCCTCCTCCGTTCACCACGAGAGATGAGCCAAGACCCTCTTCTTGCAGCATGCATCGACCTGCTCGCGGTCTTCTGAGGTGGCACAAGGAAAGGAAATAGTAGAGGGTTCAGTGCTAGATTGTTAGGCCCATACCCTCCACGTTAGCTCACAATATGGAGGATTCTATGGGAGTTCAATAAACCGTTGTGTTGAACACAATATTAACCCCACATGATTCCCTGCAATAACCGCCTGCAAAGACGAATGAATCACGGGTCAACCCATTAGTCGGTTGACATGTGTTCTTCATGTTACTAAATAATAGGGAAGTGGAAAATCACTTGAATAAATAAATGAATTAAAACCCCTACTTGGAATAGACGTCCACTGAAGACGGTCGATGAAACTTCCTTCATCATTGTCGTTGGTTCATGACTCGGTGGTACTCATCACTGATCGTTGGAACCAGTCTCATCATCCAGTTGGTTGGCGTCACATTACTTTCCCAGGGCTTCGTCTCTTGGTGAAGCCATCCAATTTCCCCACCCCAAGCTCCATATAAACAGGAGGGAATAAGGAGGGTGCAATGATTAGTAAATTAATGAGATTAATTGAATTAATGAACCTCCCAAATTCTTGATGGTGCGGTTACAGGAAAACAAGAGTCAATCCATTTATTGGATTGACACATATCTGGTCCTGCCAATGCCATTTGTCCTTTAGAAGAAAGAAAGAAAATAAAATAACAAAAAACATTTTTTTATTAATCATTCAAAAGTCCTTAAAAATAACCTTTTCACCTGACCTATTGTGGTTGATGTTATGCCTCCCATATGTGAATCCCGACACTGCAGATTCAAATGTGCCCTCATATTTTTAATCTGAGCAATGATTCAAATGTTCGAAAATGTGGCTCACTCGTTTACTGAATGTACCCCAAAAAAGTTCAGAAAATTAGTAAGAGTCACCCTCAAACCACACCGGTCGAGGTTAGGCTCTGCCTAAGTGAAACACACCCCAATGAACCCAACAATACTTTTATATTTCCCATCCGAGTTACCATTTAACTATTATGGATTTTACAATAAAATAGTTTTCACTTAATTATTTTATTTACGACCAAAAAATATATTTCACTGGTGGCCCGTGTCAGCCAATGTTAGTCTCTACCTAAATAAAGAATACCCCCACGAGTTCAATGATGGTCTCATATTTTTAATCCGAGTTACCATTCGTGAGTTATAAGCATTTGAAAAATAAAATAATTTTATTTAATAATTTTATTTATGGTTATGAAATTTTTGGGTTTTCTCACAAGAGGTCCATGCTGGCTATGCATAAGTCACGATGAGGGTAAACCCACTATCTTGAGCGCAACAGGGTCCTCAAATTTTTGATCCGAGTAACCATTTAAGAGTAATTCATATTTTTAGGAAAACTACTTAAGCACACTAATTAAAGATTAACATAACAACGTTGGATCATTCTGGGCACTCCGGGCCTTGGAATCGTGTGATGTTATATTTTTCGGTCTCAATATAATTCAACATAATTAAGAAATAATTATATGGAATTTTTTAACAATTCATTCACCCCACCTTAGGTATTTAAGTCTCTGAAATCCACAACATAGTATAAATAATAAAATGGGGGTATTGAGCATGGATCTGAGCCTCCCGCTCCCATTTGCTCTCCTAGAGGTTCCTGTACTGCCAGCGAAAGCGCACCATAGGTATAAAATTCCAATGAAGGTCCTGCTCCTTTCGATTCTAAATCTCTACTGAAACCTCTGTAAACGTCTCCCTATCATCTACGTCCAACTCACCATGGTAGATGAATTGATATGGTTCATGCATGTATCTCCTTAGAAGGGATATGTGGAAGACGTAATGCACCCACTCCAACCATGGTGGTAGTTCCCAATGGTATTCCTCCTCGCCAATCCTCTGAAGTACCAAAAATGGTCTGATAAACCTCGATGATAACATGACACCTCGTCCAAAACATCGTAGACCCAGTTGAGGGAAGACTCACAATAAAACATGGTCCCCCCCTCCAGGAACTCCAAAGGTCTTCGTCACTTTTCAGCAGAATACTTCTGCTAGATCTGCGTAGTCTTCACTAGCTAACAAGTGAGACATAGTGATACAAACTCTGCCACTAATATCTTCATCCCTGGCCACAAGGGCTAAAGCCGATGGTCCAGGTATATATTCGCCACTACAATATGTACCGCTAGATGGGAAATATGGAACTCCCTCAACAATTCCTCCCGTAGCGCCACTAGTACCATAGTACATCCTCTGAAGATGATGATGTGCTCTCCACCTTTAAAGAATCCATCAAGTGCTTGTCCTTTGGATATATGAGCACGTAGAGCCTCAGAGTCAGGGTCCCAAGATGTGCCTCTCGAACATGCTAATGAAGTGGGGGAGTGACTATCATAGACTTTAGGTATTATACTCCATCTCTATCTACAAAGGATATCTATAATGTGGCTATCTTCTCTGTTGCCGCACTGAGTAACTTAATACCAGACCTCATGCTGAATGCATCTGCTACCACGATCCCCTTCCCAAGATTATAGACTATCTCAAAGTCATTGTCCTAGAGGAACTCTATCCATCACCACTGTCTCAGGATCAGGTATTTCTGAGAGAAGGTATAACTGAGACTCTTGTGATCAGAGTAGACTATAAAACGTTCACCCATAAAGTACTGTTTCCACATCTTTAGCTAAAAGACCACTTTTTCTAACTCCAGGTCATGGGTATCATAGTTCTACTTGTAAGTATCTGCTTCAGCTCTTGAAATCTCTACAGAAACTTCTCCATCTATAGGAAAGGCTCCACCTTTTTGTCAAAACTGACAAGATTGCTTCTACCCTGGAGAAGTATGGTCCAAAACTCTTGTAGTACCCTACCATAACAGAATTTCCTCCCCCTTCATGGATATAAAGCTGGAAAAATATTTTGATAGGATGTCCCACACACATTTCCGCATCTTTTGGGAACTAAAAACTCAATACTCTCGCTGCCACGAGGGTAGGGATGGCCAACTCAAGCATGATCAGATGGACCCTCCTTTGCATGAGTTTGTCCTAGGTTGTCTGTGTTTCCTTTTTCGTCGACTAAGGAAAATCCCATTCCAACGTTGTAGGTAAACCCTAACCTTTTTTCCTAAAAAAGTCAATCTGAGTATGAACTATGGATGTCCAGTATATACCCAAACTAACGTAGTAATGTCCCGACACTAGCACCAAGAGGTTCCAACCGAAACTCTCACCTCAAGGGTCAGATCACAACGTCAACATATGTGTGATTATCGAGTATCCTCCCAAAGGTATCTCCATATGGGAGGGACAAGTCAATTGATTAATTGGAAACTCTAGGTCTTGGTCGATATTCATGGAATGAAGGAATGATGGGTACCTATATCAATTAATATGGAAGATAGTAGTAGAAACCGACCATTCATCGAATCATTTCTAGAGCCCTTAGGTCTCACTTCTTGACCATATGCAGCTACTCCATTTCCCTTTCCTCTAGCTCCCTGTGCCTAGGGGGGACCACAAAGGGGGGTTGTTGTAACATGCTGAAATGTACACCACCTCATGCTGCTCTCCTAGATATGCTTCCCCATCTTTAGCCCTGTAGATTCATCTGTCCCTAACACTTCTTCATGGAACCTTTTTTCATGACCAAGTCTCTGAGACTAGTTCTATTTTCCAACTTTCCCACCACTAACATTAACTTGCTCTATCTGGTCAGCCATAGAACATTCAACCACAATGGTTTTATCTATCATCCTAAATTATATAAGAATGCATAGAGGAATGGTGTTGGATCAAACTTCCTTAAACACACCACGCTCGAATGTCCGAGCCCCGAAGCACTGATCATATCATATTCATAGAGTTCTAGGAATGGTTGATATGACTTGATGAATACTCAGCTACCAACATGTCGTCTTGTCGATGTGGTAGAAGCTCTGGAGAAATCTCAACCACCTCCTCAAACCAGTCCTCAGCCGCCTGTGAGTAGGGATCACCTTGGATCCTGAGGGGTATCTGATGCTGAAACTTGTGTAAGGAACTAAGCTTAAATGTGTCATCAACAGGTTCCACATGTTGTAACTACTACCCAACAGGTGGTGGTGCTACTGGTACACCAACTGAAGGTTCCAAAGTAGTAAGAGGGCCCTGCACCAAATCCTCATCTCTCGATGGTCCATCATCATATACTCTCTCGAGAAACTTGGGAGGGTGTCTTTGTGGTGGCATCCTGATAAGGAATAGTTTTTCCATGGTCATTAAGTTATACCTGGTGGGATGACTCCAACTAAATCAAAATAATAACATTTCAAAAACACACGCAATCAGTGTTTTCATGCACTGAGTCAGAAATCATAATTCACGGTCCTCGTGTAGGGATAGGTCAGCCGCTGCACCAACACAGGACTCCCTGAACTGAAAACCACACTCATAACACATAAAACTATTGCTTCACAGAAAATAACATAGTCCTATTTCATTGGTAGAACTGAAATCCTATAATTCCACATTGTCAGGACCTGTCCCTCGGGGCCCGTGTTGTGACTACCCCAAGCCCGCCTTCCATAGGCCAGAGGATGGAGACTAGCATGAGAAAGGCATACCCCTTAAATTGAAAGGAATTTCCTTTTTAACCTGTACAAACACATAGTCTATGAACACAACAAGATGCAACCACATAGACCAGAACAAGATAAGATGCAACCAAAAGGTAAACTACTTAAGTAAAAGAGTGCTAAAAGTAAAAAGGGTCTAGAATACAAGCCTAACTATAAAAGTACAAGTACTACTAGATGTACAATAGAAATGAAATAAAAAGGAAAATACCTATTGGGTCATCCTCTGAGGTTACAACCTATAGGGTGGGAAAAGATCTCCTCTTCAGCACTCCATGTCTGTCAGTCTCCCCCACCTGATGTCATGCCGAATGGTCCACCTCCAAGCACTGTCAAGTCCAAGATTCATCAGCCCTGATCAAATTTGTACGTCATCTGCACCAGACTCAAAAAGGTGCGGGTGAAGGCTGTGCAGGGGTGAGTATAACAATACATAGTAGGTACACCAAGAGCCACATAGGCCTCTTAGTGTTCCACAAAGGAAAAATCATAAAACAAGTCATCAACTCTACTTAGGTATATTCCCATACATATACCTAAGTTTTCAAGATATACCGATCTCATACAAGAGGGAAGGACAACACATCGGTAACATCACAAAGGTTAAATTACCCCACATGTAACACCACTATGAAAACACCATGAAGGTAACTTCAAGAAGGTAGAAGTACCACGCAGGTAACACCACAAAGATAGAAGTACCAAACAGGTAACACCATGAAGGCAAAACCACAAATGTAGAAGTACCTCATAGGTAACACCATGAAGATAGAAGTACCACACATGTAACACCACGAATATTGAAGTAGAAAACAAGTAACACCAAGAAGATAGAATTACCACACAGGTAACACATAGAAGATAGAAGTACTACAAAGGTAACACCACGAAGACGATACCATAATGGTAGAAGTACCACACAGGTAACACCATGAAAATAAAAGGTTAATATAGGTATTACCAAGAAGATATAAGTACCACAAAGGTAACACCACAAAGGCAAAACCACAAAGGATGAGGTACCACACAGGTAAAACCATGAAGACAGAAGTACCACAAAGGTAACACCACAAAGATAGAAGTAGCACACAAGTAACACAACAAAGATAGAATTACCACACAGGTAACATCACGAAGACAGAAGAACCACATAGGTAACACCACAAAGACGATACCACAATGGTATAAGTACCACATAGGTAACACCATGAAGATAGAAGTTCCACATAGGTATCCCCATGAATATATAAGTACCACACAGATAACACCATGAAAATGATAACACAATGGTAGAAGTACCACACAGGTAACCCCATGAAGATAAAAGTTCCACACGTGTAAAATAATGAAGATATAAGTACCACACAGGTATCACCACGAAGATAGAAGTCACATATATGTAACACCACGAAGATGATATAACAATGGTAGATTTACCACATAGTTAACACCACAAAGAGAGAAGTATTAGAAAGATAACTCTGAGAAGATAGAAGTAACACATCGGTAAAACCACAAAGTTTCATGTACAACACAGTTAAATGACTCAGATCAAAATCAGGTATAACTTAAGTACAAAAGTACAGATGATTAGTCGTAAACTAGATCATCTTATTCTCTTAAGAAGCACTGCTGCTGACCCAAACAGAATCGATAGGTAACTAACCCCCACAGAACCACACAGGATCGATAAGAAACTAACCCCCACTGACACACATAGAATTGATATGCGCTGACCCACATAGGATCACCGAGAATTGACCCACATAGGATCTAACCCACACAGGATTGATAGATGTTTACTTACATAGGATCGATGTTCTTTCTTCACATTGCAGCCTTCCATAGGTTTCCTTTCTCTCGGTGCACTCGAGTTCTGTAAAATATGACCCTTGAGTTATCGATCGTACATAAACCTCCACTAAGCTCCACAAAAGAGTAAACCAAAGGACTGTCTTGTCTTAAGGGATTTAACATGATAGACATCGCATCAACCAGATGCTCGGTCTGGGAGTTATAAACATTTTAGCTCAAAGGGACCAATTGGAATTGGGTTCGATCCAACCCAGCCATAATCCATCATTTGCCCAAACTCAAGGGGAGTATACCAAAAGGACTGTCCCAATAAAAGGATTTGAATTTTGTAGAAGGTTCATCAAAAAGACAACAAGTTATCATGATATTCCCCTTTAAGTGCTTCTCATTCGGGTCAGGCTCGTGTAAGGTCTGCCCCGGTTGGACCGACCTGGCCCGAGTCCATTTGGGTTGAGCTGGGGTGGACTCGGCCCACTGGGCCGATGTTCGTTCGGGCCAAAAACAGGGGTGGCCCGTAGGGGGGCATCCTGAATAGGTTGTCCCACAAGGTGCATAGCCCACAAGTGGGGGGGGGGGTGCCAGGGTGGCCTGTAAGGGGGTGGGCCTTCTTGCGTAGGGCGGAAGACCGGTTCCAGGAGGGAGCACACTAGGGCAGTGGTCCGCTGCGGTGGTGTCCTGCTGGAGAAACAGCCATCTAGGAGGCTTCCCGGATAGGCAGCGGCCAACTCCGAGGGTGTCGACCTCCTCCGAGGGCGGCGACAAGGTCCTAGGGTGGCGGCCCTATCTAAGGGAAGCGACCTGGTGCGAGGGAGGAAACCCAATTCGAGGGTGGAAGCCCAATCTGAGGGTGGTGGCCCAGTGCCAGGGCAGTGGACCGATCCCAGGATGGGTGCCCAATGTGAGGGTGGAGACCCTGTCTGAGGGCGGCGGCCAGGATCGAGGTCGGCGGCCCAGTTCGGTCCGACGCAGGGGGTTTAACACCATGGTCACCTGGATTTCTGAATGACCAGGATGCAGTTCTGTTGGCGAGGTAGTGGCATGCATGGGCCCCGCTTGGTCGCCATGAAACCCACCACAGGCCGGTTCAGACTCCTTCATGGCTTCGACCCCGAATTCCATTCATCGGCGGTGCGGTGGTCGCGCTGCCTTCCTTCCTGCGGATGGTCTTCATGTTGGCCTCCTGCTCTGTTTGCTGCGGCTGATGAGCTGTGACCCTCCTATTGTGGCATGCATCGACTTGATCGCGGTCTTCCGAGGTGGAGGTAGGAAATCAAAAAAGAGGAGGGTTCGGGTGAGGTTTGTTAGGCCTGAACCCTTCGCGTTAGATCACAATATAGAGGGTGTTAAGGGAGTTCAATAAATAGTTGTATTGATCACAATATTAACCACACAATATTCCCTGCAACAACCTCCCACAAAGGTGAATGAATCACGGGTCAACCCATTAGTCGGTTTACACATGTTCTTTGTGTTATTCAAGAATGGAGAAGAGGAAAATAACTTGAATGCATAATTGAATTAAACCCTCTACCTGAAAGAGATGCCCGATGACGAAGGTCGATGGAACCTTTTTCATCCTTATCATCGGTTCATGACTCGGTGGCACTCATCACCACTCGTTGGAAGAAATCTTGTCCCCCAAGTGGTTGGAATCACGATACTTTTCCAAGGCTTCATCATTGGTGAAGCTGTACCAACCCCCTCACTGAGCTCCATATGAATAGGAGTGGAGAAGGAGTGTGCAACGCTCGGGAAATTAATGAGGTTCATTTAATTAACTATCCTTCCGAATTCTTGACTGTGTGGTTATAGGAAAAGTAGTGTCAATCTATTTATTGGTTTAACATGCTGCTGGTCCTACCAGTTCCATTCGTCCATTGGAGGAAAGATATAAAATAAAATAGCAAAACATGTTATTTTATTAATCTTTCAAAAGTCCACAAAAATGACTTTTTCACTTGACTTACTATGGTCGAAGTTATTTCTCCCTTATGCGAATCCCGACGCTGCTGATTCAACAGTGCCCTCCGATTTTCAATCCGAGTAACGGTTCTAATGTTAGAAAATTATGCTCACACGTTTAATGAACATACTTAAAATGAAGTTCGGAAAAATTTTAACAGTCATCCTCGACCCGTGCCGGCCGTGGTAAGGCTCTGACTAAGTGAAACATGCACCAACAAACCCAACAGTACTCTTGGATTTCCAATCTGAGATACCGTTTAAATGTTATGGATTTTACAATAAAATAATTATCACTTAATTGTTTTATTTATGTAAAAAAACTAACTTTCACTGGTGGCCCGCACTAGCCAATGTCTGTATCTTCCTAAAGAGATCATACCCTAATGAGTTCACTGGTGGTTTTAAAATTTTAATCCGAGTTACCTTTCTTGAGTTCTAATCATTTGAAAAATAAAATAATTTTTTTATTATTTTATTTACGGTTATGCCATATTCATATTTTCCCAACGGCGGCCCATGCCGACTAATCCTAAGTCGCTCCTAGAATAAACCCACCATCTTGAGCACAATGGTGCCCTCAGATTTCTGATCCATGTAACTGTTTCTGTGTTATTCTACTTTTTCAGGAAAACTGCTTACACTAGCTAATTAAATCATAATAAAACATCGATGGATCAATCCAGGCACTCCAAGCCGCAGAATCACACGTCGTAAGATTTCATGGTCTCAAAATTATTCCATAAAATTAAAAAAAATTAAATGGAATTTTTGGGATAATACACTCCAAAATTCCCATCCATTTCATTAAAAAAAATTAATTATTACCTTGTAGTCCCTTTCTTTGTCTCTTTTTTTCCACAGTGAAATCACCTTGTAGTTCCACAATGAAATTCAATTAGGTGATTCTTTCTACATTCATGACATAACAAAATTGAATATTAGTTCCTCTAAGTTCTATATTACATGTACTATCATTGAACACCTTCTTCTACTTCCTTGGTGATTATGATAGTTGGTTAAGGTAAACATTATTAATCATGATCTATGAAAACTGATTAGGAATGATCACATCTTCTTTCAGTCTAATGAGCATACAACATAACTACTGAACTTAAAATCTACCCTCACATTCTACTATAATATAGTTCCTTTAGGTTCCTACCATTGACTTGAAGCATAAGTATAGTTGAACAATACATATCATAGTAAAAAACCACATAGTCTTGAAAATAACTACTTATTGAATTTCAAAATCAGGACACCTTCCAAAATATATGACACATTTGGTTTATCCTAAGTTATTCATAGATATCATATGTCTAAATATTTTATGATGGATCTTGAGGTGTTTTTGAATTTTAAAAGCATATCCCTTGGGAATGTTAAACCGGTTTTGCATTAGGTCCTCTTATAGTGTACGATATTACCATGAGTCATGCCGAGAACATATTTTGTAGTTGTTACCCTTTGGCACATATGTTCCAAAGACACATCTACATATAGTATCTATAAATAAATTTATTTTTAGGAATCCACTAACTATATCCTTCCCCAAATTCCAGCACATTTTCTTATAATTTTCATGGTCTAGGATCTTATCATTAGACATGTTCCTTAGGGTTCAAAGTATGGTTTTCTCATCATAGTATTCAATTTAAATGTAATATTTTTCATTGATATCCATTATAGTGAACGTATATTTTAAAACATTGCATTACATAACATTTTCGGAAAACACAAACATTATACAAGCAGAAACGAGAAGACCGTACTAGTCTAGTGCCTTTTGAAATGTGGAAACATAAAAATGGTACCTAAATGATCTAAATTATCTCTCATTTTGTTCTCCATGAATAGAAACCATCATAGAAACATCAATAATAATACATATCTCTATAATATCAGGAAGGAAAAAAATGGGTGATCTCAAATGCTCAATAAGGGTAATCAAGGGAGATATTTAAGAATAAACATGAACCTAAGTGCATGAGAACATGATCATTAAAATAAAAGATAGTACCCTTCATATAAAATATCATATAAATGAATAATTTAATAATTCATTGAAGTTCATAAGAAATTAATCATTAATATGTAAATGATATAATCCCTGAAATCATAACATTGGAGTAAGACATGGTATTGTGAAAACACATTGGCATATACTGATTTCCATAGTATCACTAAAATCAATTCCAAGACAATATTAATATAAAAAGTTCTTTAATAGGCTGGGTAACCCCCATTCCATCTCTGTATTACTGAACCGAGTGACCCTTATTCCATCTATGTATTATTGAAAAGAGTAAACCTAATTCTAGTTATATATTACTGAACTAAGTTACCCTTGTTGTAGTCCAGTAGTATCTCATGAGATATAAATATTTACCCAATGCATTTTCTAAAGATATAGGTCCCACCCATCATATAATGAAATCATTCATACATGTTACACATGATCATAAATAAACATATAACAACACTTGAAATGAAATGTTTATCATTAACTTGTGATCATTACATTACTAGTAGAAAGAGACATGTTTCTTAACCATTTCATAATAAACATAACATGTGAAAAGAATTGGGTTTAAAAAGCATATAACCCATGAAATAAAAACTGATTTCATTAGAATATTACCCATGAAGGTGAAATGTGAGTCATAAATACTATGACACTAATCATAACTCATTAATATAAAGGATATAAATGGGACCATAAATCATTTCCTTGAAAGGAATTACTAATATAAATAGATTTCATCATATATGTAAAATAATTTTGAAATATAATTTTAAAACATTTCCTGAGGAAAATATCATTTCTTGTTATAAAAAGATATTTAATACATAAAACCATTTGAAAAATATTTTATTAGAAAATAATTTTAAAAAATATTATGAAGATAAGAAATCATTTTGAAACCCCATTTCCCAGAAAAAATTTAAAATAAGCATAAAAACATTATAAAAACCTTTTTATTTGAAAACACATGGAAACATATAATGAACGCCTTAAAATGTTTTTAATCCCATATCATTTAAAAAACCATGAAAACATATAAATAAAGCGAGAAAATTTCTAGGAATCATTTTCATTGTAAAATAACAAAAATTTCTTGACCAAATTGAAAATCATTTTTATTTAAAACTAAAAAATGTTTTTGAAAACCATTTCTTTGAGAACACTTTGAAATCGTTTAAATTAGGCTTGAAAACATTTTGGAATCAAATTCCCATTAAAAAAGTATAATAATATTGAAAACATATTCAAAAAATTTATTCTTGATAAATAGTTTAAAAAGAATTTTTTATAAGATTATCATTTAAAAAACTACAAAGGGAGCATTAGAGAAATGACGTCTGGTAAATCCATACATGTCATATGAGGTCATGATTACATTATATTTTCACGATAAAAATTATAGAGAGTTGAATTTTTAAGAAAGATACAACAATATTACCTTGAATAGATTAGTAAAATATTTAAAGGGTAAAAATGTATTTTAGTTGTTATAGGGTAACGATATAATATTCTTGGAAACGATTTTTAGAAAACATGTATTTCTGACCGTTAAGAGGGTAAAGTCGAGCTTTCCTAAAAACACTTTCTTGACAATCTTATATACAAATGTATGGAAAATTCAACCAATACATGAGATTATAATGAAATAATGGAGTAAAAGGAAACTCATGAATATTCATGAGAGACGAATCATATGACTTTTACAATAGAAGAAAAAAATAAACAATCATTATAAGCAATGAGATTGTCTCAATAATCTCTCATAACCTTGTATATTTGGATCATGTTATCCATGTAGGAAATGGTTATTACATTAGGAAAATAATATCATGAAAATATTTATATTTATGATATGGAATGTGAAATTGAATTATATTCATCTCAAAAATGTTTAGGGGAATAACAAAACATGAGTCTCAAAGAAGTCAAATAAAAAAAAATCATATTTTACCAATTTGGTAACTTATCAATTGTAAACCCCATGAAAATAGGATTATAAAATGGAATGTGAATGCCATTAAATTTAATTACTTGATACATAGAATTCAATAATGGGTAGTACATACACCACATAAAAGGAAAGATAGGTGAAAATAGCTTGTATCTCACAAAAAATAAATGTGTGACAAAATACTCTAACCTTTTGTCATAACTCTCTATGTACTCATACATTATTATGTTATAATAAGTATAAATTAAATATAGAATTTTAACAGAATCAAATTATTAAATATACTCTCATATATGGTGTCAGGACCCGTCCCCTAGGGCCCGTGCCACGACTACCCCAAGCCCGCCTTCCATAGGCCAGGGGCTGGTGACTTGCACCGAAAGGAGTATTCTGTAAAACTGGGAAGGCATTGCCTTTATAACCTATAAACTCACATAACCAAGAAAGCAACGTGATAAAAACACAAGAAATCTGTATAACCAAAAGAGTGTTGAAAGTAAAAAGGGGCTGGAATACAAGCCCAACAGTAAAGGTACAAGTACAACTAAAGAAAGAGAAAGACAACTACGGGATCATCCTCCGAGGTTCCTACCTGAAGTGTAGGTAGAGATCGCCTCCTCAGCACTCCACGTCTGACCGTCTCCTCTGCCTACCGACGTGCCGTATGGTCCACCTCCGGGTACTGTTCTGTCTAGGTACTCTCATCCTCAGTCAGCGCTGTCTGTCATCTACACCAAACACAAAGAAGTGTGTGCATATCTCATGTAGGGGTGAGTATAACAACTCATTAGGACCCCGAGACCCTCATGGTATCACAAAATCAACTAAGGATAAACCACAATGTATGAAAACAACAGATAACCATACATTGGTATATGCACATACATGTACTTGAGTTTTCAAGTAATCAATATCAATCATGAGGAAAACAAAGAGGTACTGACTCAGGTCACACTAGTTATATCATTTGGTATAGTAGTAGAGATGATTATATGTAACTACTAAATCATCTTACTCCGTTAAGAGGCTCTGCTACTAACCTGTACAGAATCACTAGGAGATGACCCACACAGGATCGCGGGAGCTGACCCACACAGGATCGTTAGGAGCTGACCCACACAGGTTCACTGGAGTTGGCCAACACAGGATCGCTAGGATCTCACCAATATGTAACACCCCGAGCTTCCACGATACGCTTCTCATTCAATAATGCAATGGCTTGCATTGTACGCAACTTCGAGTTCTAAAACACCGCGACTAATCAAAGTAGCAGTTATGAATAGTAATAACCACTTTTTAAAATTATAGAAATTTTATATTTCAAAATGGGCTTCATTTTTGGATTTGGAATATCGAAATTAGCATATGTTGAATTTTTGGTATTTTTCTGAGAACTTCTAATTTTTTTATGAATAGTGAAAAATACTTAAAAACAACTTTTTTAATCAAAATAATTTATAGTGATAAATTATACTATTTAGTGGTTTTAGAGTATAATTAGTATATATTTTTACCATTTTATCCAATGGTGGTCATTAGAATTAATTTCACTTTGAAATCGGACAGAAACAATTGTCAATCTTTTGATATATATTGTTTCTTAAAAACACACTATCTGTTGTGACAGCGGGAATTAATTATAAAATTAATTAATGAAACTTATATGTTTGGAATTTTGTAAAATAGACATAATTTTTGAATTCGGAATATCAATTATAGCTTAGGGTGAAATTTTGACATTGTTCTGAAAAACGTCAAATTTTGATGAATAGTGAAACCACTAAGTCGTAGTTAAATAACTGATTTTTCATTTAAATGAAATATTACCACTTCGGTGTTTTGAATTTCAAAAATCCGACATACATGGTTGTAATTAGGATGTAAAATGTGGTTCAATGGGATTAAAATAATTTTTTTGTGAATAGTAACTTTTAAGTTTAATTAATCGCGATTAAAGGTAATTAGTGAAATTTAAGGTAAAAATGATATTATAAAAATATGAATATACCCTTACACTTGTCCTACCCCTATTGGATGAGTAATGGCCGACCAAGATAATCCATGGGTCAACTTGGGGACCCCATGGAGCCACTTTAGTTGGAAAATGACATAAATACCTTTTATTTAATGTTAAAGTAAAAAATGATACAAACATGAAATGTTTTACTAAAAAATTTTTTACATGGGGGTATACAAGTCATACTTTTGACTATAAATAGTCATATTAAAGATTAAAATATTTCCCACATCATAGTATTTTTTTTATAATTTTTAGACATTAAATAAATTAAATTATTTATGACATCATTATGATACAGCGATGACATCATTATTTAACGATTCTAATAAAATGAAAAGATAATGTACAATCCAAGGCTTACACTTGTCCAAAGACTACTTTATGGGTATATTTATAACCCTTATCACCTTAGCCACGAATTACATAAGTGTGGGACCTTTAGAATCCGAAAATCATTGTATAATAATGTAACATTTCCTTACTTTCCAAGAGTGCCCCTCCTCTCCTCTTATAAAAGGCCCCCACCTCTACCACCTCATTCACACTTTCAAGCCATTTGGCTCGGCCAAACTCTGCCCAAATACTCTCCCAACTTCTCTCCCTTACTCCTAAAAGCCTCAATTTGGGAAGAACTCTTCCCAAGGAAGCCTTTGGCTCAAATCAAAAAGAGTTACCCGATTTTGAGGTAATGTCTTCTCTAATGTTGTTTTATTTTATTTTTCTTCTCCAACCCCCTAAAATCTTTTTAATAATTTCTTTTGTAACAAAAAAATTATCCTCAATATACTAGGATGTTGTTATTAGAAGGATTCTAGCTACAATTACACACACCTACATCTAATGGTTAAAGAACATACAGTTTCTGTGGATGGCGAATTTCTGCCTCACGAAACGATGATTGTTCAACACTCATATAACACCTTAAAAGGTGGCCATTAATATGTCACTATATTTATATATTATATGTAATATGTTTATGTTTTACTTATACTTCTGTATTTCTCATTTATGGCATACTTTATGATTTCCATTATGGGTAAATAGGATAATTTCATTTTAGGAAGTGCGGACTACCGCCCCCTCAAAGTGATGTGAATCGTTAATGCCACATGTGGGATGTATAAAGGATAGAGTAAATGATATTATATATGATATTATACTGGAATTATATTATAAATTTATATCATTATGATTTCATTCCATTAAATACGAATTAAAAATGAAAGTAGCATTCATGCGTACGTACGGCTTACCGTCTCCATGAACGGTGCATTTCATTTCTTACCTCTAAATGTTACGTAATATTATAAATGAATGTATATACTGTATATATATGATATATATGATATCTACATCATTAATATAATTCTGGATATAATGGATATTTCATCACATGAACAACTTGTAATTATAAGAATGTTATTTTTGACACAAGTACCTAAGATCGACAAAATGACCGTTATAAACTTAAATAATTACATAATGTTCATAACATGGTAATAAGTGATATAAAAGGAATAATAAACATGAAAAATGTTCTTAATTAAATAGAAATTAACTCTAGTTTATTATTCAGGAGGTTAAAGAACGGTCGAGTCAGGACAGGACGCAAGGTAAGGGAACTTCTTAACCCAACTTCCAATCTTTGGGTTAATCTCCTACTTTCAAATTATGTCATGATGTTATTATGTCCTATTTTGTATTTTTACTTTATTTATGTGTACCTATAGTGAATACACATAATATATCTATTTTATATTAAAAATGATCTTTTTATGGACTTTGTCTCAATCTCCTTTCATTGAGGCATATTTGGTTTTATACACAACTTTCTTTTATACGGTGTATAAACCCCGTTGGCTTTTACGTTTATTTAAAAGGAATCTTTTTTATATGAAGCGTTTTACTAAACGACAAAAAGGGAATATTTTCCTTTCCATACTTATGCGGCGACAACGACTTCTCTGCCGCTGTGACCATTATTTGAGTTTCGGCTTCCTCTACAAGCCATCACTCTTTTTAAGGAAAAATAAATACAAAGTTTTAACTTTCTTTTATTTTGGTATTGAAAATGGTTTTGAAAGCGTTTTTATTATATAAATGTGTTGTATTGATATCTTGTGATTGAAATGTGGAAATGTTATGTTTCCTTTATGCATGTTTTATGTGATACGATTATGTTATGGTTTATGATATGTTTAAACCTATTCATATGAGGAATGCATTGGACTTAATAAGTGATGGGTGGAGCCCGCTACAGCTCCTCGATGCATCAGTAGGTCTCATGAGACAAACTAGTGTCTTGGCATGAGGCCTTGACAAAATATTATTTGTGGTCTTGGCACGAGGCCTTGGCTACATGGTTATGATAGTCTGGCATTATGCATTCCATCATTATGAAAGTTGTTATTGATATTGCATGAGATTATTCGATTAGTAGAATATCCATGTGAGTAAGTAAATGGAATTATTTAATTTTATTTTTTCCATATTATGCTAAAGTTCAAGTTTAAAAAGTCTTTTGTTTTAGTTATACATTGCCTTAAATGTTTATGTTTATTTATGAATGCTTCCGCGATATTGTTATCCTTACTGAGCATCGGAGCTCACCCCTTTCAATGTTTTAATATTTTCCAGGATGTGAAGAAGTATTTTATGAATGACCTGCAGGGATAGTCAAAAAAGGATATGAGTGTGGACTATGGAGACTTTTTTATTGTAGTTTTTCACCTTCTGATGTAATGTAACATTTATGAATGTATCCAGTGTTTCCAAGGCTACTAAACTAATCGGTCTTTCGAGACTTGATTTTTTGTGATCATGCCAATGTTACGAAGTAATGCACCGACTCTGGGTAGCTAGGTTCGGGGCGTTACAGTTGGTATCAGAGGCAGTTTAGTACTAACCTTGGAAGC
This sequence comes from Viscum album, assembly GCA_963277665.1. Lineage (NCBI taxonomy): Eukaryota > Viridiplantae > Streptophyta > Magnoliopsida > Santalales > Viscaceae > Viscum > Viscum album. The sequence continues at coordinate 272,246,743 of OY728142.1, read as the reverse complement.
TAGATTTAGATAAACTCTGATTAGAGCACATAGCCCGAAGATAGACTTTGAGGATTAGTATAGAAGAACTTCCTAGAATTTTGGTATTGTAGAGATGTTGTGAGTTTTCCGAGAAATACATCCCTATCTAGATACGAGCAGGTAGAGGCGGCTCTGGCACAGATGTACCTAGGGGTAAAACCCGAAAACACCGCTTTGAGCTAGACTCGAACAGGAACTGGTGCACAACAACGGGCCTTGCTGCACTCTTGGTTACGACACTCCCAGGGGATATGATTTGGATAATTCTCATTTTCTTTATAAACCACTATGAATGGTTATGAGTATATACTTCCTCAAAGAAAACATTTTTATGGATTATATCCATAAATAGTTCAATTTATGTTAATTATCTTACAAGTATGGAATTATGTATTTTGATTCATAAAATAATAAAGTTTATACCATTGTTTAGAAATGGCGCCTAGTGGAAGGAATGGAAACCGTATCAATGCACGCACTCCGTGTAGGGATTTCCCTCCTGCTCAAGATGATTATTGTGGATCTGGAGATACAACTGGTGCTAATCAACTTATTACCATACTGGGACAACTAACTCAGGTTATGAATAATAACCTTACTCGTATGGAGCACCCTGATCCGCAACGTGGAGGATCAATGTTAGTCCACTTCATGAGGCAACAACCACAAACATTTAATGGGGGTATAAATCCATTAGTAGCTGAGAAATGGATAAACTCCTTAGAGAAAATATTCCACGCCTTGGGGTGTAGCGAAAGGGAGAAGGTTATCATGGCAGTTTACCGCCTCACTGGAGATGCCGATCAATGGTGTTCATTGATTCAAAATACAAAGGAAGATGATGACGTATCGAATATGGAATGGAGGGAGTTCAAAGAGCTTTTCTTAGAAAAATACTTTTTTCATGACCATCGAGCAGATATGGAAAGGCAATTTCTGAGTCTGAGGCAGAAGGAGGATGAGAATGTAGCAAAGTATGAGGCTAACTTTACAAGTTTAGCGAGGCATGCTGTAGATTATATGTGTAACCCAATAAGTAAGATTGATCGTTTCTTTAATGGGTTAAAACCTTTTCTCCGTCGAGCTTTAGTATCAAAATCTTTCTCAACATATGAGGATATAGTCTCATGTGCTATCAAGACAAAAATGGAATTATCTAAGTCTTATGAAAACAAAGTAAAGCAAGAGAAGAAGAGAACGGTGGAACAAGAGACAGATAAAGGGAAAAAGGGAAAGAAGGATTTTCCATTATGTGATAATTGTGGGAGTAATCACCCTGGTACTTGCCTAAAAGGAATGAGATTGTGTTATAAATGTTGAGAAAAAGGTCACCATGCGCGTGATTGCAAGGGAAAGAAAGAGGATATCAATGTTGAATGCTACAATTGTAGGGAAATGGGGAATTATGCAAACGAATGTCCTAAGATTCAGGTTAACTTACCTCAGAAAAGGCCAAGGGATCAAGGACAATCTTATGCTGTTACTACAGTTGAAGCGGAATAATTAATGTATTGGTGCTTTTGGACTAATGGATTATATTCTGGTTATTAGAATAATGTGATATATATATAAGGATTGTACTTAAGTACTTGTTGTTTCAGTAAGGTTTTAATATGATGAAGGTAATCATATTTTTAGTATGTGACAATAAGAGAAACTTTACTTTGTTTGGGGAATCTGATAAATTGATTTTGGAATTAAGAGACCTTTTAGAGAAAGTCTGGACAGAGGTATTTTGGATAACTATAAAGGTTGGAGTGGATTAAGTTGATCTTTGGATAGTATTGTTTAAGGTTAAAAAATTTATGAAGATTATTTTTGGAATATTATAATACTATAGTTTTCGGAAAAGGACAACCTACAGGGTGGGGCATAACCCGTCACGTCGGACAAAGCTGCAGGAATCGAACCCACAACCATAGTGCGACAGGCCTTTATTTCCTACCACTAGCCTACAGGAAGTCCCTAGTTATTACAAAATAATTTTACTAATCTAAATGGTATGTGTTAACATTTGGAACCTTATACAATTAGGATAAGTATAATATTTTTGAGTTCTATTATCTTTTTGAGTGAAAGATGTGTTGAAGGTTGAAACTCTAATTGTCAAGCATAAATATATATATACCTATCTCTTTTTCAATGAATAAATTAATTCTTAAACTTTAGTAAAGGTATATTAAAACAAAAAAATGTGTCATCCTAATACCTTATGTCTTGTTGAACTGGTGATATTTTAGATTGAAGGCTTTGAGGCCCTCAATTTGACAGTTGATTGTGATTGATGACCTCAATCACTCCCTACAAATATTTATGTTTTTCCTCCAATTATATGTCTCTAATTTCCACCAATGTTCTCCTTATCGAGATCATAATTTGGTGGTGACTTTCTTATTTCCATTTCCCTCTTATTAAGACTAAATTTTATTAATCTTATTTCCGATGTGGGTTTTACACAAAGGTATTTTATATTTTCAACCTTTTATTTTCAAAGAAAAAATTTCAAATTGCGAGGACACAATTTATTGAATGAGGGGAGAATGTAACACCCCGAGCTTCCACGATACGCTTCTCATTCAATAATGCAATGGCTTGCATTGTACGCAACTTCGAGTTCTAAAACACCGCGACTAATCAAAGTACCCGTTATGAATAGTAATAACCACTTTTTAAAATTATAGAAATTTTATATTTCAAAATGGACTTCATTTTTGGATTCGGAATATCGAAATTAGCCTATGTTGAATTTTTGGTATTTTTCTGAGAACTTCTAATTTTTTTATGAATAGTGAAAAATACTTAAAAACAACTTTTTTAATCAAAATAATTTATAGTGATAAATTATAATATTTAGTGGTTTTAGAGTATAATTAGTATATATTTTTACCATTTTATCCAATGGTGGTCATTAGAATTAATTTCACTTTGAAATTGGACACAAACAATTGTCAATCTTTTGGTATATATTGTTTCTTAAAAACACGCTATCTGTTGTGACCGTGGGAATTAATTATAAAATTAATTAATGCAAATTATATTTTTGGAATTTTTTAAAATAGACATCATTTTTGAATTCAGAATATCAATTATAGCTTAGGGTGAAATTTTGGCATTGTTCTGAAAAACTTCAATTTTTGATGAATAGTGAAACCACTAAGTGGTTGTTAAATAACTGATTTTTTGTTTAAATGAAATATTACCACTTCTATGTTTTGAATTTCAAAAATCCGACATACATGGTTGTCATTAGGATGTAAAATGTGGTTCAATGGGATTAAAGTAATTTTTTGGTGAATAGTAACTTTTAAGTTTAATTAATCGCGATTAAAGGTAATTAGTGAAATTTAAGGTAAAAATGATATTATAAAAATATGAAAATACCATTACACTTGTCCTACCCCTATTGGATGAGTAATGGCCGACTCATACAATCCATGGGTCAACTTGGGGACCCCATGGAGCCACTTTGGTTGGAAAATGACATAAATACCTTTTATTTAATGTTAAAGTAAAAAATGACACAAACATGAAATGTTTTACAAAAACAATTTTTACATGGGGTTATAAAAGTCATATGTTTGACTATAAATATTAATTTGACAGATAAAAATATTTCCTACATCATAGTATTTTTTTTATAATTTTTAGACAATAAATAAATTAAATTATTTATGACATCATTAGGATGCAGCGATGACCTCATTATTTAACGATTTTAATAAAATTAAAAGATAATGTACAATACAAGGCTTAAACTTGTCCAAATAATATTAGATGGGTATATTTCGATCCCTTATCACCTTATCCACGAATTATATAAGTGTGGGACATTTAAAATCCGAAAAGCATTGTATAATAATGTCAACTGTCCTTACTTTCCAAGAGTCCCCCTCCTCTCCTCTTATAAAAGGCCCCCACCTCTACCACCTCATTCACACTTTCAAGCCATTTTGATCGACCAACCTCTGCCCAAATACTCTCCCAACTTCCCTCCCTTACTCCTATAAGCCTCACATTGGGCATAACTCTTCCCAAGGAAGCCTTTGGCTCAAATCAAAAAGAGTTACCCGATTTTGAGGTAATGTCTTATCTAATGTTATTTTGTTTTATTTTTCTTCTTCAACCCCCTAAACTATTTTTATTAATTTCTTTTGTAACAAAACCAGTATCCTAAATATACTAGGATGTTGTTATAAGAAGGATTTGAGCTACAATTACACACACCTACATCTAATGGTTAAAGAACATACGGTTTCTGTGGATGGCGAATTTCTGCCTCACAAAACGATGATTGTTCAACACTCATATAACATCTTCAAAGGTGGCCATTAAGATGTCACTATATTTATATATGATATATAATATTTTTATGTTTTACTTATGCTTATGTATTTCTCATTTATGACATACTTTATGACTTCCATTATGGGTAAACGTGATAATTTCATTTTAGGAAGTGCGGACTACCTCCCACTCAAAGTGATGTGAATCGTTAATGCCACATGTGGGATGTATAAAAGATGGAGTAAATGATATTATATATGATATTATACTGGAATTATATTATAAATTTATATCATTATGATTTCATTCCATTAAATACGAAATAGAAATGAAAGTAGCGTTCATGCGTACGTACAACTTACCGTCTCCCTGAACGGTGCATTTCATTTCTTACCTCTAAATGTTACGTAATATTATAAGTGAATGTATATACTGTATATATATGATATATATGATATCTACATCATTAATATAATTCTGTATATAATGGATATTTCACCACATGAACAACTTGTAATTATAAGAATGTTATTTTTTACTCAAGTACCTAAGATCGACAAAATGACCGTTATAAACTTAAATAATTACATAATGTTCATAACATGGTAATAAGTGATATAAAAGGAATAATGAACATTAAAAATGTTCTTAAGTAAATAGAAATTAACTCTAGTTTATTATTCAAGAGGTTAAAGAACGGTCGAGTCAGGACAGGACGCAAGGTAAGGGAACTTCTTAACCCAACTTCCAATCTTTGGGTTAATCTCCTACTTTCAAATTATGTCATGATGTTATTATGTCCTATTTTGTATTTTTACTTTATTTATGTGTACCTATAGTGAATACACATAATAGATCTATTTTATTTTAAAAATGATCTTTTTATGGACTTTGCTCAATCTCCTTTCATTAAGGCATATTTGGTTTTATACACAACTTTCTTTTATACGGTGTATAAACCCCATTGGCTTTTACGTTTATTTAAAATGAATCTTTTTATATGAAGCGTTTTACTAAACGACAAAAAGGGAATGTTTTCCTTTCCGTACTTATGCAGTGACAACGACTTCTCCGCTGCCGTGACCATTATTTGAGTTTCGGCTTCCTCTACAAGCCATCACTTTTTTTAAAGAAAAATAAATACAAAGTTTTAACTTTCTTTTATTTTGGTATTGAAAATGGGTTTGAAAGTGTTTTTATTATATCAATGTGTTGTATTGATATCTTGTTATTGAAATGTGGAAATGTTATGTTTCCTTTATTCATGTTTTATGTGATACAATTATGTTATGGTTTATGATATATTTAAACCTATTCATATGAGGAATGCATTGGACTTAATATGTGACGGGTGGAGCCCGCTATAGCTCCTCGATGCATCGGTAGGTCTCATGAGACAAACTAGTGTCTTGGCACGAGGCCTTGAAAAAATATTATTTTTGGTCTTGGCACGAGGCCTTGGCTACGTGGTTATGATAGTCTGACATTATGCATTCCATCATTATGAAAGTGGTTATTGATATTGAATGGGATTATTCGATTAGTAGAATATCTATGTGAGTATGTCAATGGCATTATTTAATTTTATTTTTGCCATATTATGCTAAAGTTCAAGTTTAAAAAGGCTTTTGTTTTAGTTATACATTGCCTTAAATGTTTATGTTTATTTATGAAAGATTCCGCAATATTGTTATCCTTACTGAGCATCTGAGCTCACCCCTTTCAATGTTTTAATATTTTCCAGGATGTGAAGAAGTATTTTATGAATGACCTGCAGGGATAGTCAGAAGAGGATATGTGTGTGGACTATGGAGACTTTGTTATTGTAGTTTTTCACCTTCTGATGTAATGTAACATTTATGAATGTATCTAGTGTTTCCAAGGCTATTAAACTAATCGGTCTTTCGAGACTTGATCTTTTGTGATCATGCCAATGTTATGAAGTAATGCACCGACTCTGGGTAGCTGGGGTCGGGGCATTACAAATACATGATCACTAGAGCTGAACCACACATTATCACTAGGAGCTGATCCAATGAGGATCGCTAGAGCTGACCCACACATGATCGCTTGGAGTAGACCCACACAGGATCACTTGGAGATGACCCACACTGGATCGCTCGGAGCTGACCCACACCAGATCGCTAGGAGATGACCCACACAGGATCCCTGGATCTGACCCACACAGGTTCGCTGGGAGCTGACCCACACAGGTTCGTTGGAAACAAACCCGCACAACATCGTATGGAGCACTCTTCTCGTCAGAGCCAGCTACTAGTTTTCGGCACTAGGCTTACTCGTTTCTGTGAGAGTCCACTCCCTAATCCACTGGTCGATTCTCTAACTACCACGATGTCCCATGAAGAAGTATCCCAGAAGACCACCATGTCATTGGGGTCTCAACGCAACAGACATTGCGTCAATCAGACGCCCAGTCTATAAGTTATTATCCTTTTATTTCTGAGGGATCAATTGGATTCATGTTCGATCCAACCCGACCGCTTCCCAATGTTATAAAAAATCTCTGGTGGGGTATACTCAAAGGGAACGTCTCACTTCATTATTTCAATCTCCACTGACGGTTCGTCAAACGGACATCTGGTGCCAAAGTTATGGCCCAAGTAAAGTATAGGTTCGTATCAGGTTTGGGTCTGGTCCGACCCGGTCGGACCGACCAGACATGACCTAGCCTGGGTCGACCTAGTTCGGGTCGACCAGGACCGGACCACTGGGTCAAGCCCGACCTGTGGTGTGGCCTAGCCTGCTGGGTGATCCGGCAGGCCGCACGGGCAGTGAGGGGCCGCAGAGGCTGCGTGGGTGCCCTGAGGGAGCGAGGCCGCTCAACCCGGCCCAGGGCAGCTCAGCCAGGAGGGAGGAGGCCGCGGGGTGGATCAGACGGGTGTATCGTGAGGGTTCAAGGTAGATCGGCTAGGGCGGTTTGGCCGAAAGGGCAGCAACGGCTCGGGAGGCGGCACCGGCGGCAGCTCGGCCTAGATGGCAGCAGCGGCTCGACCCAGACAGAGGTGACAGTTTGGCCTAGACGGTAGCGGCGGCTCGGACCGGACGACGGTGATGGTATGGAATAGATGGAGGTGGCGGCGTGGCCCAGATGATGGTGGCTGTTCAGCCTGGATGACGGTAGTGGTGAAGGAGGCTTGGGCGACAGTTCCAGTGAGGCCGTGGCCGGTGGCTCGGCTGGGGATGGCGGGGCGCCATTCCTTCGCAGGCAGCCGGTTTAGCTGGACTCTCTATTCGTTCGTCATTGTGGTGTAAGCCACTTTCTTCCATCATGAAGAACACAATAAGGAAGAATGGAAGAGGGGTCGGGCCGTGTTTTTTTGGCCCACACCCTCCGCGTTAGAGCGGTAGCAAGATTCTCAACAAAAACATGAGTCAAGAACAACATACTCTTCAATTTAATATAAATCGTGGATCAAATCATTTTGGTTGATCCTCATTCACCATGCTTTCCAAGATTGTGGAAATTAAACTAGATAATTAAATAATTTAATAATAACCCCTACCTTGGATTGTTTGTTGATGTTGGCATGAGAAGAAGTTGAATTTGTCGACGTTCGTATCGTCTACCACACACCTCCAATCCTAGGCTCGTGCATCGGTTCATTGTCTTCAAAGACATTCCTCGTTGTAGGGTGTCTTGAGGAAGAAGTTGAAGTCAATGTTTTTTGTGAGAGGATCATTCTTCGTGGAAGAAGTGTAATCCTCCAAGGGTTCTTCTCTCACAATTCCACCCTAAAATAAGAAAAAGGTTCCAATATAATTAACATAAGAAGAAATTATGTTGGCACACTCACACAACTTGGAAAAAATTAATGTATTTCATTGACACAATTAATGTGGAGGAATCTCAAGAGGATCCTCCACATAAAAGAGGGAGTAGATAGGATTCTCCCTCATTAAGAGGAGAGTTCAAGAGGTTTAAGACTCGGGTGGTCACCAACACCATAACCTCTCATGGAAGGTAAGGCTCGGGTGTTCCCCACCATCATAACCTCTGATGGGAGGTTAATTCAGGTGGTCCCCACCTAAGAAAATACCAACTGGGAGTTTCAAAACAAAATAAAATAGAACGTTACACACATTATTTTATTTTATTCTTTTCACGAAAAACCCAAAAATCTATCCATCACTCTTGACCCACTACGGTCTAGGTGAAGGTATCCTTAAGAAAATACTGGCACTGCGAGTTCAATGGTGTTCTCAGATTTCAATTTCGAGCATCAGTTCAAAAGTTAGAAAAACTTGCTCGCACGTTCAGTGAACGTACTCGAAATATTTTTCAGAAATTCATTTTGGGCACTTCGGGCTTTGGAATCAGAAGCCGTAATTTTTTGCAGACTCGTAAAATTCCTAATTATTTTCAAAAAAATTACATGGAAATTCCATGTCTTTACAATCTACCCAACTCAGGTCTTTACGTTCCCATGATCCACAACTCATGACTAGGTAAACAAGTGGGGGTACTGAGCATGTATCTGAGCCTCCCACTCCCAAGTTCTCTACTGGAGTTTCCCATGATTCCAGAGAACACGCACTAGAGGTATTGACTGTCCACGAAGGACCTACTCCTGTCGATCCTCAATATCTGCTGGAACCTTTGTAAAAGTCATCCCATCATCGACATCCAACTCTCTATGGTCGATGACATGGAAAGTGTCATGCTCATATCTCCTCAGCTTGGATACCTGGAAGACGTCATTCACCCGGTGCAACTAAGGTGGAATAGCTAAGTGGTATTCCCCCACACCAACTCTACTGAGGACCTAGAAGGGTCCAATTAATCTCGGATATAACTTGCCTCCTTGACCAAATCCCCAAAAACCTTGTTGTGGTGAGACAAGTAGAAAAAAATGGTCGCCATCCTCAAACTCCTGAGGTCTCTGTCTCCTAAAAGCATAGACTTCTACCAGCTCTATGCAGTCTTCATCTGCTCCTGGATGTTCTGCACCTTCTCTGTGGTAGCCCGTACCATCTCTGGTCCCACTAGTGATGACTCCCATGGGACAGTCTAGCACAAAGGTGATCTACAAGGTCTCTCGTACAATGACTCAAAAGGTTCCATCCCAATGACGGAGTGATAGTTGTTGTTGTATAAAAACTCCAAAAAAGGGAAGTGATCTTCCTAGATGCGAACAAAGTCGAGGATGCAAGAAAGCAACATGTCCTCGAGAGTCTGAATGGTCTGCTCAGTCTGTAAATTCGTCTGAGGATGGAAGGCGGTGCTCAAAAGAAACTGCATCCCGAAATCCTCTTAAAACCCCTTCAACAACTGGGACGTAAACGTTTCATCACGATCAGAGGCAATTGTCGAGGGTACTCCATGTTGCCACACAATCTCATGCACATTGAGGAGTCCCAAGCTCTCTACTAAACCCTTCTCTCTGATTGGTAGGATGTGGGCCGACATGGTGAGTCGGTCGATGATCACCCAGATAGAGTCCTGACCTCTAGATGTACGTGGAAGTCCAATCACGAAGTCCATGGATATCCCATACCCCTTCCACCCTGGGAACTCCAAAGGATAAACCAAGCCTGATAGTACCTGATTCTCTTACTTCACTTGTTGACATGTGAGGCACTAAGAGACAAACTCTACAACTGCTTTCTTCATTCCCGACCACCAGTGCTATCTTTGGAGATCTCGGTTCATCTTCACCACTCCTGGATGTACCGCGAGAGGGGATATGTGGAACTCCCTCAGCACTTCTTCCTGAAGTAACACTGGTACCATGGTGCATCCTCTGAAGAGAATGATGTGATCCCCGCCATTAGAAAATCTATCTAATGCCTTTCATGTGGATATCTGAGCACGTCATGACTCAAATTCAGCATCCCCACGTTGCGCCTCACTGACACGCTGATGAAGTGTAGGAGTGATTGTAAGAGTCTTAATAAAAGATTCTCCATCTCTATCTACAAAGGATATCTACAATGTAGCCAACTGTTTTGTCACCTCGCCTAGTAGCTGTTAACCAGATCTTTTGCTGAGTGCATCGGCAACAACGTTACCCTTATCAAGAGTACAAACTATATAGAACTCATAGTACATGAGGAACTCAAGCAAACATTGTTGTCTTAGGTTTAGGTCCTTATGAGTGAAGATATACCTGAGACTCTGGTGATCAGATTACACTATAAAACTTTTTCCAATTAGATAGTGTGGCCACATCTATAAGGCGAATATCACTACTACTAACTCCAGGTCATGCGTAGTGTAGTTCTGCTCATGTTTTTTTAGCTGTCGAGAACAATATGCGATCACTGGTCGCTCCTGCATTAGAAAACATCCGATTCCTGTCCCTGATGCGTCTTAGTAGACTACTTACCCTACACCCTCCTCTGGTAGCCTTAAGATGGGTTCACTAGTCAGCCTGTACCTCAGCTCCAGAAAACACTGATGACATCTCTCTTACCACACGAAGGGTTTCCCATCCATCGTCTAGGATAATAGTGTTTCTACAACTCTGGATACATCTAGCACAAACCTCCATTAGTATCCTTCCAAACCTAGGAAACAATGTACCTCCATCACAGTCCTGGGTGGAACCCAAGAATCTACCGACTCAATATTTGCTACATCTACTTCAAATCTAGCCTCCGAGATGACATGTCCTAGAAAGTGAACCTCTCGGACCTAGAACTGGCACTTCGAGTGCTTACCATAATGTTGGTGCTCTCGGAGTGTGTCCATTACTAACTGTAAATGAATGGCATGATCCTCCTCAGTAACCGAGTAGATCAGAATGTCATTGGTGAAGACTATAACAAAGTGATCATGGTTTGGCTAAAAGATCCTTTTAACGAGTCCCATAAACACTACTATAAAATCAGTTACACTGAATGGAATAACCAATAACACATAATGGTCATACCGACACTTGAAGGATGTCTTATGCACATCCTCATCTCGTACTCTGAGCTGGTGTTAGCCTGATCTGAGGTCTATCTTGGAGAACCACCATGCTCCCTTAAACGGATATAAGAGTTCATAAATCCTCGGGAGTGGGTACTTGTTCTTCGCAGTCACCTGGTTCAGGCAACGATAGTCAACAAAGAGTCTCAAGCTCCTATCCGCCTTCTTGGAGAAAAAAATCGGGGCTGACTAAGGAGAAACAATGGGCTGGATGAATCCATTCCCCTGCAAGTCCCCTATCTATACCCGTAGCTCTCGAAGCTCCGTAGGAGCCATCTGATACGCAGGTGTAGATATCAGTGTCATCCTGGGATACAAGTCAATTTAATAGTCTACCTCTCTGCGAGGAGGTAGACCCGAAACATCATCAGGTAAAACATTCATGTACTGGTCCACCACTATAGGATAACTCAGACTCTCCACATCAACTGCTCCGAGGATATGACTAGCCCACTAATGAGTGATCGGCTGCACTCTCTTCTTGGTAAGTTCATCCCGTGCTAGAAAGGCTCTCTTCTTGCCGGTGGAGGTAAACCTGGTCCCATCAGTATGGACACACTGTACTTTGCGCCTAATAATGTCTATCTGAGCATGTACTGTAGATAACCAGTACATAACCAAGATGATGTCGTAAGGCCACAATGTTGCTACTAGGAGAACCCAGCTGAAGCTCTCGCCTCCTAGAGTACGTTCGCACTGCCAAAACCAGTGCGTAATCGTCAAATCCACTCTCGTATGAGTCTCTAGCCATAAGGATCGAGCCAAAGGCTCCATTGGAATCTTCGAGCTCTGAACGAGGACAATGGGAATAAAATAATGACTGAAACCTATTTCTATGAGAACTGCAACTAAGGTGGAGTAGACACAGATCAGACATCATACCATCTCCATAGCACCATGACCATAGGCCTCAGCAACCTGGAGCTGAACTCGCCCCTATCCACCTACTCCCTATGGACGGGGTGGGACACCTGGTGGTGGTGGCAGTAACATCTCAAATCATCGCCCACCTCCAACTGTATAGCCAGCTCCTCGGCCACGTCTTCTTGATCTCTACAGACCTCTTTGGTCAAACCTCTGTCTCTGCCTGGACGGTCTTTCGACTGTCTGCTGATCATCTGTATAGTGGGTCGGATAGTCACGAGACATGTGACCCTATCTGCTGCATGTGTAACACTATCCGATACTAGCATAACTGGAACTTTCTCATGTGCCCCACACAGCTAACCCAGAATCATGTGGTCATCCACCTGTAGGTCTGGTCCTCTTGGACCTCTGTGACATATGTCTGCTACCCACTGCAAAAGACTCTGCTACATGATGACTGGTGGTGGGTCTCACTATCGGTGAATTCACATCTAGGAAACTCCCCACAAAGATGGCTCTCTCTAATACCCTTCCTACCTTGGAATGCTGAGTGAGATCATCGAAACACTGGTCTCTCATCTGATTCCCTACTCAAATATCTGGGCCTAGAAGAATGGGTCCCACACTATATCTGTGGAGTATCATGAGAGTACAATGAACCTCACTGATTACTAAGCCATAATCATGTTTCCCTACTGCAAATGAAGTAGCTCCTATATGACCACTGTGTGAAGAGTCATCAGGACAAACTTTGCTTGAAATAGGCTCTCGAAGTCTATCCAGAGAAGCGTCACCTCGTCGTGATCCTGGAGCATCAAGCTCCACCATCTGCCTGCTAGGGACTATAGAAGGATGGAAAAAAGGATCAACATGAGATCTACTGGTGTCCCTACCAGTTGAAAGACTCTCACTAAATCCCCCAGCCAATCCTCAACTGCCTGTGGGTCTGTCTCTCCCCTGAACCTGGGTGGCCTCGGGCGCTGGAATACGTGCAATGCACTCAAGCAGTATGCACCGTCTACTTCTGGGGCTAGTAGAATCAGATTCCCAATGGGGAGTTGTACCACTGGAGCCTCCACTGATGCCTCTACTAGAAAAGGGCCCTCCATCGAGGCCTCGTCACTCGGTGGGCTATCAGTACGTACAACTCTCAGAACCCTATCTGGCTGTCTGTGTAGAGGCATACTGAAAAGAAACTGGTGTACCACGATTAATAAGTTATACCTTGTGAGCTAAATCGAGATATAACAATGAAAACTCTTGAAAACACACACACAATTAGTGTTTTCATGCACTGAGTCAGATATCAAAATTCAGGGTTTGGGTGTATGTATACGTTGGCTACCGCACTAATACTGGATTCCCCAAATTGATAACCACACTCACTACAGTTAAAAATATTATTGTGAAAGTAAATATTAGAGTCCTATTTTCTTGCGGTAGAACCAACTCCTTTGATAACAATTTGTCATGACTCGTCCACTGGGGCCCATGCCGTGACTACCCCAAGCCCGCCTTCCATAGGCCAGGGGCGGGCGACTAGGACCAAAAGGCGTATTACTTAAATCTGGGAAGGCATTTCAATTATAACCTGTAAAATAACGTAACCAAGCACAAAACCTGATACGAACATAAGAAATCTATATAACAAAAAGTGTGATGATTGTAAAAATGGGTGGGAATACAAGCCCAACATTAAAGGTACAAGTACAACTTAAATACAACATAAATGAAGATAGAGAAAGACATCTACTGGTTCATCCTCCAAGGTTCTTACATAATGGGTAGGTACAGATCGCCTCCACATCCCTCCACATCTGCCCATCTCCCATGCATACCAATATGCCATATGGTCCACCTCTGGGTACCGTCCAGTCCTGGTACTCTCATCCTCAGTCAGCGCTGTCTGTCATCTGCACCAAACACAATGAAGTGTGGGCATAACCAGTGCAAGTGTGAGTATAATGAAACACAGTAGGGACCCCGAGACCCTCATGGTCTTAGAAAATCCACCAAAGATAAACCACAAATTATGAAATCAATAGATAAACCTACTTAGGTATATACCCATACATATACCCAAGTTTCCAAGTAATCTGTCTCAATCATGTGGAAACACATAGGTACTGGATAATCTCACACCAAGAATATCTTTAGGTAAAGTAGTAGAGGCTATTAGATGTATCTACTAAATCATCTTACACCGTTAAGAGGATTTGCTGCTAACTTGCACAGAATCTCTTGGATTTAACCCACACAGGATCGGTGGAGCTGACCCACAAAATATCGCTAGGAGCTGACCTACACAGGATCACTAGAGCTAGACCACACATGATCGATAGGAGTTGCCCACATAGGATCACTGGAGCTGCCCACACAGGATTGCTTGGAGCTAACCCACACAGTATCGCTGGAGGAGACTCACACAGGATCACTCGGAGCTGACCCACACAGAATCACTAGGAGCTGACCCACACATGATCGCTAGGAGCTGACCCACACATGATCGATAGGAGCTCACCCTCACAAGATCGCTGGATCTGACCCATAGAGGATCACAATGATCTGACCCATCGAGGATCACTAGGATCTGACCTGCACAGGACTGCAAGGGGCACTCTTCTCGTCAAATCCAACTATTGGGTTTCCGAACAAGTCTTTCTCATCTCTGTGAGAGTTCGATCCCCAAGCCACTAGTTGATTATCCAAATACCATATTTTCCCATGAATATGTATCCCAAAGGACTGCAATGTCATATGGTTTTGAACGCAATAGACGATGTGTCAATCAGACGCCCGGTCTGTAAGTTATTAGACGTTTAGTCCAGAGGGCTATATTGGATTCATTCTCGATCCAACCCTAATGTTTCCAAATGTTATCCAAATATATAGTGGGGTATACTCAAAGGGATCGCCTCGCTCCAAGATTTCTTGCACCACTGACGGTTCATCAAACGGATGTCCGGTGCGAATGTTATGGCCCATGTAAAGGATAGGTTCTATTAGGTCTGGGTCTTGTTCGACCCGTTCGGACTGACCCGACCCGACTTGGCCTGGGTCAAACTAGTTCAGGTCGACCCGGCCCGACCTGCTAGGTCAAGCCTAGAGTGTTGTGCGACCCAGCCTGCTTGGCGGTCCGACCAGCAGCGAGGGCCGCGTGGGGCCGGGAGGTCGCGAGGGTGCTAGGCGACTCGACTCGGCTCGGGGCGGCTCAGCTGGGAGGGCGAAGGCCGCAGAGCGGCTCAACCGAGGTTTCCACAAGGGCGTGGGGTAGCTCGGCCCGATCCATGATAGATCGGAAGGGTGGTTCGGCTGGAAGGGTGGTAGAGGCTTAGCCCAGATGGCGGCGGCGGCTCGGCCCTGACGGTGACGGAGGCTCGGCCCGGACGACGGCATCGGCTCGGCTCGGAGGGCGATGGCAGTTCGGCCCAGATGACAGTAGTGGCTCGGCCCGAAAGGTGGCTCAACCTAGATGGTGGTGGCGGTTCGGCCCGGATGGCGTCGACGGCTCGGGCGGCGGTGGTGGATCAGGCGACAAGGCCACAGGCGGTGACTCGACCATGGACAGAGGGGCGTCATGCCTTCTCTAGTGTCCGGTTGAGCTGGCATCTCTCTTCATTCGTTTTCGTGGTGGAATCCACTTTCTTCCATCGTGAATAACACAATAAGGAAGAACGACGGAGGGGTCGGTCCATGTTTGTTTCGACTGCACCCTCTGTGTTAGAGAGGTAGCAAGTGGCTCAACGAAAACAGGAGTCAAGAAGGAAAAACTATTCAATTTAATATGAATCATGGATCAAATCATTTTGGTTGATCCACGTTCTCCATGTTTTCTTAGAATGAGGAAATTAAATGAGAGAAATCAAGAATTTAATAATAACCCCTAGCTTGGATTGTTCGTTTACATTGGTGCGAGAATAATTTGATGTTGTCGACGTTCATCTTGTCCTCCACACACCTCTAATCCTAGGCACGTGCATCAGTTCATCATAGTCGAAGACGTTCCTCATTGGAAGGTGTCCTAAGGAAGAAGTCGAAGTCGGCATTCTTCATCAGAGGAGCATTCTTCGTGGAAGAAGTATAATCCTACAATGGTTCTCCTCTCAAAATTCCACCCAAAAAAAGAAATAGGTTCCAATATAATTAACATAAGAATAAATTATGTTGGCACACTCATACAAGTTGGAAAAAATTAATGTATTGCTTTGGCACAATTAATGTGGAGGAACCTCAAGAGGATCATGTACATTAAAGAGGGATTTGAGAGGTTTCTTCCACAATAAGAGGGGAGTTCAAGAGGTTTAAGCCTTAGGTGGTCCCCACCACCATAACCTCTCTTGAGAGGTTAATTTAGGTGGCCCCCACCTATGAATCTTTCACATGGTATTTTCAAAATAAAATATAATAGAATGTTACGAAATTTATTTTATTTTATTATTTTCACGAAAAACCCAAAAATCTATCCTTCACTCTCAACCCACTACGGTCGAGATGAAGGCCTCCTTAAGCGAATATCGGTGCTGTGAGTTCAACGATGTCCTTAAATTTCAATTCCAAGCACCATTTCAAAATCTAGAAAGAAATACTCACACCTTTACTAAACATACCAAAAAAAGGTCAGAAATTCATTCCGGGTACTCCAGGCCTCGGAATCACACACAATAAATTTTCCCGGAAGCGTAAAATTCCAATTTATTTTTAAAAAATTAAATGGAAATTCCGGTTATTTACATATGGTTTTATTATTACATTATATTAGCCTCTAGTTAACCATCATATGTTAAGGATTAACCGTGGTTAATATTCACTTTGTTCTTCGCATGTGTCGGAATTTGTTATATCGTTGTTCCTTATACTTATATCATGATTGTTGAATGTATAACAGACAATAAATATCAGGTATATTGGGAATATTTATATCATAATATTATATAAAATATTGAAGTAGGTAATGGAATTCACCATTCATGGGGACGGAAAGCCATACATACCCATGAATGTTGTTTTCTGTTATTTATTATCGTATAAAAAGAAAGTATGTTAATGACATATATATATATATAAGTATTCATAGATATATAAATATATATAATTATTATAGTATCATTAAAATATCATATACATCATATATGTTCATTATACCCATCCTTAATAAATTCTATGTGGTGTATTAATTAGTTACATCGCTTGGAGTGGGTGGTAGTCCACACAACACAAGTGAGATTATCGTATTAACACAAAATAAAAGGTAAAAAAGATGTGTATTTTAATAGTAATGTAGAGTCATAATAACATAATAAATACAATATATTACATGTATAAATAGTGTTTCAATAATAATGGCCACCATGATTTGTGATAAAGGATAAATGAACAATCATCGTTTTGTGAGGAAGTAGTTCATCGTACACAGAAACAATATGATCAACATTTATTGTATAGGAGTTTGAGTAACTGTAGGACAAAAAACTCTAATAAAAATATACAAGACTATGGAGGATAATAGTTTTTCATGAAATAATGTAACAAATAGAGTTTAGGTGGTGGATAATGAAAATAAATGAATTGATCTTGAGATAATATGATACCTCTAAATCGGGTAACTCCTTTAGGTTTTTTCCAAAAGGATTCCTTGGGAGTGTTTCTTCCAAAAGAGAGGTAGAAAATTATAAAGGGAAATCTTTGGGAGTCTACATGGATATAACATGGATGAAATTTTAAGTGTTGGGAGGTTCGAGGAATTTGTATATGTGGTGGCATTTTATAGTGAACGAAAAGGACTAACATGGTATTTTTAGAAACAATGATGGTGTACACCAATTATTACATAACAGAAGTATTCCCAAATAAACATAAATAAAAAATTTAAGGTATATGGAAAATATATGGACATGCAATTGGTGTTAGAGAAGTTTTTAGGTCATTTGGGCCCTTAATTTCATGGTTTAGACCCTAATTAAGCTTAATTTAGCTTTAACAGCTGTGATTAATTTTAATCACTATTACTAATAATAATGATAAAAAATTAACATGGTCTTCTAGAAATATAAATATTATACTGAATGTAATTTTTTATGTCAGTTTTTTCACATTCTAATCACAAAAGAGTGAAAAATATGATTAGTTATAATCTCGTAGACGGGATGAAATTTTGGGGTTTTAAATTAGGAAAAAGTTAAATGTTTTTTATGATTTATTATTCATATTCAAAGTGAAGTTTATCCTAATGTATTTATTTGTATTTTAATGTGCAATATTTATCTAATATAAAAATAAAACCAAATATTAATATTATTTATAATTAATAGTTAATTATAGGAAAATGTAGTTTTCAACAAAAAACCAATATATTTCCCTATTCAACAAAAAATGACATTTCTTAAAAGGATCCCAAGAAATCATCCTAAGATAATTTAATTTTTCTGAATTAAAAAAATAAATTTTATTTTATCAAATTCAGTTTCTAAATGTGTCTTAAATTACCCAAATTATTATAATTATTTCATTTTTGAAAAAAATATTTTGAAACACAAAAAGTCTTTACCAAAAAGCATATCATTTGTTATCAATATGTTTTATTTATATAAAATATTTTAAAAATTTATTTTAAAGGTAGTTATAACTATTCATATTAATATGTTTATCCTCTAAGTTATAATTATCTTATTTAAATATTTAAATCAATAAATATGGAAATTTCATTGAAACTCAGTGTTGCATGTATCGTACACCAAATCAGCGTTGCGTGCATCATACACCAATCCAGCTCCATGTGAAAGGAATATTGGATTTATTTCATTGAAATATATAAATGAAAAATTATTTATATTAACAAAATATGACGGGAAATTTTGGGTGTTACATAACCAAGTGGTTGACATTTTGACTAATCCATTAGCGGAACTTGTGTTTGAGAAACTTCTATTTACCAATATTGTTAAGCATCCTCCCATTTCATTATGAGGTTATGAGTAATCCCCAATAGCCATTTGAATTATCGTTTTTAATCTCTTGGTGGAATTCATGCATGTTTATGTGGTAGATACAATATGAGGGGTGTTTTGTGATCTACAAGTAAAAATAACGTTTTTTTGGATTATTTCTAAATGGGTATAGTGAAAAAATAGATATATTCAGTGATTTGAAAATGGGTAGAAGAAATTAAATTAGTTAAAAAATGGGATAATGATGTGTTACAATGGTGATGAATGACAATGAATAAGAAAATTTTATATTTTGAGGAAATAGTTATAGTTTACCGTGGACATATTTAACCATTCAAATACATGATAATCCAATTAATTATTTCACTATTTTTTTATACACTGATCATTTCACATGTAGAGTCAGATTTTTTGATGAGTTTTTTCTTGTGTACTAGGTTTTGATAGTGGCTGGTGCTTATTGAATTTATCTTCTGATTTCCATCAAAAAAACAAAGGCAGGGACAATTGGACATAAGGGCGTTCTTTGATGGAAATAGTTATTTGATTGTTTCGGTTGTCAATACACATTGTTTGATCATGATTTTTTCAATATATGTGATCGTATAATACATGTTGACAACAATGTTAATGCTGGCATTATTTCCTAGTATTTTCCATATTTTTTCTCCAAAAATTGGAGTATGAAGAAATGTGAATTTTGGAAAAGGATGTTGGGATATTTATTGTAAGTGTATCTAAATTTTAAAAGAAAGGGATGTTTCAGGATGATTCATTCATTTTAGAAAAAGGAAATTATCATAATAAAGATTAGTTTTTTTTTGGAAAAATCTTTGGCACAAAATGAGACATCAAAATTGTGTTCCGTGTAAGTAAAGATTCATGTTAATTACTTCAAAATATTGAAAAGGCATGGTTTGTGTGTAATGGTCTTATGTGATGAATGTGATGTCAAATATAAGTTTACAGGCACACAGGATGATGATCCATGTACATACATACATGTGTATTTTGACCTATAAATATATGGCTACCCCAATTCAATACACAGAACTTTTCCAAATATGTTCTGGTGTTTGGGTCATTTGAAATTATTTCCCAGTAAATAAATTTTTGTAGTAAATATTATACGTATAATGGTCCTTGAGTCTATCAATACATAGTTAATCTTGTGGTAAAATTATAAGAAAGTTATTTTTTGAGTGAAATACATATTTCATGACTATCCCAAAACATACATGTAAGAATATTTGTTTCATGCTAGTATGGTGTTGATCGCCAATAAGATTTTAAATATCTGGTTTGTATGTTTAGTTCTGTCAAGGGAATTTATTCTGGAATTCAATATACATAGATTCTCTTCATTGTCAAGGAAAAATACTTCAATGGGAATCTGTTGAAGGAATATTTATTTCTCTAAAATGATTAAGACATCTCTAAAATTTTTGAGCTAGGAGGATTCAACAGAAGAGTTCCAAAGGAGGAAGTGTGATATCCTTAAAACCATTTAATGTTAGTGTTCATGGAATAGATTGAATATGTATAATCACGTGTATTCCACAACATTTAAATATTGGTGGAATTAGGAACGACCAGAAAATTTTCTTGATATGCTCCATGAACTACCCCTTAGTCGTGAACCACATAAAACTGTTGCGTTGTCTCTTTTCATGTGAATGTTTAAATTATTTCATATTAACATCAGATAAGTTTAACAGGTCTCTACAAAAAATGGGAACAAGAACCTTCAATTTATAAGAAAAATTTGAATCCTTGAATCAACCTTCGCCTCTAAGGTTGTTTTGGGCTCCTACATTCTATTCTGTAATATCCAACGTAGAAGGGGAAGATGAGGTCATGTAACATACTAGATCAGGGCACCGATTTTCTTGGAACTCGGGTTACGATGATTCAAATTCTCATTTTATGTATTCTTTGAATATGTTCTAGTTCGACAGAGGTTTCAATATAAACCATGGAAGAACCTATTTCTCCACATGACATTTGTAATATATCATAATTTTATCAATAAAGACAACCATGATGGTATGAAGGTATACATCGATGAATATGTTCACAAATACCATAAATATGGAATGCGAATTAGTCTGTCCCAAATGAATAGCACTTTAATAATATTTTAAATAACATTTATAGAAGGAAATATTTAAAATAAAATAATTATTCACCCTAAAATTAATGATAATTGGACCATAGGTCTATCCCGGAGAAAAATTAAGAACCTTGGTATGGGTCAGATAAATCATAACTCCTTCATAGGGGTAATTTTTCTTCATTGTGATCTCATTGAGTTTTCTATAGTCTATGTATTTCCATATGACTCCATACTTATTAATTACAAAGAAATAATGTACACTTCTAGGTGAAACACATTTTCAGATAAATACAATCCCCAAAATTACTTTATTTTGTTACTTTAATTCCAATAACTTCACATTTTCCATTCTATACATCATCTTTGATATCATATTTGAGGTAAGTATGAGTTCAATAGTTAATTCTACGTCTCTTTTGGGGGAATTTCCATAAATCTATTTTAGAAATACATCAACATATTACTGAATTTGGGTACTTTTTCAATCATTACACTTTCATTTCCTTCTCCATATTCATTGATCATATCCATAAAGAAGAATGTCGGAGGTGCTTCTAGAGAAAGCACAGGATGAGATATCATATCATTAAAAATAACTTCATTTGTTAATTCATGTTTATAAAAAATTGATTTATCATAATATTGATCCTTGAATTATACTTTCACATCTATTACATATCAATTACATTATTGAATTCTACAATGGGTATGACTGTTAGATTTTTTATATGATTTTACTTGTCAAAATTAATACTATAGTTTCAATACGGTGTTGGTGATAAGATAATCCCTTGAAGAGTCATTATTGATATCTACACATCAATATTTTGAAGGACTTATTATATATTATTTTAATAAATTCATTTAATAATGGAATGTGTAAAATAAATTAAACAATGTACTTGATAACTACCAGAAAAAATTGAGTGTACACTCCACCACATCATTTGGAACATCTACTTCATCCCTCATGATCCAAAATTCTCAACCCTTCTACATTGGCCTATGCTGAGGTTGAACGTAGTTTCTCTCCATTTCATTTGATTTCAAAATTGATTTGAAATGTTTTCTAGCTATCCAAACTAAATGAATTGAACATCTGGTTGATCTAGGTTGATCCTACACAATATTCCCAATGTCTTTATAATTTATATGTTATGGTTTCACCTCACCATGATAGTTTAGATATATATTACAAAATATTATGAGATTTTAGAATATTCCAATACAATGAAAAATAATTCCTGAATGATTCATGATTCATTTGTTGCATGTGGTATATATCTCTATTGTTCTTCTTATTCCATGATCAATATCCTTCCCTATATTTGGATCAATTTCACCATTATATTCATTTTTCTTATGTGGCTAATGCATCTCTCCCAACTACAATTCGAACAACATTTAAAATCCAAAAATATTTCATATCTATCATAAAATTTAGTATCTAAATTATTATGAATGTGAGATCTCATTAAATAAGAAGAAACTATCAACCTTCCCCTTAGGATACATAACAAATCTAGAGTTTTATTGAGAAACTATTGTAGTGTTAATTTAATAGATTCCCATTGAATCATTTTCATTCATCTTTAGATCTAGGACTACCTACTCCCTTTTTGGTCACATCAATTGAAGGAAGTATTTAATAATAAATATTCCACTAAACTATTTTCACTAAATAAGACCAATATCCTTTTTTTCAGGTTTCAATTTATTTTCCCCTACTAATCATATTA
Organism: Viscum album; assembly: GCA_963277665.1. Lineage (NCBI taxonomy): Eukaryota > Viridiplantae > Streptophyta > Magnoliopsida > Santalales > Viscaceae > Viscum > Viscum album. The sequence goes on along the minus strand of OY728142.1, from coordinate 272,223,838 downwards.
TTATTTTAAGAAGTCTTCTATTAGGGGGAATTAATCTATATCTGAACATAATTGTACATAGAAGTTATTTTCTTAAGTGTTAATACATTTTTAGTAATAAATAGATCTTTATATCCATTAAATGATGTTTTTCATTTATGCATAATGAATCAATGGAATTTTTTACCATTCAAGGAGAATTGGGCTAGTCAACATTATTCACATAATTATTCATAACCCAATATTATAAGGCCCCAGCCTTAAACCTTACTTAATCTTGAGTTATTATAAGATTACACATTGAGGATCATTTTAGGTTTAGAGTTTTAGAGAATTAGATTATAAAACTTTCATTACATTCCACATTTAAACAAAGTGGTCACATAATAGATAGTATTAATTTTTACCATCAATGAAAACATATTTAAAATAAAACATGGATTCTTTCTTGAAACTTCCTTGAAACTATGAACATATCATGTACCCTTCCCTTGACCTGTGAAAAACATTTCAAAAACTTGGGATGAGCATAAAAAGATCAGTAAGGGATATAAAAATATGGAAAGGAAACATGAGTACATGTATACACATGAATCAATGAAATCATAATATAATCATAAAACATAAGCACTTTAACATACCTCATCAAATCATGAATAAATCATAGAAACCATAAGACATAAGGGTAAATTGAGGCATTCATAACATTATTACGTAGGGAGTAACCCTCTTGGTTACGTTTGGAATACCCATCACAATATATTCCCTAAATCTCTTCGGAAAAACCTTAAGGTTTAACTCTTTCGCATTACCCAATGCATTGGAGAGCTATATAGGGCTCACCCACCCTTAGTTTATCACAGAACCACCCGTCTTCATAATAATGCGCAAGAACCACAACATAATCGTATCACATAAAACATGCCTAAAGGAAACATAACATTTCCACCTTTCAATCACAAGAAATCAATACAACACATTGATATAAAAACATTATGAAAACCATTTTAAATACCAAAATAAAAGAAAAGTAAAACATGGTATTTATTTTTCTTTTGAAAAGAAGGTATGGCTTGTAGAGGAAGCCGAAACTCAAATAATGGTCACGGTGGCGGAGAAGTCGTTGTCACCGCATACGTACGACAAAAACATTCCCTTTTGTCATTTAGTAAAACACTTTATATAAAAAGATTCCTTTTGGATAAAAGTAAAATCCAAAGGGGTTTATACACCGTATAAAAGAAGGTTGTGTATAAAACAAAATATGCCTCAATGAATGGAGATTGAGACGAAGTCCCTTACCTCGGGTCCGACTTGACTCGATCGTTCTTTAATCTCCTGAATAATAAACTTGAGTTAATTTCTAGTTGCTTAAGAACCTTTTTCAAGTTCATTATTCCTTTTATATCACTTATTACCATGTCATGAACACTATGTTATTATTTAAGTTAATAAAGGCCGTTTTAACGATTATTGGTACTTGAGTAAAAAATAAACTCTTTATAATTACAAGTTGTTCATGTGGTAAAATATCCATTATATACAGAATTGTATTCATTATGTAGATATCATATATATCATATATATCCATTACATGCATGCATTTATAATATTACATAACATTTAGAGGTAAGAAATGAAATGCACCATTAATGGAGATGGTAAGCCGTACGTACGCATTACGCTACTTCAATTTATATTTCATATTTAATGGAATTAAAACATAATGATACATAATAGTATTTTAATTCCAATATGGTATCATATATAATATCATTAAATATATCCTTTATACGTACCACATATGGTATTAACGAATCAAATCACTTTGAGGGGGCGGTAGTTCGCACTTCCTAAAATGAAGATATCACGTATACCCATAATGGAATCCATAAAGGTATGCCATAAATGAAAAATACAAAAGCTTAAGGAAAACATAAACATATTATATATCATATATAAATATAGTGACATCTTAATGGCCACCATTGAAGGTGTTAGAAGAATATTGAACAATCATCGTTTCGTGAGGCAGAAATTTTCCATCCACGGAATCAATATATTCTTTAACCATTAGATTTAGGTGTGTGTAAGTGTAGCTCGAATCCTTCTTATAAATACGTCCTAGTATATTTAATATACTTTAGTTGTTACAAAAGAAATGAATAAAAAGAGTTTAGGGGGTTGGAGAAGAAAAATAAAACAAAAGGACTCAAGTGAAGACATTACCTTAAAACCGGGTAACTCCCTTTGGTTTGAGCTCAAAGGATTCCTTGGGAAGACTTCTGCCAAAAGTGAGGCTTATAAGAGTTAGAGAGGGATGTGGAGAGACAAAATGGGCAGGGTTTGGCCGAGACAAAGGCTTTGAAAGTGTGGGTAAGGAGGTAGAGGTGGGGGCCTTTTATAAGAGGAGAGGAGGGGTACTCTTGGAAAGTAAAGAAATGCTACTTTATTTTAAAATGCATTTAGGATTTAAAAGGTCCCAATTTTATATAATTCTAGGATAATGTGATAAGGGTTCGAAATATACCCAACCAATAGGTTTTTGACAAGTGTAGGTCTTAGAGTTTACATTATCTTTTCATTTTATTTAAATCGTTAAATAATGAGGTAATCGATGCATCATCATGATGTCATAAATAATTTAATTTATTTAATGTCTAAAAATTATAAAAAAATACTATGATGTATGAAATCTTTTTATCTTTCCAATGACTATTAATATTCAAAAATCTGACTTGTATAACCTCATGTAATTTTTTTAGTAAAACAATACATGTTTGTGACATTTTTATTTTAACATTAAATAAATAGATATTAATGTCATTTTCCTACCAAAGTGGCTCCATGGGGTCCCCATGTTGAACCATGTATTGTATTGGTCGGCAATGACACATCAAATAAGGGTAGGACATGTGTCTAGGTCATTTTATATTATTAAAACATTATTCTTACCTTAAATTACACTAATTACCTCTAATCACGATTAAAAACTTAAAAGTTACTATTCACCAAAAAATTATTTTATTCCCATTGAACCAAATTTTACTTCTTCATGAAAACCATGTATGTAGGATTTTTGAAATGCAAAACACAGAAGTGGTAAAATTTCATTTAAAAGAAAAATCAGTTTTTTAAGTATCGCTTAGAGGTTTCACTATTCATCAAAAATTGAAGTTTTTCAGAAAAATACCAAAACTTAACCCTATGCTATATTTGATATTCCAAATTCAAAAATGATGTCTATTTAAAAAAATTAAAGACATAAAAGTTATATTAATTAATTTAATAATTATTTCCCGCTGTCAGAACAAATAGCATGTTTTTTATGAAACAATAATTATCAAAATATTGACACTAGTTTAAGTCGAATTTCAAAGTGAAATTAATTTCAATGAACAATATTGGATTAAATGGTAAAAATATATTATAATTGAACTTTAAAACCAATTCAAAAGATAATCTAACCATATAATTAAATTAGATGAAAAATCAGTTTTGATGTAAAATGCAGTATTTTTCACTATTCATTTAAAAAATGAACATTGTCAGAAAAATACCAAAAAATTATCCAATGTAAATATAAATGTCCAAATCATAAATAATAAGTTTATTTTTACAAATAGATCTTATAAAATTGTCAAAAGTTTGATTTAAAAATGGTTTGCCATCAAAAGGCAGTAAAACAATCTTTTAAAAATATTATTGTATTCCATGCTTAAGATTGGATTTATTCTCATTTTAAGCCTCTAAAACACTATCTAATTCATTAGTAGACATAGATAAAAATATCTATTATTCATTACTTACTTGGGATGTTACATCCTTCCCCCTTTAGAAAATTGCATCCCCATAATTTATTTACTTATCGAATAAGTGCAGGTATTTAGCCCTCATTGCATTTTCAGATTCACATGTTGCCTCTTCAATCATGTGGTTTTTCCACAAAACCTTTACCTGATGAATCACCTTATTTAGTAACACTTTCTCCCAGTGGTCAAGAATCTGGACCGGTTGTTCCTCATAAGATAGGTTCTCTTCCAGCTGAACTACCTCTGGACTCAAAACATGAGATGGATCTGGCATATACTTTCTCATTATCGAAACATGAGAAACATTGTGTACCTGAGATAAAATCGGAGGTAAAGCCACTTAGTAAGTAACTGATCCAACTCTCTCTAGAATTTCATATGGTCCAATGAACTTTGGACTCAACTTTCCTTTCTTACCAAATCGCATCACACTTTTCCATGGTGAGACTTTGAGAAAAACATGATCACCTACCTCAAAAGAGAGATCCTTCCTCCTATTGTCCGCATAACTCTTCTGCCTACTCTGAGATGTTCTCTTGTGTTTCTGTATCATTTGAACTTTTTCTGCCAACTCTTCTACCAATTATGGTCCCATCATCTTCCTTTCACCCACTTCATCCCAAAAAGTTGGATTTCGACACCGCTTCCCATATAATGACTCAAATGGTGCCATCTGTATAATGGAATGAAAGCTGTTATTATAAGAAAACTCAACCAAAGAAAGATGTTGGTCCCAACTTCCCTGATAATCCATCGTATAAGCACGTAGCATATCTTCCAATGTCTGGATCGTTCGTTCTGACTGCCCATCTGATTGAGGATGAAAAACTGTACTAAAATTTAATTCAGTACCCAACGACTTCTGAAGGCCTTTCAAAATGTTAGAAGTGAACCTGGGATCACGGTCAGATACAATGGAGAGAGGAACTCCATGTAACCTGACTATCTCTTTAAGATACAAATGGGAAAGTTGATCTAGGGAAAAATTATCTCGTATCGCAAGGAAATGAGCAGATTCAGTCAAGCGATCAACAATAACCCAGATTGAATTATTACCTCGAGGTGTCTTTGACAATCCCACAACGAAGTCCATGGATATATTCTATCATTTCCACTCTGGCACTGGTAAAGGATGAATCATCCCTTTTGGTAATTTCCACTCTTCTTTAACCTGCTGACAAGTCAAACACTTCACAATAAAATCAGCGATATCTCTTTTCATTCCATCCCACTAGTAATACTCCCAAAGATCTCTATACATCTTAGTACTGCCTGGATGAACTGAAAATGGAGAACTATGAGCTTCACATAACAACTCTCTCTTCAACGGTGAATCAAAAGACACACATAATATCTTCCCAAATCTCAAAACTCAATCATTATCAATGTTGAATTTAGGCAACTTACCTTTCTGAACCATCTCTACCTTTTTCTGCAACTCACTGTCTTGCTTTTCTGCTTTCTTGATTCTGTCTAATAGAGAAGATTTCACTGATACCTGAAACAAAACAGAAGGAAATCCTACACCAACAAATTCTATGCCAAAGTTCATCAAATCCTTGACCAAAGGATCACGTTCCAAACGCAACATTGTCAATGAAGCATTAATTTTTCGACTCAAAGTATAATCCACTTTATTTTCTTTTCCCAGATGGTAATTAATTGTACAATCATAATCCTTGATTAATTCTATCCATCTCCTCTATCTCATGTTTAATTCTTTCTGAGTGAATATATACTTTAAACTTTCGTGATCGTTATATATTTCACACTTTAATCCATACAAATGACGCCTCCAAAATTTTAAAGCAAAAACAAAAGAAGCTAATTCCAAATCATGTGTAGGGTAATTTAACTCATTAGTTTTCAACTATCACAAAGCATAAGCAATTACCTGATCATTCTGCATTAGGACACAACCAAGTCCTTTCAATGAAGCATCACTGTAGATAAAAAACTCACCATTCCTAGAAGGTAGTGCCAAAACTGGAGCATTCACCAATCTTCTTTTCAATTCCTGAAAACAATCATCACATTCTTTTGTCCAGATGAAATTAACACCCTTCCGAGTTAGCTTAGTAATTGGACTAGATAACCGTGAAAACTTTCTAACAAACCTTCGGTAATGGCTTGCCAAACTAAGGAAGCTAAGAATCTCAATTACATTTATGGGTCTTGGCTATTCTTTAACAACCTTTGTTTTTTCCGGATCAACAGTTATCCCATATTTAGAAACAATGTGACCAAGGAAAGAAATTTGTAGAAACCAAAACTCACACTTGCTGAATTTCCCATACAATTTCTTTTCTTTTAAGGTTTTCAAAATAACCCTTAAATGTCTTTCATGCTCCTCTTTACTTTTAGAAAACACCAAAATATCATCAATGTAAACCACCACAAACTTATCAAATAACTCATGGAAAATTCTATTCATTAAGTCCATGAATATATAAGGTGCATTGGATAGCCCAAAAGGCATTAATACAAATTCATAATGGCCATATCTTGTACGGAACGCAGTCTTCGGAACATCTGCTTCCTTTACCTTCAGCTGATGGTACCCCGATCTCAGGTCAATCTTTGAAAAATACTGGGCACCCTAGAGATGATCAAACAAATCATCGATATGAGGCAAAGGATATTTGTTCTTAACAGTGATGTTATTAAAGGATCTATAATCAATGGAAAGTCTCATTGAACTATCTTTCTTTTTAACAAATAAAATAGGAGCACCCCATGGTGATGTGCTAGGTTAAATGAAACCTTTCTCTAATAAATCCTGCAATTGCTCCTTCAACTCTAAAAGATCAATTTGAGCCATTCGATAAGGGGGTTTTGAAATTGGCATAGCATCAGAAACTAAGTCAACAGTAAACTCAACTTCCAGATCTGGTATTATTCTAGGAAACTCATTAGGAAAAACATCAGGATACTCATTTACCACTAGAACATCATTAATATGAACAGTTACCTTGATTTCAAAAATATGTGAAAGGTAACATTCATTTCCATCTTTTACAAATTTCTCAGCCTCTTGATACATTATCAACAGTAAGAGTTAATTCTTGTACACTAACTGAAAGTATTTCTGAAAAAAAAAATTCTTTAGCTCTACAGTCAATCTTAGCATGGTAAATAGAGAGACAATCCATACCCAGGATAACATCAAACTCTACTAGAGGTAAGACAATAAGGTTTGCAAGTAGGTTCTTTCCACAGACAAGGATATAAATATTCTTATAAATTCTTTTTTCTTGAACATTTCCCCCAGGTGTTTTTACCACAAGTTCAGGAGTAATTTCTTGAGATGATATTCCCATTTTACTAGAAATGTTTTCAGAGATGAAAGAATGTGTAGACCCCGAATCAAACAATACACTAGCATAATCAGAAAAAACAAAGTGCCTGATACAACTTCAATTGATGGCCCGACATCTGCTGAAGTAGTTGAAAAGGATTTCACCACCCCTTTCTGCTTGTAGTCTAACTGCTTCCCATCACTCAAGCTCTTTGTCAGACACTCGTTTGCATAGTGACCCATCTCATTGCACTTAAAAAATTTCACTAACTGTAAATAAAATTTGGTCTTACCTTCACCTTGATCTTTTTTAGTGCAATCACGAGCCTTATGTCCCATCTTACCACATCGGCAGCACTTTCCAAAATTCAGAAGACATTCCCCAGCATGCCTTTTACCACATTTATCACAAACTGGAAACTTAGTTTTCTTACCATCAGACTTTTTTGAAGAATTCATTCCTTTCTCCGGCCACCTCGGTCTCTTCTTCTGTTGGTTGTTATAGAACACTTGATCATCGAAAAACTCCATTTCCACCTCCTCAGCACATCGAACAAGATTTTCATAACTTTTGAACTCATGAGAGGATAAAGCCCTTTGATATTTTGGATTTAATCTTGAGTAAAAATGATTGATTTTACTATCAATGTCTCAGATAAAATTTGGAGCCTACCTTGCCAATCAAGTGAACCTTTCTTCATAGGCAGCCACTGAGTCTTCCTCTTGCCTCAATTCCAAGAATTGATTTTCCATCCTAAGTCGAACAGCCTTAGGAAAATACTTCTGAAGAAACATACCTTTAAATTCATCCCAGTTGAGAAGCATCAATCTCATCAGCGTCCCTGACATTTTTAACCATCGACCACCACTGATCTGCTTCACCCTCCAAATGGTAAATATCAAGACTAACCTTTTGATTTTCTGAACACCCCATGACATCTAAAATCTTCTCCAGTGCTTTAATCCACCCTTCAGCTAGCACATGGTCAGATGATCCTCTAAATGATAGGGGATGCTGCCTCATGAAATGTTCCACCACTGACATGTTCCTCTGCGGTTGATCTGGCTGATCTCGTGCATGGATACCGCCACCATTTATCGCTTGAGTCAATTGCGCCATTACTGCAAAAAACTGTTCAGTTCCAATTCCGACCATCTCAGGATGCTGATTCAGAACGTTATTTCCTTCTGTATGCCTTCCTAGCACTGCTTCACTGTTTCCTCTGCGGAAAACCATTCTGAACAAACATGTCTTAGATGAAGTAACATGGTAATATTCAAATGCTATATCATTTCAATTTGACCATAAAACAAATATTTTTGGATAATCATTTAATAGAATTCTAACTCCTAAAGCTATCTAAATCGACCTATGATACCAACTATAAGACCCCAGCCTTAAACCTTACTTAATCTTGAGTTATTACAAGATTACACATTGAGGATCTTTTCAGGTTTAGAGTTTTAGAGAATTAGATCATAAAACTTGCATTACATTCCACATTTAAACAAAGTGGTTACATAAAAGATAGTATTCATTTTCCCCATCAACATAAACTTATTTAAAATAAAACATGGATTCTTTCTTGACACTTCCTTGACACTATCATCATATCATGTACCCTTCCCTTGACCTATGAAAAACATTTCAAAAACTTGGGATGAGCATAAAAATCTCAGTAAGGGATATAAAAATATGGAAAGGAAACATGAGTACATGTATACACAAGAATAAATGAAATCATACTGTACTCATAAAACATAAGAACTTTAACATACCTCATCAAATCATGAATAAATCATATAAATCATAAGACATAAGGGTAACGTGAGGCATTCATAACATTATTACGTTGGGAGTAACCCTCTTGGTTACGTTTGGAATACCCATCACAGTATATTCCATAAATATCTTTGAAAAAACCTTAAAGTTTAACTCCTTCACGTTACCCAATTCATTGGAGAGCTATATCGGGCTCACCTGCCCTTAGTTTATCACGGAACCACCCGTATTCATAATAATTCCCAAGAACCACAACATAATCGTATCACATAAAACGTGCATAAAGGAAACATAACATTTCCACCTTTCAATCACAAGATATAAATACAACACATTGATATAAAAAAATTATGAAAACCATTTTCAATACAAAAATAAAAGAAAAGTAAAACATGGTATTTATTTTTCTTTTAAAAAGAAGGTATGGCTTGTAGAGGAAGCCAAAACTCAAATAATGGTCACGGCGGCGGAGAAGTCATTGTCGCCGCATACATATGACAAAAAAATTCCCTTTGTCGTTTAGTAAAACGATTCGTATAAAAAGATTCCTTTTGGATAAATGTAAATGTAAAAGGGGTTTATACACTGTATAAAATAAGGTTGTGTATAAAACAAAATATGCCTCAATGAATGGAGATTGAGACGAAGTCCCTTACCTCGGGTTCGACTTGACTCGATTGTTCTTTAATCTCCTGAATAATAAACCTGAGTTAATTTATACTTGTTTAAGAACCTTTTTCAAGTTAATTATTCCTTTTATATCACTTATTACCATGTCATGAACACTATTTTATTATTTAAGTAAATAACGGTCGTTTTAACGATCATTGGTACCTGAGTCAAAAATAAACTCTTTATAATTACAAGTTGTTCATGTGTTAAAATATCCATTATATCAAGAACTGTATTAATGATGTAGATATCATATATATCATATATATCCAGTACATGCATGCATTTATAATATTACATAACATTTAGAGGTAAGAAATGAAATGCACCGTTCCTGGAGACGGTAAGCCGTACGTACGTATGAATACTACTTCCATTTCTATTTCATATTTAATGGAATTAAAACATAATGACACATAATAGTATTTTAATTCCAGTATGGTATAATATATAATATCATTAAATATATCCTTTATACATACCACATATGGTATTAACGAATCAAATCACTTTGACGGGGCGGTAGTCCGCACTTCCTAAAATGAAGATATCGCGTATACCCATAATGGAAGCCATAAAGGTATGCCATAAATGAAAAATACAGAAGTTTAAGAAAAATATAAACATATTATATATCATATATAAATATAGTGAAATCTTAATGTCCAACTTTGAAGGTGTTAGAAGAATATTGAACAATCATCGTTTCGTGAGGCATAAATTCGCCATCCACGGAAACCGTATGTTATTTAACCATTAGATGTAGGTGTGTGTAAGTGTATCTCAAATACTTCTTATAAAAAAATCCTAGTATATTTAAGATACTGGAGTTTTTACAAAATAAATGAATAAAACGAGTTTAGGGGGTTGGAGAAGCAAAATAAAACAAAAGGACTCAAGTGAAGACATTACCTTAAAATCGGGTAACTCCCTTTGGGTTGAGCTCAAAGGCTTCCTTGGGAAGACTTCTGCCCAAAGTGAGGCTTCTAAGAGTTATAGAGGGATGTGGAGAGACAAAATGGTCAGGGGTCGGCTGAGCCAAAGGCTTTGGAAGTGTGGGTAAGGAGGTAGAGGTGGGGGCCTTTTATAAGAGGAGAGGAGGGGAACTCTTGGAAAGTAAAGAAATGTTACTTTATTTTAAAATGATTTTTCGGATTTAAAAGGTCCCACATTGATCTAATTCTAGGATAAGGTGATAAGGGTTCGAAATATACCCAACCCATAGGTTTTTTACAAGTGTAGGTCTTAGATTTTACATTATCTTTTCATTTTATTTAAATCGTTAAATAATAAGGTAATCGATGCATCATCATGATGTCATAAATAATTTAATTTATTTAATGTATAAAAATTATAAAAAAAATACTATGATGTAGGAAATATTTTTATCTTTCCAATGACTATTAATAGTAAAAAATCTGACTTTTATAACCCCATGTAATTTTTTTAGTAAAATAATACATGTTTGTGACATTTCTATTTTAACATTAAATAAAAAGATATTAATGTCATTTTCCTACCAAAGTGGCTCCATGGGGTCCCCATGTTGAACCATGTATTGTCTTGGTCGGCCATGACACATCAAATAAGGGTAGGACATGTGTCTAGGTCATTTTTTATTATTAAAACATTATTCTTACCTTAAATTACACTAATTACCTCTAATCGCGATTGAAAACTTAAAAGTTACTATTCACCAAAAAATTATTTTAATACCATTGAAACAAATTTAACTTATTAATGAAAACCATGTATGTCAGATTTTTGAAATTCAAAACACAGAGGTGGAAAAATTTCATTTTAACAAAAATTCAGTTTTTTAAGTACCACTTAGAGGTTTCACTATTCATCAAAAATTGAAGTTTTTCAGAAAAATACCAAAACTTCACCCTAATCTATATTTGATATTCCAAATTAAAAAATGATTTCTATTTCAAAAAATTCAAAAAATATAAGTTACATTAATTAATTTAATAATTATTTCCCACTGTCAGAACAAATAGCGTGTTTTTTATGAAATAATAAGTATCAAAAGATTGACACTAGTTTAAGTCAAATTTCAAAGTGAAATTAATTCCAACGACCAATATTGGATTAAATGGTAAAAATATATTCTAATAGAACTTTAAAACAAATTCAAAAGATAATCTAAACATATAATTAAATTAGATGAAAAAGCAGTTTTGATGTAAAATGCAGTATTTTTTACTATTCATTAAAAAAATGAACATTGTTAGAAAAATACCAAAAAATTATCCAATGTAAATTTCAATGTCCCAATCATAAAAAATAAGTTTATTTTGACAAATATATCTTATAAAATTGTTCAAAGTTTGATTTAAAAATGGTTTCCCATCAAAAAGTCAGTAAAATAATCTTTTAAAAATATTAGTGTATTCCATGCTTAAGATTGGATTTATTCTCATTTTAAGCCTCTAAAACACTATCTAATTCATTAGTAGACATAGATAAAAATATATATTATTAATTACTTACATGGGATGTAACAAATATAGTCGATAATACATATTTATGATTTTTTCCATTCCATCTTCAATACGAATTCCATCATTGAATCATAAATTGCACTCATCATTTACCAGGTTCCTTATATTTCCTATGATTTATATGATTAAAAAATTCCGTTGTGATAAAATTTTTAATATTACCAATTTTATAATTATTAATGGAATTTAATTCTTCTAAAAACATTCTTTAATATTTTATTAATCATTTTCCTAAAACTAAATTTTATATATATCCTTGATAATGGTTCATAAAAAAATTATTATTAACCAAAAATATCCATTGGGGGCGTCAAACTTGGTGGGAAGTGAGACAAATTGTTGTTCACTATATCATGCCCAAGCTTACCTCAATAAGGATTTTTCAGTTTTTAACCCTAGGAACATATGATGCAGAGACACATCATATGAGATTATCTATGTAGTGACTTATTTCATAGAAACATCATACATAAGGCTCACCAAAATGACACGTTTTTAACTATATTTAGACTTATTCATTTGTTTAGAAAAACCGTTTTTATGTATAAATATAAATAGAAAACTAAAATGATCATAGACTACAACTATTGAATCCTGCATTTTTTTATCATTATCATTTCATAAACTTAAAAACATAGGATCTTTTAAATCTCAGTTTCCTTTAAATTATAGACACAATACCCAATCACATAAAAAACTATTCAATTTAAACCTGAAATAGAACAAAATGGTTAAACCTAGGATAAATTTACTACAACTAATATCTTTTGGACATACATCAATGGAAAGGGGCTTTCTTGAATCCATATAACTGAATAAGAAATAGAGACATATAACATGTGATCACGTGGAAACCATATAGTAAAATGAGGAATAATAGTATGAAAAAAAATAATGTGATGAATATCATTTTAAAAAATCCTGAAATATAACATGGAAAGTTTTTATAAATCATTTAAAATGGACATTTTTAAGAATATCACTACGGGTTTTCACAAAATTTTCATAAAAAAATTTCCAATGTTACTTTCTATGGTATAGAAAACCATGATGTCTAATGAATTAAATTATTATGAGAACACACCCTTGATATGTTCAAATAATTTTGATCCACATATATAATAATAAATCATTTCATTAAAAACCCATGGATAATATCAAATGGATTTATTATCAAAATAATCACGTTAAAAGCACTTAATGGTCATATCAATACATCATTATTAACACATGAAAATAGATATGGGATTTATATTTGTAAATCACATATTTACTAATTAAATATTATACTTATATTAATACTAATTTAAATTAAATATATATTGGTATTCAAATAAATAAAAGAAATAATATTTTATCAAGTTAAAGATACAAAAACAATTTACCATCATGATAGGTATAAAACATGGAATCAAAAAATTTAACGAGAGGGGTCAAGGGTTTCTCTTTTATAATATACTCTTTATACATTAATGGAAAAATATGAAGTGGAAAAAATGAAATTAGATAATAAATTTGAATACATACCAAAAAATAATAACATAAAAGGAAAAGAGATGTGGAGAGTTTCCTTACCATGATGTGTTTCACATAAATGAAGTGGTTTGTAACCTTGGGGGGTTAAGGAAACCATGGTATACATGATGGGAGGAAAACAATATATATTTAGGGGTTATGGATTGAGAGTTAAGGGGAATGGTGAAATGGGTGGTATTTATTGATGAACTGGAGGAATTATTTATTATTCTTCAAACATAGGTCTTTGAAATCTAAGTTGTTGAATATTAAAAAAAATCTTACCAATGGTTTATTCTCATGTTTTATGTAAATTAGAGACAAATTGTTTGATTTTTAAAAAAATTATAATTGAGAAATAAAATTTAATACACCTTTGGACATGGAATGTTAAAGTTTCGATAGAATAATCTATTAGAAATACAATTTTACATTTTATTCTGTAGGAAGACACATATAAGTTTGGAAATTGATCAAAATCCATTAAAATATTTAATATTAATAAAAATACTTATTCTAGGTCATTAAATTAGGTTAATTTGTTATTATATCATTATAAAGTGAATATGAAGAAAAAAACATACAAAAACCCAAAACTGTTTATATACGATTCACTAAAAATAATGTATTTTAGATCATTACCAAATTTTCCTATAACCAAATTTAATTTTTTGGATTTAAAATATAAATATTAATTAAAATATTTAATTTTTTTAATATTTTAATATTAATATTAATTATATAAATATAATAATTTAATTAATAGTATAATCTTTTTAGGCACAATTAAATTTACGACACTTAAAAAAATTTCCAAGGAAAATACTTTATAATTTCTACTAAAATGTGAGTTTTTTAAATGAATAATTCATTAAAATAAATATTTTTAATATTTATTTTGATTTTTATTTTGATTATCATAAAATTGCACATATATTTAATAAAAATCTATTGTGTTTTATTTGCATAAAACAATCAATTTTTCAAGCAATAATAAAATGATGGATGAATATTTTTATTTATAAAACATAATTTAATCGTTATGTATATAGGTCATGGAAATGTGACCCTTTATTATATTCACATATGTCCTAATGGTAATGTGTGAGAGGGGGGTAGTTTCATGGTGCACCTCAACTATCTTCGATAGTGTTGATATCATTACTAACACGCTGTTCTTCTATAAGTGATTTATTTTTAGCATAATTCGGTGATGATTAAATTAGTCATGGTCTAAGGAAAAAGCCACTGACATCTCCTCCCTCCCATGTTTTCGAAAAATGTCCTTCAAAAAGAAATTATCCTAATGGTTGAGTTGATAATTTGTATTTTCTTCATCAATAAATTTTTTTTATTAAAAACATATAAACATTAACTATAAGAGTATAATTAACATCAATTGGTATAGTTCCTAATGATCAAATTGTAAAATAATTATATTGGCCAACAATAAAATACCAACAGTCACATTTCCAATTATAACCTATAAATAAAACTTCATTAATTAAATCAATATTCAAAACAATTACTCCTATAGTAATGTTTTGATTTCTAATTATTTTGATTTTTTATAATATATTGTATCAATTCAATAGTGTTGGTGTGTGGGAGATGAAAATTATTCCTATGGTTGATTAATATTATCTCATTTTAGAAATTATATTTTATATTTTACATATAAATGTAATTTATTAAATTTTCACTGGTTTCATAGATGACTAATAAAATTATTATTATTAACGGGATACATATTTTTATTGTCTATTTATATTTGTAACTATGTAATATTATATAATTTATAAGAATTTTTCCATGAAACAAATATAATTTATAAATCCTAGGCTTCTATAGGATCTAATAGTCAGAAAGGTGACGTAGAATTATTGAAATTAATACCATGGAAATAATATGACATACCAATTTAAAATAATTTTTAAAATTGGGTTGAATATAAATAATCTAGTTGTCTTATTAGGTTTTTTAGGTGTATGATAATTGGGAGATAAAAAATTCA
Organism: Viscum album; assembly: GCA_963277665.1. Classification (NCBI taxonomy): domain Eukaryota; kingdom Viridiplantae; phylum Streptophyta; class Magnoliopsida; order Santalales; family Viscaceae; genus Viscum; species Viscum album. Next base: position 272,208,258 of record OY728142.1, on the reverse strand, counting down.
AAATCATATCCCCTTATGGTTCCCCTATCAATCCCACATGCTATGGTGTTTTAATTAAAACATCATTTATGTTCTTATATTTCATCAAATGTTCTTTTTCCCTTTTATATAATTTCAATACCTTTTAGGAATTTGGATCATGTTTCATTTATTTTTTCATCAGATCATGATTTAATCATTTGAATTTGGATGGGATTTTGTATGTCATAGATAGAGGTAATCATAGAATTATGGTCATAAATTATTTATGATTTTTTATTTTACATACACCCCAAAGTTATTTTTTAGACACTTTGTCTAACATTAATGAAATTTTTTATTTATTAGGTTCTTGGTGTAAAATTATTTGTGTGGATTGATGTTGATGCTACACCAATGACCTTCTGGGTGATGTTGGTTGTTAATTTTTTGATTTGGTTATTCCTATTGAGTCTTACTATTGATTTTAATTGTTGGATGGAAAGGAATTAATATATATATATAATGATATAAAAAATTATCTTTAATAGCATGATATATTGGCTTATGTATGATCATTGTTAATTCATGAATGGTCATGTTTGGGGATGATTGAATGATGGTATATAAGATAACTTTATAATCTATTCATCTAGTACCCATAAAAATTAATACAATATTATTGATTATTATTTAGTGTTTTTTCGTTATATTTTTAATGGACTGGGTATGGGTTTTGAGAAAATATGACCCAAAGATAAAGGTATAGGTATTAAATTGGGATTCATTATATAGTGAAATGTTTTTCCCAATAACATTCATAAATTGGGACTATCCAAAGGCTATGTCACCAATGACATTGACTGTGAGTGGAGATTTTGATAAGGAAAATGTGATCCTTATAACCCAAATGAGACGAGGATAGCCTATCCAACCTTTGTCGTGCTTGTATGGTTTGGATGAGAGTCTCATATATTTATGATAATAGTTGGGATGATTGTATGTCTCTTATATGATGAGTTAAAACCAATAAAAGGTACTGTGCATTTAGGGAATATTCTATGAGAATGATGAGTCATCTTGGACATTGTGTGAGTTTTAGAACTCATCCATGGAAGGTAGATGATTGGAACTAAGTATGAGTTATGTGTATTATCAAAAAAAATATTCAGTGACATAAAAAATGGGTTTGAAGTAATATTGATCATGATCGTGCCTTGATTATAGATCAAATGATTAAGTTTAGGTTGTGCTACTGGGAAACAAATATGATGGTTATTTAGGACCCTAGTATATTCCTTATTAGGTGAGATAAAAATTAAAATAGGATTGAAGTATTAAATTATGGGAAGTATTTTATATGGGGGATATTTCTCAATTGACAAGATCAATATAACATGCTGGTGATACCGTAGAATGAGATAAGTTAAATGTTTTCTTATTTCATTTGTTTCATGATCATGAGATCATGATGTGTGATAGGGCATGGCATGGATGATGAAAAAACCATAGGTCTAGTCACAATGTGATGGATAAGGTTTTGGTACAACCATATATAAGTTAGACTAAAATGTGATCACATAACCTTCCATTTATAATATGGAATTGATTAGTATAATTCCTTAATGTGAGTGCGACAATGCATTCAGATACATACCTTAAGAGAAAATGTTGTGGTTGTGATGTGAAGTTTGAGCATGGCCTGGGTGAGAATGAATATTATAAGACATTATATGGCCTCATATTGATTGAGAATATTTTTCTATCAAATGTCATTATTGATAAGGAATCTTTATTTTTAATACATAATATGAAATGAGATATAGACATACCTGTTGTGATAATGAGACGATGAGAATTGGTAGACTACATTGATTGAATATTAAGGATTCATCCATGAATCATTCATGTGATCCAATCCCTCATAATTATGAAGGGGTTGTTACATGGTGACACCAAACATAATGTTTTTGGGAACTATTCATTTATTTTTACATGAGGATAATAGATTCATTCATATGTTGAGTAGGTATGGTTGATTTTCATACCCATCATGTTAGAACATAGAGACATTTTTTAATGGAGTCGTATTCAACTAGTAAACACATTATTTTTTTGTTTCATTTTGAGATTCTAAAATATTTTTCTTTGATCATAAACATATATACGTATGTTTAACAGTATAATATTTTGTAACCATACTAACACGTATTTATATTACCCATTATGGGAACACAGGTGTGCATGTATTTATTAAGTATATGATAAAATTTGATAACATTTATTGTATCACAATGTGATAGGGACACTTTTTTAGATATTTTTACTCAAGAGTTATTTAAGGATTGTATATTGAAATATTGGGTCTTTTGTGATTTCTATTTCTATAATTTTTTGTATGTGATCAATGTTTATGTATAAAAATATACTTCCCTAAAATATATTTTTTAGATGTTTTTTTAAAATTTTATTATGTATACACATTTTATAGATATTGAAGTTTTGAAGATGTTTAGTCTATTTAATTTTATTTTGAGTCATAATATACCCGATGTGAAGTTTACACCCAAATTATTTGAAGGTAGCCTCTACTATATCAATAGGTGCACTACAGGCCACGTATCCCTCATTATCAAAAAGTATATTGTGTTGTGGTGTTACATTACTGAATATTTAAAGAAAATTTATTTTTTTATGTATTTTAATATGTTTTAAAATACACAATAAACATTAGAATAATAGTGTTACTTGTTTGAATGATTCACCTATTTTCATCACCTATTTTTACTTATTATTTTTATATTTTAAATTGTTGGAATTTCAAATTTTTTGATCTTAAAATATTTTCATTCATGTGAATAATGATAATCTCTTGATTAATGAGTAATTATTATTCTAAGATATTAAACTTAACCTTGACTGTAGGAATTATTTTTTAATGTCCAATAATCAATAATTTTTGAATGGAAGTACCCCGATGTGAATGATAATGACATGTGATTACTCATTAAACAAGTTCCAATGATATATATAGAGATAAAAATCATGAATTATGTACTAACTTTTTTTTGGTGAAAACTATCACCAATATCATGGATCCACCAATATATGTGAAAACCATCAATAATAATATAGGTGGTGTAGAAATGATATTGAATATTGTTCAATTTGGAGGATTTTTATATGTTTATCCACAAGGGGAAATCTCTATTTTTTGGATATTTGAATCAAATATAATTGAAATGATGATATTTGAGATTCTATATGGTTTATGGAATCTTATTTTTCATTAATTAATAGTGAAATAGATTTTATGGAAGGAAACTCAGTGGGAACGATAACAACATGTGATGAGTCATCATTAAAATATCAATACATGAATTTAAATTATGAAAAATTGGGAATTATAATAATTAAATTCAAAAGAAATATTAAAATTTATACATAATTAATCATATATACTTGGGAATTCTTTCAAAATATTTACATGGTGTTGCAAAACCATCGTATAAGACTTCAAATATAGAATCATTTTTTCTTAATTTCATATATAATGAAAATAAGGATAAGTTATTTTGGATCCTACCTAAATAAATTTAATAGTAATTACATCATCCACTTATTAAAAAATATTAATGTAATTATACTGAATCATATTTTATTTGAAATTAATATATGTTTTATTTATCCACGTCTTTATCTCATACAAACTCATTAAATCTATCACTTTGTTAAATATTAGTATAAAAGTACAATTAAAGACATAAATTATGTTTAATTAATAATAATAGAAGGAATGAGACATTACAACTTCTCATATTGGTGTTCTAATGTGCAAGAATATAGAATCAACTCCATAAATAATGAATGTAATTTATTGGAAATTTGTTATACCTTACATAAAACAACCCTGTTCTTTATCACACACTTAAACATGATTTATTACATAAAATATTCAATTGATACAAGATGGAAGATCGATAGGTCTAGTGTCTTTGGGGATTATGAACATTACATAACAACTGAAAACATGAAACACAACATCTCTATTGAAAACATTTTTTACATGACCACTACATTCCCTCGTTTTTAGAATTGTATGGGATAACCTCAGGACATCAATAAGAAAATGGTAAGCTATAAAGCCCAGTAAGGTAATAAACATGGAATAACCTGAGGAATACAATATATATATAAGATAACAGTATGGAAAATGGAGAACAAGATAAACCTGAACATAAAGTTGTGATAAAGAAAGATAATCATAATATAGAAATGTGGCAACACATAACATGGAATTTTGCATGAGACAAGGCTCATTACACCTGGAGCATGAGTAAATCCTCATTTCACATTAAGCACGAGTAAAAACTCATTTCAAAAGAATTATCATGAGTCAACACTCATTTCACATGACATATCATGATACTATACTTTACCCAATTCTTTGGAGCACTATCATGGCACAATATTCTTAAACATTTCATTTAATTCATAAGTGTGCCACATGGATCATAATAAATGGAATCAATCAACATCATAAGTTATTCCACAATTAAGTAATGTGGAATAAATACACGAAATTATCATTAAATATGTATATTTTCTTAAAGATGGATACCCTTGATAAAGACATGGGTATGGTTTTCACTACATAATGATCTTGGATTGGAAAAATGTGGTGTAATTTCGGTAGCATAACAGTGTGACATAAGGATTCATGAAAATGTTTTATGAGATATAAATGAGTGTCTCATAATATGTACATGAAATTAACATTAAGTGGTCATATAGATACATGTCACAACAATATTAATGGAATTTAGATGCATAATACAAAAGAATTAATTGGATGTAAAAGAGGAGAGAGAAATCTCTCACAGAATTTCGGCATGGAAATAGGTGTACATGGGAAGAATTAATGAGAGAGAAAGGGGTCTCTCATAATCCAAACATAAATAGGGAAGTATGGGGGAGGTTAGAAATCATACCCCAAAATTTTTAATTGAAAACAAAATGGCATAACAACTTAAAAAAATTGGACAAAAATGAGAAATGAATAAACACCTTGGAATTGTGATCCCAAAGGTTTGGGTGGGGCTTGAGAGAGGATTCTTGGGAGCATGGGGCACCATGAGAGGATTATAGAGATTTCGGGCAGAGTTTGGACTAAATCCAAAGGCTTTGAGTGAATAGGAAGTGGGAGCATGGGTATGATTATATATGAAAGGAGAGAAAATTCATTATTATTTAGGTTTGGGACTCCTCACGTTAAACTAATCAAAACCAGAAACCAACTGATGGTTATTGTCTATGGTTTTCTAAAAAAGAGATTGGAAAAAGATATTTTATATGTCCAATGTCTGAACTTCTTAAAATAATAGGGTTGCTATTGTGAAGGTGAGTCTCACTCTCTTGGAAATCTATTTTAAAAGACCAGAATGTTTTATAATCCATGAAGGGTCACTAATGCTTTGTAAAATAAATAAAACAATCCCAAAATTACATTATTTTAATGTTAAAACACATATTTTTCGAACACAAAGTTTATTGTATTTTATTACATCACTATTTGGTCATTATGATGTCATAAACACCTTATTTATTTAAACAGTAATTAATTTTTACGCAATCAATCGACTGTCTCAGAAAATTATGAAAAATTCACCGTTGGATAATTTCGGCATCCTGAATTAAAGAATAATATTCATTGTATCAAAATAATTTTCTAAATATGTGACTTTATTCTTTTAAAATAAAAACTGACATTTATCAAAAATTCATGGGTTCTGACAAAAACAACATTTGAACATTAATAAAAATTAAAATTACATTCATAATATTATATGATCATTTATATTTAATAAAAAGTAATTTGATAATATTAATAATTTTTTTTAAATATTATTTAATTCCAAAATCTATTAATTCATCAAAATAGATTTCTTAGTTGAATATTTAATAAAAATACTATTTCCACTTTGAAAACTATTTACAACGAAACAATAATAAAATTAATGTTTATTCATTATTATATACATATATAATGAACAAATTCATAGTGCTATGGTCTTGTTACATAACCCCTTATAACACCCATATAAGACTAATGGGTAAGGTGCACGATGGTGATAGACTCTTGGGGTGGATCCGATAACATCACTCGGGTGGTAATATCTATTAATATCCACTTTTCCCGTAGTCGGTTCCTCTAAATCTTAACGTGTTCATGATCAGATTGGGACTTTTCAAGAGTGAAGCCCAATGATGCCACCTCCTTTCCAAGCTCTAATAAATGGGCTTCACATGGGGAAAGTCTACTGGATGAGGCCATAACTTCCTTTTACTGAGTAAATTGGATTTGTTAAAGACCTATATTTATACTAATCATGTGATCACTATTCAATGACTATATTAGCAACGGTTATAATTCAAAACAATATTTTAATATCTAGAAACATAAAACCAATGATGTTCACAAAACCATAACAAGAAATTTAATTAGATGAAGAATAATTTCCCTTAATTAATTTTTGGGTTGTTACAATCTTCCCCCTTTAAGAAAAATTGTGTCCTCACAATTTGATTACACCCAAAAACAAATCTGAAATTTAAACAAGACATCAGGTTTGCTTACACACCGCCATTAATCATTCGCCAACCCTCATTTTCATGTCGATCATGGAGCGATAAGGTCCACTTAGTGAAACAATACTTCAATGCACCTTAAAAGTCTTCCACTTCCTTTGTCCAGACGTAGTCCGTGGAACATGGATTGTACTGCTTAAAATTTGATGCACTTTTTGAAAAAAAATTGTCCGTAACATATTTTTTCAAAACATTACAATGTACCAGGTTTTTGTAAAATAGTCTGACATATTCAGATTTAAAATTTTTGAAATGTGGTTCTTTAAATATATTGTCTATATTTCCAAAAAAATATAAAACAAGATTATATATATATAAGCTTCTTGGAGGTCTATCTCTTCGGCAGATATTGTAAAATCAAATAGTTCATCATACTCTCTGGATATGGTGAAATATTTAAAAATATCTTGATGGTTCCTCCCTCCCCTTGAATGGTGGTAGTGTTGGGAGCATAATATTTGATCATATGTGTTCCAAGATCCCTGATTGTTATGTGACATGGAGGAGGTTTTTGATATGTCGTAGAGTGTCTTACTAGAATGTTGGACATTGGAAATGGTTTCAATGCTATATGAGATCGACTTCACATTAATTATAGCCAGCAATTCCTCAGGAAGGAACCAGAGTTTTGTATGAGGTTCTTCCCCTTCCATATCGAAACTATCCTTTATCCTGCCAACGAAACATATCAAATTTTGAGTTACCCTCTAGAAATGATAAAATTGTTCTATAAAACTACTTGAAGTTGAAAGATTAATTATTCTTTAATGAATGGAAAATTAGGGGTAACACATAAAGGGTAACCCAATGACAAAAATGGATGACTTATAAATAACTTTTATTTCCTTAACTTATGAATCTATAGGATTCAATTAGTGTTATCTATTATCTACTTCCCAACATATATTCCTAGGGGTGTTTTTTATGATTCCCTTAACAATGGTTCATACTATTCTTGTTAATTTACCAAAGCATATCCACCGGCAGTGTCATAGCCAAGAGGGCCACAAGGCCCATTTTCGTGTACTAGGATACCCCGAGTCAAGCCTGAAACCCCTTATCGGGATTTTTACCCCTTGGTACATCTATTCCAGAGCCGCTTATACCTGCTCATATCCAAACATGAATGTATTTTCTTTATAAACTACTTACCCAATACCAACCAAATCTTATGGATGTTTTTACTAGACTTAGTCTTGTATCTAAGTCTTCATTAAGGTTTTCTAATCCTAATCCCAAAAATAAATAAACCTATCCTCTGATTCCAACTATAACAACCTTGTTCTTTACTACACACTTAAACATGATTTATTACATAAACTAATCAATTGATACAACATGGAATATCGTTAGGTCTAGTATATTTTGGGATTAGAAACATTACATAACAACTTAAAAAATGAAACACAACATCTCTATTGAAAACTTCCATTATCGGACCACTAGTGTCCCTCGTACATATCATTGCATTGGATAACCTAAGGACATGCATAAAAAAGGGTGAGATATAAAGCCCAGTAAGGGATTAAACATGGAATAACATGAGTAAAACAATTCATGTTTTACAACATGCATATCAATGGAGAAAAAGAGAAACATGAACTTAAAGTAATGATAAATCATGATAATCATAACATTAAAATGTGGCAACAACACATAACATGCAATTTAACATTATCCAATGCTCATTGCACATGGTGCATGAGTAAATCCTCATTGCACATGTAGCATGGGTAAACCCTTGTTGCACTTGAATTAGAATGATTCAATAATAATTGCACTTGATGTATCATGATACTATACTTTACCTAATTCATTGGTGCGCTATGAGGGCACACCCTTCTTAAACATTTCATTTCATGCATAACTGTGCCACATGGATCATATAACAAGAATCATTCAACATTATAAGTTATTCAACTATTAAGTAATTTGGAATAAATACATGAAATTACCATTAAATATTTATATTTTTATAAAGTAGAATACCCTTGATGGAGACATGGTTATGGTATTCACTACAAAATGATCTTGGCTTGAAAAAATGCGGTGCAATTTCGGTAGCATAACGAAATCACATAAGGATTCATTAAAATGGTTGATGAGAGATAAATGGGTGTCTCAAAATATTTACAAGAAATGGAATTTAAGGCGGTCCTATAGATATAGTTCCCAAAAAATGTAATTGAATTTAGATGCATAATACAAAAGAGTTACTTGGATGTAAAAGAGGTGAGAGAAATCCCTCATGGAATTTTGGCATGGTAACAGGTGTACATGGGAGGCATTAATGATTGAGAAAGGGGCCTCCCATCATCCAAACATAATGAGGCAAGTATGGGGATGTGTGAAATCATTCACCAACATTTCTAATTGAATAAAAAGGGCATAACAACTTAATGAAAATTGAATAAAAATGAGAAAAGAAGAAATCCCTTAGTTGGAAGTCTGATCCCAAAGGATTGGGATGGGCTTGAAAGAGTATTCTTAGGAGTTTGGGGAACCTTGGGAGGATTCTAGAGAGTGGAGGGAAGAGGTTAGAAGAACTCAAATGGCATTGAGTTAAAATTAAGTGGGAGCTTGGGTGGGTTTATATAGGATAGAAGACGTAATTCTTTATTATTTAGGGTTGGGACACCTCACATTATACTAATCAATACGACACACCAGACCATAATTTTTGTCCATGGTTTTTTTTACAAAGGTTAGTGAAAAAAAATATTTTATATGTCCAATGGATGAACTTCTTAAAATAAAGGGTTTTCTTATATGGAGATGAGTCACACTCTCAAGGAAAACAATTTAAAAAGTCAAAAATTATTATATGACATGAAGGGTCCACTATTGATTTGTAAAATAAATAAAAGAAACCAAAATCACATTTTTTTTAATGGAAAAACATATACTGGACGAACATAATTTTTATATTATTTTATTACATCACTATTGGGTCATTATAAAGCCATAAAACACATTATACATTTAAAAGATATTTAAATTTTACAAAAATATTTTAGTGCCTTAAAAAATTATGAAAAATTAACCATTGGAAAATTTCGACGTCCTGATTCCAAAAACAATATTCATTTTACTTAAATAATTTTCTAAATATTTGAAATTTTCTTTATAAAATAAAAACCTACATTTATATAAAATTAATTGGTTTTTAGAAAAACAGCTTTCGAACCTCAATAAAAATTACAATTGCATTCTTAAGATTATATGATAATTCATATTTAATAACAATTTATTTAACAATAATAATATTTTATTAAAATATTATTTAATTAAAAATCCATTAATTCATGAAAAGATATTTCTTAGTTGAATATTAAATAAAAATACTATTTGCGCTTTAAAAACTATTTACAAAGTAACAATAATAAAATGAATATAAATTCATTATTATATGAAAAAATAATTCACATATTCATAGTGCTAAGTTCTTCTTACATAACCCCTTATAAAACCCGCATAAGACCGAATGGTAAGGTGCGCGATGGTGATAGACTCTTGGGGTGGCTCGGATAACATCGCTTGGGTGGTAATCTCTATTAACATCTACATTACCGTAGTCGGTTTTACTGAAGATTAAAGTGTTCAAGCTCATCTTGGGCTTGGTCAAGAGCGAAGCATAATGATGCCACCTCCTTTATGAGATCTGATAAATGGGATTTGTATGGGGAAAGTCAACTGGATGAGGATATCGCTTCCTTTTTCTGGGTAAATTGGATTTGTTAAAGCCCTATATTTATACTAATCATGTGATCACTATTTAAAGGCTATATTAGCAACGATCACAATTCATAATGGTATTTTAAAATTCTGAAACATAAAACTAATGATGTTCACATAACCACAATAATAAATTCAATTATATCAAGAAGAATTTCCATTAAATAATGTTTGGTTCATTACATTACCACTACAAATAATCATCTAGTATCCCTATATAATTCATGATAATTAAAATAAAATTAATATTCTTTCCCAACGACACATTATATTCAAAATTAATGACAAAAACATGGTTCTTCATTTTTTATTAATAATCTTAATGAAAAATAATATTATATTGAATCATGTATGAATCATTGTGAATATAATTCTTAAATTAAGAATCATTTATGGTTTTATAAATTTGAGTAAATATTATACATACATATATTAAATAAGAAACATTTATTGTACTTATAAAAAATTCAAAGGGGTAGTAAAATATCATGTTCAATTTAATTTGATTAAAAATACATTAATGATCGTATATTTATATATATATAACAATGAATTTAATGGTAACAAAAATTTATTTACTTGTTTATAATTTGACCCAATACAATCTAATATATACGAGGATGACATGGTTATACATTTAAAATAATTAAAAAATGTTTTTTAATACCTAACTTATAGATATTGTTATAGGATAATTCAATTAGGGAGATATAATAATCCCATTATATAGAATAAAAAATATTATTCTTTAAAATAGTTTCCTTACATATATTAATGGTACATTCAAATTGACCATCTATATACAAATGATAATTTTAAACTAACTCCAACAAAAAACATAGTACTCACTAAACTATATCAATAAGCCAAAAATAAATCCATACTCCCATTTTATGGTTCTTTTTGATTTTAATCCTTGAATATTTAACATCTCTAAATCATGGAATTTTATTTTAAATATATGATTAATTGGGTTATATAAGATGAATAAAATAACACATACTCATTAGATAATTTATGATTACCCACACTATACCCTGACCCATTGATGGTCTTGGAAATATTGATATTAAATATATCATGATGTCATTCCATTTACATTATATTAGTGTAATTCACTGATGAAGATCCTTAAAAATCTTATTCACCCCATAAACATGTTTATAATTGGGTATCTAGCAATAAAAATATTTTAATCCCCCTTCATTATAGGAAATCAAAATTAGAATCAAATATTTCAATTAATCATTTTTACTCAATGGTTTATGAGAAAACTTGATTAATGATATTTCATTATTAATTCCTCTGTCATACCAAGAAGAACTATATAGCTTCCATTGAAATATCATAAGGAAATATAATCATGGAACTAGCCACAAAGGATTTACTATGAATTTAGTTTTTCATGAATAATAATACAATCAATATTATATATTTTATATTTCATAAAGCTTTACATAATATAATATGAGAAATTTGTTTGAATTGTATATACATCATTGGGATCTCCAATCACATACAATTGGAGCTCATCCATAAGATAATCTAATATATATTTTTTGTTTTCCACTAACAACCTTTGGTAAAATAATTTAAAAATAAGTTCATCGATAAATATAGGTCCATTACCCAGAATATATTGAATATAAAAATTAAATGATTTCATATAGTACACTTAGAAAATTTTCTTGAGGTTTAGATCTCATATAAAGATAATATATTTATCCTATATGAGAGTGGTGAATTCCCCAGGGGCTATACTAAAGAAATTACTCCTCCAAAACAAAAATTAATCGAACAATATAGATAACTCCAAATAGTGGGCAATGATGTTATTTTATGATGGATAAATTGATCTATAACCATTTGAAACAACATTATGAACATATATGGAAATGCAATTCATGGCCACTAAAAACACATCTGAATACACATTAAAACCCCCACCAAGATATGGTCAGTAGAGAACATTGTTTATTATATACATTCTAAATAGATTATTGAATCCCAATTCACTATAGTCAGAATATAACATCATAGCAATTTATTAAATTTTTTTATCACTAGTGTATATATCGTTGAGAAATATTAAATTATGTGGAGAATGATTCAAGAACGATTGAAGAATTAACAAATTTCAAATATATTTTATTGAAAATTCTATCAAATAAAATATTCCACAATCTAAAGATACAAATATGTTTTGGTTTCTAAAATTGTATTCAAAATAAACTACACTCACAATATCATGAAGTTGAACACTGACAACATAGAAAAACATTAAGTTTATCACAATATATGAATGATAATAAATATATGTTCATAATTATAAAATAATTATACAAATATGAAATATATAATTCCAAAATATCAAGATAAATGATTATATTAATGGATTAATGTTTATTTTTATTACATCTATAAGCTTGACATGATAAATATTTAAATGAATGAAAAATTAGTTGATAATCAAAATAAAAATAAGAATATAATAATAGGATTATATGAATATCATTTCATATAATATAATTAATTTAAACAATTAGACCATAATTTGTCGTTATAATACCATATTACCCCCTTCTACTATTAAAATAAATAACTAATTTTTGAAGGGGATAAATTTTTTGATAACTAGAATCTTAAAATTATGATAGTTTATACAAAGGTGTAAACTTCAATCATCCTTGATTCTAATTAGGAATATATCCCCTAATATATAAGATTATATTGTAAAAATTAATTTATTCTATATATACATTAATAACATATTTAACACACTCAATTTAGTTTTCAAAATTTGATACAGAGGGATAAATATTGAGTTAATTTTAGTCCAAATATCACTAAAAATATTAGAATCTCATGTAAGAGGTGGAACAGTAAATTTTTTTTGGAATAATTCATGATAAAGAAATTAAAATTTAATTAAATCATGAATCATAAAATATTAAATTACACAATTTTCAAGATAAACTATATAGGTATTGATAGTACCAACATTCCAATACTCAGGATACATCATTCTTTTTGAATCTCCTACACCATGTGTTGTGTATAATGAATAAAAGATATATATGAGAATGAACTTATGCAATAATATTAATTAATATAGTATGAGAATCGTGTAATGATATCTAACAGTAGAATAATTTCAAATGATTTCATTTTGCAAAGCATATCAACCTAAATATTTACACATGAACCTATAAAGAAAAGATAATAATAGGTATATATGGTACTTCATAGTATTGTTTCCCATAGTAAAATCAAGACTCATATAAGAAGATAAGGCATACATATAATGATAAATTATAGGTTCCAATTTTTTAGATAAAAATAAATACAAATCCGCAATATTCACCAAATAACATGATGAATTAAAGGATTCCAAAAATAGTTTCTCTAATGGTAGATAACCCCTATCCTACATCAGAAAGAGATAAATCTAAAACATAATATGTTCCTAAACCATTAAATGTATCATATTGTAAGAATACATATTTTAATGATTATATAATAAATATATACATTCCTAACTTCCTCATTGACTTAGTTTACCTGCTATCACATATGTTAGTCAATTTCCTCTGATATACTATGCCACTTGATGATTCTATGATCCAAGTGTCAGTTGAGGCCACTTCTCGACACATCCCGATGCATTGTTCTTTTAAAACCTATAAATATGAATATAATAACAATGTTAATGTCATTACATTTTTTAGTGGTATAATATAGATTTATGTTGATAATGGATACACACTAGTGACACTAAACTGGTTGTCTCCATGAACAAGGATTATGTGAATGGTAATTTAATGGATTCCCTGATATGAGATGCCTCTACTCGTCACTGTATCTAACACCTTTGGGCCATAATAGAATATATAGTTTATGATTTTTACCATTAAATCACCAATGTACTCCAAACCGTCCTTTATTATAAGTATTATTATGGAAAATTGCCTTAAAAAACAGATGAGGATTGAAAAATAGAAATTAGCACATGAGAATATATGTATATTTACAAATGATTTAAAAAATTATCATATTAGATTCATAATAACCTATCAAATATGAATAAATTTAAGGAAAATAAATAATCCAGGTGGTGTAAATAAAAATAGTCATTAATCCCATTAATCAATCATTTAAATATCCATATTTTTTCTAACATAAGTTTTTATTTTAACATTTATCAACGTACTTATCATGAATGATCATTAATATAATAACCCATTTACTTATTGTAATCCCATATAATGATCGCCCATTATCCTTCTATCCAATTTATTATAATGGTATCTAACCAAAATAAATCAATCAACGATATCTTAATTCCATTAATGATCAATTGACAGTGGTTGATTAAAAACAAAGGGCCATTGTAAAAATAAAATTTATAAAAAATAAAATGGATGATTAGAACAAATTCCCTATAATCTAAATGGAAATATTATCCCTATATTGAAATATATGACTAGAATATTATATAAATTGTTTAAAACCCTAAAAAACTAATGTTGAAATAAATGTTTTAATAATGTCACATGATAATATGATGTTTCTTTAATTCAAGATGTGATTTTTATGTAGAATCAACAACAGTGATGTTCATAAGGATATTAAATACATTCCTCAACAAAAGTGATTTTGAATGATTCAATTAAATGTTTGTAAAAAATGTCTCCCCACGACCAAATCTCATAATTACACATTCCTGAAATGATTTTTTATTCAATTAGAACATTAATATTTCATTAAAAAATAACACGATCCATATGTCAGTTTAAAATATATAAGGAATATTGTAAATAATAAATATGTAATACTAATATATTAAAATTATAAGGATTCATATAATTAATGGAATAAATTATTGACTATTATTTCCATATCATATAACAATAATATCATTTTAAAACACTATTTATTTAATCAAAATGTTTTAAATAATATGAATAATTGTATGGGTCCAATAAAAAATTAATAAATAGATATAAGAGTGTATATAACATGTAAGGATATCCAATAATTTTTTTGTACTAACATGAATCATAAATCATGAGACTTGATTTGACACCTACCATGGACCATGGTTTTATAAAAAATTTATAAAAGAATTAAATTGTTTAATTGCATCATTTTTTTACATTTTTTAATTGTTGGCCTAAATATTTCAATTATAATTATTTTAAAGGGGAAAATGATTAGGCCACATAGTTATTAAACAATTTAATGACCATGAATTTCAAAACTAACACACGTAGTCCCATATTGAATGGGTTGTTAATGTCTAGTTATCCCATAAGAGAAACTAGGATTAATTATGTTTGATAGTTTTTGTATCCATTATATGGGAAATGGTTTCCAAAATGACTGTTAAAC
This sequence comes from Viscum album, assembly GCA_963277665.1. Lineage (NCBI taxonomy): Eukaryota > Viridiplantae > Streptophyta > Magnoliopsida > Santalales > Viscaceae > Viscum > Viscum album. Next base: position 272,192,526 of record OY728142.1, on the reverse strand, counting down.
TATGAGTATAAAACAATCATCATTATCTATAATTTTAATTTTTAATTTTTTTAAATTTTCCCTATTTGAATTAAAATTCTTCCCCCTATTTCCAATGCATCAATTTGGGATGAATTTCTCTCTCAACTCCTTCACACTATCACAATCCAACCCAGTGGGTCCCACATGTTCAGTGATAAGCCGAGACTCACACCCCAATCCCAACACTAATAGGTCAAGGGCAAGATAAAAGTTATATTAATCCATGTCAGTATAATGGGATCCCTCACCAAAAGGTTTATGTACTCATGTACACACAAAAATCCATGAAATGGTGTAGTGGTTTATGAAATTAATATCTTCTAATGAAAAAATATATCCTAAAACATCCCCTAGGATACATATCACCATATGAAAAGGTATACAAAATAATATGGGGAAAATACATGCCCAAATTTAAATTTTACTACTAAATCGAAACTTATATAAAATATAATGAATTATTTGTGGGCTATTCCCAACTCAATATCCAAGATTCTGACCACCAATAAAAGCTATCACCACCATATACTAATGAACTCCATCAACATTAGGTTCTCCATGGTCATTATTAATCTATTAGTTGTCCACATAATACATGACACATTCATTAAAATAATATGTAAAGTGACTATATAAATATCTACTTTGACTCCCTAACAACAAAAAACAGAATTATTATTGTGAAAAAGTCATATCAACCCATATGGAATGTGGATAAAGGAACTAATAGATCAATATACTCAAAAGAAAAAAAATTAATAGAGAAAGGGTATCTTTATATAAATATATCATTATAAAATGAGAGTCAACATGTAGATTCCAAAGGTCCATATGCAATGAAAACCATCAATTTCTACCTCACATAAATTTTATTAGAGGGACATATCCAAAATTATATTCTCCAAATACAAGGGATGGCTATCTCATATTCAAGAATAATTATTATCCTCTAAAGAAAGGTTTTGATGGACTAAACCAAGGTACTATGTATCACATTATAGGGATCATAACTGAAATTATGAACCCTCTAACTATATGAACAAAAATATGAATAGTAGCACTCCACAGATAGGGGACAAACACCACAAATAATTATGTTTTGTTTAGTATATTCGTATATAAACTATATAGGGTCCACACTACATTGATAAATATGGGATTACTACACCTAGGAATACTAATCCACTGATAGAGGACATGTGCCATATGTGGGGGAGTTCTGTCATAAATTCTATACAATATATGTGGGACTCTAGACCTATGGAGAAAAGGGAATACTGTCCCCAACATCCTTCTAATAACCATGTACAAAAATACAATTGGAAAAGTATTAAAAAATAATGCATCATGCTTATAACTGCTTAGGTAATGATTTTTATTCCAAAAAAAGGACATCATTACATCGAGTGTGGAAATAAACTCTGAATATGATACTCTTGGGATTAAATTTGACTACCAAAGAAGGATATACAAAATTTATATTTCTTTAGAAAAGTATAAGGCTTGTCTATAGGGTCACACTCATTGTGACATGTCCTTTTCAACTAAACATGTCCTTTCCTACACAAGGATTGGATAACCATATGGATATTCACATCATGTACGTAGACTAAGTGGTTTTTCACGGGTGACTATGGTATATACGGGACCTCTTGGCCCACAATTTTTTACTATTGTACATTCCCATGATCATTAGAGAAGCCTGTATACTGGTCAGTTCATGGGTACCTTGTCATTCCCATGCACATGTATACAAAGAGAATTTGATGAGGAACTAAAATTATGATGCATTAAATGTATCTGTTATACATAGTGTTTGATATTTCTCTCTTTGTTGATCGATATCCACCATTAGGGGATATATTATATTTTTTACTCATAAGTACACAATGTTATTTTTTTTATTTTCCATAAAATCACATATATTAAGTATTTTATACATGTACATCCTAAACAATTGATTATACTGTGAATCAAGCCTATATATCCCGAATCTATAGTTATCCATTCCTATGACAATATCGGTGGTTGGATTCAAAACTCCAAAATTCTCAAGAAGGAGATTCTCATCACATTGTGTCATATTTTTACCACATATTTAACCAAACATATAAATATATAATCCAAGATATCAATAGTCATCATGAAACTAGTAATTTTCTTTAGAACACCCTTCCGTAATTATTCTTGCATTGGTAATTAATATGTTGGATTGACCACAATTGAAATATTCTCTAAATTCTCAAATCACCCACCCATGGAAAAATAAAATGAACATGAATTTTTTTTGGGAAGCACAATAACTGTGTGATACTGTTATTGGATGGTTTTAATATGTCAAATGATTACGTTATGAAAACCAGGGGAGAAAAATATGCATTTGACCCAAAAAATCAATTATTTGTATTGATTATAAATACACATAAAAAAATTGTAAAAACAATATAAAGTATTTTTGGGAAGCACAATAACTATGCGATACTATTATTGGATTGTTTTCACTTGGTATCCATTGTGTCAAATACAATTGGATGATATAATTTTAATTGGAAGTTAAAGTACCATGGATTTATAAGAATAATGATATTCTATGAAAAAGTGGTAGTATAAATTATATGTATAATAAATTAGGTGTATAACATTAAATGATGCCTCAATGAAGAGAATTTAAGATAAAAACCCTTACCTTACACTTGTTTTTTTGGTTGAATGTGTGTAAAACTCTTGTTTTGTGGTTTCAAACCCGTTAATATCTTATCCTAGATATATATTAATCTTTATAATTTTGTATATTATTATATTATAACATATTATCCCTCAGTATTTAATTATATTTCATTATTTGTATTCATACAATTGTTAATTTCCTTGTTTTCTCATACATTCTATTTCATGATACTTTCTTTTCTTGTGAATATAATATTCAAAAATAATATCTAGAATATTTATCCTGAAATTATTATGATATTTATACATCAACCATACTATCATGACCTACCATGATTAATGTATTTGAAAAATAAATTACATTATGATCATAGAGATGGAAGGCCGTATGTAAAAAAGAGAAACATTCTCATTATTTTGGTGAACATTATGAAAAATATTTAAGTAAAATATTATCATTATTGAATTATAATAATATCATATGTAAAATATAATTTATTTTATTAAATATATATATCATACTTGTGGTGTGAAAGTAAAATTAGTGTAGCATCATTTTGTGAATAAGGTAAACCACACATACATAAACGATGTTATGATATTTAATTATGTAAAATGGTAAGATAGAAAACAATATATATTTTTATATACAAAAAATAATTATTTTAACAATATAATAATAATTTCATTAATATCACATATAATCATTAACATTATAATAATCATCTTCCATCTGAAGTATTAGTGGAAGAGGAATCACAATGCTTCACATGGAAACAATACATTGTGCACATGAGAAACGTTATCATATGACCTAGTGATTGGAAAGTAAAGAAAGGGCATATATGAAATAAAAAATTAATTTGTATTATTATTTATACATATTATATATTCATTTTATATGCATAATCATAAGAAACCATGATATGTTTCATCAGTAAAATGAATGACATTGGTTCTCTATGAGGCTGTCATCCCTAAACATGAATGAAGATTTCGAAACCAATTTCATGAATGTGGGGGTGTTTTTTTATTATAAACATAACATAATTTTCTTTCTGAATTAAATATAATAAAATTATTATACTTTTTTGGGTTAATAAGAAATCAAGGATGTGGGGGAATAAATAATATAACGATCCTTTTTTAAAAATGGTACCTCTTCTTTTGGTATCATCCATTAAATTGAAAAAACAAAAATTCCTAGATGGATTTATACAAAAAATAATGTTCTAGAATGAGTTTATTGTGGTTTTGAAGGTATTTCCGAATTTAATAGATGAACCAAAATGTATTTATTGTTTCAATATGGTGGGATTGAGGGTGTCCTTTTAAATGTGAGGCGAGTGGCACACTAGTAATTTTTAAGAAGAAAATGGTGTGCCAATTTTTCACCTGAAAAACCAATTAAAAGTGGATTATTAGTAATCCATATATATGATAGGGTTTAAATATTCCCATAAAATAACTTTTAGACTTGTTTTGGTTATTTTTAACCTTATATTTTTTGTTTAGTCCCCTAATTAATACATTTTTACCTTTACTGTTCTAATGAATTATTTATTGTTTTAAAAAATCATTTTATTGAAAAATTAAGATGAAAAAATTAGATAAGATATATTTCTTTTATTATAAATTTTGAATCCATTTCATCCATCTTATGTTTACATATTTTTTTAAAAAATAATTTATAATTAATCATACAAACGTGCCAAAAATTTGGGGTTTTATATAAAAAATATTCCAATGATTATAGATATGTTATACAAAACTTTTATATTAAAATGATTAAAATAGAAATATTTAATCAATTTATTTAAAATTAAAAACATTATGTATTAAATTTATTTCAAAATATAATTGAATATTAAAAAAAATTAAATTAAAATCAAATTTTCTATTAATATTCAATATTTTTAATTACTAATAAAATAAATTAAGCAAAGAAAAATTAAAAAAAAATTAACCATAACATAATAATGGAATTATTATTAAATAAATAATGTTCATTTTATCAAATAAATTTTCTAAATTATTAATGTCTAATTTTAGGTTATATTTGTAAAGTGCATATAATCCTATATTTAGAAAAAGATATATTTTCATAAAACATTTCTATTTTCTTATAAATGATTCTTATTTTATTTGTAATAAAAATATAACCATAATTTTCATATTTTATTTATTAATATTCATTAATTATCATATTAACTGTTAATTTTATTAATACCAGTAAACTCAAGTCTGTAAAATGTAATGACATTATTTCCTAGGTATCTTTTTTCACTATAAAATAAATACTAATCCAATGTGTAGTATTTTAATAAATGTATTAAAATATTATTATTAATAGTTGAAAACTCCATTTACATGAAACCAAATTTGGTTTGTTTAGTATTTGGATTGCTAATCAACCATATACTCATAAATATTTATTTTATCGATAAATCTTTAATTAAGAATGATTTATATTCTTATAAAATCGTAAAAATATTTTGATTCTTCATAATTGTGATCAAAAACATTCTATTAGTATGAATAATACATGTAAAATTTATTTCCTTAAAATGAATACATAATTACTCAAACTATTTTATTTTAATTTAATACATTCCTTGGTCAAGGGATTAGCCTTTAGAAGAGGTAATTGACTCAGATAATTACTATGTTCAAAACATTTATGAAATTGAACTATAAATGGGTCCCCAAAAGTAGTTTTATTTTGATCCATCATACTCATCATTTTAATTCATAATTTATTTTTTTATGCCCTTTCTTTCAATAAATAATGAATTCTATTAGTCTAATGAGTCACTTTCTTGGTTATATCCATCATTATTTTTTAAATAATGGGAATTGATCCTTCCTTCCACTAGGATATTGATCACCCAACTCCATCCTTCTCTTCATTAAGTAGTATGAGAGATTTTTAATATATATATATATATATTCTCATATTTAATCAAATTGATGAGGTATTTTAAGAATAATATTAATTCAAGTAATAATTTTTGGATTTCTTTCCCATGAAGAATGTTATGTGTACTTTATGATAACATGGATTGGTAGTTTTGAATATTAATAAAATCATTACTATATTAGGATTGTTCCTTTACATGGAGTAATATTTGATAATTTCCTAAGAGTTTCTCTCACAATAAAAGGTAATATATTTTTATTTCAATGATAATAACCAATAAGTGTTATGACGCTATAATTAAATATATATTACATTGCATTATTGTTTAATTTTTGGGACAAAAATGATACATTCTAACGTGGTTATAGACTGACAAAACATTGAGGAACCTTCTATTGGTGTATCCCCTTGGTAATACCCAATGCATGATATTATGATAATGATATCCTCTAGTATGAATCAACATTTATATGTGTCATTGGAAGTTCCTAATGGTATAAATGTGTATTCATCCTCTAACCATAATAATATTAATAATGAGTACTATTAGTCATGCACGTTTATGTATTCACAAAAACCCTGAAGACATATGTTTGCTATGAGATATGAACGTGGTTGAGACAATAATAATATTGCATTAATGAATAGTGCTATAAATGATTTATCAATTTTCATATCTAATGAATGATGATATCTCTGGAACCATTATGTAAATAACATAATCTAAATGAATCAATATCCATGGTGTTTTATAGGGAAGTTCATTTCGTAGGATGTCAAATAATGACGCATCAAGCACCTAGGTTGGTGGCACCGACATGCCACCAGCTGGATTTTAGATATCATGATAATGAAATTATATTACACAATAAGCATCTATATGTGGTATTATGTCAATTTCTCAAAACATCATTCAATATGGTTGGAATGCCATGTTTCTAGACATTAACAATGGACTTTAGGCTGCTCCACCTTATTCCATTATGGAATATGCCTATAGGTTTACATAATAATGTTATCCAGAATCTTAGTTAAATAATAATAATAATATTTATTATTTTACTTGTTGAAAAAATATTATTCCTACATGTGGATTAATAATTATTCATGTTTTATTAAACAAAAATATCCCATCAATAGTTATTCAAGAGAATATAATGAGAGGGGAATATTTTTATAATATATTATTATTAATTATTGATTATACTATTTATTTTTTTTATTCCCAAATAATGAAATAATATCTATTTTAATAAAAAATATTCATTACTTAAGGCTCGATTAATATCATGGATTAAGAGTGGACCATGTTTAATGGTATGGTGAGAAATAATAAATAATGAGTACGGTTTTTTATAAATAATTTTTAATATAATTTTCTAGTTAAGTGATTCTTGTGAAATAATAATAATAATTTTATTTTTTGAAATGTGGTTACACAGGGGGTAAATATTCAATGATGGTCGGTTGTGCAATTATTATTTTTTAAACCAAGTGATATACAAACCCAATTATATTATTTTCATAGAGATCTGATTAATTATTTGGTTGTGCATAATGTATTTGGAGAATCCTTTCAATAACAGGAAAGATCAATTTTCTAGGAATCATCCAACGAAAAGAGAGATATTTCCCCCACCTACCACTCATATGTTAAGTGAGATCCATGAGAAAGAATTGGATGTTACTCTATAGGTGACAAAAGGCAGATTATGAAGGTGATTAGATTTTCCATGATAGCGCTCGATGATTCATCCGATGACTTTCTGAGATCTTTGAATCACATGTGGATCACTATAATAGGAAGTCATCTCTTTATTCCTACAACTCAAAGATGGTACAAAAGAAGTCATTTTATATATCAATCAATGAAAAAAATATTACAAAAAGTTAATTATTTAATTAATTAAGGTAATTATAAATAATATGTGATTGTATTATTTATGGTTCCAGCATTCAATCCCTTGGCTATTTTCTTTGATTCAATTCCATTGAACACAATAGTCATTGTTGATTAAATATCAGATTGGTCATCAAGTATGGAAAGTATCAGTGTTGGGAAATACCCATTACACATTTCCAATAAAACTAATACCTACATGTGCTATTAGAGCAGTCACAAAATAATTTTCAAATTTTTAAATATTTTTTAATGATTCAAAAAAAATTATTTTAGTTTTTATTTCATGTTTAATCAATCTCTTAACCTTAACTGACTGATATTCTTTTTATCATTAATTTCACATATATATAATTAATAAAATCACTTTTATAAATGATATAATATCAATGAACTCATCTTAAGGTGATATTGATTCTGGTAAGATAATAAAAGATTACATGATTTGTAATTGAAGTTACATGTCATGTAGTTGTGCATAAAGAATGGATTCTAAAATTAATTCAAACAATGAGAATTAATAACATGCGGTGTATTTATTTCTTACATAAAGTGTTGAATGGGACATAGTGGAATAGGGTTAGATAGAGTATACACCATGTATCCCTCGTACATGGTGTGTTTTTTATGGGATTCACATATGGGTCATGTATTACAATAGACTTCCTCAATGACTGTTGGCCATGTAACACAAAAACCACACACCATGTTCTTGATTATACACACTGTGTACTCCTATTTTCCGAGGCAATGTTTGCATGCCATATACGTAGTTGTGTTCCTTAAATACACAGTGAGTGATGTAAATTCCCTAATGTTCAGCTATACATGCAGTTTACATAGACCAAATTAAAGAATTTTTAAATTTATTAATTATATTGGGTAATCCTTATCAACATGGTCATATGTGTGGTAAATATGTTGATATTACACACCAATTGGTAGTGTTTATAATAAATATTTTTATAAATTTTTAATTAATATATTCAATTTTTTTAGATTTGTATATCATGTATCTATTTTATTACAGCTGTAACTATATATGGATTAAATCATGACACATTATAAAAATTCATTTAATTTTTTTGTCAAAATGTCGATTCTACACATCCTGAAAGTTATTGATAAGTTGTGTATGTTATTTATAACAAAGTATAAACTATATATGAGTATAAAACATGTTGGGTAGATATGAATAGAAATACTCCAAGTTTCATACATGATACATTTATGTACAAGGATGAAAGTATGTAAATTTATATAATTTGTTTATAATTATAATGTATAATAATATCCAGGAAATTAGGATGGGAATTAAGATAAAAGAATTGATTAATTATTGAGGATAATTAATTAATTCTATTATGACATATCTTAAATAAAAATGATTAATTAATGATTTGTAGTTTTATTGACTTGGAAATCTGTTTCATGCTTGTGGATGAAGATCACAGATTATACCTTTTTATGTGATTGGTTTTATTTCATTTAATATTAAATTAAATTATTGGCATGCACTTATTCTATCTTCTTATTATTCTAGGGAATGTGTTCCCATGTAATTATTCATGTAAAAAATTCTTCCCTAAACTATTTGTGAGTAAAAGCCTATGTAATGTATTAATCTCCAAATATAGTGCAGGTGATTCAAGTTTTCAGTTGAGATGAAACTAATCCATGGTATATGCATATGCTGAAAGTTGGAAAGATGTACCTGAACCTTAATTGGTTCAAGGTGTTTTCCCTTGATAAATTGTAAGATTATCACCCTCAAGATAATATATCCATTATTAAAGGCTCATGGTCATACGACTTACATATATTATTTCTTTCAAGTTTCATTGTAATTTGAATATGAATATTTTGTCGTGATCAAAGGAATTAATGAAATTAATAAGCATGAAATATATAACGAAAATTAATTCTATATTGCATAAATATTATATAACACATGGTTAATCACTTTTTTTTAATTTATATAATATTAAAAATCATGTAATAAATATATGAATTGGGAATTTATTTATAAAATGATAAAATCCATAAATTTTATATATTATGTTAGTACAGTTTTCCACTACATCAGATAAAATCATAATGCAGTGATAAGTTCATGACTATCCAAAGTTGGAGTACATTCAATTATTGGGAAATTATGACATAAAATCTATTTTTGACATAACATAGATAAAATCAATGGTTTACTTTAAAATAAATGCATGTTTCAATTGAGAGGAAATGGTATAGAAAATCCAATTTACAGATTTCGGGATTGGGGAGACCACACAGTAGATGAAGGAATGAAGAGTTAATGAATTTTGAATTTGGAATTCCAACATAAAACCATTAAATTTTTTTAGAAAAAAAACTATTAGGTTATGAGAAGGTCAATATGGATAATTTTCATTAGAATTTCGATGATATAGGATACTCAAATCCAATTGTTTGGACTGTTGGGTTTTTAGAAAATGGTGAGAGACTAAAAAATATAATATTTATTTACATGTAGAAAAATTTTCAGATAATTTAATAAAATTAAACTCATCATATTAGTCTAGATGACATTAAAATGACTTAAAACATATCTCTAAAATACACACACGAGAAGGATAAATTTTTAACTGAAAAAATTAACAAGAGTGGAAATGACTCTTAAGAGTTAACCTTCTCCATGAATATAAATTGTATGATCTAGAAGAACCTATTCCAGATGTTCCTAGTAATGTGGAATGTGATGAAGATTAATCACTCTGTGAGATATATTTGGCAGATTCTACAGATGTCCAACATTTTATACTATCATCTATGTACAGAGAGATTTTGCATCGATATAAGGATGTGGATGTGTATATAATAATGACTCAAAATAGGGTTCTCTATCACGAGAATGTGAGATAAGAGAGTTAGGATATCTCCAATTCATTGTCTATAACTATTCTGGGATATTCTATGCCATCTAGGTCTCATATTGGTAGTATTGATGGATAAATTGAACTCTTAGACAATTTAGTGAATAAATTCCCAAATGAGTGGCATATAGATGTCATAATTTCATCACTACCAAAAACCATATCTAGTTTAATTGTTAATTAAATATTAGAAATAAAGAGAAGACTATTTTATGACATCTTACATTGATTCTCCACGTGGATAAGGGCACGGGGCTTGATAAACTCATGTTCATTATGGTGAACAAGAAAACAAAGAAAAATGAAAAGGGTCCCAGTACTTATACAATGTTAACTGCTCCAAAGAACCATTCTTCCAAGAATAAGATGATCCATTGGTCGTAATGGGAAAACGTGGTTGTATTTTTTTCAAGTGGAATGTGAGGCCACTGGGAGAAGAACATCACTTAAAAGCAAGAGGAATCTAATGTTACATTCTTTACTATTTGTGAGCTTTCAATATCTACACACTGGATTTAGATAAAACATGTGGTGTATATATTTGTATCTAAATTATGTAACCAAATAGATTTCAAAATATTTATAGAGGATTGGTGGATTTGAGATATGTTAATTGTGAGAGTACATCTTTATTATTTATTGGTTACAATAACTTTTAATTTCCAATGAGAATTATTTTTGGTTATAAAATATTATTATTATGTTTTTATGGTTACTGGATCAAAATTTATGTATCTTTCGGAAATGTAGATGGATTTAGATTCATGTGTGGAAATATAATTTGTTTATTTTATAATTAAAACAAATCTGAGGGAATGGAACATTTAAATTGCAATCATTATGGATTAAATTATGAACACTAAAAATTTTCAATTGAAAAAAAATCATATTTAGAAGGATCATATATCACCCATATATGGAATTTCCATATTTCTCATATAATTGAGAAGTGTCTAAAAAATATCTATCAATATGATTATTTATACTACTCTCTTCTAAAACTACTTGAAAGATTCAAGGAATGTTTAAAAGTTAGAATAACTGAGAAACCATTGGGCTGATATATTAGAAGGTGCACATATCATCTAAGATTGGTACACACTAATAAGTGTGGACCATTTATTGTACAAGAAATAGGTGGTTTTTCGTAATTCATAACATTTATTGATGGATTGAGTATATATTATTATTCCAACTTTATGAGGAATAAGTCTGAGACCTTTGATAAATTCAAGGAATTCTAGAATGAAGTAGAAAATAAGCACAGAATGAAGATAAATAAGAATCAATTATATCATGTTGGATAATATATTAACCAAGAGTATATCCACATTATAACAGAGTTTGGGATTCTATCTCAACTCACTCAACCTTACACACCACAATGTAATGGTGTCAGTAAGGGGAGGAACCGTATCAATTTAGATACAGATAATTTCAATGATGTGTTAGAAGATTATTCCATTGTCATTTTGTAGATATGCATTACAAAATGTGGAAGAAACATTAAAACTAGTACAATATAAAGGAAAAAAATGCAATTCCCATTTTTTTTGGAGAGAAAAAAATTAAAAATGTGTGTGAGGTAGGATAGAATTTATTAAGTATATATTAGGAAAAAAATGAACATGAGGTCCCAACATGTATATTTATTGAGTCTTCTAAGGAATCAAAGGGACACTACCATTATAACCCCTTAGTCGAGAATTTGAATATAATTAGAAATGTTGTAATTAATTGGATGGATAGCATAGAAAAAAGGATAGTGAGAGAATGATTCACTTTGATGAATTTGATTATCAAGATACACATGAGTTGTAATGGTAAAATATTTAAAGGTCCCTTTGGAATAATTTGATCATACACCAAATTTACAATGTAGAAGTATTAGATAAGAGTGATACTTAGGGAGATATTGTTTTTTAGTCACCAATGATTGTGAGTCATTAGTTGTTGACAATAATTATCATATCTTATACAAGGAGATAATTGAAGATCATAGTCTACACAATAGTAAAAATGCATGAATTTAATAATGGATTCCATGTGTAAGAATTTTTTTTTATTGTTGATGTGCTATTTAACGAAAGTTCTATTTTATGAAAATAGGTATTCAAGGGTAAATTAGATAATGATTTCAGATTAAATTCTTATAAAGTTAGGGTAGTTTATCAAGGGTTTATAAAACATCCTGAAATTATATACAATGAAACCTTTTCACAAGTATCCATGTTTTAATCCATCATAATTACTCATGTTATAGTTGTATACCATGAATATGTGATTTGTTATATGGATATAAAAAACATCAATCTATAATGGGAAACTTCATAAAGTTGTCAATACGAAACAATTTGTAGTGTTCATGACACTATGTGATGAAAAAATGATTTACATGCTTCATAGAACCATCTATGGATTGAAGAAACCATTCAAATCATGGAACATTCAACTAAATGAATCCATAAAATAATTTGGTTTAATTATGAACTAATTTGATTTACGTGTTTATAAGAGGTTTAGTGGGAATGAATTCATTGTATTGTTATTATATTTTGGTGACATATTACTTATTAGGAATTATATAACAATATTATAGTCTAGTAAGGATTTGTTAAATAATTATTTTTACATTATAGAATTAAGTAAAAAAACCAACATCATAAGGATCAATACCATCAGTGATTGATCGATGGGGATTACTGGAATAAGTTAAAATACATATGTTAACCAGGTACTAAATATATGTAGTATGTAAAAATACAATATATGATTGTTTCAAATGTCACAAGGTTTACCTAATTCTAAAAAAATGTTCTTTCATACACTATAGGTGAAATAGAGAATGAGTTTGATCTCATATGATTTAGTGACAGTATCAATCATGCTTGCCTTGTTATGTACTAGCCTTGATGTCTCAAATGTATTGATCATGGTAGATTGTAACATCCCTGGTCCTAAAGACACTCAACTAATTCCCCATACCCGGTTGGCCAAATGGCCTCAATCCTGTTTCCCCCAATGACAGAGGCTGCCAACTAGCAGCAAGGGCCTAGGGTGGGATAGTGGGGAAACTATGCCCTCATTGTCATAATGTAGCACAGTAGAATAAATATTAATAAATAGTAGAAGCAATAATCATCATGAACTGAATTAAACAAATGAATAATGATGTAATAAGTTAACAAGAAGGAATATAATATCAAAATGATGTAGTATGTCACATTATCTATGAAAAGAGAAAATTCAGGATGCACTTAAATCAAGTACAATACAATACCAAGGTATGATACAACAAAATGAATCTTAGCAACATCCCAAGCCTCATATTGGTCTCTTTCTCTACTGCTCCGAAGAAGCAATCAAGTAAGTATATAGATAGCCTTTCCCCTATTGACACCTATAGAAATATAGTTTTTTGGGCCCAAACTTATGATCGAAATAAGGTGTGAGAAATGAATCCTAGTAGGCAACCACCAATAGTTTCTGCCAATCTGCCAGTGAGTATATAAAATAGTTCTGCATAGAAATGAAATGTTGTAAACTAGTAGGCACTCAGAAGTAAAACAATCCTATATGTATTTTCAATCATTTATAGAGTTTACTATTTTTATTAGTAGTTAATTCACTTGATGTATTTAGGTCTCAAAATTCAGCCTAATCCCAACAAATATATTGTCAAAATAAGTCCTATAGAAGTATTAGAAGACCCTCTAACAAGAATTTAATATCTGAATCCAAGGCTTGTGCTTTGGCTTAGAAGATGTTTCACAATTAATTCCACCACATAATTTATATGTAACAGAAGTCCAATCCCAAGATTCATATGTTATAATTTAATTATCACTACAGGTTTAATTCTACCAACATCCTACGAGTCCATTCTCAATAGTCCTACTAATGAGCCCCGTGTATAACTATCGATGTTAGAAATAGTGAATGTGTGTCCACCCACAATGGTCCAACAAGGGAGCCCCAAGGAATCACTCTATTATTAGTATAATATTTTGTCAATTTAGTTTGTCCCTGGTGGTTCTACAATGGATTCTAAGTATCACTAATGTCATATAAATCAAAAGCCTCTCGAGTCTATCCATAGCGTTCTAAGTTGAACCCAGGTATAACCCAAGGTGCAAGGTAAAATACACATGTATGTCCATTCACGAAGTTATAATATGAACCCATGTATCAACCAGTGCTATTTACTATTTACTCATAAAGATTTAATAAAACATTCCAATCATCATAAAAAAGAAAAAAAGGGGAATGAAAATGGGAAACAACAATCCCAAAGACATAATCAAACACATACAATTTCTAAACAATTACAATTACAGAAAATAATCATGTTCATATTTAATAACCCAAAATGGAAAATGAAGGCATGTCTATAGACATCCTAGGCCAGAACTGTTGTACAATAGTCATCCAAGGGAAATTCACCCACAAGGTGGTCCTTAATAAAGAAACAAAGCAAAAAATTATTTAATTCATTAAATTCATAACAAAAAAAATTAATAATAATGGGGATCAATTTCATTTCAAGGGAGATCCCTAAAAATAGGTTTGCAACACAAAAACACATATATCCATCTTTAAAATTAATGGGAGGCATGAGAACACCTACCTCGATGTCATACACCTGATATAATCTAACAACGACCCATGAATCGACCTAGAACGATGTATATCTAAGAAAAAAGGGGAAGAAATTCAAACTTAAATTACTCTATCAAAAGAAAAAATTACCAAGAATGGACCTAGAAGATTAAAAATATTTCTAATTTTGTTTTAAGGTG
This sequence comes from Viscum album, assembly GCA_963277665.1. Taxonomy (NCBI): domain Eukaryota; kingdom Viridiplantae; phylum Streptophyta; class Magnoliopsida; order Santalales; family Viscaceae; genus Viscum; species Viscum album. The sequence continues at coordinate 272,177,310 of OY728142.1, read as the reverse complement.
ACTGATTACCCTTGAATCGAGTACCAGATGACGAAACGAGTGAAGGAAATGATCTTGAAACTCCTTGTTCATCAACCAACTGCTCTTTTGTCAAGAATAAGATAAAATAGGGCTACTGCATATTTGAAGCCAAAATATTGAAGTACATGGCATATAAGTTCATATATACATCATTTGTATCATTTTATTGTTCATAAACTCACTGACTTACATTACGCATCCCACACCGACCTTACCGACATGAGTACACAACATATACTAGGAAGTACATGACATGTATTTTCATTTTCTTATCTCTGTATGAAAAAAAACACACAAAGTGTTTCCCCATCCTATATAGTCAGACTACACGGTGATTCCACAAGACTATATGAAATGTACTACTAAAACATAACATTTATCTAGTTTTCCCTATATTCTAAAAAAACTCAATGAAAATGAAAATGAAGAAAAATGTAACCCAAAATTAGAAACAAGTCCATACAAACCATTCAAACTAAAAAATAATACCCTAAATTTCCCTTCCAAGTGTGGTAATAGAATATCTAAGAATAACTCCATCCAATGAGCGTGTACATCATCCTCTCTCTCCTAAGTCTTATCTTGTACTCTGACATGCTTCTATAGCACCTAAACTAGAGTAACTGACCGGCCTCAGAGAACCATCATGCTAATGTAATCTATATAAATTTGATGCTCCTCAAAGGATGCATCAACATGAAGCTCAACATCCTCAGGATGAAAAACATGAGACCAGTCTGAATGACATTGTTGTAGCTATGTTGCATGGAAAATTTCATGAATTGATTGGTACATGCGAAGAAACTATAACCAATAGTCAGCCCACCCAACTCGTCCTAGAATCTCAAATTGTCTGACATATATCGTTGAAAGCTTACCCTTTCTCGTGATTCTCTTATTCCCCAATCATGGTGTGAGATGTATGGAAACTCAATTATAGACCCAAAACTTCAATGCTTATCTACACTTATCAACATAAGATTTCTAGTGATATTTCCCAAAATCCATCCATCTATACACCAAGTTATCATATTTAGTAGTCTCCAGGATAAGAAGAGGTCCAATCATAGCTTCCTCTCCTTCATCTAGCCAAATTAGTAGTGATCATAATGTCCTCTCGTAAAAATCCTCATATGGAATCATAAGGATAGTATCTTGAAAGTAATAATTATATGTGAAATTGACCATGGGTATTTTTTTAGAAATACCCCCCAAATTCTAGGACACATGCACAAAAAATTTACTCTAACACCTATATCTTACATTCTGAAAGGACATCAGTCTGAGGGTGGTTTGATGTGCTTAGAATCACCTGTGTACCCAGCGCCCTCTAAAAACTCTGTCTGAAATGATACATAAAACAGGTATTAGTATCTAAATTAATAGAATGAGGAACCCCATGAAGTCATACCACCTATCAAATATACATATTTCTGAGATCAACAACACCAAAGGTCTCCATGAATGGTAAGAAATGTGCAACCTTAATGATTATTTCAACATCAACCCATAATGTGTCATTTCCTAGAGGTGATCTCAGTGATCCCTTTACAAAATCCCTCACGACATCATCCCATTTCCACTCAAGAATGGGTAGATTATATAAATGTATAGTTGGCCGCTAATGTTCTTCCTTCACCTACTGGTTTGTGTAACACCTCTTAAAAAAACTAGCTACTTCTCAATTCATTTCTAGCCCCCAGTACTGATAGAGCATGTCACGATACATCTTGGTGACTATGGGATGCACTAACCAATCCAAATCATGAAAATATCTCATATGCACCACCTGTATATCCCCTTGGAACCCACACCCATCCATGGACATGCAGAGCTGCATCCTACCCTATAAACCTTCCAGGATTACGATCCTCACATGCCATACTCTCTTATTGATCTAGGTATTCATAATATGATAGATGTCATGTCCTCCCTCTGTCCAATAGGGTAGTGGTAACTGCCAATGATGAATAATAAGTCTATTTCTGATTATCATGCACCATAAAATGCATCTCAAAAAACAATTCCATAATCTTCCACTCATCATTGGCCTCGTGCACTGCATATATATGAGTTCTCCTTCTCAAGGAATCACCCATAGCATTGCCCTTTTTAGGCATATATGCAATCTCAAAATCATTTGACTAAATGTATTCCACCCACATTTGCTATCTCAGATTCGAATCATCCCATGTAATGATGTATTTGATACTTTTTTGGTCTGTTTACACCACAAAACGTTCTCCCAATAAATAATTTATCAAACTATGAAAAGCATGGACAAATGTAGGTAACTCAAGATCACGTGTCAGGTAATTCCTCTCATGTGGCCTCAACTACCGAGACCCATATGCAACAAGTCAATCTTGTTGCATAAGAACTACTCCCAACCAAATACATGACACATCACAGTACATAATGTAATTCTTTCCCAGCTCCGGCAATATTAGTATTTCCACAGAAGTTAAACGTCTCTTCAACACCTAAAATATTGTGTCAGAAGAGTCTGACCACTCAAAAATCACACCATTTTTGTTCAATCCCATCAGTGGCTCTTCTAAGCATGAGAAGTCCTGTATAAAACACTTATAGTAACTTGCTAGTCCTAAGAAACTCACACCTCAAAAATTTTATTGGGATGATCCTAGGTAAATACTACTCTTACCTTCACTTGGTATACTGATACTCTAGTCTTGGAGATTATTTGACCAAATAAGCGAACATGATCCATCCAGAAGATTCATTTTTCTATGATAACATGTAACTGAATCTCTATATATATATTCAAAATGACCTCAAGGTGTTTGGAATGGCCACGTCGATTGTGAGAGTATTCCGTGATATCATCCACAAAGTATACTAAAAATTAACATATGAAGGGATGGAACACTCTATTCATTAGCACCATGAAAACTTCTGGTGCATTCGTGAGACCAAACGACATATCCAAGTACTCATATAGACCATACATGCTACGAAGAGCTATAAAATGTATTTTTATAGGCCGAACACGTACCTGGTGACATCCTAATGTGAGGTAAATCTTTGAGAACACTCAATCTCCTCAATGATGATCAAGAATATCATTTATCCATGGAAGTGGCTATTGGTTATTGACCATTAATTTGTTCATCTTCCGATAGTCTTCACATTTCATAAGTGTATCATCCGCATTTTCATGAAAAGGACCAGTGAACACCAAAGGGAAGTACTCAGTTCGATAAAATCCTTAGATTCATGATCTTCAAACTCCATCTATAGTTCTTTCAAAACTGTCGTATTTACCGAGTAAGGAGTAATGGATACTGGTGCAGCTCCTCGCACTTGATCAACAGTGAACTCCACTATTATGACCGGAGGTATGCTAGAAAAGTCGTTCGGGAAAACATCCCTAAAATGATAAACCACTGGATGGAAATATTCCAAACATGTTCCTTGGTCAACCAGATATAAACTCTTAATCAGTTTTGTTAGCCCGCATAGCCCACAATGCTGGGGTTCATCTCGACTCGACTGGACTTCCAATTTTCCCTTGTATAGAAATTACTAGCCATCGGGAGATGTAAAACATGCCCAATGATGATAATAGTTAGTGACTGTCTGATAGAATACCGACCAATCCATTTATAGAATGAAATCAATGTCCATCATCTCTAAGACATATTGGTTCCATAGAAAATAACACCCACCAATCTCAAGGGGACACACCTTGCACTGACACACTCCTGTCGTTCTAATCCCTAAAGGATTGTCTAACGTCATCACATTAGAAGATGTATAAAAACAGAGCCCAAGGATCTCCACAATGGGAACATATATAAACCTATGAAAATCTATAGTATCAAAATGTGTATAAGCTGTAATAGAGGCAACATGAATAGTACCTCAGATAGTAAAGGGTCTAGGATCCTTCTCTTACTCGGTATGCTGCACTACAAAAGTCTGTCATATACCACATCCCTACGATGCAGCTTGGATACCCTGAGATGATCTAACCAATATTTTCTATGATTCTAAGTCCTTACTACCATGTCCACACCCACCGCCTTGGCCTGAATTCCATAACATATTCCAGTTTCCAGACTAGAGAGATGCTACAAACAGTACTCCTACATTTGGGGTCTTTAAAGAACCCCTATCACAAGCCACTGGTGGAAAAGTCATATAGAAATTATATAGATTTTCTACCATTATGCATGATTAGTAATCAACTGTGTCTCCTAGGAACTGGGGCCTTGTATGCCCCGACCTACCACTCCAGTATCACTTCACCTTGCTACCAAAATAAAGGTTATTACTTATCGTATCCCCATGAGAAGGTTCTGTAAGATGCTTCTGGATTCCAGTCAAGATAGTATGAGATTAAAAGGATCAACCACCCTGTATTTCACCTCAAGCTTCCTGCAAATAATGCTTGGTAATCAGTGCCTTATTTACAATAGAAAATATATAAGGAAATCTGATGACCTTCACCTAGGATCAGATGTCAATCCTGAGACCATACTAGAATCATCTAGATTTCAATACATCATCACACATCAAAATATGTGTGAATCACTAAATCATATTAAATCGGGAAGAACAATCCATAACTGATAGTGTGCCCTACTTCAAGAACATGAAATCACAAGCTTGGTTGGCACTCAGTGTATCGAGAAAATAATAATCATGGAAGGCTGCCTATAATTTTTCCCATGTCATATCATGATGAAACCCTACCTAGGTGATAATATTCCACCATATCTTTGCAGATTCATGTAGAATATATGTCGTGAGGATGAGAATCCATTCGAGAGGCATCTCCATATGCTCAAAGATAGTGAGCACTAACTCTATCTATGATTACATAGCATGTGGTATGCCATCTCCTGAAAAAGATGGTCTATGCTGCTACTAGAATACACACGTCTGATCTTCTATATATGTGGCATATTTTTGTTCTCCCTGAATGGACTTCATAATCCTTAAAAAACCTTCCCATAATTGTGAATTTATACCTCTATTCAGTATATTGGTTGTTGTTGCATCTAGAAACAATCGAGGATCGATCAGTGACCCATGCACCACCATTTATTTACTATGCTCATAGTCACTCTCCTGGATTACAACCTGTAGTTTTCATGGTGGGATGAATCTAAAAAATCCATCACACACTCCTCAGTACTAACATAATGAAAAAGAAAACTTTTACTCAAATGTTCAAGAATAGAACCGGCAAATCATGTCATTCATGTTTTCTAAAATAGGGGTACATTGCATGTATAACCCTATACATGGTGTGTACTCGTAGGCCTTTACATGGGCGTATACCTCTACCCCACCTAGACATGTATTACACAATACACACGACATGTTCCTCCTGATACACGACATGTACAAGACTTTTCCTTTATGTTTGGGTAATTCTACACTACTAGAACTACATGGTTGTGCCAGTGTAAGACTACACTCTTTGATCATCCTCTACACGACGTATTCTCCCTTAACACGATGTGTACAACTACATTTTCATCCACCCGTGTTTTTAGTCACCTAGATGGTTACACAGTTTTCATATACCATACATGTAATACCATTACACGTCATGTCCTACTCAAAGCTGGACAACCTGTGTTCCCTCCTCACATGGTAGGATACATGATCAATTAAATCACAACATGTCAAAATAGTACACAATATGTTCCTCTTAAAACATGTAAGACATTTTTCCCCAAACAAGAAGAACCCCAAACGTTTTATGCTAGACTACACACCATATATTATGGGGTTTTCAAGACATAGCAAACACATTTCCATGAAGACCCATGTTCTGTAGAAAAATCAACCAGTAGGATGACAAATTCCTATATGTGAGAGCCCATACTACCCACGAATCAAAGATTTGAAACCTAGGAGAACATGTTATAGTATGATTATAGATAAAATTTAGAATCATGACCCATCAAATTTCTATCAAATTGGGCCCTTTTACCCTAGGAAATAATGTATGAAATCCATTGTATCCAAACCATATCATGTACCAATACACATACCACAATAGCTGGCATAACAATCACATCACAACAGCATGCGATAACTAATGCATCCTAGATAGAATGGCATAATTCATGCCATGTGATTCAAAAGAGTGTCTATATAATGAATGAGATGTAACACCCTCATCTCATCATGTTTTAATTAAAATAGGACTCACAATTTCATCAATAGTATTATCAGAAATCATCATTGTCACCCAATAGTGAAATCAAATCAAGTATAATAGCTAAAAATCAAAAGGTCACAAGTCAATGTGAGGGAATTCGGCTTTTCCATGTATGTGGGATAACTACTCTTGAGCACAACTAATTAAAAAAATACCCATTCCTTAATATCCCCTTATATAGGTTCAAAATAGAAAGACAAAGATGAAAAGAAAAAAACTTTCATACCACTTCATATCGTCATGAGTCCAAAAGCCACTCAAAAGGTGCCTCATACCTGGTTGTTAACATGGCCTTAAGAAAATTTCTCAAAATGATAGAGGCAGCCAACTAGAAGCGGGGGCCTATGGTGTGATAGTGGGAAAACTATGCCATCATTGACGGAGATTAAAATAATAGAATAAATATTATCATGTAGTAGAAGCAGTTAACAACATGAAACTGAAGTAAAGATCTGATGACTGATGGAATAAGTTAACCGGAGGCCCTATAATATCAAAATGATTCAGCATGTCACACGTTCTAAGAAAATATTGAATTCAAGAAACATTTTAACTAGGTATAATACAATTCCAAGGTACAATTAAACTAAATGAAACTCCGCAGCATCGCATGCCTAAGCTTGGTCCCATACTCTCATGCTTCTATATAGAAATCAAGTTCCTGTATAGGGTGACTTACCCCTATTGACAACTGCAACAATATTATCTATTTGAGCCCAAATGCATGACCCAAAAAGTGTGTGATAAATGAATCCCAATAGGAAACCACCAAAGGCTTGTGCCAATCTCTCAGGGTGTATATGCATCCGTTTGGTATATAAATGAAATTAAATAAACAAGTATGCACTAAGAAGGAAACAAATACCACATGTACTGGTATTCATTTATTGAATTTACTATATTCTTTTTGGTTCAATAAATTGAATAATTTATGTATCACAATTCAGCCTATGTCCGATATTCCCCATAGAAAAATAAGAACAATAGAAGTCTTAGAACACCTTCTAACAAGTAAGTAAATCATGAATCCATGGTTTCTGCTTTGTATTTTCATGCATGGAACAATTCATTCCATTACAATATTTATGTATAACTCTATTTTGTGCATAATATTCCTTTGTTTTAATTCAAGTCTCACTACAGGTGTAATTCTACCGACATCCTATGAGTCCGTTTCAGCAGTCTAATTGGGGAGCCCTCAGTATCACTGTCGATGTTGGTATTAGTTCTAGTGACTCCATCCTTAATTTTCCTACTATGGATCCCCAAGGAATCACTATATTGGTAATATTTGATTCTATCAATTTAGTTATTCCCTGAAGGTCATAATAGGAGGCCCATGTATCATTGATGAAATATAATTGAAAAGCCTCTTGAGTCCATCCCTGAAATTCTAATCTGAACCCACATATCACCCAAGGTTCAACGTCTAATAGTCAGGTGATTCCATTCATGGTATTCTATGATGAATCGATGTATCAACCAATTGTATTTACCATTTAGTCATTAAAATACAATAAAACATTCCAACCGACTTAACAAGAAAAAACTCTATATATAAAAGGGGAATCCCAAATTCCAAATACATAGTCAAAAATGTACAATTTATATACAATTGGAAATTCCAGATAATATTCATGTCCATTTTAAACAACCCAAAATGGAAAATGAAGGAATTTCCATAGACATACTAGGCCAAAAAAATTATACAACAGTAATCCAAGGTAAACGCACCCACTGGCTAGCCCTTAATCATGAAACATTGCTAAACATGATTTAATTCATTGAATTCATAACCAAAACAACATTTAATACTAACAAAATTAAATTAAATTTAAATGAAAAACCCTAATCATGGGTTTGCGGAATAGTGAATCATATTAATATCTTGATAACTAATGAGACACACAAGACCACCTACCTCGATGTCATACAAATGATATAATCTGACGACTACCCTGGAATCATCCTATAATGGTGTAGATCTAAAAAAATATGTAAAACCATTCAACCTTAAATAACTATATCAAGAGATAAAATCACCAAGAACAGATCTTGAAGAAGAAATTCATTACCGAATGGGTTTTTAAATGACCGACGACACATGAATTTGGTCATAGATGATAAAATGGGAGAAGGAAATGATATCACGACTCCTTTCTCTTTACTTGACGACTCTTCTGTCCCGAGGAAGATAAAACGAGCATAATTCTTACTTTAAGCCAAAAAAATAGGAGTGCACCACATGTATGTTCATATAAACAGCGTGTATATCAATTTACTGATCATAAATTTGTTGACTTACACTACGTGTCCCACACCGACCTTTCCGACATGACAACATGGTGTGTACAAGGAAATAGATGTTGTGTATTGCATTTTTCTTCTCTCCCTAGCCAACAAAACCACACACCATGTATCCCTATCCTACACGGCTAGACTGCACAACATGTACATATGATTACATGGCATGTACTACTAAAACATAACATTTATCCAGTTTTCCTGGTTTTCCAAAAAAACACAAAGGAAATGAAAAAGAAGAAAATTTCTTCCTCAAAATAAGAACCAGGTTCTGACGTAGGTAGATATCAAGAGTATCCATGAAAAAGATGGGTTGCTATTAAGGCAATCCCTATGAATTTGAGAATAATTAAGGTAATTTTACTGATTTATTGAATAGACTAGGTGATAGTATTTAGGGGATATACCAATTCAATTATATTGATAAAACAGAATGATTTGATGTCACATTTAGGATATTTTTCCTACCTCAATAGTGTTGTTGTTAGCTAGATGATATTAAAGAAACTAGTTTTTGTTGACTCTACAGTGGTTTATAACTATAGAGTATCTTCTATTTCATCACACGAAGACGTTTAGATTCTAAACATTCTCTAGAATCATCATGTGTTACCTACCAGGAATGACCATATCACATTGTATTGTGATAATAAATTACTGTTGGATCTTTCAGAAGATACTTGTTTACACCAATAGATAAACCATATACTCCTAAAGTGTGACCTCGTGACAGATTCATATCAATGGAGTGAAGTATGGGAATTCATTATACCCTTGGAATAGATTATGTTGGACCACATGACTAATGGCCCATCTCAGATGTAAAATTATTACCATTTGAGAGCTAGGAAACATTGCATTGTTAGGATTGGGATATAGTTCCTGTCAGAGTCTTCTAGAGATTGTGACCTAAAACCAACATCATTATACTCAATGATAAATATTATTCATTGTTATGAACATAAATAAACTCATTATTACATAATGATTAATCTCACATGTATCATATTAAGTTATAATATAATAGAAGTAGTTTTCACACTAAAAGGTCATAGCAGTTCACCGCTATGATGAGAAAAAAGTAGTGCTACAAAACTGTTCATAAATTTATGTTATATATATATTTAATATATTATTTTTGGGACATAAATGATGTAGGATTTCATGGGTGGTGACTTATAGGAAATTGAGAAACCTTCTCATGGAGTATATACTTGGTAATTTCCATTGTAGTATATTATGAGAATGAGACCCAACAGTAAGAAGAAATCATTTATATGTGTCATTAGATGTTCCTATCTGTAGACATGTGTATTATTGCATATATTTTATGATTATTATTTATGAGTATTATGAGTTCCATACATTTATGCATTAATAAAAATTGTGATGAAAGAATTTCGATGTGAGGTGGGATGTGTTGGGCGTCGCATGAGAAATATTTCATTAATGAATAATTATAGAAAGGAGTTTCCCTATATATTCTCTAGGAGATGTTTTTATCTTAGGACCATTGATGGAAATGATACAACCTAAATAAATATTTTCCATGGTGTTCAATATTAATTTTCAATTTGCTGGATGTCAAGGAAAGAGACATCAAGAACAATAGTTAATAGCACCAACATGAAACCTGTATGATTTGAGATATCATGATAATGTGATTATTTTAAATAAAACGTTTCTGTATGATGTATTATGTAGTTGGAACATTATCTTTTTTCACTATGGTTTTAAATGTGTATCGTTATATGCTAAATTTGGACTATAGTATTCTTCGCCTAATGTCACTAAGAAAGATGTATCAAGGGTCGCACACTATGTGTATCCAGAATCATAGTTAAATAAAAATAATATAATTTTTTATTTAATAATTTGAATAATTATTATGGATGCATGTGGTTTAATAATCATTCATGTTTTCTTGATCTCATTTAATCACTCAGAAATTATTCTTGAAAATGACAGAAATTAACATTACACAATAATAATAAATAAATTACATGTGGAAAACATTTATAATTAATTAATTATTTGATTAAATTAGATTATCTTTGACATTATGTTAAAATGAAGAAAACATAAGGAAATAAGGTAAGGGTTTATCTCCGAATGTTCAGTTTTTCCATTGGGTAATGCTTTCTCTCTCTTTACCCAAATGTAATTATTCAATATTTTTTAAGTAATTATTCTAAATTCTATTAATATGTTCCAAAATCATGAATCCAGATTAGTTCTCCGTTCTTTGACGGGGAAATACATGTTTTCACAAGTCCCCCTTCTTTATTTTCCCAATAAACAATCTCAATTAAAGGGAAATTATTGACTTTGTACCCATATCTATGTTCATTAAATTATTTTTTTCAAAAGAAAATATTCACAAAAAACTCTTTTTTAAAAATGAAAAACAATCATTGTTTATTATTAGTTTTTAAAAAACAATTAATCTTTTTTTTTTGTTTTAAAGAATAAATAATATTTTCCATAAACTACACTAAAATGTTTCATTTATAAAGATTCTTAAATACCCTTTTTACAAGTATTCACATCAATTCAACATCCCCTCTCTTGATATATTCCTATTTTACATTATTAATGTCTATGTGTTATTATAATCCATTTTTTTGAAGAAACTTTTATGATGCACCCATTTTTTGTGCTACATGACATGATTAGGGTAACCAATTCATTCCATGGGGAACCCATATGCTTGATTATAGATGTGGAACACATATTTATAAATATATAATTATTTGTTAATATAAATGGAGCATCAATGCGTTGGTAAATTCTTAGTCCCATCAGACATCATGTGAAACAGTATTGGTGGTTATCCTTGACTCATGACAATTATGTTAAATTGTGTTGGGGTTTATAAATTAATAATTCTAACCATGTGCAATTGTCATGGTGGGTAGTCGTGACTCAGGATCAACCAAGGGAAATGGTCTTGGTAGTTTTCCTTATCTCATGCTTATGTCATTTTTATGTTTTCCTTGTTTCATGGATTCAATAGTAGCATGATCCCATGTTATAAATGTTATTAATCCATATGTTTCTTCATTTCTCATGACTTTTTATGTCACCATTTAATTCCTTCTATCCCACATGTTTGATTTTTCCTTGTTTATTTCCTTTTTGGGCTTGTAGGTTATCATTTTGTTCATGTATTCCCTAGGATAAAATATGTAGAAGCTAAATCTCAATGGGATTTAGGATTTATTTAAGGAGTTTGAAAAATATTATGTTCATTTTGGTTTTATGTCTTCAATTTTTATATAACTAATCTTCCAAAGACACTAGAGTTTATGATCCTTAGATTTTATTTAGTGGTAATATTTTCTAAAATCATGTAATAATACTAGTAAAAGGATATGTATGACATAATTGGTATCAAATTATGGTCTAGTTATTCTTAGTGACAAGTGCTAAATAATATTTTTATGAACCCAATGGATTATAATATCCCCATAAATAACATAGATTAAATCATAGTAAACTAGAAGAGAAGATATATATACCATTTTCATATTTATATTTATATAATCACTGAATACCTTTATTCTTCTCATTAGATAAATATTCAAGACCCATATTTATAATATATTGTTCTTATTTAATTTTTGAAAATAGAATATCTCATTCCAAAAATCAATGTCATAAGAAATGTTATGATTTCCCTACTGATATGTAAAATATTGTGTAAAAAGTTTCCCAAAACATTATAACCATAAATTCTAAATGGGATAAAGTTATTAACAATAACATGAATCATGTGGAACACCCTACTTCACCTAAGAAATTACATGTTGATGTATAATAGTTTATATGAATATGGCCTCCCATGTTTGGTATATATTATGATCCCCTCCTTATAGTTTAAATGAATAACTCAATTGAGAAGATATTTTCTATCCTCAACTGTTTATAAAAAGATTATATTTTCCAGGATGTTTATCCTTTTTCTAGGGAAACTAATTAGTGATGGTGACTAATCACGAACACAATGCCCAAGGGGAAATTGATTCCATATAATGTGATGATTTAAATAAATATTATTCAATAAATATATTTCCCGAACCCACCATCTTATGATGGAATGGAAGTTTCAAAGATTGATGGAAAATATAGAAGAGTATATTTGGGAATTAGAAAAACACATAATAATACATTCATGATATTACTTCATCTTTAACAAGAACTTTGAAATAAATAATAATCATGTCTTTACCATACTAAAACTGAGTCTACAAAAAAATTGATTATTCAAGATGTTGAAACATATGTAGAGATTGTTCATTGTTCCCTTATTGTGGAAAATCAACCTAGACTCTCAATGATCTCATGGTACAAGGTAAAAATATAGTAAAATAGATTTTTTGGGGATATAAACAGATAATTAATATGATGGATTGAAAATAAAACATATCATGTGTCAAAATTATGAGAAGTAGAATCTTTGAAGCTTTCTAAAGGGATCTAAGAGATGATTCAAATTTGGAATAATGGGGCATATGGCTACTAATTGTTGAAGGAATATGATAAATACCTATAATGTGGAAGAATATTGGAAGGTTCAGATCAAAAATCAACCTATAGTGCATTGTTTTAACTACAAGTAAGATGGAAATTATTTGAGAGATTTCCCAAATACTAGAGTTTTTGTAGAAATTTAGATAGAATTACCTCCATGGGAAAAAATAATGTCATATTAAATCACTACTATTGAAATGGATGACAAAAAATATGTGGTGAAAGGTATGCTGGTTATTAATTCCAAAATACTTATAATGATATTTGATTCTAGTTTTACACATTCTTTTATATCATACATGTTTAGTAGAACTATTCAAAAATCACCTCAAAATATAGAGGTCTAGTTATATTTGAGATCAAAAAATGGAATAATTATTTCTTTCAATTTAGATGAATCCTACATAGTTAATTATTTTGGAAGGGACCTCTAATGAAAAATTGTCTTACTTTATTTGGTGGAGTTTTATTCTATGTTGGCCATTGATTTGTGATTTATATATAAATACAACAACAACTTTCGATAAAGGTAAATGAAAATTTCTATCTTGGATTATCCTTAAATTAATAAAATTTTAAGGAGTAATATGAATATCTTTCAGAATCATAGTATCAATTGTGGATTCTGTTACATTATGGGAAATAATATCATAATCATAATATTGATACCAAATAGAGGATCAATCATGAAGACATTACCATTGTGAGAGACTACAATGATTGTTCCCAGAAGAATTTATTAGTATTCATCCTAAAAGGGATGTTTAATGATCAATTAACCAAATTCCTAAATCTCTTAAAATACCATAGGAACCGTATAGAATGGAACTAATCATGTTGGAGGAATTGAAGAAGCAGATACATGAGAATATGGAAAAGGGTTTTATATGTCTGAGTTCTTCACCATGTAGTTTTCTAGTATTTGAGATCAAAAGGAAGGATGGGTCAATGTGAATCATCATTGATTAATGTGTTATCATTAATATAATGATAAATAAAATTTATACCCTTCCACATATAAATTCCTTTTTCAATCAACTCTGTTTATCCAAGAATTTTATAAATGTGGACATTTGGATTTGATATAACCAATTAAATCTGAGGAGGGAATATATCTCCAATAATTCATTTTGAATGTTTGGTATAAATTATGTGTTCATTTTTATTCCCTTCAGACTCACTAATTCTCCATAAATTGCATGGATTTTAGGTATAATGTATTTAGAGGTTCCATAGATTTTTTTTGGTAGTTTGTACTAATGATATTATGATATACTCATATAGTAAGGAGGAACATGAGGTGTACATGAATACATTAATAAATACATTGCGAAGGGAGACACTATATTCAATTTATAGTTAATGTTTGTTATAGATGAACAAAGTATCATTATTAGGGTTGGTTATCACTAGAAAAGTAATATTTATAGTCCCTTCCTAGACAAAGGCAGTGAAAGAGTTTCCATGGCAAACATATGTAATGGAGATCCATAGTATCATTAGTTTAGTTAGTATTATTGATGATTTTTGAGCAATGTCAAACTATTTTAAAACCCACCAACCACGATTAATTAGAAGGGAGTAAATTTTATTTGGACCAGAGAATATGAAGACAACTTCAATGAGTTTCAAAATATGCTTATCATTTCACAGGTAATTAATCTTCTCATATGTGGGAACACTTTATGGTAAAATATGATCCATAAATGAATAAATTTGGCTATTCAATGATGTAAAATGAAAAATTTATATCCTATACATCATGGAAGAAAAATATTCTTGACCAAAAATATAAAACACATGATCTGGAGTTAGTGGATATGATCATTACATTGAAAATCTGGTGATATTATCTCTATGAGGATATATGTGACATATATAATCATAATAAAATCCTAAATTACATCTTCACATATAAGGAGTATAATATGCACCATCGATGGCTGTTAGAGGTTATCATATATTATCACTACTCAATCAACTACCATCTGGGTGAATCAAATAAGGTGGAAGATTCTCTAAGTGGAAATGATCATTTAGGATTATAAATGATGAAATTGAGAAGGATCTAATCTTTTTTGACCTGTAAATAATGGAATGTGAATCACTTAGAATGTAACATCATCAATTCGTTCTCAAATGATTTATCTACCATACATTATAGAAAAAATTAATGGATTATCAACGAAATTATTTAAAAATTCATAAAATGGTGGAAGAAATATGAAATGGTTAATCCTCACAGTTAAAAATGGATGTTGGAGTATTCTATAGACTTTGGTCTTGTAAATTTGTACTATACATTCAATAGATAAAGAAGTTTCTTCTGAATGATGGTCATAAATGTACCTTCTCTATTAACCATTAGGGCATAAATATGTATGGTGATCTTTAAGAGCACTACTGGTGGGACAATAAGATGAACATGATCTGTAATATACATCATAGTGCTTGGTATGTTAGTATGAGATGGAGGAAAAGAAAATGTCTATGGGGATTATTAAACCGTTACACACACCAATATGGAAGTGGGAAAACAACACCAAGGAAGATTTTTTAGTATAATTCAAGATATATGAAGTGGAAATAATGTTATATGGTTTATTTTAGATCATCTTAAGATGAAAAATCACTTTATCAAAATTCGTGAGGACATCTCACTCATTCCACTAGCACCAAAATTCATCTGAGATATAATGATGTTTCATTGAGTAGTACCATCTATTATATCCAATTAGGATATGCGATATAAATTTAACCTTTGGATCAATCTTTAAAATTATATAATCATTATGTGGAAATTCTATATGCATTATAATCCTTAAATTAATGGCAAATATGAGAATTAAATTCAAACACTTTAAGGCCGGTTGGGATTGTGTTCAATGGAAATCCAATGAGGATTGGACCAACATCTTCATTTAGTCGGGTATTCATAAAAAAATATTTTCTACTAAAGAAAACAAATTTCTCCATATGGATACCTTTATGGAATATTATGTAGAACATTGGAATGCTAGGATGAGGTCGGTGAATAAATCCTACTAAGAAATGAAATGGTCAAAAATGACAAAAAATGTAAAACTAATTCAGCCTCACATCAAGGATGCCCAACATTGACAAATGTACTATGAATATAATCATCGAAGAGACTTGGATTTTGGGGTTGGAGACATGGTGTTCCTCCGTATATCTCCTCAGAAAAGGATAATGTGAATTGGGAATAGTAGAATATTATATCCTAGGTACATTATCTCATTCAAAATTCATCATCTTCTTGGAGATGTGTCCTATCAACTACCACAACCACCTACCATATGTAAAGTACAAGAAATATTACACATATCCTTCTTTAGTATATACATATATGATCCCCCCACATTTACTGTATTCATAGCAAGGTCTGTTGAAAAATCAACTCTCTTATGAGGAGTAGTCAGTGACGATCATGGACTATAAAGATAATGTTCATCGCTAGAACACAACTAACATAGACAAATTACTATGGCAGAAACATATGGAAAATCATTGGAACTAGGGGAAGTGGTGATGGGGAATTACCCCCACTTGTTTTGACCATTGTATTTAAAATTAAATTCCAAGGGCCAAATTTCATAAGTGGGAAGAATGTGATGACTTAAAATTCTCCAATGAAATTTCTCTTCACATTATTATACCATATAGTATAATGCACATAAATAACACACATAGAAACAATATAAATGAAGAATTAACGAAATTATAGGGTTTTTAGATATTAATTAACCTATACCAATGGGAATATAAGTTTACTTTTATAATTTTGATATGAAGAATATGAATAGTAAACTCACCAATTGAGTAGTAATTTAAAAAAATGTATAACTAAAATTTATGAATCTTATATATTAACATATAATATAATTATATTATATTATAAGTAAATAAATGTTTTCAAAATGATAGATTATGTAATGGTATTATTGCGAAATATAAAATATTATTTACTATTTTATAAATAATACAATTTTTTAAAATATAATTATATTTCATAGAATAGATTCATAAATTAATATTTTGTTGTAAAATTATTATAATTTAATTTTTTGAGAATATAATTAATTTTTTAATGTGTTATAAAATCTGATAAATTTTTAAAAAGGTATTTTTTTGAAAAACTAAGATTTTATTTAAAAATTTATTTTCGGATTCCTGTAAAATTATTTCCGAAATATGGATTATATTTTTTTTAATTATTCACTCTGAAAAATAGGTAGGGTTAATTATTTTTATTTTTCTCATATATTTGAAATTTTGGTCAATAGTAGAAAACTATAATTTATTGTATATTCAAAATAATTGAACTAATTAGGCATGATTGATGTATGAATGAAGTAATCCCCATTGGTTCGAACTCACATGAACTATTTATTGTGTATTGTCACAATAATAAACATTATTCATATTCTGGATATAAAATAATAAACTAATTAGTAAAATAATGAAAGAAACACCCCTCTAAACCACTATAATTACCACACTCACCACCCCTTCCCCTCACACCTCTAATGATATTACGATTAATAAAATATTAAACATACTCTACCAAAACAATACCACAAATCAATAAGATATTGATTTTTTTAAAAAAATCTATAACCATTTCCCAATGGAGGTTCTCATAGAATATAATTTAAAGAGGTAAAATCCACTTCAATTCGCTTTAACCTTATTTTATTTTATTAATTATCTAATTAACTTTTCACCTCACCTAAATCATGTGAAATGATAAATCTATTAATATTTATATACTAAAATTTTATATTTTTAACTTTCAAAATCCTTCATCATTTCACATTCCGTAACCTTTTGTTATAAAAATGAAAATATCACATGTGATATGTGGATTTATCACATTTAATGATGAGGAGCTTTAAATTTCCATTACCGCTAGAAAGACTTTTCATAAAACCATTTTTTTTCAAAATATAAAATTATACATATTTTATATTCTATTTAAATTTTTTTACCATTATTTATTAATGATATTAATTAATAAAACAAAACTAGTTAATTATAATAAAAAAATTCCAAAATAATATAAATATTTAATATTAACATTATTTACTGAGTCATCCGATAATCTATAAATAAGGATATATAATATAATTTAGTATAATTTATCTTTTATAATAACATATAATTTTAATATTTGTGACATGTATTCAAGTTTACATGATTTCACAAAGATGAAAACAAATAAGTTTTTCATGAAAACGACGGAAACGAAAACTCCCAAACAATAGAATTGTATATTATAACTCATCAAAAAGTCTATAAATGAATATAAAATAATCATATTAAATAAATTTAATGTATAAATTTTATAAAATCAATTAATTAAATGATTTAATTTGACTCACTGGGATTGAATGTGAAAATGCATAACATTTTCGAACATAACTTATGGGATTCTCTTCAAACCATCATTTTTCCTTCATGTTATGAATTCCCTCTCTTTAAGAACGTTTTATTTTTTTAAGTTATTTAAATAATTTATTTAAAATATATATATATGTTCCAAACTCATGTATATTGACTATTCATCCGTCTTTGATGGGGTAATAAATTTTTATAAGGTTCCCTTCTCTATTATTCCTGATAAACAATCCCAATTAAAGGGAACTCCTCACTGTTTTACCTATATTAATGTTCACTACATAATCTATATTAATAATCCATTAATTTAATAAAATAACTCATTTAATAATGTAAAAATATCTAGGTCTATTTAAAGTTTATATAAACAATTATTCCTTTTTCATATTAATGAATGTTTAATATTTTACTCAAAACACACAAAAAAATTTCATTTATAACGATTATTAAAAAATATTTTCCATGTATTCACTTCAGTTGAACATAATTTGTTATTATCTATACCAATTTCAACATAAATAATATCCATGTACGATTTTAATCCCTTCTCTCAAGGAAAATTTTGTTATACGCCCATTTTTTATGTTCTATGACATGATTATGATACTAAATTCATTCCATGGGTAACCGTTATGTTTGAATCTTCATGGGGAACACATATTCATGAGAATCTTATAATTGGTGAATCCATTTAGTTTCCCAATTGATTGGGTAATATTTTATTTCTTGATACGTCATGTGAAATTCCCTTGATTAGTATCCTAGACACATTTTACTCACATTCAAGGGTTTTGCTGGTTAGTCTTGACTCATGATAATCATGCCTAATGGTCTTGTTGTTATCCTTGACTCAACCTCATATAATAGATATTTACATGCTGGATAACCTTGAATAATTTTTATGTCATGTTGTATTGTATTTCCACATTTTTATGATTCCTTGGTAAAATGATTCCATGTTCAATATGTTATACTTCAATCTGTTTATTCATGTTCTATGGATTTTTATGTCAACATGTTATACCCTCTATCCCATGTTCTATTATATATTCCTATTTTTATTACCTTATTGGGATTTTATCTTATTAATTTTTTCATGTATTCCCTATGCTAATCTAGGTAGATTTTATAGTTCAATGGATATTAGGATTTCATCAAATAATTTATAGAAAAACTTTTATCATTTTTGTTTCATGTTTTTACCTTAATATAAAAAATATTCCTACAAAACTACACATTATGATCCTCAGTTTGTAATTAATGTTTAATTATGGTAAAATCTATGTTATAATATTTTTAAAGTGATTGGGATTTCATATTCACACATATATAAAATTAGAATATCAATGATGATCTTAATCTAATATAACTAAAATAATAGAAATTGATTTTTTAAATTCATTTCCACATGGAAAACCATCTAAAAATATATATGGATGAAAAAAATTAATTTGAAAATTAAAATTCCAATAATTATATGTTAATGATGATATTACATGTCAATGGTTCAATATATACACATTTAAAATAAATTAGTTTCATAACATTACAATATTCCACAATGAAGTGAAATTAAGAATTGCTGCCTTAAAGCAAGCTTCCTTTTTGTTGAATGTGATTTAAACCCTATTATAGTTGCTTAAAACAAGTAAGTAACATTTTATATAAACATTATAATTATAATAATATCATATATTATAATTTTATAATATCTTATCACCAATTCATTAATTCAATTTCATTATTCTCATTCTATCAAGAATTAATTGCATTGTTTTTAATTCATTATTATACATAAATGTTTTGTTTTGTGTGAATATTATATAGTTTAATAATATAAAGAATAATATTAATGAAATAATTATCATATTTATACATCAAAAATAATTTTATGACCAATCATGAATATTGGTTTTTAAAAATCATATATGTTGCAATCATGGAGATCGTAGGCTATACGTATGCTGAGGCAACATTTTCATTTGTCAATAATCATTAAAGAAAAGAAAAAAATATATTAATTTAAAAAATGATAAAATTATCACATATAACATATCACTTATAACAAAAAATAATATATTTCATCAATTTAGTGTGATGACGATATAGAGCTGCATCACTTCATGAAGCTGATAGTCCACACATACGGGAACAATGTTATCATCATTCCATATGTGCGATGGTAAGTTAGAAAATGATATATATTATCAATTCAGAAATCTAAATATTTCTTGAATATCATAATAATTTAATTTATATCACATTTATTCAGTATATTTATTCTTGTCACCTTTCATATAAAGGATTAGTGAATGAAGAATTGCATCGCTACACGAGGCGGTAGTCTGTCGTACACATGAAGAACTTTATCATATCTACTGTCTAATGGAAAGTAAAAAAAGATTATTTTTAACATAATTAATGTACATATATATATATATATTATAAATAATATATATATATATATTATTCATAACCATACCAAACCATGAGAGATGGTAATTGAAAAAATGAACGACATCAGCTCATCAAGCGGCATTCCCCCCACACACAAATGATGATTTCATAACCCATTTTATGGATGTGGGTGTGGTTTTAGGTAATTACATAAAAATAAAAAATTATCATTATATGTAATCTAATATAGATATTATATAATCAATTATTTATTTTTCGTTATATTTTAGGAAGAAATAAAATAAATACACTCATTGGAGAACGTTACTTCTTCTTTATGAATCCAACTACGATATTCACCCAAAAACAACCTTGCCTATAATTTATCCGAATATAATAATTCATAGAGAGGTTATTCAAGTACCTAAGTTAATTGAGACAGAATATTATAAACACAAATACTTTGAATGTGTTAATAATGATGGAAATGTGGTGGTCGTTTATAAGTGTTGTGAGTGGCCCAACTATAATTTTCAATAATATAATGGTGTAACAACATTTTTTCCCGGAAAATAATGGTCCTAAATAGAGTATCCTCAAACCATAATGTTATTAAGGATTAAATATAGTCATAAAATATATTTTAAACACGTTTTAATGTTATTTTTTAGTTATCATTTCTTTTTAACCCATGAAAAATCTATTTTTACATTAACGATATTAATTTTTTTTACTAATATCAGTATTCATTGTGGAAAAATTTACCTTTTCTTTATTAGATATGATAAATTAATATTATTAAAAATTTTACTCCATTTTTTCAAATTATATTTTGATAAGATAAAAATATTAATTTAACAGTAATCTCACAGACACGATAAGATGTAGTGTTTTTAAAGAGAAAATTTTCAGAATAATACAACATTTATAATAAAAAATATAAATAAAAATCACTCCATTGGAATAAATTGGATAATGTGACATAAATTTGAAATAATATTAATTTAGTTAATGTTTTAAATATTAATTATCATTATAAATTATTAAAACAAAAATTAATCTTTAAAATAAAAATTATTATTTGAAAAAAATTATCAAAAATGAAATGCATTAGAAAAATCCAAAAAAATAATTGAAATATAATTTTATATTAATATAAGTAAAATTAGGTTCATTTTATAAAATTAATTATCCAAATGTGGTAAAATATAATTTTATTTTATATCTGTAAAGTTTTGCAATTATTTATTAAAAAAAATAAAGTTTTCTGAAATCATTTCTTTATCTTATAAATAAAGAATTTTTTAATAAATAAATAACCACAATTTTCATATTATAGATATTACTATTCATACCATTTAACTCGGTTTCTAGTTTCCAATAGTATTCTATATTACTGTTCATTTAGACTCATAGTTAAATGTTCTTCAAATCATCAAAGCTATTAAAGTTAAATAAATATATTTTATTGGATATTTAATCTCATTTTTATTATAACAAGTGTAATAAAATTTAATATCCATAATTTATTATTTTTGGGGGTGAAATTCTCCCAACGTTAATAAAATATCATCAAAACAATTAAAAATTGATATTTCTAAACAAGGGTTTGATATTTGGAAATTATTTTATTCAAAACCAACATTTTAAAAGTGTAATTAAATAATTATATTAATAAAAGAGAAAAAGAACTAGAAAGGTTACATAACTTGGATTATATTTCATATAATATTTTAGGAATTTTAAGATATAGACCTGAATAAATGGAAATTATATTTTAATATATAATGATAGAGTTCATTGATAATGTGTAAGTGAATTATCAATCGAATGTGGAGGTCCTTAAAAACCATAAATCTTTTATTATTTAATTGACCATATGATTATCCAAAGATGTATGCAATTTGATTTTTTATCAGGGTCTCTAATTTGGAATAATTCATTTAATATTATAAATTTTATTGTTTGATTTTCCATCGATCAATTAAAATTCATCACTATGTCGATGAAATAAAAGACCAAAAATAATTATTTTTTTACCTAGAAAACAAACATTCACTTTTAAGAGATCATATGATCAATAATAGAGTGAAAAGTCTTTCCATATATCTCTAAATATTTTACAACACAAATATACATAAAACATGTTATAAAAATATAAAAAATTAATATCTTAACAGAAAAAGTAACACCACATTCTAATTATTGATTTTTTTTTCAAACATTTTAACTAAAAAATTACTTATTAATTGGGATATCATGCTTGTCTATTTTACATGTTAAACTTTTATCATCCTTCTTTAATAAGTAAAACCCCACATCCATGTCAGATGTAACATGTTTTCAACCAGAAAATGAGTTATCCTTTTTCTTAACAAAATTAATATAATTACTTTGAATATCCAAAAATAAATTATAAACATCATTGAAATTAAATTAATCATTAAACACCTTTTTTAATTTAGTTTCCAATAGTACATAAATTATTCAAATGTCTTCTAATTTTGTTTTCCTTTTATTAAAATTTCATTAATGATCCTATTAATCTGATAGGTATTCAATAACGTTAAACTGATGTATATAAAAAGTATAGTCCATAGTTCATAAATAATATTTTCTATAAAAACATGTTCAAAACTAGTGGGGTTTTTTTACAGAGAATAGTATTAGAAAATAGAACATTATTCACTATATACACCCATGACATAAAAAATATATTTATTAAAACATCAAATTATAATGAAACATAAAATAATACCTCATGATGGTATTCATAACTCTTATGTTATTGATTAAATATATAGTAATGAAATAATTCAAAATCAATAGATGATTCATAATTATTCTCATCAAAATATAATTGGAATAATAATTATTTTAAATATCATTCTGAAACCCCCAAAAAATATTTCATATGTTTTATTTCCACATAAGTATTTCCTCAGTCATGGTTTTATACATTAAAATCCATAATTTATTCAGACAATTACTTCCACAGTTTTGATTGTGAACTATAAATGGATCCCTAGTATAATATTTATATCCTTCAACAAAACTCTTCTTTTTTCCTTGATAATTTTGTTTCCAATGCTTTTTATAGATAATTTTTCCCATTACATTAAGACGCATTCATGGGTTTCTTTTTTCCACATTTCATATATTATGTAAATCAATCCTTCTTTCTTAAATGGTTTCTATCAAACTATCTCTATGTAATATTTAACCTTTTCTTCATTATGGATTAAATGAGTTTCTTATGGTATATAATGTAAATAATATCCTAGGAAAATATTTATGAACAATCCCAATATCATTCACTACATTAATAATACGATTTGGTTTGTCATAATCACCAATTGATCCTCTATATATAATGATTTCATCACTGTTTATTGTATGAGCCTTGTACTAAAATATAAATGTTTATATTGTGAAGAAATATCATTATTTGGAAAACCATATAATCTTATATTGTATGTACAAATAAAGACACATTAATTACAATATAAGAAACATTATGGTAAACATAGGTAATTAATTTCTTTGTCTATTAAAATACTTCATAATGGTTTATAATGAAAATATTAATTATCTGAATCATATCATATAGGTGTATTAGCATATGTTCATAGTAAGAACCATTTTTATGAACCGATTGTTGATCAGGTCAAGTCCAATGCTTCCTTTTCCTAGTTATTACCCTTTATTATATATGTTCTGGAATCAAATCCACATTTAGGGTCCAGTTAATGTTGTATTAAAATAATAAACCACATAATTTATACCTTAATAAATCATTAAGATGTTATTCTTTACATATCATCAAAAAATTAAATAGATTTGAGATCTAAAGTATTCGTTTTTCATAATCTATTTTCCATGAATTATATTAATTTATTTTCATTACAAATGTACAAACCATGAACCTAGTATTCTAGAGACTGTGGAAACATTATTACATTGGATTAAGATTCATGTCGTCACATATCAAAGGACTAAATTTATTTTTTGTTTTAATACACTAGAAAAATACTCTATTCATTAATTACATATGAAAATAAAAATTACAACATGTTTTTGGGAAATATTTATATTCCATATAGTATATAATTTCATATCATTAACAACACACTACCTGGATTCCTCGAAAAGGGGAAAAATATTATTGACATTAAATTCACATTAATTGTTACGTATAGAGGAATGAATTACAAATGAATAATAATAATCTATATTTCAAGGTAAATTGCTGAATATAAATGACATGTAATAAATAAACTGAGAAGGAGGAGAATCTAAAGATAATATCAATGTGAATTTCTCATAGATAATTTTTTTTGGAAATTTATGAAACTAACATAACCGTATATTTAATTAAATCCAAGAATATAATAACGGTATAAGGCATAATCAACATGGAAACATAAATAACTAAATATAGATTCTAATTAATAAATAAATGGTAATAAAATGAATCCATAAATAATGTCATATTGAATATATCATGGATAATAATAACACAATTCTCAATGAAGTCATTGATTATTTATCAGATGTCATGTCTCACCCATAGGATACCTCAACCATAAATATATTTCCTCAATATAGTTTAAAACGATTGGGTATAAACCCATTTTTTTACCCATCTATTTTTATTCTATATAACTAATTGACCTCATTATACTACTAATTCATAGGGGGGTTATATAAAACCTGGACCCACTTGTGCATTCTAGTAAAAACCATTCCATATATATCAGATAATATATTTAATTCATGAATAACATTCACTACTATTTCATATCAACATATAATAACGAATATAGATTATTATTATTTCCTTATAACAAGAAAATTAAATTCGTTGTAAAATAACTTATATATAAATGGGAAACTATTTAGTAAAAAAATTCATAGATAAATATTTAATATAATTATGTAATATTAAATTCTTAATGATCACCAGAATGTAAATATTGAATAGGAATGCTAATGAACACAAAAAATAATAATGAAAGTGAATGTCAATACATTACTTGGTTCAAATGATCGTAGATCATCCACATAAATAATAATGATATTTTAAAAACAACATATACCCATTCAAGTAAGAATAATGGGTTATTTTCAATGTTGAATAAAAATAAAATAAAAATATATTGGGAAACATTAATGAGGAAAATACCATTTTTATTTGAAATAAATTTTTTTTTACTAAAAAGTAATGATCATTTTGAAAATATTTTTCAATTTAAATAATAAATTATTTATATAAAGGATGATTCAATATTTTATTAATTTTCAAGATGGTTGGGAATTTATTTCATGTTTTATAAGTTAAAAAATGATCCCCTTATCATTTTATTAAAACATAATTGGTAAATGTGTTGAAAATTAATTATTATTATTTTTTTAAGTTGAAAATTTGTCTAAGAATTATTATAATAATACATTTTTAAAATGGTAAAAAAATTTGAAAACAATTTTAGTAAAAATTCCCTTCTAGAATGATTTTGTTGACAAATGGGAGAATTGAAATGAAAATTTCATTAACCCATTTTATAAATCATATTATGTAAAAAATTGTATTAATATATTAATATTACTCTAAAATATAATGGAAAACCTAATGTGGAGAAAATGATATTGGTTTGTTAGATAATGATCAAATAATTTCCTTCACCCTAAATTCAGGAATAAACAAACTCAACAATAATGAGATTGTAATATAAAAAATTATAATTGATGAAATAATATAAGTGAGAATTATTCAATGAATCGATTATGTGTATCAAATGTAAATACACATAAAAACGTTCAAATAAAATATATGATAACATAAATTCGTTGAAAAAATAATCATATAATATAAATGATGATAAATATGTAATATAACACAATAAAAAGATACTGATTTATGAAATAATTTATGTAACAACCTGATATTTTATAAGATATATTTGTTTTAATTTCCTTCATATCTTCTTTTGTACGCTACACCAAGATTATCTTGCACAATACGCAACACCGTATTAGCTTGCAGTATACACAACACTAATCTTGGATCGTGTTACACACAATTTCATGTTTGTTTGATAGAAGTTATCCTACGAAACATTGTGTATATACATATATTCAATTTATTTTGTTATACGCAACAACAATGGAGTCGTGCACTACACGCAACCCTGACTTGGCTTGCATTACACGTAATCACGACCTTCCTCGATAGCGTGTGTTGTACGCAATATCGGGTTTTTCTAAACAACGATATTTTATTATAATATTATTATGAACTATCCGTTATGAATAATATTAACTAAAATTTGAATTTTATAACATTATTGTTCATCTTACACATTTTCTAGAACATGGTATAAGAACAAAATAATTTTTTCGTGTAAAATATGTATTTTGCGAAAATTAAAGTTTTCCCGCCATTTGATGGCGCACCCACCTTAAATCTTGTTTTTGACATGTCTGTAAGTTCAATTTGACAAAATAAAAATCTTCTTTGGAATCAGGATATAAAAATTTAATTTGGATAAACTTTTCATACTATTCAGATAACTTTCATTTTTAATGAATAGTAAAAACACGCTATATTTTCATTAAAAACAACTTTTTTCATCACAATAATTTATATGGTTATATTATATTTTTAATTGGTTTTAAAGTGTAATTAGAATATATTTTTACCATTTAATCCAATGTTGTTCATTGTAATTAATTTCACTTTGAAATTGGATATAAACAAGTATCGATCTTTTGATAGTTTTTATTTCTTAAAAATATGATATTTTTTTGAAAGCGGTAATTAATTTTCAAATTAATTAATTCCACTTCTATGTTTCGAATTTTTCAAAATAGACATAAATTTTGAATTCGTAATATCAAATAATATTTAGGCTGAATTTTTGGTATTTTTCTGAAAAATATCAATTTTTGATGAATAGTGAATCCACTTAGTGGTAGTTAAAAAAAACTCCCTTTGTCATTTAAAAGAAATTTTATCACTTCTGTGAATTGAATTTCGAAAATACGAGATACACGATTAATATCAAGGACTAAAATATGGTTCAATGAGATGAAAATAATTTTTGGTGAATAGTAACTTTTTACTTTTTTTACCATGGTTAAAAGTAAATAGGGTAATTAAGGGTAAAAATGATATTATTATTACCCTATCACATGTCCTAATTCTATTGGATAAGTTTAAATCGACCAAAAACAACCTTAGGTATAAAATATGACTATTTAGGCCCACTTGGATTAGATTATGACATTTAATATTATTTTATTTAAAGAAGGGTTAAAATAGTTAAACTCAATGTTTAATAAGTAAATAATTCTTAATATAGGGTTATACATAAGATAAATTAGACTATAAATATTCATTAGAAATATAAATAGATTTCCTACATAATGGTATTTTATTTTTAATTTTTAGTGATTAAATAATTTAATTTATTTATGACACAAAGATGATGCAGTGATTATCTTATTAATGAAATATTGACATAATTGATGTTATAAATACCCAAATAAATGTAATTTGAGACTTTTTATGAATTTAACTAATTTTTTAGATTAATATTCATGTTAGTTTTGATTTAATTAACCTTTTTCGAACAAATCATTCTGTTATGATTTTCACAAAAATCCATTACCAAATAGTGTCAAAATTGACAAAAAATAGTTTTTAAAACAAATATTATATTATTAATTGTTCTTTTATTCATAAAAATCTAAGTTTCAGCCAAATGAAATAGATAAGGTTATATATATATATTAATAATAAACAACTTGGGGTTCTTTTGGCTTGATATAGTATGTTTATTAACCTTATAGTGTAAGAAAACAAGAAGACACTATAAAAGTAAAATTATTTAACTTAAGGTTAAATCTAAATGATAAGGTTAAAATAGAAACCTAAACTTGTCTAAATTCTATTGGATGAGGGGATTTATACCCATCCCCACATTAGATTCGAAATAAATCAATTTGGAGCTATTAAAAACCAAATATGACTTTATAATAAAATACTATTTTTTGTATTTCCAAAGGTGCCCCTCTCCTCCCTTATAAAAGGGCACCTCCTCCCTCTCTTCCTCACACCACTTTGAGCCTTAAAGCTCATCCAACACCTGAAAAATTATCTTCTCCACTTCCATAGAAACATCCTAGACGTTCTGGTATTCTTCAAAGACCAATTTTAGTGCCCTAATAGGAGCTCTCAAAGAGGCGCTTCAAAGAAGAGGTAACGTCCATTACCGATTCTTTCAACATTATTTCTTCTTCCACTTCTTCTTATTTAGTTGTTTCATTATTAAGTAATAACATAAGTATAACTCATATACCGATATGTTATTTTAAGTATGAAACAATCCTATTTCACCATCTATTTATCCTATGGAAAACGAAATAACCATGCGTGCGTTCGTACGGAATACCGTCTCCACACCGTGGTGAAATCTATTTTTCCACCAACACCTTACATGGATGGGTATAATGGTGTAAAGAATAACTATATATGGTTATTATAACATCATACTGATTCTGATATATTATACCATCCACTCCAATTCTATTCAATAATTATGGGAACGATATCATTGCTCGTGCGTACGTACGGACTACCGTCTCTACGACGCGGTGAGATTCATTCTCCATGTTAACCATACATGAATGATCATAAAGTTTATATAATGAATAATAATTAAATATATGAAATAATAATGCTACTTTATTTATGTATATATATAATTATGTCAACTATTTAGTTTCATTCAATTCAATAAGGAAACTAAAACAGCATTCATGCGTACGTACGACCTACCATCTCTATGAAAGGTGTATTTCATTCCTTTTATCGATCTATAATATATATATGTATATGATGAATATATATTATATATAAATCATTTTTTACATTGTGGAATTAAGTAAATCAGGATATCAGTAATAATATCAAGAACAACAAGTCCAAACACGTACGATAAATAAAATGATTTAACACAAAACGCTGCTTTAACATGGAACTTACAATAGAAAGGGTAATATAAAGTCATAAGTGAACCATATATGATATCATAACAATGAATATGATTATTTAATAAGTTAATGAAAGTATTTAAATCATTATACAAGAGGTTTGGAAACGTACGAAGCATATCGGACCTAAGGTAAGGGATAATTTTGCAAATCTCATTTTTATCCGAGATTGCTTATTCGTAAGTATTTACTAGGGTTATTGCTACCATCCATGTCCATGTTTTATAAAAGGGTATTCATGTATGTTTAAATTCATTTTTACCCATTTTTACTTTTACCCCATGGTATGTATGTATCTTTTTTTTCCATACAAGGTACTTTTTGACTTTTCCGACAAAAGTACGAGGAGAATGTTTTTTTAACGTATACGACATGGAAGGATTTTTACGATTTTATAAGGCCTTATTTTAATGAAGATTCCTCCAAAACATTTCATCTCTATTTTCAAAAAAATCCTTTTCTTTTAAAATTGCCTGGAATTTTTTAAAAAGAAAATGATTTTGAAGAAAAAAGGATATTTTCCTCAAGAATTCATTTCAAGTGTTTTATCAAAACCATTTTCATCTAAGATGAAATTATTTCACATGTGTATGTTTCAACTATTATGTCTCTATGATTTACATGGTTTCACTTTTCTTATGATGAAATTATTTCCAAATTTTTTGTATGGATTACGTTATGATGGAATGATGTTTATGAAACCCATTTTATTCTTGGGTTATGTTGAATGATTTATGTTTATATTGGGGCACACGAAAGAATTATTTCAATATGAGATGTGTTGGAACTATATCTCCCTCTAATTAATTGGGTAATGATTTATATCTCATGAGATATACATGGATGGAATGGTAAGTTAATCCAGTTAAGTGTTACAGGACTGAAATGAGGAGTGAACTCGATTCAGAAAGGGAGTTTGTCCACTAAGATGGTCTTGGCAGCAATGCCTTAGCTACTATTGAAATCATAACATGTGCTTAATGGTTTCCACAATTACATGTTTTATTCCCATGCTATTTTATCATGATTGATGTTCCCTTATGATATATGCCTTACGTACTTCCAAGATTCATGTCTTTTCTCAAGATTTTGATGTTTAGATTTTATGTTCACGTTTTTGCATTCAATTGTTTATGGATTGTTTTATGTTCTCTATGTTTACCCTTACTGGGAATTTTAGATCACCCCTTTAATGTTTTCTTTTCCCCATGATATAATGAAAGGTTTTTGGTAAGAAAAAATGGAAGATCTTTATTGGGTGATGTTGAGGATCTTTCACCACGATTAGAAGATTTTATTACGAGTTTCCAAAGACACTAAACTATTACGATCCTTGTGTGTCTGTTTTTGTTATATACTAAGTATTCCGAAAAAGTAATGTAATGTCCATGTAAGTCACACTTTGGGTCTCTACAGTTGGTATCAGAGGAAAAGGGGGTAGGAATGTATCTGATCCTTGGGAGCTCTCACATGTGAGCATTGGACGAAGCATGGCTCTCTGCCTAAGGGCTTCATGAGGAAATGACTGCCACTGGGGATGGTGGTATGTCCCACCCAGGGGGTGTAGCCACCAATGGAGTGCCCTGATAGGTATCAATTATAGTCCACTGGAAGTAATTCCAGACCGTTACAGTTGGTATCAGAGGAAAGGTTTAGTCAACCTTTGGAAACTAGGATGCGAGAACTTTAGTGAGATCCCTAGAGATATTTCCAAGGTATGTCTAGGGATGTCCCTAAGGTTAAGTATAAGTATATGTTATAGTCCTAGAATTACGGTAAAAATATTAGAATTAATCCTAAGATGTTAGATGTTGAAGGTACTCCCCCTTGATTATGTTATTTTCCTTGTATGATTTTTGCCTCTCCCAAAATTCTTTTTGTGTTTTAGTCAATGGAGGGAACCAGAAGAAATTCGGTTAACATTAAATCCAATGGAAAAATTGGTGACTATGGGTATCAAAATTGCGTAATGCCTAGAAATAAATATATTATGATTTTTCCGAATCAGTCATCGCGATATATGATTAACAAGGTGAAATTTAATGGTATGCCTAATTCATCAAATAAGAGGAAGATAGACTTTTATGCATGTTCGCATATTGAGGAGAATAAAGAAAGGAAGATTGAGATTTATAAAGAAGGGAAGAAGAACCTTGAGGAATACCTCAAATGGAGGGACAAATGTTATCTGTGTGGAAAAAGGGGTCATAGAGTGACAGACTATTATGGAGTTCAATGTCTTATTTGTGGAGAACATGGGCATTACCCAAATCAATGCCCTGACCTAAAAAGTTACTTCTAAATCCAGGAAGGACTTATTCCAGGACAATCATTGAAGAGGATGGATTGAAGTGTTTATGTATTGGTATTCAAGAATAATGTTGTTGAGGTACTTTTATGGTGTATTAGAATATTTTTGTATTAGTCTTCTGTGGTTTTCAATAATTTTATGGTATCAATAACCATGAAAAATTATTCAAATATTTTGTAAAGCAGATGGTATGCACATAATGAAGGGATAAGGAGAAAATGAAATGTTTGATAGCATTCATGAGCTCGTGATTGATATAAGGACTAAGTGATATCGTGGTTTGAGTATATAGAATTTTGAGGATTTTTGTATGTGGAAAGTGTTAAATTTTAACTGAATTCATGTTTTCACTTAGTTTCAATGGGTATTCATTTTTTTCAAGAGAATACATGATTATGGTATTCAAATGCTTGGAATGTGACCAACAAGTTTTATCTTATGATATATGGGGGATAAATGATGGAAATCACTTGATCGACAGATGAAAATTCTAGTAATTGTTTTCTTTATACTATAAGCTTGGAAAGAAGTATTTTGGATAAGACTAAAGATTGGAATGGATTATGTCGGACATAAGTTAGTATTGTTTAAGGCTTGAACATTTTCGATATTATTGATAGAAAGTTATAATAATGTATTTTTAGAAAAAAAGGACAACCTGCAGGACGGGCGACATCCCATCATGTCGGACAAGGATGTGGGAATCGAACCCACAACCGAAGTGCGACTGACATTTATCACCTACCACTGGCCTACAGGAAGTCCCTGGTTAGTAGAAACTAGTTTTATTTTATTAAGCGGTATGATAGATGAAGTATAAGTCCATTTTTGGAATCATATAATATTAATCTCACTATAGATGGACTTATGTATATTTGATAACTTTTGAAAACTTTTTGTTTGAGAACAGATGGAATGACCTATCATTCTATAATATGATCTGCTAACAGTTCGTGAATGAAAAATTCAACATCATTTCTTTAAGAGATGAAGTGGAAATTGTCCAAGGAACGACCAACAATGAGATTGTACCAAAATCAAGAATGTATTTCTTCTAATTCCAATTTCTTCAACTTTAGGGAAGTGATCTTGAATAAAAAAATGTTGTCCTAGTGTCCTTATATCCGATGAATCAGATGGTACCGTAGATCCTCACAAATTTATGACTTTGTGATTGTTGGCTTTTTCATAGCCATGTTATCTACCACTCTCCATAAGAACTTGATGTTTAGATTTCTCTTCCATATCCATATTTTCACCTATGTTCTCCTATATAGAAACCCAATGATGAGTTACTTTGGGTAATCGTTACATTTCATACTTTAGTTTTTAAAATTTTGTTTTAGTATTCCTTTTTATGATGTGGGTTTCTATGAATAGTAAACGATTTATAACCCCGACGAATTTCGAGGGAGAAATTCATTTTTAGGGGGGTAGAATGTAACAACCTGAGATTTTATAAGATATATTCATTTTAATTTCCTTAATATCTTCTGTTGTACGCTACACCAAGATTATCTTGCGTAATACGCAACACCGTATTAGCTTGCAGTATACGCAACACTAATCTTAGATCGTGTTACACACAATTTCATTTTTGTTTGATAATAGTTATTCTACAAAACATTGAGTATATATATATATATATATATTCAATGTATTTTGTTATATGAAACAAAAAAGGAGTCATTCACTACACGCAACCCTTACTTGGCTTGCATTACACGCAATCGCGACCTTCCTCGATAGCGTGTGTTGTACGCAATATCAGGTTTTACTAAACAACAATATTTTATTATAATATTATTATGAACTAGAAGTTATGAATAGTATTAACTAAAATTTGAATTTCATAACAGTATTATTCATCTTACAGATTTTCTAGAACATAGTATAAGAACAAAATACATTTTTCGTGTAAAATATGTATTTTTCAAAAATTGAAGTTTTCCCGCCTTTTGATGGCGCACCCACCTTAAATATTGTTTTTGACAAGTCTATAAGTTCAATTTGAAAAAATAAAATTCTTCTTTGGAATCAGGATATAAAAATTTACTTTGGATAAATTTTTCATATTATTCTGATAACTTTCATTTTTTAATGAATAGTAAAAACACGCTATATTTTCATTAAAAACAACTTTTTTCATCGCAATAATTTATATGGATAGATTATATTTTTAATTGGTTTTAAAGTGTAATTATAATATATTTTTATCATTTAATCCAATGTTGTTCATTGGAAGTAATTTCACTTTGAAATTGGATATAAAGAAGTATCAATCTTTTGATAGTTTTGGTTTCTTAAAAACACGCTATTTGTTTTGATAGCGGAAATTAGTTTTAAAATTAATTAATTCCACTTCTATGTTTTTAATTTTACAAAATAGACATCAATTTTGAATTCAGAATATCAAAAAATTCTTAGGCTGAATTTTTGGTATTTTTCTGAAAAACTTCAATTTTCGATGAATAGTGAAACCACTTAGTGGTAGTTTAAAAAAACCGACTTTTTCATTTAAATGAAATTTTACCACTTATGTGAATTGAATTTAGAAAATCCAAGAGATACGGTTAATATCAAGGACTAAAATTTGGTTCAATGAGATGAAAATGATTTTTGGTGAATAATAACTTTTTACTTTTTTTACCTCGGTTAAAAGTAAATAGAGTAATTAAGTGTAAAAATGATATTATTATCACTATATCACATGTATTAATTCTATTAGATATGTGTAATTCGACCAAAAACAACCTTAGAAATAAAATATGACCATTTAGGCCCACTTGGATTAGATTAGGACATTTAATATTAATTTATTTAAAGAATGGTTAAAATAGTTAAAATCAATGTTTAATAAGTAAATCATTTTTAATATAGGGTTATACATGCGATAAATTCGACTATAAATATTCATTAGAAATCTAAAACGATTTCCTATATAATGGTAGTTTATTTATAATTTTTAAAGATTAAATAATTTATTTTATTTATGACACAATGACGATACATTAATTATCTTATTAATGAAATATTGACATAATTGATGTTATAAATACAAAAATAACATTAATTTGAGACTTTTTATGAATTTAACTAATTTTATAGGTTAATATTTCATGTTAGTTTTTATTTAATTAATGTTTTCAGAACTAATAATTTTTTTATGATTTTCACAAAAATCCATTACCAAATAGTGTCAAAATTGACATAAAATAGTTTTAAAAACAAAATTTATATTATTAATTGTTATTTTATTCCTAAAAATCTAAGGTTCGGACAAATGAATTATATAAGGTTATATATATTAATAATGAACAACTTGGGGTTCTTTTGGCTTGATATAGTATGTTTATTAACCTTATAGTGTAAGAAAACAAGAAGACATGGTAAAAGTAAAATTATTTAACTTAAGGTTAAATCTAAATGATAAGGTTAAAATAGAAACCTAAACTTGTCTAAATTCTATCGGATGGGGGTATTTAGACCCATTACCACATTAGCTTCTAAATAAATCAATTTGGAGCTATTAAAAACCGAATATGACTTTATAAAAAAACAATATTTTTAGTTTTTCCAAAGGTGCCCCTCTCCTCCCTTATAAAAGGGCACCTCCTCCCTCTCTTCCTCACACCACTTTGAGCCTTCAAGCTCAGAAAAACCCTGCCAAATTATCTTCTCCACTTTTATAAAAACAACCTATAGGTTCTGGTCTTCTTAAAAGACCAATTTTAGTGCCCTAAGAGGAGCTCTCAAAAAGGTGCTTCAAAGAAGAGGTAATGTCTGTTACCGATTCTTTCAATTTTATTTCTTCTTCCAATTATTATTTATTTGTTTCATTATTAAGTAATAACATCAGAATAACTCATATACTGATATTTTATTATAATTATGAAACAACCCTATTTCACCATCTTTCTATCCTATGGAAAACGAAATCACCACGCATGCGTACGTACGGAATACCGTCTCCACGCCGTGGTGAAATCTGTTTTCCACCAACACCTTACATGTATGGGTATAATGGTGTAAAGAATAACTATATATGGTTATTATAACATCATACTTATTCTGATATATTATACCATCCACTCCAATTCTATTCAATAATTATGTGAACGATATCATCGCTCGTGCGTACATACGGACTACTGTCTCCACGACGCGATGAGATTCATTCTCCATGTTAACCATACATGAATGATCATAAAGTTTATATAATGAATAATAATTAAATATATGAAATAATAATGCTACTAGATTTATGTATATATATATATGTATGTCATCTATTTAGTTTCATTGAATTCAATAAGGAAACGAAAACAACGTTCATGCGTACATACGACCTACCGTCTCTATGAACGATGTATTTCATTCCTTTTAACGATCTATATTATATATATATATGTATATGATGAATATATATTATATATAAATAATTTTTTACATTTTGGAATTAAGTAAATCCGGATATAAGTAATAATATCAAGAACAACAAGTCCAAACAAGTATGATAAATAAAATGATTTAACCCAAAACACTGCTTTAACATGGAACATACAAAAGAACGGGTAATATAAAGTCATAAGTGAACCATATATGATATCATAACAATGAATATTATTCTGTAATAAGTCAATGGCATTATTTAAATCATTATACAGGAGGTTCAGAAACGTACGAAGCATATCATACCTAAGGTAAGGGATAATTTTGGAACTCTAATTTTTATCCGAGATTGCTTATTCGTAAGTATTTACTGGGGTTATTACTACCATCCATGTCCATGTTTTATAAAAGTGTATTAATGTATGTTTAAAGTCCTTTTTTACCCATTTTTACTTTTACCCCATGGTATGTAAGTAATATTTCTTTTTTTTTTCCATATGAGGTACTTTTTGACTTTTCCGACAAAAGTACGAGGAGAATGTTTTTTAACGTATACGACATGAAAGGATTTTTACGGTTTTATAAAGCCTTATTTTCATGAATCTACCTCCAAAATATTTCATGACTATTTTCAACAAAATCCATTTCTTTTAAAATTGAATGACATTTTTTAAAAAGAAAATGATTTTGAAGAAAAAAGGATATTTTCCTCAAGAATTCATTTCAAGTGTTTTATCAAAACCATTTTCATCTAAGATGAAATTATTTAAAATGTGTATGTTTCAAGTATAATGTCTCTATGATTTACATGGTTTCACTTTTATTATGATGATATGATATCCAAATTGTTTGTATGGATTACGTTACGATGGAACGATATTTATGAAACCCATTTTATTCTTGGGTTATGATGAATGATTTATGTTTAATATGTGGAACACTAAAGAATGATTTCAATATGAGATGGGTGGGAAATATATCTCCCTCAAATTCATTGGGTAAAGATTTATATCTCATGAGATAGACATGGCTGGAATGGTAAGTTAATCCGGTTCAGTGTTACAGGACTGAAACGAAGAGTGAACTTGATTCAGAAAGGGACTTTGTCCACTAAGATGGTCTTGGTAGCAATGAAATGGATAATATGGAAATCATAACATGTGATTAATGGTTTCTACAATTACATGTTTTATTCCCATGCTATTTTATCATGATTGATATTCCCTTATGATATATTCCTTACGTACATCCAAGATTCATGTCTTTGCTCAAGATTTTGATGTTCAGATTTTATGTTCAAGAATTTGCATTAAAATGTTTGTGGATTGTTTTATGTTCTCTATGTTTACCCTTACTGGTCATTTGATCTCACCCCCTTTATGTTTTATTTTCCCCAAGATATAAATAAAGGTTTTAGGTAAGAAAAAAGGGAAGATCTTTATTGGGAGATGCTGAGGATCTTTTACCACGATTAGAAGATTTTCTTTTGAGTTTCCAAAGACACTAAACTATTACGGTCCTTGTGTGTCTATTTTTGTTATTCACTAAGTATTCTACAAAAGTAATGTAATGTCCATGTACGTCAAGCTTTGGGTCTCTACAGTTGGTATCAAAGGAAAAGGAGGTAGGAATGTATTCGATCCTTGGGAACTCTCAAATGTGAGCGTTGGACAATGCATGGCTCTCCACCCAAGGGATTCATATGGAAATGGATACCACTGGGGATGGTGGAATGTCCTGCCTAGGGGGTGTAGCCACCCATGGAGTGCCTAGATAGGTATCAATTATAGTCCACTGGAAGTAATTCCAGACCGTTACAATTTACCTCTTGGGAGATCTTATGTAAAATCAAAATAAATGAAATAATTCAAATAAAAAAAATAAAATAATATGAAATATTATTTAATCATTATACTACATGTCAAATGGGATGTATATTCTCCATATAAAATAAATTATGTTCATAACCTTACAATGTGCCTCAATGAAGAGAATTTCTGATGAAGTCCATTACCTCATGCTTTTGATGGGTTTAATGTGTATTACCCTCCATTAAAATAATCGTACAAATGTTATTTTCTTATAATAGAATAGTATTAAGAGTTATAAGATTATATAGTATTACTTTATAACATTTTATTACACAATCATTAATTATCTATCATTATTTTCATTTTTATGTTTTAATTTCCTTGTATTCTCATTCCTACTTTTTCATGGATGTAATAGTTATTATGAATATTATGTTTTTTATAATATATAGAACAATAATAATGTAATTAGTTATATATTTATACATCAATTATACTTTTGAAACCAATAAAGACAGATGGGTTTTAAAAATTCATTATTTTACAATTATGGAGACGTTAGGCAATACATAAAAAAAAGTAACACTTAAATTTTTATGTGATAATTATGAAATGGAGGCAAGTAATATGTTATATTAAAAGAATGTTAATTTTATCATATGTATAATATTATTTATAAAAATAAAATTATATATATCATACATATGTTTTGACGATAAAAAAAGTCACATCGTTTTTTGAAGGAGGTACACCAAAAATACCTGAATGTTTTTATCATCTTTGATTATGAGAAATGGATAGAGAGAAGATGAAAAATATTCAATTTTATTAATAAAAAAATTAACATTAATATAATTATTATGAAATTTATGTAACATATAATCTCTAGATTTATCACTATCACCATCCATGTAAAGCATTCATGAAATACTAATCACATCATTTCATAAGGTAATAGACTGTAGTACAGAAGAGCGACATTCAGGTAACTACTACAAAATATAATTTTAAAAAGGGAATATATTATATAATGAATATACATAAAATTAAATTTTAAATAAATTTTATATAATTTATATCCAACATTATACCAAACCACGAGTGGTGGTAACGGAAAAAATGAATGACCTCAGTTCACATAGTGGATGTCCTTTGTACACATGAATCTAGACTTTATGGTCTGTTTTTTGTAATTGATGATGTGTTT
Organism: Viscum album; assembly: GCA_963277665.1. Classification (NCBI taxonomy): domain Eukaryota; kingdom Viridiplantae; phylum Streptophyta; class Magnoliopsida; order Santalales; family Viscaceae; genus Viscum; species Viscum album. Next base: position 272,137,660 of record OY728142.1, on the reverse strand, counting down.
AAGTCATGTAGAAAATAAAAAAAAATATTATTATTTTTCTTATAATGAGGATATAATATAATAATGGTTTTCTAATAATTTATGTATTTGGAGGATTAAATACAAGAGCGATTCTCATTGAAGAACATTACATCTTCTTCACATTTCCTCATTATGTATTCCCAAAAAACCTTCCCATATTATCTTTCATCAAAAATTTATGCATATAGTCTACGAGTATGGATGATTAGAATTAATATAATACATAATTCGATTAAATAAAAAGGTTTCATGGTTTGATGAATTGAGGAGTGTGGGGTGGTTTTTTATAAAATAGTGTTGTGGGACACTTATAATTTTTAGAATAGAAATATGTACCACATTATTTAGATGATACAAGATATAAAATATATTATTATATATAATTATACATGATAGGTTCTAAATATTTCCATAAAAGATATTTTATACATGTTTCTATGTAATCTTTATACTTATCTATTCAGTTTTACCCAAGATAAATCCATTTTTACCATAACAACAATAAATAAATTTTATTGTTTTTCCTCATTATTTTGTTCAAAAAATATTTTAAAATTATTATATAATATAAAATATTATTATTAAAAATATGGAATGTTTTTATATAAAAAATTTATAATTAAAATTGTTATTGTAAATTAAACTGGACAAATTGATATAAAAAATAATTATGTTCACATTGAAACCATTTAAAATTAATTTTTAACAATTCAAAATTTAAATAATAAAATTAAAATTTCAATTCAAATTCACAATTTTACCCATTGATCAACAAATTAAATTCATAACAAAAATAAAAATATATATTCATAATATTATTTATTTTTTATTATCTCAACAATTATAATGGGTTTTTAATATAAATTTTAAAAAATTTGTAATATATATATATATATTATTTCTGTAAATCATTACTAATCAATCTTAAAAAAAAATTCATCAAACATTCCCAATTATTTTATGTGAATCATATTTTACTTCCTATCAAAATAGGACCAACATTTTTATATTTTATTTATTACAATTCATAACCATAAATTTCTCACACAGTTTTTATTTTTATAACATATTATGATTAATATAGACTCAAGGTTTCATATTCTACAAGTTATCAATGTGATGGAATTCTATGAAATATAACGCTTGGTTTATTTAATATTGGAGTCTAATTATATATACAATATCAAATAAAATTTTCAAATTTTATAATTATTGGGTGTTGAATTATCAATGTAAAAAGTAAGTTTCATCCTTATAATTTAAACATTTTATTTGTAGTCATGGGTTTCAAATTTCAAAATTATTTTTTTCAAAAACCTACAACCCAAAAGTAATATGAAAACATCCTCTTTATTAGATATAATGATAAGTAATCATTTACTATAAATATGCTTCTATGTCATAGAACATCGGCGGAATGATAATGTATTGACAATGAATAAAATAAAATATATAAAAATAGTGAATGCTAAATTTCATTGATAACATGAATGTAAATTATTGAGGGACTATTAAGGGACTAAAAAGCATAAATCTTTTATCATTTAAATGAAAATATGATTCAATATATATATCATTAATATGATATTTGTTTTGGGTTCAAAATCATTTTTCTAATGTTGATGAATTATTTTATTGAATTAGAATATAATGAAATATATATAGTTGATATGTGTCAATTTGATGACAATATTTTCATCCTCTAGTTATTATTTCATTAATTTAAAATTCTTCACATACTAAAATACAAATATATAAAATAAATGAAATTTTTTATTTGAGAAAAAAAAATTCACTTTTAAAAATGTGTTTTTAACTTATATGGTGGGTGGGGCTATTTTCCGCTATTGTAACTCTCTCGGATCTAGCCTCACAAAATTAGAAAAATATTTTCAAAATAAATGTTTCCTATTAATATTACTTTACTTTTAAATGATTTCATAATAGAAAGTGATATTTCTATCAAATAGTTTTGATTTCATCTTTGTCAACATTCTTTGTTGGATTTTATGCTTGCTTGAAGTTGATTTATTATGATACAGTCTTCCATATTTTATTGAAGTTTTTGTGATATATTTGACTGTGGATGTGATATTTATATACAATTCATGGGTTATAGTTAATTTATTGACATTTTTTATGCTAGTTTTAAAATAAATGTTTATGTTATGTTTCAACCTTTTAATATATGGAATGCATTGGACTTATTATGTGAAGGGTGGAGCCCACTATAGCTCCCCAATGAATTGGTATGTCTCATAAGAAAAACCACTGTCTTGGAACAAGGTCTTGAAAAAATATCATTTTTAGTCATGGCACAATGACTTTAGTATGTGGTTATGAGGTATGACATTATGAATTCCATCGTTATAAAATTGGCTATTGATATTACATGGGATTATTCGATTAATAGAATATCCATGTGAATAAGTAAATGGAATTATTTGATTTTTCTTTGCTATATTGTGATCATATTTATATTTGAAATTCATGTGTATCAATCTTATACATTGCCTTAAATTTATATTCTTATTTATGAAAGTTTTGCTATATTCTTATCATTTATGAGCACCTGAGCTCACCTCTTTCTATGTTTTATTTTTCCTAGGATTCAAAGAATTAAATTATTACTGACACAAATTGATAGTCTAAGGGATATGATTGTGTTAAAAGAATCCTTAATTTTGTTTTTTTATTTCAGGATGTAATGTAAAACTTATGTTTGTATCTAGTACTTCCAAAACTATTAAACTGATCAGTATTTCAGGACATGATTTCTTATATGATGCCAATGTTATGTAATAATGCATCGGCTCTGGGTAACTAGGGTTGGGATATTATAGTTGGTATCAGAGGAAGTTTATTATAAAACATGGAAACTATATTTAGAAAAACTCTGATTAGAGAACAATACCCTTAGATAGAATTTTATGATTAGTAAAGAATAACTGCATAGAATTTTTGTAATGTAGAGGTTTCATGAATTTTCCATGAAATTCATGACTCTTTGGATACGGTCAGGTAGAGGCAGCTCTAGAACAAATGTACATAAGAGTGAAAAATCTAGAAATGAATTTTGACCTAGACTTGAGGTATCCTGGTACATGATAATGGGCCTTGCTGCACTCTTGGATACGATAATCCTGGGGGATATTCTTAGGATAATTCACATTTTCTTTAACAACCATTATGATGGATTTATGAGTATATACCTTCTAAAAGATTTTTTTTATTATGGATTAGATCCCCAAACTGTTCAATTTATGTGATGTTTTTTACATGTTTGGAATTATATATTGCGATTAATAAATTAATCTACTATATGACATTGTTTAGAAATGACGCATAGTGTAAGGAATATAATCAATATCAATGCATGTAATCCATGTAATAATTTACCTCCTACTCAAGATAATTATAGTAGAGATGGAGATGCAACTGGTGCTGAACAACATCTCACTATACTAGGACAACTCACCCATGTTATGAATAATAACCTTACTAGTATGGAGCACCATGATGCACAACGTGAAGGATCAATGTTAGACAACTTCATAAGGCAACAACCACCAACATTCAATGAGACTTCAAAAAAATTTGTAGCTGAGCACTGGATATGTTTTCGAGAGAAAATATTTCTTGCTTTGGGGAGTAGTGAAAGTGAAAATGTTGTCATGGAAGTTTATCTCCTCACTTGAAATTCAAATCAATGGTGGTCATTAATTCAAAAAACTGTTGGCGAAGAAGTTTCAAATATGGAATTTAGGGAGTTTAAAGAGATTTTGTTTGAAAAATAAATTTCTCGTTACCATTGAGTGGATATGAAAAGGCAATTTCTAAGTCTAAGGTAAAAGGAGGATAAGAATGTCACAACGTATGAAGCTAGAATTTCAAGGTTTGTAAGGAATGCAACATATTATATACATAACCCAAATAGTAATATTGATCGATTATTTGATGGGACAAAACCATTTCTCCATAAAGCATTTATCTCAAAATCATTCTTATTATATGAAGATATTGACTCTAGTGCTATCGAGATAGAAAATGAATTCTCTCAGTATTACGACATTAATGAAAATCAAGGGAAGAAGAGATCTACAGAACACTCTAGAAATAAAAATAAGGGGAAGACGGGAAAAGTTGAATTTTCAAACTATAGTAAATGTAGGAAGAAACACCCATGTACTTGCCTGAAATGTATGGGAGTCTCTTACAAGTGTTGTGAAAAAAGGCCATCAAGCTCGTGATTGCAAGGGAAAGAAAGTGGTTGTCAATGTTGAATGAAAGGATTGTTGAGAAATGGGGAATTAAAAAAATGAATTCCCTACACACCAAGGAAACATACCTCTGAAAAGGCCTAGGGAGCAATGCCAAGCTTAAGCGATCACTACTGCTGAGGTTGAAGATCCAAAAGACGGGGTGATTGATAATTTAATGGTTTCCTCACGTTTATCCAATGCATTATTTGAGTCTGGATCATCACATTGTTTCATATATTCTATGTTTTCTAAGAAAATTAGATATTTATAATTTTATTTAAAAAGGGATTTGTTAGTCACAACTCATAAGGGAAGTATCAATGCAAAAATGTTTTGTGAATCAGCACCCAATAGGCCATATAAATGTTCTTTATCAGTTGATATCATCGTCATACCCATGATTAAATTTGATATAATCCTTGGAATGGATTGGATTTCGGACCACGATGCAAAAATTTATTATAAGAAGAAGGAAGATACAATTTTCCATGATGATTATGAGTACCTTATATTTAGAGTAGAAATGTCACCACAAGATTATTATTTAGATCCACCCCCAGTATCTCTAAAATATTTGATTATTTGGGAGGAAGAGAGTGAAATAACTATGAGTGAGGAAAAGAATGATCAAATATAGGATTTACCTATTATGCAATAATATATTTATATGTTTCTATAGGATTGAAAAATACATCCTCTAGAATGAGAAATTGAGTTTTCCATTGATTTAATTCCATCTTTCAAGACCCATATCATAGGCCCCTTATAAAATGGCCATTGTGGAATTTGTCTAAATAAAGAAACAACTAGAGTAATTGAGTAATAAGGGATTTATTTTCCCTAGTGTTTATCCATGGTGATCCCCTATGATTTTTGTTAAAATGAAAGATGAATCCTTATGGCTGTGCATTGACTATATGTATATCATTGCTATAACAATAATGAAAAAGTATTCCCTACCTCGCATTGATGATTTATTTGATCAACTTCATGGAGTTCAATATTTTTCAAAGATTGACCATCGATCTGGATATCATCAGTTGTGTGTGAAAAAATAATACATTCTGAAAATATATTTTAGAACCGTGTACTGGCATTGTGAGTTTATTGTAATGCCTTTTTTACTTACTAATGCACACTATATTTTCATGGATCTAATGAATATAATTTTTATGGAATATCTTGATGAAATTATAGTGTTATTTATTGATGATATCTTGGTATACTTAAAAAGAAACTAAGATCTTAAAAATCACTTCTGTACTATTCTGAAAACCATCAGAAGAAATGAATTACAATAGAATTTTAGAAAGTGTGAATTCTAGATTTGAGGAATTTATTTTCTTTGCTAAATATTCTCTGAGGATGGAATCTCTGTTGATCATTATATGACAAGAGAAATACAATAATTTTAGCACCAATAAGTATTACTAAGGTATGCCGTTTTATTAGTTTATCAGGTTATTATCAGTATTTTGTTCAGATGTTCTCCGGATTGGAAAAACTATTAACCATTCTCACATGTAAATTGTTTAATTTTTTTTTCAAAAAAAGAGTGTGGATAATGTTTTTATGAACTGAAAATAATATTAATCAATGCTTCTTTTATGACATAACCATAGAGTAATGATGGGTTGGTTATTTATAGTGATGCATTAAAGAAAGGACTATGTTGTATCCTTATGGAGAATGATTGAGTAATTTCCTATGATTCGCCACATCTAAAAATTAATGAAAAAAACTGGCATACTAATGATCTTGAGTTAGCAGTTGTAATATTTTATTTGAATATATGGAGATACTAACTATATGGTAAAAATGTGAGATATATACTGATCACAAGAGTTTGATGTACATTTTCTCACAAAAAGAACTCAACATGAGGTAAAATAGACGACTCGAACTACTCAAGGATTATGGTTGAACTATACCCTACAACCCGGGGAAGGAAAATGGGGAGGCAAATTCTTTGAGAAGACATGATCATGGAGTTTTGCACAAGATGTGAATTGAAAGGGATCCTATGTTCATAGATCTAGTAAATATGGATATGGGAATAATGATGGAAGGTGAAACATCAATACTTTTTCAAATGGTTTCTGAACCATATATATTGTAAACGATAAATAGTTTGCAGACAGATGATGAGGAGATTCAAAATAAAATTAATGTTGTGAATGATGGGAGATTGATTGACTTCACATGTGAAGATGTAATTTGGAAATTTTGGAAAAGACTTTGTGTTCTATATATAAATGAACTAAAAAGGGAATTATTGGATGATGCTTATAGCTTAAATTTCTCTATACATCCTAGTAGCTCTAAAATGTATAGATATTTTAGGGAACATTTTTTTGTGAGAAAAAATGAAAATTTATATTTCTGATTATGTGTCAAGTTGTATGATTTTTCAAAAAGTGAATGCAGTAAGAAAATATCATAGTGGATTCATGCATCCTCTTCATATAATTGAGTGGAAAAGGGATGATATTACGATGGAAATTGTCTTGGGACTACCAATTAATCCTAAATTTAATGATGAAATAAGGGTCATTGTTGATCATCTTACCAAGTCAGCACATTTTCATGCGAAAAGAAAAGATTTAAACATGGAACATTTTACAAGACTATATATTAATGAAGTTTTAATACATCATGTAGTACCACCACTGATTTTTTCTAATCGTGATCGCTATTTTACATCAAGATTCTATAAAAGTCTTTAGAAGTCCTTAGATACTGAACCTCATTTGAGCACTAACTACCACCCTAAATCCGATGCACAATGAAAATGGAATATTCAAACATTAGAATATATATTGAGATCTTTCTCACATTACTTTCAAGGTATATGAGATAAATATTTACCTCCTGTATAATTTTCCTATCACAATATATTCCATTAAAGTATTTAGATGGCACCATATGAAGAATTATTTGGAAAGCGATGTCGCACACCAACTTGTTGGGATGATGTTGGTGAAAGAAAACTCACAGGACCAAATCCTGTTCAGGAATCATCGGAAAAGGTTATGGTTATCCCAACATACATCAAATAAGATCAATGTTGGAAAAAGAGATATGTCCATAACTGAAGGAATGAATTTGAATTTCAAGTAGGAGATCGTGTTTTCATGAAGGCATCTCCATGGTAGGGTGTTATTCGATTCAGTAACAAGGGAAAATTAATTTCTAGGTTCATTGGACCATTCAAAATCATTGAACGAATTGGACTTGTAACTTATTATTTGACAATTCTTCCAAGTCTCTCCAATGTTTATGATGCGTTCCACGTTTCACTATTGAGAAAATACATGCCTGAGCCAATGCATGTACACACCTATTGTGAAATAGAACTAGAACCCGACCTATCTTATTGTGAAGAGCCTATCATTATTCTTGATACTAGAGAACAAGTGTTGAGAAACCAGACAACTCGTCTGGGGAAAGTTTTATGGAGAAATCATAAGATGGAAGAGGCAATGTGGGAACACGATGAACATATGATGACGAACCACACAAATATTTTTATGTAGTAATATTCTAGAAATTTTGATGACGAAAATTATTTGAATGAGGGGAGAATGTAACACCCCAAGCTTCTAAGGAATGTTTCCCTTTGAATAATCCCATAGATTGTATTGTACGCAACATGAAGTTTTAACACAACACGACCAATCAAACTAGCCTCCTTGAATAGTAATACCCACTTTTTGAAATTTTATAAATTTTTTTATATAAAATAGAATTCATTTTTTGGATTTGGAATATCAAAAATAGGTTAGGGTTAATTTTCGGTAATTTTCTAAAAACATTTAATTTTGTGATGAATAATGAAAAACAGGACATTATTGGTTAAAACCAATTTTTTTACATAAATAGTTATTTTATTAAAATTCATATTATATAAAAATAGATATATTATACCTATAAATGTTTAATGTAATTCATTGGAGTATTTTTATAATAATATTAGATATATAAAATTTTAATATACTTTTTACAGTCTTTTACCCACCTTCTTGGATGATTTACAAAATTACATTAAACATACAGTTATGATTTATGCGAATTGTTTTTCAAAAATCCAAGAGACACGATTGATATCATTATGTAAAATATGGTTTAATACGATGAGAATAATTTATTGTGAATAGTAACTGTTGTCTTTTATTTACCACGGTGAAAAGTAAATAAGGTAATTAAAGGTAAAAATTATATTCTAATGATCTTAACACATGTCCAAATTCTATTGGATAAGTTTATTCGGACCAAAATTAATCTTAGGAATAATATATCATCATTTTGGTCCACTTGGATTAGATTTGGACATTTATTATTATTTTATTTAATGAAGAGTTAAAAGTGATAAATTCTATGTTTAATAACTAAATTTTTTTTATTATAGTGTTATACATAAGATAAATTCAACACTAATTTAGGAAGCTAAAAATATTTCCTAGATAATAGTATTTTATTTATAATATTTATACAATAAGGAATTAAATTTCTTTACGACACAATGATGATGCAATAATTAACTTATTGATGAATGATAAAATAATTGATATTATAAATATCTAAATACATAAAAATTGAGTCTTGTGATGAATTAAACAAATCTTATAGGAAAATATGATATGTAAGGTTAGGTTAAATTTAATAAATTCCCAGTTATAATGTTGTTATGATTTTCTCAAAAACAAAATACAAAATTGTGTCGAAATTGACAAAAATGAGGTTTTAAAACAAATAGTATATTATTAATTGATATTAAATTTGTAAAAATCTATGATTTAGCAAAAAGACATAAATAAGGTTAGATATATCAATAATCAGCCACATTTTGTTCTCTTGGATTTTTATAATAATTTTATTTACCATTTATTATAATAATACCAGAATACATTGTAAAAGTTAAACTATTTAACTAAGAGTTAAATCTATAATATAATGTTAATATGGTACATAATCCTATCTAATTATATTTTTTGATAGTTTTTTGACCCATCCCCAACTTATCCTCTAAATAAATCATTTTGAATCCATTATAAGTGTAGGACCCCAGGACACCCTGAGAGGGGAGGGGTGAATCAGGGTGTCAAATTTTTCTTTTAAATTAAAGGATCTGGTTCCCACGTTGGTAGGAACTAGTTGAACCTGTATGATGGATATGATTAGTAATCAAACATTCACATCCAAAAGAGGTGACACAACAAATTTTACTTGGTTCACCACTAAGGGCTATGTCCAAGGAGCATACGCTGACAAGTTGTCGGTCGTACCTAATTCCACTAATCATCACTAGATGAAGATTACAATGGTTCGGGCACAGTCACTCTGTCCTAGGCTCACTGCCTTTACAATTGTTCAGTGATAGCTCACTACATACCTTGGTTCACTCCCGCTAACTCCCCCTGGCTCACTGCCCCTGGTGAAGTCACACTCAGTTTATAGACGTGAAGGTATCTTCAATAGATTTTCATTTATGTCTCTGTATTTTCTCACCACGAGACCCTGCTTGCATCAAAGACCGGAATTGATGCACTAGAACGCACATAACCACTAAATCGGATAACCAGAACGTGCAGACAAACTTCACTGACAATTGCGCACAACACCAACCCTTTGCGTGAAAAACCTTCCTATTGCGTGCAAAGATTACTTTTCGTGCGGAAAAAATATTTCGCGCAAACCCCCCCTTTTTCACACAACTGAACCTTTTATGCGCAAACCCAATTTTTACGTGCAACTCTTCATTTTTCGTGCATCCCGAAATTTTCCGTGAAACTCATAATATTCCGCACAAGCCCCTTTACGCGATCCTTTTTCACACATCAGACCTTGGATCTTCTATAAGTCTTCAACCGTACAGAATGAAGGGGTTACCTCATATATAGAGGCGTCTGAGACCCCCGTGCGCAAAAACCCCTTCAGCGCGAAAACCTCTCATCTGACACGTAATGTTTCGTGCAGGTATCATTTTCCGCTAACCACTCCAGATATTTCGCACATCCCATGCCTTTTACATTTTTCGATGTTTTGATTCTGAAACACTATTTGTGTGAAAAAATTCACTCCGCTATTTCGCGCACCACACTGTTTTTCACACCCAACTCAAGTATTTCGCGCACATCCCTTATTTTCCACGCACCACTTTCTATTTGTGTGCACATCCTTTTGCAGACAATCCATGTCTTTATTTTCCGATTTTGAGGCCCAAAAATTAGGCAAAAACTAGGAAACAACGCCACCTTCAATACTATTGTCTTCTTGAACTGTATGATCACTTTGCTGGCACACATTTAGAACTTCCAATGAGGATTGACAACAAACACAAACCAAACTCCAATTCTTGCATAGAACAGCCATGGTTCCAACAATCTCCCCCTTTGGGTTTGTTAGCAATCTCCAAATAAATTCAAAAATATCACCTTCCCCACGCAATCCAAAAAATTCAAGGATCAACTCAGCCAATACTCTAAGTCTACGTGGGCAATGCTCAGTGTAGAAAACAAGAGAGTAATATTGAATTGGGTTCCCATGTTTTGTAATTCTCAATGACACACAAGAAATTTTCATATAGTGTCAGAGTATCATTATATGTCCAATGAATTCCTTCTCATCCATATCATCCTATCAGTGACACTAAGTTTGTTACATGAATGAATATGCCTGAATTTATTCCTTTCTCCCCCATTGAAAATAAACCCAAAGGCCGTTAATTTATTCATTGTTCAGCACAAACCATACTCCCCCTGGATAGTGTCTCCCCCATAAACCTGCATCACATCCATAAACAGATAGAAACCGTTACCATAAACAGGGAGAGGGGAATTTCGGAACCTCTTTATGCATTAAGAGGTGGTTGAACACCAAGGTTTAACCGATGATTTTCAAACACAGCTGCTGACAGCAGCATCGTCAGGATATCAACTACTTGCTCATCATTTCCCACGTGATCCATTCTAATCACCCCTTGCTCAAATTTTTCTTTGATAAAGTGATACCTGATTTCAGTATGTTTTGTACGAGAATGCTGAACATGATTTTTTGTAAGATCAATTTCACTCTTATTATCACTGTAAATCATCATTGGTTGCTTTAACTCATCACCAATATCTTTTAATTGTTGCTTCATCCATAGCAGTTGAGTGCATGCCTTTGTGGTAGATATATACTCAGCTTCAACAGTACTAAGAGAAGTACTTTCTTGTTTCTTGCTAAACCAGCCAACATAGTTATTCCCAATAAAGAATGCTCCACCAGTGGTGGACTTTCTGTCCACAACATCGCCAGCCCAGTCAGCATCAGAAAATACTGACAATTCACTGTCCCTTACTGCAGCAACGTATAATCTACAATTGTGAGTACCTTGAATATATCTCATGATTCTTTTTACTACTGCCATATGTTCCTCCTTTGGATTACTCTGAAAGCGGGCTGCAAGACATGTGGCAAAGACAATATCTGGCCGTGTCACTGTCAGGTACAGTAGGCTCCCAATAATCCTTCTGTACATTGTGGGATCTACAGATTTCCCATCCTCAGGCTTCCCATGTTTGGTTCCAACTGCAATCGGAGTTGACATTGGTTTGGAGTCTTGAACATTAAACTTCTTCCGCAGCTCTCTTGCATACTTTTCTTGAGATATAAAAGTGTAGTCTTTCCTTTGATTCACCTACAGTCCCATGAAATATGTGATCTCCCCAATCACTGAAATTTCAAATTCTGATTTCATATGATTGGAAAATTCATCCACTAATTTCTGTCTGCTGCCACCAAATATAATGTCAACGACGTAAACGAGAACCATGAACTGATCATTCAGAGAATTATTTACATAGAGATTGTGATCTACTCCCCCTCTTTTGAATTCCAACTTCTTGAGATAAGAATATTGTCTGAAGTACCATGCCCGTGGTGCCTGTTTCAAGCCATAAAGTGCTTTCTTCAGCTTGCAGACCTTTGATTAATCATCACCAAGAAGAAAACCCACTAGTTGTTAAATGTAGACTTCTTCTTTGAGAACACCATTTAAGAATGCTGTCTTGAAATATATTTGATATAATTTATATCCTCTTTGGAGATCCATGAAAAGGAACAGCCCGATTGACTCCAGTCTAGCCTCTAGAGCAAAGGTTTCTTCAACATCAACACCTTCAATCTGAGAATACTCTTTACATACCAGTAGAGCCTTGTTTCTGATAACACTTCCATGCTCATTAAACTTGTCCTTGAATATCCATTTTGTTCCAATCACATTGTGACCTTTGGGTCTCTGGAACAAATCCCATGTCTGATTCTTTTCAATCTGATCTACCTCTTTATTCATGGCTTTCACCCAAGATTCATCCTTTGCAGCTTCTTCAAATGAGGATAGCTCTACAACTGACAGAAATGCAGAAGGTGTGTTATTCCTCATCCTCCTTGTCTATGTGGGTGCATTCCTATCTCCAATTATGTTAGATGGATCAATCTCTACTCTTCGATTTCTCATGTGAGGTTCAGTCGCATTCTCACCATCCAAGATTTCCTATTGAGATTCTTCGTCTGAGTAAACATCATGATGTGACCCCTGAGTGTTTTGTACACCTTCCTCTATTTTTGTATTTGTATTTATTCAATGTTCACATTCTTTCTCATCTTCTATCTCATCAGCATAGGTACTATTTGAAGCATTTGAGGTTTTCCCTTCAATGATTTTAACATCATTGTTTTCCACAGTCCTCCCCAAGCGTTTATTAAAAAACTTGTAAGCTTTGCTGTTCATTGGATACCCAAGAAAAATTCCTTCATAAGCATTGTCACCGAACTTTCCTTGGTTTCCTTCTTTATTCCAGATGAAACATTTGCTTCCGAAAACACAAACGTATTTCAAAGAAGGCTTCCTTCCATGCCATAATTCATATGGTGTCTTCATTTCTCCCATATAGAGCCCTGTTCGATTCTGAATGTGCACTGCAGCTTCAACAACCTCTTTCCACTAATGGTGTGAGATACCACTTTCAATCAACATAGTCATGGACATATTGTTGACCTGTCGATTTCGATTCTCAACAACTCCATTTTGTTGTGGAGTTCTCACAACAGCTACCTCATGCTGTATTCCATGTTTTTCTAGGTAATTTTCAAACTCAATGGACGTGTATTCCCCTCCATTGTCAGATCGCAGGACTTTTATTATCCGTCCAGTATCATTCTCAGTAATATAGCGATATGTTTTCATGAAATCGAGTACTTTTTGCTTCTTGTGAATCACCATTACATAAGCCATTCTTCTATAATCATCAATGAAAAAGAAGAAGTACCTTTCTCCATGGGTTCCAGCAACATTTATCAGGCCACATACGTCTGTATAAATGAGATCAAGAAGATGCGATTTCCTTTTCTTCTTTGGATGATATGAACTATAGACCAACTTTCCACGAATACAAGCATCACAAGACTTTTACCATTCACATTTTACAATGGGAATATCCATGACTATCTTCATCTTAGATATCTTTTCCATGTCTTTTTGGTTAATGTGCCCCAGCCTTCGATGCAACAAATTCTTTTCTTCTTCAACAAAAAAATAGCAGGAGTTCACTTTGTTGTCAACCTGATATAAGTTTCCATATCTTCTACAGCCTTTCATAAGAGAATTCCCTATTTTTCCTTTTATAGTGTAGCCTTTTTGATTGAAGGTTACTATGAGCCATGATTCACAGAGTTGACTTACACTGAAGAGATTGTGGCGTGGACCGTCCACATAAAGACCTTCAATCTTCTTCAGCTCCCCGTTGGCAAGAGCAGTATTCCCACTGCCTTTAATCTTCAAAGCACCATCATTACCAAACTGTACTATTTCATAAACCTTCTTTTCAATGTTCTTCAATTGGTCAGTATTTCCCGTCATATGGGAAGAGCATCCACTATCAAGGATCCATGTGCTGCTGCTCTTGGTAGCTTTGAGGGATACTTCTACAAGATTGGATTTCTCGATCTTCTTCTTCTCTTTCCATGAGATATTGGATTGAGCATAGGATACTGAGGGCCTTTTAATATATTCTTCCACATAGTTTGAGTCTTCATACCCATAATCTTCTTTCAGAGGGGAAAAACTGTTCGTGAGAGCAACATCATCTGGAGGATGAAAAATGGTACATCTTTGAGCGTTGCATGAATTTATCCTGTCGTACCACTGCCTGCAATACATAGCTTTATGGCCAAATTTAGAACAATTAAAACAGTAACCATAGAAGATATTTCTTCTATAAGATAGAGGATATGAAATCGGTATCCTTTGTTGACTTCCCAAATCATCCCCATTCATGTAGCTCCTTGCCTCTTCACAGTATGACAAGGTATAGCCCAGATAACCACAGAACTGACACTTCATGAGAGGAAATGTCTTTTCACTTAAATTTCTCCTAATGCCTTCTTCTTTGGGAGAATAGTTGAACTGCCTGTCATTTCTGAAAGTTTGAGGATAATTTTCAGTTCTTCTTTTAGTTTGGATTGAGGGTTCCTTTTTCAGCATTTCAGGTAATGTTTCAGCATGTCCAACTTTCATCTTGTCGTTCTTTTGGCTCTCTTTACTTCCAGTAGTTGATGTCTCAACTTCACAGCCTATTCCACTCTTTACCATGTAAGTGGGTCTTTGATCACTTAAGATTTTTCCAACCCCATCTGAACCAGACTTGGTTCTTACTAGTAATTCTGTATTTGAGAATCTTTTGAAATGAATATTCTTCTTTCCTCATTTGTCGTTGATTGACATTCAATTTTACTTCTAAGTGTAACAACTTCTTCCTCAAGTCCCTCAATAATCTCGGAATTCTATTCTAGTCTCGATGAATGGTCATTTATGACCATTGCATGTTCTTCAATTTTAAGCGTTAGTTCCACTACATCATCTGTGCTTTCAAGGATGAAAGACTGAACTCTCACTAGTTCTTCTAGTCATTCAATATCTGCTTCAAGATCATCAACATATTCTGATGATTCTTCCACCATTTCCTTCCACTTATTACATATATTATATTTATTCTGAAGCTTGGAAGAAGCATCTTTAATTTTAGTCTTTGAATCACCATTAGAAATAATCTGATTATCTCTATCTTTATTGATAAAGGGTTATAACTTTTCAACCATAGCCATCATGGAAGCATGCTTTCCCATTTTAGATTTGGGTTCTTCTTCTTCACAAAAATCAGTATCCTCATATTCCTCTTCACATACAAAACTATTCCTCTGTATTTTCTTTCTAGATTTGAAGTCTCTCTTTTTGAAAAATCTTTTTCGAGGATTCTCGATGTTCTCATCTTCACTATCTTCATCATTGATTTTTCATAATAATTGAGAGGCAATGTGCCCAGCTTTTCCACAACGAAAACATGGAAGAGGTAACTTACCTTTGAATTTCCCTTTTCCCTTCTGAAACTTATTTGAAATGAGAGAAAGAATCTCTTTTTCTTCTTCATCTTCACCACTATTATCTTTTGATATTTTCAGTTTATCGATGGCCTTGAACGACATTTCCTTCCTCACAAGAGTGGTAGCATCTTCTGGTTTGACTCTCATTTCGTATGCTACCATGCTACTCAGTAGATCATCCAGAGAAAGTTTGTAAAGTTCTCTTTCCTCAAGGGATGACACATTTTCATTTTACAGGGGTGGAAGTATTCTTAATGTTTTATTTACAATATCAATGTCTTTGATTTCTTCGCCTAGACCCCGAATTGCTCCAACCACTTCAGTAATTCGATTGAAGAATGAGTCTGAATTCTTGTCTGGGTGCATCTTTAGATCATAAAACCGATTGTGCAGGCCTTGTAATTTTTCTTGCTTCACTTTTCTATATCCTTCATAAATATTTTCTAGTTTATCCCACATGGATTTTGCTGAGGTGAAACTCATCACCTTTATAAAGATCTGATCAGAAAGAGCTGCGGTGAGTGCATTTTGTGCTTTAGCATCTGCATCAAGAATTTTCCTGTCTGTGTCAGTCATAGCCAGGCCTGTTGGATCAGTGACTTGTATTCCTTGAACAGTGGAAAATAGAACATCCATTCCAAGAGATCTTAGATGAGATCTCATCCTGTTCTTCCAGATCATAAAATTACTTCCATTGAAGAGAGGGACTCCCCTAACATTGACTGTATTCTCCATGGAGACAAAGGACAGATTCAACGCCACCAACCTGGCTCTGATACCACTTGTAGGACCCCGGGAAACCCTGAGAGGGGAGGGGTGAAT
This sequence comes from Viscum album, assembly GCA_963277665.1. Lineage (NCBI taxonomy): Eukaryota > Viridiplantae > Streptophyta > Magnoliopsida > Santalales > Viscaceae > Viscum > Viscum album. The sequence continues at coordinate 272,121,134 of OY728142.1, read as the reverse complement.
CAGGGTGTCAAATTTTTCTTTTAAATTAAAGGATCTTGTTCCCACGTTGTTAGGAACTAGTTGAACCTATATGATTGATATGATAAGTAATCAGACATTCACATGAAAAAGAGGTGACATAGAAAATTTTACATGGTTCACCACTAAGGGCTACGTCCAAGGAGCATACACCGACAAGTTGTCGGTCATACCTAATTCCACTAAGATTCACTAGATGTGGATTACAATGGTTCGGGCACAGTCACTTTGTCCCAGGCACACTGCCTTTACAATTGTTCAGGGATAGCTTACTGCGTCCCTTGGGTCACTCCCGCTGACTCCCCCTGGCTCACTGCCCCTGGTGAAGTCACACTCAGTTTATAGACGTGAAGGTCTCTTCAATAGATTTGCATTGAATTCTTTGTCTCATCTTAGCACGAGACTCCTCTTGCATGAAAGAATGGAATTGATGCACTATAATGCATAGAACCACTGAACCAGATAACCAGAACTTGCAGAAAAACTTCACTGACAATTGCGCGCAACACCAACCCTTTGTGCGCAAAACCTTCCTATTGCGCGCAATCTTTTCTTTTCGCGCGGAAAAAATATTTCGTGCAAAACCCCCTCTTTTTTGCGCAACTGAACCTTTTATGAGAGAACCCAAATTTTACGTGCAACTCTAAATTTTTCGCGCATCCCAAAAATTTCCATGCAACTCAGAATATTTCACGCAAGCCCCATTACACGATCCTTTTTCGGGCATCAGACCTCAGATCTTCTCTAAGTCTTCAACCGTACGGAATGAAGGGTGTCACCTCATATATATAGGCGTTTGAGACCCCCATGCACAAAAACCCCTTCGGCGTGAAAGCCTCTCATCTGGCGCATAATCTTTCGCGCATGTATCATTTTCCACGAACCTCTCAAGATATTTCGCATAGCCCATTCTTTTGCCATTTTTCGACGTTTTGATTCCGAAACACTATTTGCAAGAAAAACTTCGCTCCTCTATTTTGCGCACTGTAGAGACCTAAAGCTTGATGTACAAGGACATTACATTACTTTTGCAGAATACTTAGTGCATAAAAAAAACACATACACAAGGACCGTAATAGTTTATTGTCTTTGGAAACTCGAAACGTAATCTTCTAATCATGGTGAAAGATCTTCAACATCTCCCATAATGATCTTCCTTTTTTTTCTTACCTAAAACCTTTCTTTATATCCTGGCGAAAAGAAAACATAAAAGGGTGAGCTCAAATGCTAAGTAAGGGTAAACAAAAGAAATATCAATCACATCATATTCATAAGAACATAACATTTTGAGAAATCTTAACCTGCAAAAGAGATCGTAATATCATAACATGGGATAAATCATAGTTGTGAAATGTAATCACAATAATCATAACTTAAAACATGAAACTTTGTGGCATACACACATAATCATATAGAATCATTTCTTATTAGTCAAGACTCATTGCGAAGACTATCTTAGCGGACAAAGTCCATTTCTGAACCGAGTTCATTCCTCGTTTCAGTCCTGCTTCACTAAACTGGTTTAACCTGCCATTCCAGCCATGTCTATCTCATGAGATATAAAATCTTTACCCAATGAATTGGAGGGATATATAGGTCCCACCCATCTTATAATGATAAAATTCTTATGTGTGCCACAAAATCATAAACTATACGTCATAGCATAACCCATGTAATAAAAATGGGTATCTTAAACATCACGACATCATAAAACAACTCATATAAGATAACGTAATTCATAAAAAAAATTCCATCACAACATAATCAAACCAATGTAATATTAGGGATAGAAAAAGAACCCTTTATTATCTTAGATGGAAAATAATTTTGATAAAACGCTTGAACTCCATTCTTGAAGAAAATTTCCTTTCTACTTCAAAAACACTTTTCCTTTCTTAACATGGCATAAAATTCTAAACTAAAAGAAGTTGATTAAAAATAAACTTGAAAACTTGTAAGGGAATCTTCTTGGAAATAATGTTTTAAAAATCCATTCATGCCGTATAAGTTAAAATAAAACATTATTCTCGTACTTTTTCAGAAAAGTCAAAATGTACCTCGTACGAAAAATGAAAAAAGATTCCGTTCATATATTTTACTAAATTTTCACCGAAGGGTAAAATTGGATATAAAATATTGTAGAATGAATTAAATATTACATATTTAGGAAACATGGATGTGGATGATAAAATGCACCACAGTAAATTCCAAAGTATAAACAATCTCGGATAAAAATGAGATTGTGATATTTCCCTTACCTTAGGTCCGATTTGCTTTGTAAGTGTCCGAACCTCCTATATAATGATTTAAATAATGTCATTGACTTATTCCAGAATCATACTCATTGTTATGATATCATATATGGTCATATTTATAGCTTATTATTAGTAATATTTCATTGCTACTTGTTATTCGGGTGTTTATTACTTTTAGTTTTTATGCGTGTTTGACCAAATAAATTCTTATTATTCTTTTTAGGTTATAGATACCTCATTTACAGAATGTTATTTGTGTAATATATATCATATTCATTCATTCAATTCATTTATATAATCATTATGCAATGAAGATCATGTAGAACGAGTCGCATCACATCGTGGAGACGGTATTCCGTACGTACGCACGAGCGATGATATCATTCCCATGATCGTGGAATTGTATTGGAGTGTATGTATAATATTTCATAATCAATATCAATTTAAAATAATCATATATATTCATTCTTTACACCATTATACCCATCCAAGTAAGGTGGTGGTGGAAAATAGATTACACCACGACGTGGAGACGGTATTCCGTACGTACGCACACGCGATGATTTCATTTTCCGTAGGATGGATAGATGGTGAAATAGGGTTGTTTCATACTTATAATAACATATCCGTATATGAGTGATACTGATGTTATTACTTCATGATGAAACAACTAAAGAAGAAGAAGTGGAAGAAGAAATAAAGATGAAATAATCTGTAATGGGCATTACCTCTTCTTTGAAGCGCTTCTTTGAGACATCCTTTTAGGGCACTAAAATTGGTCTTTGAAGAAGACCAGGACCTCTAGGATGTCTCTAGGGAAGTGGAGAGAAGGAATTGGTAGGGGTTGGCTGAGCTTGAAGGCTTAAAGTGGTGTGAGGAAGATAGGGAGGAGGTTCCCTTTTATAAGGGAGGAGAGGGGCTCCTTTGGAAAACTAAAAATATTATTTTATTATAAAGTCATATTCTATTTTAAATAGCTCTAAATTGATTTATTTCGAAGCTAAGGTGGGGATGGGTCGAATTAATCTCATCTAATAGAATTTAGACAAGTTTAGGTTCCTATTTTAACTTTATCATTTATGTTTAACTTTAAGTTAGATAATTTTACTTTTACCGTGTCTTTTTGTGTTCTTACACTATAAGATTAATAAGGTTACTATAACAAGCCACACGAAACCCAAGTTGTTTATTATTAATATATATAAACTTATCTAAGTCATTTGGCAGAACCTTAGATTTTTAGGAATAAAATAAAAATTATTAATATAATATTAGTTTTAAAAACTATTTTATGTCAATTTTGATACTATTTAGTAATTGATTTTTGTGAAAATCATAATAGAATGATCAGTTCGAACAAAGTTAATTAAATCAATACTAACATGTCATATTAACCTATAAAATTAGTGTAATTCATAAAAAGTCTCAAATTACATTTATTTGGGTGTTTATAAAATCAATTATGTCAACATTTCATTAATAAGATAATTACTGCATCATCGTTGGGTCATAAATTAATTAAATTATTTAATGTTCAAAAATTAAAAATAAAATATCATTATGTAGGAAATCGTTTTAGATTTCTAATGAAAATTTATAGTCGAATTTATCTTATGTATAACCGTATATTAAAAATTATCTACTTATTAAACCTTGATTTTAACTATTTTAACCCTTCTTTAAATAAATTAATAATAAATGTCCTAATCTAATCCAAGTGGGCCTAAATGGTCATATTTTATTCCTAAGGTTGTTTTTTGTCAAATTACACTTATCAAATAGAATTTGGACATCTTTTAAGGTAATAATAATATCATTTTACCCTTAATTACCCTATTTACTTTTAACCGTGGTAAAAAAGTAAAAAGTTACTATTCACCAAAAATTATTTTCATCTCATTGAACCACATATTACTTACTGACATCAACCGTGTCTCACGGATTTTAGAAATTCCACTCACAGAAGCGGTAAAATTAAGTTTTATGAAAAATTCATTTTTTAAACTACCACTTTGTGGTTTCACTATTCATCAAAAAAATGAAAGTTTCCAGAAAAATACCAAAAATTAGGCCTAAGCTATATTTGATATTATGAACTCAAAGATGATGTCTATTTTACCAAATTCAAAACACATCAGTTGCATTAATTAATTTAAAAATTAATTCCCGTCGTCAAAACAAATAGCATTTTCTTAAGAGATAATTACTATCAAAAGATTGACACTTGTTTATGTCTGGTTTAAATGTGAAATTACATCCAATGACCAACATTATATTAAATTGTAAAAATATATTCTAAATATACTTTAAAACCACTAAAATTAATAATTTATCACTATTAATTATTTAGATTAAAAAGGTTGTTTTTAATTAAAAATTAGTAATTTTCACTATTCATCAGAAAATGAAAGTTATCCGAAAAGTACCAAAATTTCACCCTAAGCTAATTTTGATATTCCGAATCCAAAAATGAAGTCCATTTTGAAAAAAATAAAATTTACAAAATTTCAAAAAGTGGTTATTACTATTCATATTGGCTAGTTTTAATAATATTTTAATAGAATATCGTTGTTTAGTGAAACTCGGTATTGCGTACTACACACACTATCGAGGAAGGTCGTGATTGCGTGTAATGAAAGGAAAGTCAAGGATGCATGTTGTGAAAGCTCCTATTTGTGTAGCGTACAACACAAGACATTAATGAATTTAAAAAGAATATTTTTTCATAAAATCTCTGGGTGTTACACGCACCACGCTGTTTTTCACGCCTAGCCCAAGTATTTCGCGCACAACCCTTACCTTCCGCGCACCACTTCCTTTTTGTGTGTATATCCTTTTGAAAAAAATCCCTGTCTTCTTTTTCCGATTTTGAGGTCCAAAAATTTGGTAAACACTGGGAAACAACACCACCTTCAATACTATTGTCTGCTTGAACTGTCTGATCACTTTGCTGGAACACATTCGAAACTTCCACTGAGGATTGACAACAAACACAAACCAAAATCCATTTCCTGCATAGAACAACCATGGTTCCAAAAATAAGAATAATATTATTGTAAAATAAAATATTATTTCAAACTTTTCCTAAAGTGACCCTCACCTCTCTTATAAAAGGGTACTGCCCCTTCTCTCAATATCAAACCTCCAAATCCTTTTTTCTCTTCCAAACACTGCTAAAATATCTTCCCAAATACCCTCACATAGACTTATAGAACTTAAATTGATCAGAAAGCCAATATAAGGAGAAATTTTGACCCACTCAAAAGGAAACACATGGAGAAGAGGTAATAATTTCACCACTTTTTTCAAGATACTTTTTTCATCGACTCCCCCTTTCTTTGTTTTTCCACAAAAAAATAATAACTCCGACACCTTATACATAATGTGATGTTATGATAAATATGGTACAACCATATTAATTATTCTATCCATGATAAGAATGAATTGTCACCCCAGGTGTGTATGTACGGCTTACAGTCTCCTTGTCGTGCTGTAGTTTGTTATTCAAACACTTCATTTGTTGGATAGGTATAATAATGAGTATAAATATTGAAAAAAAATGAATGTAACACATTAAGGATTATTCATAAATGATATATCATCCAATTACATAAAATTTCACTATCAATAGAATGATATTGTCACTCGTGTGTCGTACGGATAACCGTCTCCACGAACGCGATGAAATTCATTCCCCATCATAACCATTCATGAATAATTATCATTTTATGATTGAAAATATTCGTTAAGAACTTCATATAATTCAGGATATGAATCATATACAAAAAATCCATTCAGAACATGGCTTAATTAAACAATCATATAATGGAATACAAATCAGTTAACCCCGGAAATGATGATACAACTGAAATATTATTATCAAAACAATATTAAAATATCATAAATGAAATCATTTTTTTGTATGTGGCTCTTGTATAATTTAATAAAAATTATTTAACTATTATATAGGATATTAATGTACACTCAATCGAGGAAAAGTACAATGTAACAGTAAATTCTACAATCTCTTCATTATCTGTGTTTGTTTATACGTCAATATCTACAGGGACCTCTTTATCATCCACATCTGTGTTTCTTAAAATATATTTCAAAACATTTTTACTATTTTCTAGACTATGTTTTATAGTCATTTATGCCTTTTTTTTAATTTTTATGAGATTTTTATAATGGAATCTTTACGCCATTTTCCAAAAAATGTCATTTATGACATTTTCAACAAAATTAAACAATGAATGTTTTTTCAAAATATACGGTGGGTGTGTTTATTTTCCGTTATTTTATCATAATAGAATCATCCCATAAAATCTTATAAGTATATTTTCCAAATAATTTTTTTCTTTTAAAATTATAGGAAATTTAATTTTTTTCAAAATAGAAAGATATATTTCTCTCAAATAGATTTTATTTTATCTATTTCAACATTTTTTTTGGATTATAGACTATTTTGAAGTTTATTTATGATGATAATGTCATACATATTGTATTGATGGATTTGTGATATTTTTTATTGTGGATGTGATATGTTCATACCATTCATGGTGTATGATTAATGTATTTAAATGTTGTATGCTAGTTTTAATATGAATATTTATGTTATGTTTCAACCTTTTCATATGAGTAATGCATTGAACATAGTAAGTGACAGGTGGAGCCTGCTATTTCTCCTCGATGCATCTGTATGTGTCACATGACAAAATATTGTCTTGGAACAAGGCATTGACCAATTCTTAATTTTATTATTAGAACGAGGCCCTGAATATGTGGTTTTGATATCCGACATTATGCATTCCATCATTATGAAATTAGCTGTTGATATTGCATGTGATTATTCGACTAGTTGAATATCCATGTGAATAAGTAAATGGAATTAATTGATTTATCTCTTCTACATTATGCTCATTTTTATGTTTATTAGTCTTGTATTTTAGTCTTATACATTGCCTTAAATGTTTATTCTTATTTATGATTGTTTCTGCAATATTTTTATCCTTACTTAGCACATGTGCTCACCACTTTCTATGTTTTATTTTTCCAAGTATGTGAAGAAATAAATTATGAATGACCTATAGGGATAGTCTAAGGGAGATGATTGGCATAAAAGGAGACACAATGTTGTTTTTTATTTCAGGATTTAATTTAAAACTTATGTATGTATCTAGTACTTCTATGGTTATTAAACAGATCGGTCTTTCGAGAAATGATTCAATGTATCATTCTAATTTCATGTAATAATTCACCGACTCTGGGTAACTGGGGTTGAGACATTAAAATTATAAAGAAATTAATTTAAAAAATAAAAAATGTGTACAAATTACTTTAATAAATCTTTTGGGTAATTCTTAAAACATTTTTCAAATCATATTTAGATAATATATTTTTAGAAAATGTTGGTTTTGACCAAAGATATAAGTATAATGGGTTTTCATAATAATATTTCCCAAATTATTTCAGGTAAAACATAGAAGAAAATAAGAAAAATTATAAGAGAGTATCATGAATATCTATAAAAAAATAATATTAATGATAATTATTGTGTGTTAAATAAAAAAATAGTAAACACATGATACTTAATTATAAACAATCCTAATACAATATGAGACTTTAACAAAAAAATCCTACAATATAGGTATTATTGAATTATATTTCCCAAGAAATAGTGATCACAAAATGGATTTATAAAGCTAAATAATTTTATGGGATTTATCATAAAATAAATTTCTCAGAAATATATATTTCCAATAAAAGAGATAATTAGTGAATATGGAAAGTGTATCACGAAAGTAAAATGAGAAACATAAACCCCTTAACTCAATTTTTATTTTTGTTGATAGTGATTTTACATAAAATATTGCGGTTTTAAACATTTTATAAACATATTAAAGAACGAAATTAATATTTTTATGTCATTTATTATCTGTTTATAACATATCTCAACCTATTGGTTAATAATCATTCATTATATTCAATGTTTCAGGTGTTAATTATCTTATTTTCCAATTCATGCATTTTAATGAATATTCCAGTTCATAGGAATATTATATAGTTCTATAATATATATTATTAATATAAGGAAATATATATAATATTTATAAGTCAATTATACTTTTAAAACCAATAAATAAAAATTTTATTGAGCAATTTAATATGTTTTGTTCCCTGAAACGGTAAATCGTACGTACGCAAGGGTTACATTAAATTTTTTTTGTTGATAACTACAAAAAATATGGAAAGGAATAGTTTATTTTTATATAATTAAAATAATATAATATATAACATAGTACTTATTTAAATATATTTATATATATAATCAATGTTGTGTGGTGATGAAAAGAGAGTCAATCACTTCTTGAAGGAGGTAGTCAACACCTACACGAACTATAATATAATCTTATTAGTGTAAAAAATGATATTGATATATTTTTTTAATAAAATTATGAATATTTCAAAAATATCATAATTAGGTAATTTATCTCACATATAATCAAAAAATATATCTTTATTATCATCAATATAATACATTAATGTCAAACCTAATCACATAGCTTTGTGAGGTGGAACTCTGCTGATCAAACGAGTGACATCAATATATCCCCAATGGAATGGAATGTAATTGTGAATACGTTAAAAGACTACACCATAGTATTAATAATTTATTAATATAATATATATAATATATATATACATTATCATACATAATCATGATAAATGGTATTGTATGAATGAATTGCATCATTTTAAAAGGTGGTAGTCATCCATACACACAAATTTCATTCCCATTTGATAGATCTGGAGAGAGTTATTATTATTTAACATATCCTAAAATAATCAAAGTATATTTATGTAAATAAGGTTTATTTACATCAATGATTAATAAAAAGTTAAAAAGATAATGAAATAATCACAATAAAGACTCTCGTTACAGAATGTTACCACTTGATCGGGTTGCCTCTTTTGGATTTCACCAATAGACATACTACGATCAATTTATGCCCAAATTTAGTCTTCTTGGATGATATTAGTAAATTTTTAATTTAATTTGGGAGTTTACTTAATGGAAAATGGGTTTTAATGTGTGAATTTCTGACGATAAGTGGTGTCCTTCTATATGTTAGGCGAGTGGAACACTTTTAGTTTTTGAAATGAATTAATTCCACCGATATGTCATTATTCTACCATGGATCAAATAGAATATGATTATAAATTAGAAAATAGATAATTTGTTAATATTTATATGAAATGGTTTTTGGATATGTTTTGGGGAATGTTTACCCTTATTATTTTTGTTTAAATAGTAGATAATCTACTTATTATCTTATTATTGGAAATTAATAGTTATAGTATTCAGTACTTCATTTTCTAAAAACATTATGTAAATATCATTTAATAAGATAAAATATTATAATTAAAAATTTATAATTCATTTTTCCAAATTCAATTTGAATATTTGGAGTAATTTAATTTTAAATTGATCCCGAAGACAAGATGATAAAATGGGGTTTCAATGACATTATGTTCAAATGTTTAAAATTTTATTATATCTAATGTAAATATGAAATTAATTATTTTCACATTATGTATATAAATTATTCTATAATTTTACTAATTTTCCATAAAACTAATTAAAAATATATTTTATCTTTATAAATATTTTAATTTAAAAAGATTAATTCAATTAAAATTTTATTTTTCCACTATTCATATAAAATTTATCTTTTTCAAATAATTTACTAAAATTAACACTAAATTAGTTCATCAATTCTAACTAAAAAAATTTTATGAAATTTGTAGATATTATTTCAAAAATATTCTTAAAATAAATTGGTACGAAAACCTGTAGACGTGATGAGAAAGGGGGATTTCAAGAAATGTATTTTTCAAACACTAAATTTATTTTATATTAACGATGTGTATAATAATAATAGAAATTGTGTGATTATCATTTTAAATTTATTTTTTTGATTATATAAACTTTAAATTTAAAATATATCTCATTAGCGACAATTGTAATTAATTATAATTTATAAACATTTCAAACAATAAAAATGTTTTTAGAAAAAAACACTTTAAATGCCTAAACAAACATATACTAAAATTCAACATAACGATTATTATAATGAAAATAAATGGATAAAATACACCTAAATAATACTTATGTTACATGAAATCATATTTAAAAAACTATTTTCACTTTTAAATTAATTATTTTTTTTAAAAATAAATTGCATTTTAATAAAAAACGATATTTTTCAATACTCAATAAAAACAACATTGTTAGAAATATCCAAATATTTCACCCAAAATTAAATATAATTTTAAAATATTTTAATATTTTAATATTTTAAATAACTTTTTCTAAAATTTTAAAAAATTAATTTTAAAATGTTTTAATGAAAATAAATAAAACACATTTTTTATGAAAAACTATATTTGATGAATTATATATCTATACATAAAATAGATCCATAATTTATAAAACACTAATCTATTGTTTTTAGTTAGTGAGACATATATAATTATTTAATTATTTTATAATATTTAGGGCCCCAAATTTTATGGTTAGACTATAACAGATATATATATATAGGGTAATTGAAGCGTGAGTATTCATATTGAAAGCACTATCGAAAATAAAAACCATTTGGTTAAAAATATGAAAAGATATTGAATAAAGTAAATTTAATTTAAAATATGTATATAATAATGTGTTAGTGTGTTTATTTCTCATAAAATTTATATTTTATTTTCAATTTAATCTATCGATCATATTTTTTTCCTTTAAAATATAGTGTTGTTTCATTCGTAATATCCAAAATTAGATATATTTTAAGGAAAATATTCATGGTCTCTATCTTACAAAAACATTAGCTTGTTCGTATACACATAGTCTCAAATTCAATAATATTGTTATAATCCCTAGTCTATTTTTTCATAAATCTAGTTCCAATGGTGTCTGCTAAACAAAATTCTTCCATTTTTATTAACCATGCCCCATGTACCAAGAATCATGTTTTTAATTTCTAAAATTGGAATAATATATAAGGTATAACATACTAATTTAATAAATAGTTTATTAATATTTTTTAACCTAAGAAATACATTATTATTTCATTATATATGAATATAAAAATTACTGCCAAATTGATATAAGAATTATCATTATTCCCTCTAGATTATCCATACATATAATTCATTATACACTTCATGGATTACTGATAATAAACAATAAGGGAAATATCAAACTCTTGGTGAGGGATAAGTAAAATAGAAGATATCATGAATAAAAATCCATATTCAAATTGGAATGGTAAATAAATGAACATATATTCAATGTAATTAATAATTTGGGAAGTTAGTGCATCCATAGATAATATAAAAGAAAAATTTTCATAGAAAATAATTAATCTAAATTGTTACATAACTAAAAAATCATTAAATATAATCCATAACATAACTATCATAACTAAATAAGCCGTAGTAATTTTGGAGTTCGAAATACCATAATAAACATTCCATTGTAGCAATAAATGAGAATAAAATGCATCCCTGGATAATATAATTGTTAAAACCCAATGAATAATAATAACTAAATTCAGAATAATTGAAATAAATAATTGTTAGATTTCATGTCTTGGGAACAAGACTCCCCAACCATCAATTTTATCCTCAATACATTTTAAAAATAAATCGTATACCACAAGGGGTTTGACCAAATGATCTTATGATATATGAATAATTCACATATTGAGATTGTTAATTCATACAGGGTATATCTATAACATAGAACAAAATTTTTTTATCCTTCCAATTCATTCCTCATTTGGGGAATAAATTATTTAATTTATGATTAACATTAATTAACATTAAATACTTTTACTGAATAATGTAAGCTGATTATCAATATTTTCCTAATCGATCGAATAACCTTAAAATTAAAAAAATTATTTATAAATTATATATAATATTAAAAATAATCACATCCTTGATAAATAATTTTTCAATTTAGGGTTGATTTAATGATCAATTATCCTATAAATGTAGATAATTTTAGGCAATTTTAATGACTTCAAAAATGATTTGAGGAAGTGGATTTTAGTATATTACATGTTAAAAATGATCATAAACCATCCATATTAATAATAAGTATCTTATAAATACATCATATACACATTTTAGTTTGAATATTAGGTTATTGTCATTTATTAATATAAATTCCATTAAAATATGATTATAAATGGTTTTCAGGAAAATATTTTTTCATATTGATAATAATTTTTTTAAAAGTTAATATTATATTTTAATAAATGTTTTTGAAAATAATTTTTTTGTCTTATAATATAATCTTTAAATTATTTTATTTGTAAATACGGATTGAAAATAAATTCATATTGTACATGTTAAAACAACGATTCTATTCACATATATGTAAAATAGAAAATAAATTTTTTTAATTGAAAATATAAATTCATTATTGATTTTATGAATATTTGAAAATTGGTTTTATAGTCATTAATAAATTAATTTAAAAATGATTAAAAAAATTGGAATCAAATTTTATGAACTGTTTTTTGGAAGAAAAAGTATTTTTGATTGAAGAGAGAAGTGATGTGTAATATTCATTAAAATAAATTTTCAATATTTTTATGTAAAAATGTAATGGTAAAATTGTACTATTAAATGAGATAAACATTAATTACTAATGTCTTCTAAAATTATGTGTTTTTTTGAATGTTATAAAATAGTTTTAATAAACTAAATGTAAAAAAGACTTGATCAGTATGAGGTTGTGAAATAAACCCTCACGATGATCCCAAATATGGAGTCTGAATATGTTAATGAATAAATTTTGTGTAGAAACAATAAATTAACATAAATAATTTTAAATAAAACATATGACAATTAATTTTCATCACACAAACAATAATAGATTATATATGATGTAGAAAAGTAATATAATCCAATGAAAATAAATTGAGTTATGAAACTATTTACCACATGGTAACTCTAATTCAAATCCATTTGATTAAATATTTCAAATTTGAACATATAATTACATTAATTTTAATGTAATAATGTTAATATATTTGGAATTTGAATTATACCAATAGAAAAAATAAATTTATGTTCATAAGTTTATAATATTTTGTAACGAAAGGAAATAGATATTTAGTCTGTTACCTCATACTTACATTTGGAATAATGTGCCTTAACATCCTATAATGTTTTTTAAAACATGTAACTGACATATTATATAAACATTTTAATATTTAAAAATATTAAAAGATAATTTTATGACATTCTACTTGTTTTTTGTTAATCATCATTCATTATATTCATTATTTTAGTTGATAATTTCCTTGTTTTCTCATTCATTATTTATCATGAATGGTCTAGTTTTTGTACATATTAGATAATTTAATCATATCTATAATAATAATCACGAAATAATTATCTTATTCATAGATCAATTATAATTTTAAATCCAATAATGAAATATGGTTTAAAAAAATTAACTACATTACAATCATTGAGATAGTAGGTTATAGGTACGCATTTCATCATTTCTATTTTTTAGTTATCATAATGGAATAGATATGTATAATATTTTATAATTAAAATGATAAAAACTATAATATATACCATAAAATGTCTATAAATTTTCTTATATATATCATATATGGGATTTAATGATGAAAATAGGGACACATAGTTTCACAAAGGTTATAGTCCACGTGTACAAGAACATCATTATCATCATTCATTTAGTGAAATTGTTGGATAGAAAATATATCAAATAATTAAATAAAACTGATTTATAAATCCATAATTTAATATTTATTATATATATATTTCCTATAATCATAAAAAAATATCATTGTCACTATCAATGTAGGGTGTTATAGAGAGACGAATCACGATGCTTCAAGAGGTGGGGGTATGTCGTACAAACGAGTGTCATTATCATATCACCAAAAAAACTGAATGTAAAAAGGGTTTATATAATATAATGAATCAAAAGCTATATTTATTTTAATACATTATTATATATACTTTTTACCCATCATCATACTAAATCTTGAGTAGTGGTAATATAAAAATCAATCACATCGGTTCATGAGGTGGTTGTCTACCATACACATGAATGATGATATCATAACCTAATGGTTGTATGTGGGGGATAGTTTGATTACTTATATGATTTAAATATTATGTTACCATTCTATTGGTTTGGAAATCAAAAACACCTAACTAAAACTAAATTTATTAACTTTATTCACATGTGTTTTAGTTTTTTTAATGTAAATTACCTTTTACCATTAATAGATATTATATTAATATAAAATGACATAATATTTTATTATCATTAAATATAATCTATCAGAATAAATTTAAATTTATTTAATCAGAATGATGTTTTTTAAAACCATTAGTTATTCATATGTCTTACTGATAATTTATGTAACCATTATAATGGCATTGCTACTGATACATCTGACTGAAAGTCAATACTTGTATCAGATTGGAAGTCAATAATGAAGTCAATGAAAATATTATAAATTTCATAATTAGAGAATTAAAAATTGTTTCTATTGGATGGAATTAAATTTATTGTTGTAAATATTCTAAATAAAATGACACCTAAAATCAAATTATTTATTGGTTGTCAAGTGGAAGATATATGAGGTCATTGAAACTAAAATTAAAAAATGAACTTCAATGATTTTTGTGTAAATCTGAGGTTATTAGAGGAGTTTTGAGTATATAAATTTATTAAATAATGTATTCTAAATATTTTTTATTCTAAAATACTTGTTCATAGCAGTTTTAATTCATTATGAATTTTTTATTTTAAGGAATCCTTATCATGGTTCATTCCTTTTTAAAATTCCTTTTTTCATTAAGTATCATATCATTGTACCAATAAAGGGAGTCTAGGGATAATAAGATGGTGAATCCAATCCATTGGATTGAGGGATTATGGTAAATTGAAAACAGATATTGATCATACTGTTGAATACTTATATAAACAATAATAAATTTTATGTTGTTGAACATGTATCAAGAGATTTTCGATTAATAGGAGAAAAACATTACATTAATTTCAGAATTAAATATACCATTATTTTGGTTTTCATACTTCCTTTAGTCATATAGTTGATGAGGGATTTATTTTAACATAACTTGTAGGTCATTCATTATTTTATACAATGTTTATATTTTTGTACAAGATCAATTATTCAAAATTGTATTGTATTTGATATTTTTTATACTTATCTTTTTGAATAAATATTAACAATGTTATTTGGATTACGATAAAAAATACTCCATTATATTAAAATGGGGGACAAACATATAGTTTATCTGAATAGTGATCTACCGGCTCAAGAAATAATAATTTTCCATTCTTCCCTTACCACCAATCCTGGTAGTAATTATGATGGAAAATAGGTTAATTTATGTTATATATTATATTTATTTTTTATTTAGGATTATTTAATTCTTTTAGAGCACAAATATTTATACAATCCATTTTATTGTAAAATTGATCAGATCGTTTATGGATGTTGGGACTACCACCCCCTGAAAATGGTGTGATTCGTTCTCAATAAACATGGAATATATAAAATATTGTTTTAATTAAATATCTGTTAAATAAAAGCATGATATATGATATTGATGAAATAATTAACTTTCTTGAAATAAAATATATACAATTTTCTTTTGTACTCATTCACATACATACAGAGTGATAACATTATTTGTGGATGTGTGGGCTACCACCACAGTGACATGATGTGATTACTTTTTTATTAAAAAATATATATAAGTATATATGGATTAATAATAATTTATTCATGATATAATTATTATTCTTGAGAGATGTGGTGTGTATATACCTTCTCTCTATAATGATCATAGAAAAATAAGTATGGTACTCATTCTTATATAAGACCTACGATCTTCAAGATTGTAATGTAGGATCGTTTTTCATAACCATATATAATGATTAATTTTAAATGTATAATTAATGGAAAAAGATTATAATTATGTCATGATTATTATATTTGATAAGTTATGTAATTTCCACTTTGACCATAGATGACTTACCGATGTTTTTTTGACACATCAATCGAAATTAGTCAAAACACAGGACGTAAACATAATAGTTTATATAGTTAAAAAAAACATTTTAATAATTTAAATAAAAGTAATTATAATCAAGAAAAATGTTATCATTATATTTTAAAATAACATAAGTTTATTATACTTGATTTTAGTGGGTTTTCACCAGAATAGAAACTCAAAGTAAGGAAATCTTGACTCAATTTTCCTTCCTTAAATATTATAGTATTAATGTGCACCTAATTTAATTTATATATTATACATAATTCTAAATTATCATTTAATATCATGAATTATATTATCTTCATGTTATTTAAATGTTTCATTTCATGATTATTACATTTGGTTATTCATATTAATTTCTTACCGCAATGGTACGAGATTTCTAAACCACTTTATTTTTTACATCTGGGAGATAAATATCATGTTGACCACATAATTATTTTGTGTGGTGTATCTATTTCCAATTTTTATATTTTATATCATGAATTGATTTTACATTCTTTTATTTAAAACATATATTAAATAATATTACTTCATGAGGATTACGATTTAAAGTGATTCAAAGTTGTATCTGACTCGTTGAAATGATTAAATATTTCTTTTCCTAAAAAGTAATAGTAATGATCATTAAATGGAATTCCAATTCAAAAAAATTATTTTCCGGTTGTTCAATAAAATCATTAAATTTTGCCTACTCTATTTATTAGAAATAATTTTAAAGAATTTGTTTTATTTTCCCTATTTATTCTACTAAAAATGATTTAGAATATCTTTTTAGAAAACCAGACATTCTATTTTTATTTAATTAAAGAACTTGTATTCTTCTAAAAACCATGTTTTAAAAAAAATAAATAATTATATTTAATTTATTTGATAATGTAATATTCTCCCATTTTTTTCCACATTATTTTTCATAGGAATATCCTTGTATCATTCCATAGAAGGCATTTTTATAAAATTTTAACCATGAAAAAGGAATGTTCTTTTACATTGTATGAAAAGTACAAATTTATCCACTGTTATTTCGTTGATGATTCAATTAAATTTCTAAAAGGATAATATTTTTTAAAAAAATTGGTTGTATTATTGATATTACACAAAAAGGTTTTTTAAATGGATTACCATAAAAAAATGATATATTCCACAAAAAATATTTTAAATGATATTTTTATAGTATATATATTAATAAAAAATTACAACACTATAATTTTACTCAAAATGGAATTTGTTGTATTAATTCAATCCTTATTCTTCCTCAGGATGGATTAATATTGATTTAGGCCAGTGTTATATTTACATTCACATCCTTGAATATTTTTATTCCTCATTAAATGTTGAATCACATATAATCATTGAACATTGAATTTACCAATAAAAATCTATTTCATTTATCATGGATATTGATAATTCTTAAACTATAAGAATTATACGTATAGTGTCTAATTTGGTAGTTATTTGATTATTGTTTTAAATATTATTAATTTTATATTGCTTATTCATTAATTATAAATGATTAGGAATATAATTTATTTTAATTATTCGATATGAGGAATTATTTGGACCATTAATGACAGGTAGAGCCTGGAAATTATATTTCTCCTCGATGTAATGATAGGTTCCGATGAGAAAAATATGTTACAAAAATTAAATCTGGTTGGATTCATAGTTTTAAAACATATTTTAAATTTTAATATTGTATAGGTTTCATATTCCTTAGTCATGATGTCCTTTATGAAATAATTTCTTTCATTTTAGATTATGTTATTATTAATCCATGGGAATTTTCATCGACATATCTATGGATACATATCATTTTTAGTTCATGGATTAAATGTCATGCGATATAGTTTCTTACCTTTCGATATTTAGTTTCCCTTGTCTAGTTATTTGAATGGAATGTGTTTCTAGTTATTAGTATGACATATTTTTTACGCACTTCCATTTGATTTTATTGAATACATGGAATGTGATTTTAGTTATTTACTATATACATAATTATTATTTCTATTAATTTATTATGATATCAGCTATATTATTCCCTTTTTGAGCATTTGATATCACCCTTATTATTTCTCCTTCCCCAAGATTCCAAGAAGATTAATATGTATGTTATTAAAATATATACTATATAGAGTAAAGATATTATTATTAATGTTATTTATTTTAGAAAAATAAAAATATTATGTCTTTATTAGTGCATTATTTTTTAATAAAACACTCATGTATGTACATGGAAAGACTATTACAAAAAACTGCCATTACTAATATATTTGATTACCTATACCAATTCCATCATAATTAGTTTGAGATACCATCTCTGGGATATATGGGGTCGGGTCATTATAATAATTATCATTAGAGGATGGAAAATAATCATCAAAAGTAGAAGATAATGACCAAAACTCCAATAATATAGATTAATAATTATTTGAATCTAATAAAAAGTGGGATATTGATAAAAAACATTTATGATAAGAGTGTTTAAATGAAATAAAAAGATGATTTTGAGGAAATATTGAAACTGAATATTGAAAAATGAAAATATAAACCTCCCAACATTCTTCAATATCATTGAACTCAATGAAAATTGTCACGCATAAAGGTTTTGACTATATTTTCAAGACCATGATAAAGTTTATGGACACAAGTCTATATTTTATAAAACAGAATGCAAGGTTTCCACCCATTAAAAATATTGACATTGATAAATTATTATAATTGATTATTTAAACTGATCTAGTTAACTATATTAAGTCGTATTTTTTAAGAAAGATATCAAACTCAAAAAAGAAATATAATCATATGGTAATGTTGTTTAATAATATGTATAGTTATATTTTGGATCATGTTGATTTTTTTTAAAAAATTATACATTTATTAGAAATAATGAAATTCTTTAACATGTAATGATCAGTTATTTTTGACATAGTAATGTTTGTGTTATTATTTAGAGACAAACATGATGAGGAGATCTAGGAAGTAAATATTTTGATATAAAATGTTTAAATTTTAGTGTCTGAGAATATAAGTTTTAGATCATTTCACGATGAATTGATATTTACTATGTAAAAAACAAAAATATCACATAAGAGGTTGAATGTATCAATTCAGATGTCTCGAAGGAATTAGCGATGGATGAAAAAATCATTTTTCTTGAGAAAGATATGGAAGAGTTCGATAGGATGAAGACCACTATGAATAAATTGATGAATAAATATTGAAAACATTTTAAATTTGAATCCCAAGTTGATAATATTTTCAAACATGTTAATGATTGATAAATTTTATTTTCTTTTCCTCATATAAATTGTTATCAAATATTTTCCAATTACTTATGGTTGAATGATCTTTCTATGTTTTCTTGTATAAGTAGTTTGTTTGAATTTTATTTAAATTCAATTTCTCTCCTATCATTTTTGGATAAAATGAACACATTCCCTTTCCATTTGAAAATCACATAGGGGAAGAATCTTTTGAGATATACATTATAAAATATAACCATATATTCATAATAGGGAGTACTCTCAAAGTGATGGTAATATCTTAAGGGGGATAAGTATGAAAAAATTCATTCATATAATAATAGAGTTATTAAATCAGGGTGGGGGGAAGTATAAATATATTATATCATATTATATAACCGTTTCAACATTCTTGGGAGTTTTGATGTATTTCATATATGTCCATAAATGGTAAAAATATTATATGAATTTTTTAGTTATTATTTTCATTTATTTATTGTATATTTTTTTTTCAAAAAAGGTGTCTCTTTTGGGTCAGATATTTTATATCTTTTTTCAGGATTATTTTAGTCCTTTAATTAAAAAACATTCTTAAATAAATGTTTAATAAATTTTATCAATCAAGAGTATTTTAGTGTGTTTTAGTAGAAAGCACTACTTCATAACATATATATAATTGTAAATATTATATTGTGGAATAAGTATTTAATATTATTCAATCTGATCAAATCGGATAAATGTTTTTCCAATCAATCAGACCAAGCTTATAAGTGGCTAGATTTATGTATTAAAAAAAATACATACTATTAGAAATGACCATGGAACTAATACAGTAGACTAAACAAATTATGTTTATCGAAATATACAATTACACAAAAAATATATCATAACATCAAATATTATATTATCGGAGTATAATTTTTTTCAATTTTTTGGGATAAAATTTATCATTTTAATGAAGCTTTATAAAATGATGTCAGACTTTTAGTTATTTTTATAGTGGGAAGTAAACTATCTATGAGGCCATTGAAATTAACATAGAAATATGAGAATTTGAGTTTCTCCTATAAAAAATAGGCCATTTAAAGAGCTTTGATATAGTAAAATTTACAACTCAATTATACTAAATATATCATCGCATTATCTTCTCAATATTGGACTATGTATGACATTAGAGAGACTTTGTTCAAAGGAATACATGTGTAGATTGTTTTCATTAAAAAATATTTTTTATTCTATGTATGATTGTTGTACTAATTGATGGATACTTGGGATATGTGGATAGTTTTTATGATCCATAAAATACTAGGATTCCAAATATGTGAAGTATAATGTATATTATCCTATCAAGGGATTCCAAGGATAGAATGATAGATCATGCTTTGATCATCATGTCAAGGGATTTCCTAGTTATAGAAGAAATAAGTTATAATTAATTTAATATTGTGGAAAACATTAATAATGGAATACTACTAACAAAATTCTTACAGATAATGATTGATTTCATTTAATACATATGGTAGAATTTTTTTCTATTATATGAATTGTATTTTTTATACAAGATCTTATTTTTCTGCTGTTCATTTTTTAGAATGTATGATGTTATACACATATTTATAAAAATATTATTATTATTTTTATAATTATTCCAATAAAACAAACTCTGATTTAATCAGATTTTTTTTATTCTGACTATAATTAGTTGGTTATCGTACAATGTTTAGTCTGATTATTTTACATTACGAGGATTTTTGTATTGTTTTTAGTTTAGTTTTTTAAATTATAATTCCAACTATATTTTATACCATAGTATACTATTTTGATATATTATTTTTTAGATAATTAACATAAGATAAATATATATCAATATATGTATTATTATATGGTTATTATATCCAAAAGGTTTAATAGGAATTGATAGTGGTGGAGAAAAAAATAAAATAAGGTCTCTTATTAATGAATGCTGACTCTTATTTGGGTATCATTAATTTATATACACAAAAAACCTTCCAAGGTGTAATTTAATGATAAAATATGGTTTATAGGATGATGGTATCAATTTGGTAAGATATTAGAGAATCTATTGTACAATCTAAAAATATATAGTGGTGGGAATACAAGAGTACAATGTGGTGGATATTTATAAGTCATGTGAGTGGTAAACTTGTAATTCATAAGAAAAAAATGGGGTAACCACCATTTTCATAGACCAAAAGGGTTAGAAATGTAATATTATCGAGTCTTATACATTATACGATCAAAATATTTTCATGAATATTTTTTTACAATTTTTGAGGTTATTTGAATGCTTATCATTTTAGATTATCTCACAGTTATTCTATTTTTACAACTACCATGATATTAAATTTTATAATTTTTCAAATATTGGTTTTGGGAAAAAAATAATTTTATGTTATAACATAATATTAATTATGTGGATTTAATATATCAAATTATTTTTTCCAATTGTTTTAAAATATAAGAAAATTAAAAATTAAAAATAATTCATGCAGATGCGATGAGAAAGTTGGGGTTTAAATACAAAATGATTAAAACTATACAATATTTATTACATAAAAAATTAAAATTTCTAATAAATCTAATAAAATAAAAATAATAATTTATATAAAATTTTACTAATGTTTTTTAAAATATTTGAAATATAATTATAAATTATAATGTACATAAAACAAATGATATTATACAATTACTATTAAATATTGTTTATTATTTCTAAAAAATGAAACTCTTCAAAAAAATACAAAAAATCATCCTAATATAATTTTTTTACTTTTATTTAAATATTATTTTTATTTAATAAAAATATGCTTCTATATGTGGTAAAATTTAACTTTTAATTATTCTTGTAATGAGCGAAATTTTGATCATTTATAAAAGTATAATTTTTTAGAAATTATTTAGTTTTAAAATGATTGTTATTAAACATCCAATAAATATATAACCATAATGATCATAATTTATTTATTAATACTCATATCCACATGTTTAATGTGTATTTCATAATGTTATTCTATAGTATAGTTCATTTATAATAGGGGATTCTTCTTCCAAAAAATATCAAAGAAATTAATCTTTATGAAACATATTTTGTGGGATATTTAATCTTAGTCTTGTGTGACAAATATGTTGTCAAATAAAATGGTATTATTTTATAATTTTTGAGTGTTAAACATATCAAATTATTTTCTTACTGAATTCACCAACTACTGATCTTGTGGGTGGTGATCTTACTGGAAAACTATAGTTCGGTCATGGAACTGCTCATTGGGTGAATGTACTAATCTATGATCACATTGAGGGAGTAAATAAAAATAGGTTCCCATACTATGTCCTCATTACTCAACTAGTAACTACATATAAATTATCTCAAAATCCTAGTTAGGGGATTACATGATGTATTTTTGAATGTTTTCATTATATACTGTGATGTTAGAGAATATTTGTAGATCTAAATCTTAAAGGACATGAATTTTGAAATAAAAAATAATAATATATGATTCATGTAAGAATGATTTACATTAAACTGATTCCTTTAAATGGGGAGTTGATAAGAATGTAGTCAGAGTCATGGGGTATGGATTGTTCATCCATTACACCATCACTGGTTTCTCTAGTCTAATTTTTGAACTCATGACACCCTGGAATCATTTTCATACGATCCTAATCAAAATTTAACATGTAAAACTATAAACACTAAGCTAGTGGAAGGATAAATATTGATACAACATTATTACAACCCAAATAACTATGTCCCCCATAACCAGGGGTAATCTGAGTGTGTCACCTAAATCAAAACTCTAATTGGACTATGGATATTTAAATGAATGGTTAATGCGTATCACTCAAATGGGAGGTCACAACCAATGTTTTATTTTCTTATTCCTAAACCAAACTTCATAAAATAGTGTTGATATATTATAAATCCATATCATATAAAATATAAAAATATTATGTAACACTATCTAGGATATATATATATATAAGAAAAAATGATATATAAAACAATACTGTTAATAATAAATTCCCATATAAAACTAATATGGGAAACCCAAAATATATAAAACAATAATTAGGCAATTTTGGGGATAGTTCATCTCCAAATACAAGATTCTAAAACAAAATAAGTTCAATTCTAACATGTTCTTCTAAGATCCACAAATATCTATTATTACCTGGACCCTTTTAATCCCACTATCATTTTTATAATACATGACATGTGAGGAAAAATATCGTGTAAAAGTCAGTATATACAAAACCAATATGACTCCCTAAAATTATAAAGGGAACCATTATAGTAATCACTACCATCTAAGCCCATATAACTCCATGAATAAGTAACCCATCATTTGATAAGGTCATCAATCTAATCCTAAAATGGAGAGAACATGGATCTTCATCTCCACAGAAATCTATGATTTATGTGTCATCCTATAGACCCCAAAATTCTATATTAGATGAAAAAAACTTTGTTCAACCTCACATGTATCTGAGTAGGGATTCCTCTCCTTGCTAACATTCCCCATAGCAAAGGGAGAACTATTTCAAATCCTTGATTCACATGTAATGTATCCAAAAATCATATAGATGAACCACACCTCATCAATTTGTTTCACGAAGATGGGATCCAATCCCCAAATGAGGTCTATCCCACACAATGATCTTGATGATGGTGAGTTCTGCACTAAAGATAAAGGGACCTTGCGTTTAGTAGTAGGGGGTGAGGTTTCATCTCAACCTATATATTGATATCTATAACCCCCCCCTAGAGGGCGATATTGGTATATAATCCCTTGGAATAATACTATATAGATTGAGAACCATTAACCATTGTGTGGGAGATCCAACTCTACCATAATGAAATATATAGGGGACCCACTGCTTAGAGATATAGGGGAGTACTGACCCTATCCTATTTCTATCATCATCCTCGATCACTTCTATCATCCTAACATCAAATATTCAAGTATCATTCTCACAAAAAATTGTATAATATATTTGATTAGAAAATTATTTATAAAAGTACATCATTTGGAAACCCCACTCATTTTAAGATACTTAGGGTCATAAATCTGATTCCAAAAGAGTGTGATAAATAGAGTAAAAGTAGCATAGATTTGTATACAACGCATTCATTATGAAACAAAATGTATGTCCTATCATGGACACCTAGGTGTGTACTACACTACAAATAATTTGGATGGAAATGTGGATATATAAGATGTGTATATACGGTACAATAAGTATCATGGAAGCATGATTAATTCATGTTTCCTCCAATACCATGCTGCGTAGTCTGATACATTCACATTTACTGTGTTCATGCTCGTGTATCGTCATCATCATATATACCTAGCCAATACCAATACCATTTACACAGAGGGTACAAGACGAGACACCGTAACTGGGTAACATAATGTATATGGATTATATATTGAATTTGATATTTATCTCTAAACTAAACTTGAACTGAAACTAGGTGTGACGACATGACAAGGGTTCTTATGATGTACATGCTATGTAAGTAGAGAATACATTAAAATGCACTTAAATTAAATGTGTCACCAAAACTGCAGAAACTACCACTTATTCTATGAAACAACCACTTATTCTATGAAACCTACCATATATTATATATATTGTCTTTACCATTCCTCAGACACTACTAGAAACTAGATACCTGAAACCCAATCGCCCAGGATAAAGATTCCAATCACACCAAAAAATCGCTTCACTAAACCACATAACAAGGATTTAATGTCTTTATTCTCAATAATCCATAGTATTCATGTACCTTATTCGTAA
Organism: Viscum album; assembly: GCA_963277665.1. NCBI lineage: Eukaryota > Viridiplantae > Streptophyta > Magnoliopsida > Santalales > Viscaceae > Viscum > Viscum album. The sequence continues at coordinate 272,095,651 of OY728142.1, read as the reverse complement.
TATAATACAAGGATTAGAATCAATTTTAACATATATAATGAATCCAGGGATTTTAATGTTCTCACATTTTTCCTAGAAATTTCAAATCATTTCCCCTATTGGCCAACAATGAAGGACATTATGATGAGTAAGTGGATAGTGTAAGAGTTGGCGTCTTCAAACCAATTGGTTGTACATTGATAACAAAGATATTTAATTTATTTAAATATTAATCATCTTATTAAATAATGTTCATTATTCTTCATGACTATGATTTAATATTATCATAGATTATTTGTTGCATTGATAAGGTCATGGAAGTTCCCCTCTTTGATTATAACATTGAAATGATATAAAAATATTATTCAATATAGTTCTATGTTTTGATGACATACTATGAATGGACCCATTGCATTAAGAGTGTCCGGTGTGAGAACTCATAAGTGGATCAGAATTCCTCTCATAATGTTCTCAATTATTAATCTCTATGGCAAGAGACTATGAGAACAGACCCTCCAGTGGGAATTATATATGGTTTGGGGTCATTGGATATTTCCATCTGTGAGTATGTTTAATGATCTATAGAATTTTATATTATCAGTAATATGTGTCACGACTAGAAAACATTGATTCACTAACGAGAACAGTCACGCATATAGTTGGTGGTATGTAGTGTACCTTGGGTGCGTCATGAGTGACATTATATAAATGGATAAGTAGAGGAAGGATTTGTCTCTTCCATTTATGGAAGTTGATATCCCGTCCCTTTTATTGATATAGAAAAATCACATGAAATTCCATGGCCATGGGGTAACGATGAATTTACTCTTGGTAGTCAAAGAATGACTAATCAAGCATAAATGTTGATGAAAATATCATGAAACCTTCTTGATGTGATATTAAGACAAAGGTATTATTTTACATAGTGAGAGTTAATATGAGGATGTCGTTGTTGAGACATTACATTATTTTTCTTGGGAGCCTTGACCATTTCTAGAGAGTACTCTTGGACTTTAGGCAAGCCCGCCAAATCCCTACGAGAAAGAATATTAAAAGGTCACAAACTATGTTTTTTTGGTGGTCTCAATTAAATTCAAAAAGAAATTAATTAATGAAAAAATATTATTTTCAAGACTGTAGAATAACTTTATTCACATTTAGATGATCCCATAAATTAAATAAAATATTTTTATTTATTTCAATGAAAATTTATTAAATATTTATTTATTAGTCTATAAATAAAATATTTATTTAAAGGAATATATTTTTTATTTATTTATTTTGGTTTCAATTAAATAGAAGTATAGTTCAAGCGGACCATGGTCAGTCCAGTAGTGATGTAATTATTTGCAAGATAGTAAATAATTATTAGTTGGAAGATGTTAAAATAATAATGAAACAACTATTATTTTTCAAGGCAAGAATGTTATTCATAATTACATTTTGCGCAAGTTGGCACCACATAAATAATGAAGTGGAATTATTATTGTTATGAGCATGTATTTTAAATAAGTTCATGAATGTATTTAATTACTGTTATAAAATTAAATATTGTAACTAAATTTACATTCATATAAATAGACAAGTACGTCTACTATATTATGGAGAACACACCACATGCCTGGTGAATTTAGAATTGTTGAGCTAAAAAATTTCCCTCTTGAATCCTCATCCTGTCCCTCTCTTGAAAAAGAGGCATTCTTCATGAATGAAGAAAAAGCGATCAAGAATGACTGACACAAGACACATTCTTTGCCGCACTAGCACTCGGAGAACGAGTGGTGTAGATCAGAGGCTATTGGATCTGGTTTGGATAACCACATGTGGGATTCTAGTTTATATCCTTGAAACCACAATATGATAATCAGGAAGGGTTAATCTGAATGATAAACATAATCAATGAATAAAATACCAAATATCTAGGTATTCTTTACATTAAGAAATTAATTAAATTAATTATAAACATGATTTGTAAGAACCTCTCTATAAGTTTTGGGGCTCTTCCTTCTTTATCTAAATCATTGATTCTATTCCGTGGAGACTAGAATTCATCATCGTATTAATCCCAGAATAATCATTGACAATGGAAAAAATTAATGTTGTGTGTCGGCCCAACAGCGCTTCTGTTTCCCCCAGAACCTATAAGCGGTACTAGATAAATTACATCATAGTTTATAATTATTTATATATTTAATTGATGATTTATGCATTTTATAATTTAATGGATTCAATTAAAGTAAATAGTTCTATAAATCTGAATCTCGATATATGTTCCTCCTCTTTCGTTTATCATTCACCGAACAGAAATGAAATTTTCATTTAACTTTGATAATAATAAAATAGAGGATCTCATCTAGAGGTTCTAAATCATCATGGGCATACAACACCAGAAAACACAGTGTGTCTTTGGTGGTACAAATCTTGTAATCAATATTCAATTCATTGGAATAGTTCACCATACCAAGCCATGTGTTGGAGTCTTTCTATGTCTCAAATTACCTTGCGTGTTGACAAGGAATAGGTGGTACATGCTTTCTGAATTACATGCTGTGTAGTCCACCGGATACGGCATGTAGTCCTTTTGAGTTAGGGTTGGACCGTATACACCATGCACGACTTGCCCGAATGGAAACAAAGTAACAGAGATATTACATGACGTGTGGCCCACTGAACATGCCATGTACTTGAAATATTTCTGAATTAAATTTACAAGCCATGTCCTCAGGCGTGTACATTGAATGGACAATGAATGATAGTACTTGTCATGTAGTCAGAACTACACGTTGGGTACTCATCAAAATTATGCAGATTAATTAATTTTTTTATTATATTGTACAAACTCTTGAAATGTATACAATAGTGTGGGAGTAAAGCGGAAGCACAACACGTGAAAGGTTTTTTATATATTACTGTTTAATTTAACATTTGTGTAATTTTCAATAATAATCATTTGGTAGTTATGAACGCGAATTCACCAGGTTGCTTCCATGGTACAATTTACATACAATGATAATTTTAAATCAATTAATTTGTTTAAAATTATGAAAGATAATAATATCTTGGAAATTCATAAATGGGTTTAAGATAAAATGATTGATTAAATAAAGATGATAATTAATTTATTTGAGCATGAATTATCATAAAAAATAGTAATTTAATAACTAAATGAATGTTTTATTTATGCGTAAGTTATGTTACATGTATGGATGATCATGTTCTTGACCAAGACCTTTTCATGTGGATAGTTTATTTAAATTTATTTATTTAAATTAAATTTTTTGTCATGTGAGCCTTCATCCTATTAATATGTAAGACCTGGGTTCCCAAGGTTTCTTTTTATGTAAACCCCCTTTTTTGGCCCATCACCTGCTTGTGAGTTTAAAAAATGCATATTTAAGGTGCCTGATTTTTATGTCGTGGAAGTATTTTCCCTTTTAAGTTATAATTTGGGGATCATTCCCCTACAGGTGTGAGGAACGAAGGAAGTTTTGGTTGGTGGATCAGATAAGGAGGTTACATTATATTTGGATATCTGGGGACTTGTAGTTCCTGACAACTTTATTTATTTAACTTTTTTGATCAAGCATGTAAGAGATGTCCAAATCCCTGGTGGTCCACAAGGGAGGGATTGGGAGGATACTAATATGAAACATCAATTTATAGCTCATGGATATGAGAACCCCAAAGGAGCATCCATGCTATGACTCAAGGTAATTATACCTCTGTGTTTGTGTTCATTTTGGAGGCCAAACCACTTAGAATGTCTCTGCATGGTGAGCCTTTTTTGTAGGATGCCAAAAAACCTAATCGTGGAAAAGGGAGGCATGAAGTGGTAAATGTATTGGCACCCTTGGACCCACACAAACCCATTATTAATTCATAATCCTTCCAAACGGTTTTGAGTGAGGGAATGAATTATGTATTGGAGACAAAATAAGGGAATGCTAAGTCTCTGTGCAAGAAGAGGCTCCTCAATGATGGCCAAGTGGCTGAGTTAAAAACACATTTTGAAGGTCCGGATGTTCAAGAACTAACATTGAATCATGAGGAGGATCATTGTGGTGATGACAATTATAAGCTACCCTCCGTGGGTAGTTTTTATTGAATCAAAGGGAAAGTCCCTCACATACCAAGAATGAAGAAATGGAAAAAATGGAAAGTGTGACTTAGGAAAATTCATTGTGTTCAAGGGGAAAACCCCAAGGGATGCAAATACTATTCCCACATGGATAAACTGATGGAAACCAGGTTGGCTGGGAAGGTTGGAATCAATGAAAGAAAAAACCTAATGAATTGGGAATTTGGAGAAACATGTAGGGATACAAGAGTGATGAATGAAGATGTAAGAGAGTGTTTGAAGCCCATAATCTACTCAAAGGAATAAATGAATGAAAAAGTTCTCCCTCCCAATGCATAAAATGAGGATATTCAAATAATATATGAAAGAATCTTGTAATTTTATTCAATTGAAGAGAAAGAAGCATGGATAGACAAGCAAGACCAAATCCTAGCATGGGGCTTTAACCAATGAAAAATTAACTTGGAAGAATTCATTTAGAAAATAGACAAAATAATTACTAACATTGAAAAACTTATCAGTGAGGATCCAGAAACCCCGATTAGTACTCTAAACTAAGAATAATATAGAGTGTCTGAATCAAATAATTGTATCCATTGTTTTAACAAATTTATGAGCACTTTCAGCTCTTAGTTGGTCCTTTTTTTCTGAACTATTATTTCCCACTTGCCCTTTAATTGGATTAATAAAAATTTATACATGGATGTATATTATTTTTCACTAATCATAATATATAAATTTTATTTGAAAACACCAAATAATTATCGAAAATAATTTTTTTTCCTTTATTACAAAGAATAAGTTTATTATTTAATAGGAAATATATAAAAGTGACAAATATTGGATTTAAAAAGTGTTCTCTATTAAAATTCAGTAAAACTGCATTTCTAAAAAATAATTCATTAATTTTCAAAATTGAATTTATTACTTTATTTTGTATAAGAATAACATACACTTATTTTTAAAATTAATTGTAAAATACATGATATTCTAATTGTGGTTAATATTATTCATAAAAACATCTTAATGGGATATATTGATAGGTATCGTTGTCCTTAAACATTGTGTTGCGTGTAGAGAAATCTATTGAATTATTTAAAAATAATAATTTTGGGGAATCATGGGGTGTTACATTTTCCCCATTAACAATAAATTGTGTCCCCATTTTTTCTGAATTTTTGTTGGGTATCTACGGTTTGATTATTCAAAATCCGTTTATTACAATGCCAAAAAAAAGGTTGATAAATCACCCACTTTATAATAATGAAAGTGAAGTAAGAAGGTTACCAGAAATAACATATTCTAGGGTTCCATGTTGGAAATCATAGACACGAATGAAAATGAAACCATCATGTTCTGATAGAGAGTGATAGTGAAATTTTTTAGGACAATGTTAACTACCAGAATGTTATAAATATGCGATGATCCAAGGGAACATTTGATTCATCAACAAATAAGTACTAGGAATACATTTTCGAGATTAGGATCCTTTGCATAGTTTCTTAGAGTTAACTAAATTCACTGAATAGGAACAAAAGACAGTATACTTAATTAACATGTACAGTTTCATCCATTAACAAATTCCAACCACAAACTTATTTTTCTTTACAAAATATATTTAAACTAAAAAATATTCAATTTATCTTAGTCATATAAGTTTCCAAATATAACCACATAAATTTAATTAATTAAAACAATGTCATCCAAACCAGGATATATCATTGTCATGTGGCTGGCAATGCACCCTTGTCTCCCTTCAGTTGGAGGTTCAAGCCCCACAACGTTGCTGGACGCGATTGGTTGTTACTCGACCTTTGGGTTTTCCATTAATTAAAATTGTAATATTTGAACAAAAAATAACATTAAGAAATGTTGTAACCATAAAAAATAGTGTAAAATTTCCAACGCAATCCATTCCAACTATTAGGCTTATTCAAAATAAATATATCCAAACTCACAGTCCAAAAATTTATAAGGAATATCACATAAATTCATGTGAATACCTTCATCATGTATTGTATTAAAACATGGTGATAACCAATATTATCAGGAAAATGTATTGAATATTTTCATTCTTCATTATTCCTTATGTAAAAAATTGAATACTAGATATACATCTTGAATCTAAAAATTTAAAAAAGTCCCTATAATGGTGGTGCAATCCGCTGTTTAGACAAACCATTAATTAGTTCCAATGGTGCGAATAATATCCAATTTACGTTATCCAAATCAATTATCTCTTATTCCAAAATCAATATCCCAATATCAAAAACATATTAAGGGTTATATTTACCCTATCCATATATTTTTCAAAATGTTAATCCTAAAACTGTGTCATTTTACATTGTACTAAAAAATCTAAAATCCTTAATGAAATAGTACTGCAGTATAATCCATATATACTCAATAACTATTATAAATAGTACATCATGGATATAATACTTAAATAAAGAAATTATTAAAAAACAACATAACCACAGTAATCATTCCACTTTATCTGTGGTAGTTTCATAACATGATTATTATCCAATAACATCATTTAGAGTATACTACGATGATTGGGACATTGAATCTGGTAGTTCCCCAACTCCTTACAGAAGAATCATTTTAACTTTGAATCATTTTTCCTACCCTTGAACAAAAAAACATGGTCTCTTTTTTATCCACACTTATAAAAAACTCCCATTCCCTTCAATCTTGTACCATGGTAATTGTTTCCACAGTTATCACATGTAGAAAAATCCTTCATAACCTTCGTCCCATTATCCTTCATATTCCCTACCATAATCTTCTTGTGTTGCATCCCATATACACCATAGTAATCATAGAATTTTATAGTTATCTTATTAACACATGATAGTATTTCTCCATATGATGATAATTCTTGGGAGACTGTTTCTATTTGAAATGATAGACTAAGACCATGAAATATATGATCCTTCTGAATCAATGGATCATGATTTTACTAGACTTCTAAATCCTTATACTCTGCCCCATTTCTAAATGATGACATACAGTATGTTAGATAATATCATAATGTATAATCCAAAAACTAGAAAAATGATGATCATTAAGTGAATATTTACACGTATCTAGTCTCATAATCATAAAAATAATTTTTTTGGGACATAATTACTCATTATTTCTTCATAATGGGTTTTAAATAAAATGTGAATTACCTTAATCTTATCCCCTCTGGAGTGTCAATCTAGGTGCATTCCAAGGCCCGTTTTCGGGTAATAGGTGTTTTGTGTAGTGATGAAATAATGCAATGAATAACATATCATTTCGGGAGAAAAATTTTGTTTTCGGAAAAATTTATGGGCTAATTCATTATTGGAATACGATCCATCATCTAATATTGAATGATATATAAGACTATGTATTCAATTTAGCAAAATATTTGGGCTACCATTTAGTGATTATTAGTGATGCGAATGAAGTAATGGAGTCCTTGTGATATGTTAAATGTATATAGGTATGGTGAACCTGAAAAAGTTTATATGGATTGTGGGTTTTATGTCATTAATTTTCCTTTCATTTGATACCACATGGGCATTTATTTGGATGTTGGTAAATACTATGTAAATTGAAAATTGGAAATTTAATTGATTTTATAAAATTGTGTTTTTGGACCAGTCTCATTTTGTTTTAGTAAATTATATTTTACATTTTGGTATTAATTGTTTCTAAGAAACATGTTTTTAATGTTTATTGAAATTAAATCCGAGGTTATTTTAAAAAAATAGTATTTAATGTGCTTCTTTTAGGAAATGTAGTTTCATACCATTTAGTTTCTGTTATTGATAATGATAAAAAGTAGATCTTTTGAAATGTTAATGATATTAAAATTTTCATGTATTATGAGATTTATATTTTTCACATAACGGCATTAGGACTGCATGGATTTTTATTATTGATCTCAATGGGTTATATTTCAATTTCATTCCATTCTACTCATTCATTTTTGATGTTTCAGTAGAATTGGGATGGGTTATTTATTTTATGTAATGGAAATAAGGATGATAAATTGATATTCTTAGTTTCATATCCACCTATGTATGACACTTAGTAGACTATAATTAAACTATTATATATGGTAACATTGTTGGTACCATACACTACATAAGAATCCTATAATTACTTTGTTTCATTCTAAAAAAGTGTTGGGTTTTATGGAGTGAGTATCTCATGTGTGATTTTATTTGAGGATATTGTATACATTATTGTTATTTAATAGATTTTGGTATGATAAAATCTTATGTGGCCATAATTTTCTGGTGGAGATTAATTTATTTATTTTAGTAAATGTGATACATTATATGGTATTATAGTTTCTTGTGATTTTTGTGTTATTGTAGAAACTATATTGAATTCCTCTCTTATCGTTATTGGGAACTATGTTATGGGTGGTAATGTGTTCTTTGGGGTTATGTTTGTAGGAAATGATCGGGTTTAAATTTAATGGGATGGTTCTATCCCATTCTTGAGGATATTTCATGATGATATTGTATCCCTAATGTGTAAGACCTTAGAATAAATTTAGGACACCTTCATGATTTAATGATATTTGTTTTTTATTTGCCCTTAATTTTTTCGATTAATTGGTTGGTTTAAATTGGGTGGTTCATGTGTGGTTGTTTTACATGTTGTTCATTGTGATGGAATTCTAACATGGGATATAACTATGTTAGTTTCTGTAATAATTGGAAGGATATTCTTGTTTATTTGTAATTTTATTGTTCCTATTGAATGTCCCTGAAAAAATAGATAGAGGGGATGAGTGAATCTGGGTGTCAAATTTTTATTATGAAATTGAATCCTCTTGTTCTATTATTTTTGAGAATCAGTTAAACCTATCTGATTGAAATTTCAAGAAATTAAAACATTCCCACATGACAAGATAACAGAAAAAATTTACTTGGTTCACCACTAAGGGATAGTCCAAGGAGAATATGACAACAGATTGTTGGTCCTACATAACTCCAATAATCTTCACATGATGTGGAATATAATTATTTGGAAATAAGAACTATATTGTAGGGTCAGTTCCTTTATAATGTTTTAGGGATATCACATTGATTCCTTAAAAACACTTCCTTTGACCCACCCTAGTACACTGCATCGAGAAAACAAAAAATTAAATATTTTCCTGAAGTTCACTGAAATGAAATATAATTAAATACATTGCCCATGACTGAGCATGATAATTTTCATACACTAATTATATTAGTTGAATCACATTAAATCCATGTTCAATGAAAAAGTGATGATCTAAACTTTTATAAATCTCATTCAACAAACTTCCTTCACAATGATCCATTTCCTTCATAGAACAAGATGCTTTCGCGATGCACACATTCCTTCATAGAACAAACTCTTTTAACCGGCACGAAAACTCAATATGGTAAACCAAATCATCTTGAAGAATAATTTAATAAAAAAATGACATCATTGACGAATGGGACATTCCAAGATGCTCATGCTCGAATAGGAAGCTAGATTCAGGAAGAAAAATTGTGGGAATTTTTTATTCATGAAATCAGAGTGACTCGCCTTTTCTTCAAAATATTATATTTCAAATTAAGTGGTGTGGACTCATCTTTATAGTCTCACCTATTCACGATTCTCCATGACATATTTAAGAATAATATATATTTCAAAAAAATCTTCATGACCCTCCTCTTAGCATGATTCTTATTGAAAATTTTCATTTTGCGATTCTCGTCATAACCGCATAGCTTTACATAAAAACCCATTGTGGTTCTCAGTATAGTCGCAGTGCATTCTATCACGGATCACGATGCATCAAATATCATAATTATAGAGATATTCATCTCAATTTAGGATTCCCATCATAATCATGGATCACACCACCATAATTCTTTAGGCCTTCCCGAAACATAACTCGCATAAACCACCTTCCAAAATTACCTGCCTTTCCATATTTTCATTATGACACCAAGTAAAACACCTTTTCGTATTAAAATTCATATTCTAAATTTTGGACACCAATAATTTGGCCAACACTGGGAAATAACGCAGTGATGGCCCAACCCTAAATGCCTAAATCCAGGGTATTATTATAATTCATTGTCTTGACATTAAGGAATCAAATCCTGAAGGACCGATCCATTTAGAAGTATTGGAAAATAGATTACACACATGATATATAAATTACAATTTCTAATATAAAATACAGAATTGATAATCATTTGAGGATTCAATTATTCACCATGATTAACCATGAAAATCAATAATAAAATAATTCATGGAATCTTGGGAAAATAAAACAGAAGAAAGGGGTGATCTTAGATTCTCAGTAAGGATAACCAATATAGAGGAAGATGTCCCAAATAAGCATAAACATGTAAGGAAAGGTACAAAACTAAAACACATTCATTTTAAAATATTATCATTATCCTGATATGGAAATTATACATTAAATAATTCCATTTAAACATTCACATGGATTATCTAATAGTCGAATAATCACATGTAAAATGAATAACTACTCTCATATTGATAGAATGCATAAGTTGTGACATCATAACCACTGTTTCAAGGACTCGTGCCAATACCAAACACAAATATTCTACCAAGTCCTTGTGCCAAAACACTAGTTGGTCTCATGAGACCTTCCGATTCATCAAGGTGATATAGAGGGCCCCACCCATCACCTACTAATTATAGTTCATTCCTCATATGAAAAGTTTGAAAGAAAACATACACATTCATATTAAAACATGAATATGAAATGTTAATACTTCAACTGTAAAACCAAGAAAGGTATAAAAGTATCATATCCACATTAAAACTTATCACAAAACCTTCAATACAATATTGAATATTTTATCATAATAAATTATCCTCATTCAGGCATAAAATCCAACAAAGGAAGTTGAAATAGATGAAAATAATTAAATAAACTCATTAAAACTAATTGAGATAAATATCGCTTCCAAATTTAAAAATATTAAAAGTTGAAAAATTTAAAAAAGAAGAAATTTTAAATATTTTTTTATCAAATTGTACTATCAAATTTTGAAACATATGAATGGAATAAACATTTTGAAACATTCATTTACATATTAATAAATCCTTAATAACATTTTGAAAACATTGAAATTAATTAGAAAGATTTAAATTAATAATGATTTAAAACAATTAAAATAATATAATAGTTAAATATTAACTTAAATAGAACCATAGAAATAATAATTTTGGAATAAATTTTAAAAAAAGTGGACTTGGATGATAAATATTTCCTTGTAAATACATATGCATAAACAATATATGATAATATTGAGATTGTGAAATTAACCCTTACATTAACAATGATACTCTTGGTATGTGTCTGAAACATCTGTATATTTATTTTTAACATATTTTTAACTTAAATGAGAATAATAATAATATTTATGATATTATATATGATTGTTTGATGACATTATATTACTTGTTTATTTACAACTCCGAGTCAGTGAAACATTTAAGTTAACAATTGCTATCTTTATCGCATGTGTTTTGACTTGTTATTTTTGATCGTATTACATAGATCATGATTTAAATTCATCCAAAATTTATAATCTGTTTTATATATAATTTACATTAATAATATTAATATTTATATCATATTTTTATATTAAAGGAAATGGGATGTTCATGTATACGGTAGGTCGTACATACTCATGAACGATATTTGTGTTTTTTATCATATTTAATGGAATTAAATGAATGAAATATTTATAAATACCCTCATATATGTTATACAAGTATACTTATTATGTCATATATTTCATAATTATTCATAATATGTATATTTTATTATAATCATCCCTGGATGGTGAACATGGAAGATGGGTCTCATCGTGTTGTGGAGACGATAAGTCGTACGTACACATGAGTGATGGTATCATTTCCCTAATTGTTAAATTGTATATAATTGTACCATTTATTAATTTAATAGAATTAATATCGTGTTATATATATTATTTAATTATTTTATATTCATCATTATACTTTTTGAAATAATTTATAGATGAAAAACAGTTTACACCATGTCGTGGAGATAAAAAGCCTATGTACGCAGACATTGTGATATTGTTTATCATAGGATGAGTAAAATATATAATATAGTTGTCTCATAATCATAATAACATCATAGTATGTTGAAGGTACTAGATATATTATTCTAATATGAAAACAACAAACAATGAAGATGTAGAAGTAGAAATGAACATTGAAAGAGGTGATAAAACGATTATAACTTTTTCAGGTATCTCCTTTTGATTTGAATAAATGAAATCCTTAAGTTAGATTTCATTAAAATGTGTTTCCACTAAGATTATGTGAGGGATATTGGGGTGGAAATGGGTCAGGGTTGGCAGAGCCAGAGGGCTTTTGTGTTGTTAATTAAAGAGAAGGAGAAGATCCCTTTTATAAGAGAGATGAGGGGATCTTTAGGAAAATTCTAAAATATTATTTTATTAAAAAATAATTTTCTGTTTAAAATAGATATAAATTGATATAATTAAATGATATGATGATTATGGGTCTAAATTCTCTCATCCAATAGGTTTTATAAATTTTTATGTCAAATATATAGCCTTATCTTTTTTCTTTAACCCTTAGTTTAACAATTTAACTCTTACCATGTGTTCTTGTATTTTGATAATATATGGTTAATGTAGAAAATATATAATTAAAAGATAAGTTCTAGTGGATAAATAAGGGAATTTTTATCACAATAAAATTTATTTGGATGTATATTATATTTTTCAAAATATTATATTATTTAATAAACTTGTTTTGGTTTTAATTTCTCATTTTTTCAATTTTGACACTATTCAGTAATTGAATTCTGTTAAAGTGATAAAAAAATTATTACATAGAAAAATAAGAATTAAATCATCCCTAACATGTCATATAAATCATGATAAGGTCTAGGATGACATGAAATATTCTAAATAAAACATCTTTTAATATTTATAATATAATTTATTTGATTCTTTTATTACTAAGTTAATCACTACATCATGATTGTGTCATAAATAAATTTATTTATTAATCTCTAAATATTATAAATATAATTCATTGATTTAGGAATTTTTATATATTTATAATTACTACTTATAGTCAATAACATAATTTATATAACCCAGTATTCAATTTTTTTTGTAAAAATACACATGTTTATGGTATATTTTTCATTAAATTATGTTAATAGTTATAACATATCATTATCACAACTAAGGGGCATAGAAATGCCAAAAATTAGGTCTATGGATTTATTTGGTCACCCATGAATCATAAAATAATATTAGGAAAACATGTTTTTGTAGTTTTATATTATTATAATATTATTTTTACCCTTCTTTACCTAATTTACCCTTTAACCATGGTAAATATAAGTAATTACTTATGCTACCATTCATAATTCCAAAAAATAAATGTTGCCTATTTACATAATATGGACCTTATGATTCTAAATATGGAATCCTTTTTTCAAAATAAAAAATAATTTTTTTTTCATTTATTAATTTAAAATTAGTTTTTGTTATCAAAACCAGAAAAAATGGTTTTTAAGATGAAAATAATATCAAAATATTGATAGGTGTTCATGTACCTTTTAAATGTGAAATTTATTCCAATGAAAAAAATTTGATTAATTGATATAAAAAAAATACAATTAATCATTATTTCCAATTAAATATTTAATCTATCTATATAAAGAATAAAAATGTAAAAAGTCCACCCTTCCAACTTAATGTCTCGGTCCTTTCTCCCATTCACTATCCCGAACCTCTTTCCTCCATTCCCAGCAATCCCGCTGTGCCGTATGGTATTTGACCTTCACATGGTTTGTCCCGACCTTACGATTTCAAAAATGGAATTTGAAACATTTTCAGATATCCACAAGACGAAGCTTGTGGATTATTGAGGGGCCACCACCCTAGGTATATTCCTTTGAAATATTTATTTTTTAAAGCATGGGGTCTTCAAGGCCGCACAGTGGTCAGTCTGCTCGACCAGTGCAACTTGATGAATATCCTTTCCTCTTTAGACGATCTGATAAATGAATGGTACCAAAAACCTCTAGATCTTGAAGTATGTAGTCTTTATGCCATATGAAGGTCCTTAGAGTTCAACATTAATTGCGATGTGGAAAAAACAACTTTGTAGGTAAGTTTAACAGATTTTCCACTTCCTTTCGGGAAACCATCGATTATCAGTATGTTGGGAAACATTGAATGTAATAATTTTTGTTATGATAGTCAAAATTCTATCTTTTGTGATCCGATAAACCCTCATGTTTGTGATGAGGCCAATGTTTCAAAGCCCCCAGTAGATTTTTTTGCGATCTGGGTTGGATAAGAATTAAGAATGAAGAAAAGGGTGATCATTGAGTCTGGGCGAGCAATTTGTGCGGTCTGTCAACGATTATGCAATCTGGTATCTATATGTCATTTCAAGAAAATAGATTGGAACATTTTGATCCCTATACTAATTAAAATAGAAGGGTATGAGGTGTATGTCAACCCCACTGCTTAACAAAAGACATGATATGATGTAGGTTTTGGAAGGTCTATGGAGGTGAGCGGGGCTGTTTTAAGGGAATTGGAACAAGACTTTTCACCAAACGTTCCAAGTGAGGTGAAAAAGACTACTCTAGATGGAAGATCCCGATAATTTTAGATCATGCTATGTTCTTCTTAGTTACCTCATGTTTCATGGAAGGGTGTTAAGGATAATGTTCCAGATTTGCGTGTCGTAGACATCGTTTCCCTTTTATGGGACGATTTGAGGATCATAACCCCTACAGGTGTGAGGCGTGGAGGCAGTGCTGGTGGGTGGATAAGATAATGAGGTTACATTAATTTTTGTTATAGTGTTACATTCAATTCCATACATCATTATTTATTAAACTATGGTGATCAGAAATGTAAGTGATGTCCAAAGACCTTGCGGTCCACAAGGAAGGGATTGGGAGGATACTAATACGCAACCTCAATTTATGGTTCGTGGATATAAGAAGCCCACAGGTCCAGCCATTCTAGGTCTCCTAGGTAATGCGCCCTCAGTGGTTTCCTTCATTGTGGAGGCCAAACCTCCTTGAATGTCTCTACATGGGGAGTCTTTTTTGTTTGGCTGCCACATAATCTCAATGTGGACTAGGGAGGCATGAAGTGGTAAATGTATTAGGGCCCTTGGACCCAAACACCCCATTCCTAATTCTTCATCCTTCCCAGAGTTTGGGAGTGAGGGGATGAATTATGTGTTAGAGACAAAGTCAGGCAATGTTAAGTCCCTGTGCGGGAAGAGGCCCCTTAATGATGGCCTTATGAGTGAGTTAAAAACCCGTTTTAATGGTCTGGAGGTTCAGGAACTAACATTTACTCCTGGGGAGGATGATTCTAGTGATGACAGTTATAACCAACCCTCAGTGGATAGTTTGGACTCAATCAAAGGGACCGTGTCTCACTTACCAACAATGATGAATGGGAGAATAGGAAAGCATGACTCAGGGAAACAAATTATGTTCAAGGGGAAAACCCAAGGGATGCAAAGACTATTCTCACATGGCTAAACTGATGGAAACTAGATTTTCCTAGAATGTTGGAAACATGGAATGAAAACCCATGAAGAATGGAGAATTTGTAGAAACATGTAGGGATACAAGTGTGATGGATGAAGATGCAGGGGAGTGTTTGATGCTCATACTCTACTCAAAGGAATAAATGAATGAAAAAGTTATCCCTCCCAATGCATCAAATGAGAAGTTTAAAATTCTATTGGAAAGAAGGTTGTATGTTTATTCAATTGAGTAGAAATAAACATGGAATGACAATCAAGACCGAATCCTATCACGGGGTTTCAACCAATGCTAAATCAATATGAGAAAATTCATTAAGACAATAGACAGAATGGTTACTAACATTAAAAAACTTATTAGTGAGGATACAGAATCCCAGGTTAGTAATATACACTATGAATTTTATAGAGTATCTGACTTAAATTATCATATCCTTTGGTTTAATCATTTTTTGAGCTCATTCAGCTCATATTTGGTCCTTTTTTCTAAAAAATTGTTTCCCACTTGTCCTTCATGTGGCTTAATAAAAATTTATATTTTGATGTATTGTAATTTTCACTAATCATAAAATATGAATGTTATCATAAAAACACCAAATAATTATTCAAAATAATTATTTATTCCATCATTCTAATGATTTTGTCTATTATTTAATATAAATTATACAAATGTTTAAAATATTGTATTTAAATAGGGTTCTCAATTAAAATTTAGTAAAACTGCATTTTTGAAAATTTCTTCATTAATATGAAAAATTGAATTTGTTCTAATATTATGTATAATTAAAACATTATATTAATGTCAAAATTAATTGGAATATATATGATATTCAAAATTTGGTTAATACTATTCATAAAAATATCATAAATGGATAGATTGATAAGTCTTGGAATCCTCAAACATTGTGTTGTGTGTAAAGAAATATATTGAATTATTTAAAAATAAGAATGTTGTGGAAGCTTGGGGTGTTACATTATCCCCTTATTCAATAAATTATGTCCTCAAATGATTTGAATTTGGGTTGAGTATCTACATTATTATTATTAAAAATCCATTTCTTACAATTCTACCTACAAAATGGTTGATGAATCCTCCACATTATAAAAATGAATGGGATTTAAGAAGGTTACGATAAATAACATATTCAAGAGTTACATGTAGGGAAACGTGGAAATGAAAGAAAATGGAACATTCATGTTCTGATGGAGAGTGATAGAGAACATTTTTAAGAGAAAGTTAACTACTGGAATGTTTTAGATATGTGATAATCTAATGGACCATTTGATTCATCAACAAATAACTATTCGGAAAACATTTGCGGGATTATGATCTTTTCCATAGTGTCGTAGAATTAACTTAATTCACTTACTAAGAAAACAAGAAAGCATACTTAATTAATATGTAGAGTTTCATACATTAACTAATTCCAACCACCAACATATCTTTCTCTTCAAAATATATTAAAACACAAAAATATTCTATTCATCATAATCATACAAGGTTCCAAATATAATCATACACATTTAAATAATGAAAACAATGTTATACTAACCAAGACAAATCATAGTCCAGTGGTAGGTGATTCACCCTTGTCTCACTTCAGTTGTAGGATCAAGTCTCACAGCCATCCCATATGTGATTGGTTTTCACTCGACCAGCAAGTTGTCCATCTGTTAAAATTATAAAATTAGAACATAAATTAACATTAAGAAATGTTTTGACATAAAAAATAGTATCAAATTTCCAGAAAAATCCATTCTAAATATTATGCTTATTCAAAATACATATATCCAAACTCACAGTCAAAAAATTTACAAGGAAGGTCACAAAATATACAAGTGAATACCTTAATCATGTATTATATTAAAACATGGTAATAACTAATATTATTATTCAAATGTATTGAATAGTTTCATTATTCTTTATTCTTTATGTATAACATTGAATACTGTATATATACTTTAAATATATAAATGTAAAAAAATCCCAATAATGATGGTATAATCCAATTTTTTAACAAGCCATTAATTAGTTCTGAGGATGTGAATAATATCCAATTTACATTATCCAAATAAATTATCTCTTATTCCAAAATCATTATTACAATATCAAAAACATATTAAGTGTTATATTTCCCCCAACCATATATTTTCCCAAATGTTAACTAGAAACTAAGTCATTTTACTTTTTACTATAAAATCGGAAATACTTAATGAAATAGTACTATAGTATAATCCATATATACTCAATAACTATTATAAATAGAACATAATTGTTATAAAAATCAATTAAAAAAATTATTAAAAACAATAGAACAATAAGAATCATTCCTCTTCATCTATGGTAGTGTCATAACATGATTATTATCTAATAGCATCATTTGGGGTATACTATGATGATTGGGACATTGATTGTGGTAGTTCCCCAACTCAATACAGAAGAATAATTGTATATTTGAAAACTTTTTCCTACCCTTGAAATCCAAAACAAGGTCTCCTTTTTATCCACACATATGATAAACTCCAATTCCCTTCAATCACTTACCACTGTAATTCATTCCAAAATTATCAAATGTAGAAAAATCATTCATTCCACTTATACTTATATCCATATTTTCCCTACCATAATATTTTTTTCTTGCTTCCCATCAAATCCATAGGAATCAGAGAATAATTTAGTTATCTTATTAATAAAAGATACTATTTATTCACATGATGAGAAATCGTGGGAGATTTATTCCCATTGAAATGATGGCCTAATACTATGAAATATATTATGCTTCATACTCTTTGGATCAAGAGTATTACTAGAGTTCTAAATCCTTATACTATGGCTCGTTTCTAAATGATGACATACACTATGTTAGATAATATCGTAACGTACAATCCAAAAACTAGGAAAATGATCATAATTAATAGAATATTTACACGTATTTTGTCTCATAATAATAAAATTGGTTTCTTTTGGGAAATAATTAATCATAATTTATTAATAATTGTTTTTAAATAAAATATGACTTATCCTAATCATATACCCCCCAGAGTGTCAAACCACTTGTGTACCAAGGCCCATTTTCAGTTACTAAGTTACCTTGAGTCCAAACCAGAACTACTTTGGGAATTTTCACTCCAAGGTATATCTATTCCCAAACCACATCCACTGGTATTATCAAGATAGTGATGCACCATCAAGGAAAACCCACATAATCTGTACATTAAAAAATTTTCAAGGATGTTATTCTATACTTATCCACAAATTCTATCTTAGGGAAATGTTACCTGATCCAGGTTTTTCTAAATCTACATTCCATGGTTGTAGCTAAACGTACTCTGATACCAACTATAATTCAATGACCCTAGAATCCCAATGATGGTGCATTATGTTTATACATTTTAATGATTATAAGAAATCAAAACCCGAACTACCAATATATTTAGTAATCATTGAAAATATGTTGGATACATGAACATTACATTAAAATTTATAACATATATTAGATAATATACAATCCTTTTATAAAACCATTATTACCCTGGATTATCCCCACATATCTATCAAAAAATAGTTATTGACATCATGTGAAAATAAAACATAAGATATGGGTGAGCATAGATGCTCGGTAAGGATAAGCAATATAGAGGAATCTATCAGAAATAAGAATGAAATTTTAAGGCTAGGTACAAAAATAAAACATAATACTTTTAAAACAATATCATCCAAATAATATTAAATGAATGAATAAAATAAATCCATATAAAAACTCACATGGATATTATACTTGTTGAATAATCTCATGTAAAATCAATAATTAATCTAATAATGAGGGAATTCATAATTACAGACATCATAACCACTATGTCAAGGCCTCATGCCCTGACCATACAAACAATTTATGTCAAGGACTTTGAAAAGTCACTAGTTTGTCTCATGAGACCTACCGATGAATTGAGGGGATATAATAGGCCCCATCTGTCACTTACTAGGTTTAATTAACTCCTCATATGAAATGGCTGAAACATAACATAATCATTCATATTAAAAATAGAATCAAATTTTTAATACTTCTTACCAAAATCAAATAATGTAATAAAAATAGAATATTCATAATCAAACATATAACATGACCTTAAATACATTATAGAATATAGTATCATAATATATCAACCTATTACATGCATAAAATCTAACAACGAATGTTGACATAAATGAAAATAATTCAATAAAATAATTAAAACTCTTTGAGAGAAATATCCCATACAAATTTTAAAATAATTAAGGTTTCTCAATTTATTAAATAAGAAATTAAAAATATATTTTTGAATCAATTTATCCCATACCACATTGAAATATTTTAAAGTATTTAAAATTTAAAACATCGGGTCATTATAAATAAAATCATAAAACCATGTTTAGAATATAGATATTAATGAGAATGATTTTTGAGAATATATATTTAATACAATTAAAATGATACTTTAGATAAAAAATACCTGATCGAAAACATAAAAAATAACCCTTTTGAAATTAATTTCACGAAACATGGAATTGGATGATAAATATTACCCAATAAATACTTACCCATAATCAATCTTGGATATTATAGAGATTGTGAAATTAACCCTAACCTTAAGTCTGATATAATCGTTATGTGACTAAAACTCAGGTATAATGGATTTTAACATATTATTGACATAAAATAGAATAATAATAATATTTATGATATGATATATGTATTTTTATGACTTTATATTACTTTTTTATTAACAATTCCATGTCAATACGGCATTTTGGGTTATAATCGCTTTCTTTTTTGCGTGTGTTTGGACTTGTTATTATTGATTTTATTACAAATATCATTATTTTATAACCTCCAGAAGGTAAAATATGATTTATATAACATATATATTCATAATAAATAAATAAATATATATATATATATAAGGGAATACACCATTCCTAGGGATGGTAGGCCGTATGTACGAATGAACAATTTTTCTGTTTTCTTATTTCAATGAGTAGATTAATGTGAATGGAATATTCATATATACATATAGATATATAATATTCTAGTTTACTTATTATGTCATATATTTCATAATTATTCATATTGTATATTTTTTTTAATAATTCTTGAGTGGTGACTATGGAAGATGAGTCTCATCGTGTTATTGAGATGATAAGTTGTACGTATGCAAGGGCGATGGTATCATTTCATTCATGGACAATTGGTATGGAATTGGATGGAATAAAAATAATAAAGAAATTATATAATGTTATATATATTATTAAATTTATTTATATTAATCGGTATATTTTTCAAAATAATGTATAGATGAAACATAATTAACCCCACAACGAGGAGACGCAAGTCACACACACACACGCATGGCGATATTATTTTTAATAGGACATGAAATATAAATAATATGGTTTTCAAACAATAAAAATTTAATATCATCATGTATAAAGAACATGAGTTATTATTTTAGTATTGAAAAAATAGGTAGTGATGAAGTAGAAGAAGAAAAGAACTTTAAAATAGGTGATAAAACGATTACTTCTTTTTTGGGTATCTACTTTTGATTTTCACAAAAGGACTCTATAAGTTGGATTTAATCAAAACATGTTGCCTCTAAGATAATTTAAGAATGTTTCTATTGGAAATAGTTAGCGTGTGGCCAATGCGAAGGGTTTTGTAGGAGTGAATTAAAGATAAGGGGATGTTCCCTTTTGTAAGAGTGGTGAGGGGCACTTTTGTAAAATCATGAAATTTTAATTTATTATAAAATGATTTCTGGTATCTAATAGATAATAATTGATCTAATTAATGTATAAAATGATTATGTGTCTAAATCCTCTCAACCAATAGGTTTTGGAGATGATTATGTCAAAAATGTAACCATATCCTTTGGCATTAACCCTTATATTAATTAGTCAACTCTTACGATGTCTTACTGTATTTTTATATTATATGGTCAATATAGTTACTATAAAATTAAAAGATAACATCGAAAAGATAAGTAATGACATTTATCACACTATATAAGTTATTTGGATAAATATTTAATTTTTATGACTATTAAATCACTTAATAAAATATTGTGTGTATTAAAAACTCATTTATGTCAATTTCGACACTATTTTGTAATTGATTTTTGATAAAGTCATTAAAACATCATCAATACAAAAAATATCATTAAATAATATCTAATAATTCTGGTTAATCTATAAAATTCATGGATGTCTTGAAATATAATAAATAATATTTATTTTAACATTTATAATATCATTAATTTAGTTCTTTTTTAATAAGGTAATCACTACATAACTATTGTGTCATAAATAAATTTAATTATCTAAGGCGTAAAATTTTTAAAGAAAATTACATGATGTAGTAAAAATTTTTATATTTATATTTAATATTTATAGTCAAAGAGTTCATGTAAATAACTATCTATTAATATTGTTTTAGTAAAAATATACATGTTTTTGTTATATTTTTTATTACCTGAATTTTTTTTATAACGTGTAATTATCACACCCAACTGACTGCAAAATGCAAAAAATTTATTCTATGGATTGTCTGGGTTTCCCACGACTCATCTATTAATATTGTGACATGTGTAGGGGTAGTTTTTTGTAATTATAATATTATTTTTACTCATCCTTACAAAATTTATCCGTTAACCATGGAAAATAAAAATTATTGTTGAAGTTATTATTCATAATGACTAAAAATATAACATATCTATTTAAATAGAATATAAATTCTAATTAAAAATATATAATCCATTTTTCCAAATTCATAACTCAATATTTGTATAATGTAATTTAAAATTAACTCTTATTGTTAAAACAAAAAAGCGGGCTTTTAAGAAGTAAAAACTATCAAAAGATTATCTTGTGTTTATGTCCAATTTTAATGTGAAATTGCTTAAAATGATCCAAATTGGATTTAATGATGAAAATAAAAAAATATTCCAAATTAAAACTTGTTAAAAGGATAATATATCTATATAATTTATTAAGATGCAAAAGTAATTTTGAATTAAAATGCTTTATATTTCAATATTCATCAAAATATGAAAGTTACCAGAAACACACCAAACATTTATCAAAACTAAATTTTTATGCAACTATTCTAAATAGGGACTTTTTATTGTGTAAAATATAATATATAAAAGTGTCCAATATGGTATTTAAAAATGGTTCTCTGTTAAAAGGCTATACAACTCCATTTTTGAAAAATACTTAATTTATCTGAAAAATTGAATTATTACGTATATTATGTCTAAGAAGAACATAAGATGAATTTTAAAATTATATAGACTATATATATAATTCATATTTTGGTTTATATTATTCATAATAGATTCTTAAATTCCTAGTCTGATAAGTCATGGTTTGCTCGAACACAACATTGGGTATAGCGAGAACAATTTATTTTTTTAAAAAGAATCATATTGTGGAAGCTTGGGGTGTTACATTATCGCATACTTAAATAAATTATTTCCTCATAGTTTTAAATTTGTGTTTGGTAACTATGGTTTGATTATTAACTATCACTTTATTTCAATCCAACATCGAAAAAATGTTTGATAAAACATCAAATATAAAATAAAGAAAGGGAAGTGTGAAGGTTGCCTAAAATAAATTAACTAGGGTTCCATGTAGGAAGACCAGGAAAAGAATGAAAATTTGACCATGTTCTTATGATGTAGGGTGATAGAGAATATTATTCAGATAATGATAACAAAAAAATCAATTTATTTGTGATGATCAATGGGACCATTTGATTCATTGCAAAAAATGTACTAGGAAAAAAATTATGGTTTTATGATCCCTTCCCTAGTGTTTTATAATTAATGTAATTCATAGAATAAGAATTAATGTAAGCATACCTAATTGATATTTAGAGTTTCATCCTTTAACTAATTCCCACAACAAACACATCTTTGTCTTTAAAAGATAATAAAACTCTAAAATATTATAAGTATCTTATTCGTATAATGATCCAAAAATAAAAATATACATCTAAATAATGAAAATCATGTTTTAATAATTACGAAATCATGTAGCCCAGTGGCAGGTGATGCACCCTTGTCACCCTTCGGTTGCTGGTTCTAGTCTCACAGCCTTCCCAAACATGATATATTATATCCCGACCTGTGGTTTGTACCTTTCTTGAAAGTATAACATAAAAATAATCTAATGAAATATTTTAAACATAAATAATTCTATCAAATTTTGATCATAATTAATTATAACCATTAGGCTTGTCCAATATATTAATTTCACAACTCATATTCAAAAAATATATAAGGATTGTAACATAACAGTCAAGTGAATAACATCATCGTATATTCTCTTAAAACAAGTTAATAACCTGTATTACTAGAAAACCATATTTATTACTTCCATTAATTCTTATTCCCTTTCTAAAACATAGAATTCTATATATACATGTAAAATCCAAAAAAAATTTACAACTCATAATAACGACGGTATAAACTGTTTTTTGAACAATCCTTTAATCAATTACAAGGACTTAAATAATATTTAATTTAGATTATCCTAATCAATTTTCTCTTATTCCAGAATAATTATCTTAGGATAAAAAACATATTAAGGGTTATATTACCATAACAAAATATTTTTCCAAAATGTTCAACTTGAAATTGTGCCAATTTTCATGGAGCCATTAAATCTCAAATACTTAATGAAATTATTCTACAGTATAATCCTTAATAACTCTATATTTTTTAAAACCGGTATATCATTGATACAATTCTCCAAAGAAAAAAATCTTCAATAACAACAAAACATCCCTAATTATTCTTCTACACCTGTGGTAGTATCATAACTTTATTATTATCCAATAACATCATTTGGGGTATACTCTGATGATTGGGACATTTATTTGTGTAGTGTATCAACTCCTAGTAAATGAATAATTCTACATTTTAATCTTTTTCATACCCTTGAAATCACAAACCAAGTGTCAGTTTCACCACACTAATATGAAACTCTGTTTTCATTTAAGCATTTACCATGTTTATTCCTGACACTACTATTAGGTGAGGGAAAACATTTCTTTACCTTATTCCGTTTATCTAACTTTTTCTTGGTTATCCACTTCTTCTATTGCTTTCCATCAATTCCATATGAATTAGAGAATTCTTTACTTATCTTATTAACACTTGATACTATTTTGTCACATGATAAGAATATGTGGGAGACTATTTCCCTTTGAAATACTATCTTAAGACCATGAATGATATGATACTTTTGACACTTTGGAACATGTGTATTATTAGAGTTCTCATTCATTCTATTGGGATCCATTTCTAAATGATGAGAGACACATGGTGAGATCATATTTTTATGTTTAATCTAAAAACATGTAACATTCTCAATATTAATTGACTAATTAAATTAATCTAGTATCATAAAACCTAAAAATGGTTTCTTTGGGGTCATATTTACTAATAAATCCTTCTTAAAATTGTGTAAAAAATGTGAATTATCTTATGTATATCTCTCAAGAGTGTCAATCTAGGCACATAGTAAGGCCCACTGTCATTTACCAGGATACCCTAAGTCAAGCCTGTAATACCTTTTCATAGTTTTTTCTCTTAGGTACATCTTCTATATAACAACATCCTCTTGTAAAATCTAGATAGAGATTCATTTTCTATGAAAACATTTATAATATCTACATTAGCAAAATTATAGGATGGTATTATATACCTATCCTAAAATTCTATCTTATGGTAATATTCCTTGATCATTGCTTATAGAAATATAATTTACATGGTTATTGATAATATTTCTCTGATACTAATTGTAATTCTCTGACCCATGAATACCGAGGCTCGTGCATTATTTTAATAAATTTTCATGATTACAATGATTCATATCCCGGGGGGAAAATCAATTTATAAATAATCAAAAATAGATTGCCAATATGTACATGACATTATAATTTATAACATCAAATACATCATTGATAATCCCTTTTGGATGCCATTATTCTCCTAGATTAACCCTATATATCAATCAAAAAAAATTCTTATAATCTTGGGAAAATAAGACAAAAGAAAATGGTGAATCAAATTCTAAATAAGAATATAAAATATAGAGGAAGATATCACAAATAAGCGAAAACATATATTTCAGAGTAAAAAACTAAAAAATCATTTTTAAATAATTATCTTCATCATAATATCAAAAAAAAAAAATTAAAAATTGATATTTAATAATTAAAATCTATATTCTACTAGTCATATAATCACAAGTAAAATAAATAAATATTCTAATAATGATAGAATAAATAATATCAGATATAATAACCACTACTTTGAAGCCTCATTCCTAGACCATACACAAATATTTTTTCAAGGCCTTGTGAAAATACACCAGTTTTCCTCACGATACATACTGATGCATTGAGGGGGTATATCAGCCCCCACACGTCTATTATTATTCAAAATTCATTCCTCATGTAAAAAATATGAAACATGAAATAAACATTCATATTAAAACCAACATACTAAATGTAAAGACATTAACTATAAATCATGAATGGTATAAAAATAGCACATCCACAGACAAACATATCACACAACCATAAAAAATGGAATATTCTACCATAATAAATTAACCTCATACTACCATAAAATCTAACAAAGGATGTTGACATATATGAAAATAATTAAATAAATTAATTAAATGTCTTTGAGTGAGATATCAGTTTCTAATTTCAAAACATTAAAATATGAAAAAATTATAAAACTAGAAATTTTAACTATATTTTTGAATCAATGTGGACCATACCACTTTGAATATTTTTTAGAGGAAGTATCATTTTCAGACATTCATGTCCATGTAAATATATTCTTTAAACTATTTTGGAACCATTGACATTAATTAGAAAGATTTCATAGAATACAAAGTTAAGAAAATTAAAATGATGTTTTAGTTAAATAGTACCTTACAAAAAACAATAATAATTATCATTTTAAAAATGATTTTAAGAATCATGGTCATTAATTACAAATATGTATCAATAAATACATACGCATAGACAATCACACATAATAATGAGATTGAAAAATTAACCTTTACCTTTTGTCTAATACTCTCTGTATGTGTCTGAAGTTCATTTTTAATGTGTCTGAACATATTTCTAACTTCCACCAAAATCAAAATAATATATATGATATCATATATGATTGTTTTATGAATTTATATTACACAATTTTTAAAAATTTCATGTTAATGTAATGTTTCTTGTAATAATCTATTTCTTTATTGCTTGTGTTTTGTCTTTTTATTCTTTATCGGATTAATTGGATAATGATTTAATTATTTAAAAAATGTAAAAAATGTTTTATATATAATTTATATTCATAATATATGTCTATATATTAGATATATATATGAAATGGAATATACTGTTCATGGAGATGGTAGGCTGTATAAATGAATGATTGTTGTTTCCAATTTCTAATCGTATTAAATGGAAGTAAGTGAATGACATATATGTATATATATATATAAATATATGATTTATTCTTTCCTATATTTCATAATTATTCATAATATATATATATATATGTATATATATTTATAATCATTCTTCGATGGTGATCTTAGAAGACAGGTTTCATCGCATCATGGAGACGGTAAGCCGTACATAAGTTCAAGCGATGATATCATTTCCATAATGATTAAATGGTATATAATTGGGAGGAATATGAATTTTCAGAAATAATATAATGTTATATATTTTATTTAGGTATTTTATATTCATAATTATACCATTGTAAATAATGTATATAGGGAAAACAGTTTACACCACTGTGTGGATACGGTAAGACATATGCACGCACGCATGGTGATATTGTTTTTCATAGGATGGTTAAAATAAAGAATATGATTTTACCATTATTATAATAACATATAACAATGTAGAAGGTACTGGAGTTATTATTTTAGTATGGAATCAACAGATAATATGGTTGTCGAATACAAAAAGAACATTGAAAGAGGTACTAAAACGATTACCTCTTTTTCGGGTAACTTTTTTTATTTGTACAAATGGACTCCTAAAGTTGTATTTCTATCAAATGTGTTGCCGCTAGAATGATGTGAGGGATTTTTGGAGAGAAAATGGGTAGGTTTGGAGGATCTAAAGGGATTTGGAGTTGTTAATTAAAGAGATGTACAAGTTCTCTTTTATAATAGAGGTGAGGGTCTCTTTAGTAAATTATTGAAATATTAAATTATTATAAAATTATTTTCGGTTACTGCTAGATTAAAATTGATTTAATTATATTATATGATGAATATGGGTCTAAATCCGCTCATCAAATAGGGTTTTTACAATATATAACCTTATATTTTGGATTTAACCCATAGTGAATTATGTTAACTCTTACAATGACATCTTGTATTTTCATACAATATGGTTAATATAGTTTATATAAAATGCCATGAAAACCTCAAGAGGATCACTAATGGAATTTGTAACACTATATATATATATATTTTTTTCCCAATGTTAGTATTTTATGACTATTATATCATGATTTTATATATTTTTATTGTCATTAAATTAATTATTATAACATGTCCTTATCACACCCAAGTGGCTCCAAAATGCCAAAAATTTGGCCTACGAATTGTTTTGGTGGACCATGAATAATCCAAAAAGTGTAGGACACCTATTACCATGGTTTTATATTATTATAATATTATTATTTCCCTAATATAAAAAATTTTAATGTGTAACCAAGGTAAATAAATATAATAATTTAATTTACTATTCATTATTCTAAAAAATAAAAGTTACCTCTTTACAAAATTTGAACCATCTGATTGTAAATATTGAATTATATTTTCAAATTCATAACAAATATTTTGTATTAATTAAATTAATATTAACTCACATCGTCAATACCAGAAAGAGGGTTTTTGAGAAGTAATAACTACCAATAGATTGAAATATTTTTATGTCCCATCTAATGTGAAATTTATTCCAATGATCAATATTGGATTAAGTGATAAAAACATAAAACAATTTTACTTTGAAACTAATTTCAAAGATAAAATAACTATATATAAATTTTAGAAGAAAATTATTTCTGAATTAAAATGATGTATTTTTCATTGTTCATTAAAATATGAAATTTATCAGAAAGACACCGAAAATCAATCCAAAATATATTTTCATGTCCCACATCAAATAAAAATGGTAATTATGTCAAATATAATATAGAATAGTTTCATGTATCATATTTGAAAATGGGTCTTCATTAAATGCGGATAAAATTTCCTTTTGGAAAAATACTTATTTTATATGAAAAAATTAATTTGTTCATATATTATATCAAATAATAATATATAATAAATGTTTAAACTATATGGAATGTACATAAAATAAAAAATTTGGTTAACACTATTCATATAATATTCTTAATCATATAGTTTGATAGGTCGTGGTGTGCTCGAACTCAGTTCTTCCTATACCACATTCTATTGATTTATTTAAAAAGAATTATACTCTGAAAGCATGGGGTTATATACATGCCACCTTAAAAAATCCACTTGAACAATAAGATCCCTTTCCATGAAAACTACATGATCTTCCGTGTATGGATTGAAAACAAATACAAACTATAATTTATTTCCAACAAAAAACCACATTGGTTATAAAATCCATTTATGGTCATTTCTCCTTGTGATAGTAGTAGAGTGATTGGGGTTTCCCTCTATTTGATTCAAAATTTAATATTTTCCTTTCATATGGCTGGTATATATTATTGATCAAATTCACTCATACAATACTGTGTATTTTGGAGGAATTATTTCATGGGGTTTTTATGATTGGTTTTGTGTATTGTTTCCTGTCTATTTTATTAAAATTATAAATTTTTGGGAGACTCACACAAGACTTAGTGATAGTGCATCTTTTTATTCTATAAAAGTTGGGTGGACTCCAATTAAAGACATGTGATTTTGTTTTTTTGTTCTTCTCCATTTACTGCGTGGAGTATATATGGTTGGTCATTTCGCATTTTAGAATATATCTGATCCTCTTAACCTTTTTGGCCTATTTCATAGCCTGTTAATGTTTAGTGACTTGTTATCTTACAAATATTATCAATGGATTAAGGAGGGGAAAGTGTGTCATGTCTGAGAGACTTGTCACACCCTCCATGTCAATGGGTAATAAATAATTTTTTATTAATCGTCATTTTTTTATCATTAGTATTTTATTGAGTTTCGGTAAATTTTTGATTGAAATATTGGAAATGTAATGGATTGAAAGGGATAGATGGTCAGAACTATGTGAAAGAAAACTTTATATTTTGACAATTATTTTCTTATATATAGGAAAATTCTATTTGAAGTGGTCGGTTCATGACTAATAAACCAGTGTGAGCACCTAAGATTAATAATGCATGTAGAATTTTAAATAATAATGAATGTTGAACATTTTAACATGGTTTAATGAATCTTATGGGTAAACCGTGCACCACAACCATGAATTTAATATTATTGTTTTTTTCTGTTTACCCTTATTTTCATTTCCATAGTTTCATATATTATCCAAATTTATTTTCTTCAACCTCATTTCGATCAATCCATCTCCCTTGGTTCCCAATGAGGTTATTAGTCTATGTGTTATCCCCCTACATATTACCATATTTTTAATCCCCCCATGTTTAACCCCTATTTATATCCCCTCTCTAACTAGCACACCCCCAACCATGAAATACCCATTTGTTACATATCCCCCTCTATTGAGTAACATCTTCAATGAAATATTTTTAATGATTACTTTATATTTCAAATCATCTCACATAGGAATGGTCTCATACATCATATAAGATCTTATTCCTTTGGTTTTCATCATAATTACTATTTTACACAAACTAATCACACACTGAAATTTTTTTGACCATGATTATTTGTCATTTATGGAAGTTACAGTATGTGCTTTTCTTCCCATTCTGTTGGAAGAATTATCCATCATTGGTGACATATATTAGAGAATCACCTATTGATTTGAGGTAGTATTGTCTCATTCCATGTAGTCTATTATGAATCCATTAATTATTTTGTGTTAAAATAGAGAATTTCATTTTAAAAAATAAGTTAGGAAATAGTTTCTTGTTTTCAA
Organism: Viscum album; assembly: GCA_963277665.1. NCBI lineage: Eukaryota > Viridiplantae > Streptophyta > Magnoliopsida > Santalales > Viscaceae > Viscum > Viscum album. The sequence goes on along the minus strand of OY728142.1, from coordinate 272,064,808 downwards.
ATGTTTAAAATTAATTACAGTTTTTAATTGGAAAAAATGTTTTTCTATTTTAATATAAAATTCAATATTTTTTAATGACCCATTTTAAAATTATATTTTTTAAATGTAGGAATTGATGTGTTGGAGGCATAGTATATTTTATAATTATTATTTTGGGTTTTAAGGGTTCATTTCAAAATTACTACATGGTATTTAATGTGGGATATTAAATTAATTGTATTAATCAATTTATTCAATTTTGAATTTAATTAAACATGTGGTGCCTATTTTTTAATCATGATTGAATATTGGGTTACACTAAATGGGCATTTTAAATGTGATATTTTTATTTTTAGGTAATGTTTTAAGATGTGGATCATGATTTAAACAATAAATTATTCTTTATAACTAAAACATGTCTTGATAAGATAGTTTTTTGAATCATTTTATTAATAAACATGGTGTTCATTTTATATGGAGTTCTGCTGTTTTTTAGAAGGAATGTTTTAAAGTGTTATTTGAAACTTGTTTTCTAATGATTTTACCAATGGTGAAAATTGATTGACAATCAAAGTCATGTGATTTAATAGACCATTTTGAACATTATTTATTTCTCAAAATGTTTATGATAAAATAAATTATCCCCAGAGCGATTCTTATGATTTTTTTGGATTTTTTCCCCTCAGGGATGCTGGGATAAAATTTTTGTTTGAAATTTATGAATGAATATGTTTGGGGATACATATAAATGGTTTATAAGAGATATGTGTTCTGTTTATTTTTAATTATTTGTAAATGTTTTGTGATAATTGATTTATCTCTGAAACAAAACATTTCATTGGAATACTTGGAATATAGTAAATGACATGTATGAGAGTTATCCCTAGAGTATTGTAATAGTATTACAAGGATTTTTTTTCTACATAAAAAACATCATTACCATTGAAAGTATTGGATGTCATGTGATTGAACCCTTTTTATAGGAAATGGACAAATATTTTACCCCTGGATATTTTTTCCTACAAGTCCATGGATGTTAATATGGATTTGGAGTTGTTTCGTAGTTCCACCCTTGGTTCCTTTACTAAAGTTCATGTCATTATTAGAAGGGACTAATGTGTTTCTCATGACATTAGGAAAATCTTAATATGATTTATAAAATTTATTTTTTTTGTTTGATTGATGTAAAATTGGTTATTTGATTATATACCAGATGTTTCTATATAATGATACAAATACATGGGTTATATAGGCACATTATATGCTATGTAACATTATAATTGATTTTTTTCATTAAATATAATTTAAATGATGGTTTGAAATGTGTTATTTTTAGAATATAATTATTTTTTATTTCATTATTGGTTCAGAGAAATGGATTCTAAATGAATTTGGGTTTGAGTTCAGAAATATGAATTTATGTTGGGATGAATGATAACTGATGGTTTAGGATTATTTTCCAATTTTTTATAAATATTTCCCTATGTAATTTGGGTGATTATATAACTAAAATAACATTCCATATTTTTCATTGCAATATTTGTTTTTATATTTATATAAATGTGTTGGTTGAATTTTGTTACCATTCTTTTATTTATATTTTTTAATATTATTTTTGATAGTTCCATGTCAAACATGCATGTAAAAGGAATATTGTTAATGTTAATACATGTATAAAATTGGGTGGTGGAAAACAATGATTTTATGTTCTCATACTTATATTATTCTCTTAGTTTTAGGTTCTTAATTCATTTCATGTCCACTCTGTGGTGCTTGGATTGACTATTGGGATAAATGAATTATTTATTTTATAATATTCATATTATTTTTAAAGTTATATTATTCAGTAGGATATTATTCTATATTTATATATATTGTGAATTTTTTTCATTTATTTTATTGAATTTGAAAAACTGTTATTATTATTTTTTTATTGATCGATGGTATCTATATGTTATAACGGATGAAGAAATCGATTATAGAGGAAATTTGTTTGGTTCATGTTTATTTCAATGGAGGAAAACTGGGGGTGAGTTGTTGTAATTTTTTAATAATTTTATTTTCTTAATATTTCTTTTTTCATATATTATGATGAATGGATTCAAGATATATAGAAAACTCATTATATTATTTAATTATTTTTATATTATTTATTATTCTCTTAAATATTGGGTAAAACCATTCTCATGTGTGTTCCAATGATGCATTAAAACATGATTGATAAATTTGGAGACCCAGAATTCTCTTCAACCTAGTTGAAGAAAACTATATGAGTGTGGTTGATTGATTTCCTGAGAAAAATTTCTACCATTTAGGATTTTGTGATTAATAAAAATAAATATTGATATCAGACTATAAAAATTATCTCAGTATTCATCCACATTTTTGTTGGCCTCATAAAATTATGTGTAACATCTTGAGTATTTAATTTCATAGCACATTACTAATCTATTTTTTGATACATTTGATCCCGAAAATATCTCTATAATAATAATTTTTTTCAGGTTTTTTCTTTTATGAATTTCTATTGAACAAAATTCATGTATTAAAAACCCTATATGATGAACCAACCAAAATCTAAAGGTTTTTGAACAAACATGGGGTTGAATATATTAATTTGTGCGTGGGTTTCTTCTTACATTTAATTTTGAACATACTCTATGAGACAAATTAACTCATCATGGATGACTATTGGGATCCATTTGGCAATAAATTTTATAATCATTATATAATGAATGTCTGTTATGTAAATAAACAAGTAATAGTGAATTCCCAAATCAGAATCTTTAATGAAATATTGTACACATTTATAAAATAGAAAATCATTTGATAAAATATAATTGGGTTAAAAAAATATTTTCATGGAATTAATTTGAAAAATCAAATATGAAATCAAATTTAATGATTCAATTACATGATAATCCTAAGGAAATAATGTATAAAAACATTTTGGAATTAACATTATATACCAATAAAAGAGTTATATGACAACACCTCTATTATAAAATCCATGTGATAATATATCATAACATATGGTTTTTTAAAAATACATGGGTGATGTATATAGGGATCTACACAAGCCCCATAACAACCAATATAGGATTTCAATTTCACATACCCTGTAGGTGGAAACTACAAAACCATTATCTACTACTTATCATCTAATTTTTATATTGAAAATAATAATTTTTATAAAAAAAGTTAAAAGACAAAATTATCAATGATTTTTAATTCACGTTATATAGAAGAAAATATTCCCTTAATGAATATTTGATATTATCCATAGTTACTTTATTATTAACCATGTTCTTGTAATGATCAATATAAATTACTCCCAGTGTGAAACATACCCCATTATATGAAAATAAAATTATGTATTCAAATCTAATGACTACTGAAATACACATCAAATTTTGTAATTTTATAATGCGTATATAAAACTAAGTGAAATGTGAGCCCATCCCATAACATTATCTTACATGCCAATTTTTTTTACTCAGTAATATTTTATAGAATCATAATATACCCCCTTTATAATATAGGATAGAAAAAAAATATTTCAATGAAAAAACTATGTAAAAAAGACTAAAATGATCAGACATATCATGTGAAATTGTTTTATTTTAACAAGTTTAAAATAATCAATATATTTATCATACATATAATTAATACCACCAATTTTAATTGAAATAAAATACATATAATATATATCATCGATCTTGTGAAAGATAATCATCAACTATATATTGAATAATAATTTGTAAATATGGATAAATTAACTAAATAAATGATATGTTCTCATAAAACAAAATAAAACAAATAATTATTACAACAAAATAGTTAGGATTTAATTAATCTCACATAGCATTATTTTGTTTCTAATTAAACGATTAAATTTAATTAATGGGGAATGGTTTCACCTTCTAAATTAATTATTAATATCTCCATGGATTTCTATGAGAATGGGATGACTCACAACATATGTTTTCAACCAAACCATGAAAATTGAATAAATTAGTAGTTAATCTACCATAGTTAGAAAAAAATTTACATTTCATTTTAATCCATGAGTGACATCAAATTGTTTAGTTTAATATTCTTTAGGAGGTTATGATGATAAAATCAATGAGATTGATGACACATAAAAAACATGGTCAGTGGAAAAAAGATGACATCTATTCCTAAATAAATAACAAGATGTGTGAGGATATTAGTTATGTACCATATCCAGATAACCACAATGACAATATCATGTGACTAATATAGGGTTATTTGAAATATTCTTCATGAAGGATCACAAATGGACAACTGTGACATAAAAGGAAAATATTATACAATAAGAAAATAGAGAAAAAATTCATTGAAATCCCTTCTGAAAAATAAATAACTTAGTTTTTTAGGGTTCAAATTTCTAATTTTCACCAAGAAAATATAAAAAATATTATAATACCGTATGGAACCTTGTGAGTAGGATTGGGATTTGCAGCTTCTAGGATTTAACAAGATATTATGTACACAAGTTATGTTTACCATGTTATATTGAAACACCATTGGTTCCATTATATATCTCCATTTATATTATGAACATCTATTATGAAAATATAATATATAATTAAACATGAAAACAAAATTAATGAAAAAAATAATTTTTAATTAATAACATTGAAATGCCATTGATTTTCTATGGAATTATACATATCCCAAAATACAATAGAACCACCTATACCACAATACAACCATTCAAATGAGGTTCTATATCAACAACCATCTTCAATATTTAGCTAATTAAAATGATGTTGAAAAGATGGTGTATGTATCGCTTTTTATACAATAAAACTCAAAAGATCCATTAAATTAAAAGAAAACTATAAAAAAGACCAATATCCCAAAACCAAAGATGAAATCATAGAGGGATGAAACATTTCACATATTATTATGGTTTATTTTTAGTTTATCCTATGGTAGACATTTATTATCCATATTACCCATCATTTTTAACCACCAACATCCAAGGTGAATGAAAAAACCATCATAAGAAATATTTAGTAAAAAATTTGGAAGTAAATAATTTTTTGAGTTGATGGTTTCGTAAAACATTAAATAAATTAATATAATTTGACACACATAAGGATTGATTTAAAAAACATGTAGCACTTATGAACAAACACAAGTGGGTTCTTAGTAATAGTTATAATCATATAGGATAACATTCAAAAATAATAATTGTTATATCACCCAATATGATATAAGAAAACATTGATTTTCAAATGGTGGAGATAATGGTTTTAAAATAGATGTATAAAAAATAATACAATAAAAAGGATATTTAACCTAGGTATTTTTATCAAAATGAAGTAATTAGATTATATATTTCTTATCTTAATCAAAACTAAGGATGAATTTTAGTTTTTGAAGAGAGTCTAGGTTTGCCACACAATATGCAAACTTTGATGATACAACACAACTGTAAATACAATGAAACCATATGTTGTATAATATGGACCCCATATTAATTAAATTGTTATTTCATAGTATATTATAGGTCAATATCCTATATTTACATCATAGATGAAATTATAGAATCCATCCTTCAGTTCTCATTAGATTATATAATCATAAGAAATGGAATTACACAGGTGAATAATGGGGAAGTAGATCGTTTATACTAGAATCATCAATGATGAATCAGAAGGGTCATTCCGCAAAAAAAATTATATAAAAATTGGCACCTAAAAATTTCTTATAAACCTCCACACAACATAAAAAATATATACTCCACATACATCCCCTCGATAAGAAAAATGTCCATCTACACCGCAAGAACATACAATTAATACGATTATGAATATAATTAAATTTTGGTCAAAAATAATTTTCTCATGTCATTAATTTCTCAACATGATCCATGTTCTCTTCAAAACTCATGAGGGCTATAAATAGACTCATACATGGGTATTGAATCATTTATTTTAATCAAAAGGCTAATTCTAACAAGCGATGATCATAAAATTTATCACAATTTCTAAAATGATATAACCTAAAAATTAATCTCAATATTAAATGAAGAGTATTTTCATATTGAAAAAATATTTTATATCCAATATATTTTTTATCCACTCCTAGTTATTCATCAGAGCATTTTAAGACGATGAAGGTCATTCTAAATGGGATTTATTTTATAAAAAATATTTATCTCTCTTCAATCCTTATTCTGTTCTTATGGTTGTATCAATTTATTTTGAGGGAATCATGATTCATTCCTATACTTCCAAAAAATGGGTTACTTATCCTATGGGTTTCTATAAACAATCATTAAAATTCATGCATCTATTATTTTATGGATTTATTCAATAACATAAATGAATTATGATTTTTATATTTGTTACCATTACATCCATGGGACTACTATATTAAATACCCAAGCAACATATGTTAGAGACAATTCAGAACATGGGACCTATTCATTAAAAATATATATTCTTTAATTACTTTTGGAATATCGTATTTTTATATCATATTCATTCAATTAATTGACAAATTTTTTAAGAAATGAAATTCTTAATCATGTAATTTATGGATTAATAAATCTGATATAATTTCATTTAAAAATATTTATCCCACATTTGTATAAAATAAATAGGTCACATAATTATAATTTTTAGCTGGGGAAGTTTTTAATTCAAATTTCCTCCAACATTTGAAATATAGGTTATTAAATGATTATTTAATATAGTTGTCCTCATACTAATAAGGAACCCCTCCTGATTACTCCCATGAATCTATAAATAAGACGGTATACCTTTATATTGTGAACACCCTAATAGTTTATAATTTTACTAATATATATTCAACTATATATCAATATTATTCTGTTGAATAAGGAAATGATATTAATTCATATATAAAATATCTATATGAATTTTCTTATTACTTATAAATTTATTTATAATAAATTCATTAAGGAACATTTAGATATGTATTAATTAGATGTTATTTTTCAATTATGGATAAATTTGAAATATTCTCTGATTATGTGTTATGAAAATATATGTGACCTTTAGGAATTGATATGATGGATGATACAAACTAGAACAATGTAATGGGAGATTCTTTAACCATTATTTATGTTACTAGTCACTTGCTCAAAAAAATATTGTTTCGATGGTCGTATTTAAGAATTTTTTCATCTTGAGTGATATTATAACACACCATGGTATTATTATTTTTTATTTTAAGCATGGATATTGTATGATTATATAAATACTATATGGAATCATTAAACTACTAATTTATACAAATTATGTATTTCATGTTTATTCCATGATATCTCTCACTATTAATTGTATATAAATGTGGTCAATACCTCTAACAATCTGTTCTTTACCATTAAAGTGGGATATAAAGAAAATTTTAAAACATGTAAATTACGGATAATCATAGATAAATAATATTGTATCATGTTTCTTTCAAATGAATATTTTGTTTCCAATTCCTTGTAATATTCATTTTTTCATGTATTATATATAATATATTAAAATTATAGGATATATTTTATGTGATGTGTGGTATTCAATTTCATTTTTTATAATTAAACATCATAGTGTGGTTACTAGAGTTAATGTTTTTATTTTTTGTTTCAAATATTATACAATGAATATCATTAATAGAATATTTATAAGAACAAATTTAGATTTTTTTCTAAACCATTAATGAAATAATGAAATTTTATTGAATATATATAACACATAATATATACTTTTAATAAACGAATGATATTTAAATAATATGATTAATAAATTTTTGTACTATTAATGAGTGATGGATAATATTACATTTTTCAAAAATACTTCCAAATATATTGAATTTAACACCCCAACCCCAAATTTCTAGAGCAGGTGCACTAATTTATTATACTAGAATGATTACAAGGAATCAAATCCCAAAATAGATATATTTTTAACACCCATGGAATACCATATTAAATAAATGATGCTCATAAAACCGTGTGAAATAAATAATAAAATCAAGATATATAAAAAAATGAAACAAACAACATCATTGAATTCTTATTCATTTATTAATTTTTCATATCTGGGGGAAATGAAACATATTAAATGTGATGTCAAATTATTTATAAAGGCATGTAAAGTCAAATAATTAATGAATAAATGAGAATAAATATATTTGGAATGATAAATAACTGATTACACATTCCATTGAAATAACTATATTAGGAAAAATTAGTATGGAATGGTATGTAAATGAAACACATTCCATTTAATCATTGAAACTAAATGAAATATATACCTTAATATTTCAACAAAAAACCTCAAAGATGAATAATAACTGAAACTCAATGAGGTAATTCTTTCATAATGTACATCATCAATAATGTTCATGAAATCATATACCATAAAGTCCATTCACATGACCATCTAAAACTGGGTTAGAAACACATTAAATTTTTGAAACATACTTCTATCATGATAACATATCAATGCATCTAGGATCTATATAATGCATGGGCTCTACCCATCATTACTAATTGAAATGAATCCTCATATATAATAACAAAAATAAATAATTTTTCATATCAAATATCTTAATTGAATAATGAATACCATTTTATCCATTATTTACCAGTTAGTCAAATAACCATAAAAGTGAACACCATATATAAAAATGATATATAATATATGAAATTATATTATCAATTGTATAAGATTAATATTGAATATGAATAAGTGAATAACTAAAAATAATAATATTAATTATATTATGTGTGAATGGTTACTAAATACAACATGTAAAAGAAATTACATGCATAACTACAAATAAGTCTCAATGAAATGTTAATTGAGATGAAGTATATGAATATATCCTTCATTTTTTGTTTTTTGGTTTTTATCCTATAGTATAATTGTTATAAATATATTAATTAATAAAAAATGAACCATATAGATATTTATAATTTCGTAAACACTCTTCTTATAATATCATATTAACCATTTGATAAAAAACTTTCATTATTATAACATTATCAGTTGTTATTTACCTAGTTTGTCGAGTTTCTTCTGACTTGATATTTATTGTTCTTATTAAATATAACTTGGTTGCATGAAAATTTGTAATTTAAACAAGTATGTGAATAATATACATATAAAATATATATGTATCTATATTAATATATAATATTTGGAGGTATGAAATATAACCCAATGTTCAATGAAATGTTATTTCATAGCTATGAATGAATGATACTTCCATTTGATTATCATATTTTAAAAGAATGAAATTTCTATAAAAGTATATTATAATTCATATACCAAATTTTATAATTTATTTCATATATATTTATTAAATTTATCCTTAATATGTTCCATTTTTAGTGAGAACTAATCACATCGCATTAAGCGGGTGGTAGTCAACACATAAAAAAGTGATGTTATCATATAGTCAAAAAATATAATGAATATAGTTATGTGTTATAATTGAATTAAATAAGAATAATGATATTAAAAATATAACATATTTCATATGTAAGTTGTTTTCCAATCATAATGACTATAGTACCCCCAGTTTCAATTGTGTAACCTTTACCTCATGTCTTTTATGGTTTTAATGTTATAAGGAGATGGATGGGAGATTTGGGAGAACATTGGAAGTGGTTTTGGGAAAAAATGGAAGTCACATGGGAGTCTCAAATTTTGCATAACTATGCATCCAAACCATGTGAAATGGTCCCCTTGAGGTAGTGTCTTCAGCACGGTTGGACAATGGTTTAGTAGACTATGTGAGGAATCCATGCGATGGACTTCCTAGGATGTAGAAAATTTATAGTAAGTGCACAATTGTTCAAACAATCCCACTAACCATGCATATGGTTTATGTGAGATCCAAAAAAGTGGATATCACACGTTTTTTCTCTATATGGCTTGTTTTTTCTTCTATGATCCCTTAACTCAGTATTTCTCCAACATTATGGTACTAGAACCTCTCAGATGTGTTTTGGAGACAATATTAAGTCTTTCCTTGGTGAATCAAAGTTGGATTCCTATGGTATGTAATCATTATTATTCGTTCTTAATCAGTTTCATAGATCTACACAAATCTACTCCTCATATTCTTTTGGTTTTTTATATCTACAATCGTTATTTGTGGATCTAGGTTTGTGGATTCTTATTATAATGTGTTTTCTCTAGATCATTCTAGGATAAGTAATTAAGACTGGTTCTTTGAGAATCAACTATGTTTTCATGTGTGTTCTTCATTCGTTGGGGTTCTCATCCAAACCTCCATTATAGGAGGCTTCTTTATCATCTCCATGTATTATAACTGATTGGATTGCTTTAAAATTTATTGTGTGGTGTTTAATTGATTGTGATTTGGTTGTTGAACACTTGTTGGAATCCTTTTTTAGTGATGGTTATGAAATGTAGAAAATTGGGGATTTCTAATGAGTTATTGGGTTCATGGTTTTAAAATGTGGACATTAAAAAAGGGATATTTCTTCATTATTGGCACATAAATGGGATGAGATGTCTTCAATAAAATATAATGTTTTATTGAAATTAAATGTTTCTTGAAATTTGTTGTTCTATGGTTTTCAATAAAAGTGAATGTTTTATTTTAGTGGCTTATTTGGTTAATGGAATGATTTGGCATAAATGGTTTTGGTGTGATATCATTCCTAAAAAGAACTTAACAAAAGACGAGTACCATTAGGGTACAAGGGATGTGACCCTAGATCGGCGGCACGTGTCATTTGGACACAAGGTAACTGTACGAGAGACAACTCAAGAGTATGAAACTGTCTAACGAGGCATACATGTGTGGGTGTGTTGTGAACTATGGAATGGGTGTGCCAAATGATAATAAGAGTCTGTTTTAATATTTTATTAGCTATTTTTTTGGAGAAATAACTTACATGATATTCATTTCATTTATTTTTGTCTTCACTTTGTTTAAAATGGTATTTGGAACATGTTTAAATTTGGTTATAATATGCTGTGGAAAATTTTATTATATAATTTTTTTAAATAATTTTTTCCAACATTTATATCCTAGTGGTGTGAGTAGGGATTTCATTGGGGAATACCTAATGAGTTTTATACTCACCCCTGCTTTGTCACCTTGGTGATTTTTCAGATGCAGTCTTCCGGGACAGGGGAAAAGGTAACGTTTTAAACATATTTTTGGAATTACCTATTGATACATGGGCCATTCAGTGATTGAGGAATTTTGATCTCATGTAGCAGAGGGTCTCATGGTCACTTGAGAGTCTTTAGTTGTTTATTTTCAAGGTACATTGATACCTATTTTGTCTTCCGATGTAGCACATTTTGATGTGGTTTTGAGTAACATGAAGTTGTTTAGTTGTCTTTATTTATTCCATGAATCATTTTTTGAATAGTTAGGTTATGGGTTGTTGGTTTATTGGTTTATTTATTATAGGTTGAATTTTAGAGACCCGTAGCCTGACCTACATGGACACTACATTACATTTGCGGAATACTTAGTACATAACAAAAATACACACACAAGGATCGTAATAGTTTAGTGTCTTTGGAAACTCGGAACGTAATCTTCTAATCGTGGTGAAAGATCATCAACATCTCCTATAAAGATCTTCCCTTTTTTTTACCTAAAACCTTTCTTTATATCCTGGGGAAAAGAAAACATAAAAGGGTGAGCTCAAATTCTCAGTAAGGGTAAACAAAATAAATATCAATCACATCGTATTCATAAGAACATAACATTTTGGAAATCTTAACCTGCAAAAGAGAGCATAATTTCATAACATGGGATAAATCATGGCAGTGAAATGTAATCACAATAATCATAATTTAAAACATGAAACTTTGTGGCATTCACACATAATCATAGAGAATCATTTCTTGTTAGTCAAGACTCATTTCCAAGACTATCTTAGTGGACAAAGTCCCTTTCTGAATCGAGTAACCCTCATTTCAGTCCTGTTTCACTGAACCGGTATAACCTACCGTTCCAGCCCTGTCTATCTCATGAGATATAAAATCTTTACCCAATGCATTGGAGGGAGATATAGGTCCCACCCATCTTATAATGAATCCTTTCTTATGTGTGCCACATAATCATAAAACATACATCATCGCGTAACACATGTAACAAAAATAGGATTCTTGAAACATCATGACATCATAAATCAATTCATATAAGATAATGGAATTCATAAAAATAATTCCATCACAACATGATCAAATCAATGTAATAATAGGGATAAAAACAGAACCCTTTATTATCTTAGATGGAAAATAATTTTGATAAAACACTTGAACTTCATTCTTGAGGAAAATATCCTTTCTTCTTCAAAAACATTTTTCCTTTCATAACATGTCATACAATTTTAAAATAAAAGAAGTTGATTAAAAATAAACTTGAAAACTTGTAAAGGAAGCTTCTTGGAAATAATGTTTTAAAAATCCATTCAAGCCGTATAAGTTAAAAAAAAACATTCTTCGCACTTTTGTCGGAAAAGTCAAAAAGTACCTCGTACGAAAAACGACAAAAGATTCCTTTCATTTCTTTTACTAAAAACTCACCTAAGGGTAAAAATGGATTTAAACAATTGTAGGTGGATGGAAATAATATTACATATTGATGAAACATGGATGTGGATAATAAAATACACCCCAGTAAATACTTACGAATAAACAATCTCGGATAAAAATGAGATTGTGATATTTCCCTTACCTTATGTCCGACTTGCTTTGTAAGTGTCCGAACCTCCTGTATAATGATTTAAATCATGTTATTGACTTATTCCAGAATCATATTCATTGTTATGATATTATATATGGTTCACTTATGACATTATATTACCCGTTCTTCTGTAAATTCCATGTTAAAGAAGCATTTTGGGTAAAATCGTTTCATTTATCGTAGGTGTTTTGACTTGTTGTTATTGACATCATTATTACTTATATCATGATTTAATTACTTCAAGAATATAAAATATGATTTATATATCATATATATTCAGTATATATATATATATAATAGATAGATAAATAAAATGAAAAACACCGTTCATGGAGACGGTAGTCCGTACGTATGCATGAATGCTGTTTTACTTTCCTTATTGTCTTGAAATGGAAGTAAGTAGATTACATTCATATATATATATAAATAAATCCAGTAGATTTATAATATCATATATTTCATTATTATTTCTTATATATACTTTATAATCATTCTTAAATGGTTAACATGGAGAATGAATCTCATCGCGTCGTGGAGACGGTAGTCCGTACGTATGCACGAGCGATGATATCATTTCCATAAATATTGAACTAAATTGAAGTGGATTATACAATATATCAGAATCAATATGATGTTGTAATAACTATGTATAGTTATTCTTTACACCATTATACCCATCCATGTAAGGTGGTGGTGGAAAATAGATTACACCACGGCGTGGAGACGGTATTCCGTACGTACGCACGCGCGGTGATTTATTTTTCCGTAGGATGGATAGATAGTGAAATAGGGTTGTTTCATACTTATAATAACATATTAGTATATTAGTGATACTGATGTTATTACTTCATAATGAAACAACCTAAGAAGAAGAAGTGGAAGAAGAAATAAAGATGAAAGAATTGGTAACGGTAATTACCTCTTCTTTGAAGTGCCTCTTTGAGACCTCCTCTTAGGGCACTAAAATTGGTCTTTGAGGAAGACCAGAACCTCTAGGATGTTTCTAGGGAAGTGGAGAAGAGATTTTGTCAGGGGTTGGCCGAGCTTGAGTGCTCAAATTGGTGCGAGGAGGAGGGGGAGGAGGTGTCCTTTTATAAGGGAGGAGAGGGGCACCTTAGGAATACCTCAAAATATTATTTTATATTAATGTCAAAATCGGTTTATAATGGTACCAAATGGTCTTATTTCGAAGCTAAAGTGGGTATGGGTCGAAATCATATCAACCAATAGGATTTAGACAAGTTTAGGTTATTATTTTAACCTTATCAATTAGATTTAACTTTAAGTTAAATAATTTAACTTTTACCGTGTCTTTTTGTTTTCTTTAACTATATGGTTAATACACTTACTATAACATGCCAAACGAACCCCAAATTGTATATTATTAATACATATATCATTATCTAAGTCATTTGGCCGAACCTTAGATTTTTAGGAATAAAATAACAATTAATAATATAATATTTGATTTAAAAACTATTTTGTGTCAATTTTGACACTATTTGATATATGATTTTTTTGAAAGTCATAACAGAATTATATGTTCTAACCATGTTGATTAAATCAACACTAATACATCATAGTAACCTAGAAAATTAGTTTAATTCATAAAAAGTCTTAAATTACATTCATTTGAGCATTTATAACATCAATTATGTTAATATTTCCTTAAAAGGGTAATTACTGCATCATCGTTGTGTCAAAAATAAATTAATTTATTTAAAGTCTAAAAATTATAAATAAAATATAATTATGTAGGAAATCGTTTTAGCTTTCTAATGAATATTTATAGTCGAATTTATCTTATGTATAACCCCATATTAAAAATTTTTTAGTAAATAAACTTTGATTTTAACTCTTTTAACTCTTCTTTGAATTAAATAATAATAAATGTCCTAATCTAATCCAAGTTGGCCTAAATGGTCATATTATATTCAGAAGGTTGTTTTTGGCCGAATTACACTTATCCAATAGAATTATGACATGTGTTAGGGTAATAGTAATATCATATTTACCCTTAGTTACCCTATTTACTATTAACCGTGGTAAAAAAAGTAGAAAGTTACTATTCACCAAAAATTATTTTCATCTCATTGAACCAAATTTTAGTCCTTGATATTAACCGTGTCTGTTGGATTTTCTAAATTCCATTCACTAAAGTGGTAAAATTAAGTTTTATGCAAAATTCAGTTTTTAACCTACCACTTAGTAGTTTCACTATTCATCAAAAATTGATGTTTTTCAGAACAATGCCAAAATTTCATCCTAAGCTATATTTCATATTCCGAATTCAAAAATGAAGTCTATTTTACCATATTCATAACATAGATGTTGCATTAATTAATTTTATAATTAAATCCCGCTGTTAAAACAAATAGCGTGTTTTTAAGAAACAATATCTATCAAAAGATTGACACTTGATTATGTCTGGTTTAAATGTGAAATTACATCCAATGACCAACATTGTATTAAATTGTAAAAATATATTCTAAATATACTTTGAAACTACTCAAATTAATAATTTATCACTATTAATTATTTCGATTAAAAAAAGTTGTTTTTAATTATAATTTAGTAATTTTCACTATTCATCAGAATATGAAAGTTATCCGAAAAGTACCAAAATTTCACCTTAGGCTAAATTCGATACTCCGAATCCAAAAATGAAGTTCATTTTGAAAAATAAGATTTACAGAATTTCAAAAAGTGGTTATTACTATTCATAACGGCTAGTTTAAATAATATTTTAATAGCATATCGTTGTTTAGTGAAACTCGGTATTGCGTATTACACACGCTATCGAGGAGGGTCGCGATTGCGTGTAATGCAAGGCAAGTCAAGGATGCGTGTTGTGCAAGCTCCTTTTGGTGTAGCGTACAACACAAGAAATTAATAAAATTGAAAAGAATATTTTTTATAAAATCTTGGGCTGTTACATTCTACCCCCCTTAAAATGAATTTCGCCCTCGAAATTCGTCAGGGTTATAAATGGTTTACTATTCGAAAGTTTATTTAAAAGAAACTCACATCGTAAAAAGGAATACCAAAACTTGGCTTTAAAAACTGAAGTATGAAATGTAACGTTTACCCAAATAAACTAATCGCTGGGTTTCCACATAGGTAAAAATATGGATATGGAAGAGAAATTTAACCATCATGTTCTGATGGAGAGTGGTAGAGAACATGGCTATGGAAAAGCCAGTAATCACAAATCCATAGAGTTGTGATGATATAAGGTACCATCTGATTCATCAGGTGTAAGATCACTAGGACAACATTTTTGGTTTTCAAGATCATTTCCCTAAAGTTGAAAATTTGAATTAGAATAAATACTTACTTTATTTTGGTAAAATCTCACTATTGTTCGTGCCTTGAACAATTTCCACTTCATCTCTTAAATAAATGAAGTTGAATTTGTTATTTTTGAAGTGTTAGCAGATCATGTGATAGAATGACGGGTCATTCCATCTGTCTCAAACAAAAGGTTAGCAAACATTATATGCATAAGTCAATCTATATTGAGATTAATCATATATGGTTCCTAAAATGGACTTATACTTCATATATCGTACTGCTTAATATAATAAAACTAGTTTCTACTAAACAGGGACTTCCTGTAGGCCAGTGGTAGGCGATAAAGGCCAGTCGCACTTCGGTTGTGGGTTCGATTCCCACAGCCTTGTCCGAAGCGATGGGCTGTCGCCCGTCCTGCGGGTTGTCCTTTTTCCAAAACTATATTACTATAACATCCCATAAAAACAAACAATACTAACTTATGTCCAACATAATCCATTCCAATCTTTAGGCTTATCCATAATACTGCAGTCGACTCTCATAATATAGTGAAAACGATTACCAGAGATTTAACACCATCGTCGATCCCCATATATCATAAGATATGTTTTTTTGGTCACATTCCAATCATTCAAAGTCCTTAATCGTGTATTCTCTTGAATACCTTAGTGAAAACATGAATGCAGTTAAAAGTTAACACTTTTCACATACCAAAATCCTCAAAATTCTATATACTCAAACATAGTCCTTATATCAATCATGAGCTCATGAATACTGTTAAACATTTCATTTTCTCATTTTCCCTTCATTATGCGCATAATATCTCAATCACTTTGAATACCACATTAGACCAATACATAAATATTCCAATATTCCATGATACAACATTATTTTGGAATCCCATTACATAAACACTTAATCATACCACCACATCATTGTCATATTCAACATTGCCAATAGTGATCGCATGTGACTTCCCTTTGTCCTTTGCCTTCAGTGGTTGCTCATGTTGATCATCACTAACCCTTGGATTAGGGCATTTATTAGCATAATGCCCCATTTCCTTGCACTTGAAGCATTGAAGTGTTGGTTGTACGTTCTCTGCAGTGTTTGATTTATTCACTTCATTAGAATCCCTTTTTCCATTACTTCGACACTCAGCTGCTCGATGACCTTTTTTTCCACACTTAAAACATTTTTTAGTCCCTTTAAGACAATCTCCACCATGCTTCTTTCCACACTTTGTGCATAAGGAAACATTCATCTTCTTTTCACCATTATTCTGAGATTTCTCCTTGAACTCCATCTTTCGTTTCTTGTCAAAACCCTGAGATGGATATGTAACACCAACTTCCATTTCTACCTTGATAGCACAACGCACAATTTCTTCATAGATACTGAAGTCTCTTATAGCTAATGCCCTTCGAAGACTTGGTTTTAAGCCACTGAAAAATCGATCAAATTTACTTTCAGGTTGGATGATAATGCCAGATGCATACCTTGCAAGTCTTGTAAAATCCGCTTCGTATATACCAACAGATTCATCATCCTTCTGTTTCAGCTCAAGAAACTCCTTTTCCATCTTCGTTAGAAGAATACGAGGGAAGTAATTACTGAAAAACAAGTTCTTGAACTCGTCCCATTCCATGGACTCAATTTCATCTCTTGGCCTCGTATTCTTGATAAGATCCCACCATTGATCAGCTTCACCTTCCAAACGATATACTGCTAAAATGACTTTATCATGTTCAGAACATTGAAGAACTGAAAATATCTTTTCAGTAGTACTAATCCATTGTTCAGCAACTAATGGATCAGTAGACCCACTGAAAGAAGGCGGACGCTGCCTCATGAAGGATTCAACAGAATGTTGCTCCTTCCTTTGCTCGTTTGGAAGTCCTGCATGATTCATAGCTTGAGAAAGTTGTGTGAGCATGGCTACAAGATTTTTCATTCCAGCTCCCATATCGTTTGGTTGCTTAGGGGGACAATCATTGCATTGTCCATTGCATTGATCAACACGGTTCCTTCGGGTTCTAGCCATCGTCTAAAACCCCAAAAGAATAGTGTGAGAGGAAAAAATAATGCTAGGGAAAACAACATAATAAAGGGGTAGTACCCTCAATATCTAACATCTTAGGTTAAATTCTAAGAGCGGTAGCGCAATTCTAGGACTATAACCTATACATATACTTAACCTTAGAGACATCCTAGACATACCATAGAAATATCTCTAGGGATCTCACTAACGTTTTCGCATCCTAGTTTCCAAAGGTTGACTAAACCTTTCCTCTCATACCAACTGTAGAGACCCGTAGCCTGACGTACATGGACACTACATTACATTTGCGGAATACTTAGTACATACCAAAAATACACACACAAGGATCGTAATAGTTTAGTGTCTTTGGAAACTCGGAACGTAATCTTCTAATCGTGGTGAAAGATCATCAACATCTCCTATAAAGATCTTCCCTTTTTTTTTACCTAAAACCTTTCTTTATATCCTGGGGAAAAGAAAACATAAAAGGGTGAGCTCAAATGCTCAGTAAGGGTAAACAAAAGAAATATCAATCACATCGTATTCATAAGAACATAACATTTTGGAAATCTTAACCTGCAAAAGAGAGCATAATTTCATAACATGGGATAAATCATGGCAGTGAAATGTAATCACAATAATCATAATTTAAAACATGAAACTTTGTGGCATTCACACATAATCATAGAGAATCATTTCTTGTTAGTCAAGACTCATTGCCAAGACTATCTTAGTAGACAAAGTCCCTTTCTGAATCGAGTAACCCTCATTTCAGTCCTGTTTCACTAAACCGGTATAACCTACCGTTCCAGCCCTGTCTATCTCATGAGATATAAAATCTTTACCCAATACATTGGAGGGAGATATAGGTCCCACCCATCTTATAATGAATCCTTTCTTATGTGTGCCACATAATCATAAAACATACATCATCGCGTAACACATGTAACAAAAATAGGATTCTTGAAACATCATGACATCATAAATCAATTCATATAAGATAATGGAATTCATAAAAATAATTCCATCACAACATGATCAAATCAATGTAATAATAGGGATAAAAACAGAACCCTTTATTATCTTAGATGGAAAATAATTTTGATAAAACACTTGAACTTCATTCTTGAGGAAAATATCCTTTCTTCTTCAAAAACATTTTTCCTTTCATAACATGTCATACAATTTTAAAATAAAAGAAGTTGATTAAAAATAAACTTGAAAACTTGTAAAGGAAGCTTCTTGGAAATAATGTTTTAAAAATCCATTCAAGCCGTATAAGTTAAAAAAAAACATTCTTCGCACTTTTGTCGGAAAAGTCAGAAAGTACCTCGTACGAAAAACGACAAAAGATTCCTTTCATTTCTTTTACTAAAAACTCACCTAAGGGTAAAAATGGATTTAAACAATTGTAGGTGGATGGAAATAATATTACATATTGATGAAACATGGATGTGGATAATAAAATACACCCCAGTAAATACTTACGAATAAACAATCTCGGATAAAAATGAGATTGTGATATTTCCCTTACCATATGTCCGACTTGCTTTGTAAGTGTCCGAACCTCCTGTATAATGATTTAAATCATGTTATTGACTTATTCCAGAATCATATTCATTGTTATGATATTATATATGGTTCACTTATGACATTATATTACCCGTTCTTTTGTAAATTCCATGTTAAAGAAGCATTTTGGGTAAAATCGTTTCATTTATCGTAGGTGTTTTGACTTGTTGTTATTGACATCATTATTACTTATATCATGATTTAATTACTTCCAGAATATAAAATATGATTTATATATCATATATATTCAGTATATATATATATATAATAGATAGATAAATAAAATGAAAAACACCGTTCATGGAGACGGTAGTCTGTACGTACGCATGAACGCTGTTTTACTTTCCTTATTGTCTTGAAATGGAAGTAAGTAGATGACATACATATATATATATATACATAAATCCAGTAGCTTTATAATGTCATATATTTCATTATTATTTCTTATATATACTTTATAATCATTCTTAAATGGTTAACATGGAGAATGAATCTCATCGCGTCGTGGAGACGGTAGTCCGTACGTACGCACGAGCGATGATATCAATTCCATAAATATTGAACTGAATTGAAGTGGATTATACAATATATCAGAATCAATATGATGTTGTAATAACTATGTATAGTTATTCTTTACACCATTATAACCATCCATGTAAGGTGGTGGTGGAAAATAGATTACACCACGGCGTGGAGACGGTATTCCGTACGTACGCACGCGCGGTGATTTCTTTTTCCGTAGGATGGATAGATAGTGAAATAGGGTTGTTTCATACTTATAATAACATATCAGTATATGAGTGATACTGATTTTATTACTTCATAATGAAACAACCTAAGAAGAAGAAGTGGAAGAAGAAATAAAGATGAAAGAATTGGTAACGGTAATTACCTCTTCTTTGAAGCGCCTCTTTGAGACCTCCTCTTAGGGCACTAAAATTGGTCTTTGAGGAAGAACAGAACCTCTAGGATGTTTCTAGGGAAGTGGAGAAGAGATTTTGGCAGGGGTTGGACGAGCTTGAGTGCTCAAATTGGTGTGAGGAGGAGGGGGAGGAGGTGTCCTTTTATAAGGGAGGAGAGGGGCACCTTAGGAATACCTCAAAATATTATTTTATATTAATGTCAAAATCGGTTTATAATGGTTCCAAATGGTCTTATTTCGAAGCTAAAGTGGGGATGGGTCGAAATACTATCAACCAATAGGATTTAGACAAGTTTAGGTTATTATTTTAACATTATCAATTAGATTTAACTCTAAGTTAAATAATTTAACTTTTACCGTGTCTTTTTGTTCTCTTTCACTATATGGTTAATACACTTACTATAACATGACAAACGAACCCCAAATTGTATATTATTAATAAATATATCATTATCTAAGTCATTTGGCCGAACCTTATATTTTTAGGAATAAAATAACAATTAATAATATAATATTTGATTTAAAAACTATTTTGTGTCAATTTTGACACTATTTGATATATGATTTTTTTGAAAGTCATAACAGAATTATATGTTCAAACCAAGTTGATTAAATCAACACTAATACATCATAGTAACCTAGAAAATTAGTTTCATTCATAAAAAGTCTTAAATTACATTCATTTGAGCATTTATAACATCAATTATGTTAATATTTCCTTAAAAGGGTAATTACTGCATCATCGTTGTGTCAAAAATAAATTAATTTATTTAAAGTCTAAAAATTATAAATAATATATCATTATGTAGGAAATCTTTTTAGCTTTCTAATGAATATTTATAGTCGAATTTATCTTATGTATAACCCCATAGTAAAAATGTTTTAGTAAATAAACTTTGATTTTAACTCTTTTAACTCTTCTTTGAATTAAATAATAATAAATGTCCTAATCTAATCCAAGTTGGCCTAAATGGTCATATTATATTCATAAGGTTTTTTTGGCCGAATTACACTTATCCAATAGAATTAGGACATGTGTTAGGGTAATAGTAATATCATATTTACCCTTAGTTACCCTATTTACTATTAACCGTGGTAAAAAAAAGTAAAAAGTTACTATTCACCAAAAATTATTTTCATCTCATTGAACCACATTTTAGTCCTTGATATTAACCGTGTCTGTCGGATTTTCGAAATTCCATTCACAAAAGTGGTAAAATTATGTTTTATGCAAAATTCAGTTTTTAACCTACCACTTAGTAGTTTCACTATTCATCAAAAATTGATGTTTTTCAGAACAATGCCAAAATTTCATCCTAAGATATATTTCATATTCCGAATTCAAAAATGAAGTCTATTTTACCATATTCATAACATAGATGTTGCATTAATTAATTTTATAAATAAATCCCGCTGTTAAAACAAATAGCGTGTTTTTAAGAAACAATATCTATCAAAAGATTGACACTTGATTATGTCTGGTTTAAATGTAAAATTACATCCAATGACCAAAATTGTATTAAATTGTAAAAATATATTCTAAATATACTTTGAAACTACTCAAATTAATAATTTATCACTATTAATTATTTCGATTAAAAAAAGTTGTTTTTAATTATAATTTAGTAATTTTCACTATTCATCAGAATATGAAAGTTATCCGAAAAGTACCAAAATTTCACCTTAGGCTAAATTCGATACTCCGAATCCAAAAATGAAGTTCATTTTGAAAAATAAGATTTACAGAATTTCAAAAAGTGGTTATTACTATTCATAACGGCTAGTTTAAATAATATTTTAATAGCATATCGTTGTTTAGTGAAACTCGGTATTGCGTATTACACACGCTATCGAGGAAGGTCGCGATTGCGTGTAATGCAAGGCAAGTCAAGGATGCGTGTTGTGCAAGCTCCTTTTGGTGTAGCGTACAACACAAGACATTAATAAAATTAAAAAGAATATTTTTTATAAAATCTTGGGCTGTTACATGAATCACCCCCCACTTGTATTTGTAACCCATTGGCATTTATTTCCCACCTTTGGCATCATAGGGATATTCTAAAGGACATTTAACAACTAATTGTGCTCTCAAGGCAGTGGGAATAAGTGGGTAACTACAAAAGAATCAGTCTAGTCCTTCCATTGAGTTCTAAATGTTATTATCTTATTTAGTCCTTGAATAAAAAGTGGTCATTAGTGTTCTTGGTCAGGGAGTTGAAATTCCTTCCTTTCAATTCCGGTGTTGAAATCATAGAAATGAGTAGGATTGTCGAAACCTGAAATGTATAACATAAAAGGACGTAGGTAACCCTTTTATGTAGAACTCCATGTTACCATTGATTTTTGAAAATAAGTGTTTTGGGAACACATATATAATTGTGTAAATTTCATTTTCATGGGTTTATGCAATGATACGAGCATGGAATAAATTGTAGAAGAATGAATTACCACTATATTTTCATGTTATATTTTTAGTGATGATTTACAGTTTTGTGCAAAGGAGTAATTTTTTTGAATATTGTAGAATTTTTTTAAATTAATGAGATTGAAAAAAGAATATTAGGGGTCCTTTGAATGTTTTTTGGTTTTCAAAACCATCAATTAATGATTCAAAAAATAGTTGAACATAAAAAAGGGTGTTCTGGGAGGGAGTGTTGTGATAGGTTATGTGATAGATTTTTAAATACTAAGCCATAATTTATAATATAGTGGGATTGAATAAGTATGTAGTTGGTTTTGAAAATGGAGCCTAGTAGGCATCATAGAAACCAACCGGAGGTCGCTGCTGAGAAGGAGGTTTCACCTAAACAACGGGTGAACCATTATTTGTTTCAGAGTATTTTCTATGATTTTCAAGATTTGGATACGAGGAACTAGAGGAACGGGACATGAAATGTGGATTATAAAATTATATTAATGAATCAGAAACCACCCAACAACATGGCTGATTCTAAACCCGATTAAGAGAAGGTTTGGCTATGTAGGATGAATCATATCTTAGACATCATCAGCACACCAGTAGAGAAAAAAAGTCAAGCTGGTTATGTATATGGTTGAGAATCATTCACATCAGTGGTGGGATTTAGCAGTGGAGGATAAATTGGATGAAGAACTTACATGAGAGAATTTTGAGGAATTGTTCATCAAACAATTCTATCCTCACATGTTCAAGATCCAAAAAATTATGGACTTCTTCATCATAAAACAAGAGAGTCTCTTTATCATAGAGTATGTAGATAAATTCATGCATTTTTTCCATTTTGGACTAGAGGTTGTGGAAAGTGAATCTTTGAAGGAATGAATCTTCAAATCGGGGCTACGCTAAGTGATTCGATTGAATATTGCAGTGCTCTATATTAAGGATTATACAGAGATGGTGAAAAGGGAAATTGTGGCTGAACATGATATCCCATGATTTATGGGAGGAGGTATGATACTACCCATAAGGAAGGGAGGGAACTCAAATGCTAGGAGTAAGTAGAAACGAGACACCTATTTCCAATGTGGGAGTTGAAATCAGAACTAGGCGGCTGGATAAGTGAAACATCCTCCATAGCCTCCAAGGAAAGATGTTTTTTTTCAATGTTGTTCGATTGACCACAGAAATAGAGGGCGTATTGAAAAAACTAAATCATGTCATAATTGTAATATTAATGGGAATATTTAATGCTATTGTCGCAGTTCTCCAAGGTCAGGTTCTCGAGACACTTCTCAGGCATCACAAGCATCATATGCTTCAACGGGGAAAGGACAACCTAACCAGTCTCGTCAACAGAGAATAGCTAGACATGGTGATTCATGAAATACCAAGAATCATCACCCTAGTAAATCTCATAGAGTAAACTATTAGAACAATGCAGTGACCAAGAACTTGTTTGGAACTGAATAGATGACTGTCTATAATCAAGTAGGAAAATCTACGATGAGTTGTATGATTGTTTTCAATACAACCAATGTGCATGCTCTCTTTGATACTGGTGAATCACATTCTATAATTTCTTCTCATTTTTTTTGATTTACTATGATTAATGTAGGATATTATACCTTTTTTTAAAAACTACAAACTCCTCTCAATGAAACATAATGTCAAGCCTTTGTGTGTAGAGGATGTGATAAAAATGTTGATGGAGCTAAGAAAAAATAAGACATATTTATATTGAACATGGACGTCTATGATGTAATCATGGGTATAGATTGGGTGAAAAGATTTAACACTCACATCGACTATTATAGGAGAAAAGATGGTTTCATGACTGAGGATGTCATAATGCATCTCTTCAGAAGATAGAGGATGATAAATGAAGGTGAAAATAGATTGTTGGAACTAACGGTGGGAACTATCCCATACCAGTTGGCAACATTTAATTTGGAATCAATAGACGATATAATGGGAACTATTTTTGTAGTAGTTGTGGATCACTTCACTGACGTATTTCCTGATAACATCTCAAATTTACAACCCATATGGGAAATTATGATTACGATTGATCTCTATCCATGGACTAGTCATATTTTACATCTATCTTATATGATGGATCAAAAAGAGTAATAGGAATTGAAAGCGATGTTGGAGTTGATTGAAAGTAATGGTTTCATTCAACCAAGTATGTCTCCTTGCATGAAACTAGTTTTGTCTGTGAAGAATTAAGATGGAACACTTTGGAATTATGTTGATTATCACACACTAAACCAAGATTCGATAAATGTAGATATCCACATCCATGCATGGATGGTCTATTTTATCAACTAAGGGGTGAGCAGTGGTTCAAAAAAATTTACTTATGATCATGATATCAACAATCATGAGTTCATAATAAGGATATTCCAAATATAACATTAAAAAGAAGATATGGCCACTCCGAATATGTATTCATGCCTTTCGGTCTAATGAATACACCGGTGGTGTTCATGTCTTTGGTGAATCAGATATTCCAGAAATATATGGATTCTTTTTTTTTGTGGTGTTAGTGGATGAAATATTGGGGTATTAAAAAACAAGGGGGGATCATGAGGAGAATCTAAAAATAGTGTTTAAAATCTTGAGATATCACATGTTGTTTTTCAAATTATCAAAGTGTGATTTTTGGATACATGAATTACGTTTCCATGGCCGTGTCATTTCTAAAAAAATGATTTTTTGTTCCTATAAAGATAGAGGACGTTATCTCATTAAAACCACCAAATAATTCCTTTTAGATACATAATTTTCTTGGTCTAGTTTGTTACTAACGACACTTGGTGCATGATTTATCATGACCAGTTTCTCCAATGACAGTTATGAAACATTTGAATTATCCATTCCAATGGACATTGGAATGCGAGAAATAGTTCTTGGAACTAAAGTTTCATATTACATCAACAACTTTCTTGATATTTCCAAAATCAAGATATGGGTATCTGGTGTAATGTGATGCTTCATGATTGAGGTTGGGTTGTGTTCTCAATCAAAGAGACCATGTGACTGCTTATGGTTCAAGGAAACCGAGAGTGCATTATAATAATTACCCAACACATGATTTAGAGTTAACTGCAATCTTCCATGTATTGAAAACATGTAAACATTATCTATTTGGTGAGAAATTCACTTTTTTTAGGGACCACAAAAGCTTGAATAAAAATGTTTACAGCGAGGTTTGTATATGAGGAAATGGAGATGGACAGAGTAAATCCAAATGTTTGAATTTGACATGATGTATACACCAAGAAAAAGGAATTCGGTGGTAGATGCATTAAGTAGAAAGTCATATTCTCATTTGAAAAAAGACGCATCAGATTAATGGATGTTGATATTGGTCCTAGTTGACATTCATGTTGAATGTGAAGACCAATTGATGTTGTTGTTATATTTTCTACTACACTTATTAGTAATTTGGTAAATATGGTCAAAGAGGCACCACCATCTGATTTATAATGTTTGGTTATGAGTTCAAAACTCAACAATGGTGAACCTTTTATGGATACAAACATGATTGTAGTTTAGTTATGTACATTAATGATCGAGTGGTAGTACCAATGTATTTTCAGGGAAAACTCCTTCCTGAACACCAATATTCAAGATGGGATGTACATCCAGGTACATATAAAATGAATAAGGTGTTAAAGGCGTAGTTCTTATGGAGCGACATACAAAGGATGGTGGCTGCATTCATCTCGAAGTGCTGAACTTGTTAGAAAGTCAATGTAGATCATCAGAGACCAGAATGTATGTTGCAGACATTACCTATATTAGTGTGGAAATGAGAGCATATAGTGATGCATTTTTTTACTGTTCTTTCATGAATGGTTTGGAACCATGAAGTCGTATGGGTGATATTGGGTCAGCATACCATGTAGGCCTATTTAATCACTATTTGTGAAACTCATCCGGTGGAGGATCACTCAAAAATCTATATCTGGGTAGTGGAAAAGAGGCATGTAATACAAGTTTCAATAGTCTCAGATAGAGGTACATGGTCCACATCTCATTTTTTAAAATCCTTACAGCAAGCCCTTTGGACTCAGATCACTATGAGCAAGACATATCATCCACAAAATAATGGGAAATCCAAGAAGACGATACGAACATTAGAAGAAATGTTTTAGTATTGTGTAATGGATTTTGGGGTCTCATCGGAGCAGCATATACCCTTAGTGGAATTATCATATAATAACAACTATCAGATCTCGATACATATGGCTCCCTTTGAAGCATTGTATGGGTGTCCATGTCATTGTCCACTATACTGGGTGGAATCTAGTCAAACATCACTAGTTGGGCCGAGCCTTGTCCATGAATAAATGGAGAATATCTAGTAAATTAGAAACTGGATTAAGATGTATCAGGGTCATTAAAAATATTATGCGGATCACCATTGAATTTTATTGTCGTTCGACATGAGTGATCATGTGTTCAAAATGATCTGTCCAAGACATGGACATCATCATTTTGGGAAATAGGTAATGATATCTCCTAGATACATTGGCCCATTAGATATACTGTAATGTGTTGGAGAGGAGGCATATCAGTTGGCATTTCCGCCATAGTTCAGTTCCATGTATAATTTGTTCCATGCATCTCAATAGAAAAATTATCATCATTATCCGGACCAGGTCATTAGATGGGATCACGTTGACCTAGATCCAAATGCTTCGTTTGTCCATATCCTAGTACAGATTGTGGATATGCAATATAATATCTATAGTGGAAAAAGAATCAGTCTATTATAGGTTTTATGGAATAATGGTCAAATTTAGGACGCGACTTGGGAACATAAGAATGATATTAAAGATAAATGGCCAGAACCCTTTCAGATCGTTGACGTTTCTCTATTTTTTTTGGATGAAAAGAAAAATGGTGGGGTGAATGTAGTACCCCTAGTTTTTGTTGTGTAACCCTTACATGACACCTTTTCTAGTTATAAAGTGTAAGTGCGATGGATGGGAGAGTTGGGAGAACATTTGAAGAGGATTTGGGGGGAAAATGGAAGTCTGATGGGAGGCTATCAGTTTTCCTAACCGTGTGGCCAAATTGTGCACAATGCTCCTCTTGAAGAAGTAGCTCCAGCACAGTTAGTGCACAGTCAGGGAGACCATGTGAAGAATATGTGAGAGGTTCTTCCTAGGCAGTATCAAGTGCATTGTTAGCGCATGGTTTTTATTATCATGAGAACTATTCGTGCAGATGGTTTAATTGAGAACCCAAAAGAGTGGATCTCACAACTTTTTTCCCTTGAGGGGTTTGTTTTTTCGACTAAGAATCCATAAAATTTTATATCTCTTCCCTGAAGGTAGGATAACCTATCCCAACCTCTTTAAATTAGATCCTAATTATTTCCGTGTTGAATGAAATCTATATTCTTGAGGTATGTGATCGTTCTTCATTGTTCATGATCTTTTTATTAGATATACTTATATCTAATTCTCTTATTTTCTTGGTTTCTTAAATCTACGCCTGTTATGGGTATATATAGGTGTTTTGATTCCATATATGACGAGATGTGGTGTTTATATTGATAGAGGAGGGGATACAAGTCAGTTTCTGGGAGAATCAACCAGGTTTTCTTGTGAGTTCTTCTTTTGTTGGGTATTTCGTCAAAACCATTAA
Organism: Viscum album; assembly: GCA_963277665.1. NCBI lineage: Eukaryota > Viridiplantae > Streptophyta > Magnoliopsida > Santalales > Viscaceae > Viscum > Viscum album. The sequence goes on along the minus strand of OY728142.1, from coordinate 272,036,176 downwards.
CCTATGAGGCTTTTATTTGTACTCCACTTATTATAACTGATTTGGTTCTTTTCAAATTGAATTTATGGTTTTGAATTGATTTTTATTAGGATGTTGAACACTTGTTTTAAAATTTCTTGAGTGATGGTTGTGAAATCTAGAAAATTTGGTATTTTTAATGAGTTCTTGGGATCTTGATTATGAAATGGGGAATTTAGAAAGATGATATTTTGATATAGTTGGAACATAAATGGTATGATATGTTTTCAATTAAAGAAAACTTTATATTGAAATGAAATATTGCTTAAAATTGGTTGGGAATTTTTTTTTTCAATAAGAGGTAATGTTTTATTGAAGTTGATAATTTTGGTAATGGAATGAATTTGAAAAAATGGTGTTTATGTGTGTTCATGCATAATAGGCCTTTAATAATGGATGGGTACCATTGGGTCACAATGGACGTGACCATTGTTTGAGGGCGTGTATTATTGGAACAGATTGTAATTGTAATATAGACCACTCGTGAGTGTGTAAATATCAAAGAAATCATGCATCTGTGGGTGTGTTGTGAGATATATAATTGGTAGGCCAAATGATAAGAAGAATTTGTTTGAAGATTTGATTAGTTATTTTTCTGGATAAATAACTTTCTAGAAATTGGTTTTGTTTTTATTTTCAATTTTTTTAAAACTATTTGGATCTTTTTTATATTTGGTTATAAATTGGTTGGGTAAATAGTTTTAAAAAAACTATTTCATATAAATGTGCCTAACTTTTCTATCATTGTGGCCTCAGTAGGGATATTAGTGGGGAAAACTACCATGTTTTATACTCACCCCTTCTTTGAAACCATGGTGCTTTTGCAGATGATATCATATGGGAAATGGGAAAAGGTTATGTTTCCCACATATTTTTCACTACCTCGTGATATTTGGGTTGTTTGGTTATTTTGGTGATTAGAGCTCATGGAGCATGGAGTCTCATGGTCTCATAAGTGTCTTGAGTTGTTTATCTGTTGTTTACTTTGATACATGTTTGGTCTTCCAATATAGCGTACTTTGATGTGTTTTTGAGTTAGATGATGATTTTTAGATATCTATCTTTTGTTCATAAATCAATTAGTGGATGGTTTTTATGGGGCTTTGGTTTATTGGTTTTTTTTCGTAAAGGGTTAATAGTCCCCCACTTGTATTTGAAACCCTTCAGAATTTTTTTCCAGCCATTGGCATCTTGAAGATATCGCTTAAGTCCACATAATGACTTGATGTTATTTCAAGCCAATGTTAATGAGCAAGTCATTTTAATGACCACTTTGAGAGACGATATAGGAATAACTAACAATCATTATTTCATGAGGCTATAGTTCACTATTGTCATAAAAAGTATATTTTCCATCTATTATATGGAGGTGTGTGTAAGTATATCTAAAAAAATAAATAAAAATCATATAATACTTAAAATTTTGTTCTAATTATATAAGCATGATTTAAAAATAATTGAAGGGGTATGAGATTAAATGAATGAAAATAAATCTTTTGAAACCATTACCTTAAAAATTGAGAAACTCCTTTTGGTTTATACCGAATGGCTTACATGGTTGGATTTTTTAACAAATATAGGTTTCATGGCCTATCTGAGGGAATTAAGAAATATTTTTTAAAAATCATGGAAATTAAGAATTTTTTTGAGAGGTGTGAGGATATGGGAGAAGTTGTGGCTTTTAATAGTGCAGGGGGAGTGTAGCTATTGTAATATTTTGACAAAGTAAATATTATTTTGATTTTCATGTTTCATGATGATCCAACAGTAGACACAATGTGATTTGACATAGGATTTTCTGCAAATATGGAAGAAAATGTTTCATAGACAATTTTATAGGTGTTTTCTGGTGTTATGGTTAAGGTTTATTCCCTTATTATGTATAATTAATCCATAATATTTTTTATTAATTATAATCACATTAACATATATAATTTTTAAAAGACAATGTTTGTATTGTTAAAAAATACAAATAATTTTAATTATAATAATAAAATAAATTTATGAAAATTCCAATAATAGAAGTTGGATAAATTAATTTAAAATCCATCCTGTAAGAGGGACGACACTATAAGGTATTATATTAAAACTTCCAAAAGTTTGATAAGTTTATACCTTACATATCAAATGAAAATTTATCCAAATAAACTAAATTAGATATATTAAAATATCTTTGTATACTTTGTGTCTTTAAAAAAATTATAAATGTAGTTTTAGAACATAAATAAATTAGAAGAACAAATAGTTTTGAATTTAACTTCAGATTGTTTGACTAATCACTAAATAACTGAAACATAATTGGAAATTACCAAAAAATCAACCTGACATAATTTTTTTTAACATTTAAAAAATTAATTTTATATTTACCTAATAAATCAAATAAAGGCTCAAAATAAATATTTAAATATGTTTTCCCCGTAAAATGTTATAAAAATTTCTTAATAAATATATATTATTTTATTAGTCATATTCAATTTGTTCATATATAATTCATATAAAATAAATTTGATTAATATAAAGAATATTTAATTTAATAAATTATATATATATTATTAATTTCACATAGTAATTTTATTTAATTTTTTTTATTAGTGTAAGAAAAATTTTGTGAGCATAATAATTATAATTTTTTCTACTATGTTGGATGAATTTTCATATTCATTTATAATTAATTATTAACCAATGAAATAATCATATATATTTTACAGACCATATATTTTCATAATATTGTTTACTATTTTCATAACTACTAATTTTACATCTACATTATATTTTATTTTTTTAGTAATAATTTAATAATGTATTGTTGTTCATTAAAGCTTAGTATTTCATGTAACACAATCCAATTGAAGAAACTCATTGTTGCATGTAATGTATGCTAACCCAATATAAAATTCATTATAAGATATATCATGTATTTAATTTTTTTTAAAATAGGAAATATATTTAAAATATCAGCATATTGTATATCCTTACATAAATGGTGATGCGTGCGATACATGATATCAAATATAGAGTTCATACTTTTTAATTTTGGGTTGTTACATTCTACCAAACTTAATGATGTTTTATCATCATAATTTTAACATGATATTAGTAATCTAGGGATTAATATTTGAATATAAACTATTGTTGAAATACCCACATCTTCAAAAGGATTAATTTCACATCTTCTTAATAAGAGAGATAGGAAGGTGCAATGGTCACATAACAACGTCCTCAAGAGAAGAACAATTGGTGGGAAATGTAAAAATTTATATGAAAGAAAAATATAAAGATCATGTTTAGGTGGATAGTGATAGATAAAATTTTTAAAATAATGTTACCTGTCACAAGGCCAAAAATATTTAATGATCTTATGACGTATTTGTATCCTTGGATATAATGGTACTAAGGCAACATTCTTGTTTCAAATTCATTTTTCCTCGAGTCAATAAATTCATTAACTCTCTATGAATATATGTAAATAAATTTTTTTATTTCATAAAAAAAATAATATAATTTGTTTATACCATGAAATATTTCCACTTCATATTTTACACAAGGTGATTTTTATTTTGTAGTAACACTTTAACATCGTAAATCTTATCCAATGATGAACATAATTCATATTATAAATTGTTAACTTTTCACAAAGATTATGATCCCATAATTTGGAAGGTTGGTCACTAGATTTCATAAATGAATTTATCATTATCCTACAGTTAATATTAATAAGCACATAATTTTCACATTCCAAACATGTGAATAACTTCATCACGTTGCCTCATGATATCTGGTAACTACTCGAATCACCAAAAATCTTATTGGATAAATGAGTTAATCTTTTTTCCTCATGTAAGGCACATGTTACTAGATATATCCCATAAACCCAAAAGTGTTGTAAAATATGTTAATAATTGTATAGACCAATTATTGACATGTTATTAATCAATTACAAGTTAATAATCACTTATGAAAATAAATCATTTTTCATCATTTTCTCAACATCAAAAACATTTTATTTTTTTTCTTTCCCTCAGTCAATTGTTTTTAAAAAATTTAACATTCTACTGAATAACATTTTTGGAAACATTCAATACATGATCATAAAAAAATGATTAAAAAAGTATTGATGTACAATACATTTATATTTACTGTATAAAATGATGAAAACATCATAAATAAAATAATCTCACAACATATTTATTAGATCCAAAAATTGTAGTTAATTAATTATTATACTTTTTCCATGTCAGTAACATATGGGTGACCTTGTTCCCAAATCTACTTTGTAAGTATATTCCCTTTATTCTTGTGAAATTCTTTTGCATAGTACCAGATGTCATTGTAGTTTTAACAATTAGTAATTGGGTTTAGCTTATTTCATTTTATGAGTTTTTCCTAGTGAACTTTTTTTCCACACATTTAAAAAACTCCCAATCCTATCTAGAATCTACCAGTGTGATTCATTACAAAGTTATCAAATGTTGGGAGAATTTTTTCCCTTCATCTACTATTTCTCATTCACATTTTTATGGTGTTCAGAAGACATATTATTATATCGTTTTCCCCTATATCCATATAACATAGTGAATTATTTCACTTTATTGATTGCAAATAAATCTATATCATCATATTATGTTAATTTCTATGAAATTTGCACCCTTAAAATAATTTTATTAATACCTTAAATCATATGATAAATCAAAAACTATTAATTATGAGTGTAATCAATAGAATACATGGAAAAACTTGTAATGGTATCTTCATATTCCAGTATACTCTCTAATATCATTTTCATTCCTATAAAAAACATTATATTCAACTCATTTTGGTGATCATGAGGGAAGTATTCATGGAAGAATGTTTCCTTAAAACTCCTACAAGACAAGAGTTCAATTTATTCTTCTATTGTAGTATTATAGATCATGGACCACCACTGATCAGCAGCACCAAAATAAATTTATCACAATTATGACCCTTTCAATTCTATTTCATCCAATGTCTATAAATACCTTCTCCAAAGTCAAAACCCAATACTCATATTTCAATTGATTAGTAGTCCCACTAAACTTTGGTGGAATCTCTCTCATAATGCGATTGAACATATGTGATTCTTTCTATGGAAAAGGTTTCTCCATTTGATAGAGGTTATTTGTAAAAACAAGAGTAATTTTTCCAAATAAATACATAACAATATCAGTTATAATACTACATGCATTGAATTTCTCTAAAGGGAAAACTATGCATTTTCCAAAAGTATTGATTCCTTTTCTCCTTCTAGGATCCATTTCTAAACAAAATATTATATTTTATTAAATCATAAAATTGTGTATAATCCCATAACTAGTAAAAAAATTACCTAAATTTAATAAATTAATACATAAATAATCTCATAAACATAAACATGGATTCAATGGGGACGTCTTTACTTTATAGTCCTTCATAATGATTTCTAAATAAAATGTGAATTATCATATGCCTATCATATAGATGTTTCAAACATTGTGTTATGTAACCACCATTTTCATTTACCATGATACCATAAATAAGGACTATGACACCTTATCGAATTTATTTCTCCTACGTACATCAATTATAGAACCACATCCTCATTTAGTAAACATACGTTGATGCATTGATGCGAATACCCAAATAAACACTACCTTAGAAAAATTCTAGGTTATTATTGTAATATTTTCATCAATTTATATCTTTAAACTCTCCCTAATCTGTGCTTTTTAAATCACGTTTCCATGTTTGGTTCCAAACATTCATTTATACCAACTAATACACCCCAAAACTAGGTGTTTGGAACATGTACATTAATTTATTACATTTGAATGATTATATGTAATCAAATCACGATGTACAGATGAATTTAAAACTATTTCAATTCCATATTACATAAATTACACACAATATACATTGTGAAATAAAAAATCAAAACATGATACATATTAAAATGAAAAAATTTACATTCTTGAAATGTTATTAAAATATTTTTTCATCCTAGCCTGGGGAAAGGAAAAACAATATGTGAATATCAAATACTCATTAAGGGTAATTAAATTGAATGAAATAATGAATCAATGATATTGAATTAAAATGTACAGGTAATTAAATGATTACACATTGCATCAAAATAAATAACTATGTAAATATCGATATGGTAATGTAAGAAAATAAAAGACGTGCCATTTAATCAATGAAATGAAATGAAATGTATCTATCGATATATTGACCCAAAAAATATAGAATGGATATTAACAAAAATTAAATAAGGTAAATTATTTCTTAATTTAAATCATGTTTAAGGATCATGAAAACATATACCGTCAAGACCTGTGACAAGATAATTTAAAATGGCTGATAGAAAGTTGTTTAATTTTTCCAACTAATTTGTCCCATTATAACCTACTGATTCATCGATTAGATATATAATATTGTTGATCCACCCATAATTACAATTCCATAACATTAATCACATAGAATAAAAAAATAAACAACATTACTTATCAAATATCTATATTTAATATATATATATAGGTTTTACAATTAATTTCCCAGTTAATTAAATAACTGTAAAAGATAACACCTTATGGATACATGATATATGATTTATGAAATAATTATATAAATTGTATGAGAATATTGATATCTAAGTAAATTTTAAATGATTAATGAATAAAATAAATTTATTTTTTAGATATAATGTTAACTGTCAAAATATTATGTGATATTGAAAATATAATCATTTGGAATATTTTTGAGGAGAATAATAGTTAAACATTTTATAATGTACCATTACACATTAAAACAATTAAATAATAATCCTTATGAAGTTATGATATCAAATTAATCATAAAATATCCTGATAATATGTATGTTAATATTTTTATGTTTCAATGGGATGTTATTATACCATATTGAAGAATCATGGTGCATTACTATAGATAAGTCTTAATGAAATATAAATTGAGAATAAATCTCTTACCGTAGCCATCCTTTTTGTTGTATGGTCTTTATCCACATATATAATTCATTATAATATTTTCATAACCAATTCCATGAACATAATAATGTTTATAATATCTTATATCATCATCTTCTAATATCTAATTACACTTTTTTTAACAACCATTAATTATTTAACCTATTTTTGGTGTTAATTTCCTCGTTTGTCGACAATGTTTTGACTTATTTTTTGTTGTTATTAATAAATATAACATGGTAATAGGATATAAAGAATCTAAAACATGATGTTAATATCATATATATCCGTAAAATATTTATCTACAATAAACCATGATATTTGGAGATAAGAAATGGAATGTGTCGTTCATGCATATGTTAATTCGTATGTCTGCATGACAGCTACATTAATTTCATTGTAGTATTTTAAAATAATTAAATTTCAATGATATGTATATACATGTATATTATAATTGTATTACCATATTTATATATTATATTTCTTATAATTTTATTCAAATTATCTTTAATATGATCTATGTTTATTGTGAATGAATCACATCGCATTGAGGGGGTAGTTGTCCACATTAACACAAGCGACGTTAGAGTATTTAAAAAAAATGTATATAGTGTTGTGTTATAAAAAAATTTATGAAGAATAAATCAATTTTTAATATTATATATATCATATATATTTATTTCTTCCATCATAATGACCACGTTTATAGGCTTTAATTGAATAATAATAAATCATCATTTTGGGAGGTCGTAGTTCCCTATTCACATCCATAGTCTGTTTGTCAACAATTTGATTTCGGTGGTGTGTAAGAGTAAATAAAACCATTAATAAAAAAAATAACATTATATTTATAGAAAAATTTAATTATATATTATTTAATTTAAATATATTATGGTTTATAGGATTAAATAAATGAAAAAATATAGTTGGAAAGCATTACCTTATAATTCGTGGAACTCATTTTAGTTTATATCAAATGGATTCAATAGAAGGATTTATATTCAAATTTATTATTAATGGATGAGTAGAAGTATTTTGTAAATATATTTGGGTAGAATGTGACTAATACTAAGTGTTTTGAGAGGTTTGATGAAGTGGGAGAAGTGGGGACCTTTTATAGTGGAGGAGGAGTGAAACTCTTATAATGTTTTTTAAAAAATTACTGACATTATTTCCTGATGCATTTGAATTAGAGAATGAAAATAATTTTATAATAATGAATATAGGGTCTAAATAGGGCTATAAAATATCACTTGAACATGTTTGTAGGTTTTTATCTCGTTATGTTTCTGTTTTTGTCACTTATTATGCTTAATTTAATCTTAATTGATTTCATTAATTTTAATTACTTTCTCTAATGATTTTGGAAAAATAATACCTGTTCATATAAAAATGTATAATTATTCCTATTATAAATTTGGAGTAAATTTTTCGGAATTAAAATCATTTTTGTGGGAAAAAAATATGTTACTATTCATCCCACATGTGGGACGACATTGATTGTTTATAATGTAAAAATGGCAGAATGTTTGATAATTTTTTACATTCAATTTAAATGTAAAATTGACCCCCAAAACCAAAATTTTATTATTTTATATATATTTTATTTAATTTTACTATAAAACTAGTTCCATATTTAATTTATCCCTATAAATAAATTAGAAGAAAAAAATATTTTTGAATTAAAATTAATATTTTCGACATTTAACGATAAAATTGAAACTTCATAGATAATATCCAAAAAATCACCCAAAACTAATTTTAACGCATCCATTTAAAAAAATGTGTTTATATAGAAATATTAAATCAATTAAAGTCTCAAAAATAATATTTGATGTAGGATCTCCAATAAGAGGTGGTACCAATTCCTTAAAAATAATATATTATTTTATGAATAAAATATGTGTTGTCCTTGTCTTCTTCTTATAAAATATATCTGATTAATGTAGAAATATTTTATTGAAATATATATATATGATAGTAAAATCACTCCATGCTTATAAATTAGTAAATTTGTTTTGGTTAAACAACGTTGTGAGAATAAGAATAATAATATACTACTTTATAGTCAATCTGTTTTAATATTAATTTATAATTAATTTAGGCCGAATGAAATAATTTTATATTTTTTAAAGAATATATTTTAATAAATTATGTTATAATTTTCATAAATACTAATTTAAAGGCTTGGTTATATCTTATTATATTAAATACTATTTTAAAAATATATCATTATTCGATAAAACATAGTATTTGTTGTAACATAGGCCATTTGAAGAAAATATTTGTTGGGTGTGTTGTATGAAAACATAGAATCTTGTTCATTGAAAGATATATAAAAAATAAATTTATTTAAAATATTATATATATTATAAATTATCATATTATTATTTTCCCACATGCACTTGGTGATGTAGGTGAAAAAGATATCAAATAAAATGTTCTCTATTTATAATTTAAAGGCTTTACAATTAATGAAAAATGTGTCAAAATCCATATTTATTGTGTATATTGGAATTAATGAATAAAAGGTAATACGGGGTAAGTGTGGATAGGTACAAAACTATATTATGGTAGTGCACATAGGTTATGTGTTATAACAAATCATTCATTGAAAACAATCTTATTGAAAATGATGTATTGGATTTTTGGATTATTTAATCTGATATAAATGCTATATTTAAGAAGAACCTATAACCCATTAGTGATTGATATGTCAATATTGTATACATATAATATATTCATCAAATTGGGATATAATAATATGTATAATGTTATTAAGGTTACATATTATATAGGTATGATTATAACCTATATTGTCCATTGATTTAAATAACTAAGAAAAAGGATGAGAGGATAATAATGGAAATATAAAATTTGATGATAATATTGAATGAAAATAATTTCCCTGTGAGGAGGGAGATGATTTAAATGAAAATTAAAAAAATAATTGAAAAAGAAAGTAAAATGTACTTTGGAGTATGAAGATAATATTATAAATTTTTTTACATGTGTTGTAGATTATATATCTATTCAGAAAGGAAATATTGATCAATTATTAAAAATAGACTTTAGATGTAAAGACACACCTCTAGGATACACTTGTGTAAGAGAAAACATATTCCCAAACATGTCATATTACTTTTGACACAATACACATCAATGTTCTATATCCAATTTCTTTTATTATTACTCAAAAATTAATATTACTTGTAAACCATTATTCTTCAATCGAACTTACACACAATGAACCAGTATCCCTTAACGTGTACTATTTTTTTGGGTCCTTCAATTCACAGTAGGATATATTCATTAAATGACATCATTCATTAACATTCTATTTTATCTACCAGTCTTTATTTTTTAGTGTTCAAAACTACCGATTAGATTTCATTCATAAATGTAAAAAATTCAATATGAAAACAACATTAATGGGATACCCTTGAATAATATCTCCAGGTTCAATAAATTCAAACCCTTATGTGACGAAATATTTATCATTGAACAATGGTATACACCAATGAAATGTTATGTCACTTGAATTTAAAATGTGCGACAAAAAATATTTGGGGTTTTATTCTTTATCTATGGAATATATTAAACATAATTGATGTTCAATCTCTATATTCCATATTTTTGGGATGCATGAATGTAAAATGAACTTCACATGGTCATGGATTTATAACTGTAAAATGAACTATTTTAATCCTTATCAAATATACTTAAATGGGATTATATGACACATTAAGGGTCACTGAACTACACGAATAATGCTTCCATTAATAAATAAATATAGGGAGACAGTCTTGTGAAATTTATACTAAATTATCAAAACCTAAATATTCTTTAGTTAGAATAAAATTATATATTCACAACTATACATGATTATTTAATATCCTAACAAACTAATATTAAAAAAATAAAAAAATATACATGTATATCATTACATTGATAAAAACAGTTATGTTGGAAACCAATACAACCTTGGTATTTTTTATTAATTAATCAATAATTTTTGAATCTATATTAAATTCTATGTGTAGGAATGTTTTGACCAAAAATGTTTCAGAGAAGTCCAAACTCCAATCATATTATCCAATTCACAACCCAAAGAATCATTGGTGATGTCCAAATGAAAACCAATATTTTATAATAATGGTTACATAAATTCAATATAATATTTTATCATTTGGGGTAACAAATTTTTTTAAATTTAAATATATATAAAATGTCTATGAAATGGAATATCCAGAGATAAATGATGAATATTTAGATATATGAGAGATAACATAGAGGACGTTTTCATCCAATGTAAGTTACATCAAAAATAATTTATATATTTTCAATGATTATTTAGATACTATATTCAGTTTAATAAGTAACCTTAATATTATTATATTTTGGAGAGAATATTAATGTTCATGAAGGTAATTTTTTTATAAAAGATAAATAATTTTTTAAAAAATGTACAATATAGTATTTAGAGTCATACTATTGAACAACTTGAGAGTATACGAATCAATAAGTCCAGTGTATGGATAAATGGTGTTAAATAATCTATAGATTATAATGAAATATGGAAGCAATAATAAATTGTTAATATCAATAGGATGATTGGTGGAGTAAACTAAGTTCAAATGTGAGATGTATTGACTAAGATAAGGATCATGGAAGAGCTCATTATCAGTATTAATATACAATGAAATTCATTAGAGTAGTGTTGTAGAAGTTTGATAACAATTTATAAAGTTGAGTAGTCATATATGTTATTTATGTTGGGGTCAAGTGATCATGGAATTCTTGAGATGGTTTGGTGCGATTCATTGTATATTAGATAATTTCATTGATTTATTATCAGGAAGTGAATATTTGAGAAATGAATTATATATTTTATGCTGATTCTAATATCATGAACCCTATGTAAATGTACTATATCTGATTCTAGATAGAAATCATTAAAAAGTCCTAGTAATCCTCAGTATATGAAAATATATGTTAACTATTACATAAGAGTTATCATAGTTACTATTGTAATATGTGAAATTTATCCATAACATGAGAAGATTTTATAAAAAATGTCTTTAATCTCAATAGAATATTTAAGAGTTATTGTTAATTTTCCCATTAAACATTTAATGGAATTGAACATGTACAGGTAAAATTTATGACATGTTTGGGTACATAAAAATTTCACAAATAGAGTATTAATAGAGAAAATTTTCTAGTGAATACAGAATAGAAAACATGAGTATATGTAAAACAAATTGTTCCTAGAACAAACAAAATTGCACAAATTTCAAAACTATCTCATATTTTTAAGTATCAGATCCATCACACATGAATGTAATAATAAGTATAAATAAAGGTATGAAGATGTAATGAAAGTATGTTATGTACATATCCTAACTAAAATATATAAATTTCAATATGATGATATGTAATAGTAAATATTATGACACATGAAGTTAATTCAAACCTTATGCACTAAAAAATTAACAATGTCTCAAATCATATTGTGATACATAATGGTACATTTTATTATATTTAATATTTATAACTGTGTTATTTCTAAATTCTCAACGATATCATGATTATATATAACGTCATTCATGACAATACATAATGTTAATTTTGTAATGGTATATCCCATATATGTTCTTATAACATCGAAACAATTGATATTTATATAGATAAAAAATATGATGTTATAGAGATATTATTTTATTTATTAAATATCATTGTATTAAGACATTACAATGAATTATTCAATTATTTTTGAAGAATTATAGTATATTTGAATTAAAACATCAATTCCTCATTATGCTAGTATTTCAAAATTATATTATTTCTAAATAAATTTTAACGATTAAATATAGAAGATTTAATTAGAGTATTTTCATTCATTTTTCATGATAAAATGTGCATTTTTAGAATTAAATTAAATATAATAAGATATAAAGAGTATTACATCGCATCAATTAAGTGGAGGAGTTTTTAAATTGTTTTAATGAAAAAAATTCATGTTATTCAATAGAAATAAAAAAATATATGATGTGAATGGAAATATAGAATAGTGAATGGACATGATTCACTATTACTCTTCTATTAATATTGAGTATCAAATAATTTGATTTTAGAAGTTATTTTGATAATAAATTGATAGATAAATAATTCTTTATTAAATTGGTATGATGTAATAATTTTACATAAGGAATTTTTGGGAATCAATGAAGATAATAATAAAATATTATGAATGATTTTTGGTGACCTATAAAATTACATAATAATTATAAAATCATATTAATAAAAACAAGGACAAAAATGTGGAGAGAAGGACCGAATAATTCCATTTTTTCCATAATCTATATTTTCCAATAATCTATAAATTTAAGTGTTTATATGACTGAATAAAATAAATATTTCAAATAACACTGATATGAGTATGGTGAGAAACACTAATCCTATACATATTTGAGTTACCAATTTAATTGAAGATATTTTCATGGTTGAGAATTTAAGAAATTAATGATTGGAAATTAAAAACAATAATTAAATAATATTATGAAATCTATTTAGGTAGTTATATATTTTATTAGATTTATGATATTCATAAATAATTTTTTTGGATAATAATTTTATGCTTGTGCGTTCCACTATACATAAAAAATTAATAAACTATAAACTTGTATGATATTGAAGAGGATTTTCAAGAGAATAACTATTTTGTGTTATTAGGTTAAATATTTGATATCCATTTATTAAAATAAACCTAAATATAGAATTTTTTTATTCACACATTGGGATCCAATCATATAATAATATGATTTACAACACTTACATCAATTTCTTAATTCATTTACCATGAATGAATTATATAAATTCCGAGAAAATCCATATATATATATATTATCCAACAATATAGGATAGATTTCAATGATTGATAATTAAATGGGTTTAAAAAATTGGTAAATTGGTCATATTGATCAATCCCCCTATAAAAGTGAATATATTATGTTGTTCGTGCCACAACATGTTGTATTTGAGTAAATGATATTATGTATAATCCTCTAAAACACACATCTCTGAGAGTGAGGTGATGTAAGTCTCTTCACCTAGGAGATTCATTATTGGTTAGCTCGATTTGATGATATAAATAAATCTAATGGTTCCCTGAGGGATGTAGATTTTAGTTCCTCCATCTAGTTTCCATTAGTGTGTAGATGTTTCTATCATAATTTTCATTGACGGTAATGATTATTTTAAATAAAAATCATGTGGTATCTAATAAAATAGCATTTCCTTTTGTGGTATCTATATATTTTCCCAATTTTAAATCATTGTAAATATGAAGTGTATATTTTCAGATGTTAGTTTGTCTCCTATGATGAAAAATAAAAAATATATTTATATTAATAACAATAAGTATGTTTCGACGAAAAAAATTAAATTTTTAAATAATAGAGAGGAAATAAAATTGATAATGAACGAAAATGATAAATGAGAGACGTAAAAAACTTAACGTTATCAATATTAGTTTTTTTCTTTTAAATATATAGATAATCATCATATTGATAAATAAAATTTGTTCTATGATGTGTATGTCTATATTGAATCACATGATGAATTATATGATTTGATAATATGGTATTTTAGAATTTTACACTCTTAGGTTGTAAAAGATATTATTGGGATTTTCAATGTTAAAAAAAATTTAATTTCACAGCTACATGTAAAAGCTGATGATATAGAGAAAGAATTATAAAAAAATATTGAAATGAAAAAGACTAACATAGAACTAATTGAAGGTAATGAATAGAATACATTATAATTTAGGGATATATATCCACACATGAAGAAATATTTTAAAAGATGATAGGTGATTAAAAAATGTAAAATATGATATATAATGAATAGTTCGTTTTTATTTGATGAAATAAAGAAAATATATATGAATTTCAATTATTATATATACATTTTTTTATCAAATTTTGATAAAATATCATTAAAAATATCCCCATTAAGAATTTTTAATAAATAAATAATACATTTAACTTCTTAATAATGATAGTAAGAATGAAATTTGTTGATAATGATAAAAGTATATGTTATTCTATGAATACCATTGATAATAGTTTGTCCTCTAAAATGAATCAAGTTATTAGAAAGAATATATTTATCTCACATAGATGTATATATTATAAAATCTCGATAGAAAAAATCTATGTATAAAAAATGTACCATGTAATAATGTTATTTCAATTGCGATTTTTGGTATTAAAATTAAATTGATTAAAATAGTGATGAAAAATTTTGTAAATTACCCAACTTTATTCATGGGTGGATTTGATATATATGATAACAACCGGATCCCAAAATGATACTAAAAGTAATATTTTCTTATTGAAAAAACTTCAAGGGGTAAAATAAAGGAAGTATATATGAAAATATTATATTAAAAGATTTATTAGCCAATGTTGGTCATATATAATATGTAGACAACGATCCCTTAGATGTTGACATAACATTTTAATTGCTATAATTTATTATACGCCTAACATATGGGGTGTTAGAGACAAATAAAATTGATACCCAATTGTGCAAAAGCAATGCACATATAAAATTATGTGAATTAAAAAATATTATATTTTTTTTTGTGAAAACTATTGAATTATAGTAGAGACCCTAATAGGTGTTTTAATTTTTATGTTTCAAACTTGATTAAATTAACCAATAATATATCAAATGATATAAAATTATTAGTAACACTGATTAAGAATTAACCAAATAAAAAATTATATAATCCATTATGTTATAATGGATAAAAATTTATTGGAAATGAATATCGAATATGTATGAGATAGAATCTTTACAACAAAGAAGAAATTTTATCTATTTTATTTGAAGAGGTCATAATATGGATAATTTTATAACATTCATTTAGATCATTGATGAAGGAAGTAATATATATCAAAAATAAATTGAATAAATTTTATTGTTAAATAAGAAGATTTTTTTATTATAGAAATCCCAAATGAATAATTTATTTCTGATGAAATGTTTTGTAATGTCGGTAAAATAATAATTCAAGTGAAATAAAGTACTATAATCTATAAAATTATTAATTTTCTTTATTAATGTATTGTCATTTATCCAACCTAATTGTAAATGGAAAAATCGATTAATGAAAATATTAAGAATGTTCTAGATTTAAAATTTTATTACAAATAAGAAATAAAATTCCATGATTGGTTTATAAAATACTCAAATAAAATATATCATGTCGATCCATTTAGAAAGTGAATTCTAGATGTTCAAGAATTATTTTATTTTATGATTATCATGTCAATTCAAAATAGTAGTTAAAAAATACGGTAGTATCGCAAAAATTCTAATGTGAGGCTAAAATAGATCTTTCCAACAAATCCATATGGGGGAAATTTAACTACCCAATTATAATGTGATTAAGGGTGATGAATTTTAAATATTTATATTAAATTTTTTAATGAAATGTAAAGATAATATAAAATATTTTTTGTTAATGGAGGAATATCCCAAAAGTAATGGACAAGAGAGATATATAAAATAATGTTTATACTATTTTATATGATGTTGAGAAGTCATTATTTTTTTGGAACAAACATTATCATGTGTTTTGGTGTTTATTAAATATTAACAAAATATAATAATTATGAAGAGGATATTAATTACAATAAACGGAATGCTATGATTCAAGGTGGATAAACTATGTTGAACATGATTGATATAATGTTATGATATTGTATATTTAATTTCTTATTGATTTATATTTTATGAAGAAAATTTATGTCAAGAATGTTGAGAATATATCCATGAATTATTAAAAAATATATATTTTGCAACATATAGAGAATATATATTCCATGAAGTGTAAAGAATTATTTTTTTAATGGTATAAGTGTCGGGGTAGTTAGGATTCTATAATATACTAATAAAGAGTATTTATATTCCGTAATATTATTTGAGGATCCAATTGAAGTGTATTTATAAATTCAAAATATTAAATAATTTTCTTTTTGATTTGATTTAGAGGTAATACCAATACATATTGAATCATTTAAGTGATTATTATCTTTTTTTAGGTTTTCTATAGTTATTTGTTTAAATTTAATATTCTTCAATGGAATTTAATTTTCAATTTAAATGGTGAAATTTTTATCTACACAACAACGGTGTTAAGACAATGATGACTTGAAATTTAACACATTCCAAAACATTCATATATTATATTAAATTATTTAACATTATACATAATATTTTAAAATTTTATGACATGTATATATTGTATTTATTTATAACATATATAATTTTAATTGGAAATTTCCCCAAACTCCATTGATTTCACCACATTTTTTAAAATTTACATTGATATTATTCAATGGAGAGGTATATATAATATAAAACTTCCCAATATGTATTGGTATATAATAATTTTTTAATAAAAAATTTAAAATTAAAACATATAGAGGATATATATGGTTCAAAATGTGTATACATAAATGTAAAAATGTGCTGAACATGTTATTTTTGAAATTCCACTAGCCACTCTAAGATATAAAAACATATGATCACTCATGGCTAAAGGGAATCATATGAACACATAATTACTATATGAGATAATGATAATTGGAAATTTCATAACACCCATTAGAATATATAAACAACATATGATAGTAAATAATTTCTAGAAAATGTATATATAATTTTATATCAAACTATACAAATAACATACCCAAATGTAAATAAATATAAAATATGATTGAAAATTTACATGATACAATAAATTGATATTTTTCACTTTACTAAACCATTTCCTCTTCCAATCAATGAGATTAACATCAATGTAATTTTAAAAATAATGTTTTTTAAAAAAATTAATTATATATTGTGAATAAGATGTTCCAAATTTTCTATATAAAAAACTTTTTGTTTTTGGATGATATTAATTGTAACATTATTAATTTTTGTAACCATGGTTATGGGTAAATGGGGTAATTAAGTGTAAAATAAATACATAAATATTATAAAATTACCCTTTCACTAGTAATAATTTTATTTTATGATAGATATTCAACATAAATCATTCTTTTGTTGATTTTATAACCACTAGATAAAAACTTGGATGACTTTAATCCCATTATAGTACATGATATTCAGAAAATTCTATAATATCATACTATTTTGTTAACATTTCAAATATTGGTAATATGTGGTAATCTAAAAGATACATTGGACTATAATTTTTTTTTTGTATGAAGAAATATTTATCAGCATGAATATATTTTCTTTTTAATTTTTTATCAATATATAAAAAAATTAAATGTTTAGACAATGATGACGAAGTAATTGTTTATTGGATGGATATATCATATAAATGTAATTAAAATTTTACACTAAACTTAATTTGATGAAGTTTATTACATACACATATTTTATATAATCCTTAGTTTTTTTTTTCATTTTTTAGAATATTTTTTCTAATTTAATTTTCTTTTGTCAAATAAAAAATAGTGAATATTGTCAAAGTGACATTAATTATATTTTAAAATAATTAATATTTTATTAAATGACATCAAATTTATAAAAATATATAATTCTAAAAATTATTTTTATAATACATAAAATTTCATTAATGAATAATTCTACTTAATTTTGTAATTTTAATGTAATTATATAAACCATAAAATTTAGAATTACTTAATATATCATTAAGAGATAATGGTGTAAAAAATGGTTAAAAATATAAGGATTAAAAAATAATAAAAAAATTAATAATTTATATTGGTTGAAAGTATTAATACTATTCCTAATACAATTTACTAAAAAATTCACTTTGGATTCATTTAGAATAAATAAATAATTTTTATTAATTTAATATTTTGAAATGTACCAATAGTGCCCCTCTCTTCTCTCGAAAAATTGAACCTCTTAGTCGATTTTATAAACACTTAAAAACCTATTTTTATATTAATTTATACCAAAATACAATTATATAATACCTACACACATTATAAAGAAATTATTTTAATTATACATATATTTTTAGTTGTCAATTTAATTTTATCAAATATAGATTTTCCGTTGAAGTGGTATTTATTAACAACTATTTGTATTTTATTTCTTCTTCACCTTCTATCAAATTAAATTCAAACATTATTGAAATGTAAAAAAATTATCCTTAATATGATAATATGTTATTATTTTAATATAATCACTTAAATTCAACTCTACTATAATTACATGGGAATAAAATTAATCATTCATGTGTAGGGAAGACTACCATCACATGAATCGATATAATTCATTTTCCATAACTGTCATTAAAAAATGGTTATAAGGATGGAATTATTGTTCATATATCATATCAATGATATAATAATAATTATTATGGAATAATATATCATTTACATACTTACCTTTCCATGCACATAAAAATGATAACATCAATCATGCGTACGTGTGAATCACAAAGTGATGTGATTCCATTTTCAACACCACATTCCATAAATTTTATATATATTTATATATATTTAAAACAAATTATATTATTTATATTTTTATCATTTTATAAATATAAAATAATAAATAACTTCTTCATATAAACATCATTTAAAAATTTAAATGTTATGCATGTGTATTTACAACCTATTTCCTCCATTATCAAGACACAGTTCATTTTTCATAACCATGAATTTTTGTTTTATATAACATATTAATTTATCTAAAAAATGATAATAATTATTTGAATATTATTTTATATAAGTTCTAATTATGGAATATTTAAATATAAATATCATACCAAATTCATTTTGGACTCAAGTACATAGTATCGAAAAAATGTTCGTGAGGAACATAAATGGTTATGTAATTTTAATAATGTGATAATAAGTGACATATAGGATTAATAAAACATATAAATGTTCTCATGAAAGTAAATAATTAAGAAAAGATTATTTTTTCATATGCTATATATTATACATGATGTGTGAGACTCATTGTCTTGGACACTCTTTTAAAAATTCTCTTTTAATGATACTCAAGAAACTATTTTTACAAAATCCAAGAGAATTTTTTTAATATATTTGGGATGAATGTAATATATAAATTTCTTTCCTATTTAATTTTTTTATCCTTCCATTACATGCATAAAATTTTATTATCATATAATGTGTAATTTTTATTGACTATACAACTTTGTAATAATAAAACGGGATTTAAAAGGTGAAAATGTATTTTTATTTTAGGTATGATTTTCTTGTTGTGATTATTAATTAATTAATGTTAAATATTTATATGTATGGGTGTTTCTATGTTTAATTATTCATGGGTGACCTCATTATATCCCTCCAATTCATTGGCTAATCAGAGGAAGTAAACTTTTAGGATTTCTCCTAAAAGATTATGTGAATATACTATGGTGAGTATTCTGAATTTAACTATGACAGTTACTCCATATGTAGTCATGATAACAATATAAAATGTATGAGTTATATTGAAAATATACCACAAATTGACCTTATTTTTTTCTTCTAGGTAGTTTTATGTGAATATTAATATTTAATTATGTAAGATAAATATCTTAAATTTTATGGGAGAAATTTATTACTTTGTGTTTATATTTTTTTGGGTAAATAAGTAATTATGGAATAATGGTTTATTTCAATCCATTTATTCCCCTAACAGATATTAAATTTACTCATTCCATGTTTTAAATTTTATTTCATTGCATTTAGTGAATTTTAGGAATAAGGATGAGATAATGTAGAAAACTATAATGTTTTTTCATAAAGAGAACCCATGTATTACTTTATAGAATGTTGTTTGATGGGAAAATGGATTATAATTATAAGTGTCCATTTGTAATGTTTTTGCTTATTTTTATGGGTTTTTTGTAATTCACTAAAACTCCAAACTAAAAAATCATCAACATCTAATGAATCTAAATTCTAGTTCAATAAGAATGAAATATATAATATTTATGGAAGGTTCTTTATAGTTGGTATCAGAGAATGGATTAGATAATATTTTTTTTGTATTTTATTTTATCATATTCTACTAGTTGAATATATCCATAGTTATTAGAATGTAAGGAATAGTCTTAAAAATAATAGATAAATGTAATGAGTTTAAGATTACATGAATAAGGAAATTTTTTGATTATCATCCTCATAAGATTGTATATTATGAATTTATTTCTCACACTAACCTTTATAGATTTAGTAAATGGATGGATATAGAGAAAAGGAATGTTAAAATGGATGTGACTGAAAATGGGATGGTTCCCTTATTAATAAACTGAATGAAATGGGTGATGTAATGATAAATCGTTTGGTTTTTATTAATGGACTGAACCACCTTCTCCAAGATGAGGTAAGGAACATCAAAACACCATACCCTTCCTTCTTCATGTTTAAGGAGAGATAATAATCCATGAGTCCCACCTTCAATAGACCCCAGAGTGGAAAATAGCACCAAAGGTATACAATTTTATGTAAATAAATAGATTACCTGTTTAATTTAATAATATTAGTAGATAAGATGGTAAATCCCAAAAAAATTCAAATAATGAAATAAAATTAATTCCAAAAATCCATTCCCATATACATCTCCAAAATTGATTGATACAATGTACACGAAATCTCTGAAAAAATGTACCAAAAGAAAAGAAAAGTAGCAACCACAACTCTCCCGACTCCCAAGCATGTAAGGTCCGACATGGTCATCAAAATAATCATAGAAACCAAAAAGCAGTTTTATATATGTAGGGTTAGTATATACGTATACTCAATTGTGAAACCAAAAACTCTTGTGAACAAGTTGGGATACATTTTAATGCCTCGTGAGAAAAAAATGGATATAACGAAAACACCTAGTAAGGAAAACTATTATCCTAACCAAACCATATGATACTCCCCAAATAACGAAAGTCAGGAAAAATAATAGTAATATAAAATCGATATTTGGGGACCCCGTGAAACTTTGACACTAGTTATTTAGAACATACTACACATTAGAACTCCCCCAAAAATCCCACTATAGTCTCATTTCCGCCCCTAAAAAACCCCATGGGCCAATTCAACCACACATATATACCATCTGAAAACATCAGGGCCACCACGACAACACATAACCATGCCTGCAGACACCCAGGCCACAATAAAAACTTCCATTCCAGAAGACACATGGGCCAGAACAACCACGTCCCAACCTGAAGACACATGGGACCGATGCCAAAGACACATGGGAAACAAAAAATTCCCCAAACACCTTGGAAATAACCAAAACAAACCCTGACCAATGAGACATGGGCCATAATTAACCTAAGGACATCACAACCATCTTAAAGAGTCTTGGGATATTAGGGAGAGGGAGTAGAAATGAGCTACTAGCCGGCCACTCATATGAATGGTTTGGAAAAATACCCTCCCCCATGAAATGGGGTAGTTTGGAACAATGTTCTCAACATGGGTAGGGTGCATATAAGAAACACAAGAACTTAATTTTATACATATAGTTAAACAAGATCTCATTGAAACCTTAGGGTTTCAAAACCAATAACCAGCCTATACACAACCACTGTTGCTGTTATCCTTACATGCACAAGTACACTATAGACACAACCATAGCACAACCCATTTCTGGAAAACTGTTCCTCATCGTGCCAAATCACATTATAATGTTCAAGTGATTCTATTCAAAATATTATTTCAGAATCTAGAAAATAACATTAATAACGACAAGCGGAAGCATCAACTATGATAAAAACATTCAAAAAATTTTTTAAGCATTCACACCCAATTATCTTGTATTTAACAATATAAAAAAAGATATGTGAGATCCCTCGATGTACTAGAAAAAAACCAAGCCCCCAATTACTAGCTCCATAACGTTTACTACGAGATATATAAGGCCTCATATTCACAAGAATACATCCTATCAACCATATATTTCATTACTCTATTCATTTCACCGCAAAAACCAAAGAGAAAAACCATTCATATCACTATAACATATATATATATATTTTCAAATTTAGAAAGAACGATTCATTATGTTCCTTCATTCCATATGGATAGCTGGAGTGATCAAAAAGGGTTATTATTTATTGAGTATCCATTTAATCAATAATGTTTACATGATTATTCAATTTTCATTTTTCTTCCATTCAATGAAATGATTGTTCAGAAAAAAGAACTTCATTAGTGCACTAGAAATTAACTCCAACAACCACTATTTTTAGTAAATAAGAGCTCATACAATTCACAACATGAAACCAAAGGTACAACACAACAACATCATCATCATTCCCAACCCTTCATTGTTTAAAATTATGTTTATTATATTTCATAAAGTAGGTTTAATATACATCCTGAGTGAACGTCATCAAACTCACCCCACATGATTTAATGTAAATAGACAAGATGAAAAAACTCTTACTTGGATGATCAAATATCAATGTTTTCTCGATTCCTTGAGAACTGGGGAAGGCGTGAATTGCTAGAAATGAAATAACAAGGCTATGTAAGAAGGTTACTGCATAGGTTCATAATTCATCATGGGAGGAAGTCTAGAGTAGAACTTATAGAAATGAATAAGAATAAGGAAGAGAGTTTCTCTGATTAAGAATAGTACATATTCTATAATTACGGAGGCCATTTTGATGTACATAAAAAATCAGTATCGGAGAGTGACCACGTGGCTTGACAGTTTCAGATGTTGGGATTAATTGAGATTTAATAATACTCCTCAGAGATGGTGGAGATAGTGTGGTGTATGACTATGAGTTGATAGTTTTCTGTTAAATGGAGAAAAACACATAACATTAATGAATATGCAAAAAACTGGGAGGCTGAAAAACATAGAAAAGGGTGTGAACACTGATGAAATGACCCCGCATTTTAGGAATTCAAGGGTCACCTGACTCTTGGGTAATGTAATTTTTTTTCAAGGGCCTTAAATCAGGTGAAAGGGGTATTAAAACACTTTTTTGTTAAAATATGAATTACAACAGTGAAACTAGAATGTCTTGAAGAAGCTGGGAATGATTCACTGTGGGGTGAGTCACCGTCCCCCTATCACAGATTTCCATCAGTGCCACCATTTGTTCATCCTGAAATTTGGAAAACTCATCAATGAGGCTCGATGGTGTTTAGGATGCATCAAACATCACAATTTGGAAATTTAATGGCCCATTTTGGTCTAAGACATCACCTCTGATACCTCTCAAACTATTATCGACCTCGAGAATTCATGAGAAAACCTACAAAAATATAGGGGTTTGAACGCCCACCACGTAAGATAACTCTCCGGATTAAACCACCCTATATTGAATACATGAAGGGAAACCTCAAAATCTAGGAACACCTCTTTCATCTATCTCTTGAACGATAGTTGAAACACAACCGATCCTCTCCCCCTAGTAACTACACAAACATATAATGCTCACACCATCCTTACTTATGGATTAGGGAGTCCCTTTCTCCTTGTAATGATATTATCTTATTTTGGAAACACTTACTCACCGAAACAAGTTTAATTTCATCCAAAATAAAGTGTGTTGTCTAGGGGTCATGTCCTACACTCTACACAGTTAGGAATTTTTAATCACATTCAGAGAATAAGGGAGAGATCTCATATTACAGCAAACAAGGTCAAGCATTATATCTCTACAAAGGGATAATGAAACCACAAAAAACTCACAATATCACTACGTTCTGAAAACATGTATGATAATCCCATTTCAACTAACACTCCTCAAGGACACCATGCCTCCATAATAAATGATACATAGGAATGGTCCATCCTCAAAGCAGATTATCCTTATATTCCTCAATTCACACTTGTTTCTCCATAAACATTGGATCGTCCCTGATATCAAAATCCCCCCAGATGGGGAAATATGAGTTATCTTCTATATATTGATGGAGTATATATACATGAAAGACATTGTGGATCCTCTCAAAAATGTGTTAGTAATGTCAACTGATACTCAACCTCACCACCTCATCCCAACACCTCATAGGGTCCAATAAACCTGTGAGAAAGCGTTACTCCCTATGCCAATCCACTATTGTCCATGCTGAGGGGAGACCATTAAGAACATGTGGTCCACAACATTGAAATCCAGGGGTCTCCTCTTAGGATCGGTATATGACTTCTCCCCATCTTGAGCTACATTCATCCTCTCACAAAAAAGTTAATCCTTTTCTATTGTCCACTACACCAACTCCGGGAAAATAATACCTTCCTCCCAAACCTCTGTCTAACACATGGATGAACGATAATGTCTTCTATAAAAGTCATTTAGTGGTCCTATTCCAATATTAGAGTGATAGATATTGTTGTATGAAAACTCCACCGGAGGAAACATTCATACCAATGTAAATCTGAAGTCCAGAATGCACGCCCTCAACATATCCTCCAATGTTTGGATGGTCCACTCCTCTTCCCATCTGTCTGAGGGTGGAATGTAGTGCTAAGGCATACCTGGGTGCTAGAAGCACACTGTATTACCTTCCAAAATCATGATGTAATGCTTGTATCATGATCTGATATGATGGTTCTTGGAAATCCATGTAGCCATATTAATTTACCCCTGTCCTTCTGTGTGAAGGCGTCCACTGCACTCAACTCTTTAGATGCTAAGAAATGAGCTGATTTCGTCAATTTTACCACCAATACCCAGCTAAAATCAAGGAATACTTCATCCCGAGGTACTTCTAGGATTAAATCCATCGATACATCATCCCACATCCACTCAAGAATATCTAAGGGTTGTAACATGATCACCGAGAACACATCGTTCTACCTTCACCTGTTGACATACGAGGTAATTTACCACAAATTCCACCACTTCCCGCTTCACTTCTAGCCACCAAAACTAACCCCTCAAGACTTTTTACATCTTGGAAACTCATGGGTGTACTACCATGGTTGAGATACGTAACCCACTGAGAAATCGCTCGGCCATTTCTACCGGAAAAAATAACTTTTTACATAACATCATCTGATTCAGACTATCCTCAGACCATCCTTCTAGAGCATTGCACTGGTCAATGTGACAACACATCACCTCAACCCCTGAGTATTCCCACCGAGAATCCTACACCAATCATAAAAACTTAAACTGTGCTATCATCATAAATAGATGGCATCTAAAATCCTCCAATCTCATGCCCAAATGTAAAGCATAAAAATCCTCCATTACTTTCCTTGCATCTGCTAACCTCTGAACCACCTCCTTATGTGACTTCATGATCAAGGAGATGGACACCATGTTCCCATTTAATGAGGTGTAGGAGATCTTATAGTGGTAGTATGGAAGAAACTCCTTCCACCACCACTGCCGTATGTTCATGTCTAACAAGAAGAATACATAACTAAATCTCATGTTACCTATGGAGACCAAAAAGTGTTCTCCAATGAGGTAATTCCTCCAAAACATTAGTGTGAACACAATCACTGCATGTTCTTGGAAGTTGGTGGAATAGTTACGTTCATCATGGCATAACTACCTAGACCCATAAGAGATCACTCCCCACTTCTACATCATCTCAAACCCCAATACTATACCGGAAGCATCGCAGAACACTTCAAACATTACCACTTCATCTGGAAACCTTAAAGCTGGAGCACAAACAACCTTTCCAATTAGATAATAGAATGACACCTGGCACTGCTCAATCTATAAAAAATCATGGTATTTTCTGGGCAAGGTCGTAAAAGTAAATGCAAATCGAGATAAGTTGGGAACGAACATCTAGTAGTAACATACTAGTCCAAGGAACCTATGAACCACTACAACGTTATTGGTTTCTGCCTATGAAACAACCACTTCGAACATCGACAGTTCCACTTATATTCCCTACCGGGACACCACATGTCCAAGGAATTTCTACTCTCGTGTTCATAACATGAACTTGGATAAATTCACATAGAGACGGTGGTGTGGGATAACCATTAAAAGTCTCCATAAATTCTTGGTGTGATCCTCCTATAATCTTGAGTAGATCAGGATTTCATTGATAAATGTGACTAAAAAGTGGTCTATATACTCATAGAAAATAGAGTTCATGATTCCCTTGAACACAACTGGTGTGTTCATAATGCTGAATGGCATAACCACGAAATCAATGTTCTTCTACCTACAACTAAAAGCAGTCTTTGAGAGATCACCCTCCTTCACCATCAACTGGTAATATCCAGACCACTGTTCGATCTTAGAGAACCAACATCCCCCATTCAAATATTCATAAAGATTGTCGATCCTTCGGAGGAGGTAACTGTTCTTGACTGTCACCTCATTCAATATTCGGTGGTCTATGCATTTCCAAAGACCACCTCTTGCCTTATTTGAAAACAAGACTATAGAACCCCATGGAGATGTGCTTCGACAGATAAAACCCTTCTTTATCAATTCATCAACTTAAATTTGAAACTCCTGCAACTCATAAGTCTTCATCCGATAGAGAGCCATTGAAATTGGATGAGCACTAGGTTGTAGGGAAATTTCGAACTAAATATAATGATGAGGGGGTATAGTTAGAAACTAATTATGGAATAAATCCATGAAATCACAAACAATCCTCAGAACATACAACATCACTGAGTCTGATGACTCTACTAAAATCTTGGATAAAAAAGGAAAGAAGGGGTTCCACTTGCCGGTTGCGATCATGGTAACCCCTCTTTCCAACCAAAGTTACATGCTTGGAACCCATATCTGAGAGCACAAACCATTCTCCACAACAGGTTGATAACATAGTGGACAAAATATAGCTCATAGATGCCCATGATGACATGGTATGGTTTCATTCATAGAAGAGAATTATCCCAACTAGACTGATGGAGCCCCAACATCAGTCTACATCCTCAATAAACATTAAATAGGATTGTTTGACAACCAACTTATGTACAAAACACTAGGGGAATGGAGAATATATCTATATCTACACCCATGGAATGTGAAACAGCATGCACAACTAAGATGTGTGAAGCCCCTGAATGAAACAAGAAATATGCAAGTGTGCTAAAAAGGTTTCTCGTACTTCGAATGACCCCTAACCCTTCTGTAATTTCTTCCTCTACCGTGTGAAACTACCCATAACCACCTCCTTTTCCCCTAGTCTATTAGCCAACTCCCTGAACACGCCCTATTTGAGGTCATTTAGGATCACCATGTGGCCATCCTCTTCTAGAAATATCTTCTATTAGAGGGTTAGTGGCCTACTGATGCTGATTAAAAGGTATGGCCGACAACTGGTTCTACTGAGGTGGGCACTGAACGAGCCCAACCCTATTGTAAATCACTCTTTCTGGGCAATAATTCCAATGGGTCCCATGACTTTCTTAGTTAAATAACCACTATCCTAGTCTTTTGTAGAAAGGGAGAGGATTGGGATTTCAGAACTGGAACTGTTGAGGCCTCCTCTTCTCGATCTGAAACCATAAAGGCCTTGATGTTGGAGGCATGCTGCTGACAGCCTTCCCCTTTGATGAAATCTATTGGTTCATCTATCCCAACACAACTCTCAGCCTTTTCATCCTCTATACCAATTCATCAATTTTCTAGTCCTTTTGGTATTTCGCTTGGTTGATGGGAGTAACTTCATACTGAATAGAAGGTCGAAGTGCCTTCTCTATTCATCTTCCCCCTGACTCCTCATATAGGAAGTAGTGTAGTGGAAAACAATGGATATATTTAAAAATTATCCCCTTTTACCATATTGACATACACTATTTCTATAGGTAGGGTAGCTCTTGACTCTTATTGGTATTCATCATGGAAGAAATATTTCCGCCCGAAACTCATTATCGATGTCAGTCCACGAAACCTCATCTTCCTTCTTCTTTCCAAGATAAGGTGTCCACCAGTGAAGCGCCACTCCCCACATCTAGATCATGGCCTGACGAACCCAGTACTCTGTCGGACACCAGATCAGACTAAAAGAAATCACCAGCTCATTATGCTAACACATTTTCTTCATGATTGATAAGCTTCCCCTATACATCTCTAGAGCTTACTGCTGGAAGGAACAAAGTGTTCTATACCACTGGGCATCCTCCTCCTCTCGATCTTCCCTCTGCTGATCAACCGGATCATCTTTCTAGGATGCGATTTCCCACACTACTCGTGGACACTACTCGAGTGCCATATATAAAAAAATAAACCCAAAAATACTATGCCCAAGTAGTGTTGAAAATGCCTTTATAAAATTTTAATAACATCATTATTTGTTTTAAATTCCCAAAAATCCCATGACACACAAGAATATAAGACATTATGATGCATGCACATTTCCCAATGTCTCTGGTCTAAAATAATTGTAGCCTCACTCAGCCGTTCAGTTGGTCCATAGTCCTTGCATTGGGTCCTAAGGGGCACTAGAATCCCTTGACCAAGCCAGTCATCTATAAGGACCTGACCTTAAAACATTACATAATATTGAATTAAATGAATAATTCATATGTAGATTCCTTTCAGGTTTATAGTTTTATATAATTAATCCATAGGAATTACAGATCCACTTAAAAATTAAATGTAGACACCACTACTCAGTATCTATTTTTTAAAAATAAAAACACTTATAAAGAATCATGTATAGTTCCATGTTTTAGACAACATGACTTTTCCTTGATCCCATCCATGAATCTAATCCATATATGTCATGTGAAAAAATTTCAAAAACATGGGATGAGAAAAAGAGCTTAGTAAGGGTTATAAAATAAGGAAATAACAAATTATCCCATTAATAAATACAATAAAATGAAACTATACTCTTCAATCATAACAAACCTTATGAAAACATTAGATTTTGGAATAACACACAAAAATCATAAATAATAAATCATAAAGGTAACTTTTGGAATAAAAAACATACTTACATTGTACCTATCATAGCTACTTACGGTGTTACATTGGAATAACCATCAAAGTATATTCCCAAAATCTTTTAGGAGGAACATTAATGTTAAACTCATTCATGTTACCCAATGCTTTGGAGAGCAATCTCAGGCTCACACTCCCTAGGATTAACATGGAACCACCCATATACATAAAAAATTTTCAATAACCATAACATATTCCAAACATATGAAAAAGGAATGATGGAAAGATAAAAATTCCACATTGCAATCATAATATATCATTTCAAGATATTGACATAATCAATGCTTTATCAAACCATTTTCAAAACTACATAAATCATTTAATAAAGAGATTTTTGAATAAAAGTGTCCCATACCACTTTGAATATTTTAAATGAATAATCATTTGAAAACATTAATGTCTATATAAGAAAGATCCTAAAAACCATTTTGAAAACATGGAAATTAATGGTAAATATTTAGAAGAATAAATCTGTATTAAATTTTAACATATATTTTAGATAAAGAGTTTTTAACAAAATGATAGATACTTTAATACAATTAATTATGGAATAACATTTAATTAGAACTTTATAATATCATGAGAATAAAGGGATTCATGATATAATATTATAAAGGAGAGCATATACACTATATAAAAGTGAAATGGTGCATAACAATAATGAAGTCTCAATGGAATGTAAATTGAGATGAAAACCATTATAAAAATTATATCCTTAGATTAAGGATAAATCAATTAAATAATATTGTGTGAAATATATAAACACACTCAATATGATTGGATATTATGTTTAAATCAATCAGAGAACATTCAAACTTATTTTTGTCAAAAATACAACAATGACTTGGATGTATAACTCAATTAATTGAAATTGAGTGAAAATTACTTTTATCTTGTTTATATCGATGAATTTAGATTTTATCATTGGAGTGATTATGTGCATCGAATGTATATCTACAAAAAGTGGAGTGGAAATTACAACATAAAAAATAATCAATGATTCCACACATAATCATAGCATGAAATAATTCAGAATTAGAAGATTACCCCAAGGAATGGAAATTGGGTTAAAAAGTTTTCTTACAAAAATTTGACAGTGAAATGGAATCACATAAAAATTAATAAAATGAGTTGATGAGAGGGAAAATGATATCTCATTAGTTGGACATAAAATTTATTGCAATAGGAATATATTAAAACAAATCCCAATTTTAGAAGATGTATATTAAAAGAGATAACAAAAATAAGTCTTTCAAAAAGAGGATGGTGAAAGGTTCCCTTACTGATTTGGTTACATACAAAACATAAAATCCATGAAAGAAGGATCATAAAATGAATATGTATATACCAATAAATTAATTTATATTATACTAATAATACAATAATGGGATGTACATACACTACACATAAGAAAATAGGGGCAAATATAGCATGAATCTCATGGGAATAAAAAAGTGAGCTGAAAACCCCTTACCATGTTGTAATAAATCAAGCCGTATGACAAAAAGTTAATAACCACAAAATTAATCACATAATACAATTAATATAAAAATAATAATGATAATATATATCAAATGGAAGAACAAAATAAATCATGTGCAAAAAATATGGGGAAAACAATGGAAATCGTACGAGATTAAAAGATTGATAAGAAACCCTTTACCTCGTGTCCAACTTGAGACGATTGTTACTTAATCTCCTGAATAATAAACTAAAGACAATTTATAATTTCTTAAGGACATTTTTTTATGTTTTATATTCCTTTTATATCAATTATGAACTTCCTATATCAATTATTCAATTATTTGAGTTCATATCTGACATTTTGTCAATGTTCATAACATGAGTAAAAAATGAACTTGTGATAGTTATAAATTTTCCATGTGGTCGGAATTCCATTATCTCCATATTTATATTTATGATTTATATATCATATATATCATATATATCCCATATTTATATGTAATTATAATAGTAAATAACATTTGGAGATAAGAAATGAAATGCATTGTTCATTGAGATGGTAAGCCGTATGTACGCATGAACGCTACATTCATTTCTATTTCATATTTAATGGAATGAGAAAGTAATGATAAATAGTTATATTATAATTATATTATAATATGATATAATTTAATTACCTCCATATTTTATACATTCCTTTTATGGTATGAATGAGTAATATCACTTTGAGGGGGCGGTAGTCTACACTTACTCAAATGAAATGATCGCGTATACCCATTATTGAAACCATAATGGTATGCTATAAATTGAAAATACTGAATAATAGAAACAATATAAATGTAATATATATCATATAAAATTAAATTTTTATCTTAATTAATTACATGAGAGGTGGTAAGTGAAGATTGAACAGTCATCGTTTTGCGTGGCAGTAGTTCACCATCCGAAAAACCATATGTTCTTTACCCATTAGATAGAGGTGTTTTTAAGTGTAGTTCGAATACTTCTCATAACTAAAACATAGTATATTGAGGATACTTTAGTTGTTATAAAATAATGGAAAAAAGAGTTTAAGTGTTTTTTGAAGTATAATAAACTAAATGAACTTAAGAGAAGATGTTACCTTTAAATCGGGTATCTCCCATAGGTTTGAACCGAAAGGATTACTTGAACTGCCTTCTGCCTAGAGGAAGGATTATAGGTGGAGTAGAGTAACGTGGGGTTCATATTTTATTAGATTTTGGGCATTACAAGAAGCTTTAGAGGTGTGGGGAATGGGTTAGAAGTGGTGTGCTTTTGTAGGGGGAGGAATGGTTCTTTAAGAATGATTGAAAATATAATTTTTATATAAACTTATCTCATATTTGAAAATTTCCGAAAAAAATTAAATTCTAAGATAATATTAATCATATTTTAAAAAAAATCAAAAAATAATAATTGGTCATGTTTTTGATATTGTTTTAAAATCTATAATCTTATTTATTTAAATCATTCATTAATTAGTTAAACACTGCATCATTACTGTGTGATAAATAATTTTATTTATTTGAAATCTAGGAAAATAAATATTTTGGAAGTATTTTTATCTTTCAAATTTATATTAATAGTCAAATAGATAACATATATAACAAATTTTTTTAATTTTTTACTAAAATGTATATGACTAAGTCATTTTTTCTTCACTTCAAATTAATTAATATAAAGTGTCATTATCAATCCCAAGTGGCATAATGGGGACCCAAAATAAACATAAGGATACCCATGGTCAAAAATTTATCAATAAATAGGATTTAAAAATATGTTAGTGTAAATTAAAATTATTATAATATTATTTTTTTACCCTTATTTACCATATTAACTCTTTAACCATGGTAAATAAAATTTTTACTGATTAAAATATTCATTGTGTCTAAAAATATAATTTTCCTATTTACACAATTTGGATCACTTTATTCATAATACGTAATATATTTTTCCAAATTCAAAACACAAATTTCGTAGAAAATAATTTAAAATTATTTTCCACTGTCAAAATATAAAGTGTGTTTTGATGAAAAAATAACTATCAAAATATTGGCAATTTTGTACATCCAATTTATATGTGAAATTAATTCTAATGAAAAACATAGGATTAAATGGAAAAAATATAATCTAATTACAATTTAAACCCATTTATATAGATAATATATTCATATTAATAAATTATATTAAAAGGCAGTTGTGAATATAAATACAGTATTTTTCACTATTCATATAAAAAATAAATTTATCAAGAAAATACAAAAATTTTATCCAAAGTAAATTTTGATGTCCCGAATCTAAAGAAGAATATTATTTTGTCAAATATAACATATAAATGTGACCAAAACTAGATTTAAATATGTTTCTCCTTCAAAAGGCGGTAAATCGACCTTCTAATGATTATTAGAGTATTTAGGCTTACAATTAGATTAATTCACATTTAAAGCCTATAAGTTTTATTGGATAAATGTAAAAACATTTAACAAACATATATAATCATATTTTAGTTAGTTCTATTCATTACCTCCAATAAAAATTTATGTGTTAAATACCATTTATAATAATAATATTATCATATTATTTTTCAGTATAACTCAACATTGTGTGCAACGTAAGATTTCAAAAAAACTCATTGTTGCATATCAGATACATAATCAAACATAGAATCCCATTAAGGTAAAATTAATATTTAATTCAATAACATTAATAAATTTTGAAATGTTATATTCTTTATTTACCTAGAATGTTACATCGCTCTCCCTTTTGGGAATTGCGTCCTCGTAATTTTAAAATTAGGCTTCAAAACTTTATATAATGTCTCACATTAGAAAAAGTGAAAATAAAAAATCTCATTCAAATAAAAGAAGTGAATTAAAAAGTACTCCAAAGAAAAAAAAATACTAGGATTCCCTGAAAACATAGATATGGAAGAGAAAATAACTCTTATAGATTAATAAAGAGTGATAGAGAACTTGATCATGAAAAGTTTACCACTATTATAACATAAATTTGTGGTTGGGTAAAATTATGATGATTAAAGAGAGCTTATAAAATTTTCGATTTAATATATATCCCATAGAGTTGAATAATTGTATTAATAACATGACTATGATCGTAAGGAAATATACTTACTTGTCATGTAGAGTGACAACCATCAATAAAATTCTACAACAAGCTCATTTTTTATCCATACGGTTAGTATTAAAGATGACTTGGTCACACATGAAGTGGTAGAATAAACTTATAGAGTATCACATAATCTAAAAATGATGATCTATATATTTCCCATATATTTAGACATCAACCAAAACAAAAAATGAATAGTACGAGATCAAATAATCCCAAAAAAGGAAAATACTTCAAAAATAAAATACTACTTTTAATCTTTAAAATTAAAAAAGAGTACCCAAAGTTCAAGAAATACCATAAAATACACAATTTCCATTAAATTTTTTCAAAATAATACAAACTAGGTTAGAAACCAAAAATTCTGAAGGATTTCATCACATATTATTCCATAATAAATCTTGACATTTATTTCCAAGTATCATCGACTAGTCTTAAAGTCTTATACTGAAGTGTAATTAACCTAAAAACATATTCAGTATGATAGATTAATCATTTCCATAAATAATCCAAATCACCAAATGTACACAATAAAAACATATATTCTTCCAAAATAATATTTCAACAATTACTCCACAAATTAAATCAAATAGTATTTTATTTTCATTATGCATATATTAAAATAAACTTTATTACATAATCACCAAATCATTTTACTATACTAAGGATGTCCATTTTCTAAAAATTATGATCCCAAATAAACATATTCTTGATCCATAACATTATTTAACTAAAAATAATTAGTCATACTAACCAAGGACTAGACGTTGTCCAGTGGTTGGCGATAAATCCCGATCGCACATTGGTTGTGTGTTCGATTCCCGCACCATTGTTTGACACGATGGGTTGTCACATGGTATGTATGTTGTCCTTTTTCAAAAACTATAAAATTTAATAACATTCAAGAAATAAGAGACAAATTCACCAAAAATAATCATAACATATTTTATCCTCAAAGGTTATCTAATACCTTTCATTTTTCACCCCAAAATGTAATAAACATTTATCACCTCTAAAATATCTATGACTCTTTCTAATATGAAAACCATTAAGGTTATTTCACTTATTCATAAATAACACCCATACCTCTAAATTTATCTAAAGAGACGTCTGATACCTACTATAAGGACTCGGCCTTAAAACATTACATAGTCTAAAATTAAATTAATAATTCACATTCAGGATCTTTTTAAGTTTAGTGTTTTAGGGAATTAGACCATAACCATTACATATCAACTTGAAAATAACATGTAGAAAGTACTACTCAGTATCAATTTTTTTAAATAAATTTTTTTAAAAAGAAACATGTCTAGTTCCATGTTTTAGACAACATGAGTTATCCATTATTCCATCTACGAAACTATTCCACTTTATGTCATGTGAATAACATTTAAAAATCATGGGATGAGAAAAAAAACTTAGTAAGGTTTATAAAATAAGAAAATAAAACATTATCCCAACAATAAATACAATTAATTGAAACCATACTCTTCAATACTAACATACCTTATGAAAAAATAATATTTATTATTAACACATAGAAATCATAAATCAAAAAGTTACATTGTGGCATAAAAAACATACTTACATTGTAGCTATCACTACTACATAGGGAGTTACCTTGGAATACCCATCACCATATATTCCCTAAATATGTTAGGAGA
The DNA here is from genome assembly GCA_963277665.1 of Viscum album. Taxonomy (NCBI): domain Eukaryota; kingdom Viridiplantae; phylum Streptophyta; class Magnoliopsida; order Santalales; family Viscaceae; genus Viscum; species Viscum album. The sequence goes on along the minus strand of OY728142.1, from coordinate 271,999,983 downwards.
AACATTAAGGTTTACCTCCGTCGCGTTACACAATGCATTGGAGAGCTATCTCAGGCTCACCCACCCTTGGTTTATCACAGAACCACCAGTATACGTAAACAATTCCCAATAAACATAACATATTAATAACTCATAAAAAGGAATAAAGGAAAGATAACATTTTCACATTGCTATCACAATATATCATTTAATGATATTGACATAATCAATAATTTATAAAACCATTTTCAAAACTATTTAAGACATTAAATAAAGAGATTTTTGAATCAAAGAGCCCCCTACCAATTTGAAACATTTTAAAAAATATTTTTTTGAAAAAATTAATGTCCATATAAATAAATCTTAAAACCTATTTTGGGAACATTGAAATTAATGATAAAATTTTAGAAGAATAAATCATTAAAACATTTTAACTGATATTTTAGTTAAAGGGGTTTTAACAAAATGAGAGACTCTTGAATAAAAATAATTGAGGAACAATATTTAATCAGAACTTTATAAAATCATGAGAATAAAGGCATTCATGATATAATATTCCAAAGGACAATATATACACCATATAAGTGTGAATTGGTGCATAACAATAATGAAGTCTTAATAGAATGTAAATTGTGACGAAATCCATTATAATAATTATATCCTTAGATTAAGTATAAATCAATTACATGTGTCAAATATAAATACAATAAATATGTTTGGATGTTTAGTGTAAATAAATCAGATAACATTCACACATATTTTTGTAAAAACAACTCTAATGTCTTCGATGTTTAACTCAATTAATTGAAATTCAGTTAAACTTACCTGTATCAAGTTCCTATCAATGACTTGTGAATTTATCAATGAAGTGATTATGAGAATAACAATTATATTCACACATTGGTGAGTGGAAATTAATATATAAATAAATAAAAAATGATTCCACACATAATCATAGCATGACATAATTATGAATTAGAAGAATAACCCATGGAATAGAAATTGGTTTATAGAAATTCAACAACCTAACGAAATCTCATTAAAATTCAAAAAATGAGTTTATGAGAGAGAAAATGGAATTTCATAACATGGAAATAATATTTATAGTAGTAATAATATAGAATAACATATCCCAAATTTAGAATATGTAAATTAAAAGACATAACAAAAAGATGTATTTTAAAAAGAAGAGGGTGAAAGGTTCCCTTACTGATTTGGTAACATACGAAACATAAACTCCTTGAAAGAAAGATCATTCAATGAAGATATAAATACCCAAAAATTAAATTATATTATACTAAGAATACAATCATGGGCAGTACATACACCACACAAAATGAAATAGTGGCAAATATAACATTAATCTCACGGGAATAAAAAATTGAGATAAAACCCCCTTACCATGTCATAATCAATCAAGTCATATGACCAAAAGTTTATAACCACCTAATGAATCACAAAATTCCATGAGTATAAATAGATTCATTATAATACATATTATATAAATGTATACAATACACACCTTGCAATAAATAAGTGGGGTATAATAGAAATCATACAGAATTAAAAGCGAGATAAGAGACCCCTAACCTCATGTCTGACTGGACACGATCATTATTTTTTTCTCATGAATAATAAACTGAAGATAATTAATACATTCATAAAGAACCCTTTTCATGTTTATTATTACCTTTATAACAATCATTACCTTGATATATCTATTACTTAATTATTTGTGTTCATATCAGACATTTTGTCGATGTTCGGAACTTGAGTTAAAAATGAAATTGTTATAATTATAAATTTTTCACATGGTTGAAATTCCATTATCTATAGAATTATATTCATTATTTATATATCATGTATATCATATATATCCAGTATATATATTTATTTATAATAGTACATAACTATTGGAGATAATAAATGAAATGCACCATTCATGGAGATGGTAAGCCATACGTACGCATGAACACAACTTTCGTTTCTATTTAATTTTTAATGGAGTGAAAAGGTAATAATAAATATTTATATTATAATTCCATTATATTATTATATAATTTAATTATATCTACCCTATATATGTTCCACGTATTGTATGAATGTGTCATATAACTTTGACGGGGCGGTAGTCTGCACTTCCCCAAATAAAATTATTGTGTTTACCCATCAATGAAACTGTAAAGGTATGATATAAATGGATAATAAAGAATCATAGAAAAATATTAAAATAATATATGTCACATATAAATAAGTTTCATCATAATGGAAACCATATGTGGTTGTAGGAGAAGATTTAACATTCATCATTTCGTGAGGTAGTAGTTCACCATCCACAAAATTAGTATGTTCTTTACCCATTAGATGGAGGTGTTAGTATGTATAGATAAAATCCTTATCATAAAAAAATAAATTATATTTAGTAACCTTGTGTTTTTATAAAATAAATTAATAAATAGATTTTATGTGGTTGTAGATGTAAAATAAAACAAAATAACGTAAGAGAAGACATTATATTTTAATCGGGTTTCTCCCTTTGGTTCGAACCAAAAGGTTTACATGAATTCCCTTCTGTTGAAGGGAAGGTTTCTAAGTGGATGAGAGGGATTAAGGGACATTATTTATGCCTATGATGGATGAGACATAGGGCTTGATATGCATGAGTAATGGGATAGAAGTGGTGTGCTTTTATAAGGGCGAGAATGGGATCTTTATGAATGTTTAAAAATATTATATTACCATAAGCATATCTTTGGTTTCAAAAGGTCATAAACTCATTAATGTCATAGATAAGATGACTAATATTTTAAATAAAAAAATCCAATAAGAATTGAATAGGTTTTGGATATTATTTAAATATTTATAATCTTATTTATTTAAAACAATCATTAATGAGGTAAACATCGCATCATTATTGTGTCATAAATAATTTTTTCTATATGATGAATAAAAAATATTAATAAAATATCATGATTTAGGAAAACTTTTTTATATTTAAAATAAATATTTATTGTCAACAATATTACTTATATAACCCCATGTAAGAATTGGATTACTAAAATATATTTGTTTAAGTCATTTTTTCTTCACTTTAAATTAATTAATATAATGTGTCATTATCAATACGAAGTGGCTCAATGGGGTCCCAAAATCGACACAAAGATACCCATGGTAGAAATTGTATCAATAAATAGGATTACTAAACTTGTTATTGTAATGTAATATTATTATAATAATATTCTTTTACCCCTATTTACCAGATTTACTCTTTAACCAAGGTAAATAAATTTTTTACTGATGTAAATATTAATAGTTTCTACAAATAATTTTACATATTTGCACAATTTAGACCTCATGATTCCCAATATGGAATCCATTTTTCAAAATTCAAAACCCAGATGTGGTAGAAATTAATTTATAATGAATTCATACTTTTAAAACGGAAAGCGTGTTTTTATGAAATAATAACAATCAAAATATTGGCATTTGTTTATGTAAAATTTAAAAGTGAAATTACTTTCAATGGAAGAAATATCATTAAATGGTGAAAATATAATCTAATTAAACATTAAAACCATTTATAAATATAATATTATCACATAAATAAATTAGAATAAAAGGCCGTTTTTAATTAAAAAACGGTATTTTTTACTATTCATAAAAAAATGAGCATTTTTCAAAAAATAAAACATTTTTATCCAAAGTAAAATATTATATCCCAATTATAATGAAGAATATTAATTTTTTCAAATAGAACATATAAAAGTGACTAAAAGAAGATTTAAAGAGGGTTTTCCATCAAAAAGCATCAAATCATCCTGTTAATGAATATTCGAGTATTTATGCATAGAATTAGATTCCTTCACATTTTAAGACTCTAACTTTTATTGGATAAATGTAAAAACATTTAACAAACCTATATAATCATATATTAGTTAGTTCTATTCATTCCTGTCAATACAATGGCTATGTGTTAACTACCATTTAAAATAATAATAATATTATACTATTTTTCTGTGTAACTCAACATTGTGTGCAACGTACGATTTCAAAGAATCCAGTTGTTGCGTATTGGGTATTCCATCAAACATAGAATCCCATTTAAATTAAAATTAATATTTAACTAATTTTTTTTAACAAATATGAAAATGTTATTTTCTTTATTTACCTAGGATGTTACATCTTCCCTGTCCAATTTCATGCCCCATGATTTCCTTACACTATTTACCTACCATCCCATGCAATCCTAAAAATGCCTAACCCAAAAAACCATCCTATCCCTCTACCATCTTCTTTGATACCATTATTTCACAAACCGCCTTCTAAAATATTTGGGAAGGAATAGAAAAGTGTCAGACCCTTCCATCATCAAGTTTTCAGAGAGATAGTGAAATTCGAGTCCCTCCATCAATAGGCCATAGAGTGGTGACTAACACCAGGGGTATAGAATCTCACGTGAATAGAAGGAATTAAAAATTTTATTTAATAAGATCAGAAGATAAGATGGTGAATCCCAAACAAATCCAATGACTTAAATAAAAGTAATGCCCAAAATCCATTCCCCTAAGCATGTCCATAATAATGTTATACAAAGTAAAAAGAAAAACCTTGAAGGAAAGTGCCAAAAGAAAAGAAAATCGCCAACAACAACTATCTGAACGCTCAAGATAGTATGGCCTAGCATAGTACTAAAAGTCCTTGTGGAAACCATAATGTAATTATATATACATAGGTGAGTACACATGTATCAACATATGAGAAACCAAATTATCTCACGCACATGTGGGAAGACATTCTAATGCCCCATGATTTTTTTTGGATATAACCAAAACACCAAGAAATGAAAACTATACAACCAGCCTTAACCCGGAACACTCCCCAATTAACAGAAGTCAGATATAATAATTGTAATAGAAAATTTATATTTGGGTACCCCGCTCCAATTTCCAACTAGTTTTTTAGAACATCCTACGCATCATACCTCACTCAAAATTCCCACTACAGTCCCACTACCACCCCAACAACTACCCCATGGGCCATCCCAGACACACGTCTATCCCACCCGAAATCACCTAGGCCACCAAAACCACACATAACCATGCCTATGGACACTTGTCCCAGAAGAACCACTACCTCTTCTGAATATATATATTCTTGAACAACCACTTCCATGAACGAAGACACATAGGCCTCATCCCAAAGACACTTGGGAAACCAACCCATTAGCACACACTTGCACTAGTGCAGAAAATGTTTTTTACGTCTGTTATTTTTCATTTTTTACGTCAGTTTCTAGCCGATGTTAATACGTGCGACGTTATAAATAAGGTTTTTGACGTCGGTTATTTAAAAACCGACATCAAAAACATAAAATCGTGATGTTTATCACGTCGGTTATTTTAGAACCGGCATGATAAAGAAAATGGGAAGGGTTTATCACGTCGGTTATTTAACAACCGACGTGATAAAAGGCATGGAAAATGGTTTATCACGTCGGTTCTTAAACAACTGATGTGATAAACAAGGGCGAGGGGGGTTTATCACGTCGGTTCATATTGAACCGACGTGATAAACTGGGGTGAGGGGGGTTTATCATGTTGGTTCTATAATAAACGACGTGATAAACCAGGGTGAGCATGGTTTGTCATGTCGGTTCATATAAAACCGACGTGAAAAACTGGGGGAGGGGGGATTATCACGTCGGTTATTATATAACAGCCGTGAGAAACCGGTGGGAGGCAGTTTATCACGTCGGTTATTCAATAACCGACGTGATAAACCATTCTCCAGGCCGTTTATGACGTCGGTTATTCAATAATCGACGTGATAAACCATTCTCTAGGCCTTTTATCACGTCGGTTATTTAATAACGGACGTGATAAACCATTCTCTAGGCCTTTTATCACGTCTGTTATTAAATAACCGAAATGATAAACTATTTTCCAGGCATTTTATAACGTCATTTATTTAATAACCGACGTGATAAACCCAATTTTCTTTTAAACAGAATGCAGTCATCTTCTCTCCAACAAAATCAACCAGAAAACAAATCAAGAAATCGTACCACAAAAACAAAAGTAGATCAAAATTAAGCATGTACATAGATAACATATAAAACTTACCCCCTAGACAGCCCCCACCATCATTTATACCCCATAGACAGCCCTCCCCCACCCCATTGGAGCCCTCACCCTCATGTATAGCCCCTGGACAGCCCTCCCCCGCCCCATTGGAGCTCCCACCCTCATGTATACCCCTTGGAAAACCCTCCCCCACCCCATTGGAGCCACCACCACACTCCTGGACTACCCCCGACCCCCGTACACCCCCAAACACCCCTCGACAACCCCCGACCCGCCTGAACAGCACCCCCTCACCCCCTCACCCCACTTGACAGCCCCCACCACACCCCTGGACAACCCCAAACACCCCTGGACAGCCCCCCCCCCCTGGACAGCACTCCCACACCCTTGGACGGCCATCCCACACCCCTGGACATCCCTGCCACCCCCCAGGACTGTCCCCCACCCCACCAGACACATCTCCCAGACCGCTGGACACCCCCCAACGCCACTGAACACACCCCCACACCCTTGGAACCCCTCCCCCACAGACCCAAATCCATACCAGAAAAACCATCAAAAGTAAACCAAAACAATAATTAGAGCAAAATTAAACATTCACTTATATTACATTGAAAACATACACTGTCAACTTAAAAAAAACTAAATCCAACCGAAACAACAACCAAATACACAATTAAAATGACAATATTCAAAATTACATTTTACATTACAAACAACTAAAATTTAATCAAACCTGTAAAATAATTTGACCACTCCACCTGTACGTGTTTGTTTTCTTTAGCAGTATAGGGTTGAGGGTCATCAAAAAGCTACAAATGAAAAAGAAGATAGTTAACATGTATAATGAATAAATCAAATTGAAATATTATGGCAATGTTTAAGAGGAAATCATACCAGGTCATAATTCACAACTGTCCCAGTTGTTATTATTTCATACATAAATCTTAACATATAATATCCGCATTCGGTGATGCCTTGTTATTCATGACAATTCTGTTTGAATGAGTGTAAATTCAATATATTATTTTTATGTAACAAATCAAAAAGTACAAATTATAAATTGGAATTTACCTTCGCTTTTACATATTTGATCTTTGCATTTATTTTCTTTTTGTTTTTTCGAAAGTAAACCCATGAACTGTTAGAAAATAATACAAATGGGGTAAATTTAAAATTCATTATAATATATAAAACAATTGAGAAATTGAAACTTACTTTTCCAATATATTCTTAAAACTTTCCCACACATCACCATGAACAGAGCATATCCAATAAAGAGCTTTCTCCCTTGGGAAAAAAATCCCTAACATCCAATGATCACTGATAAAAGGAAATTTAATGTTAGTGGTTTTTTATGTTAAAAGATAATTAACTCTTTGAGAGAAATGTGTTTCATACCTCTCACAAAAAGGAATCATCCAACATTGTGTGATTATATTCTTTTCAAATCTTTCAGCAATATAAACCATTATTTGTTCCTCATTCAATGCACATGCTTCAGGGGAAATCAATTGCGGGTCCATGAAACCATATACTTCTGTCAGCTCATTCCTCTCACAAATTTTTTAAAGATACCTAATACAAAACATACATAAGTCTACATTTTTAATAAATATAATGTAGGTAAAAGGTGTTCATACTTACATGGAAAAAATTTGCACCACGTTGATGCCCAACTTATCTCCAGAAACAAGCTCCATGATATCAGTTTTTGTAATCCCCACACTTATTTCACGTCCACAAACATGAGATTACATTGGAAACTCATAAAAACCCAACAACAAATGTGAATATCTGGACAATCTATCAAGACCACTAGAATCTGTATCTGATGTCATAGCATGTTGTGTTTGTTGTTTTCTATACAGTATTTCTTTACCTTTGAAGTATTCCTATGAAAAAAATTGAAAAATATAGTATTTTTCAAATGATAAAACAACTTTAATAAAAAAATAAAATAAAAGATATAACATTCATACCTCTATGGTAATGAGTCAAAGAAGTATGGATGGCAAAACTAAAAAATGGCTGATACTCTATCCAACTGTCGCCACCTCATCTATAGGTATTGGTAACCTAGCTGATCTATCTATAATATCCTGTACAGTGACCCTCTGGTTATCTACCTCTAATTGTTGATGATGAACTGTATGTCCTATACAATATACCAACTCGTATCCTACTATATGATGTTGAGAATCATCAACATATAACTTGAAATATGTAGGAAGTTGCGGCGGAGGCGTAGGATAAAAAATGGGGTCCGCAAGATGAGGTGGGGGAGTGGGAGCTACTGGCGGAGGTGGAGGATAAATAATGGGGTCTGCAGGGGGAGGTGGAGGAGTGGGAGCTGCAGTCTGAAATTGTCTTTGCATTTCTGAAAACATAGACTGAAACGACTCTCTAATCATGTCCTCCATCGTCACATTAATATTTTGAACTTCAGCCTCCAAGGATTCTATTTTTTTATAAAACCCCTCAATGTTTGAAGTTGAAGAACGTGGAAACACTTTTCTTACCGATACACCTGCCAGATATCCTCTTACACGACCAGGATGTTCGGGCCTTCCCAATGCTGCAAATAAAATATCTTCCCTCCTAGTAGCTATAAATGTCCCCTATGAACTCTACTCCTCAAGAGAGTCCTGTATTAATTAATTGAACATTTCTGTAATGATTGACACTTATATGAAGAAAAAATTTAACTTAAATAAATTAAATAGATATCTTACAATCCTCTCAGCTAAGATTCTCAATTCTTCCGAAAGATATTGCCCTTTTTTCCCTTCCGAGCTCTCTTCCATTTTTCATGTCTAGATGGAGGGGATGGAGGGGCCACCTCTCCAGAGCTTGAAGACTCAGCTCTTAGTTGTTGAAATTTTTCCACCATCATTTGTTCTTCCAATAATTCATACCCTCCCCGAGATAAAATATGAGGGTATAAATTTTTAGATTGGATCTCATGATGAGCTTTCCTTGTTTTCTGTAATTTATGAATAGGAAATCATTAATAAAACATTAATAAAATCATTTATATAAGAAAGTTTATAAAAGTTTACATTGCCCTTACCAGAAATGACTCTTTTTTTTCACTTTCAAAAAACTGTCTCCATGTGTCTTCATTTATAAAAGGATATATATGACATGGATTATCATGACTCCTATGACCATAAATGAAATCAGATGGGAGGGTTGATTTGAAATCCCTCCATCTCCTAGAAGCCAATGATAAGCATTTGTTCCTGACTCCTCCAGTGTCAGGAATATCAAATTTCATCTGATAAAGAAGATGTTAAACATATTATATATACTAGAAACATTAAAATAATGGTCAAAAAATGTCAAAATATCTTACCAAAATCATCTCCCACAACTGAGAGATAATATCTTTATCCACACCTCTCCAATCATTATACAAAATGCTTACTTTGGTCTTAGCCTGAGTTGCAACAAAACTCTTAAAATCTTTGGCATTCGGACCTCTAAGAATATCATCATCATCAAACTCAATGACTATCCTTTGATCCTACGTACGAGCAAGTGATAATTTTGGTAAACGTGTGCACCCACGTTTACCAACCATTGAACTATTTGTTGTAATAGGAGCATGTGAATGTTCATCCCCAGAGGTATGACCAGCAATATGCTCCTCTCCAGAATCATGTGGTTGATCATCTGAATGATCTGTCATTATCCTTCAAATAAAAAAAAACAAACGTTAGTTCACAAATATAAAAATTCAAATATTTCAATACTACTGTAATCAGAAAATAGAAAAGTGTACTAAGTTACATAATAGTAAACATTGGTAATATGGTAAGCATGTTAAACAATGGTAAAGATGGCAAAGATGGTCAAGATGGTCAAGATGGTAAAAATGGTAAAAATGGTAAACCTGGTAAACATTGTAAATATGGTAAAGTAATTGTAATTGAACAAAAATAAGCATTTTAAAATTCATGTAATGGTAATAAACATGATAAATTAAACTAAACAAACTTAAAAAAAACAAAAACATATAATTATTTTATTTTAAAACATGTTTTAATAAATAAAAAACTTACAATATCTAACATTTATGGAAAAAATAAATGTAAACAAGAAATAAACATATGTTACCTATAATTTTAGGAATGTACAAATGGATTGTTTTCCCAAATTCCTTCGTCGTGATCGTTACTTATTGCACAAACTATGTCTTCAACATGATCATCATTATGTTCTGTTAATATTTCCATGGATGTTGGGATCTCACATAAATCAGCATATTCATCAAGTTCATCCTCACTAACATATTGTTTTTCCCTTGTAAAACAATATCCCACTGCATATCTGATTGATCTACTACATAGAAAATTTGTTTTGCATGTGTTGCCATTATAAAAGAATCAGCCGTGTCTTCCAATCTATTCAGATTAACAAGTGTCATTCCAAATTCATCGTGTCTGACACTATTGTTACCATTAAACCATTTACAGTTAAAAACAGGAACTTTAATTTTAAAGTAATCAACCTCCCATATGTCTTCAATCACACCATAATATACACTTGATACAGAAATTGGGTTTTTTTCCTTATCACTCGAAAAATGCATTGCTTCTGCAAACACCAATACACAACTATTCTGAACTGCACTTCTGTTGTCCTGAGCTTTTGTATGAAATGTATAACCATTAATGTCATAACCGGACCATGTTATCACATTTAAACATGGACCACCCACTATCCATTTTAATGTCTCTGATACATCTGATCTACCAAGAAAAGTCTTTTTAATCCATGAAAAAAAAACGTTTTGTTGTTCTCATTCAAAATCCACATTTCTTTTTTCTTTGGATGACATTGTATCAACTCATTAATATGCAATGTGATATATGGTTGAGCATCAACTATGTTATTCAAGATGTATGATATTAAATTCTTCATCTGTTCAGCTAACAATGATTTGACTTTCAAGCCGCGAATCCCCTTTCCCTCATTATTAACTCGTTCATGGCGAGATGGAGGCAAACCTATGTGTTGCGCCGCAGCCAAGTAGCTCGTACAAAACTCTTCTACCTCCTCATAAATATACTTTTCAATAATGGAGGCTTCAAGTCGATATAGATTTTTAACATACCCCTTTAATATTTTCATATACCATTCAAAAGGATACATCCAACGAAGATATACAGGTCCACAAAGCTTTATTTCTCGAACCAGATGAATCATTAAATGCACCATTATATCAAAAAAGTTGGAGGAAAATACATTTCCAATTGACAAAGTATAAAAATTGCATCCTTTTCCAAAATGTTCAAAGCATTCACATCAATCGCCTTGTTACAAATTGAATTGAAAAAATAACACAACTTCATTATAGTCTTTCGTACATGAATGGGCAGTATTACACGCAATGCAACAGGTAGAATTTATTGCATCATTACGTGACAATCATGTGATTTCATACCTATCAACTTCAAGTCCTTCAATGAGACAAAATCTTTTACATCAGAAGAATAACCTTGAGGCACTTTGGTATCATGAAGACACTGACAGGAGCTAATTTTCTCCATCTTCGATAATGTATGACAAGCCGGGGGAAGAAATGTCCGTCTTCCTTTATGAGTGGGAGCTAACTCCAAACGTATTCCCATTGATAGTAAGTCTAATCTTGCATTCAACCCATCTTTAGTCTTTCCTTTAATATCTAACTATGTTCCAATCAAATAATCACAGATATTCTTCTCCACGTGCATGACATCAATATTATGTTTAACTTCATGATACCTCCAATATGGTAGCTCAAAAAAAATTGACCTTTTCTTCCAAATATGTCTATCATTACCAGATTTCTTTGTCTTTCCCAATGTCACGTCAAGGTTTTTCACCCTCTCAAAATACAGATAAGGGGATAAAAGTTTTTGAGCAGTATCAAATTCTTGTGAGCCATTTAATGCCTTTTTTAGTCCTCTATAAGGGTGTTCCATAGGAAAAAACTTTCGATGACCCATGTGCACTGTTTTCCTCTCATGATGCAATTGATAATATGACGTCTATTGTTCGCAAATTGGACATGCTTTATGCCCTTTAACACTGTATCCAGACAAATTTCCATACGCTGGGAAGTCATTTATAGTGAACAGAAGCACTGCATGCAGTTGAAAATATTCCATTTTATAAGAATCATACACCCTAATACCATCAGCCCATAACAGTTTCAAATCATCAATCAACGGGGACAAGTAAACATCAATATCATTACTGGGTTTCTTTGGACCAGAGATCATTGTACTCAACATGACATATTTGGGCTTCATACAAACATCAGGAGAGAGGTTGTAAATTACCAATAAAACAGGCCATGAACTATGTGTGCTACTGAGTGTTCGGTATGGATTCATTCCATCTGTGCACAACCCTAGTCTGAGATTTCTAATTTCATTTCCAAATGTAGAATACTGCGCATCAATTTTCTTCCATTGTGGACAATCAGCTGGATGATGTATTTTTCCATCACATACCTGCTCTTCAGGATGCTATCTTAACCTTTTTTCATAATGTGAATTAGAAAATAAACGTTTGAAACGATTAATTATAGGAAGATACCAAAATACCTTTGAAGGGAGCTTTGTAATCTCTACATCAGCCTGTGATTTTTCTTTCACCTTATAACGTGATGTCCCACATTTAGGACTCTCTGACAGAAATTCATATTCCTTCCTATATATAATGCAGTCATTCGGATAGGCATGTATTTTCTTGTATCCCAATCCCATCGGGCATAATATTTTCTTGGCTTTGTAATGTGAATCTGGAAGATCGTTATCTTTTGGAAGAATATCTTTCATCAACTGTAGCAGCTCTGTAAAACTACTGTCACTCCATCCATGCTTCGCATTCAGGTTAATCAATCTTAACACCGCTGACAAAACCGTAAAATCTGTACAACCAGGATATAATGGTTTTTCAGCATCATGATATAGACGCGCAACTGTCAGTTCTATCTCAATTTGTTCTGCTACAATATCGCGAATCATTTCTTCAATTCCATCAGAGTTACCATCTTGCGAATCATCATCATCAGTGATATTCCGTCCAGTTTCACCATGCCAAATCCAAGGACTGTAACTCGGATTCAAACCATGACAAATTAGATGATCTTTGATCTCTCTACTTTTCAACTTCTTCATATTCAAACATTTCGGGCATGGACAGAAAAAAATGTCACTACTTGGAACATTTCGTTTTGAAAATTCCAAAAAGGAATCAACACCTTCCTCAAATTCATTTCTCATTCAATGTGCCGTAATCCAAATTCGGCTCATCATTACCTTTAACAAATATCAACAAAAAATATATATTTTTAAGATAAGACAAATATATGTTTATATGAAAAAAATTATAATTTGAATGTAAAACAATTTTAAATATAAAACAAATCTATAGGTATTTAAAAAAATATGCTTGAATATTATTTTTAAAACAAAATATAGTTAGATATAACAGTTTTCAATTTCATTGAATCAAAGAAAACCATGATTCCTACATAGTTTAATATTGATTGCGGTTTTGATGTTTTAATATATTAGATAAACTACCTATTTAACATGTTATTAATGGTTTCTGTCGACCCTAAATCCATTTGGTAAATATTTTCACACAATTATAAAAATCAATGGAAGTGTTTTTGGGAGGAATATGTTCAATCATTTGATTTTGATGTCCCATATTCTATAACAAAAGGCAATGTGGATACCAAAGCCCGTAGTTTTGTTTTTTATTCTCAAAGGGTTTGTGATGAAAAAGAAGAGTATAAGTTGATGTATATGATAAATAAAATACAACTATATTTTATTTATGGTTATGATAGAATGAATTCATACCATATCATTTAGGATCTTCTCCCACCAAAAGTAACCCTCCTCTATTCGAAATGAATAAATTTAGATAATTATGCATGAATTCATACATGTATTGTTATACATAAACCAAAAAGAAGATTATTAGTACTAAAAGTAAAACTAGGAAGAAACAATAAACTCTATATACTCATGAAAGCTACTCCACAACACTTCAATGATACTAACATCTATAAAAAACTACAAATTTCTTTTAAAAACCAAAAAAATTGTTTATATTTATGTATGGTGGGCATAACATGTATACATTGTATGATACTCCCTAAAACATCTCATGAAAATGTTGAGGAAGCACACTAAAGCCCTATGAAAAAAGGAATCTAAATCATCACCTAAACAAGGAAAAATAGTTTCATATACTCATTATGGATCACTCACAAAATAATTCATATAAATAAACCTTTTTGTATAAAAAATTATATATATATATATATTAAAAGTAAGGTTCTCAGATACCACTTCTCCACTAGTTTTCCTCTCACACCCCAATGCTAATGTCATGGTCTCACCCCGCCCATAAATCATCATACACCATGTGAAATTGTATAACTTCCATCAATGAATCATATGTATCTTAGATTATCTCATCACCATCTTATCAAAATAGTAATGAGGTGCATACTTGGAAACCACTACATCTTGTTTACATTAAATGTACAAAAATTGCAAAACATAATTATATAATATCCATGAAAAAAACGAACGAAATAAATTCGTGGGGCTTACTTGAATGTTGAGAGTTGAGATGATAGATCCGAGAGGAGTGAAGAAGATAAAAAACGAAGCGAAAATGAGTTTAACGTAGGTCGATCGATGAGCTGATTAGGGTTTACCACGCGAGAGAGACGAGCCGACAGACTGTCAATCGAAAAATCGTAAATGACAGTCCATGGGGCTTTAATTTCTTTAAAAGTTTTATAACGTCTGTTATTATATAACCAGCGTTATAAACTATTTTTTAAATTTATAATGTCGGTTATTTTAAACCCGACTTAAAAAAGCTCCCGCGCTTTGCTTTTTTACGTCGGTTGTTTTATAACCGATGTAAAAAACGAGATATCTATGGGTTTTTTACGTCGGTTATTTTATAACCGATGTAAAAAACCCCCCATGCTTTTGTTTTTTACGTCGGTTAATTTATAACCGATGTAAAAAACGCGTAGATATCTCATTTTTTACGTCGGTTATAAGATAACTGACGTAAAAAACCAATGCGCGGGGGGTTTTTTACGTCGGTTATTTGGAAACAGACGTAAAAAACCGGATATTTACGTGTTTTTTACGTCGGTTATCAAATAACCGACGTAAAAAACCAAAGCACGGGGTGGTTTTTTACATCGGTTATAAAATAACCGACATAAAAAACCCGTAGAAATCTCGTTTTTTATGTCAGTTATAAAATAACCGATGTAAAGAACCCCACGCTTTGGTTTTTTACCTCGGTTATTTGATAACCGACGTAAAAAACGCATAGATATCGGGTTTTTTACGTTGGTTTCCAAATAACCGACATAAAAAACCCCCCGCGCATTGGTTTTTTACGTCGGTTATAAGATAACCGACGTAAAAACCGAACAGGCACGATTTGTAACGTCTGTTATTAAAATAACCGACGTTAAAAATCTACTTGCCGCATTTTTATGTCGATTATATATAACCGACGTAAAAAATGGTGACGTAAAAAACGTTTTCTGCACTAGTGTTGGGCCAACCACTACAACACACCCTGATCGATGAGCATTAGTATATAATGATCCTTAGTTCATCGAAGCCTGCCGAATTTGTATTGGGACACCAAGGAGATGGAACTAAAAGGATATTATTATCGGCCACTCCTAGGAATGTTCTGAAAATAACCTCTAATGAAATGGTGGAATTTTGAACGAATTGCTCAACTTTGGGGGTGTATAAGAAACACAAGAACTACATTTTATAAATATAGGAAAACAAGTACTCATCCAAACTTAAGGGTCCCAAAACTAACAACGAGCTCGTATAAAACCACGATTGCTACTATCCCTACTTTCATAAGTACACAACAACCACAACCAGATCTCAACCCATTCAAGTAAAATTATTCACTATTGTAAATTTTCTGTTAGTAATGGTTAAATGATTAAATTTAAAATATTCATTCACTACTGTGATACTATTTTTCATAAGCACAGTCCAAAGAATAAAATTAAATAAAAAACATCCAAAAAAATGTATAAGCATTCAAACTCGGTTCAATTGTATGTAACAAAATTAAAAGGGTTCTATAAGATCCCTCAAAATACTAGAACAAAACCAAACCACAAAATAATAACTCCACAACATTTACTGCCTCTTTCACATGACCATATATTGACAAGACAACAACCTCTCAACCAAAGATTCCATTACTCTTAACATTACCCCACAAATATCAAATAGAACAATCATGCATATCACCAAAATAGGGAAATGTTGTTTTACAAATTTATCCAACACAATTCATTATGTCACTTCACTATGTGTGGTTAACTTGGGTGATCACACAAGGGTTCTATATTCATCGGGCATCCATTTAACAAACCAATTTTTCATGATTAATCATTTTACTTGTTTTAGCCAATCAATCACAATTTAACATCATCATAACCATTTCACATGACACACAATATATAAAGACAAAGGAAAACCTCTACATGTAAGAGCAAAGATCGATGTTTTCTCCTTGTTCCTGAACTATGGATGGCGCAACATGCAGAAAAAGACAAATCCAAGGCTGAGCAAGAAGGATCCTCCACTAGATCATGATTAATCTTGGGATAAATTCTAGAGGTGCACTTAGAGAAGAAAAAAATAAAAAATGAAGATGAGATATCCTCAAATCAGGGATACCATTTTAACGTACATAAATGTCAGATTGTGGATTGACCACATGGCTGGGCGGTTTCACAGATTGGGATTAATTGAGATTTAATAATATCCTCAGAGAATGAGGATATAGAGAAGTGGACGACTACGAGTTGATAGATTTATGTTAAATAGGGAAAAACACGTAACAAGGGTGAGATCTCTTATGGAGTGGATGAGGATACAGATGGAGAGAGCGGAAAAAGTGGAGAGAGCAACCAAACTTTTTCTTCAGCCTAGAAATGGTGTTTTCGCACGCTCCTGGAGTCTTACTTGATTCTCACCATGAGTTCGTTCAATCCAAATTGGGAGTTAGCTTTCAAGGATGATTGAATCTTATCTAAGGGTCTTGGTTCTTTATCGAATCCTGTAGATTTCTATGGGAAGAGAATGAAAGGTGTTTCTTTTGCTAAAGTACTTTCTGGTTCCTCTGATCTGAGAAATAGAGGTACATCTACTTCCTCTAAAATTACTAGACTTGAGAATGTTGGTTTTTCTGTAGTTGTGGATCCGTAGGCTTTGCAGTAATTCATTGATCTTTGTATGTTTTCAATTATTGGTTGCATTATTTATTCCAAGGGTGATAAACCCTGGTTTTACGTTGATCTTAAAAATAGAATTTCTCATTGCTGGGGTTTTAGTAACTGCAAATTGATTCCTATTTGGAGGGGTTTTTTTCATCTCATCTTTCAATTAGGGGATGATTTTAATAGGGCGTGGGATTTTGGAAATATTTATCTCATACCCGGTGCTTTGAGATTATCTGAATGGGATGCTAAATTTAATACCTTTAACCTTGAGTAAACTAATGCCCAGATATGGATCAGACTTCATTGGTTGAATTGTATGTAGTAGCATCCTAAGATCCTTAATGACCGAGCCTCATGTGTTAGCAATCCTATTAGATTGGATCAGAAATGTTTGGAGGGAGATCTTGGTTATATTGCTAGAATTATGGTTGATGTTAAACTGGAAAATAAAAGACCGGTTAATGTCACTTTTATTGCTAATGGTAATAAGATTGATGTTAAAGTAGAATACAAATGTGTTCCTTATTTTTTTGAGGTTTGCAAGACTGTTTGTCATTCTGTGGTGAACTGTAGGATGCTTCAAAAGAAAGTTAATGAGGTTCCCAAAGAGAAGGATTGGAATGAGGTTAATCAGATTAAAAAAAATAAGAAGATATTTTTGGAAAAGGAGGGTCCCTCAAAGGATATACCTGGTCCGTCCAGAGTTATAGTTACTTCAAATAAATCTTGGGAAGATATCTTTGAAGATGTTAAACAAGGTAGGATTCCTAATCCTCCTAGTCCTCTTACTAATATTGGTCAGGAAATTGATAAATATGTTGGATTCACATGTATAGAGGATCACATTTTGGATCAGAATATATCTTCTAAGATTTTGACCTGGTTATGTTTTCAAAATTAGTGGATAATATTTGGGTACTTGTGGTTTCTTTTTAGGATAGTGAGAGTTCTGGGATTTCCCATGTCTCTATTGATCCTGTTATTTCTCTTGTCACTTCCCTAGTTCAGGTGGCTGGAGATCCTGCTCCTCCTATTGCAGATTCTACTATAAAAGGAGCGTAACCTGCTTCTTTCAAGACATATTCTTCTACATCGGAAGTGGTTATTGGGGCCCCTTTTCCTTCTGGTGGTACTGCTGCACTGGTTGAGGATATTGAGGTCCATGTGGGTAATGTGACAGTGCAGGATATGGGTGTTTCTTGTTTCATCCATTAGTCCGGTTGACATCCATACTGATGATGTTAAAAATGGAAAAGGAACCATCATCAATCTGGATTTAAGTGATCTTATACAAGGGGTATCTAGTACTAAGAGAAAGGTTGGAAGGCCTCCTAAGTCTGGAAAACAGGTAAATGTGGGGGTCAAAAAAGGGGGAAATCATCCTGGTCATAGATTTAAATGAAGCTTAGTTTTTGGAATTGTCAGGGTTTGGCCAATCATGATACCATGAGGTCCCTTAGGCTCTTCATTTTAAAACATAGGCCCCTTCTTATTGGTTTGTCTAATCCCAAAAGAGTTTTTTCTCCCAATATTTCCAATTTTTCAAACCTTGGTTTTCATTTTGAAGAACCCAATAGATCCTCATCCAAAATTAAACGGTTATGGGTTTTGGTGCATTGTTCTTTATATTATATTTCCCTAATTTCTAATATTGATCATCATGTCACATTCTCTTTATTTATTCAAGGGCTCTAACATTTATGATCTTTTATTTATGCCCATAACTTTTATCAGGGTCATAGGAATTTATGGATGGAAATTAGGTCTCTCAACTCTTCGATCTCTGGTCCGTGGTCTATTCATGGTGATTTTAATGCCATCATGAATTATGATGAGATGATTGGAGCCATGACTAATGTCATATCTTCTAGAGATTTTAAATCATGTATTGATAATAATGGGTTGATTGAGGTTAATCTAGATGTGGCTAAGTATACATGGTACATGAATGTTTTGGAGAGATTTTTTGCTAATTGAATTTATCGGTATTTTGTCAATGAGGCTTGTCTTGATTTCTGGGGTTCAATTTCTTGTATGTCTCTTTCTAGAATCAACTCTGATCATCATCCTATTTTGGTTGACCTTGTGAGTAAGGATCCCAAACCTCCTTTGACTTTTAGATTTAATATGTCCTAGGTTAATCATCCTAAATGTAGTACTATTGTCGAAAAAACAAGGAATTCTTGGAATGGTAGGGCCAATGATTTTTCTTGAATCATCAAGCTCAAACTCCTTAAAAGAAATTTGAAATTATGGAGTAAATATCGTTTCAGTTCCCTTGATTCTGAAATTTCCTCTCTTGAGGAATCTATTCAACAAATACAAGAGAAGAATTATTCAAATGACTTCTCTAATGATGTTTTGGGTTAGACTCAGCTGGTTTCCATGCTTAATAATTTTTTGAATCTCAAATATTCTTTGCAAAGAGTCAATTTTAAGGCTAATTGGTTGAGAGATGGGGATAAAAATTCTAAATTTTTCAATTCTGTGCAGCGAATTAGGAAATTCTCAAGGCCCCTCTCTTTGGTTAGAAATGGGAATAATGTGATAGACAACAGAAGGGATCTTTCTGAGCATGTTGTTACGTATTTTAAGGATCTCTTTACCGGTCATGTTCCTCTTGATGATCCCGTGGAGAGTATTATTCCGACTCTTGTTAGTCAAGAGGATAATTCCAATCTTACATCAATTCTTTTGGAATTTGAAATCAAGGATGCGGCCTTTAGTCAAATTTCTGACTGCTCCCCGGGTCCAAATGTTTTTGGGAATTTTTTCTTTCAGACATATTGGGACATCATTGATGATGGTGTTTGCAGGTTGGTTACTCGTTTTTTAATTGTGGCTCTCTTACTCAGGGCCTGAATTCTCAATACCTTTCCCTCATTCCAAATCCTGAGAATGATAATGAGGTTCATTTGTTCAGACTAGTTTCTATGATCAATACAATTTTTAAAATTATTTGCAAAATTTTGGCTACAAAGTTTTCCTCTATTCCCAGTAAGATTGTTTCTCCTAATCAGTTTGGCTTTATTAAGGGTAGGTCTATTCAATATTGTCTTATTACTGTATCATAATTTGCAAAACTTCTTAAGAAATCCACAAGGTATGGTAATATTGCTCTGAAGTTATACTTTAGGAAAGCATTTGATACTATAAATTGGAATTTCATTTATAAGGTTCTTCGTTTTTTTGTATTTGATGATGTTTTCATTAATTGGGTTAAAATAATTTTTGAGTTAGCTCGTATCTCTTTCCTTGTTAATGGCTCCCCTGAGGGCTTCTTTGCTTGTTCTAGAGGTGTCAGACAAGGTGACCCTCTCTCTGACATTATTTTTCCCATTGTGGAGGATTATCTTAGTATATTACTTTCAATTATGGCTGGCAATGGGAAACTGCAGTCTATTAGTGCTTGTAGAGGTTTTGTTGCTCCCACTCACTTGTTGTATGCTAATGATATTATTATTTTCACTAAAGGGGATAATAGAAATAATAAAAATATTAAGCGTGCCCTTTTTCATTAATAAAAAGTCTATCGGAAAGAGATTAGTTGGGATAAGTCCTTTGTTTATTTTGGTAGTAATTTTCCTATTTCTAGGAAGACTGACATTATCAGGGATTTGGGTATTCATGAAGGTGTTTTTCCCTTTACATATTTGGGTGTTTCTATGTATTGGGGGAGGAATAAAGCTTGTTATCATTCAGATATTATATGTAAAATCAGACAACATCTTGATAAATGGAAGGGTAAGTCCCTTTCCATGGCAGGCCAGGTTTTCTTCATTAGGGATGTGATTATTTCTATGTTTGTTCATTATTTCATGGTCTATAAGTGGTCGATCTCTCTTATCAAAATCATTAATGATTCTATTAATAATTTTATTTGGAGCGGTAATATTTTGGAGAGAAAATTAGTTACGGTCTCTTGGAATAATTTTTGTAAACCCTATGATGCTGGGGGTCTTGGTATTAAAAATCATGAGGTGTTTAATGATTCTGTATAGGCTTCGTTCATTTGGAGGCTTGTCAATAGTAATTCTGAGTCTCTGGACTTTCTCTATAAAAAATTCGGGGACCGGCTCAGCAATGGAGTTTTTAATTATGTGGATTCTTTTATTTGGCCTGCTTTTAAATTCATTTTTTCTTCTATTGACTCTCATGCCAGATGGCTTGTTTCAAGGAATTCATCTTTATCCTTTTGGAAGTCCAATTGGACTGTATGTACTTTAGGTAATTCCTTGATGAATGATAATTTTATTGTTTATCTAGATGCAACAATTAAAGATCATCTTGATAATATGGGGGGTCTCCCTAATCATATTGTTACTATTATCAATAGTTAATGTTTCTCTAATAGAGAGGATTTTTGGGCTTGGGAACTCTTTATAAATGGCCTGGTAACTTCTAAAATTTTTTATAGTCATTCTGTATCTTGCAATATATGGTGTAAATGGATGAGGGATCTTCATATGACCTTTATTAAGCCCTCTCGGACAACTTTATCCTGGAGACTGGCTCATGGGAAGCTTCCTACTGATTGTTTCCTTCAGAAATGTGGTATCTCTCTCTACTCTTCCTGTGTGTTTTTCCCTCAAAATAGGGAAGATATTAATAATTTGTTTATTAGTTGTGTCAATGTCTCTTCAATGTGTAAGGTTTTTTTTGATATTTTTGAAATCCCTATGCCTAATATGTCTTCAATTCATCATTTCCTTCAAGGATGGCATTCTATTTCTCTCTCTCCCCAATTGATGGATATTTTTAGAGTCGCTTCTTCTGAACTCCTTCATTTTATTTGGTTTGCTCGGAATAAGAAGATTCATGATAGATTTACCTTCTAAGTGGGGGTTTTTCATCTATTCTTGGTGCTATGTGTAATGTTGATATTCCAAAGAAGCTTTTTTGCTTCAACTCGATTCATGATTTGTCCATTCTGAACTAGATAGGTGCTAAGAGTAATTTCAGGCCTCCGCGTGGTACTTTAGAAGTTCTCTAGAAGGAACCACTTTTTGGTTGGTTAAAAGATAATTCGGATGGTGCTTCCAGGGGTAATCCTGGGTGTTCTGGTTATGGTGCTGTTTTCAGAAATCATAAAGGGGATGTCCTTGGTTGTTTTCATGGTTCTTGTGGCTTTGCCTCTTCACTTGAGGCTGAAATTCTTGGAATTATCGTTGTTATCGATCAAGCTGTGAAGTGTGGTTGGGATAATTTATAGATTGAGAGTGATTCTTCTGTTGTTGTTTCTGCCATAAGGATGGGTCTTCATCACTTGTCCTGGAAACTTAATAATGGTTGGAATAGTTGTTTGGAGACTCTAGTTTCTTTCAATCATATTATCACTAACAATTATAGGGAATCCAATTCTGTTGCTTATGGACTGGCTAATAAATGTGTTAATGGAGTTGATTTTTTTGGTATGATCAAGTTCCTGATGATCTCCTTCATTTTCTTAAAAAGGACTGCGACAAGTCTTCCATTGTTAGACTTTTTAAAGCTATCTCTTATCCTTGTTTGTGGCTGTTTTGTTAGGTCATTTTCATCCTTGTGTACTGCATTTCTATTTGGGTTCTGTTTGTTTTTGTTTTATTAATTTTTTCTTCTTTGAAGTGGTTTTTTTATTTTTCTATAGGTTGGAAGTAGAACCTGATGTGCTGAATTCCGTAGAAGTGGTTTTCCCAAATTTTGTTCTGTCATAGTGGTCTTCCCAAATTCTGGTGAGCCAGCCGTAATACCCTTGGGTGTGAAGGTGTTTTTTCAAGACTGGGTCGCTGGTGCTGGGTTCATTCTCAGTGCCTATTTTTCAATCATTGTTCAGATTTTCTACAAGTAGAATTCAAGAATTTTTTTCTTTGATGCTGTATTTGATCGCATGGGATCTCCAGGAAGTCTTAATGGTCTCCTCATTCTATTAGAAGTTCATGGAGAGACAAACTCTCAACCTAGAGTGGCCTTCCTCGATGCTATTTATGGAATGGAGTGTATGAAGCGGCCTTCGAAAATGGAAATCAAGGAAGATGCTACTGTTGACATCCAGATATGACCACACATAGTTGGGTGGTTCTTGATTATTTTATATTGAATCTTGGAATTTTGATCTCCAGCACCATAACTCCTTCATTATGGTTGTTGGGTGTTCCATGATTGTATCTTTTATTCCCTGTATTGTTTTCTTTTTTCTTTAAGAAACATCCATTTTCACGTAACAAGGGTGAAACTGGAAAACATGGGATGCTGGAAAATGAAAAACAGGGTTGTGACACTGATAAAAAGGTCACACGTGTTCATAATTCAAGGGTATCCCAATACATTGGGAATTTACAATAACATTCATGTGTCTTAAATCACTTTAATGTGGTATTAAAACACTTTTTATGTTAAAAGATACGTTACTGTAGAAAAATTGGAAATTCATGGAGAATAAGGGAATGACTCACCGATGTGTGAGTCAAAGTGACCTTGACACCTTCACCCTGGCACCGATGGATGATTGGTGCCCCCCCAATCCCATCAGTTCTACTCATGTGCATTAGTGCAACCGCTTGTTCATTATGAAATTCGAGAAGCACATCAATGAGTCACCGATGGTCCCCTGGATGCATAGATCATCACTATTTGGCATATTAATGGACTAGGAGGGTTTGTGGAATTACAATAAACCAAATTTCAGAATCCATAATTACCAACATAAACCGTAAGGAGAGTTTTATTGCATCAAATATGAGGGAAATTACTCCTAGTAGAAATTTAAGTAACAATGATCATAAAGGTAAATATGTTAAATATAATATGCATCAAGGATGTGGAATGAAACGCCTCTTAGAAAACTTAATTGTATATGAACATGTTTTAAAGGTTTTATAAGAAGTTATAATGTAATTTTCATCTAATGAATAATTAATTTTTTAGTTGAATCAATAAAAGGGAATGATCTTCATCATGATTTATCAATTTATTGTTCTAAATATGTGGAGCTTGGTCATTATTCAAATCAATGTCTTTGGTAGATGTCTCATGAATGAGATCCTTAGGATCACAGAGATATATTTATATGAATATGTATTGACAAAAATTAATGATGAAGAAACACCAAATGATATATGAAAGGTATAGTTTATTTCCAAGTTCATGTGTTAAAATTATTATATTTTTGGATTTGATTCATAAATTTATTAATTAGAAATAATTGTTATATAATATGTATGAAAATAATGATTAATGTAATATGAATATTTTGGAATTATAAATATTTCTACATACAATTAATACAATAGTTATATTAGATCTAAGGATGATTGATTTTTATAAAATGATTTATACTCACCATATTTGTGGAGCACATTGAATGATTTTTTTAGTTTGTGTTATATGAAACCCTTAATTTTATAATATTAAAATGACATTTGAGGAATAACTCTCTTTTATTTTGGATACATAATTATAAATTTTTGGATAACCATTTGGGTTGATATGTTTCTGAATTTTAAGGTAATTATGCGATATTACATTTTTTATGGAAAACATGAGGTATAAGAGTACCCACAATGATAAAACATGTTATATTTATATTGGAGGATAATATCATTTTTTAGTTAGGTTATACGAATTATATATATTTAGTATTATTACAACCTATATAATATGTGACAAACCTTCACATCCCTCGTGGTTGAGAGAATCAAACCTCTAACTAAAGGGAGAAAAGGGTGCATATTCTACCACTAGACTACATAATATCCCAGTTAGTATGACCTTTATTGTCCATTAAATGTTTTTATGGATGAAAAATAATATAATTTTATGAACATATGTGTTACAGAATTGATAACCATGGGATTTTAATATGATTTTGTGATTGTGTGATTAATTATATTTGGGATGATGTTTACTCTTTGAGGATCCCTTTCTGGATTAAGGTAAATTGAGTACTATGTTATTTTATTGGAGGAATAAATCATGAATAATATTTTTGGAAGAAAATATGTTTTTATTGTGGATTTATTGTGATTTAGGATATTTATATAAATTTATATCATATCTTGAATTTATATTTGAAAATTAAATTTTGGTATAATACCTTAGGAGTAATTGATGTTATTTAGAGGTAATTCTAAAAATTTATTTATTAGGACTACAATAAAATCCTTCTAGAGTTAAATTATCAAAAATAGTTTGGACTATTTTGAATAATTTTAAGGATCTTTATTTATCATATAGTCTATATAGATATTTGGGTATTAACATTTAAATTTGGAGAAATAATCTTATCATGGTTTATTATTTTTGGGGAATTAAAAAATTTAATAAAATTTTTTTTGGTTTGGGTTAATCATTCATAATAGGATAAATAGAGAGTTATTCTCTTTCAGACATTTAGAAACTCTAAAAGTTAATTTTAGCCTTTTTAGCATGAAAAACTCATCATGAATACTCATTGTTCAGGCAGAAATATGATTTAATGGTGGAAATTGATTAATGTAAGAATATATACATTTAAAATATGTATATTTATATATTTTTTTATTCTAGATATTAAATATACACTTCAACTCTATGAATACAATTTTTAAATGGAAATATTATTTTTTTACTTTTCTTACTATGAAATCACTGAACATTTAACACCTCACTAACATATTATTTTTTGTCAATTAACATTATGATAAATAGGTTTTATATGAATCTCTAAACGAAAATGGTAATTTTTTTCTCTTTCATTTTCTTTTTTTTCTACATGTAACCCTACAATGTGTTATCTTAGGTTACCATCATACATCCAATGCTTTCTTTTAATGTGCATGTTCTATTATTTATTTTTCTACTATGGAAATTAATGAAATAATCATTAAAAAAAGAAAAGCCCATGTTTTTGACAACAAGATCAGTTTGTAAGAATATAATTTGTTAAAAGGGGTATAATATAACATCCTAGTATTTTAATAAGTAAACACCTTTATCTATATCATAGAGGATACACCACTTAATGCTTAAACAGACAACTAAATATTATAGTTTAAACATTGGGGTTATAACAAAGGTGTTCAAATTTAGGTTATGAATAGGATGGACATAATTATGAAGATATTTTTTACATATTTTTATATAATTAATAATTTTAAATATTAATTTTAAATGGAAACAACACTCTTTTTAAAATTAAATATTTTTATAAAAAACTATTTTAAGCTGGAAAAGTGTTTTGATTCCACTAAATAAAAAAATCATCATGTGTTATAATAAATAAATTTTTATATAATATATTCAATCTAATTTTTACCAAATTACCATATTTTTATTCTAAACATGAATTGAGAATAAATCCAATTTTACACATAAAAGATTTATTTTTCTATGAATTCAGTTTTGACGGCTTTTTGCAGCTCACTTGTTTTTAAATTCTGTTTTTGAAAATAATATACATTTTGTTTTTTAAAAAAATTCTTTTTATTACAAATACTAATATTATAATATACTTTAGATTAATTTTAATTATTTTTTTGATAAGATCCATCATTTGGTGAATATTAAAAAAATACAATATTTTAATCAAAAATGGCTTATTCATAATAATAATTTATATTGAAAATTATTTTCTTTCATAAATTATAATTATAATAAATTTATATAATTTATTTACATTTTGTTAATTGGAATCTATTTCACATTGAATTTTTCTAATAAATCATTTCATTCTTTTAGAAATTTTTACACTAATAACTCCTTTTCTCAACACGTCAAATAGATTAATTTTAAATTAATTTTATCTAATTAGATATCGTGAATATTAATAAATGGATTCCATTAATTAAATTAGATTTTAATTATTTAGTATATTTTCCACTTTTAATTTTTTCTAATATAAACAGTGACATTAGTAAAAACAATTACAACGATAAAGGGTAAATCCTATAATTAAGGGAGAGAAAATATTATTAATATTACAAAATGACCCAACTGTTATCCTAATATTATTAGATAAATGAATGTAGAAACAAAATCATACTTGGAGAGAATTTATTACCTCTTTATGAATTATGGATGACTTTAATCATATTATAGTTTTTTAATGTATTAAAATTTAAAATTATCGAGGTCTTATTTATAACAAATGAAATATTTTTAATATGTGGTTATATAACATATTTGTTATACCATAAATAATATTTGGAAATAATTTTTTTCCCTCAGAAATATAAATATTTTTTTAATTTTTGGTTAATAAATAATTTAGTTAAATTATTTCACAATGGTTATGAAATAATAATTTAATTGTTGGATATGTCAAATAAATATTATTATAATTATCAAAAAGAAAAAATTATGTAATTAATGAATTCGAAGAATTTTTTATATTTTTTTACATTATAGTTATATTTTAGATGTATTTATTAGGAATTATCTTCTTGTTTTTATTTATTTATATTACAAAATAATTAATACTATCAAATTGGCATTACTGATAATCTAAAATAAATAATATTTATTAAATGGTTTAAAATTTCTAAAATAAAAAAAACTCATCAAAATCATTTGGAAATGTCTTATATTTTCATAAATGACTCATTTAATGGTATTGTAAACTTTTATTGTTATTACAGTAACCATTAATGTGTAAATTACATGATATTAATATTACAGTTAAACGGGTTAAAACATGGTTAGAAGAAAATTATAAGGATTGAAAAAAATAAAAAACATGTATATTTTTCATTGGACGAATTTTTTCTACCCATAATCATTAGTTTCTAAATAAATCACATTGGATACACATGGAAGGAAAAATTATTTTATATTAATTAAATATTATGATGAATTCCCAAAGTACCCCTCTCCTCTCTTATCAAAGGAAACCTCTTCAAATCTTTTAATTACAGTTAAAAACTATTTGGGATTAAAAAATATATTCAAAAAAGGTTCTTTATAATCCATATAGAGATTCTAGAGCTTGTACTTTAAGAATAACACCATCCTTAGTGGTCAAAAGGTGTAAATAAAAAGAGATATTCTAAAAAAAGAAATTATATTAATAAATTATTTCAATTTTATTTCTTCCTCCACAACCATCAAATCATCATCATCCAAAATGAAATTATATATCCAGTATCATAATATAATGATATTTTATTATTATAATTACTTCCCCTAAATTCTTCTCTACATACATCCAATTTCAATTTAAATAATCATTGGTGTATATAGAATGATACCAACTCACAATCCGACAAAATTTGTTTTCAATCACAATCTCGCAAGATTGGTTATAATGATCAAATTAATGTTTATAAACTATATTAGTGAAATATATATCATTATAATATAATAATATATCATTTAAAATATTATATTTATATTCACATAAAAATGATATCATCAATCTTGCGTACGAGTGACCAATAATCTCTATAAATCGATGTGATTCATTTATCATCATTGCATCACATTGATGATATATATAATTATATTTTATTATTAATATAATTTTAGTTCTATTATGATTAAATTTAA
Organism: Viscum album; assembly: GCA_963277665.1. Taxonomy (NCBI): domain Eukaryota; kingdom Viridiplantae; phylum Streptophyta; class Magnoliopsida; order Santalales; family Viscaceae; genus Viscum; species Viscum album. The sequence goes on along the minus strand of OY728142.1, from coordinate 271,971,108 downwards.
AAAAAAATTAAACTTAACTTCTTTCCATAATACTCGCAAAAAATGGAAAAATTATTCACGTGTACATATGTCCTATAATATCAATGTTTATTACATATATCGCTTTTCATAACAATACAATACAGTTTTACTTAAAAGTAAAATAGATTTATGGAAATGATAATAATTTCATTAATATAGTTATTTATATTATAAACTTGTGACTATTATGACTATTGACATCATATATAATACATTTTGGACTCAATTACAGAATATCAAAAAAGCTTCCCATAATAACATAAATAATTAAGTAATTGTTATAATTCAATAATAAGTTATATAATATTAATATTTAACATTTAAATGTTTCAAAATAAAGTAACTTAATATCCCTAATACATTATTAATGATTAAAATGATTGTACGTCATTAGTTAGACTCTTGGTAAGAGACAATACTTTAATAATCCTATTGTAATGTTTCTCTTTATATTATTTTTAAAAATTACAAAATTAATGTATTTTAACATGTAGTATTTGAATTAATCTTATAGATTTTTTTTCCTATTTAATGTTTTTATTTTTAATATATATTTTTACAAATTTATTTTCTAATTATATGTATACATTTACGAGTGTGTGGCTTAGTACAAATTAAATGCGATTTAAAAGTAGAAAAGTCGATTTTTTTCATGATTTATGTGTTATGATTATGGTATGGTTTATTGGAATTGATTATGAATAATGGTAGTTCCATGATAATATTATGGTAGGTTACCCTGGTATAGTTCCCAACACATTGGGTTATGAGACGCAGTTAACCAGTTGGGTTTCTCCTAAGAGATGATGGGAATGAATTGTGGCGGGTATTTCAAATGTATCAATGAATGTTACATCATATATATAGATGATAGATATAGTAAATATTAGAGTTAAATGGAAATTATTCCACAAGTTACCTTTTTTTGTTTACTAATGAGTATAGTTAGAAACAATATATTTGATGACATGGAATCCAAAAATTCAAAATAATAAATGGTCCAAAAATAAGGATGAGTGTTTATGGAGTTTACATAAAATTGACTCAAAAATTATCTTCCGATAAAATTATAATTTTAAAAAAATATAATTAATCATTAAAATAATACAAAATAAATTCCGAAATAATGATTATAATATGAACACTATCAGTAAAGTATAATTTATATTTTATTTTTAATATCACTGGAATGCCTTTGACATAATGATATACTCAAAAAGAAATACATGATATATATATATATAATTTACTAGTTAATAATACATTACACAATATTTGATGTATAAAATTTGATATCATATTATAATTCTAATTAATTTTTTCATCTATTTATTTCTTATCCTGTTCCTAACTCTATATCATATGATGGTGTAATTTGAGTGTGAAAAATTGGTTTTTGTTAAATCCCACGTGTTAATGGTCATTTTGGTTATGTATCTTCTTGTAATGTATAACCGAAATACAAAAAACTATTCTCTTATTATTATTTAATGTTACATATCTAAACAAACCTTCCTTAAATTAAAGAGTTTCTAGAATATTCTACATTATAACCCCTATTTGGGAAAATATTGATTGTTAGAGTGACCCCCATGGCCATCTTATAAGAGTATATGAGTTAGAAAAAAGAACCAACTGTATGAAATAAATGAATTGGAGGAATTTCCCCCATAAAAATGGAATGTATAAAAATCACCAATCAACTCCAAAGGTGAGAAGACCCAAACACAAATATATATATATATATATATATATTAAATCATTAAACATTATTATATAGTAAATATTTCGTTAAATCAATCCCAATAACATATATTTTTATTTTATTTAGATAATAGCATAAATATAAAATATTTCATAACATAGTGTATATTTTTTAAAAATATCTCAAAACACTTATCCACCATCAAGACGAATTACTTGTAATGCACACCTTAAAAAACTAAAAAATAGAGACATAATAAAGGACTCATGTAAGATTCTCAGTAAGGATTAAACAAAAGTATTATTAAATAGAACAATATAAGTGATCATAATAAAGATCATAAGTGAGAATAGGATAAACTTGTGGGGGCAAGAAAAAAACCAAGTTATATCAAAATAAGTAAATCATAAAATATTAAAAATTAAAAATAATATATTTCCTTATATCAGAACATATTTATAATGATGTAATATATGAAAAATTTATTATAAGGAGTTATGATATTGAAATGTTCAAAAACAATAATAATAGAAACTCATACTTTATCTCTTGTATTTCTGCCAAAAAAATCATTACAAGGTGGATAAACAAGACCCCAAAAGGAGTGGTATAGGATGTCTTCCATTTACCCTAAAATAATATTTCTTAAGAGTGTATTGTTTACCCAATTCATTAATGGTATATGTAATTTTGTGTCGGCATGTCGCAAAATTTATTCACATGAAGTTTAAGAATTTAAAAACCCAATATAAAATAATAATCTGGTCAATAAGAAGTTGGTTTAAAAAAATCAATAACAATACATTAAAAATAATCATCCACAGAATGAAGGTAGATTATTTAACAAAAATATATCCCCTTGGAAATATAATGTATGTTATGATTTATTAAATTTGATGAAAGAACATCATAATGACCTTATACATATTTTTAAAAATAAATATAAATATCCATTGAATTATCATTCAATTTCAATAAATGGAAATATTTAAAAAATTCTTTTTTTTGATAAAAGTGAAATTAAATTGAAATTTCAAATAAGAATCATGAAAAATAGAAATAATTGTTTAAAGGAAACCTAATTTATATTTTTGGAGAAAAAATTCAATTATAATGATAATTGAAGGGATACAAAATATTATTTTAAAACATTTATATATAATTAAAAATTATTAAAATGAATCATTAAGTAGTCATATAATTTAATATAAAAACAATAATAATGAAATTTGATTAATATGTATAATAAGGATAAATATTACAATCCTAAATGATGTGCTGAAGACTATTCTACCTAAAATTTATTTTTTATTAATTATTAATTTATGAGGGGAGAATAATTTATAATAATTTATGTCTCAAAAATTTAATATAGTTTAAAAAAAATTGATTGTGATGGAAATAACATCAAAATCATCCAATGTTAATTTAGACAATGACAGAATAATTTTCAAATCGAGACTGGAAGAGAAAATATTTATGACTTCTATAATGAATAAATTAAAATTCAATGAAATAGGGAACATTTGATTATTTTTAAAATATTATTAATTACTTTAAATTTAAGATAAAATATATTCTTGTTTTAGTATACATTCCATATAAATTAATAAATTTGGTGAATGTGAATCATATCAGAGAAACATGAAAATTGAGATGAGAAACCGTTAAAATTATTAATAACTCTTATATACATGATATTACCCCATATATTAAAAAACTAATGATATTATTAACTTATTTTACAACATCATTCATCTATATTACCTTCTGATATTCAATTATTTTTTTTACATATGTATTAGTTAGTTATTATTTTATTTCATTATAACATTCTACTAGTTAGGGTTTATTCATACTTGTTTTAGTATAGTGTATCAGATTGTTAATCATTGATAATATATTCATATTTAAATTGTTATTCACTAAACGGGAAAAAATATAATAAAATTTTGACATCACAAATTTTACTATCTGGTAATTACATGATTGTTTGAAAATAATTCATTACATATATTATCAGAACCTTTTATGTCTATTAGTTTGGAAAATTATAAAACATCATTAAATAATATATAAAATGTTTAACATAATAATATAAATTGTGAACAATTTATAAAAAATAACATAATATATAATAATACATCATTATGTCCCACTTATTTTCCACGCAAGTTATTTTATCCTAGAAATGTCTGGTATTTAATTTTATTCAAAACATTCGGAACTAGAAACATAACAAGGGAGAGATCTAACACTACATGAGGGAAATTACATACTAGAAGCTGTCATTGAATACAAAATGATATAATAATATAGTTACAAGTTAATGATAATAAATCAATGTTATCTAAATTATTACGTGGTTTCTAAAAAAATTGATGGATGTTATACCAATATAAGTAATCAAATGGTTTGAAATAATTAATTACACAAGTATATAATACATAATTAATTAATACTATACCCAATATAAAGTCCTCATCACAATAATCATTACATAAATAGGTATGAAATACATGAATCATATAATGTATTTTATCTCATTAGGAATACTAATGAATCGAGGGTATATTGAAAACACCAACAATTTATAATTATGTTTAGTACATTCATAAGGCTAAAAATGAGAAATACTTTCAATTAAAAAACAAAAATCATTATTAATCAATAAAAATAAACATTGAAATGAAATTTATTCCTATTTTTATTATTTCTCCTATAATTTAGTAAAATATATCATTATATAAACATTCAAAAGTTTAACAACATATATAGTATTGGTTATGAGGTTACATCAACAATTTTCATAATCAATGCATATAATTCTAGGATAATAATAAATATTGTCATTAAGGGGGTGGTATGATTAAGTCATATCAGAAATGAAACATAAAATAAATGAATGATGTTGAAATTGATGAAATACAATATTGTTAGAATAGCACTTTGAACGATAACACATAATAAACGATCAAGAAAATATTCATTAGATACCCAAAATTAATTAACCCTATAGAATATTTATTTTATTAAATTCTATGGTGATTTTTGATACATCACTCTAATGGAGATATAAATTTTTGAGACAAAGTAGAAAATGTATGAAAAAATAAAAAATTATTTCTAGAATTTTTTGTACCAGATTCAGTAGTGGAAATGTTAGGGGTCACATTAAAAATTAATTATCATAATATATATGAAAACATTTTAAAAAAAAAATTTAGAAATGAAAAATAATAATTTATCTTTAATGTTTTAATAGAACTTCCATTAAGGTAATGTGTGTTAAGGATTAAAACACAATCTATAATGGGAAAAAATTATTTTGAATTTTGAAAATAATTTTTTTTAAACCCAGGTAAATGATATCATAATTTAAATTATAATATAATATAATTTAGGGGTAATATAATTTTCACATGTGATTACATATAATTATCACTCAATATATAATGTGGAATATTTGGGGGAGTGGAAAATATTGGAATGAAAGAGAAAGAACGTTATGGTAGAATCAGAATTATTCGTTAATAAAATTTGATTTCAGATCATGAAAATAATTAGTAAATTTATTTATAATTAGATATATCATATTACAAAAAAAATAGAGCATAATGTGAATGTTGAAATTAATTAAAATATGAAACGTAGAATAATGATTTTTAATAAGTAACATTATAACCCCAGGAAACCAACATTTACATAAAGAAATATACTATGAATATTATAATATGTGATGTAATAAACCTTTCAAAAGGATTTAATGTTAAATAATTTGAAATCTTTAAAATATATTGTTTTAATTAAGTTAAATACAATATTATGAATAAAAATTATCAAATTAATGGGGTTTATGAAAAATATTAATAATATAAAAAAAATTGTGTTAAAAAATTCCATTATAGATTTGAAGTTGTAATCCATAAAATTTCTAGACATGGAAAATTAAAGGACTTTTATATATAATTAAAAAAATGAGGTATTGTGATATAATATAATCCATCATAAAAATATTAATAAAATTAATTAATAATGTACGCGATGAAATATCATAACCCAATGAATGGAAATTGAGTAAGAAAATACGTATATCATTGATATACTTTAATATTTAAAATTAAATGATGGTATAAAATGATTATTTTTTCAATTTATATATGTTTCTGAAAATATAATGTTAAAATCAATCAACAACTTGTATGTACATAATTAAAATGTAAGAATTGGTTACTATAAATCATATCTTAATGAAGAAAACTAGGTAAGAAAAAACCCTTACCTTTAATCTTACCTTGAAAAATAATATCTATGATCTTATATAATATAAACAATAAATTCACTAACACATTATAACACATTATGTACATATATAGCACTTTTAGTATTTTTTATAATAATGTTTTATATGTTATTAATTTATTGAGGCGTCATTTTCTTTAATGGATATTGTAATTCAATTTTTTTTTTCACATTACTAAATTTTTTAATATTTATCATTATTTTTTTGACGAAATATATTCATTTCACAGAATATTCAATATAATAAAAAAAATTTTATGCGACTAAATATTTTAAGTTCATTTTACGATGTTTTTGTTATGACCCATAATGTAAATATTTATAAAAATATTGTTTTTTATTCTATCAAAAGATAAAAATTGATTTAAAAATAATATTAAGATAAATGTAAATATAACCCTCATAGATCCATAATAAAATAATTAATTTATTATTTATATATAATTAATCATGTATTTAACTTCTAATGGTCACCCATGATTGATATTTATATCATAAAAATAACAATGTAATATACCTTCAAATGGATTTTGGGGAAAGAAAATAATGGATATTTCATTAGTACGAATAAATATTAAAATATTAATAAAACATATGTTTTCATATATTCTTTATAGAACAATTTTTATTAGCATACGAATAAAATAACTAAGAAATTTTAGCATAGAACATTACCTCTCTTATTTGATGTTCTCCAATGGGTATCACATTTTTGACATATCTATTGGTGTTTTGGAATGAATAAGGATTTCAATACATTGGATGACTGTACAGAAACATGATATATATATATATAGTAAAGTATCATTAACATTTTATGTGACAATTTAATACATGCTATGATAATAAAGATAAGAGGATTATAAAGGAACAGTGTTTTTAGACCCATGATACAAAAATATATTATTTGATAAAGGATCATCCCAACACCTATAAAAATATTATCTCATAAAAAAATATCTAGAAATTTTAAAATTAGAAAAATTAATTACATCATATATAATTTGACTCGTGAGAAAGGGTTTGAATATTTCCTCAATAAATGTAATCAAATAAAATATCAAAAAGTAATATTAAGTAATAATAAGAGTAGGAAAAAAATACCATAACATGATCATGTTCAGAATGAGTCAATAATGTTTCCTTAATCACGAGTCCACAAAAAAATAATTTTCATCACAATTGATAGAGGTCATAAGAGTGTATAATCATTACTAAAAAATTGTGATCTATGACTTCATGTTGTAAACATAAGAATGTGAAAATATCATAATATTATAATACACTTCACTTGTAAAAATAATAAAAGGTAAAATAATTATTTCTAGGAAATGAAATCATGTCCTCAATTGAAATTAAGAAAACAAAACAAGTTATATACAATAACATATGGACTTGAATTCAATACCACCCATAATATTTTGAACATTAAATCAGAAACTGAAAGGACATAGTTTCCTCATGAGTTTTTGATATTTAACAAGTTCATTATGTGGTTGTAAATATCCTAATCTAAAATGATAAAAAATTGAATTTCTGAAAAATATCAAAAAAACATTCTTCATTTCTTCATTTTAGATCACATGATACAAAAATTTGTATTTTGTCTGATTTTTTCTTAACTTAATTAACCCATAGAAAAGTAATGTGGTGTACAAATTATTCTATATAACATCATCATCGTAAACCTTATTGAGAATAATATTTTTTGGTATTAATGGAATGAATCCTTAGTGAAATATGTACAATATAAATGTATGTTATTTTCTCTGAATCCGTGAATGTGTCGGCTCCTGTATGGTATGCCCGAGTTTCCTCATGGTCTTTTCTGTGGCCCAAATGCCCTGTGGCATAATGTACTATAAAGTCCGAAGGCCCTACAGCTCAATGGCCTTATGTACTTAAGGATATAGGTGGTCCTAAGGCCTTGAGACCCGTAGGCCCAAACAGGTTGCACAAAGGCACAAATAAGATGAATAGTGATGGATGCAATAAAAATGTATGATATCATATATGAAAAATATATTTAATAATCAATGGATTATTTCATGAAAAAAATACCACTTCAAATTTGAAATAAATTAATTAAAATAATAAAATTAATACAATATTATGGAATCTTTTTTAAAAAAGTATTTTGAATCGTGAATATGATGCCTAATATAAAAGACCATTCATACTAGTGGTAAAAGTTTTCCCTTCTTTATGTGTTATTTTAGGATATTTTTCACACCTTTAGTAAAAAGTAAATTATTTAGAAAATGTATAGATGATTCATTTTGTACCATCTAGATCATAGGTATTTGTAATTTAGAGCATGGTTTATCCATTTTTTTATTTCATGTACTTTCCAATGTATGGGGTCCAAATTTTTTGATTTTCTAAAAAATTGCACATGCATATGATTTGTACTGACTATAAAGTAACTATAGGATATGGTTATGTGATTTTCAATTGTTTTATTCATTAATTTAACATGGTTTATAAATTATGTTATTATATTTAATAACAATGATGATTATTTGAATTTTCTTTCATTGAAAATCACAGAGAACAATCATGTTTTTAATCCATGTGGTCATTTCTTGGAAAATGTGTGATGTTTTTATAGTATATTAAAGACTGAATGGTTGTCCCATTGATCTCAAAATAGTTCTTTTTAATCATGATTCTGGATAATGACTTTTTTTAATGGAAAACTACCCTAACATTCATGGTCATTTATACATAAAACTATCTCATTTGGTATTACCCCAAACTAGGATATTATTTATGCCCTAGATACTCTCACATTTTATCCCATTATGATCCATTATTTTTCATGGTGTATTTATTCTTTGTATGTTTAGTATTATTATTGGATTTTCCTTCATTCCCTTTGTAACATCATTATCTACCCTCATATTTTCTTGATGGGGTCCTATTGGGATATGAAAAATGAACATACAGGGGCTCATCGATAATTTGGGGTATATCTCTTCAATAATCGATTTTGAGGGGTTGATGTCAGCATTAGACATTACTATAAAGGGGGAAAATTATTTTATTCACTATTGAGGTATGTATATATCTCCTAGAGTCTATACCATTGAATTAAATATGTGAATATAATTATTTCCATTGATTTTGAATGTAAATATTTTGTTTCAATATTTGGTTTTAATAAAAATGATTTCTGAAATGTTTTGTCCTTGGAAACCATGTTTTATTCACATTAGGTGTTTGTAAAAAGTTCTCTATGAAGGTTTTGAATGGGAAAATGTTTTTCTATATAATAGGGATGTTTGTTGTCTTTATAAAAAAAATTATTTATATATTTACATACTATCAAAATCACTTAATGATTTGAAAATATTTAAAAAATATGGATTTTTATTATTACTTGGATAATATTAATGACACATTGTTTAAATTTTTTTGAGTGGAATAATATTATATTAAAATAATTAAATACATTCAGTTACATGGGAAAGTTTAATCAAAGATTATAACCATTGATGGTATCCATCTCTATGGGATGTTCCCTTATTTCCATGGTGAATAGGGTATAGTATATAAAATGGAAATAATTTGATGGAAAATAAATTTCAAATATCTCATATAGTATTCCATTATGTGTCCTATTGTTTCATTTTTGATCAATTATATGTTAAGTATATCACTTTTTGGATTCCATGATTTTAAATTATAGGTATAATCCCATAATATACATTTTTTTTCCAACATGATTATGATATAGATATCGATTATTCAAAAATTGTAATTTATCTATCAATTAAATTTGATTAGAGATATGTCATATAATATTTTATTATTTTATTATTATATTATTATAATGTAAGGTAATAATATCATAAATAAATAAAATGTATTATCCGTTCTATTCTAAAATTATTTCACTAAATGTTTTTTGGATATCTATTTTAGTAAAAACATAACGGGTTCATCAAATTATCAATTGTGTAGATTCATTGGTAGTATCCTATTGAGATTTAGGGATAAAACCATACATTGCATTATTATGGGAGTTTATATAAAAGTTTTTTAGTATATAGATTATGGGAAGTGAATTATATAGATAAAGACTCTACATAATATCATTTCCAACAAGTGGGTTGTGAGGGAGGCGACATACCATCATAATTTTATAGACCCTAGGGTTGATTGTATTTTCATGTTTTGATAGTCTTATATAATTTAATTGGGATTTTTAACCCATTTTTTTATGTATAATTTTTTTATATTTATTTAAATTTATGAAATTCATATTTTCTACTGTGTATATTTATTTTTTTACATAAAATTTATTTTTCAGGTGGGAAAATTCCCTTCATATTTTTTATGATACCCATTTATTTTCACTAGGTTATAGAAATCCAAAACATGCTTTAGACCTTCTAGTGACGTTATTTGTGTAATATTATGGTGTGATAATGGAATTCAATTACAAACTGGTATCTAAGGATTATTTTATGATAAATTATATTCTCAGGTGTCAAAATATCCATCATTTTAAAGGTATGTATTTATACTATATTAATGTCCATTGAGACTATAAATGTTGTGTGAGTGGTGTATGACCATCACAAATTAATGGAATGTCTGAGGACGATGTGAGTAATTTATGGTTTTTTAATATTTTTATTTTTAATCATTTTTTCATTAGGTAATTAATGTTTTATTGGGTTTAAATTCTCTACTATGTGATTTTTGTTCTTTGTTTGTTTACAAATCCTCCAAGAAGAATAATAATTTTTTTCATGAAAAAGGCTACCCAAAATTCCCCATAGTTGAACACTCAAGATGATATGGTTTTAGTGAAGAAGGTCATCTCAGTGATTTATATTGTGGGTCTTGTCCCAAAATTTGACTAATAATGATGATTATAACAATATTTATAATTTAATATGAATAATTTAGTTATCTAATATTGAAAAAAATTACCAATATGAAATGATGGAACATATAAAATTTATTAAAGGTATTTTAATACTTTTTAATACTGCATCTGATTCCATGGTTGGCTTCCCCACATAAATTTTCAAAGTTTTAGGAAAGAATATTTTAGAATCTATTATTCAAGAAAATTTTAAGGAATATCAAATTTGGTATTACATTAAGAAATAATTCACGACTCTTATAAAAAATTATTTCTATTATGAGAATGTAATTGTATTATGGGATTAAGAGTGTGTTACCATATAGTAGGGTGATCAATCATTCATATTTTATTCCACTCAATTTTAACTTTTTGTTAAACTCACTCAAAAAAATTCTTAAAATTTATATTTAAATGTTTTAAGGTTACAAATGGATATCATGTAAATTATTCGATATATAATAATTCTTATCCTCTTACTGAGCTATGAAAATATTTTTAATAAGTAATATACTACTGCGTTAGACCTAGATGGGAATAAAGGGAACATTAGAGGAACAATAGTAATGGATGGTCAAAATCTTTACATTTTAGAATGGAAATGATGTTGGGTGATAGATGTTATGGTAGTAGTTGGAGTACTCTATGAACATCAAGGTAGAGTCATGTGTCTTATTTTCATTCAGATAAAAAGGGAATCCCCATTCATAATATTAAAGATACATGGATAATGTGTCATAGTTGTGGTCAATCTAGTAATGGTTAATGTTCTATTAAAACAAAATCCATGAAAATAAGTGTTGTATCTAAATAAAAAAATTATCCATTATTATATATGATTCAAAAAAAATGTGGGGGATATCAACATCATGAAAAGGGTGATGATTATGCAGAAATTAATGGAAATTATGAGGCTGGATGTCTATATATAGTGGAATGTTCACTAAAGGATTCATGGATTAAAAAGTGTACTTAAGAGGTATAATGTTGAAATTTTTTTATAGGGTTATATCCTCATTTTATAGTATATGTATTCATTTATTATGCCATATAAATATATTGATATGTTGTGATTTCATTAATAGGTTATTCATTTCTTCTAGACTGCATTCACTTTTTTTAGAATTATTTTATAGAATGAGTATAAATATCATGAGTATAGGGTGATAATAAATTACTATGACAAATTGTTTTACTTTTTAATTACTGAACATTAAAACATTTAACATATAATTGTCATGGATTATATGATTATCTCTAATGTTGTGATTTATAGAAATTTTCATAAGGTATATATTATCTAACTCAATGTAGTAACTCATGTCTTCCAGGGCGAGTGGGATTTAAAGTCAAGGATGATAGATCCTAATGTTTATAGTGATAATAAGATATTGATCTATTTTTTGAGTTATTTATTAATTATTTTCATCCAAATATTATTATCCCTCTTCCTATAGTGGTGTGTGAATATAAAGATTTTATTATATAAGATTTATTTGGGTTAAAAACCCACATTAAAGTTATATTCTCTGTATATTTTCATATGTGGTATGAGACCCATTTTTATATCGTTATATAAAATATAATATCTCTAAAATGAATAAATTATAGGTTCATCTCATGGATCATGATCCCAGTGGATATATTCATCCTATTATTTCACCTTGCAAATCACTAGTGAAAATTAATGAAAAGGAGGATGTGATTCTGGTATTTTGTTTGATTATAGTAAACTCAATATGTGACTTTTATATAAAAATATTTCTTTAAAATTATTGGTGAGAATTTTTATTAGAAAAATCTATCATTATGGTTTTTGAAAATTGATCATAGTTTGGGGTACCATCAAAACATGGATAGCTGACAACATATTTTAATGAAACTATTTAGAATTATATATGATTATTATGGGGAATTATTTAAGCCATTTGGACACACTAATGGTCATATTGTGTTTATTGTATTCAAATACCATTTACTTAAGCAGTTATAATATTCCTTCATTTTTACCTTTGAAGAGGATATTCATGTTTATTCCAAAGTTAATAAGGAATAAAATTATGAACTTGAATATTATACATGTAATCCTAAGAGAAAATTGTTTGAGTTGAATTCGGTCTAAATGTAATTTCATAATTCAAGAGGTAAAATTTATGCTCCATGTTTTTTCTTAGAAATGTGTCATAGCATAACCGAAATAGATCTAGTTTGTTATGTCTTAATAAATTACATGAAATTGGATTGAAATCAATTTTTTCTTGGAATTAACTGGTTATTACAGGTATTTTTAATGGTATTATTCAAAATTCCATCACCTATATTGGAATTGACTCTTATGGGTTTTAATTTTCTCTGAATATATGAGTTCTATATATCATTTTATGATTTTAATGTGATATTAAATGAATCTATAATGCTAAATATTCATTATATGTGTTTTTGATAATATGTCTACTTTGATTCCTTCGGTATGGGTTTTTATTGTATAATGATGTATGGTAGATTGGTCAATGCTTCTAGATCTCATCAATTACAACATCATGATATCAATAATCCCACTGATGATAATGATTTTATAGATGTGATTATTTCACCAATGAATTGAAATCTTTATATCATTAGGGAGATATTTATGGTGTACTCAAAATATTTGAGTGTGAATTATATTTTCAGAAATTTGGACCTTATAATGAGACATATATATTTTTAGAGTATCCCATACTATTTATTTTTTATATTTATTGAACCCCAGGAAAAGATAATGTTTTCAAAGATCTTTTTAATAATAAATTTCCAAATCCCATGGTTGAAGAATCACTGGATGATTTATTACTAATAATGTTGTTTGTTGAGATATGCTATGGAAAAGATATAAATAAAGATAATTTTTTTCTTATAATGGATAGTGGGTGGTTCATTTTACTAATGGTTTGATAATACTAAAAAAGGATGTGGCCATAATCATCATTTTTGTAAGAATAATAATTCTAAGGAGATCTTAGGTTAGTGGTCTCGGTCTAATAATATATTTATATACATTCATGTTAGAATGGTTATTCTTATAGATTAGATATAGGATATTTTGTAAAATAAATATTTATTTGGTTTTTTAGGTTTTCCCAAGAGATATTATTATGTATCATGAATTTATATGATGTTATTGGTGGTCATGAATTAGATGATCAATTTTGAATATTATACTTTTGAGTATCACAAGATAAAAAATATTGGTTGAATATAACTGTCTGACAAGATTTTTATAGGCATTACCCAATCCAATAATCATATGGTATGACATAAACTTAGAATTTTTTGCAATATTCTTTATAATAATATTTTTAAAGAGGAAGAATTGTTAATTATTTATCGAGTCCTAAAATAAGAACTTATAAAATATATGATACCTAAAGAGGATCAATTATACCTCTATGTGTGTGAAACTATTAGAGTTCGTGGGGATCTATCGTATGTATGTTAATATGGAGACTATCCCTTTACATCATAGTTCTAGAATGTATTTAAAATTAATGTGGTTTCTAATTTGATTATGATATTGTCTTTTCATCGAGGAAATTATGGTCAAACATAGTAAACCATAGGAATTAATGGGGAAATGAATCAAAAATGGGAGATTTAATACGGTAATCCTTATTCTTTTATATCTATTTGTATTTTATAGAGGTATTCATTATTCTGCATTTCAAATTTTGATGCTTATAAAAATCCTACAATGCGAACAATTTAGTTGTATGATTACTAATAACCATTAAGTAATCATAGGAAATAGACATATGATTTTTTACTTTAAATTTCAATAGATATAGACTTCTTTTTCAAATCATGTTGTTATCTATGGGAAAATTATGTATGCATGAAATTTTCTCTAACATATTTTTCAAACCATGATAATGGTTTGTCAAGCCATGAGTCCTTTTCTAAAAAACAATCTTCTTTTTTTCAATGGATAATTTCCACTGAAAATCTATCAGTTGGTTTTTAAAACCTTGTAGCCCAAAAAAACATTTTAACATTGGAAATTATCTCCAATACCATGATGGATTTATCCCATAATCAACACATAGTCCATAACTATCACCACCAATTTTATCATGGATTCTCTAGTAGATCTCTTTTCTAATTTTATGAAGGGTTATATTTTTTATGCTAAACTATTTTATAAATTCAGCACGGGGAATCAATTTTTATGTGATATTTATTTATTTTTAAATATAAAAATGTGTATATAGTTTAGTGTATCATTTACACATCACTAAATTATTATTTTATAATAAAAAATTCACCATTTTATTACCAGATACGAGATAAAATATTTAAGTTGGAATAGTTTACCAATTGTATATGTAAGTGATCAATAATGATTGTATTTATTATTTATTTATGTGGTCAGTAACATTGGTTTCGGTCTTATAAATGTATTTAACATAAAAATACATTAGAATTAATTAATCCAAGACTCCGATAAAGAAATTGTTTTCCAAAAATATTTGTGTTATAGGTTGAGTCTCTCGAATATATTTATATACATCATATCATTTGGATGATTCTTAATTGAAATCCATCTACAAATAACTATTTTGTTTTATATAAATATACAATTTTGAGAATTTTTCCTTTGTAAATTACCTTATATTAAATCTATCTACAAAAAACCACTTATATGATTTCTATCAATGAAAACTTTTATATGTGAAATATACTAATGCGAACCACCATACCTAGAGAATATTCTTACATAATTACCATTACTTAAATATTATTTCATCATTTTCTTTCATAGTTTATTGATACATCTAAATCACTCATACATGAAAAATATAAATATATATACTGACTTCGATGTGGATTTTATTTTTCAAAATTTTAAAAATTTAAAATTATACTAATGGATGATATATTTAAAATTATTGATTTTTCAATAAAACATACATTGGAATATTAACTGACATCTCTCATGAACATTTTTGGAAATAAATTGTTCTTTATGGAATTGTTTTTTATTTTATAAAAATTGATTATTATTTCATCTATTATTCGAGATGAATTGTAGGAGTGTTTTTAATACATTATCTATGATATTTGGAGTTAAAATCCATGTGACTATTAATAATTCTCCAATATGACAGTGGAAGACATGAGGATTTTTGGAAATTATCTTCAAAATACCTTAATGAGGTATTTAAAATATAAAGCATGAATGTCACTTTAGTAATAAAGAAAATGAAATGCTAATTTTTTTTGTAAAATTATGTCCATGTGACCATTAAATTTTATGTGATTTTTTATGAATCCAAATATATATATAGATACCACAAAAGATAGTATAATACAATTAAAGGTTGAAAATAAATTAATTTTGAGGTATTAGGGAGATATAAATCATGGAAAAGAGCTTAAAAATATTAAACAACAATCCCTTTTATGAATTTTTTTCATCACCACTACCATGTTATTTAAGAGACGTTATAGTTAATTTTTGAAATTTCCTCAACTCATGATCCTCGATGCCACAATATTTTTTCCATATTATTTATAACATATTTATATGGGTTTTTATTCAGTTAGACTATTTATTATTTATTATTAGTGAATTATGTTTTAAAAATTATTACAATTGATATATTTTTTTGTCACAAAAAATAAAAATATTTTTTTATGGTGTCCCTTTGTATAGAAAAAACAAATGGTTTCCTAGTGTTGTAGGGTCTGAAAAAAAATTAATTTTAATTTATCTCAACATCAAATGGAATGTGGTGGGGTTTTTTTTAATATATGAGAAAAATAAAAGATAATATTTTTGTGCCTCTATGTGTGAAAAAGGAATTCACTTTAGGGTTGTCACATCAGGTGTGTAAATGTTTACTGTGATAGGTCATAAGTCCACTTAAAATGTTTTTTCACTTTTTTGTTGATTCCATACAACCATTTGAAATTGTAATGATCATATAAGGGTTACATTAAAATAGATTAAAAAAAACAGTAGTATATATTTTTTATAACTTCAAATGTACTTATCTCTGATTTTAAATTTAAAATATTAATAATAATTTAATTTGAATAATATCATTAATTAGTGATCGTAATTTCTTTCAAAATCTAAAATTAGAAACTACAACAATATATATCATGGTATTAGAGGATCATATCCCATGATATAGATCTAGGACAATGTAATGAACCAACCTTTTGTGAAATGAGTTCCCCAAATAATCAGTCCTATATTATAATATTAAACATATCATCGTGAAATATATTTATGAAACTTTATAAATCATCAAACATTTCCACCTTAAGTAATCCTTGAAAATATTCATCTATCTATATTTTTTGATCCCTGGTAACTAGATAGAGAATAAAAAATCATCTCTATGAATCAATTTGAAACTTACTGACGGGTAACACAAAAATAATCATGTATCACATCCTTTGATAACCATAGAATTCCCATGTCCATTGAGGACATGAAATAATGAAACATATAATTATATATTATTTCTAAAACATAAAATATAAGCTACGAAATAGAGGAATCAAAAATTATCTTCCATTCTAAACAGTCCATTACTAACCTAGAAAATTTCATTATATAATATATTCTAATAATTGTAAGAGAAACTACTATATCTACGTGAAGGGATACAAACAGTAACAAATTAGTAACCTAAATTTAACACTATAGGGAACATTAATGTTATTATATGGTATATTTTATCCTTATAATATCATGTGAGATTAGAAAACCTATACTATTACCTAAATAAAATTTGTAAAAGAATCTCAATGATGTATGACTATTGGTTCCCAAAACCATTAAAGTATGTATAACGAATACTAATATTTTTCGTTGATATATATATATATATATAAACCCCAAATATGTTTATAGATTTAAAAGAATATAAAAATTATAAATGGTTAAATATTTTTCAAGATCTATTAATTATAAGAACTAATTATTCATTCCCTATACAATAACACCTCAAAATCTCTAGGTAGGTCCCTGAAAAGTAAATTTCACCAACATAACACATTTATTTAAGGGTTTCCAAATAATTGTGATTATATTAATGACCATATTGATTAAATATATTTCAACATAAAGAACCTCTAGTAATATAGATATATTGTGAATATTATATAATTAAATCATTGGAAACATCCACTGTATCAGCCTCAAATAATTATTAATTCTCACCTACAAATGGTACAATATTAAAAACCATAAATTTATGAGGTTTAATAAAAAAATTATAGAGTATTATTGATTGAATGAATATATACACCCCTAGTCATCATGATATATAATAGAGGCATTGTGAACATCATAACATCCTAACCGTATTACTAGATGAAATCATGAGACATCAGTGAGGAAGTATTTATATGATTATAAATATATTTATTAAAAAAATCCACAATAGATTATTTACTAATAAAATTAAATTTTATTTATTTATTAATCTACCAAATTCATTTAACATTTTCTAAATTCCACCCCAATATAATTTAATAACACTGGGATATATTATGTTAGGGTTCACTCTAAGATGATTGTTTGTTTTATAACCATGTATATACCCATTTCTCACGTCCCATTACATACACATGAATATGTATCTATTTTATATCATGGTGTTATATGATGGGGATGTGGTCTAGATGTAAAAAATGTTGAAAATTTCTCGGTAAGATTACCCCCATGTTTTTTGTCCTGAATTATGATATCCAATAACCAAACCACCACACTGAGTGATATGTTCTTCTGGAGTGGTTCCACCAATGTTCATATCTCTATGTAATAAAAAACAAAATTAAACAAAAACATTCATTAATTTAAAAAAAAAGAAAAAAATAGACAACATCTTTATTTTTTTAAGTCTTATGTTCGTCAATCATGCCTGAATAGTGGTATTATGATCATTCAATGAGGTTAAAAATCCGAGTTATAAAAATTAACATATTATATGACTCTTATTAGATCACTGTATGAAGTGAATGAAACACCATTTCAGCTTTGAACCTTGAAGTATTCATTTAATGACATCCTCCCTTATATGTCTCGACCACTCACTTTGGATCATGTACCTTGACCACTTTATTTTATTCTAGGTTTTATTCCACAAAATTTTATTGATATATAACATTGTATGGCCCTAAAAACTCATGTCCTTCCTAGTAAATATTATTAGTATATATCTTTATATAGAGAACAACTCTATTTCTCTAATAAATCTAGTAAAAATTTACATTTCATTCCATTTATATTGATAATTAATAATATACTAATGTTTAAATATTTACCAATATTAAAATTTTAATATATATATGCATTAAAAACATTATCATCCTATAGAAATTACCCTGCACCCAAATCTATTCTAACATTATAAATTTTTTAGTTTGAGTCAAATACTCACCAACATGTAGAGTAATATCATATCATGCCATTGTTAAAAAATCTCCAATATCCATTCACCATTCTATAATGAACCGACCTATTTCTATATTCCATGATTCAACAATTGTATTTCTTGAAAATGTTATTATAACACATGATTCTTCTAGAATAATTATCTAATTCTACTAAATATGTGAAAGTTATCTGAATTTCTAGAATGAATATTTATCTAATTAAATAAAGAAAGAATTTCCATCTTATAATGTTTTTCAAATTCCCAATATCCAAAATCCCTATACACCATTATCATATCCTCTCTATATTGTACTTCAATGAATTTATGAAGACTTGAATATGGATCTTACATATTAAAAATAAATGTTTGATACACCAGTCTATAGAGACACCATCATAACCAACCTTCATCTGGTAACCATATCTTATGTAAATTCTTATTTTATCGACATGAAGAACTCTAAAAAAATTAATTCAATTCAACCGTGTAAATCTGGGATCCTACTACTTTTTGTCTAGTCCAAAAATCATTGAGATACAACATTAACCTCAAATATTCATCATATTTCTCTACTTATCATCATAAATATACATTACAAATAGTTAAAATCTTTTATATCAACTCTCAATCTCAATTTTAATGAGTAACATGGGAAACATTCAAATCATCCATTTACATGAACTGAAAAATAATGGATTAATCTAAAATATCCTTCTAGGATCTTCAGAAATGTATCACATAAAATTGAATTCAAAAATAATCTATGGGTACTTTCTTCTATATTATTTCAAGAAATATTCCTTCTATAATTTTATAAGACATAAAAAAGATTAAAATTTTACCCAATAAGTGGAATTTTACACATAACCCCTATTTCCAAGAAAACTATAAATATTTCCTTAACACCTTTTATAAAACCACCATCTTCTAGTCACATTATTATAAACACTTTATAGAATATATAACTCAAGTAAACTAATTAGATGTTAAAAAATATCTTACTTATATTGAAAACAATGATCTCATCATGTATCATAATATTCATTTGAACATTACAAATCATGAAAAGTTTCTAGTACCATCACTATATTAAGATAAAATCATTCGAGGTCTTGAAAAATTTATTCATCGAATGATATCTAATAAGTTAAATAACTGAACAATAAAACCATGTATTTTGAGAAAATGTGTTGAGGACCACGGTAGGATGAATCAAATATGGAACATTTATATGATATATCCACTGTGACTTTGGTTTCAGGAACTCGTAAGTACTAGAACCGAATCCCCCAAATCGAGTTGTCACTTTATCTGTATCTGGTAATCTCATGTTCTTCATAATGATAAAAAAATATGTACATAATAATAATATATTAAAGAAATCATAATTTTCAAAGCAATGAATAAAAGGAAAACAAGGGTTTTAATTATATCCTTCAAACATAGGATAATCACACCTTATTATTCAACTAAGGTAGATAAACATTATTTTTACATGGAGTGGATTTTTTCTGAATCTCTACCAAGATCATCAAAATGTGCACCACTAACATATTTTTGTCATTTTATTTCCTTGATCCCACCTTCGGGACTACAACATTGTGAGTATCAACATATGAAATTGTAAATGATTCCTCTAAAATGTTTTGGGCACCTTTTTTGGCTTCCCTATAATAATAACTTCCTCAATCTTTGTTAGGACCTATCAGTATAATTCATTAGTAGTAAAAAAATTATTTCATTGAGTCACAATGACAATAATTCCATATTTACAACAAATCTAAACATTTCCATTAATAAATATAATTTATTTACAATCCATTAATATAGAGGGAAACACCTTTATTAATGTTAAAAAAAGTTCCCCACTGATATATTTATCTCTCCCTAATAAATGGGTTTGACCAAAACCAGTTGAAAATATATTATTTTAATAGGATGAATCTAATATAAATACATTAATCATAAAAATGGTCAATTAGATGAAATGACCAAATTAAATAAAAAAATAATATAACTTATCATAGAAACATTATTAGTAAAATTTTTATTTTGAAAACCCCTTTGAAGGTTCATAAAAGAAAAATTACGATACGTGAAAATACAACTAACATTTTTCATTAAATAATAAATCCTTTAAACCACTATAATTTTGGAAAAAACCTAAAGAATAATTTCTATTAGATCACTTCTATAAATCTAGGAAAACATAAAAAAAATTAATATATGTACTATAGATACTCGATAGTCTGTTATAGAATTTTGATTTATATAAAATAATATCTACCAACTAAAATCCAAACCATGTGATCCCTAGACATCCTTTTCATAAAAACACTATCATGAAACAGTGACCCTAATAGAAATTTGAAATTCTTGTTCCTAGTACACCATCTTTTAGTAGGATCATCTTATGGGAAACACCCCATGATTTTATAACATATTTCACTTAAAATAATTTTAATTTTATATATAGATTGGGTTTCACCCAACACCGTGTTTAAATGGACTATAATATGATATTAAAATATTTATACATAATTGATACAATAATTTCCTTACAATTATATTTATTAGGATGAATATAAACTACTATAATATTATGTTTAAATATATAAGATAATAAAAATGTATTGGTAAATAATTACAAAATATTTAGTATGGACATTACATTCTTCAGAAATATATTTTTCTTCAAAATCAACCTTATTGATTTTTATGAGTGAATATTTTTACAATTTATTATGGATTATATAAATTTTATTTTATGATATTACCATCATTTAATAAATCATCAAGTAAAGATTATCCTAGGTTGATATTTTGTGATTTTTTAGACAATGATGATTTTCAGTAAATTGTAAATAATATAGTTTTCGTTAAACGGTCATTTCATTTCAAGGTTTAATACCTACATTTGTTTTATTAAGTTAAATCATTAAAATCAATATAATTTATATGTAAATTAAAAATTAAATTATAAAAGAATAAATATTATATGTCATTTTTCAGAATGAAAAAATTAAAAACTTTAATATATATTTTTTAAAAAACATTTTTCATTACACATTGTAGGATACCTATAAAATAAATTTTTAAATATACCGCTGAATTATATTTTTTAAATTTATTTTATCTTTTAAAATAGTCTATTAAATAAAATTTTATATATTTAATTTATTTTTTGTCTATAATGTTGAGTACAAATAATAAAAAATAATCACTATGAAAAAAGGAAAAAATAATGTTATCCTAGTTTAAAAAATTGTGGTAATTGTACCATTATTAATCATCATTCTTATTTAATGATGTTATTATGAAAATTGTTACTTCAATATCAATAATTATTATTGAGTCATTTTATTGATAAAATTGACATTTATAATATTTTTTGATAAGAAAGCTAACAAATTTCACTTTTTAACGTTTAAATATCACTTACACGTAAGAATTTGATAAAGAACGTTCCAAAGTAATAATAATAATAATTTGATAATAATGAAATAATTTTCATCATTAGAATTTATTTTTAATTTTTAGGGATGTTATAATTATATTAAATCGTTGTACAATGCCGATAATGTAGTTTTCTACTCTATTGAAAATGAAAAAATGATTTTGAAAATATTCGAAGTAATATAATTTTAAGATGTTTTAGTGTTAGAAAATTGTAATATATTTATATGTCCAATTAGTAATGTGTTAAATATTGATAATTTAATTCCCCCATTTTGATTATATATTCACGGTTAAAATAAATGAATATTTTTGGAATGTACATTAATGTTGTTTAATATAATAAAAATTATTATGTGAAGTAAATTTTCTAAAAATAATATATTCAGCTGAGTGATAGGTATATATTTCAAAATATTATTTATTTCACAATTATGTAAAAATTTTCATTTAATTATAAATGTATTTATCCATAATGTGTAAAAGCATCTATAATATAATAATTTTCGAACAGTTTTAACTCGAGTTAATTCAAACAGATATAGGTAACAAATTAATTTAACCATGTCTAAATTTTATTTAACGATATTATTTCCTCCAACACTATTCATATAATATAATTATTTAATTTTTTTATATTTAATTTGGAAAATAATTTATCATAATTTAATATTTTAATAAATGTTAATAGTACCCACCCTCACTTATAAAAATGAAACTCCATTCCTCTTTTCTTCATAATTGAAAATCAATGTTTTTTCATCAATTAATACCCAAAAACATTACATACATTCAATTAAAAGGATATATTATCTCTTTTGGGATTAAAAACAATCATTGGAGGTATACAATAGTAATTCAATATTGGTTTTCATGATAAGAGAAATCTTTCTTTATGAATCATTTTTGATTAATTTATTTTCAACCTTTATCAAATATTAATAAAAAATAATTATATAATGACCTAAATATATCCAATATATTAATATTTTATTAAAAAAAATAACCTACAATTATATCCTTCTCTATAAAATTGGAAATGATATTATATGCTCATCTATTTGAATGAATAATGCATCACGAATAAATGCAATTTATTTTCCATCATATTTTATCATGGATTTTTATGATTATTTTTTTAATGTACATTTTTATTTTCATGATATATTTATAAATATGGAAGGATTTTTTATATAATATTTACATACCCTTACATATACTGTATGATGACAACAAGGAATGAGTATATTTTTTAATTACTATAACTACAAAGTGACAAGATTCATTTTTTGATACTATATAACATTGACGATATATATACATATATGTTATAATATAAGAAGGCATATAAGATATAAATTTAATTCATTTTAGTTAAAATGAAACTTATTTTATTTCTATTATAAATTATGAAAAATGGAAATGTAAACCAACAATAGATACAACACACCGTCTCCATGAGTGTAATAGTGTTCATTTTTGAAAACCATATTTAAGGAATTATTTTAAAATAATTTTTTATGTGTAAAATTATTTTTATTTAATTAATTAGTATTTCGAATATGTTGTATCAATGATATATATGAACATATTAAACCTACTAATTCAATTCTGGTCATTTGAAGAAAATATCATCAAAATGTCTGACATGAACCTAATTAATTGTGTAGTTAATTATAAAATGATAACAAATAAAATAGAATAAATAATAAACACGAAAATTTTTATTAGTATAAATAATAATAAAAAATATCATTATTAAAGATGATAATAATTGTGTGTGATGATTCAGACCTATGGTATGAGATTTTATCCAAACATTCATTTATTGAAAAATATTTTATTATTTTTTACCTAAATTATATTATATGGTATATATAAATCACAATGTACATGTAATATCACGAATCCTTCATACTTATTAGAATTTTAATTGTACATTTGAATTATTTCATCCATGTGTTTTAGAAATTAATACTACTATGTGGTATTGTGTTTCATAACTAAATTTATTTTTATTGGGTATATTACCTTTCATTGTTATTGATATTTTAATATTATTTTTATAATTAATATTGAATATTTTGTTCTTTATTACTAAATATTTCATGTCATTTACATTTTGTGTGGATATTCAATTCAATTTACTATCCTCACTTCAATATTTTTATTTTTAAGATATTTTGTATCAATGATTACTCTATTTGGACATATTGGGTATTAAGAACATAATTATTTTTATGAATTATATATACCCCCCTTTGGTTAGATATTTTATTAATTAGATTAAATTTTTGTATTTATATATAAATTTTATATTATTTTATTCAATTAGGTAATTTATCAAAAAAAAATAATGCTAGAGATTATTTCACAATATCCTCGTTATTTGAGAAAATTTATGTTTAAGTATCCACTTTGGAAATAATTTTATCATTATATAATCAAATATATATATCTTCATCACCTTAGGTTTTTTTGGAAATTATATTTATTCCATTCATATTTCTATTATATGTTCAAATTATATAGAAAATATGTTTTTAAAGAAAACATACATAGTTATTAATTCAATAAAGAATATTTTTCTTCCTTTCCCATTATTTACATTAAATAATTTTGTAATTTATTAAATACATTTATACCCATATTTGATTTTTATTAAATCCTTTATAAATAATATTCTTAACCATTTTTTATTATCTTCTTTTTCTACATAAATCGTGAGCGAGAATCATAATTTAAACTTACATAGATTGAATGAAAGTATCTACTATAATATCCAATATATTATATTATACAATGATAATATTTTTCACTATTAATTTCAACAAACTATTTTCTCTAATATTTTGGAAAATATTATTTTTCAAAAGTAATTTTAAATTTTAAAATTGTATTGTACATAATAATTTTATTAATTATATTTTAATTGTAATTTAATCATCAATGATTATATCAAATAATTTTAATTACATTTCTCTATGGATATTTTCAAAAGATACAACCCATATTAATTCTCTAGTTATATTATTATCAGTTTGAATGAGAAAATATAATCATTCTTATACGGTAGTTTTTTATTATGAATATCAATTATTATTATGTATTGAATTTTTATTATACCCATTAAAATGAGTAATGATGTAGACATAGTATGTGATGGGTGGTTCCTAATATATCTCCTCGATTCATTGGTAGGTTTTATGATTCATTCTATTTTGGGTGTTTGGATGAGAACTTTCCCAATTTTATATGTTGTCTTTGCATGAGGCCTTAATGTTAAACATATGATAGCTAGAATTAAGAATTCCTCAATTATGATAATATTTATTGATTTCCATGTTCTTATTTTAATATTTATGATTCCATTGGATATGATTCCTGCTAATGTTATTGAGTATGTGGAATTATTTTATCATCATTTAATAATTCTATATTTTTTATTGGGATCCAGACATTGATTTAATGGAATGGGTATCTAGTTATTTACCTCACCATATAAATTATATCAAATATATTATATGATAAATATCATTGTATATAACTATAATCACATATCTAATAACAGCATTATTTAGTTTTAATTCCCTAGGAATTTAAGATGTTTAATATGAATGATAAGAAAGAAAATTATACAGATAAGAATTATGTTCACCATAAAATTACTATATTATATTATATTTCATCATTTTTATTATGTTATGTTTTTTTAAAATATTTTTGAATGATTAACAAAAAAAATTTCCCTTTGGTATGTGATCTATTGTATGTTATTCTTATATAATAAATTAGATATTGGTTCTATGCATCTAGGTTTTGTATCCTCATAGATGGTATCAAAGGATTCTAATAGAAACCTTGAAAACAAAATTTTATAACAAATTAATTTGGATAACATAACACTTTAAAATCGACATATTTTTCTATGTTAACAACATAATAATTAATTTTATATTTATTTGTAAATGAATTTATATCTTCAATAGCTTACGGTACAAGCAACTACGAACTCAAATGAACTGTAATATAGCATACTGAAATAACATAGTCAATAAATTCGATTCTATAGATATGAATTAATATTTAATTTATATTATATGGTTTAAATATGTATAAATAATATAGTTTTTTATAAATTCGTTATAAATAAAAATTAAAATGATTAAAAAAAAAAAAAAATTTATTCGAAAACTATATATTTGTTTTGAAAAAGAATATTGTCTACATTTTATTAACATGTTTTGTAATTATTTATTACAATTTTTTGAGAATTTGTAAAAAAATTGATCTTAGATTATTAGAAATTCATATAAAAATATTAAGATTTAATTTTTTAGAATATTCATAAAATAATAATTTTTGGATTAAGAGTGAAAATAATGTTTGTTTTTTTAAAACTACATATTTATTAAAATATTTCAAAATAATTCAAAATAATTCAAAATGAATCATTTTGTTTTATTTTGTTTTATAATTTAATACTACTAAAAATATATTATAATTAACACAATTTCAGTAATCATAATCAATTTTATAATTAAATTATATATAAAGAAATTGGACATATAGAAACATTTATTATGAAATCAACTTTTTTTCGTGATTTCGGGTTTAATATATAATTGAATTATTCTAATTATGTAAAAAGAATTCGGTAAAATGTATTAAATATTGGGATTAATAAAAATTAATATTATGTAATATTTACAAAATAATTTTTGGGGATAATAATGTAACATGCCAGGTAAATATAGAATATTACTTTTTCATATTTATCCATATTTGTGGTAAAATGTTAATATTAATTTTAAGGGAATGCTATGCTCGATGACGTACCCTATACGCAACAATGAGTTTTTTGGAAATCTTACATTGCACTCTAATAATAAAATAATATTATTTTAAATGGTAGTTAATGCCTAGATTTTGTAATGGTAGTAATGAACAGAACTAAATAAAAAATGATTATATATGTTTTTCAAATATGTTTACTTTCTTCCAATATATTTCAGAGGCTTAAAAATGCGAATAAATCCAATTTTAAGCATAAATTTTCTAATATTCTTTAAAATGACGTTTAACAGCCTTTTGATGGAGAAATATTTTTAAATCCACTTTTTGACAATTTCATATGTTATATTGGACCAAGTAAAATCCTGCTTTAGAATCGAGTCATCAAAATTTACTTTGTGTGTGTTTTTGTTATTTTTTTCGATAATGTTTTTTTTAATGAATAAGTGAAAAATGTTGTATTTTAATTAAAAAACTCTTTTTAATCTAATTTATTTAAATGATTATATCATCATTTGAATTGGTTGTAATTTTCAATTAGAATATATTTTTACCATTTAATGCAATGGTGGTCATTGGAATTAATTTCACTTTGAAATTGGACTTAAACTAGTGTAAATCTTTTAATATATATTGTTTCTTAAGAACATGCTATTTATTTTGATAGTGGGAATTAATTACTAAATTAATTAATACAACTTATATGTTTTGAGTTTTTTAAAATAGACATAATTTTTTAATTTAGAATATCAAATATATCTTAGGGTTAAATTTTGGTATTTTTCTGAAAAACATCAATTTTTGATGAATAGTGAATCCACTAAGTGGTAGATAAAAAACTAAATTTTCACTTAAATGTTACTTTACTACTTCTGTGATTTGAATTTCAAAAATTCTATCTACATTTTTGTCATTAGGATGTAAAATTTAGTTCAATGGGAATAAAATAATTTTTTGGTGAATTGTATCTTTTATGTTTTATTAATAGTTATTAAAGGTAATTAGTGTAATTTAAGGTAAAGATAATGTTATAATAATATGAAATGACCTTGACACATGTCCTACACTTATTTTATGAGTTATGTAGGACCAATAAAATCCATGGGTCAACTTGGGGACCCCATGGAGGAACTTTGGTAGGAAAATGACATATATATCTTTTTATTTAATGATAAAATAAAAATGTCACAAACATGTATTGTTTTGCTAAATAAATTTTTACATGGGGATATACAAGTCATATTTTAGAATATTTATATTCATTAGAAAGATAAATAATTTTCATACATCATGATATTTTATTTATAATTTTTATACTTTATATAAATTAAATTATTTATGACACCATGATGATGCAGTGATTACCTCATTAATTAACGATTTAAATAAAATGAGAAGATAAGGTAAAATCTAAGACATAAACTTGTCAAAAACCTATTGGATGGGTATATTTGAAAACCTTATCACCATATCGTAGAAATATATAATTATGGGACCTTTTATATCCGAAAATTATTTTATAATATATTATCTTTTCATGACATTCCAAGAGTGCCCCTCCTCCCTCTTATAAAATGCCCCCACCTCTACCTCCTTACCCACACCTCTCAAGCCCTTGTCTCGTCCAAAATCTGCTAATTTTATCTCTATAAATACCTCTATTACTCCTAGAATCCTCACTTTGGGAAGAAGGAATTCCATGGATGACTTTGAGCTCAAATCAAAAAGAGTAACCTGATTTAAAGGTAAAGTCTTCCCTAGTGTTCTTTTGATTTATTTTGCTTCTCCAACCCCCAAAACTATTTTTATTTCTTTCTTTTGAAACAACAACAGTATCTTCAATATACTAGGATTTTTTTATGATAAGTATTCGAGCTACACTAACAGAAACCTCCGTCTAATGGTTAAAGAACATATTGTTTCCGTGAATGGAGAATTACTGCCTCACAAAACGATGAATGTTCTATCTTCTCCTACCACCTCTCATGGTGGCCATTATGATGGAAATATATTTATTTATGAAATATATTATATTTATTTCCTCTCTATGCTTCTGTATTTTATATTTAATACATTCCTTTATGCTTTTCATGTTGTGAAAATGCGAGAATTTCATTTGAGGAAGTGTGGACTACCGCCCCCTCAAGTGATGTGACTTGTTCCTGCAATACATGGAATGTATAAAGAATGAAATTGATGAACTTATATGATATATATAACATATATATTATACTGGAATTATTATATATATATATATATCTCATCTAGTTTTATTTCTATTAATGTGCCAAAGAAATTAAAGTAGCGTTCATGCGTACGTACGACTTACCGTCTCCATGAATGGTACATTTCATTTCTTATCTCCAAATGTTATGTACTATTATATGTACACATATATAATGGATATATATGTCATTTATTACATATAAATGATGGATATAATTCTGTAATTATAATATATATATCTATCTTTTAGCTTTAATTCAATTAATAGGGCAAAAAAAATGAAAGTATCGTTCATGCGTACGTATGACCTATCGTCTCCATGAACGTTGATTTTCATTTTTTTTATCTCCAAATTTTATGGAATAGTACAAAATGAATATATAATGGATATATATTATATTTGTATCATTAATACTATTATGGAGATGATGTATGTATAACTACATGGAAAATTCTTTTCCAACAGGTTCAATTTTGACTCATGTACCGAACATCGACAAAATGTCTGATTTGAATTCACATTACAAACCAATTATTATAAAATTATAATATGTGATATTAAATGAATAATAATATTTAATGCAGTTTCTTAAGAAATTATAAATTGACCAAAGTTTATTATTCAGAAATATAACGAAACAAACAAGACAAGTCGGGCTTGAGGTAAGGGATCCTACCTCTCTCTTTCCTTTTAAGTACTCTCTTTTATGTCATTTCTTTTAATCTCATCTTTATTATGTTTGGAGATGTTAATTTATATTACTAATTCTGTAATTTTATGTTCATATTATGAGATAACCTACTTCATAAATCCATTTTTGGATGTTTTAAGTGGCGATGTAAGGCTACCGAGCTTTCGTAAGGGATTTTTTTCTTCTCACTCGTATTCCCGTGAGATTTATGATACATTTGGCACCATTTACATTGAGTGGTGTACGTAATGCCAATTATTATACTATTTGTGTAATATACTTTCGTTTATGAGTATTTACATCAATGTATTATAGTACTTCCTTCATGGGCTGTACGTTTCGAATGTTACAGAGATATGTGAAATGTTATACATTTTATATTAAAATAGATGTGAGTAAGGGTAGATTTAATATATATATATATATATATATGATATATATTATATAAGAATTATTCATTAATGTTGATATATCCTTACCCTCCTTTTAAGTCATTTCATTAAAAATAGGTAACATTGATTGTGTGTACGCACATCCTACTATCTCCATTGATGGTGTAATTAATTTTTATATATCAATTTTTTTGGATCACTATAAATATTTATATGTATAATATATATTAAATTAATATATTTATTTAAATTATTATGTTTTATTATTCATGATAAATATTTTAGGACAAAAATTTCCAATCCAAAACATATATGAAATACGTAGTTGTCGTCATAAAGAATATAGATTTCTAAAATTTATTTAATACTAATTGTTTGATATCATGTAATTATTAAATAATATATGAAATTATATTTATCATTCTAGGTACGTAATATATTTATGATAAATATGTATCTGTTATAAAGGAGGTTCAAGTAAATATTATGGAATTCAAAATTTTGTAATGTTTTGTTTAATAGTATCTTCATTATTAATAATTGTTTTGGATTACGTATATTCCTAGGAATTAATTTTTCATTAAATATTAAAACAGATACACTATATTTTATATTATTTATTTCTATAAATTAATTTTTTTACTCTTATTTTACTCTATTTAATTAGAGAATATTCTAAAATGGTTTCTTTTAATGAGAACTGGCATTATTTTTATACTTGGTCAGGAATTTTTAAATATTGTGACAGTGTTTTCCATAAAATTTTTTAAATGATGAATGTAAAATAATTAAATTATTTATTTTATACTTTTATACACATAGTTTAATTTTTTTACATAATGTCTCAAATGGAATAATCTTTTCAATTTCCCTATAGTGTTCTTTTTGAAATTTTGAAATAAACATCAAAGGATTGTTTTTTATGAAATGTACAAAGTTATACTACATGATGACCAAACATATCAATGAAATATTCATTATATGTTACATGTACATATTCATTTAATTTTATTTCTAAAATATTTATCAAATAATTTATACTGTAAATAGATTATTTTAATTTTAAATTTTTGTCTTCCAAGAAAAATTGATGTGATATTTTTAATGTATATTAATTTATTTGAACATTAATTGGTGAATATTATGTTATTATGGGTATTTCAAATTATGATTCCCTTTATTATATTACACTACAAGGATTAAAATTACGTTAATATATTGGGGAAATTATTAAAATTATTTACACTAATTATTCAATATGAAATTTTATATTTTTCATGTTTTATTCATTACATAAGATGAATCTATTTCAAATTTTATGTAATGGGTGTGACACTATATACCCACTCGAAGAATTTGAATGTCTCATGAGACAAACTAAATTAGTTATTTGGCTGAGACCTTACTGAATAATTTTATATTTCATTACACGAGTCTATGATTGTATGTTTATGATGTTCAACATTATATATTATCAGAATATGATATTAGTTATTTATATCAATTTGATTATTTTATTAGATATAATATCCATGATAAATTTTTATTCACAAAGAATTATTAATATGTATTTAATTGATCATAATTTATTTTTAGTATTTTATTATTCAACCTCATGATATTAATTTGGTAGTCTATTTTTCATATATTTACCTTATGATGGTGATTATAATTTATATATTAAAAAAATTCATTGCATGCATACCATTACTATGAATCATATACCACCCCCATTTATATGTTTCACTTCCCCTATATTTTTGGATTTTTTTTTGAGTTATAATGTGGGATATTATAATGAAAAAGTTGTTCTCTATAATGAAACACTTCATTTTATCTATGTTTTTATTTTTAATGTGAGATCCAAGCATCTATAATTTTTTCTAAGAATAATAAAAAATTTATTCATTTGGTATGTGATTCCTTGTATCTAGTGCCAATTTAATAAGAAATTCATAGGATCTGGGCTTCTAGGTTTGAGGTATTTACATATAAATAATGGGTATATTCGTAATGTTTTTATGAAGTTAAATATTAGGCAGTTTTTGTTGAATTAAATTCCAGGATCGATATTAAAACCGGACGTGGTTTTAGAATAGTTAAATCTCAGCGTAATAACCCGAAAAAGACGTGGTCAATTATATATTGGTCATCATATCTATGCACGATGATTGTTACCTTACTAAGAAACTAGTTTGATAGTCTTGAGGGATATGGTTGGGATAGTTAATATTTTTTTATATGAACCATTATGATGAATTTGATAATACAATGTATGGAATATATGACATCCCATAGTGATATTAGATAATTCAAAGGTGTTTTTTAGAAGATAAGTATATGTTTTATCTTATTGTTATCATAATAAGTACATATTTTGAGTTTTGTGTGATATAAATTTTATAACATTAAATATAATTTTATAAGAAATTTTTTAAATTCATCCTTTTTGGTTTGTTAAATATTTTAGTGAAAATTTTATTTGAGGAAAAAATCATTTTATTAAAATATTTTTTTTGGAATGATATCTATTATGATTTATATAATCATTACTGATGATGAAATTATTGGGTTCTCAAACATGG
Source organism: Viscum album (assembly GCA_963277665.1). NCBI lineage: Eukaryota > Viridiplantae > Streptophyta > Magnoliopsida > Santalales > Viscaceae > Viscum > Viscum album. The sequence goes on along the minus strand of OY728142.1, from coordinate 271,937,624 downwards.
GGAAATAATTTTTATTGTATAGATTATATTGGTTTTTAAGTGATTTGATGATAAATGTTTTTTATGAGGCTGATAACTAGGTTTTTGACCATTAAAAAAATTATATTATTATAGTTTATGGAGAATACAAACTCATTTTTCACGTGAAAACATGTCCTATATTGAATGGATACTAGGAATGAAGCCAATATATAGGGTGACAAGGGCGCATCACCTACCACTTTCATATGTGAACTCCTTATTAGTATGAAATTATATTTAGTTAAACTGTATGAAAAATTAATATTTTTTGTTTTGTAATTTTTTTGAAGCATATTATGCAAACAATTCATTTTGAATTTTTATGATTTTGAAGTGATTAATTATATTTTTTGAGATTTTATATTGGTTTAAGTTATATATAACCATTAGAATTAAAATAATGGAATATTTAGAAATAATTGAAACACACATAGGATAAAAGTTATGAGATACCTGTTGTGGTTAAAACATTAATTACTTTTTTGGGTATTGCGATTATTTTGTATTTGGGGTTTTTTATTTGTGTAATGATCAAAGTCAAACATTTCAATTTATTATCAAACATTTTATTTAAATATATTATTTATTTTGATGATGTTTTATTCATTTGTGACGTATCTAACATTTTACAAAAAAAATTATTTTACTACACTTAGGGGGGATAGAATGATATAATTTATTAGACCAAAACATTTTATAGATTTTGATTTTAGTGATTAATGAATTAAAAAAATTAATCTTTTGTACTCATCTATTTAAGGAAAAGATTACATCTTTTGGATGTTAGTGTCCTCTTACATTTTTATAATTTAACTTCCCCCAATTAGTTCTTATATAAGAACAAAAATGTTATTCATTTATCCTTTTTGGAATCCACATTATTTTTTTAAAAGACGTTATAGTATCCCTAAGTATGATAAGTGTTTTTTCAGAATAGATAGACTATTGAATAACCAAATGGATTTGATAGGGTGAAATTTAATGTAAGGTAGTAGAATAAAAAACACAAATAATTTACATTGTATTTGTCATTAAATAATTTTATTTCTTGCATTAATTATATTACACACAAATGTGATTTTACAAAGACAACAATATATTATTAAAATATTGAAATGTCCCCCTTATAACCGAGCCATTATTGTTTCTTTTTTTTAATATGAATAATTTTTTTTTGAAAATATTGTACAAATTTTTTATATAATTAAAATATATTTATAATTAAATATTCATTTATTATAAAAGAAATTATATATTTAAAATATATACTTATCTTCAAATAATATCTTTATTTTTTTGAAAATTATATTATTAATTTCATCCAATTGAAAAAAAATTAATTTTGAAAAATAAAAAACTTAAATCAGCATAATAAATTTAAGATTTGGGGAATATTTTGGGCTATATAAACAAATATTGAGTTTTTAGTAGATAGTGAAAAAATAATAAATTCTGTAAAATTTCATTTATTTAAAATTAAAATATCTATTAAATTAATAATTATAAAAAAAATTATATTAAAATAAATTATTTATAAATTATCTATTTAATTTATACTCAATAAATAACATAGATGGCCTTTTATTAAAAAATAATTTTACCCTTAAATTTTTTTTTTCTGAAAACCCATTCCCAACCCTCATTATAGGGTTTTTATAAAATTAATTTCAACCACATAGAGAGAATTAATTTATTAATATGGAATTCATATTTTGAATAATGAAAATAAATATTAATTACCATGTTAATCTCAATTTTTTTATTTTAATGAATAAAAAAATATTGTCAAGATTCCACTAAGGTAAACGTGTAAGTCATGTTAACCTCAGTTAATTATATATGATAAGGAAACAAAATTTTATCTTCAATTTTATTGAATCATTTGACATTTAGCATAATTAAATTATGATTTATATTGATTTTATTATTGTATTGTTTAGTAAGAAGTTAAACTATATAATATTTTATATGAAAGATACAAAATATCTTATTGTCATTATTTTTATGCATCTCTTATGTGTTCCCATAGAGAAAATGGAATGATTTTAAAGAATATTAATTATTTGATTGAGACCAATGATATTTTTAATTTATGGTAATTTATTTATAATTTATATTTATTTTTTATTTTTCATAATATATTATTCATTGTCGATAAAATCATTAATTAATTAATATAAATAGTAAATAAATGGTTTTGAAAATATTAAAAGAAAAATAGTTCAAGTTTTTTTTAATGTTACACTATTTTTATAGATATATATATCATATTAGTTATGTTTTTAATATTATATATTTGAATACCCCTTTATCTTGTTGTTTGTAAAGAAAAATTTGTGGACTACGGTAAAATAGTACAATAATGTAATTTTATAACAAATAAAATGATTTTAATTATCTTATGTTAAATAAAATACTATATTCATACAACGGATTTTTAATGGTTTATAAATACCAATAATTTTAAATATATGGACCAATTTTCTTTTTATATTAAATTTATTTACCCATATAGATTAAAACAATTATTTTCATAGTAATTGTTAAAAAGTGTAAATTTTGTGGAGAATAACATGATAGTGGTTAAAATAAAATTTTAACATGTTAAAATTTTATTAGGTCATAATATTGATACGAGTAATCATCAAAAAATAAAATTAAATTTGTTTGGATATATTTGGAAATGATAATTAATTTCTAATAATTTAACATTTTATGAAATTCCAAAAACTACCCATCCCTGCTCATTTAAAAGGGAACATACCATAACTTTTTTTAGAAATATAAAAATTAATTTGGAATAGATAATAAATACCCAAGTCCCTTCATTATGTCTTTTAAAACATCATTCATGCTTATTATAATATATATTTACTTATATTTTCTCTTTATGAGAACCGAAAGTGTTTGTTTGATGAAGAGGTAGAATTCAAAACATATAATTTTATTATCAGTTTACCACATTCAAATAAAATTTAAACAATACAATATAATAATCTACGAATATAAAATATACTATATTGATGTTGTGCTAGTGGTGTAACCTACCTCAATTATATCTTCCATCAAAATAGAAACAAACCCATTGTTTCTATGTACAACTGACTACTTCCATAAAATAATTATAAATAGTCATCCACCAACAACTCTCATTGATATTTAGGATTATTTATTTAATGTATTTATGTTATATTAATGTAATTATTATAATTATTTAAAATTTAAATATAATATATTTTTGTACATTTCTATTCATCAGGTTACGATAATGTTGCTAGTGAATGAGTGTCGGTTAAAATTTCTAAGAAGCAATGTCATACATTTTCCATTACTACATCAAATGGATGAAATATAAAAATATATGTAATGAAATAATAGGATATTTTGGATATAAAATTTTTTATATGCTGAAAATATAACTCTTACATTCTTTCAAAGTGGATTATTAAAAAATAGAAATGTTATCTATGCATATGTTTGCCCTCTAGTCTATATGATGGCAATGTGGTTATTTTATATTCAAAATATATAATTATATGTTTTAGAATATTAATTTATGTATAAAATTTATAATTATTTCATGATCATTATACTATTGATGATATTATAATGACCTCTTTTATTATTGTCATCCTACATAAGAAATATGGACAAAAGGAACTAAATATTTTAAAGATGATTGACATCGACCTAATGGATTATGTAATTTTAAAAAATATTGTAATAAAATAACAAAAATATTAATATAATCAAATTAAATTATTATAAAATTAAATAATTACAATATTTTTTTAATAAAGAAGATACAGAATGTAGGAGACAAGTTATAATTAAGGTATGTGATTACATCTATATTTTTTATTGAGGCATATTATAAAGTTATGCACAATAATTTTTATTATAGTGTATATAATAACCCAATTTGATGTCATATAATTATTCTTTAATACATTATGCTATTTTATTTTTCTTCTTCATATATTTTTGTATGTTGTATTTGACATGAAAATTTTATTGTACTTTAGGTTTTCAAAACACAGTTTTTCATTCTTGGGTATCTTACCTATTCATAATAAATTATAATATAATATTATGTATATAAGGACTCATTATTATTATATATTTTATTTAAACTTTTATAATAGTGATTTACAATTGATAAACAACATTAATAAATTTTTATATCCTCACTTACATGGTATGATCTTTTTATATATTTTATATTGGTTTTGACTCGATTGATAAATAATTGGTATTATTAAAGTGTTGATTTTTATAACGTATATATACTGAAAATTTGATAGTAATATCATAATTATATTTTTGTTAATATTTTTTAAGTTTTAATTTAGGTGGTTTTTTTCATTAGTGTTATGGGTAAAATTGTACCTAGTAGTATGGGTTTATTTCAAAATCATATCATTATTTGGGACGATTTTTGTCTATGTCTCCATTGGGGGAATATCTTGATTACTCTATCCTAAAACAAATCATTATTCATATCCACTTGATATTTTTTAACATTATTTTTTTCAATTCATTATCAAATTTTATATACACATGATTTTAAAAATAAATATTCTTAAGGAAAATCAACTTTTCTATATTCGATTGAGTATATGTTTAATCAAAATATATATTTTTATTTATAATATTTTAAATTAATATTTTAAATATATAAAAATTATTTAATAAATTCGTTTTTACCTAGTGTATTATTTATTAAAAAGTGTTTAAGAAAAATAATATCATCATTTTAGTATCAACGTACATTTTTTTATTTTTACATAAAATGTGAAGGAATATTTGTTTTCACATACTCATGTTAAAGATAATATCCAAATATCATGGTCACTAAATAATATCAATCTACCACTACATGTTTCCATTCTTCTATTGAAAAAATTATTTCTTCATATTTTTTAAATTTACATTTTTAAAGAATGTTATTAACATTTTAAATCGTATTTTCTCTAGATTTTTTAATAATATTTTTATGATATTTATATTCATAACTAAAAAACCTAATATTTTATATATACTTCATCGAGGATATAATGTAATGGTATTTTACTTATTCATTATCTATATTGTTCATGATTAGTTTGATTAGGGAATTATTAATATTTCATATCCTAATTTTTAAAATATTATTTTTTTTAATAATGTATTCATTTTTATATTAAAATTTTATATGCTAAAAATATTCAAATTAGTACGTGATAGGATGGACCCAATATATCCCATCAAATATTATGTGGGTCTCGTGAGAAATTCTTTTTTTTTATTTTTAAAGTTACATAACCACTTATATAATCTATCTTTGAATAAGGCCTTGACATAAAATTTATGATGTCCATCATTATGAATTAAATTATTATGACTATAGGTATTTATTTTCCTTTTATTATTTTAATATTAATGATATATAAGGATAATTTTCAATATCATGTGGTTGGATATATTGATTTATTTGATAATTATTTATTCATTCCTCTTTCAAATTCATCCTCATGTAGTTGATTTAAAATAATGTGTTTCCATTTATTTACCACATCATATTGTTAATTCCATTGCTATTCAACAATAACATCAACATTATAAAAAATTTATTAACTATATGATCTCAAAAAAATTCCATTAACTACAAATATATGATGTGTACTATTAATGAAATATAAATAATTGAAAGTGATAGTAGTGATGTTCTCAATGAAAAATAGAGTTATATTTTATCTATTAAAAAGTAATGTGAATTTTATTTGTGAATATAGTTTAGAAATACTACTAACCTATTAAGTACATTAAGTTGAAATCTCGTGAATATTATTCCAATGTAATAGCGTAACCAACAACATTAAGAAACTAGTGTAGGGGTCATTGTAGTGGGACCCCATAGTTCAATTCCATATGTTTATGTTTTTTTACTAGTAGTCGAAATTATTACATACATTTGGAAAATTATTCCAATAATATCATTTATATAAATAAAAATATTAAATTTATTTATTTTTTACCATTAGAAAAAATCATTTAATCATATGAACAAATTATAAATAAAAACGAATTCACATATAATAAAAATGTTAATCTCATGTTTGTCACACATCAACATATATGGATGATCAACCTATGTGGTTGAAAAATAAATATCTAGTACTAAAAAATAATAATTTAATAGAGTTCATTCCACAAAATATACATTAATATGTAATGGGTCACATACATCTCATACATATATCTACTTTCTAAAAAGCCTATTATTAAGGATTATAACTAATGTAGTTTCCTAATCAAAATGTCAACATCTGAACATGGGTTATTATGTAGCGTGTGAGTAATAGAAATAATTAAACACTACTATCAACATAATAAAATTTGTAAGAAAATATATGTAGCTGAATTAAATATTAAGAAATAATTTGTAAAATTATATTAAAGATACTATTTCAGTTCATTGTGAACTAATCATGATTCTAGAATTCAAACCATAAGTAATATATTAGCACTGAAGGAATAATAATACAGTATAAATTGAAATATTATTAAACAAATGTGAAATGAAACATAGGAGGATGAAATGTTTCCAACCACCCACATGAACTACAAAATCCCAATACAGATATAAATGTTTGGTGGATGTTTATAATGTACACTGAACAATATAAGATATAAACATAGGATAATATAATGTAGCCACTCTCCTTTATGATATGGACCAACCCATAATATAGGTTTGGTAATATGGATAGGTTTTATTAATATGGTGTGTATCAATGTAGTTATATAGATATAAAACCAGAATAAAATGATATCTTGATACCCATATATATGGTAATTACCTTTTTTCAAACTCTACATCGTCCTAATGAACATCATAATAAAGATTATAGAATTTCAAATTTTTTAGTTCTTATATAGTGGACACTACTTGTTGAACTCAACATCTCATCATCCAACCTCCTGGTGCTATCTTCAAAAACGATCCTATAAAATAAATCTCAAAAAAAAATTATTTCAATATGTAAAAAATTTAAAATTGAATATGGTTTCTACACAAACCAATACATGAATACACATATCCCTTGACACTAGGTAAAATACATTTTATCTCACTGTATTCATTGTAATAAATGTCTGTTATCCATAAAATATTTCTCTAAAAAACATTATTTGTATCAAATGATTCATATAATATGAATAAGTCCCATACAAAAATTACATTTAATTAACTAGAACAAATACATACAATTGAATACCTCAAAAAATATAAATTCAAACATATTAATCCATCCACATAATTTAAAGTCCATCTAATCCCATATATATTAAATCACATGAAAACCAAATCCTACTTATATAAATATTGAGGAAACAAACAACGAAACACTATTAGATTTACTCCCAACCAAACATAACACAAAAGTATGGAATACCACTCTAAACTAAATAACATAGGTGGTGAAAGAAGAAATACTGTATTCTCTTTAATAACATCTCATAGGAGGGGTTATATATACTAAATGAGGTTAATAAAATATGTACACCTTAACCGGTGAATAAATATTTCTTGGAGGATATTTCTTAATAAAAGTAATAACACTCATTTGACATATTGATCATAGATAAGTCACATGGTGTAAAAATAGGGATTTTAATTGTTTATAAGGAAAAAATAATAATTTTCAATTTATAGGAAATAAAACTGGTAGCACATCCATTACTCGGTCAACCAATATTGGGTACAATATTCCCAATCATTCAAATGGCTGCCTCCTACCTAGTGGATGGTAGATACACTGGAGACAATAGTCCCCTAGACTTTCTATAAGGTGCTAGGTGGCCCAACAATATGTAACTAATGTCGTTTGTTTCTTAAAAACTGGAATAGGTCTCCCAGATAACACTATCTAACACTATTCATTACCTCGACCCATCTACACATTAAAAAAATCCTTATTAAATAATTAATATCCAAATAGGATACACGATATATATGATTAAATTTATGCATGTCACTATGTGACCTCTAATAATCGTATACAATTTTGTTGCTTCCCAACCTGAGGGCGGAATGTATGAGAAGTAACTTATTCTGAGATTCCACAAAAAAATTCATATTTATTATTAAAAATACAAATATTTAATACATATCATGATCAATGATGAAATACTAGATGAAATTAAATATTTTATATTTTTAAATAAGGGCTATGTTGGATATATTACATGATATGCACGACTAACCTTAAATAACACATAATACAATCATGTAAATATTATCTTTGTAACATTTTCTATGAATTATAATTTATTATTAGGGTTTTATAAAATATAAGAAAATATATATATAAACATAATAATATATTAATTTTAACTTATATTTTATTAATAAATAATAAATATATTTTTATTATTGTATTTTTATTAATCAAATTTATATTTTTTGAAATGGTTTGATTTATTTTATGAGTAAATATTGTTATTAATTTTTCAAATACTTATAAATATTATTTTATCAAATTGGAATATATTTTTAAATAAGAATTTGAATTTTATCTTTTTTTTCTAATTTTTAGTTTTTTCTAGAAAAATTACTTTTCCAATGAAGAATGAAATGTAAAAAATGATTTGAAAATACTTTTTTTCATAAAAATTTGTTATAAATTAAAGTAATATATTTATTTTTAATAAAAATTAATGACTTATTTTTTAGTATACATAATAAAATTATACTCATTGTAAAAAAGTTTATACTAAAATCTATAATAATTTTTTTACTTATAAAGATTTTTATGACAATATTTTTTAGATAAGGTTATTCTGGTTTATTTAAAAAACATAATATCTGATGGAGATCAGGATGGTTACTACTAGCTGGTTGTTCCAGGAGCTGTTCAGGCTTGTGATCGCTGCTGTTTTACTTTCTTTTGGGTACTTGAAGTTTTCTCTTTTCGTTTGTATTACTTTTTCATGTCATTACATATGGACATGGGTTTTATTTTAAAATTTAGTTCTGAGTTGGAGTTGGTTGGTGTCTATCTTATCTCTCTCTTCTGCATGTGTTCTCTTAGAGGGTAATTCCTTTTATTTGTGTGTTTATTATACCCTATGTGCTAGTCGCCAACCCGGGGCCTACTGGAGGCTGGACTCGTGGGTCATTATCTCTCTATTCACATTTCTGGCCTAGGAGGGGTACACTTTGTGGGGACGGGGTCATGAAAAAGTGGTATTAAAGATCTGGTTGAGAGATAGGATGGAGTTTAGAGCTAGGCGCATGTGAGGATGCATGGGTTGGTAGGGAAACAGTGTCATTCATGTTTAGCAAGTGGGGTAAACACTAAAGATCAGCAGAGAAATAGGCCTTTAGGGCACCCTATGATATGTTGCACAGACCTTTAATTTTACAACAGCTACTAAACAAGGTGATATTGGTTGCAGGGTAGAGACCTAGGAAAGGATCATGCATCATTCTTCTTTGTGCCTGTGTTTGAATGGGTAGACCTTGGGATAGTTTAACCTAAAACAAATGAAAGAAATAAAATTAATTAATTAATTTTGAGTTTTCCATATTCCAATATTATGAGCTCTAATTGTTTTTTATTTTTCAGTTATGGATCCAGGTCGACGTCCTTGTCAGTTTTGCGTAGAAGATGTCCAGCAGGCTGTCCTAGCAGATCACCGCAGGGTGGAGGTCGACGACGACGACACATGGAGGAAGACACTCCGAGAGTTTCAGAGCCAGAGTCTGAAGAAGTATGAGGGATCCGTTTCAGATGAAGTCACGAAAGACTGGTTAGAGGAGGTCGAGATAGGATTTTGTTCGATCAGTGCTCAGAATGAGCACTGGGTGTCGTTGGTTGTGATGATGCTGTGTGGAGAAGCGAGGCAGTAGTGGCTCTTGTTACTCTGGGATCGTGAGGAGTCAATGATCTCATGGGAGGAGTTTTGAGATAAGATCAGAGATGAGTTTATTTCTTCGACTACAAAGGCGTCCAGTCGCCAGGAGCTTCTTACCCTTTGATACGGGAGCTCCACTATTCGGGAGTTTGGAATCCGTTTCAGGAACCTTCTACGATATGCTTTGGACATGTTACCAGATGAGGTGGTGAGGGCGAGGCATTTCGAGGAGGCTTTGCATCCAGAGATCCAACGACAGGTCACCCCATTTATGTTAAACACATATCTTGAAGTGATGGAGGGGAAGAGGTTGTTGAGGGGACTTTGGATAGGACCAGATCGTCACGAGAGGGGAATCTGTATGATTCCTCACGAAGCAAAGTTGTGGTCCGGGGTTCCTGGTTTTTAGGGCAGAAGAGTTTCCATTCAGCTGGGGGTAGGTCCCAGCCTTTCACGTCTCGTTACTCTGGAGTCGACAACTCTCAGGCCTATTCCAAGGGATTGGGCGTTTTCATTTCTTGTGGTGGTCGTGGCCATCCGTAGTGAGAGTGCCCGAACTTTTAGGGCAGTCATCGTGCACCGGGCGCTCCACTCTAGGTTCCTCCATTGAGGTAGTTCCAGCTGAGGTAGCAGCAGCCAGTTGCACCAGCTTTCGATCAGCAGAGGTTAGATTGGGCAGGCAGAGGACAGCTCCATGGCTCTCCTCTTCCTAAGAGTGAAGAGCGCGACCATGGTGGTGGTCTTCATTAGGGTCAGAGAGGTTGTAGAGAAGGTCGTGGTCAACTTCATTCCCTAGCGTTGCCAGATCCCGATGAGCTATAAATCGTTCGAGGTACCCTTTACTTGTTTTATACCTTGGTGTATTCCTTGTTTGATTCAGGAGTGACACACTCTTTCATATCACCTACCTTGTCCATGCCTTGGGACTTGAGGTAGAGAGGCTTACAGTCCCCATGGCGTTGACTACACCAGTTGGAGGTCGAGCTAGCTTGTTTGAAGTATGTAGAGATTTTGAGCTAGTGTTGGGGCATCACCGCTCTTGGTGAGATTTCATATGTTTACGGATAAAACCATATTATGTCATCCTTGACATGGATTGGTTGTATTAGGTGCAGGCTATTGTGGATTGCTTCAGGAAGGAGGTCGTTTTCCTTGGTGTCGATGGAGAGCAAGTGGTGTTTGTTGGAGAACAAGATCCTTGGATGGGTCATAGGCACATTCCATCCTTATCGTCCATGATGGCCGAGTTGATGTGAAGTTCTTTAAAGGTTTAGCTGTTGGAATATCCTAGGGTCGTGGATGAGTACCCTGATGTTTTTTCAGAAGAGTTTTTAGCCTTACCCCTCGATGAGAGATCGAGTTCAGGATCGAGCTACAACCACAAGAGTCTCCTATATTTATGTCTCTATATAGGCTGGCCCCTTCTGAGTTACGAGAGATATGTATATAGCTTGATGGTCTGTTGCAGTGCGGTTTTTTTCGACCCAATGTGTCACCATGGGGTGCACCAGTTCTGTTCATGAAGAAGGCTGACGGCAGTTTGCGTTTGTGTGTCGATTATCATCCCTTAAACAAAGTGATAATAAATAATGGTTATCCTCTTCCATGGATTGATGATTTATTCGATTAATTAAAGGGTGAAATTTGGTTCTCAAAGACCGACATTCCGTTAGGATATCATCATATGCGTGTGAAGGATGCCGATATTCCGAAGACTTCTTTCTGTTGCCGTCATTGGCATTATGAGTTCATTGTAATGTCGTTCGGTGTGAAGAATGATCCAGATATGTTCATGGGATTTCTGAATGCTGTTTTCCATGAGTACTTGGACAAGTTCATGGTTGTCTTCATCGATGACATCCTTGTGTACTCCATGTCTAAAGAGGAGCATGTTGAGCATCTGCGAGCCGTTTTGGGAGTTCTTCGTCGACATCAGTTGGTTGTGAAGTTGTAAAATTGTGAGTTTTGGGCTAGAGAAGTCCTTTTATTGGGGCATGTGGTGTCCCAACATGGATTTGCTTTGGATCCATAGAAGATAAGAGCAGTTGTGTCTTGGGAAGCCCCCAAGGCAGTGTTAAAGGTATGAAGTTTGCTTGGTCTCGCTGGCTATTATAGGTGGTTTACAGCCAATTTCTCATAGGTTGTGACTCCTCTAACAACTTTGACAGTGAAGGATCAAGACATCGTATGGACTGATCAGTGCCAGGCAACAATCGAGTATCTAAAAGAGAAGTTAGTAAGTTCTCCGGTCCTTTGTCTTTCAACTGAGGGAGTCCAGTTTGATGTCTTCTATGATGCTTCGCATCTGGGGTTAGATTGTGTTCTCCTGTAGTAGAGGTCAGTTGTTTCTTATGGGTATTCACAATTGTGTCCCCATGAATGCAACTATGCCACCCATGATCTTGAGTTGGCAGCCGTGGTGTTTGCTCTGAAGTTGTGAAGACATTACCTCATTGGTGAACACTTTGTGGTCTTCACTGACCATAAGAGTTTGAGGTATGTTTTCTCCTAGCATGACTTCAACTTGCGGCAGCGTCGGTCGATGGAGTTCCTACAAGAATACGACTTTGAGATATCTTATAAAACTAGAAAAGGGAATGTTTTAGCTGATGCGCTGAGCCGAAAGTCACGTAGTGATGTTGTGCATGAATCCGGTGTTTCTTGGAGAGTAATGGAGGAACTGTCAACTTTTCATCTTAATATGGGAGATGTTGGGGGTAGAGGTTGTCTTTTCCAGATGATGGTAGAGTCATACCCGATAAAGAGGGTGGATGAGTCCCAGTTGGGGGATCTTGAGGTGAAGGTCTTGAGAGACCGAGTTGTTTGTGGTAAGGCCCCCGATGGTTGTTCTGAGGATGAAAAACACAGAGTGTTGTATCATGGAAGGATTTTTGTTCCCTTGGAGATGCGCAATACATTCCTCATAGAGTTCCACGGTTCTCTATTAGTGGTGCATCCTGGTGTGACAATGATGTACCGATCCTTGAGGAGTTAGTTTTGGTGGCCTGAGCTGAAGCATGCAGTTCCGGATTTTGTGTCTCGATGTTTAGTCTGCCAGAAGGTGAAGGCCGAACACCGTGTTCCTAGTGGTCTTATCCAGCCATTGGAGATTCCTCAGTGGAAGTGGGAGGACATCTCAATGGAATTTATTACAGGTTTACCTCGATCTCCGTGAGGACATGATGCTATTAGGGTGGTAGTGGATCGATTTACAAAATTGTCCCACTTCATAGCAATCAAGGAGTCGAGCTCAGTGGAAGTTTTATCAAGGAAGTATCTGGAGGAGGTGGTGAAACTTCATGGAGTCCCTAGGACGAGCATTTATGATCGAGATCCTCATTTTACCTCCAGGGTGTGGAGAGGTCTCCAACATGCTTTTGGTTCTCAGCTATTCTTGACCACTGCTTTTCATCCTCAAACAGATGGTCAGACGGAGTGAACCATCCAAACTCTTGAAGACATGCTTCAATCTTGTGTTCTTGATATTATAGGTTCATGGGTGAGGCAATTACCCTTGGTGAAATTTGTTTACAATAATTGTTTTCACTCCACCATCGGTATGGCGCTGTTTGAAGCCTTGTATGGTCAGCCTTGCCATTCTCCATTGTGCTGGAAAGGGGTCAGAGAGTCAGCAATTCTCAGACCGGAACAAGTGTATAATACCATAGAGGGGGTTCAGATGATTCATTTGAGGATGAAGACAGCATAAGATAGTCAGAAATCATATGCTGATCAAAGGAGGAGACCCTTAGAGTTTAATTTTGGGGATCATGTGTTCCTGAAGGTGACTCCCTGTCGTGGGCAGCGAAGTTTTGGCCGTGGGAGTAAGCTTTCTCCCCGCTTTTTTGGGCCTTTCGTGGTGTTAGCTCATGTTGGAGATGTGGCGTATCGAGTAGCACTTCCCCCATAGATGAGTTAGATACATGATGTTTTCTATGTTTCAAAGCTCCATTGTTATCTTCATGATGACTCTCACATAATCGATTGGGGAGAGATCGATGTTGTTGATGATGCCACCTTTGAGGAGCGACCTGTGGAGATTCAAGATCGCAAGGAGAAGGTGTTGCGCGGGCAATCCATCCCTTTAGTTCATTTCATGTGGCAACACGGCGGCTTGGAAGAGAGTACTTGGGAATGTGAGTCATAGATACACGCTCAATACCCAGAGTTGTTTGATGTTTAACACTTTTCATGTATCGTTGTAACTTATGTGGTTGTGGGACTTTCATGTTTATGAGACGGCATCCTTTGTTGCTTTGGTGGCTTGAACTTTTTTGAGAGGTATCTCGTTGGGTGGTTGTTCAGAACATTTTTTGTTTTATGTTTAGGAGGGTTTTGGATTCTTGAGGACGAGAATGTTTTGAGAGGTATCTGATGTAATGGACCGTACCTCTCTAGTCCATTCCTTCGTGAAAATGTGGTTCTAGAGGTGTTCTGAGAGGTCAAGGTGACTTGGGGGTGAGTTAGGGTGTACTTTTATGGAAATCTAAAAGGTTATGGAATTCGCACGGGAGGTGCACGATATGCCTAAACCGTACAGCCAAACCGTGTGGGGGGGGGGGGTCTTCGAGGCAACGGCTAACGCACGGTTAGCACATGGTTTTTCTAACCGTGCGGACTAACCGTGCGAGGAGTGATTGTCAAGGAAGAAGCTACCACACATTTAGCACATGGTTTGCTAAACCGTGTGGATTAACCATGCGAGCACTTAAAGTTAGATCCAAAAATTGTGGATCTAACTCATTTTTCCTTTAATCACCTCGTTCAAGCCCCTAATCAGCCATAACTCAGGATTACCATTCCTTGGAGGTCGAAGAACCTTTCCCAAGAATTTTGGAGGCGATCCAGAGGCTTCTCTTCACGAATCGAAGTTGGTTTCTTGAGGTAAGTTACCCTTTTTGTTTTGTTTCTTAGATATACCTTGATATAGTCCTCCTCTTCTCTCGGGAACTTAGATCTACACCCATTATTGGTAGATCTAAGTGTGTGTATGTCGTTTATGATGAGCTTTGGTCTTGGTTGTGTTAAGAGAGGAGATATAAGGATGATTCGTGGAGAATCAACCCTCTTTCTTGGGTGCTCATCGACTGTTGTGGTTTCCCTTGAAAACCGTTGAGGTAGGGGATTCGTGTCTTCTCTAATTGTTCATGAGAAATCATAGAGTTAGCATTATTTATCCCTTTGGATCACAATGGAATTGACCTAATTAAATACTTGAACCAGATTAAAATAATTTGGTTGATCACATGTTGTTGCATTGTACCGTGATTATGATTTACATCTTGATTTGCTAGATAGTGTGATATATATATATTCCCTGCTTATTTGCATGTTATTCGTGATTGAAATTGATGAAGAACGTAAAGCCTTAATTAATTGATATTTAATTGGCTAAAGATAAAGAGTCATGTAAATGAATCCGGTTGTTTTCGTTGTTGTAGTTGTTCTAATATAATGTTGATCAAATTTGGCATATTAAGAATGTTTAATCTTCGGTGATAGCTTACTGAAATGGTTCATGTTGTTGGAACCAAAGAATTGAATCTGTTAATTAAATATGGGTTAAATAACTTAATTGAGTTCCACGAAGGGTTCGGAGTTACCCTCTTATTGTGAAGTAGGGATAAAATCCCTTTTGATGTGATGTTTGTTTTCCTGCTGCTTGTGTTGTGCTGTGACCCTAGAGGGGTGTTGTGTATATTGTGTTGTGATGTGACCATGGAGGGTTGTTGTGATATATGGAGGCAGGGAGGCCTTGTGGTTGTGGCAGCAGATGACACATAGAGTGGCAAGATGCATCAGTTTATGCATGTGGGAGTCAGGGAGGACACCAAGGATGATGGAATGGGATAGATGTGGTTATTGGATGGTTGGTGCTTTGTTTGGTTGTTATCTGATTTACTTTTCCCCACTTCTCAATGTGGCTGGTTTTTCTTACCCTTCTTCTGAAAGGGGCAAAGACGTGCAGGGTATGCCACGTGCTTTCCGTGTTTATCCTCTCGAGGAAGAATGGACCTAAGCTCTTGCTATAGGCATCAAAGACTCAACGGGTAGTATATCTACTCTCCATGTTGACCCCCCTTGTGTTTAGTAGCATATGATGCTCTTCTAGAATTGCTAGGAATTGGGGAAAGTAATTCTAAAATGAATGTTTTAATAAAGAAGGATAATACACAGGGGTGGAAATGCTATAATTTAGTGGCGATGTTGTAAATTTTAAAGGAATGATTGATTTTGAATGTGATGCCAAGAGAGTTAATGTG
Source organism: Viscum album (assembly GCA_963277665.1). Classification (NCBI taxonomy): domain Eukaryota; kingdom Viridiplantae; phylum Streptophyta; class Magnoliopsida; order Santalales; family Viscaceae; genus Viscum; species Viscum album. The sequence goes on along the minus strand of OY728142.1, from coordinate 271,921,440 downwards.
GGTTGTTCATGGTTAATTAATGTGCAAAGACTTAATTAACTTACAATGGAATTGATGAAAAAAAGTGAATGAAGTAACCTAATGAAGTTCTTTAACTGGTTGTGTGCTTATAGGATGCCTAGTCTTAGAAATAGCAGCCCGGAGTCCGAGAGACGTTAGCTGTAGTAGAGGCAATGACTAGGTTATTCCCATAGTGTGGTTGTGAGATATATATTCTGTACTTTTTGTGTTTCTATACGCTAATCCACACTGTCAGTAAGCGAAACTGACACCCCAGGGATTCTGAGCCCTGGGGGGTGTTTTCCCCAACATTTTGATGGGAGGGAGAATAGCTGACTACCCCCATTGAACCCGCTCTCTTCTCTTGGTAGTTACTAGTGTCGTTCGCATAACGGTTAGTTTTACCCATATTTGTCTGTAGAGGGCTGTAATGGATTGTGGTTATTTCCACACACATATTTTGGATGTAGTATTTTATGGACTACTATAGTTGTAGTGTCTATAGGATGGGATGGTTTGACGATCCTTACGCGGTGTATGGGCTGTAATGGCATGAGGTACAATAACCGACATATGATACACATTATGTGGGCTGTGGTGGCTCCTAGAACCTACCTGGTTACTTTTGGTTGTGGGGATGGTGTGGAGCCTAGCACAGGTTTCTGCGGGCAAGCCTTTGTGGTGCACGAGGTGTAGATTGTGGAGCTTGGCCCATGTTGATACGGGCGACCCGTTGGAGAGAGATGCACATGACACAGGTTGTTGGAGAAAACCGGAAAACCAGTGGGGACATAGTAGCAGGGAACCCTTTATATTCTTTACTATATACTATATTCTGGTATGCGTTACTTGGTGAGAGTAGCCATGGTGAGGTTGGGAATATAGTATACTTGTTAGGTGACGAGTTAGTTTCACCGTCATTCACTGTGATTTAGCATGATTTCTTTACTTTTGCATGAAAGGCTTCGAGGAGGATCCTACTAAGTATACTGTTATACTCACCCTACGTATATATAAACTATTTTCAGGTCACTTGGAGCAGGTTGGAGATCATGCAGGTTACTACTAGCTTGTGGTTGCAGGAGCTGTTTGGGCTTCTAATCGCTGTTGTTTTACTTTCATTTGGGCACGTGCAGTTTTCTCTTTTCAGTTGTAGTAATTTTGCATGACATTACATATGAACTTGGGTTTTCTTTAATACTTTAGTTCTGAGTTGGAGTTGGATGGTGTCTATATTATCTCTCTCTTCCTCATGTGTTCTCTTAGAGGGTAATACCTCCCATTTGTGTGTTTATTATACCCTCGGTGCTAGTCGCCAACCCAGGGTCTACTGGAGGCAGGACTAGGGGGTCATTATCTCACTTTTTACATTTCTGGCCCAAGAGGGGTACACTTTGTGGAGAGGGGGTCATGAAAAAATCCCTATCAGGTTCTGATATATAGATATAGAGAACATTTTTATGATAACGTTAATAAAAAAAAAACCATAAATCAATTATTGATTAAAAATTCACTGATTTCATAGAAATAGATGTTAACAGATGGTGCTTCTATTTTTAGATCATTTTCATAGATTTGATGAATTATTTTAATATGTAGTCTTCAAAAATAAAAAAATTATAATTATATTAGATGTTTAATTTTATCCATTTATAAAATTTTTCTAAAAACCTTACATTTCCTCTAAACTATGTTTATTTAAGGTAAATTTTCATTCATAAAGGAATAGACTAATCTTCTACAGATAGAGAAGTCCACAAAAGTATAAAAATATATTCATCATGATTTCAGACATTAACATAAATATAAATTATTAGGATAATATATGATAAGATTAATAATAATTTAAAATCCCAAAGTTCAAAATTAATACCCAAGTTCAACATTGATCATTCATCCATCCTTAAAATTTAACAAAAATATTATAAATAAAATTGAATCCCACAAATTTTTTTCGATCACATAATATCCCATTGTAATTTTAAATTTTATCTCTCTATAACATAAACAACTATTAATTTCTCATAGAAATATGTAATTACCTATTCAAATATTCTACATGTATTCTTTGTGTTTTAATAAATAATATGAAAAACCATAAAATCATAGTTTCATCAATATAATATTTCTACATTTACTACTCAAGTACAAACCAACAAAACTCTATTTACCCTACTGATATAATATTCCCAAATTATTTGACATCTTCAAAGATAACATTAATCCAAAAATAATTTTCAATTAATATGGTTATATATTTCGTAAAACAAATTTTCCCAAAATCATCTTATTCATCATCAATGATATCATTTAACTAGAAATAAAAAGGCCTACAAAAAGGGAAATCATGTAGGCCTATGGTAGGGAATACACCATTATTGCTCTTTGGTTTTGGGTTTGATTCTCACAGCCTTGTTAGACATGATGGGTGGTCATTTATCCTATTATTTTTACTTTTAATAAAACAATATAATTCTAACATTCCCAAAATATTTTATGATCCTCAAAAATAATCATAACATGTTTCAACCAAAAGGGTTATTTTATAACATTCCTCTTTAATAAAAAAAATGAAATATCACATATTCACCATAAATTAAAAGATCATATAAACCAAAAAGGGTATCCGTACAATTTAATTATGTCAAAAAAAGAAAATACAATTCTTCCTCAAAAAAATTTCACAATAAAATATAATGGTTAAATATTACACTGACAAGGAAATGGTCGTCAAAAGTACTCTAATCATCAAATGATTAATAATACTTTTATAAATTTCCTTAAATAACACATGGTTTCCATATATGTAGACATCTTAATAACTCTGCATTTTTTCATCGTATAATCCTTATATTCATCATTATTTATCAATACATATTTCCATCAAACAAATATATGAATTATATAATATGATTTCATAATTTTAGAACATGATCTAATAAACAATCCATACATTTCATATGTCATTTACTATTTCTTTGTCATAAAAAAGATTGACTTTAGGTATACCTTAATAGATATATGGATCATTGTGTTGATCCAACTAAAAAGCCTTTATCCATTGAAAAGACCTATCATTTTGAATATACTATCTACATTTAAAAAAATCAATTGAAAACTAAGGAGGAACTTCCCTCCCTCGCACAGAGTCAACACAACACCTACTCATTTCCTTGGAATATTTTTTCAATAAGACCTCTTTTACCACAACTAAACTTCTTCCCATCTCACTAATGGATTATACTTGGGTATTCATTCGACAAAATAGACACGTATGTCATTGAATATATTTACCTTTTTATCATTGTTACCCAGAATTCCAAAGGGATTATTTTATCTCAAAAATGATACATTAAAAAACTCACCAAGGATCAATTTATTACCTATTACTCATGATAATTGGTTTCATGTAATCACTATAGTTATTAATAAATCTCAAAGTCCATTTACTTTCATATTCAAAAAACCACCATATTTTAGCTCACAGCCATTGTTAGATTAGGGCCTAAAAGATATGGCCATTTAATAAAACCAAAGTTGTTATTATGAGCAATAAAATAATAATATAAAAAAATTTTGTGGGAGATAAACACTAAATTATACTTATTTATGAATTTTTTTAAATTCTTTCATTTTATACAAAAAAATATTAAAATTCCATTCATGGGAAAAATTATGATTATATAATACTTGAAACATATGATTAAATAATATCATAACATCTAATATTATCTAAACCAAACATTGATACTAACTATACAGACCTGTCTTTAGAAACAATGTAATATTTAGCTTTACTCGATATTTTTAAATTCATTCACATTGATGATGTTTTTTAGGATTATATTTTTGATGAATTGGATCATAATTCATACATAAAATAACACATTAATACATGTGCGATACCACTATAATAGCATCCATTTATTCAATTATATAAAATGATAAAAATAAAACATGATTACATAATTTCTAATTCCCATCCATATAGTCTTTGAAAAATATTATATAACATGGTATTACACCAAAGAGATCTGTAATGGACATTAAAAGAAATAAGAAAACTGTTCCTACCTATTATTTTTTTACAATGTTATATTTTTATGCCAAAAAACATATGTTCTTCAACATAAATCATGAAATGATATTTTTTCTTTTAAAAATATTTAATAAATATAAATAATAATTGTAACATGTTTAATATATTTTATTTCACTCATAGATTTATCATAGCTCTCCCGGTTACTTAGTATGTAACAACATTGGTTACATTTGGAATACCCACCACAGTATAAAATTCAAAATATATCAAATATTTGACAATAATTTTAAAATTTAGAAATTTATTCTTAATTTTATAAATGATTATGTTCTTCTAATAAAATATTTGCACTGAACATGATATAAAACATTTATAAATTATATTATATATCATATAATTAAAAATTCAAAATAAATAATTTCTTTAGTTTCAAAAATTATATTATAACAATAAAAAAATTATTTAATGAAAATATTATATTGTAATATTTTCAATATTTTAAATCATTGTGACATTGAAAAAATGACTCATTTAATGAGAACATTTTTATTTAAATGACATAATTATTATGATATTGTGAATATAAAAATGTTATACTAATATAATATTGTATTTAAAAATGATAAAAAAATATTTTCAATGATGCATAAATGTATGTAAAGAATGGATGGAAAATTAATGTAAAAGAGTCAAAGGGATAGTTTTGGGAATATATTGTTATCTTCATTAGAGTTTTGGTTTCAACTTCACATAATCTCAGAAAATGAAAAACAATAACTCTCTATATGAGATTAAATTTATTAAATAAAAAATTGTTATAAATAAAAATACATTAATTGAAAAAAATACATGAAACCAATTTATTTGATAAATATTTGAGTAAATAAATTTTTTATTTTTATAACATATATATTCATTTATAATTTCAAAGTATATTTTAAAATAAAAAAAAATTAGAATAAAATATTAGAAATTTTGGTTGAAACATTCTACCCCAATTAATGAAATTTAATCCTCATAATTATATTCAGTGAGGAACACCTACAAATTACCTTGAGAGTTTACTTGAATTGTATTAATTAAAAAATGTATTATTATAAATATAATCTATGTCAATCCTATTTCTGCATAGTAGTTCTACATAAATTGGAACAGTAGAGAAAATTATTTTCAATTATGGATATTCTATAAAATATTCCAAATTATAATCCCCAAAAATAACTACTCTCTGACTATATACCGATAGATAAATCTATAAAACACTAATTTTAGATCAGGGGAAAAAATAAAATTTTATAACATTTGTTCATATAAAACCAATTCACATGATATAAAGTCCATTTTCATTAAAATATAGAACCATATTATATAATAAAACTATATAATACCACAAAAAATTGATTAAATCCAACCTCATATAAATGTTTCATAATTATGACAATACATTTATCAATTATGAAGACTTGAAGAAATGATAAAAAATAATGAATAGTTTATAATGAATATTAGATAAATGGAATAAAAATTACAGTGAAAAAATATATCATATAAGATGTTGGACATTATCATATATGTAATAGTGAAAGTAATGATGCAAGAGAAAAAAATTAAAAAATCATGAGAGAATATTCACAAATCGTAGAAAAAAAGGGATGAGATGATTTGAGATTCAATAATATAAAAATTTAATCAAATTTAGAATCCTATCATAAGATAGAATATGTATTAAGAGGATGATATTCATGATGATTATTGGAATGTGTAAAAATCATAAGACATTCCCACCTATAATTAAATTGACTCACACCTCAAAGGCATTATAGTTATATTGGAAAAGACATGAAATAATTATGAGCAATGATTGTATCATGTTCACACATATATTCATTAATGAAACCATCATTTCATAAAATGTTAACAAATATTTCATTATTATCATGAAAAATTCAAATAATATCATTATATGCATCACTTTTTTAAATGAATTAGAGAAATATACAATTCATGGATACCAATTTTGATAATATTTCATACATGGTCGAGAAAAAATTGATAATTGATCCTAAATATTTCAATGTAATATAATAATTTAGTTTTGAATTTCTAAAGATGTCACATAATGTAGTTATCATTGGAAATAACCATCAATATGGGTAAATATTCACGATGATATTTTTTTATATAATAAATTTTATATTTTAAATGAACATTTTTCAATAAAAAATGATTGTATGTTTATCTATGTTAAGAAACATTAATCTACAGAAAAATGTATATATAATTACAACAGAATTACTTAGGATGATTTTATAGGCATATTTGATGACATGATTATATAAAGGTAGTGATGGGTAATTTCCATATAAATATTTTCTTTCTAATAAACTACATATATATTGGATCAAGGAAATAATAAAGAATTATAAACATATGAGAGAAATAGAAATTGATATAGAGAATAATCCTAACGTAAAATATGAGACTTCAATAACATGAAATTATCCAAGATATGATTTACAATTGTGATGGGGGATAATTTTTTATGGTTTTTTTATTATTTCAATTATATATAAATTGTTAATGATGGTTAACAAATGATATATTCATTTCATTACTAATAATTTCCTATATGGAATGTAAAATTAAACTATTAAAGAAATAATAATTATTTATTGATTTTTCTCCAAAAGATATTTCATTCTCCTTCTCATGTATAAATCCCCATTAAGTCACATATTTTCCAAAAAATTATTATGATCAAATACATGTGGATAGGTCATGAATCATCATGTATCTTGCATCATAGTTATTTTTATAGCCTTTAAAATGCATCATACTAGTCATATAATGATTAGAAAAATATGAGAATGATTTTATGAGAATGTTGTCTATCAAAAACCAATATAAAATATACCCTTATTTTTAATGCCCCGACCCTAGTTACCCAGAGCCAGTGCATTATTTTAATACATTGGCATGATTACATGTAATCAAGTCCCAAAACACTGATCAGTTTAGCAGCCTTGGAAAATAGAATACATAAATTAACATTACATTACAATTTCAAACCAAAAACACAGCATAGATAGTTATTTGAGAACTCTATTATTCCCTTTAACATAACCATGCATATTAATAATAATAGACTTCTTGGAATCCTGGGAAATTAAAACATAAGAAAGGGGTGAGCTCAAATCCCCAGTAAGCGTAAATAATTTAGTGCAAGCTATAAGCTTTTAAGGAAAGATGTGTGATAAAAACAATAACATTTTAAAACATAAACTTCAACATAATATGGAAAAAATAAATCAAACATTACCATATAAACATGCACATGGATATTCTACTAGTCGAATAATCACATGTAATAACTTATTTCATAATGAGAGAATGCCTAACGTCGGACATCATTACCACATAGTCCAGGCCTTGTTCCAAGACAACAAATAAAAATGTTGTCAAGGCCTTGTACCAAGACACTAGTTTGTCTCATGATACCTACCTATTCATCGAGGAGCTATAGTTGGCTCCACCTGTCACTTAATAAGTCCACTACATTCCTCATATTAAAAAGTTTAAACATAACATAAACATTAATATTAAAACTAGCATATGAAATGTTAATACATTAACCATAAACCATGAATGGTATAAAAATAGAACATCCACACTCAAAGATATCATAACTCATTCAATACAATATGGATTATTGTATTAGAAAAAATTAACCTCAATCCAAAATAATATCAAGTAAAGGATGTTGACATATTTGAAAATGATGAGCATAACGTTTTGAGAGAAATATCCTTTTTGTAAAATAATTTAAAAGTAACACATTTATAAATGAAGTACTTTATTAGAGATTTCTTAATCAATGTGTTCCATAGCAATTTGAAACTTTTGAAAATAATTATCATTTCAAAACATTCATGTCCATATAAATAAATCATTAAATTCATTTTGAAAACATGGACATTAAATAAAATGATTTAGAAAGATAAATATTTAAAACATTTAAAATTCTGATCCTGATAAATATAACCTTTCATAAATCCTTAAAATATTCATTTTGAAATCTTTTTTACTAAAAATGCACATTTATGATAAAAATGTCCCAGTAAATACATACACATAAACAATGTCGGATAATAATGTGATTCAGGAATTAACCCTTACCTTGCACTTTCCTTTAATCGATGGTAGGTTCAACCTCTTTTATGATGATTTTAGTATTTTATTAAATTCTAACAGAACCATATTAATATTTATGATATCATACATGATTCATTTATGGCTTTATACTACCCATTTAATAATAATTTCCATGTTAAATTAACATTTTGGGTATTAATCGCTTTCTTAATCGTACATGTTTTACCTTGTTACTCTTGATTGTTTCACTTAGATTCAGATTTAAATACTTACAGAATTTAAAAATTGATTTATATATCTTATATATTTAAAATATAAATATGTATAATATACATAAATATGAAATGGGAAACACCGTTTATGGAGAATGTAGTCCGTAAGTACGCATAAACGTTGTTTCTGTTTTCATATCGTATTGAATGGAACTAAGTGAGTAAGATATATGTAGGTAAATATATATATATATATATATATCCAGTTGAATTATTATTTCATATATTAGACACTTATTAGTAATATATATTTTTATAATCATCGATGAATGGTGAACGTGGAAATGAATCTCAACGCGTCGTGTAGAAGGGAATCCGTACATACGCACGATCGAAAATATAATATTATTAAAGGTGAAGAATTGGATTGTATATTAATTTTAAAGATACATCAGACTATTATTTTCATTATTTATATTCATATTAATCATCATTATATTCATTCAAATAAAATAGTGTCAAATAACAAATTACACCACTGTGTGGAGACTGTAAGCCGTACGTACGCACACATGGTGACATTATCAATCATAAGATGGATATAATAATGAGTATAGTTGTGCCGTATTTATTAAACATAATATTATATAAAAGATAATGGAGTTATTATTTTATAATGGAAACAACAAAGAATGAGTAAGTGGAAGAATAAGAGAACATGAATGATGGTGGTGAAATCATTACCTTTTCTTTGGGTACTTTCTTTTGATTTCATCAAAAGGGCTCCTTAAGTTTGCTTTCTGACCAAAGAAAGGTCTCTAGGATGAAGGTAGGATGGTTGGTATGATATTTGGGTAGGGGATGTCTGAGCCAAATGGCTTTGGAGGTGTGAATTTGAGAGAAGGGTAAGTTCCTTTTTATAAGAGGGGTGAAGGGCATGTTAGGAAAACCATAAAATATTATTTTATAATAAAATAATTTTCAGTTTCTGACAGATCCAAAATTAATTATTCAATGGATAAGGTGGGTATGGGTCGAAAAAAATGCAACTAATAGGTTTTAGACTTATTTAGGTCACCATATTAACCTTAACTTTTAGATTTAAATCTTAGTTAAATAGTTTGACATTTACCATGTCTGTTTGTATTTTTATATTATATGGTTGACAATCAAACTATAAAATACCAATATAACCCCAATTGGATAATTAAGGTCATATATATTATTATATAAGTCTTTTGTAAGAACATTATATTTTTATGACTATTATATCAATTAATAAGATAAAATTTGTCTTAAAAACTATTTTATGTAAATTTTGACACTATTTGGTATTTTTTTATTTAAATAATAATAGCATGATTAATTAGAAAAATATTGATCTAAAAAACCATAAAAAGTTCATAATAACCTATAAAATTAGTGAAATTTATAAAAAGCATTAAATTACATTTATTTGGATATTTATAATGTCAATTATTTAATCTTTCATTAATACCGTAATCACTGCATCATCATTGTGTTATAAATAAATTTAATTATTTAATGTCTAAAAATTATATATTAAATACCATTATATCGTAAATATGTTTATATTTCTAATTAATATATATAGTCTATCTTTTCTTATGTATAACCATCTATTAAAATTTTTTTAGTTATTAAACAATGATTTTAAATCTTTTAACTCTTCTTTTAATTAAATAATAATAAATGTACTAATCTAATAAAAATGGAAGTAAAGGTTCATAATTTATTCCTAAGGTTGTTTTTGGTCAAAATACACCATTAAAATATAATTAGATCATTTGTTAGGGTAAAAATAATATCATTTTTACCCTTGATTACCCTATTTACTTTTAACCGTGGTAAATAAAAGTAAAACGTTACTATTATCCAAAAATGATTTTTATCATATTGAACCCAATTTTTCCCACTGATATCAACCATGTATTTTGTATTTTTTAAATTCCACTCACCTAAGAGGTAAAATTAATTTTTATGCGAATTTGCAAATTTTCCTAGGAGGTGGGTAAAATACGGTGAAAAGTTCAATAAAATTTTATATGTCTATAATTATTACAAAATGACTCCAATTAATTAAATTTAACATATATAGGTATTATTTATATATTATTACCTAAAATAAATTTAAATAAAATAAATAATTATTTAAATAAAAATTCAGTTGTAAACAATAACTTAGTGTTTTTTCACTATTCATCAAAAATTGAATGTTTTTAGAAAAATAGCAAAAATTCACCCTAAGATAATTTTGATATTCTGAATTAAAAAATTATGTATATTTTATGAAATGCAAAACATATATTTTGAATTTATAAATTTAAAATTAATTCCCGTTGTCAAAACCAAAAGGCATATTTTTAAAAAATAATAATTATCAAAAGATTGACACGTGTTTATGTCAAATTTCAATGTGAAATTACATAAAATGACCAGAGTTGGATTAAATGGTAAAAACATAATCTATTTATACTTCCAAACCATTAAAATTTATAATTTAACAATAAAAATATTTTTTAAAAAAATGTTGTTTTCAGTTAAAATATAGTATTTTTCACTATTTAGCAAAATATGAAAGTTATCAGAAAAACACCAAAAATTTATTAAAACTACATTCTTATGTCCCGATTCTAAAAAAGATTTTTATTTTTTCAAATTGAATATATAATAGTTTCAAATTTTAAATTAAACATGGGTTCACCATTAAAAGGCGATAGAAGTGCATTTTTTTTTAAAAAATACATTTTTTATTTGAAAAAAATGAATTAGTTCGTACATTATGTCTAAGATACTCATAATATGGATTGTACAATTTTAAGGTTTATATAAAGGTCAAAACATAGTTAATAATATTCATAACCTCTACTGAATGGCTAATTTTGTATGTCATGGTGCTCTTTAACTCGGTGTTGCGTGTCATGAATGTTATTGAATTACATTGAAGAAATAATGTACTATGAAATCTTGGGGTGTTACATTCTTCCCCCCTTAAATAAACTGTTTCCTCTCAATTTAAAATTGTTCTTCAAAAATAAAAGGTTGAAAATAGAAAATACCTTTGTGGGGAACTGACATTGAAAATTGGGTTAATAAAAATTAATCATAATAAGAGGGAATATATATATATATACTTAACAAGTAGAGTTCCATACTATAACATATTCCTACCACAAACTCATTTTTCACTCCAAATGATTTAAAAAACAAATATTCTATTTATCCTAATAGTATAGGGTTCCATAAAAAATGAATTTATAATTCACCTATCAGACCTTTTGAAAAAAAAAACTACATCATACAATCCAGGGACAACACGTAGGCTAATGGTCGGTGACACACCCTTGTAGCCCTTCGTGTCACGACTTGTCCTCGGGGCCCGTGTCGTGACTACCCGAAGCCCACCATCCATAGACCAGGGGATGGCGACTAGAACCAATGGCGTAAATCCTGAAAAAGGAAAGGCATTGCCTTTTAAATAGAAAACAAAAACACAACAGAGTATGCATGTGAAGTAAGCACTATATAAAACTGGGTACATGGTAAGTGCTAAAAAGTAATAGGTCCAGTATACAAAACCAACTGAAAGTATGGTACAACTGAAAGGATTTTACAACAACAGTAATTAAAACAACAACATCAAGTCGTCCTCCGGAAATCCCACCTGAATGGTGGGTACATATAGTCTCCTCAGATACTCGGGTCCGACCGTCCGCCGCATGTACGTCCCGCCATGTGGTCTATCTCCGGGTACCGTCCAGCTCCACAAGCCTCCACCTCGATCAGTGTTGTCCGTCTTCTGCATCCAACACAATGTAGTGTGGGCATATCCTATGCAAGGTTGAGTATACAATACTCAGTAGGGACCCTGAGACCCCTGAAGGTCTCTCAGTATCCACGAAGTATAAACCACAAAGGAAAGATACAATAACGAAATATCAACTGACTCTACTTAGGTATATGCCTATACATATACCTAAGTCATCAATTACAATTTGCTTCCAACTCTCGATCCCAAGCACAAATAGTCCACACAAGAAAACACAACCCAGTCCACACAGGAAAACACAACCCAGTCCACACAGGGAAACACAACCCAGTCCACACAGGAAAGCACAGCCCAGTCCACACAGGAAAGCACAACCCAGACCACACAGGAAAGCAAGTCAAAGACATCGTTGATAATGATTGAAGTCAAGACACAGCTGAAAAAGGTATAAATCATTCACATAGTGTTCAAGATGATCAGATGTAGTCACTGATTCATCTAAGTTGTTGGACCCACATAGGATACATGACTAGCTAAGCTGTCAGACCCACATAGGATACAAGACCAACTACTCTATCGGACCCACTCAGGATACAAGTACAGAGGTCATACTGCTCGAACCACGTAGGATACAAGAACAGTAGTCATCACTGTCGGACCCACAAAAGATCCCAGTATAGTTGTCATCGCTGTTAAACCCATGGAGGATCCAAGAACAGTCGTCCTTGCTTCCGAACCCAAAGAGGATCCAAGTATAGTCATCCTCACTGCCAAACCCACATAGGTTCCATGTACAATCGTCCTCGCTGTCGAACCCACAGAGGATCCACGTACCGTCATCCTCACTGCCGAACCCACGGAGGATCCAAGTATAGTCGTCCTTACTGCAGAACCCACAGAGGATCCAAGAACAGTCGTCCTTGCTGCAGAACCCACTGAGGATCCAGGTACATTCGTCATCATCGCAGTCGTAGCCAACTCTTGGGTTCCCGCACATAGCATGCTCGATTCCTGGAGGGTCTGCTCCTCAAGCCAAGGTAGAAGATACATCAACTGTCACGAATTCTAGAATTGATGTATCCCGATGTTCCATCTCATCAAAAAAAAACCCAGCGCGACAGAAGCTGCGTCAATCGGACGCCTGGTCTGAGAGTTTTTAGCTTTTCCTTCCCAGGGCCCGGTTGGTGTTTTAAGCTAAAACCAACCCGATCATAATCCAACTGTTTCCAAACCGCAAGTGGAGTAATCCAAAAGAACCGCCTCATCAAAGGATTTCAACTCAATTGACGGCACTTCAAACGGACGTTCGGTCCCTATATTATAAGTGTTTCTACTCCAAGGGCCTAGTTGGTTTCGGGTTTGAACCCACCCGGCCATACCCAAAATTTTCCAAAACCTCGATTTTAATATACCGAAATTACCGTCTCGATCCAAGGATTCTTACGAAACTGACAGTGGGTTGATCGGAGGTACGTATCTCATGTTATGGGCGAAAGACCGAAAACTGTCCGATGTGGGGGGTCTGAGCCCGGTCCCACCCGGCCTAACCCCCCTGGGTCGGCCCGTAACGGGTTGACCCGACCCGGGTCCAGGTCTGGCCCGGCTGAGCACGCCACGGCCCGGTCCGCGCGACCGGCCTCGGCCCGGCAGTAGGGGTGGGCTTGCTCGGCCAGCGAGCTGAGCGGGGGGCACGACCCCCGCTTTCCATGGACACGGCGCCAGGGTGGCGTCGCCGGCTCCCCTGGATCCCGCACGGCCGCGGGATCCCGCCCTCACCGCTGCAGCTTCAGCCATAGCAGGCCTCTTCTGGGGGCGCGGCGGGGCACCGCCGCCTTCGGGCTGCCGGCCGGTGCCGGTCGCCGGCGACCCGCGCCGCCGGGGGCTTCCGCAGGCCACCAAAGTCATTCCAGTGGTCCGATTTTGCTCCTGTCTGTGCCTATAGTCACCTCAGGATCCATACATCATTGTGAAGGCCTCTAATCGCCATTGTCGTCCCACTTCATTGTTGCCAAAAATTCTTCACATCAAGAACAAAGTAGCCGTGGGTTCAGACTTGTTCGTTAGTCTGCAGCCACCACGTTAGTGGTTCAAAAAATCACCCAACAATTACACGCCATGTCGAGGGTATAAATCACATAAAACAAGTTCTACAAATTCCCCTACCTCAACAATTGATGTCGAACATCGGTGTCGCAGGGAAGAGGATCGTAGGAATCATAGAAGCATGTCGAGGAGGAATCATTGTATCCTCTCTTTCTGCGGATAAGAGTTAGGGTGGGGTGCCGTCTATCTTCGAGGAACCTGCGTTCTTTATCATTCTTTGTCGGAGGCCGGTGTTCCTTCAAAAGCTCCAAAGCTCTCCCGATCTGTCTCACACATTGAAATATCATCCCCCAAAATTAAATAATAGGCTCCTCCTATTATTTAATTACACATGAAAAGAAACTCCCATTAAATAAAACACCACATTTAGCTCAATAATGTGGTTTATTAATGAACCATAATAAAAGTGCCATTAGTTAGGCGAGTGTTGCGGTTTCACAACAAAAGTAACATATCATTAAATTAATTATTTAATGACCGTCGTTACACTGCGGTTCTGCCAACTGTCGCTCAACGGTCGAAGGAAGAATAAAACAAATCATATAGTAATTTTATTATTTTTTTCTGAAAAGTCCAAAATTTAACCTTTTTCGTCAGACTCCTGCCAACCGAAGTTAAGATTCGCCTAAGCGAATCTCAGCACTGCGAGTTCATCGGTGCCCTCATATTTCAATTCTAAGAACGGGTTCAAAAGATAAAAAACCTGCTCGTCCGTTCACTGAATGTACCCCATCTGAACGTCGGAAATTGATTTCAGGCACACCGGACCTCGGAATCAAGTTCCTCCAGAAGCCACAGACTCGTAAAATTCCAAAGTATTTAAAAAAAATCTTTGAAATTTACGGGTCTTTACATTACTCCCACATCGGGGATTTACGTCTCAATAAAGCTATAACACAAACTAGGGAACTAAAACAGGTACTGAGCACGCGTCTGAGCCTCCCGCTCCAAAGTTCTCTCCTGGATGTTCATGTGCTTCCAACGAAAACGCACAAGAGGAATTAACCATCCTCGTAGGACCTGCTTCTATCAATCCTCAACCTCTACTGGAACCCCGGGAAGGTCGCCTCATCATCGATGTCCAGCTCACCATGGTCGATTGTAACACCCCAATCTTCCACGGTATGTTCCCTTTGAATAATGCAATGGCGTGCATTGTACGCAACTTCGAGATTCCAATACACCACAACCAATCAAACTAGCCGTTATGAATAGTAATACCTACTTTTTAAAATTTTAGAAATTTTATCTCTCAAAATGGACTTCATTTTTATATTTGGAGTGTCTAATTTAGCCTTAGGTGAAATTTTCGTACTTTTCGGATAACTTTAATATTTTGATGAATAGTGAAAATTACTAAATTTTAATTAAAAACAACTTTCTTAATCAAAATAATTAATAGTGATAAATTATGAATTTGAGTGGTTTTAAAGTATAATTAGAATATATTTTTACCTTTTTATCCAATGGTGTTCATTAGAATTAATTTCACTTAGAAATTAGACATAAACAATTGTCAATCTTTTGATATATATTGTTTCTTAAAAACACGCTATTTGTTGTGACAACGAGAATTAATTATAAAATTAATTAATGCAACTTTTATGTTTGTAATTTTGTAAAATAGACATTATTTTTTAATTCAGAAGATAAATTATAGCCTAGGGTGAAATTTTGGCATTGTTCTGAAAAACATCAATTTTTGATGAATAGTGAAACTACTAAGTCGTAGTTAAAAAACTGAATTTTTCATAAAACATAATTTTACCGCTTCTGTGATTGGAATTTAGAGAATCCGAGAGACACGGTTAATATCAAGGAGTAAAATGCGGTTCAATGAGATGAAAATAATTTTTGGTGAATAGTAACTTTTTACTTTTATTTACCACGGTTAAAAGTAAATAGGGTAATTAAGGGTAAAAATGATATTAATATTACCATAAAACATGTCATAATTCTATTGACAAGTGTATATCGACCAAAACCAACCTTAGGAATAAAATATTATCATTTAGGTCCACTTGGATTAGGTTAGGATATTTATTATTATTTAATTCAAAGAAGAGTTAAAAGAGTTAAAATCAAAGTTTATTTACTAAAAAAAATTTAATATAGGGTTATACATAAGATAAATTCGATTGTAAATATTAATTATAAAACTAATAAGATTTCCTACATAATTATAATTTATGTATAATTTGTAGACATTAAATAATTTAATGTATTTATGACACAATAATTATGCAGTAATTATTAGAATAGTGAAAAGTTAAAATAATTGATATTATAAATACCCAAATAAATATAATTTAAGACTTTTATTGATTTACACATATTTTATAGGATAATATGACCTATTATTATTTATTTAATGGACATTTTTCGAAGTAATCATTCTGTTATGAGTTTCACAAAAATCAACTATTGAATAATGTCAAAATTTACATAAAAGAGTTTTTAAAAAAAATATTATATTATTAGTTGATATTAAATTCCTAAAAATCTAAGGATAGGTTACGAGACTTATATCATGATTGGTATATTATTAATGGACCACTTGGGGGTCTCTTGGATGTATATAGTAAGTTTATTAACTATATAATATAAAAATACAAAGTGACATGGTAAATGTCAAACTAATTAACTAAGAGATAAAACTAAACGATAAGGTTAATATAGTGACCCAAACCTATCTAAATTCAATTGGTTGACTGGGTTTTGACCTATCCCCACCTTAAAATGTGAATAATCAACTTTGGATCCATTAGAAACCGAATATTAATTTAATATAAATTAATATGTTTTGCTTTTCCAAAGGTGCCCCTCACCCCTCTTATAAAAGGGAACTCCTCCTTCTCATTTCTTCACACCATCAAAGCCTTTTGGTTCTGCCAAACCCTACCCAAATACTCTCTCAACTTCCCTCACTTCACCCTAGAGTCCTTAGTTTGATCAGAAAGTCAACCTAAAGAGCCCTTTTGATCAAATAAAAAGGAAGAACCTGAAGAAGAGGTAATGTTTCCACCACCCCTTTTCATGTTCCTTTCTTCTTCCACTTCTTCATTCTTTGTTATTACCATTCTAAAATAATAACTCCAGTATCTTATATATACTGTTACGTTATTATAAATATGGTACAACCATATTCATTATTCTATCCACCCTTTGAATAACATGTCACCATACGTGCATACGTACGACATACCATCTCCACGGCGTGGTGTAATTGTTATTCAATATATTATTATTTGGGTGGGTATAATGATGATGTGTAACTCATTTAAATAATAAATATAACATGATAATGATTCTGTATATATGATATACCATCCAACTATATATTATTTTAATATCAAAATAATGATATTGTCGCTCGTGCGTACGTACGGACTACCGTCCCCACGAACGTGATGAGATTCATTCTCCATCATATACATTCAAGTATAATTATCATTTTATGATTTAAAAATAATGTTTAAGAACTTTATATAATTATGGATATGAATAATATACAACCTATCCATGAAAAACATGGCCTACGTAACAAAACATATAAAAGAAAACGAGTAAGTTAACACCCGAAACGACGATAATTCTGAGATATTATTAACAAAGCAATGTAAAAAGTTCATATATGATATCATATTAATGTATATGATTCATGAATAATTTAATAACAATTATTTCAACATTATACAGGAAATTAACCTACCCCCAACAAAGGAAAAGTACAAGGTAAGGGGTTTCTTATCTCACACGTAGTTTCGTGAGAATTCCATTATTCACCACTTATTTATTGCATTTGGTGTATGTGTACTTTCCATGATTGTATTAATTGTGTAATATACTATAATTTATGGGTATTTACATCATCATTGTATGATCCTTCATTCATGGGTGTATGTTTCATAATTTACCTAATCGATAAGGGAATTTGAAATTTCAATTTCCACTCATTCGTTTTTACGCATACTTCATTAATTATTTTACTCCAAGATTATGTGTAGAATCTCTATTCATTTGATTAAGTCATAAATTACAGTACCCTTTATGTGGATATACTTTTGATACACATAATCACTCCATTGATAAATTATCAGGTCATCGGTATGAACTTGATAAGACTAATTTTTACTCAATCTCGATTTGTTGAGATAAACATCCAATTCATTGGTGTTGTTTTTACAAGAATATGTGTGAATGTCCTTTCATTGTTTTACACTGAATATCCAATCATATTTAGTGTATTTATATTTTTCACACATAAATATGTCGTTGATTTATCCTTAATCTAAGGATACGACCTTTATGAGAGATTTCATCTCAATTTACATTCCATTGAGACTTCTTTGTTATTATACACCGAATCACTTTTATGTGCTGTATATAATGTACTTTGACAATGTATATCATGAATTACTTTATTCTCATGATATTACAATGTTTTGATTACCTCAATTATTTGTATTTAAGTGTCTCTCTTTTGGTTAGAAACTCTAACTAAAATACCATTTTTAAATGTTTTAAAGACTTATTCTTCTAAATCTTGCTCATTAATGTCCATGTTTTAAAAATGGTTTTAAGGATTTATTTATATGGACATTAAAGTTTTAAAATTTAAACTTATTTTAAATGTTTCAATGTGGTATGGGACACTTTGATTCAAAAATCTATTTTTAAATGGCTTCTTGACAACTAGTGTGACTTTTAAATGAATTCAAGAAAAAGGGGGATATTTCTCTCAAATAGTTTTGATGATTATTTTCATCTATGTCAATATACTTCATTATTATTGATTGAGGTTAATATGATACAATACAATCTTCCATATTGTATCGAATGAGTTATGTTTGACTGTGGATAGGCTATTTTTATACCATTAATGGTTTGTGGATAAAGTATTGACATTTCGTATGCTAGTTTTAATACGAATGTTTATGTTATGTTTAAAACTTTTCATACGTGGAATGCATTGGACTTAGTAAGTGATGGGTGGAGCCTGCTATAGCCTCTCGATGCATCAGTAGGTCTCATGAGACAATCTAGTGTCTTGGAACAAGGCCTTGGAAAACTCTTATTTGTAGTCTTGGCACGAGGCCTTGGCTATGTGGTTATGATAGTCTGGAATTATGCATTCCATCATTATGAAAGTGGTTATTGATATTGCATGTGATCATTTGACTAGTAGAATATCCATGCGAGTAAGTAAATGGATTTATTTTATTTAATATTTTCTATTTTATGCTGAAGTTCAAGTTTAAAAGGCTTTTGTTTTAGTTATAAACTACCTTAAGTGTTTATGCTTATCTATGAAAGATTCTGCTATAATGTTATCCTTACTGAGCATCTGAGCTCACCCCTTCCAATGTTTTATTTTTCCCAGGATTATGATGAAGTAATTTATGAGTGACCTGCAGGGATAGTATGAGGGGATATGAAGACAAGATGTTGTCGTAGTTTTTTTAACTTATGATGTAATGTAAGATTTATGAATATATCTAGTGTTTCCAAGACTACTAAACTAATAGTTCATTTAGGACTTGATCCCTTGTGATCATGCCAATTTTATGTAATAATGCACCGACTCTGGGTATCTAGGGTGGGGCGTTACAGTTGGTATTAGAGGATGTTTAGTACAAACCTTAGAAGCTATATTTAGATAAACTCCGATTAGAGCACGTAGAACTAAGATGATCTTGGAGGATTAGTATAGAAGAACTTCCTAGAATTTTGGTATTGTAGAGATTTTGTGAGTTTTCGAAGAAATACATCCCTGTCTGGATACGAGCAGGAAGAGGCGGATCTGGCACATATGTATCTAGGGGTAAAACCCGAAAACACGACTTTGAGATAGACTCGAAAGGGAACTTGTGCACAAAAACGGTCCTTGCTGCACTCATGGTTATGACACTCCCAGGGGATATGCTTAGGATAATTTACATTTTCTTTACAAATCGATTTAAAGTATTATACATATAAGATGATAGTAAATGACCTTGGTTAATCGAAATGTGTTTCAAATTTAGAATATGGTGACATGTTAATCTCTAAATGCATGTATGACTACTATTAGTCACACAATGATTTCTGGTTTTAGTCAATGGCTGGATTCCAAGGAAGTCATAGTGACTTTGAGAATGATGTACAAGGTGGGAACGGTGGTGGCAATGAGAAAAAAAATGGAATGTTGATAGGCGTAGAAGATATCGTCTTCATTCCAAATCAATTTTCCAAAAAAATGATCAATAATATATATATTAACCAATTACCAGACTCGACAAAGAAGAGATAGGTGATAAAAGATAAGATCTCCAGTAGTGGAGACCATGGAGAAAGAAATCCTCAATTTCCATCATGCAGGAAATGTGGAAGGAGACACCCAGGAAAGTGTCTCAATTGGACAAAG